>JBAIAA010000375.1:0-1420000 GCA_037893245.1 Crossaster papposus | reverse complement strand
AAGAGCAGTTTATCAGTGGTATGTACATCAATGTTTGCTAGAAAACTGCAACTATTCATAGTATAATGGTGACCCAGAACTGCCAAAATGTATCTCACATGCCTGTCAAGATATCATGACCAAATTACTTGAGTTTATGTATGTTTTGGTTGAAAACATAAGGCTTTCATTTGGACAGAACTTCACTGCATTCTGCATATAGTCCTGCTGTCATGGCTGTCGGTTGACTCGGTTGTGTGGTAAGTCTTTTTGTATTGACTTCAATGTTTAACATTTATATCGTGTCAATCTTTTATATACTTGTTGTGATCCTGTAATGTTATAGTCAACTGATTGCTTATTCCAATATGCAACTTACGATCAACACATTTTTGATCACATTGCATGTACTTTAGGGATAATAAGAAGACTTTATTAAAAACCAATGTAATGGAATATTAAAACATCATCATGGGTGCTCAAACAACTACAAACAATGTCAATGTAATGACTGAAAATTTTGAAGGCTGAAAAGACTAGGTTTGTGATTGGTGCCATTCTTTAAGGTGTACGTCTTAAACTACGTTTGATTCTTTCAGATTATAGTCTTTGTTTTTTCCCTTGGTTTTGAACTTTGTTAATGATTTGTCCTTTTTGTAATTTTTATTTTTGTTCTCAATGCCAGGGAGTTGGTCAAGATTGAAGATCAGTTCAACCGTACTACTAGTGAAGAGATCAAATTTGTGGCTGCATGGTTGAAACAGATGTAGATGGGGGAATTCAGCAAACACCGAGAGGAGCATACGTACAGAGACTTTATAAATGAAGTCTTAATTGTTGATGTGATCGAACAAACTTGTGCATTATAAGGGTAAACTCTGGACACTAGATGTCTTGAGCAGAAAGCTCATCGTCGTTCTCGTAGAGATCGTTAATCAACTGACCCAGCCCCTCGGGTAGCTTGGATGGACGGCCGGATCTTGATCTGTCGGCAAATGAACCGGTTTGTTTATATTTGTTTAGAAATAAACGCACGGTTCGACGGGTGACGAGGATGCCATCTTTCCGAAGATCGTCTAAGATGGCTTTTTGACGCGCCCCACGGTCATGCAACAGAGTAATGCGAGTTTTGGCATACGCGGACAACCGTTTCACCATGATGCGAACAGTGCAACCGAGAAGCCGCAATGACATTCTAAGACTTTCGCGCATTGACATTCTAAGACTTTCGCGCATTGACAGTATGCTGCTTGCTGGAGTGACGTCATTTTTAAATAAACCAGGCCAATACACACGGCATTGACAACACACGCCGCGAGTGCGTGCAGTGCGGTGCGGTGATATGTAAATTAGACGCCTGTGACAATTGACCATTTGCGTGTTAAATATAAATAATATCTGGTACACTGACTTGTTCACACAGCTTGGCACAGTTTACCTTTAAATTCTCCAGACCAAAGACACTAGTACTGTTGCTATATCACCTGATTCGGGGCAAGCTTGTGCATAGTTACGTAAGAGACGCTCAGCACCAATACATTGTTCAAAATGGGTGCGAATGGCAAAAAGACACCAGAGCTGGAGGTTGCTAGCGTAAGGCTATACCCAGCACGATATGTGGCAGTGGGGTACCCCCCTCTTATCCCTATACTTTATACGCACTCAACATTATTGTAACCTGACCACCCCCCTTGAAACCTAAAAGGAATTCCTGAGATTCCGGGAACACAATGGTCAACACAAAAGAGGGGGGGGGGGGGGGGGTTTCTCTGCCACATATCGTGCTTCATAAGGCTTGCCCCGAATCACGTGATATAGCGACAGAGTCTTTGTCTGGAGAATTTGAAGTTAAACTGTGCCAAGCTGTGTGAGCAAGTCAGTACCAGATGTTATTCAAATTTAACCCGGGGTCACGCGCAAATGGCTTATTGGAACCATTTTCCATATCACATTTACATGTACATGTAGTGGTTAAACCCGCTCACGTGACAGATTACTCTTATTAATAATTATTTTAATATATACAATTTGTCAGTTTTACATTTTTATCGTTTGAAGCAACCAAAGTTCTTAAATTCTAAAGAATAGTTTTAGTCCTGTTATTAAATGCTGTAGTGTAGGCCTATACTAACATACACATATGTTCCATTAATTTACTTTTCCCTCAGCAAATCAAGTTCATCGCGAACAGCGGAATTGACAGTAACCCCTGTATATAAAGTGTGGTTAAATATATGTAAAGACTTTATAGCTGCTTAACTCCGTTTCTGTCGCATGGTTTTACAGTGTGAAGGACAATCAGAATAAGTACCTGTGCATTCCAGTATCGGAATTGCCGAAGACTTAACACATTTGTTAAGAGGCACAATTTAGTGACATGTGCATTTGGACTCCTTCAAAAAAAAACCATAAACAATTAAATAGAAGTAGAACCTACTGTACCAGCCTTGGGAAAATAGTCAATTTATAATACAAACATTTACAATTTATATGGCACGTACTTCCGACACCCTGCCTTACCATACAAAGTTCTAATTGTTTTGATCAAACACGCTTGGAATCAAGAAGTAATTTTTAAATGTTCATTGTAATTTGTTTATGTTAATTGGAGCTGTTGAGTTTAAGTTCAGTGTTTGGTCCCACGACGATGGGACGTAATGCAGTCAAGTTAAACATTAAATAAAAACTTACATGTACATGTACATGGGGTTTTGTTATCGGTGGATGTGATTTAGAGCATTTCATTTGTTTTAAGCGGGTATTTAGATGCCTTTTTTATTATATTAAAAGGAAATTTTAATATTCTGGAAAGGGGGGTTATAAACCCGCACGGCACTGAACATGTGCAGTGACTTTTGTACCGTGATAAATCTTAGTCTGGTTCCGCGACAACAATGCCGTTGGATCAAATCATTTGAATTTAGTTAATAATAATAAAATATTACTTCGCAAGTATTACATTTGCACGAGTCGAATAAAAACAATATATTATTCGTTTTTAAGAATTAAATAATAATAGTATGCAATGGGCTTTAAACTCTGGGACCTGTCACTCACGAGTCTAGGCACTATCAACTCGGCAACACGTGCACGCTGACCGATGCAGATATTGTTTGTTATATATTTTAGCGTAGGCCTATACTTACAATAGCGTCAAAGAAAGGGCTGTTCGACATGCATGTGTCGTTTTAAAATCAAACTTTTCTGAAAATCGGACTTCTTTTCCTATTACAAATGTATTGATTAAACTATTTCTCTATAAAATAAAGACATTGGCGACAAAGTGGTTGGTTTCTATTTTACAAAACACACCCCTATCTTAACTATTTGTGTAGGATACAACTTGGGTTTCCCCTTAACTTTTTTTTTCACTAGCCGGCCGGACCAGTATGTTGAATTTTTACTAGCCCGCCAGCATTCTCCCTGGTCCGCATGTTTTTTCACTTTGTTTGTAAGCAAGCAGCGCGGCCCAGAACTGCACTCAGAGGGAAAGTAATACAATAGTTTTACATATATAGTGCGGTCTCGTTATTGACTGTGTGTTCCCCCCACCCCCCCCCCTTCCTACCCACATAAAAAATAAACCATCCCATAAAAAAGAAACGTCCAATCTTGTTCTTCCTTCTAACAATCTCTTCTTTTCATTGGGTGTAATTATATGCCACAAAGTGACATTTCCCAGCCTATTGAAATTCCAAAGTAATGGTCGGCCACATGTTTGCCTACTGGTTGATACATGTTGTAGGTCAGCTGTCAATCATTGTCTGGATTTCTTGCCCCTACTTGGAATATATTCGGAAAATACTCCCGAATAATTCTCCTGTGGTTTTACTTTATTCCTCTTGCACTACAAAGCGTTTATTGGGTAAAAGTACACCACGGAACCATTATAAATTAAACAATGTAACAAGCTCTTACAATTTTCACGAAATAGATCGTTTTTTGTTAAAGACAAGGAAAACGGAAAATAAATCGTATTAAATTTTGCCCTTAAATTTGTTGGAAATATGTTTAGGAGCTCAAAATATTTGGTGTTAAGGTTCCGTTTATTCTCTTTTTCTTCCTGTTATTAAATAAACCTGGAATTTATTTCGCTAGCCTCGTACGTAGTTGTCAGGTGTACCTGTATGTCGATTTTCTTAGATATTCGAGAAAAAAAAGAATATATCGTATTATTATTGACCCCTGAAATCGGTTTGGAAAATGTTAGAAGTTTATTCAAAGTCCTCTCTGGTTTTTTCCCTTAAAAACAAGGACAATAACATAATTAACCTTGGGAATATAACCTTTTTATTTGTTCACTTAATACATTTTGTAAATAAATACGGCAAACTTTTGCAAAATTACTTACAGTCAACTTAATGACCATCGGTAGGGTCTAGAGATAAATAAATTCGCTCCAGGAATATACCGACCAGGGCTATTAAATAAATTCTGTATCTGCCTGTCAAGGGTTGGTGTAAGTAAATACAATGTATCTTTGTTGAAGATAAGCGGGCCAGGACAACATTCTTTTAGTAGCACTGTGTTGAGAGAACGTCTGTGCTGAAAGAAGAAAGTGAACCTCCAATGACAATGAAGATTTGTTTAACGGGACTTCATGATTGGATACAAATCTTGTCACTGTGAAGTGGTGAGCGGTGCTGAGGCTTTGATGTTGGTCTTTTCCAGACACTCGGTCGGGTCATTGTAATCTTTTAAGAACTGGTATTGCGATTTTCGATTATATCGTGGTATCGCCCAAGCTTTACTCTGAAGACGCGTGCGCTTATACCGCTGCTGTTTTGACTAGAATTTGGCTAGAGGACCAGCGATTACCTCTATATTACAAGGACAACCTCTCACTCAGCAGCGTTGACTAAATTCCTGCAACTTTCAATGTATAAATCCAATAAACAAACCTTTTATAATGGCAAGGTCTACAGTCGTTTGACCGCAGCGTTTGTTAATGGCAACCACCAGACGCAACATCAATTGGGTGGCTGCATACATTCAGTGGAGGTCATCCTAAACGCATGAGTGACCCCTCGAAGACTGCCTTATACACATAAACTCGCACGACCGCGCTCGACACTCGCACGACCGCGCTCGGCGCCACCTCGATGGCGCTCGGCGCCCGCACGACCACGCTCGACACCAGCACGACCGCGCTCGGCGCTCGCTCGACCTCGCACGATAGAAATTCTTCGAGGGCATCCTATTTTGTCGAGTGACTCGCGAGCGCACGATCCTCGATGGGTACTTACTTGTGATCAGTACAGTAACACTCTAAACATCATTGAGAAAATATTTTGGGGGAAAAATGACAAAAACTTACCAGAGACTGAGCGAAATTCTCACCAAACGAGGTTTACGTTTATAAACCCGCACTTCAAAACCTAACAACAATCTCGACCAATCAGCGTAAACCAAGGAAAGACAGGCTGGGTGGAGCTTCGGCTGTACACCGCAAACCGGCTATTCCCGCTTGCGGACTCACTGCACGGGCTTCCCTCAGCTCGGCGCTCATATGCTACGCGTTCCAATCGCGTCGTGGTTATCGTGTTCACGGGTTGACGAGTCGTATAGGCCGAGTTCGGGCGGTCTGTTCTTGACACGCGAACTCTGTTCTCGCGCTCGAACGGCGGGAACGCGACCCGTGAACATTGCACTCGGAACAAGAACACACACCACCTATCCATCATGCAAGAACAAGTTACGCGTGTCAAGAACAGACCGCCCGAACTCGGCCATAATGGCGTTCTAATCGCCTGGTAACTCGGTGAAAGTTCACCAGTGGTGAACTCGAGGTGGATTTTTTTCTCCATGTTCACGACTTCGCGAATGAAATACTCGCGCATGCGTGTTGGTTCACGTACAAGTTCTTGCGCTATAAAGAATGTCCTTACCGCACGACTAACTCGACTGTGCGCGTGCGTCGTGTGGTGTGTAGCGTTTGGAATGCAACCTACTCGTGAACGTGGAGAAATTCACGGTGAACACGGTAAAAAACGATGTGATTGGAACGCAGCATTAGTCTCACTGCTACATTCTATGGGCCTTTTCGAAACCGTTGCTTCGTCTTTGGCTTTGCCTCCGAAAAGGCCCATAGGATGTAGCAGTGAGACTGAGCTAGAGAGAGAAGCCCGTGCAGTGAGTCCGCAAGCGGGAATAGCCGGTTAGCAGTGTACAGCTGAAGCTCCACCCAGTCTGTCTTTCCTTGGTTTACGCTGATTGGTCGAGATTGTTGATAGGTTTTGAAGTGCGGGGTTATAAATGTAAACCTCGTTTGGTGAGAATTTCGCTCAGTCTCTGGTAAGTTTTTGTCATTTTTCCCCCAAAATATTTTCTCAATGATGTTTAGAGTGTTATGAGCGGAGTCATTACACATTGCAGATCAAATCTGTGTTCTTAAAATGTGTGTCATGATCTTTAAAAGTGGTTAAAATCCGGCAAATCTGGCGACTAGTCTGGCAAAAATGGTCGAAATTACAAATACGCCAATTTTGTACACTAGTTGTCTCGTAACCCTCCGGTCTTCGACCGTTGGGAGGATGGTGGGTTACGATTATCGCAACTAACCGGGGGCACACTAGTACGCGAGTCATGGGCGGATCCAGGATTTTTTTAAAGGGGGGGTCCACCCAAGGTCTTAGGCAGGATTTTGTGAATTGGGTGTGTACCAAAAAAATGTGGGTGTGTAACAATTTGAGTACATGTAACTGGGAAGGATGTACGCGAAGCGCACATCACGAGCGCGTAGCGCGAAGTCCCTGCGGCCGGGATTCAGGGCCCGCTTAAGGGCCCTGAAATTTTTTGGTTTATTAGGTGCTCTCTGGCGCCAATTTCTACCTATTTTTTGTTAATGTTGTGGCAATATGAAGCCTGATTTTTATACCATTTTTTTTTTAAATCTAATATTTACCATTTTTAGCTGGAATGATAACTTGAAATAAATTTTGACCAGAGGAGTATATTATGGATACCGGTATTGGAAGTTTGGATTTAAAAACAGCGCACACTGACTCACACTACGTGTAAAATGAGGTAACGGTTAATTGGTCATAAACCTTAGGCATACTTAACATAGGCAGGATTTGGCTGGGAGCGACCGGCAGTGACTCCATTTAAAATAATAAACAAATTACAAGTCCTAATAGTTATTAAGTAAGTTTAATTTAAAGTTGTATGTTAAAATAAAATGTTACAAGTTGTGTTTAATCTTTAAAAAACTACACGCCAAACGCCCGCTTGTGCTAGCGGGGTTTATTCCGACCGTCTCTACAAACGGTGGAAAAAGCGGCGTGTTTGTTCCAATTTAGTGTTTAGTAATTTACATAAATTTAGCTTAAATTTAGGTCACGTGACAAATATATAAACACTGTGGTTAGCGCCTATTGCACTCGCTCTGCTGGGGCTACTCAACCGTCACTTCAAACGGTGAAATTCCAGTGTTTTTATTGGCAAGTCTGCCAAGTAAATGGGCCCAGTGGTGAGCCAAGCATGGCATTTGGGGCAAGCCTGCCCCGTTCAAGCTTATGAAAGCGTTTAAAAAATTAAAATATGTAATTGCCTGAAATGCAATAAGAAGGAATAAACAAACTAGCGGCTCGAAAAACTAAGCCAAAAAAGTCAAATCATAGTCTATATGGTTGTTATTTTGTGTGTGTGGTTTGAGAATAATACACGTATGCGTGCGTGTACATGTATGTACGTTGCTTGTTAGGTGAAATACATATTTATTTATTTTTCGTTTTGTTCGTGTTTTTTTTTTTTTTTCACTCAAGAAAAAAGGGGGTCCGGACCCCTTGGACCCCCCCCTGTATCCGCCCATGCGAGTAGTGGGACTATCAGTGCCGATCATCTTTTCGATTTCACAAGAAAATACAGAGAATGCAGATTCGGTTATCCACGTCCCCCATACTACTAGCCTTGTGTTCATTTGTCTGCCGTGTTTATCCCGCGAGAACAATTGTTGAATCTTGTTGTGCACATGCGCAGTTGGAATACCAAATTGGCTTATTAATATTAATTATGTTTACTTATTTGAGCTAGAATTCCATTTTCTCAAACATTAATCTTCTAAAAAGGCTAGCCATTGTTATTCTATCGTCTTAGACTCTCGCACGTACAGGTACATATTTTTGGACCATCTGGCTGAGTGACATTTTGTTAAAAAGAATCGGAGTTTTTACTCACCAACTGACTCGATGCAACACTCTATGCATAACTCAACTGTATCATGATGTGCAATTAATGGAACACTAGGCGTACGTGATGGCGTTATACCCAGCTCTGTGGCAGCACTGTTGACCACCTGTATTTTGTAGGAAACTACACATCCTACAGTCGTACACAAAGCGGACAATTTCACGGAGCTTCTAAGCACAAACATTTGCTTAGCACAAAAATGTCTTGCTCATTAAAAACAAGTTATCAGCCAAAATTTTACGTGTTTTTTTATGCTAAGCAAAAAACCAGCTGATTATCAATCAAAAACAATAAAGATCACGTGAAAATTTGGTCTGTAACCTTGTTTTTACCAAGGACACATTGTCATGCTAAGCAAAATTAATCCTAAACCATAAATAAGGTAACTGGGCCCAATTTCTTGGCTCTGCTTACCGTTAGCGAAAAATCCCTGCTTACTATAGCAGAAAATTCGGTGCTTAGGTAAACGTATTTCACGCGTTAGCTAGGAATTTGGGTCTCTGAGAATGCGTACATCCCGTTACTAGTAAGGATTCTGTGCTTACAGGTTTGTACATGGTAAGCAAATAATTTTTTTGCTAGCGCGGTTAGCGGAAAATGGTGACCGTAAGCGCGGAATTCTGTGGTTAGCAGAGCCAAGAAGCTCGACTTCATTAGCCTTGTAAAAGGTCAACGGGCGGAAATTGTCAAAATGGCGGCACTTAACAACAGCAACACGTGTGTCGTCAATGTCAGAACTTTATGGCTTACGACGGAGCTCTAAAGGCTGTGGCTATTTCGGAAAAATAAACTGTAGTCAGGGCCGGGCAGGGGGGCGGGGGGGGGGGCCCAACAAAGTGCGCCGCCAACGTTGAAATGTATCTTATTCATTCTTCCACGCTCATGAGTCGCACATCTCACACAGTAAATACGTGTAGATCGCTACCTCGAAGCGTATGAAGCAGAATCAGTGTCAAAAAGATTGGACGTGTTTTTACAACTCGGATGCTTTCCTAATTCGGATGTATTCCTAATTCGGATGCTTTTTGCAAACTCGGATGCTTTTTTAATTCGGATGAATTCGTAATTCGGATGCTTTTTGTAAACTCGGATGCTTTTTTAATTCGGATGCTTTTTGTAATCTCGAATGCTTTTCTAGTTTGAATGCTTTTGGAAACTCGGATGCTTTTTGCAAAAAGAACAAATCGGATGCTTTCCCAATCCGGCACTAGGGTGGCCCTGAAAGGACATCAAACATGAGTCGCACATCTCACACAGTAAATACGTGTAGATCGCTACCTCGAAGCGTATGAAGCAGAATCAGTGTCAAAAAGATTGGACGTGTTTTTACAACTCGGATGCTTTCCTAATTCGGATGTATTCCTAATTCGGATGCTTTTTGCAAACTCGGATGCTTTTTTAATTCGGATGAATTCGTAATTCGGATGCTTTTTGTAAACTCGGATGCTTTTTTAATTCGGATGCTTTTTTAGTTCGGATGCTTTTTGTAATCTCGAATGCTTTTTTAATTCGAATGCTTTTCTAGCTCGGATGCTTTTTATAAACTCGGATGCTTTTTTAATTCGGATGCTTTTCTAGTTTGAATGCTTTTGGAAACTCGGATGCTTTTTGCAAAAAGAACAAATCGGATGCTTTCCCAATCCGGCACTAGGGTGGCCCTGAAAGGACATCAAACATCGCAGATTCTGCGATTTTGCGCATTCTGTGCGAATTTGAACGATGACAAACATGTTATCGTATATATCTAAGCATTTATCTGAGATGTGGAAGATTTTATTGTAGATTTCTGCACAGATTTATGTGATAATGAATATTTTCTGGGCAGATTTTTGAAAAGTCGCATATTTTTATTTTACATTTCAAGTTCTGCGCAGATTTCTTAGTACGCAAATTTGTGCGATGTCGCACGGATGGGCACTACATGTACATTTTCATTGCACATTTAATTATGCACAGAAGCTATATATGTCGCACTCACGTACAGCAGATTTATATGCAGATTTATGTGCACGTTTCTGCCGCGACGCGTCGCGGCAGAAATGTGCACATAAATCTGCGACGTCGCTTCAGCACATACGACGTTTTGAAAGTTGAACCACGACGTTTTGAATGATGATGTTCTAAAACGGACAGGCAACGTCGTGGTTCAACTTTCAAAACGTCGTATGTACTTCAACTTCCAATTGATCACCGCGGACATACGTCACAGGTCAGCGCGCCGATGAAAACAATGCGCGCCGACACTGCACTGAAGCATACAAGACTGCACGCGCGATTATCGTTTTCATCGGCGCGGTGTACGTATTTTAACACGTTATTGTGAAGGTTCCCGGATGTCCACCCCGACCTATAACGTCGTGGTTCAACTTTCGCGCGCTTTTACCTGGCTCAAGGTAGCCGCGTATTCGGCCGGATCACTATGCGCGGATTTAGTCCGCATTCACCGAAAGGCGACAAATATTTAATACATGCTGCAAAAGGTGATGCATTTTCTAAAAAGTCCTTTGTCAATTTATTTAAAGAATTTTTCGAAATAAACCGTAAATATAACAATACTTTTTCAAACCCTTGTAGATCATACAGCATATTAGCCACACTTGTTTAACCTTTCCTGTAATTTTGATGAAAATTTATAGTTAAATTAGCTGCTTAATGGAAGTAATTCTACTTCGAGTTATTTGTCAAACCTTTTATAGAAATTTCAAACAATACGGCAACAGTGTGGTTTTACAAATTCAAGACCTGCTTTTATCATTGCTGTACTTTCTTTTTCTTTTGCCACATGAATTGCAATTGCACATTTCTGTAAAGCACACCTGCAAGGACTATCTTTCCGTGCCCAACTCTTTCTATCTGGCAAGTGTTATTTCAAGCACGAGTGGCAGTACGGAGTTTCCAAGATTCTTTTATATGCTAATTTTGACATATAACCGTTGTTCTTTGTTTACATTTTATGTAGTTTTGATAATATCTGCTTATTTGCACTCGACCTTAGAAACTTACATTTGACCCAAGTGTGCTATATATCGCAAAGAATTATGGGGCGATATTAGGTGGAAATAAAAAAGAAATTATGGACACGGTCTGAAACCGTATTTTACCTAACGTTCTAAGCTGACAAACTACTAGGATCCATCTAATGATGCAGAACTTAGTTGAAGGGCTGTTGTGTTATTAAATAAAGTAACAGTTATCGTTCTCATAAAATCTGGCGTGGTGAAATTAATTGTTGAAATTGTTGATTGACGAAACTGATTCACCGAGAACATTGCAAATAAACCCAACCAAGTGCGAGTGCACTAATTACTGTTCGGCTGAAGCCTATACCAAAACGCATTACAAACGCATTACAATGCTGCATTGAAAAGAGGGATTTATTAAACGGGCTAATTAGGCACTAATTAGTGTTCGGCTGAAGCCTATACCCACATGCCCAGTAACATTATCTTGTAGATTATGAAATAAAAGTATGAGTTTTTGATAACATGTGAGGTATATTTTGTTTTAAATGTTTCATTCTCATTTCCAAATCTATAAAAATAACTCGAAGTAGGATTACTTAGTTCATTAGGCAGCTAATTTAACTGTAATTTTTCATCAAAATTACAGGAAAGGTTAAACAAGTGTGGCTAATATGCTGTATGATCTACAAGGGTTTGAAAAAGTATTGTTATATTTACGGTTTATTTCGAAAAATTCTTTAAATGAATTGACAATTTTTTTTTAGAAAATGCATCACCTTTTGCAGCATGTATTAAATATTTGTCGCCTTTTGGTGAATGCGACTGAATCCGCGCGGAGAGATCCGGCCGAATACGCGCGGCTACCTTGAGCCAGGTAAAAGCGCGCGAAAGTTGAACCACGACGTTAATTGGAAGTTGAAGTACGACGTTTTGAAAGTTGAACCTCTTATTCCTCCATGGTTGAACCACGACGTTGCCTGTCCGTTTTAGAACATCATAACATTCAAAACGTCGTGGTTCAACTTTCAAAACGTCGTATGTGCTGACATCGTGGCCGAAATGTGCACATAAATCTGCATATAAATCTGCTGTACGTGAGTGCGACATAATAGCTGCGCATAATTAAATGTGCAATGAAAATGTACATGTACATGTAGTGCCCATCCGTGCATGCGACATCGCACAAATGTGCGTACTAAGAAATCTGCGCAGAACTTGAAATCTAAAATAAAAATATGCGACTTTTCAAAAATCTGCCCAGAAAATATTCATTATCACATTAATCTGTGCAGAAATCTACAATAAAATCTTCCACATCTCAGATATATGCTTACATATATACGATAACATGTTTGTCATCGTTTAAATTCGCGCAAAATGCGTGATGTTCTTTCAGGGCCACCCTAGTGCCGGATTGGGAAAGCATCCGATTTGCGAATATGTTCGGTTTGCAAAAAGCATCCGAGTTTACAAAAAGCATTTAAACTAGAAAAGCATCCGAATTAAAAAAGCATCCGAGTTCATAAAAAGCATCCGAGCTAGAAAAGCATTCGAATTAAAAAAGCATCCGAACTAGAAAAGCATCCGAATTAAAAAAACATCCGAATTAAAAAAGCATCCGAGTTTACAAAAAGCATCCGAATTACGAATTCATCCGAATTAAAAAAGCATCCGAGTTTGCAAAAAGCATCCGAATTAGGAATACATCCGAGTTGTAAAAACACGTCCGATCTTTTTGACACTGATTCTGCTTCATAGTAGCGCACCATTGAAACACGTACAAATTTGCTCCGTGTATCGCTCCCCGAATTCAGTGATTCATACAACGTCCGCAAAGCCAGGTACACAGGCACGATCTACACGGAATTTTTGGGGGGAGATGTCTTTTCTGCCATTTTCGTTCGAAAACAACACGATAAAACACAAGGGGTTCACAGGCAGATTTTTAAAAAAATTCAGTATATCACTGCTACATCATTTTTTAACGTATCCATGGAAAAAAATTAGTGGGTTCGAAGCACGATTTTTCACAATTTATCGATTATTATTGCCCTTTTTAGGGGAGGTATTTGTCAACGTCGTTTGAGTATTTGTGCACAATCTCTACGTGCATCAACGGTACGTCAACGTAATTTGTTTTCGATTGTTTTTTTCATTTTCAATACAATTTTTGTCACTGGATGATAAAAATTAAGGTAAACTAGAAATGTGTTTGTGGACAAACACAGAGCTGTTTCGCATGTCTAAAATGACTTTCAATATTTGGGTGGTGGTCTAAGTGTCTGCCAAGTCTAAAGTCGATCGAATTTAGTGCCAAAGATATATTGGTTGAAAAAAACGTGTACAAATCCTATGGGCAAAATTAAACCTTTAATGTGACGTCACATGACACCCGATGATGCCATCATGATGTCATCTTAATTTACGTCTATAACACATTCTGGAATACTTGCATACCAAGTTTGGCCCCAATCAGACATGTACTTCCAGAGATAGAGGGTCCTAAAATCTGCCCCTTTAATGTGACGTCACATGACCCACGATGACGTCATCCTGACGATTTTCCCCTTGGCCCTCCTGGGTTTGATGGTCGAGGTGTGTGCTAAGTCTGAAGTCGATCGGATTTACCAAATTGTCAAATTCAATATTTTGAAGAAAAACGTGTACAAAACCTATGGAGAAAATTGAACCTTTAATGTGACGTCACATGACACCCGATGATGTCATAATTACGTCATCTTAATTTTCGTCTATAACACACCCTCGAATGCTTGCAAACCAAGTTTGACCCCAACCGGACTTGTACTTTCAGAGTTAGAGGGTCTTAAAAACTACACCTTTAATGTGACGTCACATGACCCGCGATGACGTCATCTTGATAATTTTTTTCTTGGCCCTCCTAAGGATGGTGGTCGAGGTCTGTGCTAAGTCTCAAGTCGATCGAATTTGCAGAAGTGTCAAATTCAATATTTTTAAGAAAAACGTGTACAAAACCTATGGAGAAAACTATACCTTTAATGTGACGTCACATGACACCCGGTGATTTCATAATTACGTCATCTTAATTTTCGTCTATAACACATCCTCAAATACTTGCAAACCAAGTTTGACCCCAACCGGACTTGTACTTTCGGAGTTAGAGGGTCTTAAAAACTACACCTTTAATGTGACGTCACATGACCCGCGATGACGTCATCTTGATTATTTTTTTTTTGGCCCTCCTAAGGATGGTGGTCGAGGTCTGTGCTAAGTCTCAAGTCGATCGAATTTACAGAAGTGTCAAATTCAATATTTTTAAGAAAAACGTGTACAAATCCTATGGGAAAAAATTACACCTTTAACGTGACGTCACGTGACCACGAATGACGTAATCGCGACGAATTTCTTCTAGGATCATCTGTGGGTGGTGGTCTAAGAGTAGGCCAAGTCTGAAGACGATTGGATTTACCAAACTGTCAAAGTGTATTGGCTGAAGAAAAGTCTGAAACTGAGGAAAAAAACAACAAAAAAACTAGACATGTGTTTGTGGACAAACACAGAGCTGTTTCGAGTGTCTTTCAATATGTGTGTGATGGGCTTGTGTGTGTGCCAAGTCTCAAGTCGATCAGATTTACTAAAGTGTCAAAGGCAATAGTCTAAAGAAAAACGTGTACAAAACCTATGGGGAAAAAATAGAAACTTTAACGTGACGCCCCGTGACCTTGAATGACGTAATCGTGCCGAATTTATTCTAGGGCCGTCTGTGGATGGTGGTCTAAGTGTGTGCCAAGTCTCAAGTCGATCGGATTTACTAAAGTGTCAAAGTCAATAGTCTAAAGAAAAACGTGTACAAAACCAATGGGAGAAAAATGTGAACCTTTAATGTGACGTCACGTGACCTTGAATGACGCAATCGTGCCGAATTTCTTTCAGAAACATCTGGGGGTGGTGTTCTAAGTGTATGCCAAGTTTCAAGTCGGTCGGATTTACCGAAGTGCCAAAGTCAATAGTCTGAAGAAAAACGTGTACAAAACCTATGGGGAAATTTTCACCTTTAACGTGAGGTAACGTGACCTTGAACTACGTAATCGTGACAAATTTCTTTTAGGACCGTCCTTGGGTGGTTGTCTAAATGTATGCCAAGTTTCAAGTCGATCGGATTTCCCAAAGTGTCAAAGTGCCCTGTCTGAACAAACGTGTGCAAATCCTATGAAGAAAAATCTGAAAAAAGAAAAGAAAAAAAGAAACTAGACATGTGTTTGTGGACAAACACAGAGCTGTTTCGAGTGTCTAAAATTACTTTCAATATGTATGTGGTGGTCTTTTGTGTGTGCCAAGTCTCAAGTCGATCGGATTTACTAAAGTGTCAAAGTCAATAGCCTAAAAAAAAACATGTACAAAACCTATGGGGGAAAATTGAGGCTTTAACGTGACGCCCCGTGACCTTGAATGACGTAATCGTGCCGAATGTCTTCTAGGACCGTCTGTGGATGGTGGTCTAAGTGTGGGCCAAGTCTCAAGTCGATCAAATTTACGAAAGTGTCGAAGTCATAGTCTAAAGAAAAACGTGTACAAAACCTATGGGGGAAAAAATTGAAACTTTAACGTGACGTTACGTGACCTTGAATGACGCAATCGTGCCGAATTTCTTCCAGGACTATCTGTGGGTGATGTTCTAAGTGTATGCCAAGTTTCAAGTCGGTCGGATGTACCAAAGTGTCAAAGTCAATAGTGTGAAGAAAAACGTGTACAAAACCTATGGGAAAAATTTAACCTTTAACGCAAAGTCACGTGACCTTGAGTGACGTAATCGCGACGAATTTCTTCTAGGACCGTCCTTGGGTGGTTGTCTAAATGTATGCCAAGTTTCAAATCGATCGGATTTACCAAAGTGTCAAAGTGTATTGTCTGAACAAACGTGTACAAATCCTATGGAGAACAAAAGGCAAAGAAAAAAAACAAAAAAACTAGACATGTGTTTGTGGACAAACACAGAGCTGTTTCGAGTGTCTTTCAATATGTGTGTGATGGTCTTTTGTGTGTCGATCAGATTTACTAAAGTCTCAAGTCGATCAGATTTACTAAAGTGTCAAAGTCAATAGTCTAAAGAAAAACGTGTACAAAACCTATGGGGGAAAATTTAACCTTTAACGTGACACCCCGTGACCTTGAATGACGTAATCGTGCCAAATTTCTCCTACGGCCGTCTGTGGATGGTGGTCTATGTGTGTGCCAAGTCTCAAGTCGATCAGATTTACTAAAGTGTCAAAGGCAATAGTCTAAAGAAAAACGTGTACAAAACCTATGGGAAAAAAATGAAACTTTAACGTGACGCCCCGTGACCTTGAATGACGTAATCGTGCCGAATTTCTTATAGGGCCTTGTGTGGATGGTGGTCTAAGTGTGTGTCAAGTCTCAAGTCGATCGGATTTACTAAAGTGTCAAAGTCAATAGTCTAAAGAAAAACGTGTACAAAACCAATGGGAGAAAAATGTGCACCTTTAATGTGACGTCACGTGACCTTGAATGGCGCAATCGTGCCGAATTTCTTTCAGAAACATCTGGGGGTGGTGTTCTAAGTGTATGCCAAGTTTCAAATCGGTCGGATTTACCAAAGTGTCAAAGTCAAGGGTCTGAAGGAAAACGTGTACAAAACCTATGGGGAAAATTTAACCTTTAACGCGAAGTCACGTGACCTTGAATGACGTAATCGCGACGAATTTCTTCTAGGACCGTCCTTGGGTGGTTGTCTAAGTGTATGCCAAGTTTCAAGTCGATCGGATTTCCCAAAGTGTCAAAGTGTATTGTCTGAACAAACGTGTACAAATCCTATGAAGAACAAAAGGCAAAGAAAAAAAAAAAAAAAAAAAAAAAAAAAAAAAAAAAAAACCAGAACGAAAACAATAGCTGTTTCGGTGAAAAACCGAAACAGCTAAAAAAAAAAAAAAAAAACTTTAACGAAAACAATAGCTGTTTCGGTGAAAAACCGAAACAGCTAAAAAAAGAAAAAACTAGACATGTGTTTGTGGACAAACACGGAGCTGTTTCGAGTGTCTAAAATTACTTTCAATATGTGTGTGGTGGTCTTTTGTGTGTGCCAAGTCTCAAGTCGATCAGATTTACTAAAGTGTCAAAGGCAATATTCTAAAGAAAAACGTGTAAAAAACCTATGGGGGAAAGATTGAACATTTAACGTGACGCCCCGTGACCTTGAATGACTTAATCGTGCCGAATTTCTTCTAGGACCGTCTGTGGACGGTGGTCTAAGTGTGTGCCAAGTCTCAAGTCGATCGGATTCACTAAAGTGTCAAAGTCAATAGTCTAAAGAAAAACGTGTACAAAACCTATGGGGGGAAAATTGAACCTTTAACGTGACGTCACGTGACCTTGAATGATGCAATCGTGCCAATTTTTTTCAGGAACATCTGGGGGTGGTGTTCTAAGTGTATGCCAAGTTTCAAGTCGGTCGGATTCACCAAAGTGTCAAAGACATTAGTCTTAAGAAAAACGTGTACAAAACCTATGGGAAAAATTTCACCTTTAACGCGAAGTCACGTGACCTTGAGTGACGTAATCGCGGCGAATTTCTTCTAGGACCGTCTTTGGGTGGTTGTCTAAATGTATACCAAGTCTCAAGTCGATCGGATTTACCAAAGTACCTAAGTGACCTGTCTGAATAAACGTGTACAAATCCTATGAAGAAAAGTCTGAAAAAGGAGAAAAAAAAAACGAAAAAAAAAAAACTTTAACGATTACAAGAGCTGTTTCGGTGAAAAACCGAAACAGCTAAAAAAACTTTAACGAAAACAAAAGCTGTTTCGGTGAAAAACCGAAACAGCTAAAAAAAAAAAAACTTTAACAAAAACAATAGCTGTTTCGGCTGAATTGCCGAAACAGCTAATAACAACGTTTTACAACTACAAAAGACAAGATGTTAAGATTGGATGCCAAAAACTCTTAATTTTTCGCGTGAGAAAATTGTTTCCCCCTATTTTGAGAATGGACGGTACCACAGCGTTTAGCAATCACAGCCTCGAAGGCACCCCCCCCCCCCCCCTTGGGAAATCTATTGTGCATAAATGCTTTTCTGTCAGCGACCACAAGAGGGCGCCGACATCAAGTTGTCATGTTTGGTGCGTGTGTTAAAAAGGCACCCTTTTATAAATGCTGTTATTGCCCCTTATAACGGAGGCGTACCATTACAAGTAAAGGCAATGTTAAATAAATATTTTGTTCAATCAATTGATTTCACAGTGACGTAAGTTTTTTCAAAACGGCGCTGTACAGTTAGCGAAAAAGTTGTGCTAACTTTAGCAGACAAATTTGCTAACCTTAAGCGTTATTTCACGGCGTTTTTGTGCTAACGTTTTGCGCGCGCATGGAAATTATACTGCAAATTTTTCCGCTTAGCAGCGCCGTGAAATTGGGCCCTGGCCGTGAGGAATGCGGAAACGACGCTGACTATGGAACGCCAAACGCGCCTTCAGTAGTTGGCTTTCATTTCTTTTCACATTTTCATCATTCCATTCTTAAATTTTACCATTTTATTCCTCATTTTTACCATTGTATTCCTCATTTTTGTCATTTCATTCTTATCAATTTCGTCATTAATTTTCATTCTCAATTCCAGCATGTTATTCTTTAATTTTATCATTTCATTCATCAATTGTACCATTTAATTGGCTCGTTTGGGCATTTTATTCTTTAATTTCGTCATTTCATTCTTTAATTTCGTCATTTCTTTCTTTAATTTCGTCATTTCATTATTTGATTTCGTCATTTCATTCCTCATTTCCTCATTTCATTGGTCTTTTTCGTCTTTTTATTCTTTATTTTCGTCAATTTATTCTTCAATTTTGTCATTTCTTCCTTCAATTTCGTCGTTTCATCCTTCAATTTTGTCTTTTTATTCTGTAAGTTCGTCATTTTATTCTCTAATTTTGTCATTTCATCCTTTAATTTCGTCCTTTGTTCTTCAATTTCACCTATTTATTCTTCAAGTTCGTAATTTCATTCTTTAAGTTCGTCATTTCATTCTTCAAGTTCATCATTCAATCATCCAACGATTTCACTCTTCTTTTCGGCAAAATTAGCTTGGTATTTTTCTTTTTATCATTACGTCTACAAATGTTCATCGAATTCGGCGATTCTGCATTCCATTCAGCTATTCCACATCCTATCATTTGTCAATCTACATTTCATTTGTCCAATCTGCATTTCATTCGTCTATAGTTCAGCATTTCATTCGACTAGTTCAGCATTTCATTCTTCTAGTTATAACAGCGGGAACGCGTAAACAGATTAACCTTTGACCCGGGCCGGTTTCAACAAGAATCTCTCCCTGTTTTACAACCTGGCAGAACCTAGCCCGCGATTCAACACGCGATTCAGCCCGCGATTCGGCTGGCCGCAGCCGTTTATAGAAATTTAGAATCCATGCGACAAAAAGAGGTGCTGATTTGAAACTAGATTGACAGATTAATTCAACGAATTTTCGAAAAAAGGTACGGAAATTAATCCCCAATTATTGATTAACTTTAACAATAACTACCAGAAAGACTATAAATAGTGTTTACTTCATGTTTTGGAATTTTTTTATTTTTACTTCCTTATCCTAATTATTACTAATTATTACCCCCAATTATTATGCTCCCCAAAACATTACAACTTTTACAACAAAGATATTGCAAACAAAATCAGTAAAGATGTTTTCACTAATTACATATCTGTACTCTTGTTCATGTCTTATACTGCACTATAAATTATAAAGGTTGAGTAAGCAAAATGTTATGAAAATGTTCAAATTCACTGTCTAACAATTGTGTTGGTCCCCTGTGCCTTTTATTCAATACCTAAACTTGCAAATTGTTCAAAATCTTTTCCAATAATTGCTTAATTATGTTGTTGTTGGCAGAATAATATGATTACACACCGAAATGACGATGGACTAGCTGTTTGCTAACAACAGCATTTTGCAGTAGCCCGTACAGTACAATTTGTTTGCGCTTAATTGTTTTAAGATGGCAAGATCAACAACAATAATAAATACCAACAAATTCGATTCTTATTAGGATTCAGCTCCCCAAAAGTACATGTACATATATTACAAAGTTTTACGAAGTGAATATAAAAGTACGGTAGTACTTCTAATGACTAACTAGAGTAAACAAAAGTGTGCATAAGCTTTCGTAGCTCCAGCTACTTCATCAGATGCAATGAAGTGGGGCATCATCACAAAAGATATACATAGAGGAGCACATGTACATTTACCAGGCCACACAATTATAATAAAGAAGTAAAAACGTGAATTTTCCGAAACATGTGCGGTACACTTTTGTTTTAAAGACGATGGTTTACTAGAAACATCAAATACCGCATTTTTCAGATGTTATCGAAAACGTTTCCTCTTTAAGAGGCCGTTTGGAACGGATCGGCTTATTGGAATACGCCCTTGCTGAAATTAAGTGTGCCCAGGAAGGTAACAATTACGATTATGAAGTAAAAAGGTGATTTTTCCCAAAACTTGTGCGGTACACTTTTTTTTAAGACGGCATTTTACTAGAAACATAAAATAACGCCTTTTTCAGATGTTTTCGAAAACGTTGCTTCTTTAAGAGGCCGTTTCGAACGGATCAGTTTATTGGAATACGCCCTTGCTGAAATTAAGTGTGCCCAGGAAGGTGTCAATTGCGATTATGAAGTAAAAACGTGCATTTTTCAAAACATGTGCAGTAGCATAGGAAATAGGGATCCTGGAGCAGCACCATTTTTTTCATACTTTTGTTGTATACCTATACAACAACAAAACAAAAAACAAAAAACCTAAAAAATAACGAACAATTTTTATTTTTTTTCACGTGTACCTATACAGCAAAATGAATAATTAAAAAAAAAATGTAGTTGCCCAAACGTAGTATTTCACACCTCTTTTTAAAAATGACCCCCGCCTAGCTCGATTTTTACTCCCAATATTAAAAAAAATGAGTAGTATGGAAATGGCCGCTCCTAGACCAGCCCAATTTCTTTCAATCATCACCCCGCAACAAAAAAGACAGTTTGTCTTTTTTTTTTTAATCTTCGATCTCATATCACCGCAATTTAAAACGAGTCTAAAGGTAAGGAGGAGGTCGATCGAAATAATTTTTATTTATTGCGAAGCTGTAAGTTTTTCGATAAGACCTTTTTTTTCTTTAGACACCAACTCTTCCACGCGTCTGTTTATCTCGGATTCCATACCGCTCGAATCATTTTTTTCTGACAGCTTGCTGCCGGACCTGATAGCCTCTTTCATATCGTTAAATTGCCTCAATTCCTTTAATATCAAAGCGTACTCTTCGTGGGATATATCGCCGTCTGTAATAGCTTGAGAAATAAGATCTCTTACGCTGTTGAGTTTAGCCTCGGCCAAGACTCTAATCTCGTCGTGTTTTTTAACTTTACGTCTAAATCGTTTGCTAAAATATTTTAATACGAGCGCGGAGCAACAAAAACTCAAGGCTAATCCCTCTAACGCAAAACCAACGGGTGACGTGTGGCACCGCTTATATAGCCGCGATTCCCAAACCCACACAAATTGCACTACCCATCTCGGCTAGGGTTTCCGTAGTAGACAATGTCTTAATTAACTTGCCATATTTTTTACACAACGCGCTTCGCTGTTCTCGTTGCGTCAATATATCTTTTTGAACTTTTTCGATCTTTTGCAATCGAAACACCCTCGTACTATCATCATCTTCGATGGTACTTTTTTAGATCGGGGTAAATACTAGTCGTCATTTTATTAAGACGAAACTAAAATATTTCTACGTAAAAAATTATCTCTTTATCTTTATTATCGATTATCTCACCAAGACCGTTTTTCAACGAAAACGTGAGGCTGTTTATTTTACCAGCTACCAACTCTTTCGAACACTTGTTATAGTTGATATAAATTGGATCTTGAGGATTGTTTGAACGAGCAGCATCACCGTGTACGGGTATACTCTCCAACAGGTTAGTTTGTTTTCCGCTAAAATAATTTGAATGCGTAGACAGGTCTTCGCAATGTAAAAAGACCGCGCTGTAAAGATTTAGGCTAAATTTTCCATAATAATTACTACCACCATTGAGCCAACCCCTGGGTAAACCTAAAAGTTTAGATAGATTACTCGATAGTTTTATGCAATTTTGGTCGGGAATGGATATATAAAACAGTTCATCGGATAAGGACTCTATAGATATATCGTGAAAATAATAATAATAATAATATAAAGCATTTATAATGCGCCATTTATCTAGAGAAAACCTATTCCGAGGCGCAACATAAAACACAAACATGACAAAGGAAAAATAATGAACCAAAATAAGATGCAACAATAAATAAAACATAAAGGCAATTCAAGATCAATAATGTGACCCTACAAGATCAAAGAGGATATCACAATACCAACACACACTGCCCAGCTGCACATGGCAAACAAGCAAAGAGAGGAGAAGACCAGAATTAGCAGTTACAACAACTTAACAGCAATAACTGATTCCTGCCCGACCAAAATGAGAAAAAAAATGGCCGAACATACATGTATTAAGGTATGTGTCAGCAATGCGATACCAGAAATCACATTAAAGACATCAAGTAAAAGCTCAAAATGAGTACATAAATCACAATAAAATGTTTTGCAAAAACAATCAAATATTATAAGCAGTTTCAAATAAATGAGTTTTTAACAACTTTTTGAAAACATTGATGAAACTACAACTGCGAAGTTCGAATGGCAAGGCATTCCAAAGCTTGGGAGCAGCTGCAAAAAATCCACGATCACCATACGACGAAACAGTTCTAGGGACAGTCAGAAGAATTTTGTCAGCAGATCTCAAAGTGCGTTTTGGAATATATGGAGAAAGAAGTTCATTAATATACACTGGTGCCATAAAATTTAGTGATTTCCAAGTGAGCAAAAGTAGCTTAAATTGAATTCTTTGACGAATTGGTAACCAGTGTAGTTGTTTTAAAATTGGCGAAATATGATCAAATTTACGAGTGTGGGTTAACATGCGTGCTGCAGCATTTTGAGCACGTTGGAGCTTTGCCAGTGGTTGTTCATTTATACCATAATTATAATACAGAATTTCCATTGTCCAATCTCGATATTACCAAAGCATGGACTAAAGTAGCTGCTGTATCGTCATCCAAAACTTTACGAATTTGATTAATGTTCCTGATTTGGAAATATGTAGCTTTGCAGACACGTTTGATGTGATCCTCCATAGATAGTGTGTTGTCAAAAATAATTCCCAAATTACGAGCACTTGGCGAAGCATGAATGGGTGATGACACTATTTGAATAGAGTTGTTTGTGGCTCTGGATTGAAGGTATTTTGATGTGACTATGATATTCAAAAGAATGAAGATTCGACATATCCGGAGGAATATCAATTTTTTCACGATCGGCAATTTGATTTGGCGTAAGATCATCGATATCGCCCGTAAATCTCTCCCAAATTATCGACGCTTTTTTGTTGAGGTTATAAAAACCCAAGTCTAACACAAAGTTGTTTAACTTCATGCGACGGTCACCCCCGACGTTATCTATAGGTCGCGATAGTTCAAAGGTCTGCTCGTTATCCGTCATGACGAACGTATGAGACTGCATTTAACAAAAGTAACTAAAATATTTTTACGTTTAAAATTATATCTTTACCTCTATTATCGATTATCTCGCCAAGACCGTTTTTTAACGAAAACGTGAGGCTGTTTATTTTATCGGCTACTAACTCATTCAGAGAATTGTCGTATTTGACGTAAATTGGATCTTGGGGATTGTTTGAACGAGCTGCATTGCCCGATATAGGTATATTCTCCAAAAGATTAGTTTGTTTTTCATTAACAAAATTTGAATGCGTAGACAGTTCTTCGCAATGTAAAAAAACCGCGCTGTAAAGATTTAGGTTAAATTTTCCAAAATAAAATTCAGTTAAATCACCGCTGCTGTAGATCCAACCCTTGGGTAAGCCTAAAAGTTTAGACAAATTACTCGATGGTTTTATATTCGCGAAAGACTCAGAGGTCACCAATGACAAATAAAATAGTTTATCGTTTATCGGAGTAATGGTCATAGGTTTAATATCATCTTTAAAACGATCTTCAAACGAATAAAGATTCTATCGACCGGGTGTGATATCAAGTTTTTTATCTAATGAATGACCAAGAAAACTATATTTATTATACTGTATCATCTCTACTTTTTCGACGTTATAAAAACCCACGTCTAAAATGACGCTGCTTAACTTAATGCGACGGTCGCCCTCGACGTTATCTATGGGTTGCGGTAGTTCAAAAGTCTGCTCTTTTTTGGTCATGACGAGAGTGTGCGACTGCATTTTTAAAAAAGAAAGAAAAAACCCCAAAAACGTTACTATAAAAATGAACGCGACTTACGGAAACAAACTGAATCCGCACAGACGCCTTAAAAATCCTCGGGGTTTAAAAGGCAACCGCCAGACTGTAGTAGTAACTCACAATCCAAGCACGATCGACGCGAACGACAAATTAATAGTCAAGTTTCCGTCGTTGAGCGCCGACGACGTGATCGTCCCCGGTTCGGCGAAACTAGCTTTTAATATCGATCTAACCTCGGAAGGCGATGACAATCGAAGTCTGTTTAAAAATCTAGCACGAAATCTCGTAAAACAAATAAGAATATGTATCGGTGGTCGAGAGATCGTAAACTTGACCGACGCCGACGTTTATAACATTTTTAAAGATCTTTGGTTACCCAAAGGTAACGTAGATCACTACGCCGGAAACGAGATTGCCAACATATCGAGCCTACGCGTGGGTACCGGTAACGCGGTTGACGGTGCAAATAGTGGAAAAGATAAAGGGATAGCGGATGCCTTTGGAAACAGATTTTGTATACCTCTAGACTTTGAAATGCTCACGGATCATCAACCGTTTTATCCATCCGCTCTAAACGACCAACTGTCTTACGAACTTACTTTTAACGATTATGCCAAAGTCGTAAATTCTACCGACGCCGAAGCGAGTTATCGCATCTCCAACTTGGCGCTAGAATACGAGATCGTTTCCAACAAATATTTAGCTCAAATCTTAGCTCAAAAATGTCTCGGCAAGACGCAGTTTTTGTTCGATAGGTTTCAGAGACACGAAGTAAGATCTATCGATAAATCAGACACCGTTTGGAACTTTAATTTAAACGTAGCGGTTAAAAGCCTCAAGGGTATACTGTTTTTTTAAAGACCCGAGTACGAAAACCCCCGAACTATTTTATAACTCAAAGATAGACAAAGTTAGCGTGACGATAGAAGGAAAACCTAATCAACTCTACAGTTCGGGTCTCAAAAAATATCAACACTGGGGAGAAATCAACAAGTTCTTTGGAGACTCGTCTATAGAATTGGGTGCGGGGGTGTGTAAAGATTTAGGGTTGACGGGAATGGATATCGGCGATTATTTTTTGAAAAGATACGGACTTTGGTTGGATATGAGATCGACGGAAGACAACAAAAATCACGGATCGGGTAAACAAATCGGCGATATAAGCGGAGGAATCTCTATATTGATGGAACGCGAAGCTCAAACCGCGGCCGCTATAAAGTGTTACGTCTTTTTGGTTATGGACGCGCAACTTAACATCCAAGGATGTCGCTTGAGCAGCGTCAACTTAAAAAAATAAAAAAATAACTCGTATTTATAAAAGACATGACACCGCACTGCGCTTTAATATGCGGAAGAACAAACTCTGGCAAAACAAAGTTTGCGTTAGACTTGCTAGAAAACGAATACGCCAACCAATTTGAATACTTGGTGATCATTATGTCCGACTCTGTCAAACAACAAAACGTACCACGAGAGACCTTGGTTTTTTAACGACCCCAACGTTTACGCGTGCGACCTCGACGCCGAAAATATGAACATGAACGAAGCCATAGACTTTTATCGAACGAAATTTAAAGATTTGAGCACTTTGTTTTTAATCGACGACTGCAGCGCTTATCAAGCGATGAAATGTCGAAAGGGTCACAAGGGAGGATGCTGCATGTTATCTAAATTAGCCTTTAGCGGTATAGACACGATAACCACAGCTGTTGGTTATTGACTCAAAAATATAACAGCGTTTTAAAAGATTATCGCGAACAGACTCAATGGGTCGCTATTTTTTATTGCAAAGACAAAAAAAGTTTTGATAATTGCCTCGACGAAAATGATGTGGTGCCGGATAATAAAAGGCGAGACAAAAAACAATATCTCAAAGACTCCCTATAGTAAATTGGTTTTATATACGGATCCTCCGACTAAATTGAATTTGTTGTAACCTAGTTGCGATTTGTTGAGGTTTGGTTGAACAGCTAGTTGAGATTTGTTGAGGTTTTGTTGGGTAGCTAGTTGTAATTGGTTGAACAGCTAGTTGTAATTTGTTGGGTAGCTAGTTGTAATTTGTTGGACAGCTTGTTGAACAGCTATAGTTGTTATTTGTTGGGTAGCTAGTTGTAATTTGTTGGACAGCTAGTTGGGTAGCTAGTTGTAAAGCTAGTTGTGATTTGTTGCAGTTAGTTTATCTCGCGTTTATTTAAATGTTATTTTTGCTGATCGATCTTTTACTCAAATTTATTATAGCGTCGGCCTTGTGTATTTTATCTTACGAATATTTTTCTCTAAAAATAAAATCATACCGTCTTATAAAAATGGAGCCTTTAACAATTTTAGACAACGATCCGCAAACGGTAAAACATAAAACTAGACTGTTGGGTGTAGTATCAGCCAGTGATTCTAAAAAGTATTTGGGTAAAGAATTTAGCCAGGGAGATATAAAAAACCTAGACGCGAACAAACAAGAACAAATGTACAACCATTACGAGGCAAGGTTGGGTAAAGAAATGATTACTAGTTTGGGTAACTGCGTGCTGGGGATTTACTTGAGAGTTTTAGGCGCGAGTCTACCTATGATCAAACCCATGGGTGTCAGTCTACGAGTAGACTCGGAAGACGCGCTCACCAAAGATCTAGAGGAAGATCCAGTTATATCTAGCTCGATAGCTAGTTTACTTTGCGAAGTTTATTACAACTACGGAATGTTGTTGTCGCCGTTAGTAGGTTTCTTGATAACGTCTAAACATTTAGTTATCAACGAAAATAATTATCTTGACAATATAATAAAAGATGAGTCAACAAGAGAGCCCAAGTTCGTCGGTGTTAAAGGAGACTCCAAAGGTACAAGCGGTGACGACTAAAACTAAAAATCCTTAGGAGTAAAACAAGGCAAGGCATTAGCGGAACACAACAAAAAGAGAAAAGAACAAATTGCCAAGATGCAAAATATACACGTGAAGAGTACCCTTTCTTATTCTTACGCGACAATTGGGTCGGTAACGGGGTTGGCGCTTGTTTTATGAGGACTCTATATATGGAGCCAAAAAAGCCCCTCTTTATCTTCGGTCTTACCGCCAAAACCACTAGCACATTCTCCCCAAAAGAGCCCAAGGGAGACTCCGTCACAAATCCCTTCTTCTCCGTCCCAACCATTTTCAGATTTTGTAGAAATGGAATAACAAAACAAAAAAACAACAAAAATTTTGGCAATTATAAATGGATACTAAAAGCATCGCCAACAATCTCTATCACGCCGCCGTGATCTCTATGTTAAGCGTGGGATTTACCATGTTTAGTAAAAAACTTTTAAAGATCAAACCGGCCGATCTCGACAAGTTGAGCGTAGAAGATGTAGCGAAACTAACGGCTACGATAAGCGGATCGATGTACGTAAAAACATGGCTGGTCAATCAAAATATACTCCCACCAAATATATTAAACTCGACATAAAACTTTAGTTCGTTATAATAAAATGGCCGAAGGTGGAGATTTTGAACCGATAGGCGAATCCTCCCCAGCAGAAGACAACGGTTACGCATGGGACGACTACAACGATGTTTCCCTCGACAACACAAAGGCGTTAGATCCAGCCTATGCTCAAGCCCGTGAGGATGATGTTTTAGAACAAGAATAAACGTTTGTTTATTAATAATCCAAAAGTCAAAGGTTTCTACGAATATCAAGGAAAAGGACAATATGATATAATTCCGCAATGGGAAAGATTTGAGATAAAAGATAACACGTTATATTTTGTAACCGATGACGGAAAAGTAAGATTATCGCAAAAAAACAAACCCTATAAATATTTAGCATTAAGTTCCATCGAAAAAAATTCTAAGGGATTAAATATCAACGGTGTAAATTTTATTAGAAATGAATTAGGTTTTAAAGATTATAAAATAAATCCACTTAGTAAAGAACAACAACAACGACTCCAACAGATTGAACCAGAGTCTATCCCGATGCAAAATCTTCCGAAAGCGGCCGACGATTTAAGCGAAATTCTCGAAATTTTTAACCAAGGACAAGAACAAGAAACCAGTTTTACCGATCTACCCGTCAGAGAGATCTTGGGTTTAAACAAAGCATTTCAAACGATGAGAGGCAACTTAGAACTAGATTTAGCGCGTCTCAGAATACTCGACGATGAGATAGCCCAGACCGAAGCGGCACTCGCGGTTCCACGGCAGAAATGAGAGAGAGATTAGAAGACTTAAAAATCGAAAGATCGGCTAGATTAGAAGCCGCGTCTGCCGATGGAGAAAAAAAATTAGAAGTCAGATGAACAGAATCAAAGAAACGATTACGAAGATTTTAGATAGCGACACGACCTTGAGAGAAAAAATTAGAACGTTGTTTAGAGAACAAGGCGTGACCATCGCGAGCATTTTGTCGGCGTTTGGTTTGGCTATCGGTTTGATAGTAAAGAGCGTTTTGTCTGTCGGTGCGTCCGCGCCCGCGCCCGCGCCCGCGCCTACTCCGATACCTGAGACTAAAATACCTAAAGAGATAGGAAGCAAGCACTTCAGACGGCTCTGTCCGTGCACAGCGTCCTATGCGGTATTGTTATGCTAATTGCTCGATCCACTCGACCGGCGAGCAAGTCACTTCCGTTTCAACGGCCCAAATTAGGAGTTGAGCGTTTGTGCGCATGTTCAGAGTACTTTATGGCGACCTTTTACTGACCCAGACTATTCAGAATTTTGACAGCTGACTGTAAACAACGTGATTAAAAAAACTCTTCGTATTAAAAAGCGACATGGCATATCTAAATGACTTTGTAAATTGGGAAGAAATCGATTTAAATAATGTTCTAGGAGAAGGCAACTCGACCGACACTGAACAAGCGGAGATTCTGGGATCAGAAAACGAGTGGCTAAGCAGCGAAAACGATGAGATTCTTGAAGTTGAAGTTGAACCAGAAAATGACGGCAAAAAAAATCATGACCCAAAACCGAAAGAAAAATCACCCAAACACTACCAATGTCCATTGTGTAACAAACAATATACATCAACATCGGGGTTTCGAGGTCATGTTTCAAAAAAACATGATAGGCCAGACATCAAAGGTTAGTTATGGTGTTGCTTTTGTACTCCCCAGATATAAATATGGCTTGAGAGACAGCCGAATCATCACGCGTTTTTTTTACGAAAAGGTGCCAAATTTTGTAATGTGGACTTGCGATTAACGAGCAAAATATCACAATAAAATTAACAGTTGCTAACTAATGAATAAAACCGAATACAACATGAAGAATATTTAGTAAAATAAGTCAACGAAAATTGCTGTTCATTGCAATCAAATTTCATTTGCAAGTCATCTTGTGATCAAAGGTGGACAATGGGCATGTATGCCCTAGGTCAGCAGCCGGCTACACAGCGACCATTTTGTGTTTGTGAAAATCTTTAAAAATATACATTTTAGCCCAAAATTAAGATTGATAGATGTGTTTAGTTCATACATGACCCTTTGGAAACTTTAGTACATGCTTTTGTGTCTGGCAAATCTTGTATTATGCCTTTTCACTACTTCGGCAGTCCATTTTTGTAAAAAACAAATCACAAAAACGCTTTTTTAACCAAATTTGTATAATAATCAAAAACATGGCTCATTATAATTTGCATTCAGTGCACAGGCTACTCTGACATCAATAAAATGCATTCAATCTATTTTAAATAAGGTCATAATACGACCTAGGCAATAGTATGATAACCAGGTATTTTGTTAACATCACGACCATTTTTTATACACATTGGAAACATGTTGGAAACTATTTTTGCCCCAAAATAAACAATTTGTTGACCTAAATTATAGGAATATGGAATATAATATTATATTTTCAATGCATTGAGTGCACACAGGAACATATTTAAAATGTATCTACCATGTTAATTTTTGATATTATAAGGATCATTGCAACTTTAATTGATGCAAACTAGTCACAGTTTTTACTTAAAATGTGAAATATAGATCATAAATAAACAGAATCGTATTTTTTCCTGATTTCTAGACTTTTTGTGATGATTCCCTAAAAATCTGGTAATGTTTTAAAAACATACGTGACACGGTCCAAAGTTCAAATTTTATGAAACAGCTTCTACAAACAAATTATATATCACCAGTATTGCGTGAATTGAAGCACAAATGGGTCATTTTTAAGGGCAAAATCGCCGAAAACATGGAGTTCCGAATACAGCTATACCTTGTATACAAAGACACACGGAATTAAAACGACGAAACATCGTTGCGGTATTTTTTTTTTTTTTTTCTCTTTTATACGTAACTTAATATAACCCAAAGCACATATTTATGTAAAGAATTATCGGATTGAAACTTACATCAATTAAAATTATAACTTCGCTGACTATTTGTTATGAAAAATGCGTCGAAATATCGGAGCTAAAATTTTTCGATTATGGTCGCCATGTTGGATGTCAAGCGCGAATAGCGCCGCTATCGTCGAAAGATGCACAGGCGCAGCAGACTCTGTAGGATACGGTCGAAGGCGTGACAATGGGAGTCGATCGTTGCTTCCTATCTCTTTAGTCTCAGTCCGATACCACCATCTCACTCCGGTAACGTAAAAGAATTACGGTCGGAGACGATATCAAGTCTTCAACGATATTAACCAACTGGGTTTGGGCGTCGAGCCCCGTGCCTGGAGTCAGAATACTAGTTTTTGTTTGCGCCTGGGCCCCCAGCAGAGCGTAAACATACACCCTTATAGATTCGTTTATTTTTTGTATCCCTACGTCGGAAAAGTGAGACTCGGTGAGTATCCATTTTTGCCAACAAGTCTCCACAGCTTTACTTTGCGATATTCGAGTCGTCGTCAAAGTACTGTAACAACCCGATCCGCCTGGAAAAAAAACCCGCCATTACCAACACGTCGTATATACCGGACATGCGACGGATCGTAGTTACCTAGCGGCTTGCTGTTGTTATAAGCTTGACCCAAACCCCCCGTAAAATGATCGACCGTTTGTTTCCAAGACAAGTTGGGATCTACGTCGTAAAATCTGCAAGTGTCTATATAACTGTTACGATCTATATTGTTGTTATAAGGGTTAAATATGTCGTCGCCCGGTATGGGACATTTCATAAACTCTAACATTTTTCTAACCATAAAATAAACGTGAAATCTATATGGCCTTCGTGAGATGATTCGTCGAATAAAGTAGATCAGCCCTATACCGCAACCGCCGGTACTGCACCACATTGCAAAATTGAGTTGATTTTGATAAAACGTCATCGGATCGGAATCCCATTTTTTGATAATTTCTGGTACGACCTCGCTGGGCTCTTTGGCGCCGGGAAATGATATATCGCCTTTTATTATTTTAGGAGCGGTAATATCTGGCAATCTATAGCCGCTAAATAGATCCGAAAAAGTCGCTGTAAAAGACGAGCTGTATAATGCGTTTACTACAATCTCTAGACTCTTGAAATCTAAGTCCAGCTTGCTAGCACTGGCAGCTTGTTCTTGTTCGATCAGTCTCGATATATTTTCTACGACCGTGTTGTTTATGTCTCCAAAGGCCTGATCGTCATCCACCTTGACAGACGCATGATACCACATTTTAAAAAAGTAACTAAAATATTTGTACGTTTAAAATTATATCTTCACCTCTATTATCGATTATCTCACGAAAACTCATTTTTAGTCGTCTTTATTATAAAAGACGTGTATTAGAAAATATGTCTCATTATTGTTTAGATTTAGGAATCCACTTATAATTTTTAAGCTAGGTATCTCGCAACAAACTCGAGTTCTCGTTCTATTTGGTTATCGCTGGGGGTGTAAAGGTCTGAGAGTTGGGGATTTTGCTGTAAGTTCAAGATAAAATCTAAGTGTATTTTTGTTTCCTTCTTTTAAAATATGGCTAGCATCGCTATGATGATCGGAGGCGCTATAGTTAACCCTTTAGCTTTCACGGGATCAAACTTTTTATTTTCGAGCGTGAAACAAGACGGAGAGCGCAAGAGACACGATTTGGCTTTAGAAAAACTGACGACGGCGAAAAACAATTGGGAAAAATCTCGGACAAAGTATCTCGATTGGTTAAACGATCGACTCAAAAAACAAGCGAAGGCTCAAAGGACTTTTAAAAGTATTGACGAGGCTCTCAGAGAATATAACTCGGTTACTCGCGAAGATCTACGAGTACCAATCTACCTGCAGCACGAGCCCACTCTCGCCGATATTTACGCACCTAGCGAAGATCAAAAGACCGGCGAGTTGGCGTTTGTTTTGGGAGGAACGGCATTGGTAGGTTTTTTAGTTTACAAGTTTGTATAAGTTGTTTAGTTTTTATAAGTTGTTTAGTTAAATAAAATGGAAACAAAGTTTAAAAAAGTGTACTACAGCCCCGTCGGTTATTGGAAGGGTGAGGGCGCGGTTATAAAATTAGCTAAAAAAACGGGCGCGTCCAAGGAAGAAACCAGAAACTGGTTAAAAAAACAAGCGTTGTGGCAAATTTATTTACCGCCTCCGACGTATATTCCCCGGCCTACGAGTTTGAACAAGTCCATGGGTTTTCCCAACGAAATGCATCAGATAGACTTGTTATTTTTACCCTTCGATAAAATCGGTAAAAAAGAATACAAGTACGCGATGACGGTCGTGGACGTGGCCACGCGTTCTAAAGAGGCCGAACCTTTGACCAACAAGACGAGTACCCAAGTGGCCGACGCTTTGAGTCGAGTTTACGCTAGGTCGCCTTTGACTTGGCCAAAGGTTTTAAAAGTAGACGCAGGTAAAGAATTTCACGGGGAATTTTAAAAAATGATGTCGGAGAAAAAAGTCGCGATAAAAGTGGGAGAACCGGGCAACCACAGAGCGCAGGGTATCGTCGAAAGATTTAACAGGACTTTGGCAGAGAGATTGTTTGGCCATGAATACGCCAAAGAAATCCTTAATCCGACGGAGAGATCGCGACTCTGGGTTAAAAGATTACCCGACGTGAATAAGGCGTTAAACGACGAAACCACTACATTGATAACGACGGAAGACTACGAGCTACTCACTCCCAGGCGGGCGATGCAAGAAACGCAAGTTCGTCAAATCAGTTCTTCCGCGGATGTGGTGGAAAAAGAGTTGATCAAAAAAGGCAATCTTTTTATATATCTTTACGCGCCCGGTGAGTAATACCCCAGTCACAATTAAAGCGGAGCCCGGGCGGCGTGTGCGATTTCTAGGCATCGGCCGGCGTGTAGAGGTCGGCGAAAGATCGTGCGATATGGCGGTCACAGTCACAATTAAAAGTGCCCCGTACGCTGCCATGACGGGGCCCGGGGGGTCGCCGACCGGCGATCGGCCGACTTTCTTGGAAATGGGGTCGAATTATTGGCCCGTTTATCGGCCGGTGTCCGGCAGGCACTCGTCCGGTGCCCTGCTTATGTTCTTGCGATACCCCTGCGGTATCCGGCAGGGTGCCAACCAATTCGTACAGGTCGTACGGCGGCCGGACGGGCATCTGTGGTGTGCCTGTCGAGTGGCCAGCGATCAACGGCCGGCGGCAGAAGCTCTCCTCTGACCTTCTTAATGGCCCTGTCACACTAGAACGTTCAAGGCCAACGCGTGAGTAGCGCGTTAAAAATAGTTGATATGCTGGCAAACGCTGAACTTCTGCAGAAAAAGTCAAGTTGAACCGCGATTTCAGCGTGTCCATAACGCGTTAATAACGGGTTTATAGCGTTCGCCAGCGCGTGAATAACGCGTTAGTAACGCGCTCGACGACTGATGAACGACTGCCCAGCGCGTGAGTAGCGCGGTCCAACGCGCGCCAGCGTACGGCAACGAACACATGATTAGTTGTACAAAAAGATGACGCGCTACTACAGTAATGGCCCTGTCACACCAGAACGTTTTAGGCCAACGTGTTGGAATTTCGGCAACACGCGGGTAAACGCTGACCAACGCTAGGCCAGCGTTCGCAACGCGCTGAGCGCGTTACCCACGCGCTGGAACACGCTGTCACACGCTGAGACAAAAATACGTTTTTCAACATACCTAAAAAAATTGAGCGTTTGCCAGCGTGTGACTGCACACGCTAGCGGAGCGCAAAAAGGCCGTTACTTACGCGTCGAACGCGCTAGACGATCGTTACCAACCCACTGCTCTCACGCTGGCGACCCGCTGTCGTATTTTTTATATAAATTAGTGATGCGTTCATTACACGCTGAGCGCGTTCCTCACACGCTACTTACGCGCCGGCATACGCTATGAACCCGTTATCAACCTGTATGAACACGCTGAAATCACGGTTCCTCAGCGTATGACAGCGTGTCCCATCGTGTGAGTAACGCGCTCATCGTGTTGCTATCGCTGGCCTAGCGTTGGTTAGCGTTTGCCAGCGTGTTGCCAAAATTACAACACGCTACTCACGCGTTGGCCTAAAATGTTCTGGTGTGACAGGGCCATTAAATAAGAAAATGCCGTTGATACCTCCACAACGCTTGCGGGCACCTGCACAGCGCGTGTAGGTCGCCCGGTTGAGGGAGAGGTTGGCGTTTGCACGCTATACCGCTACAACCTGGTTCTTGTTGCATTGGTGGCTAAAGAAGAGATGTAGTACTTGCACTATGAAACTTGTGTGATAAACTGTGTGTAGATGTAGATGAGCCGCTTTTTTTACCCTGCGAGCCCTGGCCGATGCATGACCGATTTCAGGCTGGGCGCCGGCAGGGCGCCGTCTGGCCCCCGGCCGATTTCCGGCCAGGCACCGCCAAGTCGGCCGGACGCCTGGCGGGACCCGGCCGGCGTGTGGGCGGAGCCTGGCCGATATATTGATTGTCTGGGTTGTCCAAAATTTGGCTCGGCGCCCGCCCGACGTGTGCGATGCCCCGCCGGACATCGGCTAGGCATCGACCGATTTATTGGCGATCAGTTTGCGATGCGAAACGCCGCACCAGGTTTTAAGTCCGAGTTAAAAGTAACTCGATGCCCGCCCGATGCCAAAAAATGACCCGGCAGCCGCAAGGAGTCCCGTGGGGCCCCGGCCGAAAATGCCTAGAAATCCGCCGCAAACTAATCGCAAACCCATCGCAAGCCAATTGTGACTGGGGTATAAGAGGGAGGAGAGCGCAGGCGAGCGACCGATCCTATCTGGAGTCTCGAGGTTTTTGATTTAGATCGCGCGATCAAAGACCCCAACCAGCCCACTCTTTACTATCTCAAAAAAGGTCCCAATCGAAGTTTCGTTAGTCAAGAGCTTCAAGTCGTGCCTCCAGACACCGAGTTACCTCCTAGTTAAAATATTAATTCGTGAGGTCTTTAATTTTATAGTCACCAAAAGCTAGAGTAGACGTTCTCTTTGTGTCCAGAGGACTCAACGACAGTTTGTTTTGAGTTATGGTATATAACACGTGATTGTTTGATCTGATGTGCGTCATCTTATCGCTTCTCGACTCGTTTTTAAACACGCAATCTCGATAGTGCATGTTGATGTTTTAACCAAGGGGGGGGGGGGGGGGGGGGGGGGGGGGAGGGGGGCCTAACAAAGTGCGCCACCAACGTTGAAATTTATCTCATTCATTCTTCCACGCTCATGAGCCACACATCTCACACAGTAAATACGTATAGATCGCTACCGCGAAGCGCACCATTGAAACACGTACAAATTTGCTCCGTGATCGCTCCCCGAATTCAGTGATTTATACAACGTCCGCAAAGCCAGGTACAAAGAGAAGATCTACACGAATTTTGTTTGGGGCGATGTCATTTTCTGCCATTTTCGTTCGAAAACAACACGATAAAATGCAAGGGGTTCACAGGCAGATTTAAAAAAAAATCGAAGCACGATTTTTCACAATTTATCTATTATTATTGCCCTTTTTAGGGGAGGTATTTGTTAACGTCGTTTGAGTATTTGTGCACAATCTCCACGCGCATCAACGGTACGTCAACGATTAATTTTTTTCGACTGCTTTTTTCATTTTAAATACAATTTTTGTCATTGGATGATAAAAATTAAGGTAAATAACAACCTTTTACAACTACAAAAGACAAGATGTTAAGATTGGATGCAAAAAACTCTTTATTTTTCGCGTGAGAAAATTGTTCCCCCCTATTTTGAGAATGGACGGTACATCAGCGTTTCGCAATCCCAGTCTCGAAGGGCCCCCCTCCGCCCCCCCCCCCCTGGTTTTAACGATTTATTCGTAACCGACTTTGTGACTCCTTTTGCTTTTTTGATATTTGAGTTAGAGGTTAAAATTGAATACATCTTGGGTCTGATACACACAGCCTCGATAATTGGTTCGCCACCAAATTCGTCTTTAAATTTACCTATTACCTTTTTGTTGACGTGGTCGTACAAAGGGTGATTGGTGGGATAGTTTGACAAGTCGTACGAGTCAGAGTCTTTTTTCATATCTTCGTAAATGTCGTCGGCGTAAACGACCAACAACAGACTGTCTGTGTCTGTATACATCAGTCTGGCGTCGTATTTTGTTTTCAAGTTGTTATAATACAAATCATACATCAAGTTTTGCTTAAGTCTAATATAGATACGCCGCAATAAATCGGTTTGTTTAATAGAGTCGTCGTTTTGTATTTTTTCTACAAAAGACAATGCACATTCTTCAAACGGTACGGTGGTTTTGTAGCTGGGTTTGCCGACTATTGTTTCGTACATTTTTTGATCGCTTTTGTTATCGTCTCTGAGCAAGTACCCGTCTATTCTGTTTCGTACGTTTTCCATCGTCTTGCCAAACACGCTGTTGTTCATCAGTTTAAAAAGGTCTTTTTCAAAGTCCGACTTTGCGTGAGTTCTGAGTTGGGTGTTTTTGTCGATGTAAGATTTCATCCAAGGCATATGCGCAAACTTTAACACTCGGTGTATTTTTGTAAGTTTTAACCCTAGTTTTAGATACAACTGCAACGTTACGTAATGTAAAACGTATTTTTGTTTTGGATAGAGAGTACCCGTCAGCTTTTTGACGTTAGAACTAGGTTCGGTATTTAACAACTTGTTTTGATAATCCGACAACCACTCTTTAGGTATCGCTATGTTTTCGGGCGCGAGTGGATAATCGGTGTGTAGATCGTGAAGTTGTTCGAGGTAGTCTAAATCGACTTCAAAAAAGTACCCGGTGTTTGAGGTATTTCTTAGCGACGACATGTTTTTGGAGGTAAACTTTTTTGGCGAGACCCACTCAAAGTTTGAGTAAGGTAGGTGCTGACTCATAGCCCAACCGTATAAATTATTAGCGTCTAGATACAACAGGTAACTCGAGGGGGAAGATGGGTTGTGGTCGGGTAGATATTTATTGTTGGATCGGTGATACCTCATACCACCTACGCTCGATACCCCGCCTCGTTTAGCCCGCTCAAAAAACAAGTGTTTGTCCGCATCGGTCAACAACTCTAGCTCGGCGCCTGAGTGTTTTAACAACGCATCCCACGACAACCCAGGTGCCGTAAAATAATTTGCTGGGTCTAAGCCGTAGTTGCCCATACACACTTCTCTAAAGTTTTCGAATAGGAAGGCCAACAACAACGTATCCGTGGTCACGTATAAGTCGTGGTACTCACCCAAGTTTTTAATATTAAACGTGGTCCACGTGAGTTTGGCTCTGTCGTAATCTTGTTGCGATACGTTAGAGTCTTTGAGAATGCTATAAAATTTGTCGATGCTTGGTAAGTCGGTCTCTTCAAACTTGTCGAAAGAGTCCGCGTACTCGTAGGGATAAACACCTTTTTGTAACAATAAGTCTACGCCATTCGTAAAGTGTTTTCTTAATAAACCAAAAGAGTTTTTAGGACACGCGTTGACTAATTTTTCCAACGACGTTGCCATAAAATGAAACGAGTCTATAAATCGCAGTTGACCTAACGAAAAAGACACGTACTTTTCCGAATTTTTAGCGATAACAGATAATTTATCTTCGCTCTCAGACACAGTCCGCATGATTAAGTGAGCGTCGTAGTTTTCTAAGTTGTGCAGTACGACCGGTATCGGAGTGTGACCGGATTTAACTTGCATAATTAGATTGCAGTAAGTGTGCGCGGCGCCTCTAAATGCACCCGTGATTTGGCAGTGATCTCTGACCTTTTTTAAATTACTGATCTCTTTGTTACATTCGGTACAGACCCTTAGGCCCCGCATTGACAGTACTCGTTGGTTGGTTTTTTTTACATCGCGCGCACATTTCGAGAGATATTGGGTTACACTCTTTTTAACACCCCACGCATACCTCTCCTTTTTTCTTCTTTCTTGAAGATCGCCGCACTTGCAAAACTCGTCGCTTTTTCTTCCGTTGTTGGCTGGCTTTTTGCAATTTAAGCACATTGAGCTAGAGTTTGGTTTACACTCTTCGTCGCAATAACACACGTCTTCTCTTTTGATTATTTCTCGTTCCGTACAATCGCAATACTTGACGCTTCTTTTCCGATCGTCGACCGGCTTTTTACAGTCGATACACATTGCGCTAGAGTTTGGCGCTTCGCAATGACACGCGTCTTTGCTTAACCAAAAAGTTTTTTCGCAAATCCAACATTTTTTTGAGTTTTTATATTTGATTTTATCCTCGTCCGCAAACGTCATTGGCTCTGGATTATTAAATATAAGGTTTGCCTCTAACTTTTCGTCGAGTAAAGACTTAACAAAGTTTGTTGCGGCGTCTATACCTCTGTATGTTTTCTGACTCATACACTTTCCATCGCACCTTATCACGGCGTGTGAGTATCCGCTGGCTACTTGACGGTTAATTTTTTGAGTGTTTTTTGTTTCTGTGGTTGCGGGTATTTTTTCTAATATAGATTCAAAGTCCGCGTAAATGACAAACGGAGCTTTTTTGTTTGTGTTTGTAATTCTTAAATTTGAGTATGGGTTCTTCTAATACGATTTCGTCGTTTTAGTCGACAACGGGTTTACCGTGGTTATCGATAAGGGGTTTACCCTTTTTCGGAAATACGACTCTAGAAGATTTAACGTCTACACCTCGGCAGTCTACCGCGTGTTTGTCCAATCTAGTTTGAGAGTTAAAATGACACAAGCACCGACGACAAAAATATTTCTTGCCTTTGTAGCTCGTAACCCGGTTGTATAATTTATTAAAATCTTTTATCCAACAATAGTGAAAATTATCGTCTTTCGAAAACAACATTAAGTCGACCGGTGTTCCTTCGCGTTCGGAGATGTATAAAGGAAACACGTCCGCATCCTCTTCGTAATGGCCCTGTCACACCAGAACATTTTAGGCCAACGCGTGAGTAACGTGTTGTAATTTTGGCAACACGCTGGCAAACGCTGACCAACGCTAGGCCAGCGTTAGCAACACGCTGAGCGCGTTACTCACGCGCTGGGACATGCTGTCACACGCTGAGAAAAACATATTTTGTTCAACATACATACAATTTCCAGCGTTTGCCAGCGTGTGACTGCACACGCTGGCGGAGCGTTGGAGGTTTGTTACTCACGCGTCGAACACGCTAGACGATCGTTATCAACCCGCTACTCACACACTGGCGCACGCTGGCGTACGCTGCCGTACTCTGGCACCCCAGAACGTTTTAGGCCAATGCATGAGTAGCGCGTTAAAATTAGTTGATACGCTGGCAATCGCTGAACTTTCACAGAAAAAGTCAAGTGGAACCGTGATTTCAGCAATTCCATACAGGTTGATAACAGGTTCATGGCGTATGCCAGCGCGTGAGTATCGTGTGAGGAACGCGCTCAGCGTGTAAGGAACGTATCACTGATTTATAGTAAAAATACGACAGCGGGTCGCCAGCGTGTGAGTAGTGGGTTGGTAACAATCGTCTAGCGCGTTCGACGCGTAATGGCCCTGTCACACCAGAACATTTTAGGCCAGCGCGTGAGTAACGTGTTGTAATTTTGGCAACACGCTGGCAAACGCTGACCAACGCTAGGCCAGCGTTAGCAACACGCTGAGCGCGTTACTCACGCGCTGGTCCATGCTGTCACACGCTGAGGAAAACATATTTTGTTCAACATACATACAATTTCCAGCGTTTGCAAGCGTGTTACTGCACACGCTGGCGGAGCGTTGGAGGTTTGTTACTGACGCGTCGAACACGCTAGACGATCGTTATCAACCCGCTACTCACACGCTGGCGCACGCTGGCGTACGCTGCCGTACTCTGGCGACACGCTGGTTATGGCCCTGTCACCCCAGAACGTTTTAGGCCAATGCATGAGTAGCGCGTTAAAAATAGTTGATACGCTGGCAATCGCTGAATTTTCACAGAAAAAGTCAAGTGGAACCGTGATTTCAGCAATTCCATACAGGTTGATAACGGGTTCATGGCGTATGCCAGCGCGTGAGTATCGTGTGAGGAACGCGCTCAGCGTGTGAGGAACGTATCACTGATTTTTACTAAAAATACGACAGCGGGTCGCCAGCGTGTGGGTAGTGGGTTGGTAACAATCGTCTAGCGCGTTCGACGCGTGAGTAACGACCATCCTGCGCGCCGCCAGCGTGTGCAGTCACACGCTGGCAAACGCTGAACATTTTAGGTATGTTGAAAAATGTATTTTTGCCTCAGCGTGTGACAGCGTGTGACAGCGTGTGGGTAACGCGCTTAGCGTGTTGCGAACGCTGGCCTAGCGTTGGTCAACGTTTACCCGCGTGCTACCGAAATTCCAACACGTTGGCCTAAAACGTTCTGGTGTGACAGGGCCATTAGTGTAGTAGCGCTTCGGCTTTTTATACAACTAATCATGTGGTCGTTGCAGTACGCTGGCGCGCGTTGGAACGCGCTACTCACGCGCTGGGCAGTCGTTCATCAGTCGTCGAGCGCGTTACTAACGCGTTACTCACGCGCTGGCGAACGCTATGAACCCGTTAACAACGCGTTATGGACACGCTGAAATCACGGTTTCACTTGACTTTTTCTGTGGAAGTTCAGCGTTTGCCAGCGTATCAACTATTTTTAACGCGCTACTCACGCGTTGGCCTAAAACGTTCTGGTGTGACAGGGCCATGAGTAACGACCATCCTGCGCGCCGCCAGCGTGTGCAGTCACACGCTGGCAAACGCTGAACATTTTAGGTATGTTAAAAAATGTATTTTTGCCTCAGCGTGTGACAGCGTGTGACAGCGTGTGGGTAACGCGCTTAGCGTGTTGCGAACGCTGGCCTAGCGTTGGTCAACGTTTACCCGCGTGTTACCGAAATTCCAACACGTTGGCCTAAAACGTTCTGGTGTGACAGGGCCATTAGTGTAGTAGCGCTTCGGCTTTTTATACAACTAATCATGTGGTCGTTGCAGTACGCTGGCGCGCGTTGGAACGCGCTACTCACGCGCTGGGCAGTCGTCCATCAGTCGTCGAGCACGTTACTAACGCGTTACTCACGCGCTGGCGAACGCTATGAACCCGTTAACAGCGCGTTATGGGCACGCTGAAATCACGGTTTCACTTGACTTTTTCTGTGGAAGTTCAGCGTTTGCCAGCGTATCAACTATTTTTAACGCGCTACTCACGCGTTGGCCTAAAACGTTCTGGTGTGACAGGGCCATAACCAAACACGTTTATCGACAAATTATTATGAGTTTCTACTCGCGATATCTGATGGAGGGGAGTTGGAAAGTCTACGTTGGTAAAATCGAGTCCGTCGTCCGTAGCGTAAATACTCGGTCTACTCACGTTAATTTTATAATTGGAATTGCTTTTGACTCGAGTTTTGACGTGGTCGGTATATTTACCCAAGGCCGCTCTTAACGTCCACTTTAGACACTGGTCGTCATTATATTTTACGTTGACGATCGCTTTGTTGTCTTTGAGATGTTTCGGTAAATCTATATAAGAGCTACCCCTGACTGGATTGTATCGGTTGATGTTGATATAAAACTCTAATATTTCGTCAAAGACAAAACCCGACCCCCTCTGTAAAAACTCGTCTACTTTTTTCTCCAAGTCTCCGATTAGTTCTCTTAAATTTTGAGAGAGTTAAGGTTGATTTAACAACGCCCTCTGGTTGGTATTGTGGTTAACTTCTATCGATTCATCTTGTTTATCTTTATGATATTGGACTTTGATCGCCAACTGAAATTTTAAGCTTCCGAGTTCTCTCAATTCAGAGGCGATTTTCTGTTTGATCATTGTTTTGTGAGTGTAAAAAAACTTGATCAAATCTCCGTTGTAGAGTCTTGGTTTGAGCATCAAGTTTCTATAGTAATTTCTAAATCTTCTAATTTCTCTAAAGTCGGCTTCTTCAAAAGATTCGGGCGATGCGTGCGCTTTTATCGCGTCGATATAATCTTTATTCGTATAGCCTTTTTTACCCGTAGGTACGACTCGTAAACCGTGCTCGGTGACGATTTGTCTGAGCTCGTCGTGTTTCTTTTTATTTAAGTTTTTAAATTGAACGTTATACTTTTTAATCGCATCGATGTAAACTTTACGAGTCAACTTCGCAGTTTAATTGATCGTAAGGTTGTTAGTCTCGACGTAATCACGCAACGTAGCTTTATTCCACTTGTGAAATCCTTTCACAATCTTCATGCTTCTCTTCAATATATATAATAAAAAAATATAAAAAAATCTCATTTTTATTGGCGATAAGAGCTATTTTTTTTTTAATATTGGGAGTAAAAATCGAGCTAGGCGGGGGTCATTTTTAAAAAGAGGTGTGAAATACTACGTTTGGGCAACTACATTTTTTTTTTTAATTATTCATTTTGCTGTATAAGTACACGTGAAAAAAAAAACATTGTTCGTTATTTTTTAGGTTTTTCGTTTTTTGTTTTGTTGTTGTATAGGTATACAACAAAAGTATGAAAAAAATGGTGCTGCTCCAGGATCCCTATTTCCTATACTACTCGTCAAGATGTCATGGTTTGAGGCTTGTTCGTCGGGGCTCATCGTAAGTAATGGTGTGAAAACTTATAATGGGAACGCACGAAAGAGCGTATGGTAAAGGCCCTGTCACACCTTTGCGTATATCAATACGCAGCCGTACGCTCAAAATTTCAAAATGTTTCGATTACTTTGACTTATATGCGACGCACACCTAGCGTATAAGTAACGAATTCAGCGCATCCATGGCGTATGAGGTGCGTATTAGTTGCGTATGCAGTGCGCAACACTATTTTACTGCTGCGAATAGCTGCGTATGCAGTGCGCATGCCGAGCGTATTCCAGACGCACCCTACTTATCCCGACCGCATGCCTGACGCACTTCCGACGAATGCCGAGCGTATTTCCGTCGCATGTCCGCCGCTCGCCACGCGTTATAAAAAGGCGGCGGCTTCCCGCTGTTGTCAGTACCAGTGCAGATTCCATAGCGTGAACATCAGCGTATTACCGCGTATGAACCGCTTATCCCCCATGAACACATAGCGTACTTGTACCGCGCTCGACCGATGCGGGACCGATGCGCTGCGTATTTATAACTTATGACCTGCGTAACAGCGTACGCTGCGTAGTTTTGTGCTTGCCCAAAACTATCCGGCGTACTGGACCGTACTGTGCGCATGCCTACGTACATAAAACTTACACAAAACGATTGAGATGCATATGAGGTGCATATTGTGCGTACGAAAAAAAGTCAATGCGCAACTCATAAGGAATTAGGATACGCAAAAGTGTGACAGGGCCTTAAACGAGGTCTGGTTGCTCAACCGAGAAGAAAGGTACTGTGTAAAACGTGCCGTTATATAGCGAAAAAGCGCCAGTGGGTAACAATAAGCATTACGTAAGTGCTCAATCGAGCGTACATATCGTTCGATAACGAAAAGAAATGTCACTTCCTATTTCATGTCCATCCCATGGTCTATATGACTCAACACATTGACCGACTCTCATATATTGACTCTTCAACCTTGCGAATTAAGCCGAGTTGAGCTAACTCCGGTTGGTATTTGAAGACGATAAATTAATTATTTTAAAGATAAGATTGCGAAATCGCGCGCGTTAAAACTGACAAGAAAAAAAACGACGTCGGCCAGGATAAGGACTCGAGCCCAGGCGATGGAACCCCGCAGACGAGGAGCCTTAAACACTCAGTCATTCGACTACAAGTCAAGATTCTTTCAAATCGATGTGACTTAATAGGTTTGGAAGCTGGAGTAATAGCATTACCATCATCCTACATCTGCTCAAAGGAAGAAGTAGAAACTGTATTTTCAGGGTTAATGAGCCGCCCACGCATTAATTTTCCGATAACTCGACTTATTTTATGTCGATAGAGGGCGCGCCACACAAATATAAGTCACCAGCAAAGCGCGGGCTCAAAGGAAACAACCAAAATCAGACAAACGGCGCTGCCTCGCGACACTCGGGGGCAGGGTGGCAATGTATATGTTTTTGAATAGGAAAATTAAGAAATTTAAATAAAATTGTCTTGCTTACATTGGGTACGAATTTTTCACAAAAAGTCATCGGTCAACCCACTAAAAATTTAAAGAATATGATATGCTGGTCGTCATGTTTCTGTAGTCCCTGAACACGTGACGTGAGAGTTCTAAGTATTTTAATAAGATCGTAAAGGTATGGGCGTTTTAGCACTTAGGTCTTTGGGAATTTATTTGCACCGTTTCACACAAAGGGCTCTGTGTTAAGCCCCAGGCACAACGGATCGTACGAAATGTTCTCGTGGTAAGGCCTGGTCACAACGAACCCACGACGCATTTGTTCCACGACCACGACATAAAATTTGGGCAAATCGTGGGTCATCGGGGGTCGTCGCAAGACAGTCCTACGAAATTAATTTTTTTATAAAAAAAAAACAGTCTTAAAAAAAAAAAAAAAAAATCAATCCATGTATCAGAGCTCATTCACTCTGACCTTTTCTTCACATGAAATCTAAATTAAAGTCTAGGGCCAAATATGCCAAAGTGGAAAAATACACACTTAATTGTACTAGCACACCTTCGATATTGTTGCATTTAAGGAATATCAAGTTGGATAACATTTTCCCTCCAAGTCGAGCATAATGGGGGCGCGTGATGATGCCGCCATGACCGAAGACGCGCTCTACTGATGAACTCGAAGCCGGTACCCCCCGGGCCATTGGTATCACATTGGCACAAGGTACATGCCAAAATCATCTGTTAATATATCCATGCACGCAAGCCCAAGCCAGGTGTAAAGAATTTTCTTAAATTTATCCCCTGTAAGTTAGAGTGAAGAAATACAACCATTTTGAGAAGAAAGTAGTCTTTATTTCATACTTTTACATGTCAACAAAACTCAATAGAAAATATAGAAAACAATAAATAATATTTAAAAAAAACACCTCTCTCCCTACCCGAACTTTTAAAAATAAAGGACGCTCAACAACATTATTTTTTTTTTAATCTGGCCTTACATGTTGCTGGTCGGGGTATGTTCGTAAAAATTCCTCTTATTTTTAAACCGATTATGATGCCAGCCTAAACTTTGGACAATTTGGAGGATAGAATCCACTGAAGATGCTACGTCAAACTCATACAGTTTCTATGTGTATAGTTTTCCCCAAAAAAGTCGAGGAACTCCAGCACCACATTCCAATGTATTGTATCGTCGAGCGACACATCAGAGCCAAATACACACCCCGCTTGCGACTTGACCTGTAATTTCCAAATCCATTTCGATGCCACCCTGTGATTTTCACAAATACTAGACGAGGAATAGATTATGACGATTCTTGAACTTTCTATGCATAGTTTTCCTGATATTTATCGTCAAATCACGGCATCAAATTTAGCTCCGTGTAACAATTACCTTATACAAACGCACGCAGCCTACTATTATACAAATAGCACACAAAATTATAGCAGTCACCAGCAAAACGCGGGCTGAAAGGAAACAAAACAAAATCGGGTGTAGACGGCGCTGCCTCGCGACACTCGGGAGTAGGGTGGCAATGTATATGTTTTATTCACTAATTCGCAGCTCAAACGTGAATAAAATATTTTCTATCACGCCAATCCGCCTAAACCCCCGCCCCGACCTGAAAGAAAGAACATGTTAATGCAATCACAATGGGTAACATCGTTCTTCGGCGACGAGCTACAAGCGGACCGATACGTGTACCAAGGCCAAGTGGCTTGGAAAATTGAATCATGGAGGAATACAAATTCCTCCAATCCATACCTGAATGTTGATGAACCAAACCTTTTCTTGCTGTTCCTTCCAGTTTGATGACATATTCACGATAACCAAGTACCTGTAAAGCGTGAACTTGAATCATAGAATGCCGTCATTAATGCAATATTTATACATCTTATCACAATGACATATATAAATTAGTTTTCATAAAACTAAATTTGACGTCCGATGTAGTTGCGCTGAAAACGATCAATGACTGCCACACCCTTGCCGTGTGCACTGTAGCTCAACTCTCTTACGTAATATGCAAATATTACAGGCTCCTTAGCTCGCGATAGAAAATGTAATTATTCACTAATTCGCAGCTCAAACGTGAATAAAATATTTTCTATCATGCCAATCCGCCTAAACCCCCGCCCCGACCTGAAAGAAAGAACATGTTAATGCAATCACAATGGGTAACATCGTTCTTCGGCGACGAGCTACAAGCAGACCGATACGTGTCCGCCATCTCAAGTGACAAAGAACGGGAAGTATGCATGAAGTTATACATTTCTCAGAAATCTTCTTGATTTATAATGCCAATTTATTGAAATTAACATACAATCGCAACCGTTATTATTTTGCGAGGTCAAATAATTGAAAATACTAGTAAGACAGGTACTTTTAAGGTGTACTTTATGGCAAAAATATCCTCTGATTGCCGGCTATGGATTAATAATGTTTAAGCGACTTGCATCAAACAAAATTAATACTGTATTTATAAACCTAGATTCATTGACACAGTTAATTGGTTCTGTAAAGATTCTTTTACATATCCGTCCTTAGAACTTTCTGAACGCCATCTGCCATGTTTTTTCAACAACCTGTCTGGCACACCCACAGCAGCAGCTGCTGTGGCTCCACCTGAACGCAGGCTATGCAGACCGAACTTTGTTGGGTCTACACCCACCTCCTTCAGAGCTTCTTTGAAAATCTCTCTGCACCTGGAGTACGAAAGCTGACCTTTTCTTAACTTATGAGCTTTGATAGATTTTATATACACAACTGGTCTGAATAAAAATCCTTCTGTAAACTCTGTGATCTTAGCCAAATCCACGTATTTCAATAACATGTTTACCGGGCAAATGGCAGATCCCGTCTTGGCAATGTAAACCCAAGAACCTTCTTTATATTGATCAGTCTTACTTTTAGTGAGAAAGATCCTAATAAAGGACGAATGAATGTCCACGTCACATTCTCTGATGTTAACAAGTTCGTCATTACGTAAAAAACCTGCAAAGGAAATTAAGCACATTGCGCAGAGTCGAATGTGCATTAAATTGTTTGTCAATCCAAACTTATCAACAATTTTTCTTAAAAGTTCTGGAGTAACAGGGTCTTTCTTGCATATAGGCTTGGCGGACAGACGCTTTAAACCTCCCAAAATTAAACGTAAGAATTTTCTATCACATGGATTTTCTGCAACATTTGGATTGCAATCATGATGCCACTTAATACTGTAGAATATTCCTTCTATTCTCGAAAATGGTGCGTTTTCTTTAAATAATTCCATAAAAAACCTTGCTACATCTTCTGATTTTGCTGGAAGAGCCAAGACCTTGTTTTCCACACACCAATGCTGCCAGGTGGCAAAGCATCTCTCATATTTGAGTACTGTCTTAGGTGCCCTCGAAGCATTCAGAACCTCTTGTAGTAAGTGCGTGTGGCTTCCTTCTCTGTTGATTAAAAATCACATGAATTAATAACATTATTGAACTAAAGAACACAGGATTCTGATATAGACCACAAGATGACAACATTAATCACATGTTATGATGTCCAACAAACTTACCAATTAACGGTTTACTGGCCGTACAAAATTGGTTTGCATCTCGGCCGCAGTCAAGCGACAATTACGTTCAGGCCAATGTCAAGCGACGTCTGTGAGAGCTACCAAGCGGAATTACTACTCTCCATAGGGCCACATCATGTGAACACTCTTAATGAGCCAAGTGGCTTTGCCAGCTATGACTGGCGAACATCGATGCTGTTTTAATTAACAGTATCCCATACCGAGACGTGTTAACCTTGCAGTCTGATACACAAAACTGCGCTTTTCATTCTGGTACTGCCAAAAATGGACTCGGTGTTCTTTCCTTGAACAAATATGTTTACTGGATCACTGAATCTCAACACTTTAACAACCAAAGTTGTATAGGGGCTAGAGTTTGAGAACAAAACAGGCCAAAATAATGCAGAAGGCCAATCAGGAACCACTAATGTCCCTCTAGCTTTACATGCTTTTATATGCTCCAATGCATTGCATACGAGATTAATTGGAGGCACTAACCAATTATTATCCTTGCTCCAATCAACACTGAAGGCATCAACGTGACTGGAATTGGGCATCCAGTATTTCGAGTTGAATATAGGCAGTTTCGTGTTGTACTCGTTAGAGAACCGATCTACTGAGTGTGGACCCCATAAATTGTCGATAAATTGGAATAATTCATGCGACACGCCCCAATCATCCAAATCATCCTGTCTACTGAGATAATCTGCCTCCGCGTTATCGTGTCTTGGAATCCATTCAACTTTCAAGTTTATTTGGTTAAGACTACAAAAATAAAACGGGTCTAAACTGATTTCCTGTAATTCTTTAACCATGCTCCCTTTGGTTATTACGGCTACAACTCCTTTGTTATCTGTATGCAATTTTACAGTTTTTTCTTTTAGAACTGGAGCAAACGCTCTGATTGCTAGGGACGCCCCTTTCAACTCACGCCAAGTGGAACTTTTCGCTCTCTCCTCTTGAGACCAGTTTTGCTGAAACTCGATTTTCTGTGAAGCGATGGACCATGCTCCACATCCCGACTGACTTGCGTCAGTATAAACAAGAACCTGCGGAATAGAATATTCAAACAGTAACCGTTTATTCAGGTTATTCAAATCTGATTTCCAGAAAAATAGTTCTTCAATCACTTTGCTGTCGCTGTTAAGAGAAAACTCATAATCCCAATGGTTTTGTTTGGCAATTTGCATGTGCAAATATCTGGATTTCAGTTGAGCTATGTACCCTATAACACATGAACAAGATATTATTTTACCGGCAACGGAAGCTAGTTTTCTTGCGGTTACTTTAGGTAAACCACTAATTAAAGTTTCCAGCAATACCAACGTATCGACAAGTCTTCTATCTGTGACTTGAATAGAGCCTTCTACTGAATTCCATGTCAGTCCCAACCAATCCAATTGTTGAGTTGGTCTCCATATAGATTTGTCCTTGTTAGGAACCAACCCAGCGGCGAGTAAGTCAGCCTTTACTAAGCTAGCTGTCAATTCACACTTATGCCTGGAGTCTTCTCTTCCCCATCCATCGTCTAAATATACAACAAAATACATACCTCTGGATCTCCAGAAGGCTACCAATGGTCTTAAAATCTTAGTAAATACATAAGGAGCTGTAGTCAGACCAAAAGGTAAAACATTGAACTTAAAGTATCTTGTAACACCACCAAAATTCCACGCAAAACCTAAATACTTAGTGTGGTCGGAAAATATGTCAACGTGGTGGTAAGCAGACTTAAGATCAAACGAAAACATGAAACCATATTGCCTGTAATATCTCAATGCTTCCTTGTGATCTTCAAACTTAATCTTGAAGGCACATGGCTTCCCGTGGCACTTGCACATTTACTATGGCCTTGCGTCTTTGCCTCCGGATGTCGGCTGTATTCCGGGACACGACTTCCTCCAGTGGCCTGCTCTGCCACACTTGAAGCAGATGTCAGTGGATTTGGTGTTTGACCCAAAGCTTGTGCTGTATGGGAACCGAGACGCTGATCTATATTGACTACTATAGCGGCGAAAAAGATTATCTGGGTTAGCCGAAGACTCGGACACCTGTCTGTTTCCCTGCTGATAGGGCTTCTGCCGGTGCGCACCCTTCGCCTTTTTTCGTTTGGCCATGGCCCGGGACTGAGCTGACCGGATACGCTTCTCGTCTTCCGAGTCATCTGCCAGCTCGTCACTCATATATTCATCCACAGCTCCCCAGCCTAAACAAAATTTCACGTGAAATTCTTGAATCCATGTAAAATACCATGCGTGCTTCAATTCAACAAGTAGGCCATATAATACGATTGAATTCAGAATGAAAACAATAGGTAAAACTAATACTTATAAATACGTGAACAGTGTGATACTGGCGTCATGCATGCCTGCATATCCAACAAGCATAATGCAGAATCAATGACAATGGCTACCAACCAGGGAAGAGATATTAAAGACGCAATGTAATGGAACAGCGGTTAAAACGCTACCTCAAACAATACGAACCTGCCTCGGATTTATCCGCAAGGCGAATTAACTTGTTTCTCTTTTGTAGATCTGTAACTGCCTCTGATAGGTTTTCTTCTGCGGATGCTAGAGAGCCTTCCTTTAACAGCTTCTGTGCAGCTCCTATGATTGGAACTATTTTTTCGTTAAATTCAAACTGGGTACGATTACCTTTAAATCGGAATTGCACCTCACTAGCCCTTTTTAAGGACTGCACTTGCAAGAGAGCTTTCTCGTTTTCCTGTTTTCGTTCTGCTATAACCTTGTCAAAGTGGGATTGGAGCCTCCGATACACCTGCCTTCACTATTGCTGAGACATCCTTAGCAGTAAGGACCGAGGCAGGTTGAGAAGGTTGGAAATAAGGCCTCTCGGTGTCAGATAGTTGAGCACCATCAGAAAAAGACATTGTAGCGAGCGAGAGACGAACTAAATTTGACGTCCGATGTAGTTGCGCTGAAAACGATCAATGACTGCCACACCCTTGCCGTGTGCACTGTAGCTCAACTCTCTTACGTAATATGCAAATATTACAGGCTCCTTAGCTCGCGATAGAAAATGTAATTTTCATTGAAAGGAGTTAGTGAGGAGTTAGCCTTGTGTTTTAAATAAAAATGCTTGTTTAGGTAAGAATCGTTCACCATGGTCACCACTTTCGCCAGCCGCGCGTCCTGTAGTTACTGCAGACTAAAATTAGACCAGTTTATCTGACCAATAAAAGTGTGACTGTATAGTTACAATATTAACGCCGATTGTAGGCGCGGCTTAGCTTATTATTTCACTGTTGTAATATTTTAATAACATTTTGAAGTAACCCTTTCATTACTCCCCCCCCTCTCTTTTTAAGTGAATCAATAATAGAACGTACGTCTGCATTGGTGGTAAGGGGAAAATGAAGAAAAAAAGCAACGTGTGTTGACTAAGCAATTCAGGGGTACGGACCGATGACTCAACACATTGACCGACTCCCATAAAGGACTCTTCAACCTGGCGAATTAAGCCGTTGAGCTAACTTCGCTTGGTATTTGAAGACTATAAATTAATTCTTTTAAAGATAAGGTTGCGAAATTGCGCGCGTTAAAACTGAAGAAAAAAACCCGACATCGGCCAGGACGAGGACTCGAACCCAGGAGATGGAACCCCGCAGACGAGAAGCCTAACCACTCGGCCATTCGACTACCAGTCAACTTAGTTTCAAATTGATGCGACCTAATAGGTTTGGAAGCTGGAGTAATAGCTAGTAATGAAGAAAAAGAAGTAATGAATGAAGAAAAAAAAGTTATGTGGTGTTGACCAAGCATTCAGAGATTCGGACCCATGACTTCACTCATTGAACGTCTCCCATATAGCACTCTTTTGGGTTCTAGGCCTCCCGGACCACCACACTTCGTTCCCTGTCCATGTCCATGTTCATTTAACCCGTAGGCCACGCAACCATGTGAGGGAGGACTAACGGAGCGAGGCCCTAGCTCGCTGCCTATGCAAGCAAACGAACTCCGTATACGAAGGTTCGAACCTGAACTCCGCGGACAGTACCAGCCTGACGAATTAAGCCGCTGAGCTAACTCCGGTTGGTATTTGAAGACGATGAATTAATCCTTTTAAAGATAAGATTGCGAAATCGCGCGCGTTAAAACTGAGGAAAAAATGACGTCGGCCAGCGGGGACTCGAACCCAGGAGATAGAGCTCCGCAGACGAGGAGCCTAACCACTCGGCCATTCGACTACCAGTCAACATTGTTTCAAATCGATGTGACTTAATAGGTTTGGGAGCTGGAGTAATAGAACTATCCTACATCTGCTCAAAGAAAAAGGTAGAAACTGTGTTTTCGGGGTTAATGAACCGCCCACGCATTAAAATTGTCCGAAAACTAGCCTTATTTTATGTCGATAGAGGGCGCGCCACACAAATAGCAGTCACTAGCAAAACGCGGGCTCAAAGGAAACAACACAAAATCAGATAGACGGCGCTGCCTCGCAACACTCGGGAGTAGGGTTGCAATGTATATTTCTTTCAACAGGAAATTTAAGAAATTTAAATAAAATTGTTTACATTGGGTAAGAATTTTTCACAAAAATTCATCGGTCAACCCACCAAAAATTGAAAAGAATATGATATGCTGGTCATCATGTTTATGTAGTCCCTGAACACGTGATAGTTCTAAGTATTGTAATAAGATCGTAAACGTATGGGCGTTTTAGCACTTATAGGTCTATGGGGAAAAGGGCTCCGTGTTCAGGATGACAAGCGCCATCTAGTATCGTCAGTGCATCGGTCTGGGGCCCTCGGGCAGTAGACTAGTCTTGCTCCAAGACTGAGCTGTTCATCTGTTCTGTATATTATTTTGACACCGCAGCGAAGGGTTCACTCTATATTACGACCTTGTAACAAGACTACGAATACGTTAAGTAGACTTGCACTAGTTGCAGCGCTGAGGGCGCAAGACGCGCGATATTATCTATAGGGTGCACTCACAGACATAAATAACCTATAGACGGACAGCACTGAGGAGGCGCCAGAGTGAAATTTCATGAAAGCCACAAATCGTGGGCAAATTTTTTAATTTCTGTAAGAACTCATTCTTTTTGACAAAAAATACAAATTCATAACTAGGGGGAGGGGCCTATATGCAGCATGTATATACAGTTAACAGCTGAAAGTATTTTTAGTCGACACCAGCTGCGTTTTCAACCGAAATTACCGATTTGTATCCGTCCTCCCGAAGTCTTTTCATAGAGTCATGCACATTATTTTGTCAACCACTTCCGCCCACGGTTTCATACTTAGTCAGGCGCTTTTGAAATTACGGTACCTGGACGTTGATTTTCAAAGGCGCTGTCCGCTATAGGTTATTTACGTCTGTGGGTGCACTAGCCTAGTTCAAGTCCCATTGAAAAAAGTTTTAAATCAACAATGTTCAGGACCAAGTTTCATGCAAACCGACATCACTGGGGTTTCTTAAACAACAATCAGATTATTGTCTTGGTCTTTATCTTTCCATTTCTTTTCAATTTGTAGTGGGTTAGCCAATTACTTTTTTAAATATTCACTTCAAAAGAAACTCACCTACCGAAAAGTGATACTTCCCGAGCCTGCAAGCAGCCAGTTTACAAATGGCATCCCTCCACTTTCTAGGGCAATTAGGACACTTTTTTTCAACAGTAATTTTATCAAGTCCGCCCTCAGATTGAAGCTCATAAGCCAGGGAGTTGATCCTAGGCTATATTTACACAATCCCACATTAAAAAAACCCCAAACGGCTTCCTTTTTAAAACAAAATTGTGGGAACACATTTTATGCTAATGAGCTGACGTAGAAATTCTCTCTTCAATTAGGGTAGTGCACCAATCATTGCACGTACATTTTTAGTATTTATTATTTTATTCGGCTATGAAACCACAACAATTAAATACAAAGCCAGTGTACAACAACAACAAAATGAGAAAAAAACCAAAACATACTGAACAGGGCAATAAGGTAAAAAAAAGGAATTACATTAGGGCAAAATAAACATTTGAAACAAGTTGAGTGAGGAAGGAACAAGTTTCGAAGAGATACTGATTATTAAAAAGAAAAAAAAAGTCATCAATGGCAAGGAAGGGGTTGGGTTGGGGAAGGGGTTGGGGAAGGGGTTGGGTTGGGGGGGGGGGGGGGGGGGGGCTAGGGGTACGGACAGGGTGTACTTGTACATTACATCGTACTAATTTCACTATCACCAGTATTAGCGTTAAACTTTCACAATTCATCGTGCTCGACTCAGTTCAGCCATGGGCGTAGTTCTATGGAACGCCAACGAGGCATAAACCCCATTCAACGCATCGATCGGTCTTTTGCATCGACCGATCGGTCTTTTACATCGACCGATCGGTCTTGTACATCGATCGATCGTTTGTTTACATCGACCGATCGGTCTTTCTACCGATCGGTCTTTTACATCGACCGATCGGTCTTTTACATCGACCGATCGGTCTTTTACATCGACCGATCGGTCTTTTACATCGACCGATCGGTCTTTTACATCGAGCGATCGGTCTTTCTTTCTACCGATCGGTCTTTTACATCGACCGATCGGTTGTTGCCATCGACCGATAGATGAAAAAAAGACCGATGAAAAAAGACCGATGAAAAGTACACAGCGCCAAAGAGCCATTACAGTTTTTCTCAGTTGTTTTGATGCACTTCCCGAGACAGTAACCTCTTTCTTAAAACTCAAAATGCAATCCCCAAAACACTGAAAGCATTTCTCACAACACTGTACCACCCGTGCAAAAGCAAATAAAACAATCAAAATGCTAACAACAGGCGTCAAAATACACCAAGTCAGTCGATTGCTACATCAATGTAACCAAATGCACAGCTCCTTCTGATTGCTGCATGAACACCGACACCCAAATGGCAAAGTAGTTGCATCAAAACTGGACAGAGTGATAGTGTTGCTGATAATGTAAACAACAAATGGACACACTATATAAGAAAAGACACATTTGTGATGGTGTGTATCTTGAATGTATTACGTTTATTACATATTGTGTAATACATGTACATGTAGTATTGTTGTTTTATTTCTTATTTCTTTATTTATGTATAGTTTTTGGGACAATCGCCCCATTTCTGACAAATGTAGTCAAGCTCCACAGGACTCTCATTGGGCATCCATTCTCTCCTCCCTGTTTGGCCAAAGCACTTCATCAACATCGCATCTGATGTGTTGCCTCTGAAGGCACCGAGGGAAAAACCTGTGGGACAACAGATGAAAATGTTATTGCGCTAAACAATAAAGTAATGCTCATGTACACACATTACCCACATCAAATACTAAAGAAATAAATACAATGAACCTTCTGGCATGACGTATCCAACCTTGGCAGTCCTCGAGTGAGATATTCCCACAACCAGCATTCATGGCGTCCAGTAGAGATAATTGGTTTTGGGGTCGGTGATCATGCTCGTATCTCATTTGGAACATTCATATTCCTTCCCCTGCCTCCCTGCCTCTTCCCCTGCATCTTTCCCTCTCCCCTCCCCTGCCTCCTTCCCTGCCTCCCCGTCCCCTGTGCACTCTTCCTCCTGCCCTACTACCACGCACACGGACACCGTCTCTTGCACGACGCTCGTTGATACCTGCCTCTCGCTCCATTTTACGTAGAACTATTGCGCTCAGTGGAACCCTTATATACGTTATGAGTACTAAACATTCATCATCTCTACCTTGTATGATGGAATGGACAGCATTATGCTCTGGTAGTAGGCCTATTCAATTGAGCCAGTGAAGAGCAGTAACTCCCATCGTGCTGGCGTTATCTTTTGTACAAACACACTGCTCACTGTACGTAGTATTTTGCATGCAATGATTTACCCAATGCACAACTGCGGTATTTCGAATAGAAAAGGTACACAGTCAGTTGAGAAGAAAACAACCTGTTTTGCCTATAATGTCAAAATAGAATGAAAATTGCATCTGTGCTATGGCAAGTGCGTTTAGAGTTTTGCATTTTGTGTGCACACAATGGGAACTAGAAATAGTGGATTGGCCAATTGCATTCATGATGCGGGGTTTTGAGACGCTGTTAACAAAATGAGGTAAGAGTTTGGGAAAGTGCATTAAAGCGATTGAGAAAAACTGTAATCCGACCAACCTTGTTGACGTACACCCACATGTACACAATCTAGTTGAGCCAATCATACGTTAGATGCATATTCACAATGCATATTCACAATGTATACACTGCACCACGTCCGTAGTCTTCGTATACCATAACACATGTACATGTACATGTACGTAAACATACGGATTACGTGCTTGTGTCGCAAGGAAGTAGAAAGAAATCACATGTCCGGTTACATTTCTCTCGTTACGAACTTGCCGTACCGCCTTGTCTACTAGTACTTGGGTAAGTTACCACATGATGATACATGTAGGCCTAGATAGTAGATGAAAGTGTCATCTTATTTTTTCGAGTATTTTGATTGATATTTAATAGTATTACTATCATGAAGTTAACAAAATCATCCAAAATCTTCAAGATGAAGCACGTAAACAGTTAGTTGAAAGCCATATTATAGGAATATAATTATTTGTTTTCCTAAACTTGTCTACCTGATCTAAATGGAGGACACATGCATGCTAATTAGGCTTGGCTGTAATGTCAGGCAGGATGATTTTGTTAACTTCATGATAGTAATACTATTAAATATCAATCAAAATACTCGAAAAAATAAGATGACACTTTCATCTACTATCTAGGCCTACATGTATCATCATGTGGTAACTTACCCAAGTACTAGTAGACAAGGCGGTACGGCAAGTTCGTAAAGAGATAAATGTAACCGGACATGTGATTTCTTTCTACTTCCTTGCGACACAAGCACGTAATCCGTATGTTTACGTACATGTACATGTACATGTGTTATGGTATACGAAAACTACGCACGTGGTGCAGTGTATACATTGTACTGCACCTCGTGCAGTACAATGTATACATTGTGAATATGCATTGTGAATATGCATCAAACGTATGATTGGCTCAACTAGATTGTGTACATGTACACGTACGTCAACAAGGTTGGTCGGATTTATGCCTCTTTGGCGCGGTGTACTTTTCATCGGTGTACTTTTCATCGGTCTTTTTTCATCGGTCTTTTTTCATCGATCGGTCGATGGCAACGACCGATTGGTCGATGTAAAAGACCGATCGGTAGAAAGAAAGACCGATCGCTCGATGTAAAAGACCGATCGGTCGATGTAAATTGTAAAAGACCGATCGGTCGATGTAAAAGACCGATCGGTAGAAAGATCGATCGGTCGATGTAAAAGACCGATCGGTCGATGTAAAAGACCGATCGGTAGAAAGACCGATCGGTCGATGTAAAAAAACGATCGATTGATGTACAAGACCGATCGGTCGATGTAAAAGACCGATCGGTCGATGCAAAAGACCGATCGATGCGTTGAACGGGGTTTATGCCTCTTTGGCGTTCCATATAGTTCAGCCATGGAGCTAATTCAGCTAGCTTTACGTTAATTGCACAATGTACGATGCGGATGTGCACGTGCGTACACTATTGTATATTTTCGCTCGCGCTGTGTACACTGTACTTTGTATTCGCGAGTCTCCTTTCAAAAGTGGAATTGCCAATGTTACGACAAGAAACCCTTCGCTGCGGTGTAAACAAATATATACGCTTCCGGTGTGGACAGTAATTCTGTCCCCCGGTAAAATTGTCTGGGGGACAGAATTACCTCGGTAAAAAAAGTGTCCCCTTGGAGCCGTTAATTATGCCCCCCTCTAGTTTATTTTGTCCCCTCTCGTCTAGGTAATTTTGTCCTCCCAATTGTTCCACACATAAGTGGATATTTTGATGTTATTTCAATGAATTAAGCCCACAGGGTATTTATTTGGACTTCTTTTCCCTTCATCGATTTATCAAAATTAAAATAACTTTATTATTTAAATCAACCGATCTACGTTTCTGCGAGAAAGGGAAAATGGCAGTAATCAGTATTTTCAGACTTCTTGCACGCGTACACATTCTACTCTCAACCTGGTGGTACGTACCTACTTACGTACGCCTGCCATGACCTTCTCCATCAACCTTTCAAATGTCGAGGGGCGTTGCAAAGACCAAAGGGCATGCAGCGCCCCCTGTATAATCCGTTCCGCACAACAAAGGTTGACTTCTGGCTGGCGTCCTCGTCGAGGTCGACCTGCCAATACCCGGACGCTAAATCGAGAGTGGAAAACCACTCCGCACCCACCAACGCGTCTAGTGTCTCGTCGATACGAGGGACAGAGAAAGCATCTTTGATTGTTACCCTATTCAGACCCCGATAGTCGACACAGAATCGCTTAGTTCCGTCCTTCTTCCGGACTAACACAACATTTGCAGCCCAGGGACTATCGGATGGCTCGATAACTCCTCGCTTCTGCAAATCTCCAACCTGCCTCATTATTTCCTCCTGATTACACAGGGGATGGCGCCGAGGCCTCTCTTTGATAGGCCTCGCATCGCCCGTACTGATGTGATGCTTCACCACACCAGTCCGCCCTATGTCACCCTCACCAGACGAAAACACATCCTGAAATTCTACCTGGCATGCCTTCACGTCACCTCCTCATGATATTCCTCAGTGAGGTTGACCTTACTACCGTCGTATATATCATGCAGGTGACTTGGCAAGCCTCCATAACCATCACACCCACGACTCTCACCCGGAACCACTACCGAGTCAACCTCAACTGTCGCAATTGTGCCCACCGTTGTTCCCTTTCGAACAACCCGCCTCTCCCCATTCGGATTAAGTATCCGCAGCGGGAGAGTCTCAGCTTGTGGCTCAACCAGCGACCGGGCTAGTAGTAAGCCTCGCTGAGCCAACTCGCCACCACCTTCCACAGGCTCAATGATTGCCGGCTGTCCCGATGCCTCACATGTGGTTGCTACCACACCAGGCACAACAGCCTCATGGCCCGCCGGAATCTCGGTGGTTTCGGCAACCACGACTCTTCCAACGAATTGTTCACCTGCACCGCCTGTGCACCTCATTCGTTCCCCGTTCAACCTCAACTCAAGGCTACAGAAATCCAAGTTACCACCAGTAGGTAACAAGAAATCCATGCCTAATATGCCATCATACTTGACATCAACAAAAACCGCACGAACTGGATGCACCGTCTTGCCCAGTTGAATTTCGACCGATGCTACACCCATCACAGCCAGGAGACTCCCATCAACTTGCTGAATGTTGGACATCATACACGTGGATATACTCTATATCTGTCTTGTACCTCTGCTGTTTCTCCTGAGCAGGCTGAGTGAGACACGTGGATATACCCTATCTCTGTCTTCTACCTCTGCTGTTCCTTCTGAACAGGCTGAGTGAGGTGTAGATCAGACACGTGGATATACTCTATCTCTGTCTTCTACCTCTGCTGTTCCTTCTGAACAGGCTGAGTGAGACACGTGGATATACTCTATCTCTGTCTTCTACCTCTTATGTTCCTTCTGAGCAGGCTGAGTGAGGTGTTGATCAGACAGGTGGATATACTATATCTCGGTCTTCTACCTCTGCTGTTCCTTCTGAGCAGGCTGAGTGAGGTGTAGATCAGACACGTGGATATACTCCATCTCTGTCTTCTACCTCTGCTGTTCCTTCTGAGCAGGCTCAGTCAGACACGTGGACATACTCTATCTCTGTCTTCTACCTCTGCTGTTCCTTCTGAGAGGCTGAGTGAGATACGTGGATATACTCTATCTCTGTCTTCTACCTCTGCTGTTCCTTCTGAGCAGGCTGAGTGAGACACATGGATATACTCCATCTCTGTCTTCTACCTCTGCTGTTCCTTCTGAGCAGGCTGAGTGAGACACGTGGATATACTCTATCTCTGTCTTCTACCTCTGCTGTTCCTTCTGAGCAGGCTGAGTGAGGTGTAGATCAGACACGTGGATATACTCTATCTCTGTCTTCTACCTCTGCTGTTCCTTCTGAGCAGGCTGAGTGAGACACGTGGATATACTCTATCTCTGTCTTCTACCTCTGCTGTTCCTTCTGAGCAGGCTGAGTGAGGTGTCGATCAGACACGTGGATATACTCTATCTCTGTCTTCTACATCTGCTGTTCCTTTTGAGCAGGCTGAGTGAGGTGTAGATCAGACACGTGGATATACTCTATCTCTATATTCTACCTCTGCTGTTCCTTGTGAGCAGGCTGATTGAGACACGTGGATATACTCTATCTCTGTCTTCTTCCTCTGCTGTTCCTTCTGAGCAGGCTGAGTGAGGTGTAGATGAGACACGTGGATATACTCTATCTCTGTATTCTACCTCTGCTGTTCCTTCTGAGCAGGCTGATAAGACACGTGGATATACTCTATCTCTGTCTTCTACCTCTGCTGTTCCTTCTGAGCAGGCTGAGTGAGGTGTAGATCAGACACGTGGATATACTCTATCTCTGTCTTCTACCTCTGCTGTTCCTTCTGAGCAGGCTGAGTGAGGTGTAGATCAGACACGTGGATATACTCTATCTCTGTCTTCTACCTCTGCTGTTCCTTCTGAGCAGGCTGAGTGAGACACGTGGATATACTCTATCTCTGTCTTCTACCTCTGCTGTTTCTCCTGAGCAGGCTGAGTGAGACACGTGGATATACTCTATCTCTGTCTTCTACCTCTGCTGTTCCTTCTGAACAGGCTGAGTGAGGTGTAGATCAGACACGTGGATATACTCTATCTCTGTCTTCTACCTCTGCTGTTCCTTCTGAGCAGGCTGAGTGAGACACGTGGATATACTCTATCTCTGTCTTCTACCTCTTCTGTTCCTTCTGAGCAGGCTGAGTGAGGTGTCGATCAGACACGTGGATATACTCTATCTCTGTCTTCTACCTCTGCTGTTCCTTTTGAGCAGGCTGAGTGAGGTGTAGATCATACACGTGGATATACTCTATATCTGTCTTGTACCTCTGCTGTTTCTCCTGAGCAGGCTGAGTGAGACACGTAGATATACTCTATCTCTGTCTTCTACCTCTGCTGTTCCTTCTGAACAGGCTGAGTGAGGTGTAGATCAGACACGTGGATATACTCTATCTCTGTCTTCTACCTCTGCTGTTCCTTCTGAGCAGGCTGAGTGAGACACGTGGATATACTCTATCTCTGTCTTCTACCTCTTATGTTCCTTCTGAGCAGGCTGAGTGAGGTGTCGATCAGACTCGTGGATATAATCTATCTCTGTCTTCTACCTCGTTCCTTCTGAGCAGGCTGAGTGAGGTGTAGATCAGACACGTGGATATACTCTATCTCTGTCTTCTACCTATGTTGTTCCTTCTGAGCAGTCTGAGTGAGGTGTAGATCAGACACGTGGATATACTCTATCTCTGTCTTTTACCTCTGCTGTTCCTTCTGAGCAGGCTGAGTGAGACACGTGGATATACTCTATCTCTGTCTTCTACCTCTGCTGTTCCTTCTGAGCAGGCTGAGTGAGGTGTAGATCAGACACGTGGATATACTCTATCTCTGTCTTCTACCTCTGCTGTTCCTTCTGAGCAGGCTGAGTGAGACACGTGGATATACTCTATCTCTGTCTTCTACCTCTGCTGTTCCTTCTGAGCAGGCTGAGTGAGGTGTCGATCAGACACGTGGATATACTCTATCTCTGTCTTCTACATCTGCTGTTCCTTTTGAGCAGGCTGAGTGAGGTGTAGATCAGACACGTGGATATACTCTATCTCTATATTCTACCTCTGCTGTTCCTTGTGAGCAGGCTGATTGAGACACGTGGATATACTCTATCTCTGTCTTCTTCCTCTGCTGTTCCTTCTGAGCAGGCTGAGTGAGGTGTAGATCAGACACGTGGATATACTCTATCTCTGTATTCTACCTCTGCTGTTCCTTCTGAGCAGGCTGATAAGACACGTGGATATACTTTATCTCTGTCTTCTACCTCTGCTGTTCCTTCTGAGCAGGCTGAGTGAGGTGTAGATCAGACACGTGGATATACTCTATCTCTGTCTTCTACCTCTGCTGTTCCTTCTGAGCAGGCTGAGTGAGGTGTAGATCAGACACGTGGATATACTCTATCTCTGTCTTCTACCTCTGCTGTTCCTTCTGAGCAGGCTGAGTGAAACACGTGGATATACTCTATCTCTGTCTTCTACCTCTGCTGTTTCTCCTGAGCAGGCTGAGTGAGACACGTGGATATACTCTATCTCTGTCTTCTACCTCTGCTGTTCCTTCTGAACAGGCTGAGTGAGGTGTAGATCAGACACGTGGATATACTCTATCTCTGTCTTCTACCTCTGCTGTTCCTTCTGAGCAGGCTGAGTGAGACACGTGGATATACTCTATCTCTGTCTTTTACCTCTTCTGTTCCTTCTGAGCAGGCTGAGTGAGGTGTCGATCAGACACGTGGATATACTCTATCTCTGTCTTCTACCTCTGCTGTTCCTTTTGAGCAGGCTGAGTGAGGTGTAGATCAGACACGTGGATATACTCTATCTCTGTCTTCTACCTCTGCTGTTCCTTCTGAGCAGGCTGAGTGAGACACGTGGATATACTCTATCTCTGTCTTCTACCTCTGCTGTTTCTCCTGAGCAGGCTGAGTGAGACACGTGGATATACTCTATCTCTGTCTTCTACCTCTGCTGTTCCTTCTGAACAGGCTGAGTGAGGTGTAGATCAGACACGTGGATATACTCTATCTCTGTCTTCTACCTCTGCTGTTCCTTCTGAGCAGGCTGAGTGAGACACGTGGATATACTCTATCTCTGTCTTCTACCTCTTCTGTTCCTTCTGAGCAGGCTGAGTGAGGTGTCGATCAGACACGTGGATATACTCTATCTCTGTCTTCTACCTCTGCTGTTCCTTTTGAGCAGGCTGAGTGAGGTGTAGATCATACACGTGGATATACTCTATATCTGTCTTGTACCTCTGCTGTTTCTCCTGAGCAGGCTGAGTGAGACACGTAGATATACTCTATCTCTGTCTTCTACCTCTGCTGTTCCTTCTGAACAGGCTGAGTGAGGTGTAGATCAGACACGTGGATATACTCTATCTCTGTCTTCTACCTCTGCTGTTCCTTCTGAGCAGGCTGAGTGAGACACGTGGATATACTCTATCTCTGTCTTCTACCTCTTATGTTCCTTCTGAGCAGGCTGAGTGAGGTGTCGATCAGACTCGTGGATATAATCTATCTCTGTCTTCTACCTCGTTCCTTCTGAGCAGGCTGAGTGAGGTGTAGATCAGACACGTGGATATACTCTATCTCTGTCTTCTACCTATGTTGTTCCTTCTGAGCAGTCTGAGTGAGGTGTAGATCAGACACGTGGATATACTCTATCTCTGTCTTTTACCTCTGCTGTTCCTTCTGAGCAGGCTGAGTGAGACACGTGGATATACTCTATCTCTGTCTTCTACCTCTGCTGTTCCTTCTGAGCAGGCTGAGTGAGGTGTAGATCAGACACGTGGATATACTCTATCTCTGTCTTCTACCTCTGCTGTTCCTTCTGAGCAGGCTGAGTGAGACACGTGGATATACTCTATCTCTGTCTTCTACCTCTGCTGTTCCTTCTGAGCAGGCTGAGTGAGGTGTCGATCAGACACGTGGATATACTCTATCTCTGTCTTCTACATCTGCTGTTCCTTTTGAGCAGGCTGAGTGAGGTGTAGATCAGACACGTGGATATACTCTATCTCTATATTCTACCTCTGCTGTTCCTTGTGAGCAGGCTGATTGAGACACGTGGATATACTCTATCTCTGTCTTCTTCCTCTGCTGTTCCTTCTGAGCAGGCTGAGTGAGGTGTAGATCAGACACGTGGATATACTCTATCTCTGTATTCTACCTCTGCTGTTCCTTCTGAGCAGGCTGATAAGACACGTGGATATACTTTATCTCTGTCTTCTACCTCTGCTGTTCCTTCTGAGCAGGCTGAGTGAGGTGTAGATCAGACACGTGGATATACTCTATCTCTGTCTTCTACCTCTGCTGTTCCTTCTGAGCAGGCTGAGTGAGGTGTAGATCAGACACGTGGATATACTCTATCTCTGTCTTCTACCTCTGCTGTTCCTTCTGAGCAGGCTGAGTGAGACACGTGGATATACTCTATCTCTGTCTTCTACCTCTGCTGTTTCTCCTGAGCAGGCTGAGTGAGACACGTGGATATACTCTATCTCTGTCTTCTACCTCTGCTGTTCCTTCTGAACAGGCTGAGTGAGGTGTAGATCAGACACGTGGATATACTCTATCTCTGTCTTCTACCTCTGCTGTTCCTTCTGAGCAGGCTGAGTGAGACACGTGGATATACTCTATCTCTGTCTTTTACCTCTTCTGTTCCTTCTGAGCAGGCTGAGTGAGGTGTCGATCAGACACGTGGATATACTCTATCTCTGTCTTCTACCTCTGCTGTTCCTTTTGAGCAGGCTGAGTGAGGTGTAGATCATACACGTGGATATACTCTATATCTGTCTTGTACCTCTGCTGTTTCTCCTGCGCAGGCTGAGTGAGACACGTAGATATACTCTATCTCTGTCTTCTACCTCTGCTGTTCCTTCTGAACAGGCTGAGTGAGGTGTAGATCAGACACGTGGATATACTCTATCTCTGTCTTCTACCTCTGCTGTTCCTTCTGAGCAGGCTGAGTGAGACACGTGGATATACTCTATCTCTGTCTTCTACCTCTTATGTTCCTTCTGAGCAGGCTGAGTGAGGTGTCGATCAGACTCGTGGATATACTCTATCTCTGTCTTCTACCTCTGCTGTTCCTTCTGAGCAGGCTGATAAGACACGTGGATATACTCTATCTCTGTCTTCTACCTCGTTCCTTCTGAGCAGGCTGAGTGAGGTGTAGGTCAGACACGTGGATATACTCTATCTCTGTCTTCTACCTATGTTGTTCCTTCTAAGCAGTCTGAGTGAGGTGTAGATCAGACACGTGGATATACTCTATCTCTGTCTTTTACCTCTGCTGTTCCTTCTGAGCAGGCTGAGTGAGACACGTGGATATACTCTATCTCTGTCTTCTACCTCTACTGTTCCTTCTGAGCAGGCTGAGTGAGGTGTAGATCAGACACGTGGATATACTCTATCTTTGTCTTCTACCTCTGCTGTTCATTCTGAGCAGGCTGGGTGAGGTGTCGATCAGACACGTGGATATACTCTATCTCTGTCTTCTACCTCTGCTGTTCTTTTCGAGCAGGCTGAGTGAAGTGTAGATCAGACACGTGGATATACTCTATCTCTGTCTTCTACCTCTGCTGTTCCTTCTGAGCAGGCTGAGTGAGGTGTAGATCAGACACGTGGATATACTCTATCTCTGTCTTCTACCTCTGCTGTTCCTTCTGAGCAGGCTGAGTGAGACACGTGGATATACTCTATCTCTGTCTTCTACCTCTGCTGTTTCTCCTGAGCAGGCTGAGTGAGACACGTGGATATACTCTATCTCTGTCTTCTACCTCTGCTGTTATTTCTGAACAGGCTGAGTGAGGTGTAGATCAGACACGTGAATATACTCTATCTCTGTCTTCTACCTCTGCTGTTCCTTCTGAGCAGGCTGAGTGAGACACGTGGATATACTCTATCTCTGTCTTCTACCTATGTTGTTCCTTCTGAGCAGTCTGAGTGAGGTGTAGATCAGACACGTGGATATACTCTATCTCTGTCTTTTACCTCTGCTGTTCCTTCTGAGCAGGCTGAGTGAGACACGTGGATATACTCTATCTCTGTCTTCTACCTCTACTGTTCCTTCTGAGCAGGCTGAGTGAGGTGTAGATCAGACACGTGGATATACTCTATCTTTGTCTTCTACCTCTGCTGTTCATTCTGAGCAGGCTGGGTGAGGTGTCGATCAGACACGTGGATATACTCTATCTCTGTCTTCTACCTCTGCTGTTCTTTTCGAGCAGGCTGAGTGAAGTGTAGATCAGACACGTGGATATACTCTATCTCTGTCTTCTACCTCTGCTGTTCCTTCTGAGCAGGCTGAGTGAGGTGTAGATCAGACACGTGGATATACTCTATCTCTGTCTTCTACCTCTGCTGTTCCTTCTGAGCAGGCTGAGTGAGACACGTGGATATACTCTATCTCTGTCTTCTACCTCTGCTGTTTCTCCTGAGCAGGCTGAGTGAGACACGTGGATATACTCTATCTCTGTCTTCTACCTCTGCTGTTCCTTCTGAACAGGCTGAGTGAGGTGTAGATCAGACACGTGAATATACTCTATCTCTGTCTTCTACCTCTGCTGTTCCTTCTGAGCAGGCTGAGTGAGACACGTGGATATACTCTATCTCTGTCTTCTACCTCTTCTGTTCCTTCTGAGCAGGCTGAGTGAGGTGTCGATCAGACACGTGGATATACTCTATCTCTGTCTTCTACCTCTGCTGTTCCTTTTGAGCAGGCTGAGTGAGGTGTAGATCATACACGTGGATATACTCTATATCTGTCTTGTACCTCTGCTGTTTCTCCTGAGCAGGCTGAGTGAGACACGTGGATATACTCTATCTCTGTCTTCTACCTCTGCTGTTCCTTCTGAACAGGCTGAGTGAGGTGTAGATCAGACACGTGGATATACTCTATCTCTGTCTTCTACCTCTGCTGTTCCTTCTGAGCAGGCTGAGTGAGACACGTGGATATACTCTATCTCTGTCTTCTACCTCGTTCCTTCTGAGCAGGCTGAGTGAGGTGTAGATCAGACACGTGGATATACTATATCTCTGTCTTCTACCTATGTTGTTCCTTCTGAGCAGGCTGAGTGAGGTGTAGATCAGACACGTGGATATACTCTATCTCTGTCTTTTACCTCTGCTGTTCCTTCTGAGCAGGCTGAGTGAGACACGTGGATATACTCTATCTCTGTCTTCTACCTCTACTGTTCCTTCTGAGCAGGCTGAGTAAGGTGTAGATCAGACACATGGATATAATCTATCTTTGTCTTCTACCTCTGCTGTTCATTCTGAGCAGGCTGGGTGAGGTGTCGATCAGACACGTGGATATACTCTATCTCTGTCTTCTACCTCTGCTGTTCTTTTCGAGCAGACTGAGTGAAGTGTAGATCAGACACGTGGATATACTCTATCTCTACATTCTACCTCTGCTGTTCCTTCTGAGCAGGCTGAGTGAGACACGTGGATATACTCTATCTCTGTCTTCTACCTCTGCTGTTCCTTCTGAGCAGGCTGAGTGAGGTGTAGATCAGACACGTGGATATACTCTATCTCTGTCTTCTACCTCTGCTGTTCCTTCTGAGCAGGCTGAGTGAGACACGGGGATATACTCTATCTCTGTCTTCTACCTCTGCTGTTCCTTCTGAGCAGGCTGAGTGAGGTGTCGATCAGACACGTGGATATACTCTATCTCTGTCTTCTACATCTGCGGTTCCTTTTGAGCAGGCTGAGTGAGAGGTAGATCAGACACGTGGATATACTCTATCTCTATATTCTACCTCTGCTGTTCCTTGTGAGCAGGCTGATTGAGACACGTGGATATACTCTATCTCTGTCTTCTTCCTCTGCTGTTCCTTCTGAGCAGGCTGAGTGAGGTGTAGATCAGACACGTGGATATACTCTATCTCTGTCTTCTACCTCTGCTGTTCCTTCTGAGCAGGCTGAGTGAGACACGTGGATATACTCTATCTCTGTCTTCTACCTCTGCTGTTTCTCCTGAGCAGGCTGAGTGAGACACGTGGATATACTCTATCTCTGTCTTCTACCTCTGCTGTTCCTTCTGAACAGGCTGAGTGAGGTGTAGATCAGACACGTGGATATACTCTATCTCTGTCTTCTACCTCTGCTGTTCCTTCTGAGCAGGCTGAGTGAGACACGTGGATATACTCTATCTCTGTCTTCTACCTCTTCTGTTCCTTCTGAGCAGGCTGAGTGAGGTGTCGATCAGACACGTGGATATACTCTATCTCTGTCTTCTACCTCTGCTGTTCCTTTTGAGCAGGCTGAGTGAGGTGTAGATCATACACGTGGATATACTCTATATCTGTCTTGTACCTCTGCTGTTTCTCCTGAGCAGGCTGAGTGAGACACGTAGATATACTCTATCTCTGTCTTCTACCTCTGCTGTTCCTTCTGAACAGGCTGAGTGAGGTGTAGATCAGACACGTGGATATACTCTATCTCTGTCTTCTACCTCTGCTGTTCCTTCTGAGCAGGCTGAGTGAGACACGTGGATATACTCTATCTCTGTCTTCTACCTCTTATGTTCCTTCTGAGCAGGCTGAGTGAGGTGTCGATCAGACTCGTGGATATACTCTATCTCTGTCTTCTACCTCTGCTGTTCCTTCTGAGCAGGCTGAGTGAGACACGTGGATATACTCTATCTCTGTCTTCTACCTCTACTGTTCCTTCTGAGCAGGCTGAGTAAGGTGTAGATCAGACACGTGGATATAATCTATCTTTGTCTTCTACCTCTGCTGTTCATTCTGAGCAGGCTGGGTGAGGTGTCGATCAGACACGTGGATATACTCTATCTCTGTCTTCTACCTCTGCTGTTCTTTTCGAGCAGACTGAGTGAAGTGTAGATCAGACACGTGGATATACTCTATCTCTACATTCTACCTCTGCTGTTCCTTCTGAGCAGGCTGAGTGAGACACGTGGATATACTCTATCTCTGTCTTCTACCTCTGCTGTTCCTTCTGAGCAGGCTGAGTGAGGTGTAGATCAGACACGTGGATATACTCTATCTCTGTCTTCTACCTCTGCTGTTCCTTCTGAGCAGGCTGAGTGAGACACGGGGATATACTCTATCTCTGTCTTCTACCTCTGCTGTTCCTTCTGAGCAGGCTGAGTGAGGTGTCGATCAGACACGTGGATATACTCTATCTCTGTCTTCTACATCTGCGGTTCCTTTTGAGCAGGCTGAGTGAGGTGTAGATCAGACACGTGGATATACTCTATCTCTATATTCTACCTCTGCTGTTCCTTGTGAGCAGGCTGATTGAGACACGTGGATATACTCTATCTCTGTCTTCTTCCTCTGCTGTTCCTTCTGAGCAGGCTGAGTGAGGTGTAGATCAGACACGTGGATATACTCTATCTCTGTCTTCTACCTCTGCTGTTCCTTCTGAGCAGGCTGAGTGAGACACGTGGATATACTCTATCTCTGTCTTCTACCTCTGCTGTTTCTCCTGAGCAGGCTGAGTGAGACACGTGGATATACTCTATCTCTGTCTTCTACCTCTGCTGTTCCTTCTGAACAGGCTGAGTGAGGTGTAGATCAGACACGTGGATATACTCTATCTCTGTCTTCTACCTCTGCTGTTCCTTCTGAGCAGGCTGAGTGAGACACGTGGATATACTCTATCTCTGTCTTCTACCTCTTCTGTTCCTTCTGAGCAGGCTGAGTGAGGTGTCGATCAGACACGTGGATATACTCTATCTCTGTCTTCTACCTCTGCTGTTCCTTTTGAGCAGGCTGAGTGAGGTGTAGATCATACACGTGGATATACTCTATATCTGTCTTGTACCTCTGCTGTTTCTCCTGAGCAGGCTGAGTGAGACACGTAGATATACTCTATCTCTGTCTTCTACCTCGTTCCTTCTGAGCAGGCTGAGTGAGGTGTAGATCAGACACGTGGATATACTCTATCTCTGTCTTCTACCTCTGCTGTTCCTTCTGAGCAGGCTGAGTGAGACACGTGGATATACTCTATCTCTGTCTTCTACCTCTTATGTTCCTTCTGAGCAGGCTGAGTGAGGTGTCGATCAGACTCGTGGATATACTCTATCTCTGTCTTCTACCTCTGCTGTTCCTTCTGAGCAGGCTGATAAGACACGTGGATATACTCTATCTCTGTCTTCTACCTCGTTCCTTCTGAGCAGGCTGAGTGAGGTGTAGATCAGACACGTGGATATACTCTATCTTTGTCTTCTACCTATGTTGTTCCTTCTGAGCAGTCTGAGTGAGGTGTAGATCAGACACGTGGATATACTCTATCTCTGTCTTTTACCTCTGCTGTTCCTTCTGAGCAGGCTGAGTGAGACACGTGGATATACTCTATCTCTGTCTTCTACCTCTACTGTTCCTTCTGAGCAGGCTGAGTGAGGTGTAGATCAGACACGTGGATATACTCTATCTTTGTCTTCTACCTCTGCTGTTCATTCTGAGCAGGCTGGGTGAGGTGTCGATCAGACACGTGGATATACTCTATCTCTGTCTTCTACCTCTGCTGTTCTTTTCGAGCAGGCTGAGTGAAGTGTAGATCAGACATGTGGATATACTCTATCTCTGTCTTCTACCTCTGCTGTTCCTTCTGAGCAGGCTGAGTGAGGTGTAGATCAGACACGTGGATATACTCTATCTCTGTCTTCTAAATCTGCTGTTCCTTCTGAGCAGGCTGAGTGAGACACGTGGATATACTCTATCTCTGTCTTCTACCTCTGCTGTTTCTCCTGAGCAGGCTGAGTGAGACACGTGGATATACTCTATCTCTGTCTTCTACCTCTGCTGTTCCTTCTGAACAGGCTGAGTGAGGTGTAGATCAGACACGTGGATATACTCTATCTCTGTCTTCTACCTCTGCTGTTCCTTCTGAGCAGGCTGAGTGAGACACGTGGATATACTCTATCTCTGTCTTCTACCTCGTTCCTTCTGAGCAGGCTGAGTGAGGTGTAGATCAGACACGTGGATATACTATATCTCTGTCTTCTACCTATGTTGTTCCTTCTGAGCAGGCTGAGTGAGGTGTAGATCAGACACGTGGATATACTCTATCTCTGTCTTTTACCTCTGCTGTTCCTTCTGAGCAGGCTGAGTGAGACACGTGGATATACTCTATCTCTGTCTTCTACCTCTACTGTTCCTTCTGAGCAGGCTGAGTAAGGTGTAGATCAGACACGTGGATATAATCTATCTTTGTCTTCTACCTCTGCTGTTCATTCTGAGCAGGCTGGGTGAGGTGTCGATCAGACACGTGGATATACTCTATCTCTGTCTTCTACCTCTGCTGTTCTTTTCGAGCAGACTGAGTGAAGTGTAGATCAGACACGTGGATATACTCTATCTCTATATTCTACCTCTGCTGTTCCTTCTGAGCAGGCTGAGTGAGACACGTGGATATACTCTATCTCTGTCTTCTACCTCTGTTGTTCCTTCTGAGCAGGCTGAGTGAGGTGTAGATCAGACACGTGGATATACTCTATCTCTGTCTTCTACCTCTGCTGTTCCTTCTGAGCAGGCTGAGTGATACACGTGGATATACTCTATCTCTGTCTTCTACCTCTGCTGTTCCTTCTGAGCAGGCTGAGTGAGGTGTAGATCAGACACGTGGATATACTCTATCTCTATATTCTACCTCTGCTGTTCCTTGTGAGCAGGCTGATTGAGACACGTGGATATACTCTATCTCTGTTTTCTTCCTCTGCTGTTCCTTCTGAGCAGGCTGAGTGAGGTGTAGATCAGACACGTGGATATACTCTATCTCTGTATTCTACCTCTGCTGTTCCTTTTGAGCAGGCTGATAAGACACGTGGATATACTCTATCTCTGTCTTCTACCTCTGCTGTTCTTTCTGAGCAGGCTGAGTGAGGTGTAGATCAGACACGTGGATATACTCTATCTCTGTCTTCTACCTCTGCTGTTCCTTCTGCGCAGGCTGAGTGAGGTGTAGATCAGACACGTGGATATACTCTATCTCTGTCTTCTACCTCTGCTGTTCCTTCTGAGCAGGCTGAGTGAGGTGTAGATCAGACACGTGGATATACTCTATCTCTGTCTTCTACCTCTGCTGTTCCTTCTGAGCAGGCTGAGTGAGACACGTGGATATACTCTATCTCTGTCTTCTACCTCTGCTGTTTCTCCTGAGCAGGCTGAGTGAGACACGTGGATATACTCTATCTCTGTCTTCTACCTCTGCTGTTCCTTCTGAGCAGGCTGAGTGAGACACGTGGATATACTCTATCTCTGTCTTCTACCTCTTCTGTTCCTTCTGAGCAGTCTGAGTGAGGTGTCGATCAGACACGTGGATATACTCTATCTCTGTCTTCTACCTCTGCTGTTCCTTTTGAGCAGGCTGAGTGAGGTGTAGATCATACACGTGGATATCCTCTATATCTGTCTTGTACCTCTGCTGTTTCTCCTGAGCAGGCTGAGTGAGACACGTGGATATACTCTATCTCTGTCTTCTACCTCTGCTGTTCCTTCTGAACAGGCTGAGTGAGGTGTAGATCAGACACGTGGATAAACTCTATCTCTGTCTTCTACCTCTGCTGTTCCTTCTGAGCAGGCTGAGTGAGACACGTGGATATACTCTATCTCTGTCTTCTACCTCGTTCCTTCTGAGCAGGCTGAGTGAGGTGTAGATCAGACACGTGGATATACTCTATCTCTGTCTTCTACCTATGTTGTTCCTTCTGAGCAGGCTGAGTGAGATGTAGATCAGACACGTGGATATACTCTATCTCTGTCTTTTACCTCTGCTGTTCCTTCTGAGCAGGCTGAGTGAGGTGTAGATCAGACACGTGGATATACTCTATCTTTGTCTTCTACCTCTGCTGTTCATTCTGAGCAGGCTGGGTGAGGTGTCGATCAGACACGTGGATATACTCTATCTCTGTCTTCTACCTCTGCTGTTCTTTTCGAGCAGGCTGAGTGAAGTGTAGATCAGACACGTGGATATACTCTATCTCTATATTCTACCTCTGCTGTTCCTTCTGAGCAGGCTGAGTGAGACACGTGGATATACTCTATCTCTGTCTTCTACCTCTGCTGTTCCTTCTGAGCAGGCTGAGTGAGGTGTAGATCAGACACGTGGATATACTCTATCTTTGTCTTCTACCTCTGCTGTTCCTTCTGAGCAGGCTGAGTGAGGTGTAGATCAGACACGTGGATATAGTCTATCTCTGTCTTCTACCTCTGCTGTTCCTTCTGAGCAGGCTGGGTGAGGTGTCGATTAGACACGTGGATATACTCTGTCTCTGTCTTCTACCTATGCTGTTTCTTCTGAGCAGGCTGAGTGAGGTGTAGATCAGACACGTGGATATACTCCATCTCTGTCTTTTACTTCTGCTGTTCGATCTGAGCAGGCTGAGTGAGACACGTGGATATACTCTATCTCTGTCTTCTACCTCTGCTGTTCCTTCTGAGCAGGCTGAGTGAGGTGTATATCAGACACGTGGATATATTCTATCTCTGTCTTCTACCTCTGCTGTTCCTTCTGAGCAGGCTTAGTGAGACACGTGGATATACTCTATCTCTGTCTTCTACCTCTGCTGTTCCTTCTGGGCAGGCTGAGTGAGGTGTCGATCAGACACGTGGATATACTCTATCTCTGTCTTCTACCTCTGCTGTTCCTTTTGAGCAGGCTGAGTGAGGTGTAGATCAGACACGTGGATATACTCTATCTCTATATTCTACCTCTGCTGTTCCTTGTGAGCAGGCTGAGTGAGACACGTGGATATACTCTATCTCTGTCTTCTACCTCTGCTGTTCCTTCTGAGCAGGCTGAGTGAGGTGTAGATCAGACACGTGGATATACTCTATCTCTGTATTCTACCTCTGCTGTTCCTTCTGAGCAGGCTGATAAGACACGTGGATATACTCTATCTCTGTCTTCTACCTCTGCTGTTCCTTCTGAGTAGGCTGAGTGAGGTGTAGATCAGACACGTGGATATACTCTATCTCTGTCTTCTACCTCTGCTGTTCCTTCTGAGCAGGCTGAGTGAGGTGTAGATCAGACACGGGGATATACTCTATCTCTGTCTTCTACCTCTGTTGTTCCTTCTGAGCAGGCTGAGTGAGGTGTAGATCAGACACGTGGATATACTCTATCTCTGTCTTCTACCTCTGCTGTTCCTTCTGAGCAGGCTGAGTGAGACACGTGGATATAATCTATCTCTGTCTTCTACCTCTGCTGTTTCTCCTGAGCAGGCTGAGTGAGACACGTGGATATACTCTATCTCTGTCTTCTACCTCTGCTGTTCCTTCTGAACAGGCTGAGTGAGGTGTAGATCAGACACGTGGATATACTCTATCTCTGTCTTCTACCTCTACTGTTCCTTCTGAGCAGGCTGAGTGAGGTGTAGATCAGACACGTGGATATACTCTATCTTTGTCTTCTACCTCTGCTGTTCATTCTGAGCAGGCTGGGTGAGGTGTCGATCAGACACGTGGATATACTCTATCTCTGTCTTCTACCTCTGCTGTTCTTTTTGAGCAGGCTGAGTGAAGTGTAGATCAGACACGTGGATATACTCTATCTCTGTCTTCTACCTCTGCTGTTCCTTCTGAGCAGGCTGAGTGAGGTGTAGATCAGACACGTGGATATACTCTATCTCTGTCTTCTACCTCTGCTGTTCCTTCTGAGCAGGCTGAGTGAGACACGTGGATATACTCTATCTCTGTCTTCTACCTCTGCTGTTTCTCCTGAGCAGGCTGAGTGAGACACGTGGATATACTCTATCTCTGTCTTCTACCTCTGCTGTTCCTTCTGAACAGGCTGAGTGATGTGTAGATCAGACACGTGAATATACCCTATCTCTGTCTTCTACGTCTGCTGTTCCTTCTGAGCAGGCTGAGTGAGACACGTGGATATACTCTATCTCTGTCTTCTACCTCTGCTGTTCCTTCTGAGCAGGCTGAGTGAGACACGTGGATATACTCTATCTCTGTCTTCTACCTCGTTCCTTCTGAGCAGGCTGAGTGAGGTGTAGATCAGACACGTGGATATACTATATCTCTGTCTTCTACCTATGTTGTTCCTTCTGAGCAGGCTGAGTGAGGTGTAGATCAGACACGTGGATATACTCTATCTCTGTCTTTTACCTCTGCTGTTCCTTCTGAGCAGGCTGAGTGAGACACGTGGATATACTCTATCTCTGTCTTCTACCTCTACTGTTCCTTCTGAGCAGGCTGAGTAAGGTGTAGATCAGACACGTGGATATAATCTATCTTTGTCTTCTACCTCTGCTGTTCATTCTGAGCAGGCTGGGTGAGGTGTCGATCAGACACGTGGATATACTCTATCTCTGTCTTCTACCTCTGCTGTTCTTTTCGAGCAGACTGAGTGAAGTGTAGATCAGACACGTGGATATACTCTATCTCTACATTCTACCTCTGCTGTTCCTTCTGAGCAGGCTGAGTGAGACACGTGGATATACTCTATCTCTGTCTTCTACCTCTGCTGTTCCTTCTGAGCAGGCTGAGTGAGGTGTAGATCAGACACGTGGATATACTCTATCTCTGTCTTCTACCTCTGCTGTTCCTTCTGAGCAGGCTGAGTGAGACACGGGGATATACTCTATCTCTGTCTTCTACCTCTGCTGTTCCTTCTGAGCAGGCTGAGTGAGGTGTCGATCAGACACGTGGATATACTCTATCTCTGTCTTCTACATCTGCGGTTCCTTTTGAGCAGGCTGAGTGAGGTGTAGATCAGACACGTGGATATACTCTATCTCTATATTCTACCTCTGCTGTTCCTTGTGAGCAGGCTGATTGAGACACGTGGATATACTCTATCTCTGTCTTCTTCCTCTGCTGTTCCTTCTGAGCAGGCTGAGTGAGGTGTAGATCAGACACGTGGATATACTCTATCTCTGTCTTCTACCTCTGCTGTTCCTTCTGAGCAGGCTGAGTGAGACACGTGGATATACTCTATCTCTGTCTTCTACCTCTGCTGTTTCTCCTGAGCAGGCTGAGTGAGACACGTGGATATACTCTATCTCTGTCTTCTACCTCTGCTGTTCCTTCTGAACAGGCTGAGTGAGGTGTAGATCAGACACGTGGATATACTCTATCTCTGTCTTCTACCTCTGCTGTTCCTTCTGAGCAGGCTGAGTGAGACACGTGGATATACTCTATCTCTGTCTTCTACCTCTTCTGTTCCTTCTGAGCAGGCTGAGTGAGGTGTCGATCAGACACGTGGATATACTCTATCTCTGTCTTCTACCTCTGCTGTTCCTTTTGAGCAGGCTGAGTGAGGTGTAGATCATACACGTGGATATACTCTATATCTGTCTTGTACCTCTGCTGTTTCTCCTGAGCAGGCTGAGTGAGACACGTAGATATACTCTATCTCTGTCTTCTACCTCTGCTGTTCCTTCTGAACAGGCTGAGTGAGGTGTAGATCAGACACGTGGATATACTCTATCTCTGTCTTCTACCTCTGCTGTTCCTTCTGAGCAGGCTGAGTGAGACACGTGGATATACTCTATCTCTGTCTTCTACCTCTTATGTTCCTTCTGAGCAGGCTGAGTGAGGTGTCGATCAGACTCGTGGATATACTCTATCTCTGTCTTCTACCTCTGCTGTTCCTTCTGAGCAGGCTGATAAGACACGTGGATATACTCTATCTCTGTCTTCTACCTCGTTCCTTCTGAGCAGGCTGAGTGAGGTGTCGATCAGACACGTGGATATACTCTATCTCTGTCTTCTACATCTGCGGTTCCTTTTGAGCAGGCTGAGTGAGGTGTAGATCAGACACGTGGATATACTCTATCTCTATATTCTACCTCTGCTGTTCCTTGTGAGCAGGCTGATTAAGACACGTGGATATACTCTATCTCTGTCTTCTTCCTCTGCTGTTCCTTCTGAGCAGGCTGAGTGAGGTGTAGATCAGACACGTGGATATACTCTATCTCTGTCTTCTACCTCTGCTGTTCCTTCTGAGCAGGCTGAGTGAGACACGTGGATATACTCTATCTCTGTCTTCTACCTCTGCTGTTTCTCCTGAGCAGGCTGAGTGAGACACGTGGATATACTCTATCTCTGTCTTCTACCTCTGCTGTTCCTTCTGAACAGGCTGAGTGAGGTGTAGATCAGACACGTGGATATACTCTATCTCTGTCTTCTACCTCTGCTGTTCCTTCTGAGCAGGCTGAGTGAGACACGTGGATATACTCTATCTCTGTCTTCTACCTCTTCTGTTCCTTCTGAGCAGGCTGAGTGAGGTGTCGATCAGACACGTGGATATACTCTATCTCTGTCTTCTACCTCTGCTGTTCCTTTTGAGCAGGCTGAGTGAGGTGTAGATCATACACGTGGATATACTCTATATCTGTCTTGTACCTCTGCTGTTTCTCCTGAGCAGGCTGAGTGAGACACGTAGATATACTCTATCTCTGTCTTCTACCTCTGCTGTTCCTTCTGAACAGGCTGAGTGAGGTGTAGATCAGACACGTGGATATACTCTATCTCTGTCTTCTACCTCTGCTGTTCCTTCTGAGCAGGCTGAGTGAGACACGTGGATATACTCTATCTCTGTCTTCTACCTCTTATGTTCCTTCTGAGCAGGCTGAGTGAGGTGTCGATCAGACTCGTGGATATACTCTATCTCTGTCTTCTACCTCTGCTGTTCCTTCTGAGCAGGCTGATAAGACACGTGGATATACTCTATCTCTGTCTTCTACCTCGTTCCTTCTGAGCAGGCTGAGTGAGGTGTAGATCAGACACGTGGATATACTCTATCTTTGTCTTCTACCTATGTTGTTCCTTCTGAGCAGTCTGAGTGAGGTGTAGATCAGACACGTGGATATACTCTATCTCTGTCTTTTACCTCTGCTGTTCCTTCTGAGCAGGCTGAGTGAGACACGTGGATATACTCTATCTCTGTCTTCTACCTCTACTGTTCCTTCTGAGCAGGCTGAGTGAGGTGTAGATCAGACACGTGGATATACTCTATCTTTGTCTTCTACCTCTGCTGTTCATTCTGAGCAGGCTGGGTGAGGTGTCGATCAGACACGTGGATATACTCTATCTCTGTCTTCTACCTCTGCTGTTTTTTTCGAGCAGGCTGAGTGAAGTGTAGATCAGACATGTGGATATACTCTATCTCTGTCTTCTACCTCTGCTGTTCCTTCTGAGCAGGCTGAGTGAGGTGTAGATCAGACACGTGGATATACTCTATCTCTGTCTTCTAAATCTGCTGTTCCTTCTGAGCAGGCTGAGTGAGACACGTGGATATACTCTATCTCTGTCTTCTACCTCTGCTGTTTCTCCTGAGCAGGCTGAGTGAGACACGTGGATATACTCTATCTCTGTCTTCTACCTCTGCTGTTCCTTCTGAACAGGCTGAGTGAGGTGTAGATCAGACACGTGGATATACTCTATCTCTGTCTTCTACCTCTGCTGTTCCTTCTGAGCAGGCTGAGTGAGACACGTGGATATACTCTATCTCTGTCTTCTACCTCGTTCCTTCTGAGCAGGCTGAGTGAGGTGTAGATCAGACACGTGGATATACTATATCTCTGTCTTCTACCTATGTTGTTCCTTCTGAGCAGGCTGAGTGAGGTGTAGATCAGACACGTGGATATACTCTATCTCTGTCTTTTACCTCTGCTGTTCCTTCTGAGCAGGCTGAGTGAGACACGTGGATATACTCTATCTCTGTCTTCTACCTCTACTGTTCCTTCTGAGCAGGCTGAGTAAGGTGTAGATCAGACACGTGGATATAATCTATCTTTGTCTTCTACCTCTGCTGTTCATTCTGAGCAGGCTGGGTGAGGTGTCGATCAGACACGTGGATATACTCTATCTCTGTCTTCTACCTCTGCTGTTCTTTTCGAGCAGACTGAGTGAAGTGTAGATCAGACACGTGGATATACTCTATCTCTATATTCTACCTCTGCTGTTCCTTCTGAGCAGGCTGAGTGAGACACGTGGATATACTCTATCTCTGTCTTCTACCTCTGTTGTTCCTTCTGAGCAGGCTGAGTGAGGTGTAGATCAGACACGTGGATATACTCTATCTCTGTCTTCTACCTCTGCTGTTCCTTCTGAGCAGGCTGAGTGATACACGTTGATATACTCTATCTCTGTCTTCTACCTCTGCTGTTCCTTCTGAGCAGGCTGAGTGAGGTGTAGATCAGACACGTGGATATACTCTATCTCTATATTCTACCTCTGCTGTTCCTTGTGAGCAGGCTGATTGAGACACGTGGATATACTCTATCTCTGTCTTCTACCTCTGTTGTTCCTTCTGAGCAGGCTGAGTGAGGTGTAGATCAGACACGTGGATATACTCTATCTCTGTCTTCTACCTCTGCTGTTCCTTCTGAGCAGGCTGAGTGATACACGTGGATATACTCTATCTCTGTCTTCTACCTCTGCTGTTCCTTCTGAGCAGGCTGAGTGAGGTGTAGATCAGACACGTGGATATACTCTATCTCTATATTCTACCTCTGCTGTTCCTTGTGAGCAGGCTGATTGAGACACGTGGATATACTCTATCTCTGTTTTCTTCCTCTGCTGTTCCTTCTGAGCAGGCTGAGTGAGGTGTAGATCAGACACGTGGATATACTCTATCTCTGTATTCTACCTCTGCTGTTCCTTCTGAGCAGGCTGATAAGACACGTGGATATACTCTATCTCTGTCTTCTACCTCTGCTGTTCCTTCTGAGCAGGCTGAGTGAGGTGTAGATCAGACACGTGGATATACTCTATCTCTGTCTTCTACCTCTGCTGTTCCTTCTGAGCAGGCTGAGTGAGGTGTAGATCAGACACGTGGATATACTCTATCTCTGTCTTCTACCTCTGCTGTTCCTTCTGAGCAGGCTGAGTGAGGTGTAGATCAGACACGTGGATATACTCTATCTCTGTCTTCTACCTCTGCTGTTCCTTCTGAGCAGGCTGAGTGAGACACGTGGATATACTCTATCTCTGTCTTCTACCTCTGCTGTTTCTCCTGAGCAGGCTGAGTGAGACACGTGGATATACTCTATCTCTGTCTTCTACCTCTGCTGTTCCTTCTGAGCAGGCTGAGTGAGACACGTGGATATACTCTATCTCTGTCTTCTACCTCTTCTGTTCCTTCTGAGCAGTCTGAGTGAGGTGTCGATCAGACACGTGGATATACTCTATCTCTGTCTTCTACCTCTGCTGTTCCTTTTGAGCAGGCTGAGTGAGGTGTAGATCATACACGTGGATATCCTCTATATCTGTCTTGTACCTCTGCTGTTTCTCCTGAGCAGGCTGAGTGAGACACGTGGATATACTCTATCTCTGTCTTCTACCTCTGCTGTTCCTTCTGAACAGGCTGAGTGAGGTGTAGATCAGACACGTGGATAAACTCTATCTCTGTCTTCTACCTCTGCTGTTCCTTCTGAGCAGGCTGAGTGAGACACGTGGATATACTCTATCTCTGTCTTCTACCTCGTTCCTTCTGAGCAGGCTGAGTGAGGTGTAGATCAGACACGTGGATATACTCTATCTCTGTCTTCTACCTATGTTGTTCCTTCTGAGCAGGCTGAGTGAGATGTAGATCAGACACGTGGATATACTCTATCTCTGTCTTTTACCTCTGCTGTTCCTTCTGAGCAGGCTGAGTGAGGTGTAGATCAGACACGTGGATATACTCTATCTTTGTCTTCTACCTCTGCTGTTCATTCTGAGCAGGCTGGGTGAGGTGTCGATCAGACACGTGGATATACTCTATCTCTGTCTTCTACCTCTGCTGTTCTTTTCGAGCAGGCTGAGTGAAGTGTAGATCAGACACGTGGATATACTCTATCTCTATATTCTACCTCTGCTGTTCCTTCTGAGCAGGCTGAGTGAGACACGTGGATATACTCTATCTCTGTCTTCTACCTCTGCTGTTCCTTCTGAGCAGGCTGAGTGAGGTGTAGATCAGACACGTGGATATACTCTATCTTTGTCTTCTACCTCTGCTGTTCCTTCTGAGCAGGCTGAGTGAGGTGTAGATCAGACACGTGGATATAGTCTATCTCTGTCTTCTACCTCTGCTGTTCCTTCTGAGCAGGCTGGGTGAGGTGTCGATTAGACACGTGGATATACTCTGTCTCTGTCTTCTACCTATGCTGTTTCTTCTGAGCAGGCTGAGTGAGGTGTAGATCAGACACGTGGATATACTCCATCTCTGTCTTTTACTTCTGCTGTTCGATCTGAGCAGGCTGAGTGAGACACGTGGATATACTCTATCTCTGTCTTCTACCTCTGCTGTTCCTTCTGAGCAGGCTGAGTGAGGTGTATATCAGACACGTGGATATATTCTATCTCTGTCTTCTACCTCTGCTGTTCCTTCTGAGCAGGCTTAGTGAGACACGTGGATATACTCTATCTCTGTCTTCTACCTCTGCTGTTCCTTCTGGGCAGGCTGAGTGAGGTGTCGATCAGACACGTGGATATACTCTATCTCTGTCTTCTACCTCTGCTGTTCCTTTTGAGCAGGCTGAGTGAGGTGTAGATCAGACACGTGGATATACTCTATCTCTATATTCTACCTCTGCTGTTCCTTGTGAGCAGGCTGAGTGAGACACGTGGATATACTCTATCTCTGTCTTCTACCTCTGCTGTTTCTTCTGAGCAGGCTGAGTGAGGTGTAGATCAGACACGTGGATATACTCTATCTCTGTATTCTACCTCTGCTGTTCCTTCTGAGCAGGCTGATAAGACACGTGGATATACTCTATCTCTGTCTTCTACCTCTGCTGTTCCTTCTGAGTAGGCTGAGTGAGGTGTAGATCAGACACGTGGATATACTCTATCTCTGTCTTCTACCTCTGCTGTTCCTTCTGAGCAGGCTGAGTGAGGTGTAGATCAGACACGTGGATATACTCTATCTCTGTCTTCTACCTCTGTTGTTCCTTCTGAGCAGGCTGAGTGAGGTGTAGATCAGACACGTGGATATACTCTATCTCTGTCTTCTACCTCTGCTGTTCCTTCTGAGCAGGCTGAGTGAGACACGTGGATATAATCTATCTCTGTCTTCTACCTCTGCTGTTTCTCCTGAGCAGGCTGAGTGAGACACGTGGATATACTCTATCTCTGTCTTCTACCTCTGCTGTTCCTTCTGAACAGGCTGAGTGAGGTGTAGATCAGACACGTGGATATACTCTATCTCTGTCTTCTACCTCTGCTGTTCCTTCTGAGCAGGCTGAGTGAGACACGTGGATATACTCTATCTCTGTCTTCTACCTCTTCTGTTCCTTCTGAGCAGGCTGAGTGAGGTGTCGATCAGACACGTGGATATACTCTATCTATGTCTTCTACCTCTACTGTTCCTTCTGAGCAGGCTGAGTGAGGTGTAGATCAGACACGTGGATATACTCTATCTTTGTCTTCTACCTCTGCTGTTCATTCTGAGCAGGCTGGGTGAGGTGTCGATCAGACACGTGGATATACTCTATCTCTGTCTTCTACCTCTGCTGTTCTTTTTGAGCAGGCTGATTGAAGTGTAGATCAGACACGTGGATATACTCTATCTCTATATTCTACCTCTGCTGTTCCTTCTGAGCAGGCTGAGTGAGACACGTGGATATACTCTATCTCTGTCTTCTACCTCTGCTGTTCCTTCTGAGCAGGCTGAGTGAGTTGTAGATCAGACACGTGGATATACTCTATCTTTGTCTTCTACCTCTGCTGTTCCTTCTGAGCAGGCTGAGTGAGGTGTAGATCAGACACGTGGATATAGTCTATCTCTGTCTTCTACCTCTGCTGTTCCTTCTGAGCAGGCTGGGTGAGGTGTCGATTAGACACGTGGATATACTCTGTCTCTGTCTTCTACCTATGCTGTTTCTTCTGAGCAGGCTGAGTGAGGTGTAGATCAGACACGTGGATATACTCCATCTCTGTCTTTTACTTCTGCTGTTCGATCTGAGCAGGCTGAGTGAGACACGTGGATATACTCTATCTCTGTCTTCTACCTCTGCTGTTCCTTCTGAGCAGGCTGAGTGAGGTGTATATCAGACACGTGGATATATTCTATCTCTGTCTTCTACCTCTGCTGTTCCTTCTGAGCAGGCTTAGTGAGACACGTGGATATACTCTATCTCGGTCTTCTACCTCTGCTGTTCTTTTCGAGCAGGCTGAGTGAAGTGTAGATCAGACACGTGGATATACTCTATCTCTATATTCTACCTCTGCTGTTCCTTCTGAGCAGGCTGAGTGAGACACGTGGATATACTCTATCTCTGTCTTCTACCTCTGCTGTTCCTTCTGAGCAGGCTGAGTGAGGTGTAGATCAGACACGTGGATATAGTCTATCTCTGTCTTCTACCTCTGCTGTTCCTTCTGAGCAGGCTGGGTGAGGTGTCGATTAGACACGTGGATATACTCTGTCTCTGTCTTCTACCTATGCTGTTTCTTCTGAGCAGGCTGAGTGAGGTGTAGATCAGACACGTGGATATACTCCATCTCTGTCTTTTACTTCTGCTGTTCGATCTGAGCAGGCTGAGTGAGACACGTGGATATACTCTATCTCTGTCTTCTACCTCTGCTGTTCCTTCTGAGCAGGCTGAGTGAGGTGTATATCAGACACGTGGATATATTCTATCTCTGTCTTCTACCTCTGCTGTTCCTTCTGAGCAGGCTTAGTGAGACACGTGGATATACTCTATCTCTGTCTTCTACCTCTGCTGTTCCTTCTGGGCAGGCTGAGTGAGGTGTCGATCAGACACGTGGATATACTCTATCTCTGTCTTTTACCTCTGCTGTTCCTTCTGAGCAGGCTGAGTGAGACACGTGGATATACTCTATCTCTGTCTTCTACCTCTTCTGTTCCTTCTGAGCAGGCTGAGTGAGGTGTCGATCAGACACGTGGATATACTCTATCTATGTCTTCTACCTCTACTGTTCCTTCTGAGCAGGCTGAGTGAGGTGTAGATCAGACACGTGGATATACTCTATCTTTGTCTTCTACCTCTGCTGTTCATTCTGAGCAGGCTGGGTGAGGTGTCGATCAGACACGTGGATATACTCTATCTCTGTCTTCTACCTCTGCTGTTCTTTTTGAGCAGGCTGATTGAAGTGTAGATCAGACACGTGGATATACTCTATCTCTATATTCTACCTCTGCTGTTCCTTCTGAGCAGGCTGAGTGAGACACGTGGATATACTCTATCTCTGTCTTCTACCTCTGCTGTTCCTTCTGAGCAGGCTGAGTGAGTTGTAGATCAGACACGTGGATATACTCTATCTTTGTCTTCTACCTCTGCTGTTCCTTCTGAGCAGGCTGAGTGAGGTGTAGATCAGACACGTGGATATAGTCTATCTCTGTCTTCTACCTCTGCTGTTCCTTCTGAGCAGGCTGGGTGAGGTGTCGATTAGACACGTGGATATACTCTGTCTCTGTCTTCTACCTATGCTGTTTCTTCTGAGCAGGCTGAGTGAGGTGTAGATCAGACACGTGGATATACTCCATCTCTGTCTTTTACTTCTGCTGTTCGATCTGAGCAGGCTGAGTGAGACACGTGGATATACTCTATCTCTGTCTTCTACCTCTGCTGTTCCTTCTGAGCAGGCTGAGTGAGGTGTATATCAGACACGTGGATATATTCTATCTCTGTCTTCTACCTCTGCTGTTCCTTCTGAGCAGGCTTAGTGAGACACGTGGATATACTCTATCTCGGTCTTCTACCTCTGCTGTTCTTTTCGAGCAGGCTGAGTGAAGTGTAGATCAGACACGTGGATATACTCTATCTCTATATTCTACCTCTGCTGTTCCTTCTGAGCAGGCTGAGTGAGACACGTGGATATACTCTATCTCTGTCTTCTACCTCTGCTGTTCCTTCTGAGCAGGCTGAGTGAGGTGTAGATCAGACACGTGGATATAGTCTATCTCTGTCTTCTACCTCTGCTGTTCCTTCTGAGCAGGCTGGGTGAGGTGTCGATTAGACACGTGGATATACTCTGTCTCTGTCTTCTACCTATGCTGTTTCTTCTGAGCAGGCTGAGTGAGGTGTAGATCAGACACGTGGATATACTCCATCTCTGTCTTTTACTTCTGCTGTTCGATCTGAGCAGGCTGAGTGAGACACGTGGATATACTCTATCTCTGTCTTCTACCTCTGCTGTTCCTTCTGAGCAGGCTGAGTGAGGTGTATATCAGACACGTGGATATATTCTATCTCTGTCTTCTACCTCTGCTGTTCCTTCTGAGCAGGCTTAGTGAGACACGTGGATATACTCTATCTCTGTCTTCTACCTCTGCTGTTCCTTCTGGGCAGGCTGAGTGAGGTGTCGATCAGACACGTGGATATACTCTATCTCTGTCTTCTACCTCTGCTGTTCCTTTTGAGCAGGCTGAGTGAGGTGTAGATCAGACACGTGGATATACTCTATCTCTATATTCTACCTCTGCTGTTCCTTGTGAGCAGGCTGAGTGAGACACGTGGATATACTCTATCTCTGTCTTCTACCTCTGCTGTTCCTTCTGAGCAGGCTGAGTGAGGTGTAGATCAGACACGTGGATATACTCTATCTCTGTATTCTACCTCTGCTGTTCCTTCTGAGCAGGCTGATAAGACACGTGGATATACTCTATCTCTGTCTTCTACCTCTGCTGTTCCTTCTGAGCAGGCTGAGTGAGGTGTAGATCAGACACGTGGATATACTCTATCTCTGTCTTCTACCTCTGCTGTTCCTTCTGAGCAGGCTGAGTGAGGTGTAGATCAGACACGTGGATATACTCTATCTCTGTCTTCTACCTCTGTTGTTCCTTCTGAGCAGGCTGAGTGAGGTGTAGATCAGACACGTGGATATACTCTATCTCTGTCTTCTACCTCTGCTGTTACTTCTGAGCAGGCTGAGTGAGACACGTGGATATAATCTATCTCTGTCTTCTACCTCTGCTGTTTCTCCTGAGCAGGCTGAGTGAGACACGTGGATATACTCTATCTCTGTCTTCTACCTCTGCTGTTCCTTCTGAACAGGCTGAGTGAGGTGTAGATCAGACACGTGGATATACTCTATCTCTGTCTTCTACCTCTGCTGTTCCTTCTGAGCAGGCTGAGTGAGACACGTGGATATACTCTATCTCTGTCTTCTACCTCTTCTGTTCCTTCTGAGCAGGCTGAGTGAGGTGTCGATCAGACACGTGGATATACTCTATCTCTGTCTTCTACCTCTACTGTTCCTTCTGAGCAGGCTGAGTGAGGTGTAGATCAGACACGTGGATATACTCTATCTTTGTCTTCTACCTCTGCTGTTCATTCTGAGCAGGCTGGGTGAGGTGTCGATCAGACACGTGGATATACTCTATCTCTGTCTTCTACCTCTGCTGTTCTTTTCGAGCAGGCTGATTGAAGTGTAGATCAGACACGTGGATATACTCTATCTCTATATTCTACCTCTGCTGTTCCTTCTGAGCAGGCTGAGTGAGACACGTGGATATACTCTATCTCTGTCTTCTACCTCTGCTGTTCCTTCTGAGCAGGCTGAGTGAGGTGTAGATCAGACACGTGGATATACTCTATCTTTGTCTTCTACCTCTGCTGTTCCTTCTGAGCAGGCTGAGTGAGGTGTAGATCAGACACGTGGATATAGTCTATCTCTGTCTTCTACCTCTGCTGTTCCTTCTGAGCAGGCTGGGTGAGGTGTCGATTAGACACGTGGATATACTCTGTCTCTGTCTTCTACCTATGCTGTTTCTTCTGAGCAGGCTGAGTGAGGTGTAGATCAGACACGTGGATATACTCCATCTCTGTCTTTTACTTCTGCTGTTCGATCTGAGCAGGCTGAGTGAGACACGTGGATATACTCTATCTCTGTCTTCTACCTCTGCTGTTCCTTCTGAGCAGGCTGAGTGAGGTGTATATCAGACACGTGGATATATTCTATCTCTGTCTTCTACCTCTGCTGTTCCTTCTGAGCAGGCTTAGTGAGACACGTGGATATACTCTATCTCTGTCTTCTACCTCTGCTGTTCCTTCTGGGCAGGCTGAGTGAGGTGTCGATCAGACACGTGGATATACTCTATCTCTGTCTTCTACCTCTGCTGTTCCTTTTGAGCAGGCTGAGTGAGGTGTAGATCAGACACGTGGATATACTCTATCTCTATATTCTACCTCTGCTGTTCCTTGTGAGCAGGCTGAGTGAGACACGTGGATATACTCTATCTCTGTCTTCTACCTCTGCTGTTCCTTCTGAGCAGGCTGAGTGAGGTGTAGATCAGACACGTGGATATACTCTATCTCTGTATTCTACCTCTGCTGTTCCTTCTGAGCAGGCTGATAAGACACGTGGATATACTCTATCTCTGTCTTCTACCTCTGCTGTTCCTTCTGAGCAGGCTGAGTGAGGTGTAGATCAGACACGTGGATATACTCTATCTCTGTTTTCTACCTCTGCTGTTCCTTCTGAGCAGGCTGAGTGAGGTGTAGATCAGACACGTGGATATACTCTATCTCTGTCTTCTACCTCTGTTGTTCCTTCTGAGCAGGCTGAGTGAGGTGTAGATCAGACACGTGGATATACTCTATCTCTGTCTTCTACCTCTGCTGTTCCTTCTGAGCAGGCTGAGTGAGACACGTGGATATACTCTATCTCTGTCTTTTACCTCTTCTGTTCCTTCTGAGCAGGCTGAGTGAGGTGTCGATCAGACACGTGGATATACTCTATCTCTGTCTTCTACCTCTGCTGTTCCTTCTGAGCAGGCTGAGTGAGACACGTGGATATACTCTATCTCTGTCTTCTACCTCTTCTGTTCCTTCTGAGCAGGCTGAGTGAGGTGTCGATCAGACACGTGGATATAGTCTATCTCTGTCTTCTACCTCTACTGTTCCTTCTGAGCAGGCTGAGTGAGGTGTAGATCAGACACGTGGATATACTCTATCTTTGTCTTCTAACTCTGCTGTTCATTCTGAGCAGGCTGGGTGAGGTGTCGATCAGACACGTGGATATACTCTATCTCTGTCTTCTACCTCTGCTGTTCTTTTCGAGCAGGCTGATTGAAGTGTAGATCAGACACGTGGATATACTCTATCTCTATATTCTACCTCTGCTGTTCCTTCTGATCAGGCTGAGTGAGACACGTGGATATACTCTATCTCTGTATTATACCTCTGCTGTTCCTTCTGAGCAGGCTGGGTGAGGTGTCGATTAGACACGTGGATATACTCTGTCTCTGTCTTCTACCTATGCTGTTTCTTCTGAGCAGGCTGAGTGAGGTGTAGATCAGACACGTGGATATACTCCATCTCTGTCTTTTACTTCTGCTGTTCGATCTGAGCAGGCTGAGTGAGACACGTGGATATACTCTATCTCTGTCTTCTACCTCTGCTGTTCCTTCTGAGCAAGCTGAGTGAGACACGTGGATATACTTTATATCTGTCTTCTACCTCTGCTGTTCCTTCTGAGCAGGCTGAGTGAGGTGTATATCAGACACGTGGATATATTCTATCTCTGTCTTCTACCTCTGCTGTTCCTTCTGGGAAGGCTGAGTGAGACACGTGGATATACTCTATCTCTGTCTTCTACCTCTGCTGTTCCTTCTGAGCAGGCTGAGTGAGGTGTAGATCAGACACGTGGATATACTCTATCTCTGTCTTCTACCTCTGCTGTTCCTTCTGAGCAGGCTGAGTGAGGTGTAGATCAGACACGTGGATATACTCTATCTCTGTCTTCTACCTCTGTTGTTCCTTCTGAGCAGGCTGAGTGAGGTGTAGATCAGACACGTGGATATACTCTATCTCTGTCTTCTACCTCTGCTGTTCCTTCTGAGCAGGCTGAGTGAGACACGTGGATATAATCTATCTCTGTCTTCTACCTCTGCTGTTTCTCCTGAGCAGGCTGAGTGAGACACGTGGATATACTCTATCTCTGTCTTCTACCTCTGCTGTTCCTTCTGAACAGGCTGAGTGAGGTATAGATCAGACACGTGGATATACTCTATCTCTGTCTTCTACCTCTGCTGTTCCTTCTGAGCAGGCTGAGTGAGACACGTGGATATACTCTATCTCTGTCTTCTACCTCTTCTGTTCCTTCTGAGCAGGCTGAGTGAGGTGTCGATCAGACACGTGGATATACTCTATCTCTGTCTTCTACCTCTACTGTTCCTTCTGAGCAGGCTGAGTGAGGTGTAGATCAGACACGTGGATATACTCTATCTTTGTCTTCTACCTCTGCTGTTCATTCTGAGCAGGCTGGGTGAGGTGTCGATCAGACACGTGGATATACTCTATCTCTGTCTTCTACCTCTGCTGTCCTTTTCGAGCAGGCTGATTGAAGTGTAGATCAGACACGTGGATATACTCTATCTCTATATTCTACCTCTGCTGTTCCTTCTGAGCAGGCTGAGTGAGACACGTGGATATACTCTATCTCTGTCTTCTACCTCTGCTGTTCCTTCTGAGCAGGCTGAGTGAGGTGTAGATCAGACACGTGGATATACTCTATCTTTGTCTTCTACCTCTGCTGTTCCTTCTGAGCAGGCTGAGTGAGGTGTAGATCAGACACGTGGATATAGTCTATCTCTGTCTTCTACCTCTGCTGTTCCTTCTGAGCAGGCTGGGTGAGGTGTCGATTAGACACGTGGATATACTCTGTCTCTGTCTTCTACCTATGCTGTTTCTTCTGAGCAGGCTGAGTGAGGTGTAGATCAGACACGTGGATATACTCCATCTCTGTCTTTTACTTCTGCTGTTCGATCTGAGCAGGCTGAGTGAGACACGTGGATATACTCTATCTCTGTCTTCTACCTCTGCTGTTCCTTCTGAGCAGGCTGAGTGAGGTGTATATCAGACACGTGGATATATTCTATCTCTGTCTTCTACCTCTGATGTTCCTTCTGAGCAGGCTTAGTGAGACACGTGGATATACTCTATATCTGTCTTCTACCTCTGCTGTTCCTTCTGGGCAGGCTGAGTGAGGTGTCGATCAGACACGTGGATATACTCTATCTCTGTCTTCTACCTCTGCTGTTCCTTTTGAGCAGGCTGAGTGAGGTGTAGATCAGACACGTGGATATACTCTATCTCTATATTCTACCTCTGCTGTTCCTTGTGAGCAGGCTGAGTGAGACACGTGGATATACTCTATCTCTGTCTTCTACCTCTGCTGTTCCTTCTGAGCAGGCTGAGTGAGGTGTAGATCAGACACGTGGATATACTCTATCTCTGTATTCTACCTCTGCTGTTCCTTCTGAGCAGGCTGATAAGACACGTGGATATACTCTATCTCTGTCTTCTACCTCTGCTGTTCCTTCTGAGCAGGCTGAGTGAGGTGTAGATCAGACACGTGGATATACTCTATCTCTGTTTTCTACCTCTGCTGTTCCTTCTGAGCAGGCTGAGTGAGGTGTAGATCAGACACGTGGATATACTCTATCTCTGTCTTCTACCTCTGTTGTTCCTTCTGAGCAGGCTGAGTGAGGTGTAGATCAGACACGTGGATATACTCTATCTCTGTCTTCTACCTCTGCTGTTCCTTCTGAGCAGGATGAGTGAGACACGTGGATATAATCTATCTCTGTCTTCTACCTCTGCTGTTTCTCCTGAGCAGGCTGAGTGAGACACGTGGATATACTCTATCTCTGTCTTCTACCTCTGCTGTTCCTTCTGAACAGGCTGAGTGAGGTGTAGATCAGACACGTGGATATACTCTATCTCTGTCTTCTACCTCTGCTGTTCCTTTTGAGCAGGCTGAGTGAGACACGTGGATATACTCTATCTCTGTCTTCTACCTCTTCTGTTCCTTCTGAGCAGGCTGAGTGAGGTGTCGATCAGACACGTGGATATAGTCTATCTCTGTCTTCTACCTCTACTGTTCCTTCTGAGCAGGCTGAGTGAGGTGTAGATCAGACACGTGGATATACTCTATCTTTGTCTTCTACCTCTGTTGTTCATTCTGAGCAGGCTGGGTGAGGTGTCGATCAGACACGTGGATATACTCTATCTCTGTCTTCTACCTCTGCTGTTCTTTTCGAGCAGCCTGATTGAAGTGTAGATCAGACACGTGGATATACTCTATCTCTATATTCTACCTCTGCTGTTCCTTCTGAGCAGGCTGAGTGAGACACGTGGATATACTCTATCTCTGTATTATACCTCTGCTGTTCCTTCTGAGCAGGCTGGGTGAGGTGTCGATTAGACACGTGGATATACTCTGTCTCTGTCTTCTACCTATGCTGTTTCTTCTGAGCAGGCTGAGTGAGGTGTAGATCAGACACGTGGATATACTCCATCTCTGTCTTTTACTTCTGCTGTTCGATCTGAGCAGGCTGAGTGAGACACGTGGATATACTCTATCTCTGTCTTCTACCTCTGCTGTTCCTTCTGAGCAAGCTGAGTGAGACACGTGGATATACTTTATATCTGTCTTCTACCTCTGCTGTTCCTTCTGAGCAGGCTGAGTGAGGTGTATATCAGACACGTGGATATATTCTATCTCTGTCTTCTACCTCTGCTGTTCCTTCTGAGCAGGCTGAGTGAGACACGTGGATATACTCTATCTCTGTCTTCTACCTCTGCTGTTCCTTCTGAGCAGGCTGAGTGAGGTGTAGATCAGACACGTGGATATACTCTATCTCTGTCTTCTACCTCTGCTGTTCCTTCTGAGCAGGCTGAGTAAGACACGTGGATATACTCTATCTCCGTCTTCTACCTCTGCTGTTCCTTCTGGGCAGGCTGAGTGAGGTGTCGATCAGACACGGGGATATACTCTATCTCTGTCTTCTACCTCTGCTGTTCCTTGTGAGCAGGCTGAGTGAGACACGTGGATATACTCTATCTCTGTCTTCTACCTCTGCTGTTCCTTCTGAGCAGGCTGAGTGAGGTGTAGATAAGACACGTGTATATACTCTATCTCTGTCTTCTACCTCTGCTGTTCCTTCTGAGCAGGCTGAGTGAGGTGTAGATCAGACACGTGGATATACTCTATCTCTGTCTTCTACCTCTGCTGTTCCTTCTGAGCAGGCTGAGTGAGACACGTGGATATAATCTATCTCTGTCTTCTACCTCTGCTGTTTCTCCTGAGCAGGCTGAGTGAGACACGTGGATATACTCTATCTCTGTCTTCTACCTCTGCTGTTCCTTTTGAGCAGGCTGAGTGAGGTGTAGATCAGACACGTGGATATACTCTATCTCTGTCTTGTACCTCTGCTGTTTCTCCTGAGCAGGCTGAGTGAGACACGTGGATATACTCTATCTCTGTCTTCTACCTCTGCTGTTCCTTCTGAACAGGCTGAGTGAGGTGTAGATCAGACACGTGGATATACTATATCTCTGTCTTCTACCTCTGCTGTTCCTTCTGAGAAGGCTGAGTGAGACACGTGGATATACTCTATCTCTGTCTTCTACCTCTTCTGTTCCTTCTGAGCAGGCTGAGTAAGACACGTGGATATACTCTATCTCTGTCTTCTACCTCTGCTGTTTCTTCTGAGCAGGCTGAGTGAGACACGTGGATATACTCTATCTCTATCTTCTACCTCTGCTGTTTCTTCTGAGGAGGCTGAGTGAGACACGTGGATATACTCTATCTCTATCTTCTACCTCTGCTGTTTCTTCTGAGGAGGCTGAGTGAGACACGTGGATATACTCTATCTCTGTCTTCTACCTCTGATGTTCCTTCTGAGCAGGCTGAGTGAGGTGTGGATCAGACACGTGGGTATACTCTATCTCTGTCTTCTACCTCTGCTGTTCCTTCTGAGCAGGCTGAGTGAGACACGTGGATATACTCTATCTCTGTCTTCTACCTCTGCTGTTCCTTCTGAGCAGGCTGAGTGAGACACGTGGATATACTCTATCTCTGTCTTCTACCTCTGCTGTTCCTTCCGAGCAGGCTGAGTGAGACACGTGGATATACTCTATATCTGTCTTCCATCTATGCTGTTCCTTCTGAGCAGGCTGAGTAAGACACGTGGATATACTCTATATCTGTCTTCCATCTATGCTGTTCCTTCTGAGCAGGCTGAGTGAGACACGTTGATATTTTCTATTTCTGTCTTCTACCTCTGCTGTTCCTTCTGAGCAGGCTGGGTGAGGTGTCGATTAGACACGTGGATATACTCTGTCTCTGTCTTCTACCTATGCTGTTTCTTCTGAGCAGGCTGAGTGAGGTGTAGATCAGACACGTGGATATACTCCATCTCTGTCTTTTACTTCTGCTGTTCGATCTGAGCAGGCTGAGTGAGACACGTGGATATACTCTATCTCTGTCTTCTACCTCTGCTGTTCCTTCTGAGCAAGCTGAGTGAGACACGTGGATATACTTTATATCTGTCTTCTACCTCTGCTGTTCCTTCTGAGCAGGCTGAGTGAGGTGTATATCAGACACGTGGATATATTCTATCTCTGTCTTCTACCTCTGCTGTTCCTTCTGAGCAGGCTGAGTGAGACACGTGGATATACTCTATCTCTGTCTTCTACCTCTGCTGTTCCTTCTGAGCAGGCTGAGTGAGGTGTAGATCAGACACGTGGATATACTCTATCTCTGTCTTCTACCTCTGCTGTTCCTTCTGAGCAGGCTGAGTAAGACACGTGGATATACTCTATCTCCGTCTTCTACCTCTGCTGTTCCTTCTGGGCAGGCTGAGTGAGGTGTCGATCAGACACGGGGATATACTCTATCTCTGTCTTCTACCTCTGCTGTTCCTTGTGAGCAGGCTGAGTGAGACACGTGGATATACTCTATCTCTGTCTTCTACCTCTGCTGTTCCTTCTGAGCAGGCTGAGTGAGGTGTAGATAAGACACGTGTATATACTCTATCTCTGTCTTCTACCTCTGCTGTTCCTTCTGAGCAGGCTGAGTGAGGTGTAGATCAGACACGTGGATATACTCTATCTCTGTCTTCTACCTCTGCTGTTCCTTCTGAGCAGGCTGAGTGAGACACGTGGATATAATCTATCTCTGTCTTCTACCTCTGCTGTTTCTCCTGAGCAGGCTGAGTGAGACACGTGGATATACTCTATCTCTGTCTTCTACCTCTGCTGTTCCTTTTGAGCAGGCTGAGTGAGGTGTAGATCAGACACGTGGATATACTCTATCTCTGTCTTGTACCTCTGCTGTTTCTCCTGAGCAGGCTGAGTGAGACACGTGGATATACTCTATCTCTGTCTTCTACCTCTGCTGTTCCTTCTGAACAGGCTGAGTGAGGTGTAGATCAGACACGTGGATATACTATATCTCTGTCTTCTACCTCTGCTGTTCCTTCTGAGAAGGCTGAGTGAGACACGTGGATATACTCTATCTCTGTCTTCTACCTCTTCTGTTCCTTCTGAGCAGGCTGAGTAAGACACGTGGATATACTCTATCTCTGTCTTCTACCTCTGCTGTTTCTTCTGAGCAGGCTGAGTGAGACACGTGGATATACTCTATCTCTATCTTCTACCTCTGCTGTTTCTTCTGAGGAGGCTGAGTGAGACACGTGGATATACTCTATCTCTATCTTCTACCTCTGCTGTTTCTTCTGAGGAGGCTGAGTGAGACACGTGGATATACTCTATCTCTGTCTTCTACCTCTGATGTTCCTTCTGAGCAGGCTGAGTGAGGTGTGGATCAGACACGTGGGTATACTCTATCTCTGTCTTCTACCTCTGCTGTTCCTTCTGAGCAGGCTGAGTGAGACACGTGGATATACTCTATCTCTGTCTTCTACCTCTGCTGTTCCTTCTGAGCAGGCTGAGTGAGACACGTGGATATACTCTATCTCTGTCTTCTACCTCTGCTGTTCCTTCCGAGCAGGCTGAGTGAGACACGTGGATATACTCTATATCTGTCTTCCATCTATGCTGTTCCTTCTGAGCAGGCTGAGTAAGACACGTGGATATACTCTATATCTGTCTTCCATCTATGCTGTTCCTTCTGAGCAGGCTGAGTGAGACACGTTGATATTTTCTATTTCTGTCTTCTACCTCTGCTGTTCCTTCTGAGCAGGCTGAGTGAGATACGTGGATATACTCTATATCTGTCTTCCATCTGTGGGGTTCCTTCTGAGCAGGCTGAGTAAGACACGTGGATATACTCTATCTCTGTCTTCTACCTCTGCTGTTCCTTCCGAGCAGGCTGAGTGAGGTGTATATCAGACACGTGGATATACTATATCTCTGTCTTCTACCTCTGCTGTTCCTTCTGAGCAGGCTGAGTGAGACACGTGGATATACTCTATCTCTATCTTCTACCTCTGCTGTTCCTTCTGAGCAGGCTGAGTGAGACACGTGGATATACTCTATCTCTGTCTTCTACCTCTGCTGTTCCTTCTGGGCAGGCTGAGTGAGGTGTCGATCAGACACGTGGATATACTCTATCTCTGTCTTCTACCTCTGCTGTTCCTTTTGAGCAGGCTGAGTGAGGTGTAGATCAGACACGTGGATATACTCTATCTCTATATTCTACCTCTGCTGTTTCTTGTGAGCAGGCTGAGTGAGACACGTGGATATACTCTATCTCTGTCTTCTACCTCTGCTGTTCCTTCTGAGCAGGCTGAGTGAGGTGTAGATCAGACACGTGAATATACTCTATCTCTGTATTCTACCTCTGCTGTTCCTTCTGAGCAGGCTGATAAGACACGTGGATATACTCTATCTCTGTCTTCTACCTCTGCTGTTCCTTCTGAGCAGGCTGAGTGAGGTGTAGATCAGACACGTGTATATACTCTATCTCTGTCTTCTACCTCTGCTGTTCCTTCTGAGCAGGCTGAGTGAGGTGTAGATCAGACACGTGGATATACTCTATCTCTGTCTTCTACCTCTGGTGTTCCTTCTGAGCAGGCTGAGTGAGACACGTGGATATAATCTATCTCTGTCTTCTACCTCTGCTGTTTCTCCTGAGGAGGCTGAGTGAGACACGTGGATATACTCTATCTCTATCTTCTACCTCTGCTGTTTCTTCTGAGGAGGCTGAGTGAGACACGTGGATATACTCTATCTCTGTCTTCTACCTCTGCTGTTCCTTCTGAGCAGGCTGAGTGAGGTGTAGATCAGACACGTGTATATACTCTATCTCTGTCTTCTACCTCTGCTGTTCCTTCTGAGCAGGCTGAGTGAGGTGTAGATCAGACACGTGGATATACTCTATCTCTGTCTTCTACCTCTGCTGTTCCTTCTGAGCAGGCTGAGTGACACACGTGGATATAATCTATCTCTGTCTTCTACCTCTGCTGTTTCTCCTGAGGAGGCTGAGTGAGACACGTGGATATACTCTATCTCTATCTTCTACCTCTGCTGTTTCTTCTGAGGAGGCTGAGTGAGACACGTGGATATACTCTATCTCTGTCTTCTACCTCTGATGTTCCTTCTGAGCAGGCTGAGTGAGGTGTGGATCAGACACGTGGGTATACTCTATCTCTGTCTTCTACCTCTGCTGTTCCTTCTGAGCAGGCTGAGTGAGACACGTGGATATACTCTATCTCTGTCTTCTACCTCTGCTGTTCCTTCTGAGCAGGCTGAGTGAGACACGTGGATATACTCTATCTCTGTCTTCTACCTCTGCTGTTCCTTCCGAGCAGGCTGAGTGAGACACGTGGATATACTCTATATCTGTCTTCCATCTATGCTGTTCCTTCTGAGCAGGCTGAGTAAGACACGTGGATATACTCTATCTATGTCTTCTACCTCTGATGTTCCTTCTGAGCAGGCTGAGTGAGACACGTTGATATTTTCTATTTCTGTCTTCTACCTCTGCTGTTCCTTCTGAGCAGGCTGAGTGAGATACGTGGATATACTCTATATCTGTCTTCCATCTGTGGTGTTCCTTCTGAGCAGGCTGAGTAAGACACGTGGATATACTCTATCTCTGTCTTCTACCTCTGCTGTTCCTTCCGAGCAGGCTGAGTGAGGTGTATATCAGACACGTGGATATACTATATCTCTGTCTTCTACCTCTGCTGTTCCTTCTGAGCAGGCTGAGTGAGACACGTGGATATACTCTATCTCTATCTTCTACCTCTGCTGTTCCTTCTGAGCAGGCTGAGTGAGACACGTGGATATACTCTATCTCTGTCTTCTACCTCTGATGTTCCTTCTGAGCAGGCTGAGTGAGGTGTAGATCAGACACGTGGATATACTCTATCTCTGTCTTCTACCTCTGCTGTTCCTTCTGGGCAGGCTGAGTGAGGTGTCGATCAGACACGTGGATATACTCTATCTCTGTCTTCTACCTCTGCTGTTCCTTTTGATCAGGCTGAGTGAGGTGTAGATCAGACACGTGGATATACTCTATCTCTATATTCTACCTCTGCTGTTCCTTCTGAGCAGGCTGAGTGAGACACGTGGATATACTCTATCTCTGTCTTCTACCTCTGCTGTTCCTTCTGAGCAGGCTGAGTGAGGTGTAGATCAGACACGTGTATATACTCTATCTCTGTCTTCTACCTCTGCTGTTCCTTCTGAGCAGGCTGAGTGAGGTGTAGATCAGACACGTGGATATACTCTATCTCTGTCTTCTACCTCTGGTGTTCCTTCTGAGCAGGCTGAGTGAGACACGTGGATATAATCTATCTCTGTCTTCTACCTCTGCTGTTTCTCCTGAGCAGGCTGAGTGAGACACGTGGATATACTCTATCTCTGTCTTCTACCTCTGCTGTTCCTTTTGAGCAGGCTGAGTGAGGTGTAGATCAGACACGTGGATATACTCTATCTCTGTCTTGTACCTCTGCTGTTTCTCCTGAGCAGGCTGAGTGAGACACGTGGATATACTCTATCTCTGTCTTCTACCTCTGCTGTTCCTTCTGAACAGGCTGAGTGAGGTGTAGATCAGACACGTGGATATACTATATCTCTGTCTTCTACCTCTGCTGTTCCTTCTGAGCAGGCTGAGTGAGACACGTGGATATACTCTATCTCTGTCTTCTACCTCTTCTGTTCCTTCTGAGCAGGCTGAGTAAGACACGTGGATATACTCTATCTCTGTCTTCTACCTCTGCTGTTTCTTCTGAGCAGGCTGAGTGAGACACGTGGATATACTCTATCTCTATCTTCTACCTCTGCTGTTTCTTCTGAGGAGGCTGAGTGAGACACGTGGATATACTCTATCTCTATCTTCTACCTCTGCTGTTTCTTCTGAGGAGGCTGAGTGAGACACGTGGATATACTCTATCTCTGTCTTCTACCTCTGATGTTCCTTCTGAGCAGGCTGAGTGAGGTGTGGATCAGACACGTGGGTATACTCTATCTCTGTCTTCTACCTCTGCTGTTCCTTCTGAGCAGGCTGAGTGAGACACGTGGATATACTCTATCTCTGTCTTCTACCTCTGCTGTTCCTTCTGAGCAGGCTGAGTGAGACACGTGGATATACTCTATCTCTGTCTTCTACCTCTGCTGTTCCTTCCGAGCAGGCTGAGTGAGACACGTGGATATACTCTATATCTGTCTTCCATCTATGCTGTTCCTTCTGAGCAGGCTGAGTAAGACACGTGGATATACTCTATATCTGTCGTCCATCTATGCTGTTCCTTCTGAGCAGGCTGAGTAAGACACGTGGATATACTCTATCTATGTCTTCTACCTCTGATGTTCCTTCTGAGCAGGCTGAGTGAGACACGTGGATATTTTCTATTTCTGTCTTCTACCTCTGCTGTTCCTTCTGAGCAGGCTGAGTGAGATACGTGGATATACTCTATATCTGTCTTCCATCTATGGTGTTCCTTCTGAGCAGGCTGAGTAAGACACGTGGATATACTCTATCTCTGTCTTCTACCTCTGCTGTTCCTTCCGAGCAGGCTGAGTGAGGTGTATATCAGACACGTGGATATACTATATCTCTGTCTTCTACCTCTGCTGTTCCTTCTGAGCAGGCTGAGTGAGACACGTGGATATACTCTATCTCTATCTTCTACCTCTGCTGTTCCTTCTGAGCAGGCTGAGTGAGACACGTGGATATACTCTATCTCTGTCTTCTACCTCTGATGTTCCTTCTGAGCAGGCTGAGTGAGGTGTAGATCAGACACGTGGATATACTCTATCTCTGTCTTCTACCTCTGCTGTTTCTCCTGAGCAGGCTGAGTGAGACACGTGGATATACTCTATCTCTGTCTTCTACCTCTGCTGTTCCTTCTGAACAGGCTGAGTGAGGTGTAGATCAGACACGTGGATATACTATATCTCTGTCTTCTACCTCTGCTGTTCCTTCTGAGCAGGCTGAGTGAGACACGTGGATATACTCTATCTCTGTCTTCTACCTCTTCTGTTCCTTCTGAGCAGGCTGAGTAAGACACGTGGATATACTCTATCTCTGTCTTCTACCTCTGCTGTTTCTTCTGAGCAGGCTGAGTGAGACACGTGGATATACTCTATCTCTATCTTCTACCTCTGCTGTTTCTTCTGAGGAGGCTGAGTGAGACACGTGGATATACTCTATCTCTATCTTCTACCTCTGCTGTTTCTTCTGAGGAGGCTGAGTGAGACACGTGGATATACTCTATCTCTGTCTTCTACCTCTGATGTTCCTTCTGAGCAGGCTGAGTGAGGTGTGGATCAGACACGTGGGTATACTCTATCTCTGTCTTCTACCTCTGCTGTTCCTTCTGAGCAGGCTGAGTGAGACACGTGGATATACTCTATCTCTGTCTTCTACCTCTGCTGTTCCTTCTGAGCAGGCTGAGTGAGACACGTGGATATACTCTATCTCTGTCTTCTACCTCTGCTGTTCCTTCCGAGCAGGCTGAGTGAGACACGTGGATATACTCTATATCTGTCTTCCATCTATGCTGTTCCTTCTGAGCAGGCTGAGTAAGACACGTGGATATACTCTATATCTGTCGTCCATCTATGCTGTTCCTTCTGAGCAGGCTGAGTAAGACACGTGGATATACTCTATCTATGTCTTCTACCTCTGATGTTCCTTCTGAGCAGGCTGAGTGAGACACGTGGATATTTTCTATTTCTGTCTTCTACCTCTGCTGTTCCTTCTGAGCAGGCTGAGTGAGATACGTGGATATACTCTATATCTGTCTTCCATCTATGGTGTTCCTTCTGAGCAGGCTGAGTAAGACACGTGGATATACTCTATCTCTGTCTTCTACCTCTGCTGTTCCTTCCGAGCAGGCTGAGTGAGGTGTATATCAGACACGTGGATATACTATATCTCTGTCTTCTACCTCTGCTGTTCCTTCTGAGCAGGCTGAGTGAGACACGTGGATATACTCTATCTCTATCTTCTACCTCTGCTGTTCCTTCTGAGCAGGCTGAGTGAGACACGTGGATATACTCTATCTCTGTCTTCTACCTCTGATGTTCCTTCTGAGCAGGCTGAGTGAGGTGTAGATCAGACACGTGGATATACTCTATCTCTGTCTTCTACCTCTGCTGTTCCTTCTGAGCAGGCTGAGTGAGACACGTGGATATACTCTATCTCTGTCTTCTACCTCTGCTGTTCCTTCTGGGCAGGCTGAGTGAGGTGTCGATCAGACACGTGGATATACTCTATCTCTGTCTTCTACCTCTGCTGTTCCTTTTGAGCAGGCTGAGTGAGGTGTAGATCAGACACGTGGATATACTCTATCTCTATATTCTACCTCTGCTGTTCCTTGTGAGCAGGCTGAGTGAGACACGTGGATATACTCTATCTCTGTCTTCTACCTCTGCTGTTCCTTCTGAGCAGGCTGAGTGAGGTGTAGATCAGACACGTGGATATACTCTATCTCTGTATTCTACCTCTGCTGTTCCTTCTGAGCAGGCTGATAAGACACGTGGATATACTCTATCTCTGTCTTTTACCTCTGCTGTTCCTTCTGAGCAGGCTGAGTTAGGTGTAGATCAGACACGTGTATATACTCTATCTCTGTCTTCTACCTCTGCTGTTCCTTATGAGCAGGCTGAGTGAGGTGTAGATCAGACACGTGGATATACTCTATCTCTGTCTTCTACCTCTGCTGTTCCTTCTGAGCAGGCTGAGTGACACACGTGGATATAATCTATCTCTGTCTTCTACCTCTGCTGTTTCTCCTGAGCAGGCTGAGTGAGACACGTGGATATACTCTATCTCTGTCTTCTACCTCTGCTGTTCCTTCTGAACAGGCTGAGTGAGGTGTAGATCAGACACGTGGATATACTCTATCTCTGTCTTCTACCTCTGCTGTTCCTTCTGAGCAGGCTGAGTGAGACACGTGGATATACTCTATCTCTGTCTTCTACCTCTTCTGTTCCTTCTGAGCAGGCTGAGTGAGGTGTCGATCAGACACGTGGATATACTCTATCTCTGTCTTCTACCTCTGCTGTTCCTTTTGAGCAGGCTGAGTGAGGTGTAGATCAGACACGTGGATATACTCTATCTCTGTCTTGTACCTCTGCTGTTTCTCCTGAGCAGGCTGAGTGAGACACGTGGATATACTCTATCTCTGTCTTCTACCTCTGCTGTTCCTTCTGGGCAGGCTGAGTGAGGTGTCGATCAGACACGTGGATATACTCTATCTCTGTCTTCTACCTCTGCTGTTCCTTTTGAGCAGGCTGAGTGAGGTGTAGATCAGACACGTGGATATACTCTATCTCTATATTCTACCTCTGCTGTTCCTTGTGAGCAGGCTGAGTGAGACACGTGGATATACTCTATCTCTGTCTTCTACCTCTGCTGTTCCTTCTGAGCAGGCTGAGTGAGGTGTAGATCAGACACGTGGATATACTCTATCTCTGTATTCTACCTCTGCTGTTCCTTCTGAGCAGGCTGATAAGACACGTGGATATACTCTATCTCTGTCTTCTACCTCTGCTGTTCCTTCTGAGCAGGCTGAGTAAGACACGTGGATATACTCTATCTATGTCTTCTACCTCTGATGTTCCTTCTGAGCAGGCTGAGTGAGACACGTGGATATTTTCTATTTCTGTCTTCTACCTCTGCTGTTCCTTCTGAGCAGGCTGAGTGAGATACGTGGATATACTCTATATCTGTCTTCCATCTATGGTGTTCCTTCTGAGCAGGCTGAGTAAGACACGTGGATATACTCTATCTCTGTCTTCTACCTCTGCTGTTCCTTCCGAGCAGGCTGAGTGAGGTGTATATCAGACACGTGGATATACTATATCTCTGTCTTCTACCTCTGCTGTTCCTTCTGAGCAGGCTGAGTGAGACACGTGGATATACTCTATCTCTATCTTCTACCTCTGCTGTTCCTTCTGAGCAGGCTGAGTGAGACACGTGGATATACTCTATCTCTGTCTTCTACCTCTGATGTTCCTTCTGAGCAGGCTGAGTGAGGTGTAGATCAGACACGTTGATATACTCTATCTCTGTCTTCTACCTCTGCTGTTCCTTCTGAGCAGGCTGAGTGAGACACGTGGATATACTCTATCTCTGTCTTCTACCTCTGCTGTTCCTTCTGGGCAGGCTGAGTGAGGTGTCGATCAGACACGTGGATATACTCTATCTCTGTCTTCTACCTCTGCTGTTCCTTTTGAGCAGGCTGAGTGAGGTGTAGATCAGACACGTGGATATACTCTATCTCTATATTCTACCTCTGCTGTTCCTTGTGAGCAGGCTGAGTGAGACACGTGGATATACTCTATCTCTGTCTTCTACCTCTGCTGTTCCTTCTGAGCAGGCTGAGTGAGGTGTAGATCAGACACGTGGATATACTCTATCTCTGTATTCTACCTCTGCTGTTCCTTCTGAGCAGGCTGATAAGACACGTGGATATACTCTATCTCTGTCTTCTACCTCTGCTGTTCCTTCTGAGCAGGCTGAGTGAGGTGTAGATCAGACACGTGTATATACTCTATCTCTGTCTTCTACCTCTGCTGTTCCTTCTGAGCAGGCTGAGTGAGGTGTAGATCAGACACGTGGATATACTCTATCTCTGTCTTCTACCTCTGCTGTTCCTTCTGAGCAGGCTGAGTGACACACGTGGATATAATCTATCTCTGTCTTCTACCTCTGCTGTTTCTCCTGAGCAGGCTGAGTGAGACACGTGGATATACTCTATCTCTGTCTTCTACCTCTGCTGTTCCTTCTGAACAGGCTGAGTGAGGTGTAGATCAGACACGTGGATATACTCTATCTCTGTCTTCTACCTCTGCTGTTCCTTCTGAGCAGGCTGAGTGAGACACGTGGATATACTCTATCTCTGTCTTCTACCTCTTCTGTTCCTTCTGAGCAGGCTGAGTGAGGTGTCGATCAGACACGTGGATATACTCTATCTCTGTCTTCTACCTCTGCTGTTCCTTTTGAGCAGGCTGAGTGAGGTGTAGATCAGACACGTGGATATACTCTATCTCTGTCTTGTACCTCTGCTGTTTCTCCTGAGCAGGCTGAGTGAGACACGTGGATATACTCTATCTCTGTCTTCTACCTCTGCTGTTCCTTCTGAACAGGCTGAGTGAGGTGTAGATCAGACACGTGGATATACTATATCTCTGTCTTCTACATCTGCTGTTTCTTCTGAGCAGGCTGAGTGAGACACGTGGATATACTCTATCTCTATCTTCTACCTCTGCTGTTTCTTCTGAGGAGGCTGAGTGAGACACGTGGATATACTCTATCTCTATCTTCTACCTCTGCTGTTTCTTCTGAGGAGGCTGATTGAGACACGTGGATATACTCTATCTCTGTCTTCTACCTCTGCTGTTCCTTCTGAGCAGGCTGAGTGAGATACGTGGATATACTCTATATCTGTCTTCCATCTATGGTGTTCCTTCTGAGCAGGCTGAGTAAGACACGTGGATATACTCTATCTCTGTCTTCTACCTCTGCTGTTCCTTCCGAGCAGGCTGAGTGAGGTGTATATCAGACACGTTGATATACTATATCTCTGTCTTCTACCTCTGCTGTTCCTTCTGAGCAGGCTGAGTGAGGTGTAGATCAGACACGTGGATATACTCTATCTCTGTATTCTACCTCTGCTGTTCCTTCTGAGCAGGCTGATAAGACACGTGGATATACTCTATCTCTGTCTTCTACCTCTGCTGTTCCTTCTGAGCAGGCTGAGTGAGGTGTAGATCAGACACGTGTATATACTCTATCTCTGTCTTCTACCTCTGCTGTTCCTTCTGAGCAGGCTGAGTGAGGTGTAGATCAGACACGTGGATATACTCTATCTCTGTCTTCGACCTCTGCTGTTCCTTCTGAGCAGGCTGAGTGAGACACGTGGATATACTCTATCTCTGTCTTCTACCTCTGCTGTTCCTTCTGAACAGGCTGAGTGAGGTGTAGATCAGACACGTGGATATACTCTATCTCTGTCTTCTACCTCTTCTGTTCCTTCTGAGCAGGCTGAGTAAGACACGTGGATATACTCTATCTCTGTCTTCTACCTCTGCTGTTTCTTCTGAGCAGGCTGAGTGAGGTGTATATCAGACACGTGGATATACTATATCTCTGTCGTCTACCTCTGCTGTTCCTTTTGAGCAGGCTGAGTGAGGTGTAGATCAGACACGTGGATATACTCTATCTCTATCTTCTACCTCTGCTGTTCCTTCTGAGCAGGCTGAGTGAGACACGTGGATATACTCTATCTCTGTCTTCTACCTCTGATGTTCCTTCTGAGCAGGCTGAGTGAGGTGTAGATCAGACACGTTGATATACTCTATCTCTGTCTTCTACCTCTGCTGTTCCTTCTGAGCAGGCTGAGTGAGACACGTGGATATACTCTATCTCTGTCTTCTACCTCTGCTGTTCCTTCTGGGCAGGCTGAGTGAGGTGTCGATCAGACACGTGGATATACTCTATCTCTGTCTTCTACCTCTGCTGTTCCTTTTGAGCAGGCTGAGTGAGGTGTAGATCAGACACGTGGATATACTCTATCTCTGTCTTCTACCTCTGCTGTTCCTTCTGAGCAGGCTGAGTGAGACACGTGGATATACTCTATCTCTGTCTTCTACCTCTTCTGTTCCTTCTGAGCAGGCTGAGTGAGGTGTCGATCAGACACGTGGATATACTCTATCTCTGTCTTCTACCCCTGCTGTTCCTTTTGAGCAGGCTGAGTGAGGTGTAGATCAGACACGTGGATATACTCTATCTCTGTCTTGTACCTCTGCTGTTTCTCCTGAGCAGGCTGAGTGAGACACGTGGATATACTCTATCTCTGTCTTCTACCTCTGCTGTTCCTTCTGAACAGGCTGAGTGAGGTGTAGATCAGACACGTGGATATACTATATCTCTGTCTTCTACATCTGCTGTTTCTTCTGAGCAGGCTGAGTGAGACACGTGGATATACTCTATCTCTATCTTCTACCTCTGCTGTTTCTTCTGAGGAGGCTGAGTGAGACACGTGGATATACTCTATCTCTATCTTCTACCTCTGCTGTTTCTTCTGAGGAGGCTGAGTGAGACACGTGGATATACTCTATCTCTGTCTTCTACCTCTGCTGTTCCTTCTGAGCAGGCTGAGTGAGATACGTGGATATACTCTATATCTGTCTTCCATCTATGGTGTTCCTTCTGAGCAGGCTGAGTAAGACACGTGGATATACTCTATCTCTGTCTTCTACCTCTGCTGTTCCTTCCGAGCAGGCTGAGTGAGGTGTATATCAGACACGTTGATATACTATATCTCTGTCTTCTACCTCTGCTGTTCCTTCTGAGCAGGCTGAGTGAGGTGTAGATCAGACACGTGGATATACTCTATCTCTGTATTCTACCTCTGCTGTTCCTTCTGAGCAGGCTGATAAGACACGTGGATATACTCTATCTCTGTCTTCTACCTCTGCTGTTCCTTCTGAGCAGGCTGAGTGAGGTGTAGATCAGACACGTGTATATACTCTATCTCTGTCTTCTACCTCTGCTGTTCCTTCTGAGCAGGCTGAGTGAGGTGTAGATCAGACACGTGGATATACTCTATCTCTGTCTTCTACCTCTGCTGTTCCTTCTGAGCAGGCTGAGTGAGACACGTGGATATACTCTATCTCTGTCTTCTACCTCTGCTGTTCCTTCTGAACAGGCTGAGTGAGGTGTAGATCAGACACGTGGATATACTCTATCTCTGTCTTCTACCTCTTCTGTTCCTTCTGAGCAGGCTGAGTAAGACACGTGGATATACTCTATCTCTGTCTTCTACCTCTGCTGTTTCTTCTGAGCAGGCTGAGTGAGGTGTATATCAGACACGTGGATATACTATATCTCTGTCTTCTACCTCTGCTGTTCCTTCTGAGCAGGCTGAGTGAGGTGTAGATCAGACACGTGGATATACTCTATCTCTATCTTCTACCTCTGCTGTTCCTTCTGAGCAGGCTGAGTGAGACACGTGGATATACTCTATCTCTGTCTTCTACCTCTGATGTTCCTTCTGAGCAGGCTGAGTGAGGTGTAGATCAGACACGTTGATATACTCTATCTCTGTCTTCTACCTCTGCTGTTCCTTCTGAGCAGGCTGAGTGAGACACGTGGATATACTCTATCTCTGTCTTCTACCTCTGCTGTTCCTTCTGGGCAGGCTGAGTGAGGTGTCGATCAGACACGTGGATATACTCTATCTCTGTCTTCTACCTCTGCTGTTCCTTTTGAGCAGGCTGAGTGAGGTGTAGATCAGACACGTGGATATACTCTATCTCTATATTCTACCTCTGCTGTTCCTTGTGAGCAGGCTGAGTGAGACACGTGGATATACTCTATCTCTGTCTTCTACCTCTGCTGTTCCTTCTGAGCAGGCTGAGTGAGGTGTAGATCAGACACGTGGATATACTCTATCTCTGTATTCTACCTCTGCTGTTCCTTCTGAGCAGGCTGATAAGACACGTGGATATACTCTATCTCTGTCTTCTACCTCTGCTGTTCCTTCTGAGCAGGCTGAGTGAGGTGTAGATCAGACACGTGTATATACTCTATCTCTGTCTTCTACCTCTGCTGTTCCTTCTGAGCAGGCTGAGTGAGGTGTAGATCAGACACGTAGATATACTCTATCTCTGTCTTCTACCTCTGCTGTTCCTTCTGAGCAGGCTGAGTGAGACACGTGGATATAATCTATCTCTGTCTTCTACCTCTGCTGTTTCTCCTGAGCAGGCTGAGTGAGACACGTGGATATACTCTATCTCTGTCTTCTACCTCTGCTGTTCCTTCTGAACAGGCTGAGTGAGGTGTAGATCAGACACGTGGATATACTCTATCTCTGTCTTCTACCTCTGCTGTTCCTTCTGAGCAGGCTGAGTGAGACACGTGGATATACTCTATCTCTGTCTTCTACCTCTTCTGTTCCTTCTGAGCAGGCTGAGTGAGGTGTCGATCAGACACGTGGATATACTCTATCTCTGTCTTCTACCTCTGCTGTTCCTTTTGAGCAGGCTGAGTGAGGTGTAGATCAGACACGTGGATATACTCTATCTCTGTCTTGTACCTCTGCTGTTTCTCCTGAGCAGGCTGAGTGAGACACGTGGATATACTCTATCTCTGTCTTCTACCTCTGCTGTTCCTTCTGAACAGGCTGAGTGAGGTGTAGATCAGACACGTGGATATACTATATCTCTGTCTTCTACCTCTGCTGTTCCTTCTGAGCAGGCTGAGTGAGACACGTGGATATACTCTATCTCTGTCTTCTACCTCTTCTGTTCCTTCTGAGCAGGCTGAGTAAGACACGTGGATATACTCTATCTCTGTCTTCTACCTCTGCTGTTTCTTCTGAGCAGGCTGAGTGAGACACGTGGATATACTCTATCTCTATCTTGTACCTCTGCTGTTTCTTCTGAGGAGGCTGAGTGAGACACGTGGATATACTCTATCTCTATCTTCTACCTCTGCTGTTTCTTCTGAGGAGGCTGAGTGAGACACGTGGATATACTCTATCTCTGTCTTCTACCTCTGATGTTCCTTCTGAGCAGGCTGAGTGAGGTGTGGATCAGACACGTGGGTATACTCTATCTCTGTCTTCTACCTCTGCTGTTCCTTCTGAGCAGGCTGAGTGAGACACGTGGATATACTCTATCTCTGTCTTCTACCTCTGCTGTTCCTTCTGAGCAGGCTGAGTGAGACACGTGGATATACTCTATCTCTGTCTTCTACCTCTGCTGTTCCTTCCGAGCAGGCTGAGTGAGACACGTGGATATACTCTATATCTGTCTTCCATCTATGCTGTTCCTTCTGAGCAGGCTGAGTAAGACACGTGGATATACTCTATCTATGTCTTCTACCTCTGATGTTCCTTCTGAGCAGGCTGAGTGAGACACGTGGATATTTTCTATCTCTGTCTTCTACCTCTGCTGTTCCTTCTGAGCAGGCTGAGTGAGATACGTGGATATACTCTATATCTGTCTTCCATCTATGGTGTTCCTTCTGAGCAGGCTGAGTAAGACACGTGGATATACTCTATCTTTGTCTTCTACCTCTGCTGTTCCTTCCGAGCAGGCTGAGTGAGGTGTATATCAGACACGTGGATATACTATATCTCTGTCTTCTACCTCTGCTGTTCCTTCTGAGCAGGCTGAGTGAGACACGTGGATATACTCTATCTCTATCTTCTACCTCTGATGTTCCTTCTGAGCAGGCTGAGTGAGACACGTGGATATACTCTATCTCTGTCTTCTACCTCTGATGTTCCTTCTGAGCAGGCTGAGTGAGGTGTATATCAGACACGTGGGTATACTCTATCTCTGTCTTCTACCTCTGCTGTTCCTTCTGAGCAGGCTGAGTGAGACACGTGGATATACGCTATCTCTGTATGCTACCTCTGCTGTTCCTTCTGAGCAGGCTGAGTGAGGTGTGGATCAGACACGTGGGTATACTCTATCTCTGTCTTCTACCTCTGCTGTTCCTTCTGAGCAGGATGAGTGAGACACGTGGATATACTCTATCTCTGTCTTCTACCTCTGCTGTTCCTTCTGAGCAGGCTGAGTGAGACACGTGGATATACTCTATCTCTGTCTTCTACCTCTGCTGTTCCTTCCGAGCAGGCTGAGTGAGACACGTGGATATACTCTATATCTGTCTTCCATCTATGCTGTTCCTTCTGAGCAGGCTGAGTAAGACTCGTGGATATACTCTATATCTGTCTTCCATCTATGCTGTTCCTTCTGAGCAGGCTGAGTAAGACACGTGGATATACTCTATCTATGTCTTCTACCTCTGATGTTCCTTCTGAGCAGGCTGAGTGAGACACGTGGATATTTTCTATCTCTGTCTTCTACCTCTGCTGTTCCTTCTGAGCAGGCTGAGTGAGATACGTGGATATACTCTATATCTGTCTTCCATCTATGGTGTTCCTTCTGAGCAGGCTGAGTAAGACACGTGGATATACTCTATCTTTGTCTTCTACCTCTGCTGTTCCTTCCGAGCAGGCTGAGTGAGGTGTATATCAGACACGTGGATATACTATATCTCTGTCTTCTACCTCTGATGTTCCTTCTGAGCAGGCTGAGTGAGGTGTATATCAGACACGTGGATATACTCTATCTCTGTCTTCTACCTCTGCTGTTCAATCTGAACAGGCTGAGTGAGACACGTGGATATACTCTATCTTTGTCTTCTACCTCTGCTGTTCCTTCTGAGCAGGCTGAGTGAGGTGTAGATCAGACACGTGGATATACTCTATCTCTGTCTTCTACCTCTGCTGTTCCTTCTGAGCAGGCTGAGTGAGGTGTAGATCAGACACGTGGATATACTATATCTCTGTCTACTACCTCTGCTGTTCATTCTGATCAGGCTGAGTGAGACACGTGGATATACTCTATCTCTATCTTCTACCTCTGATGTTCCTTCTGAGCAGGCTGAGTGAGACACGTGGATATACTCTATCTCTGTCTTCTACCTCTGATGTTCCTTCTGAGCAGGCTGAGTGAGGTGTATATCAGACACGTGGGTATACTCTATCTCTGTCTTCTACCTCTGCTGTTCCTTCTGAGCAGGCTGAGTGAGACACGTGGATATACGCTATCTCTGTATGCTACCTCTGCTGTTCCTTCTGAGCAGGCTGAGTGAGACACGTGGATATACTCTATATCTGTCTTCTACCTCTGCTGTTCCTTCTGAGCAGGCTGAGTGAGGTGTAGATCAGACACGTGGATATACTCTATCTCTGTCTTCTACCTCTGCTGTTCAATCTGAACAGGCTGAGTGAGACACGTGGATATACTCTATCTTTGTCTTCTACCTCTGCTGTTCCTTCTGAGCAGGCTGAGTGAGGTGTAGATCAGACACGTGGATATACTCTATCTCTGTCTTCTACCTCTGCTGTTCCTTCTGAGCAGGCTGAGTGAGGTGTAGATCAGACACGTGGATATACTATATCTCTGTCTACTACCTCTGCTGTTCATTCTGATCAGGCTGAGTGAGACAAGTGGATATACTCCGTCTCTGTCTTCTACCTCTGTTGTTCATTCTGAGCAGTCTGAGTGAGGTGTAGATCAGACACGTGGATATACTCTATCTCTGTCTTCTACATATGCTGTTCCTTCTGAGCAGGCTGATTGAGACACGTGGATATACTCCGTCTCTGTCTTCTACCTCTGTTGTTCATTCTGAGCAGGCTGAGTGAGGTGTAGATCAGACACGTGGATATACTCTATCTCTGTCTTCTAGCTCTGCTGTTCCTTCTGAGCAGGCTGAGTGAGACACGTGGATATACTCTATCTCTATCTTCTACCTCTGCTGTTTCTTCTGAGGAGGCTGAGTGAGACACGTGGATATACTCTATCTCTATCTTCTACCTCTGCTGTTTCTTCTGAGGAGGCTGAGTGAGACACGTGGATATACTCTATCTCTGTCTTCTACCTCTGATGTTCCTTCTGAGCAGGCTGAGTGAGGTGTGGATCAGACACGTGGGTATACTCTATCTCTGTCTTCTACCTCTGCTGTTCCTTCTGAGCAGGCTGAGTGAGACACGTGGATATACTCTATCTCTGTCTTCTACCTCTGCTGTTCCTTCTGAGCAGGCTGAGTGAGACACGTGGATATACTCTATCTCTGTCTTCTACCTCTGCTGTTCCTTCCGAGCAGGCTGAGTGAGACACGTGGATATACTCTATATCTGTCTTCTACCTCTGCTGTTCCTTCTGAGCAGGCTGAGTGAGGTGTAGATCAGACACGTGGATATACTCTATCTCTGTCTTCTACCTCTGCTGTTCAATCTGAACAGGCTGAGTGAGACACGTGGATATACTCTATCTTTGTCTTCTACCTCTGCTGTTCCTTCTGAGCAGGCTGAGTGAGGTGTAGATCAGACACGTGGATATACTCTATCTCTGTCTTCTACCTCTGCTGTTCCTTCTGAGCAGGCTGAGTGAGGTGTAGATCAGACACGTGGATATACTATATCTCTGTCTACTACCTCTGCTGTTCATTCTGATCAGGCTGAGTGAGACAAGTGGATATACTCCGTCTCTGTCTTCTACCTCTGTTGTTCATTCTGAGCAGTCTGAGTGAGGTGTAGATCAGACACGTGGATATACTCTATCTCTGTCTTCTACATATGCTGTTCCTTCTGAGCAGGCTGATTGAGACACGTGGATATACTCCGTCTCTGTCTTCTACCTCTGTTGTTCATTCTGAGCAGGCTGAGTGAGGTGTAGATCAGACACGTGGATATACTCTATCTCTGTCTTCTAGCTCTGCTGTTCCTTCTGAGCAGGCTGAGTGAGACACGTGGATATACTCTATCTCTATCTTCTACCTCTGCTGTTTCTTCTGAGGAGGCTGAGTGAGACACGTGGATATACTCTATCTCTATCTTCTACCTCTGCTGTTTCTTCTGAGGAGGCTGAGTGAGACACGTGGATATACTCTATTTCTGTCTTCTACCTCTGATGTTCCTTCTGAGCAGGCTGAGTGAGGTGTGGATCAGACACGTGGGTATACTCTATCTCTGTCTTCTACCTCTGCTGTTCCTTCTGAGCAGGCTGAGTGAGACACGTGGATATACTCTATCTCTGTCTTCTACCTCTGCTGTTCCTTCTGAGCAGGCTGAGTGAGACACGTGGATATACTCTATCTCTGTCTTCTACCTCTGCTGTTCCTTCCGAGCAGGCTGAGTGAGACACGTGGATATACTCTATATCTGTCTTCCATCTATGCTGTTCCTTCTGAGCAGGCTGAGTAAGACACGTGGATATACTCTATATCTGTCTTCCATCTATGCTGTTCCTTCTGAGCAGGCTGAGTAAGACACGTGGATATACTCTATCTATGTCTTCTACCTCTGATGTTCCGTCTGAGCAGGCTGAGTGAGACACGTGGATATTTTCTATCTCTGTCTTCTACCTCTGCTGTTCCTTCTGAGCAGGCTGAGTGAGATACGTGGATATACTCTAAATCTGTCTTCCATCTATGGTGTTCCTTCTGAGCAGGCTGAGTAAGACACGTGGATATACTCTATCTCTGTCTTCTACCTCTGCTGTTCTTTCCGAGCAGGCTGAGTGAGGTGTATATCAGACACGTGGATATACTATATCTCTGTCTTCTACCTCTGCTGTTCCTTCTGAGCAGGCTGAGTGAGACACGTGGATATACTCTATCTCTATCTTCTACCTCTGATGTTCCTTCTGAGCAGGCTGAGTGAGACACGTGGATATACTCTATCTCTGTCTTCTACCTCTGATGTTCCTTCTGAGCAGGCTGAGTGAGGTGTATATCAGACACGTGGGTATACTCTATCTCTGTCTTCTACCTCTGCTGTTCCTTCTGAGCAGGCTGAGTGAGACACGTGGATATACGCTATCTCTGTATGCTACCTCTGCTGTTCCTTCTGAGCAGGCTGAGTGAGACACGTGGATATACTCTATATCTGTCTTCTACCTCTGCTGTTCCTTCTGAGCAGGCTGAGTGAGGTGTAGATCAGACACGTGGATATACTCTATCTCTGTCTTCTACCTCTGCTGTTCAATCTGAACAGGCTGAGTGAGACACGTGGATATACTCTATCTTTGTCTTCTACCTCTGCTGTTCCTTCTGAGCAGGCTGAGTGAGGTGTAGATCAGACACGTGGATATACTCTATCTCTGTCTTCTACCTCTGCTGTTCCTTCTGAGCAGGCTGAGTGAGGTGTAGATCAGACACGTGGATATACTATATCTCTGTCTACTACCTCTGCTGTTCATTCTGATCAGGCTGAGTGAGACAAGTGGATATACTCCGTCACTGTCTTCTACCTCTGTTGTTCATTCTGAGCAGTCTGAGTGAGGTGTAGATCAGACACGTGGATATACTCTATCTCTGTCTTCTACATATGCTGTTCCTTCTGAGCAGGCTGATTGAGACACGTGGATATACTCCGTCTCTGTCTTCTACCTCTGTTGTTCATTCTGAGCAGGCTGAGTGAGGTGTAGATCAGACACGTGGATATACTCTATCTCTGTCTTCTAGCTCTGCTGTTCCTTCTGAGCAGGCTGAGAGAGACACGTGGATATACTCTATTTCTGTCTTCTACCTCTGCTGTTTCTTCTGAGCAGGCTGAATGAGGTGTAGATCAGACACGTGGATATACTCTATCTCTGTCTTCTACCTCTGCTGTTCCTTCTGAGCAGGCTGAGTGAGACACGTGGATATACTATATCTCTATCTTCTACATCTGCTGTTCCTTCTGAGCAGGCTGAGTGAGACACGTGGATATACTCTATATCTGTCTTCTACCTCTGCTGTTCCTTCTGAGCAGGCTGAGTAAGACACGTGGATATACTCTATCTCTGTCTTCTACCTCTGCTGTTTCTTCTGAGCAGGCTGAGTGAGGTGTAGATCAGACACGTGTATATACTCTATCTCTGTCTTCTACCTCTGTTGTTCCTTCTGAGCAGGCTGAGTGAGGTGTATATCAGACACGTGGATATACTCTATCTCTATATTCTACCTCTGCTGTTCCATATGAGCAGGCTGAGTGAGACACGTGGATATACCCTATATCTGTCTTCTACCTCTGCTGTTCCTTCTGAGCAGGCTGAGTAAGACACGTGGATATACTCTATCTCTGTCTTCTACCTCTGCTGTTTCTTCTGAGCAGGCTGAGTGAGGTGTAGATCAGACACGTGGATATACTCTATCTCTGTCTTCTACCTCTGCTGTTCCTTCTGAGCAGGCTGAGTGAGGTGTAGATACACGTGGATATACTCTATCTCTGTATTCTACCTCTGCTGTTCCTTCTTAGCAGGCTGAGTGAGGTGTAGATCAGACACGTGGATATACTCTATATCTGTCTTCTACCTCTGCTGTTCCTTGTGAGCAGGCTGAGTGAGACACGTGGATATACTATATCTCTGTCTTCTACCTCTGCTGTTCCTTCTGATCAGGCTGAGTGAGGTGTAGATCAGACACGTGGATATACTCTATCTCTGTCTTCTACCTCTGTTGTTCCTTCTGAGCAGGCTGAGTGAGGTGTAGATCAGACAGGTGGATATACTATATCTCGGTCTTCTACCTCTGCTGTTCCTTCTGAGCAGGCTGAGTGAGGTGTAGATCAGACACGTGGATATACTCTATCTCTGTCTTCTACCTCTGCTGTTCCTTCTGAGCAGGCTGAGTGAGGTGTAGATCAGACACGTGGATATACTATATCTCTGTCTACTACCTCTGCTGTTCATTCTGATCAGGCTGAGTGAGACAAGTGGATATACTCCGTCTCTGTCTTCTACCTCTGTTGTTCATTCTGAGCAGTCTGAGTGAGGTGTAGATCAGACACGTGGATATACTCTATCTCTGTCTTCTACATATGCTGTTCCTTCTGAGCAGGCTGATTGAGACACGTGGATATACTCCGTCTCTGTCTTCTACCTCTGTTGTTCATTCTGAGCAGGCTGAGTGAGGTGTAGATCAGACACGTGGATATACTCTATCTCTGTCTTCTAGCTCTGCTGTTCCTTCTGAGCAGGCTGAGTGAGACACGTGGATATACTCTATCTCTATCTTCTACCTCTGCTGTTTCTTCTGAGGAGGCTGAGTGAGACACGTGGATATACTCTATCTCTATCTTCTACCTCTGCTGTTTCTTCTGAGGAGGCTGAGTGAGACACGTGGATATACTCTATCTCTGTCTTCTACCTCTGATGTTCCTTCTGAGCAGGCTGAGTGAGGTGTGGATCAGACACGTGGGTATACTCTATCTCTGTCTTCTACCTCTGCTGTTCCTTCTGAGCAGGATGAGTGAGACACGTGGATATACTCTATCTCTGTCTTCTACCTCTGCTGTTCCTTCTGAGCAGGCTGAGTGAGACACGTGGATATACTCTATCTCTGTCTTCTACCTCTGCTGTTCCTTCCGAGCAGGCTGAGTGAGACACGTGGATATACTCTATATCTGTCTTCCATCTATGCTGTTCCTTCTGAGCAGGCTGAGTAAGACTCGTGGATATACTCTATATCTGTCTTCCATCTATGCTGTTCCTTCTGAGCAGGCTGAGTAAGACACGTGGATATACTCTATCTATGTCTTCTACCTCTGATGTTCCTTCTGAGCAGGCTGAGTGAGACACGTGGATATTTTCTATCTCTGTCTTCTACCTCTGCTGTTCCTTCTGAGCAGGCTGAGTGAGATACGTGGATATACTCTATATCTGTCTTCCATCTATGGTGTTCCTTCTGAGCAGGCTGAGTAAGACACGTGGATATACTCTATCTTTGTCTTCTACCTCTGCTGTTCCTTCCGAGCAGGCTGAGTGAGGTGTATATCAGACACGTGGATATACTATATCTCTGTCTTCTACCTCTGATGTTCCTTCTGAGCAGGCTGAGTGAGGTGTATATCAGACACGTGGATATACTCTATCTCTGTCTTCTACCTCTGCTGTTCAATCTGAACAGGCTGAGTGAGACACGTGGATATACTCTATCTTTGTCTTCTACCTCTGCTGTTCCTTCTGAGCAGGCTGAGTGAGGTGTAGATCAGACACGTGGATATACTCTATCTCTGTCTTCTACCTCTGCTGTTCCTTCTGAGCAGGCTGAGTGAGGTGTAGATCAGACACGTGGATATACTATATCTCTGTCTACTACCTCTGCTGTTCATTCTGATCAGGCTGAGTGAGACACGTGGATATACTCTATCTCTATCTTCTACCTCTGATGTTCCTTCTGAGCAGGCTGAGTGAGACACGTGGATATACTCTATCTCTGTCTTCTACCTCTGATGTTCCTTCTGAGCAGGCTGAGTGAGGTGTATATCAGACACGTGGGTATACTCTATCTCTGTCTTCTACCTCTGCTGTTCCTTCTGAGCAGGCTGAGTGAGACACGTGGATATACGCTATCTCTGTATGCTACCTCTGCTGTTCCTTCTGAGCAGGCTGAGTGAGACACGTGGATATACTCTATATCTGTCTTCTACCTCTGCTGTTCCTTCTGAGCAGGCTGAGTGAGGTGTAGATCAGACACGTGGATATACTCTATCTCTGTCTTCTACCTCTGCTGTTCAATCTGAACAGGCTGAGTGAGACACGTGGATATACTCTATCTTTGTCTTCTACCTCTGCTGTTCCTTCTGAGCAGGCTGAGTGAGGTGTAGATCAGACACGTGGATATACTCTATCTCTGTCTTCTACCTCTGCTGTTCCTTCTGAGCAGGCTGAGTGAGGTGTAGATCAGACACGTGGATATACTATATCTCTGTCTACTACCTCTGCTGTTCATTCTGATCAGGCTGAGTGAGACAAGTGGATATACTCCGTCTCTGTCTTCTACCTCTGTTGTTCATTCTGAGCAGTCTGAGTGAGGTGTAGATCAGACACGTGGATATACTCTATCTCTGTCTTCTACATATGCTGTTCCTTCTGAGCAGGCTGATTGAGACACGTGGATATACTCCGTCTCTGTCTTCTACCTCTGTTGTTCATTCTGAGCAGGCTGAGTGAGGTGTAGATCAGACACGTGGATATACTCTATCTCTGTCTTCTAGCTCTGCTGTTCCTTCTGAGCAGGCTGAGTGAGACACGTGGATATACTCTATCTCTATCTTCTACCTCTGCTGTTTCTTCTGAGGAGGCTGAGTGAGACACGTGGATATACTCTATCTCTATCTTCTACCTCTGCTGTTTCTTCTGAGGAGGCTGAGTGAGACACGTGGATATACTCTATCTCTGTCTTCTACCTCTGATGTTCCTTCTGAGCAGGCTGAGTGAGGTGTGGATCAGACACGTGGGTATACTCTATCTCTGTCTTCTACCTCTGCTGTTCCTTCTGAGCAGGCTGAGTGAGACACGTGGATATACTCTATCTCTGTCTTCTACCTCTGCTGTTCCTTCTGAGCAGGCTGAGTGAGACACGTGGATATACTCTATCTCTGTCTTCTACCTCTGCTGTTCCTTCCGAGCAGGCTGAGTGAGACACGTGGATATACTCTATATCTGTCTTCCATCTATGCTGTTCCTTCTGAGCAGGCTGAGTAAGACACGTGGATATACTCTATATCTGTCTTCCATCTATGCTGTTCCTTCTGAGCAGGCTGAGTAAGACACGTGGATATACTCTATCTATGTCTTCTACCTCTGATGTTCCTTCTGAGCAGGCTGAGTGAGACACGTGGATATTTTCTATCTCTGTCTTCTACCTCTGCTGTTCCTTCTGAGCAGGCTGAGTGAGATACGTGGATATACTCTATATCTGTCTTCCATCTATGGTGTTCCTTCTGAGCAGGCTGAGTAAGACACGTGGATATACTATATCTCTGTCTTCTACCTCTGCTGTTCCTTCTGAGCAGGCTGAGTGAGACACGTGGATATACTCTATCTCTATCTTCTACCTCTGATGTTCCTTCTGAGCAGGCTGAGTGAGACACGTGGATATACTCTATCTCTGTCTTCTACCTCTGATGTTCCTTCTGAGCAGGCTGAGTGAGGTGTATATCAGACACGTGGGTATACTCTATCTCTGTCTTCTACCTCTGCTGTTCCTTCTGAGCAGGCTGAGTGAGACACGTGGATATACGCTATCTCTGTATGCTACCTCTGCTGTTCCTTCTGAGCAGGCTGAGTGAGACACGTGGATATACTCTATATCTGTCTTCTACCTCTGCTGTTCCTTCTGAGCAGGCTGAGTGAGGTGTAGATCAGACACGTGGATATACTCTATCTCTGTCTTCTACCTCTGCTGTTCAATCTGAACAGGCTGAGTGAGACACGTGGATATACTCTATCTTTGTCTTCTACCTCTGCTGTTCCTTCTGAGCAGGCTGAGTGAGGTGTAGATCAGACACGTGGAAATACTCTATCTCTGTCTTCTACCTCTGCTGTTCCTTCTGAGCAGGCTGAGTGAGGTGTAGATCAGACACGTGGATATACTATATCTCTGTCTACTACCTCTGCTGTTCATTCTGATCAGGCTGAGTGAGACAAGTGGATATACTCCGTCACTGTCTTCTACCTCTGTTGTTCATTCTGAGCAGTCTGAGTGAGGTGTAGATCAGACACGTGGATATACTCTATCTCTGTCTTCTACATATGCTGTTCCTTCTGAGCAGGCTGATTGAGACACGTGGATATACTCCGTCTCTGTCTTCTACCTCTGTTGTTCATTCTGAGCAGGCTGAGTGAGGTGTAGATCAGACACGTGGATATACTCTATCTCTGTCTTCTAGCTCTGCTGTTCCTTCTGAGCAGGCTGAGAGAGACACGTGGATATACTCTATTTCTGTCTTCTACCTCTGCTGTTTCTTCTGAGCAGGCTGAATGAGGTGTAGATCAGACACGTGGATATACTCTATCTCTGTCTTCTACCTCTGCTGTTCCTTCTGAGCAGGCTGAGTGAGACACGTGGATATACTATATCTCTATCTTCTACATCTGCTGTTCCTTCTGAGCAGGCTGAGTGAGACACGTGGATATACTCTATATCTGTCTTCTACCTCTGCTGTTCCTTCTGAGCAGGCTGAGTAAGACACGTGGATATACTCTATCTCTGTCTTCTACCTCTGCTGTTTCTTCTGAGCAGGCTGAGTGAGGTGTAGATCAGACACGTGTATATACTCTATCTCTGTCTTCTACCTCTGCTGTTCCTTCTGAGCAGGCTGAGTGAGGTGTATATCAGACACGTGGATATACTCTATCTCTATATTCTACCTCTGCTGTTCCATATGAGCAGGCTGAGTGAGACACGTGGATATACCCTATATCTGTCTTCTACCTCTGCTGTTCCTTCTGAGCAGGCTGAGTAAGACACGTGGATATACTCTATCTCTGTCTTCTACCTCTGCTGTTTCTTCTGAGCAGGCTGAGTGAGGTGTAGATCAGACACGTGGATATACTCTATCTCTGTCTTCTACCTCTGTTGTTCATTCTGAGCAGGCTGAGTGAGGTGTAGATCAGACACGTGGATATACTCTATCTCTGTCTTCTAGCTCTGCTGTTCCTTCTGAGCAGGCTGAGTGAGACACGTGGATATACTCTATCTCTATCTTCTACCTCTGCTGTTTCTTCTGAGGAGGCTGAGTGAGACACGTGGATATACTCTATCTCTATCTTCTACCTCTGCTGTTTCTTCTGAGGAGGCTGAGTGAGACACGTGGATATACTCTATCTCTGTCTTCTACCTCTGATGTTCCTTCTGAGCAGGCTGAGTGAGGTGTGGATCAGACACGTGGGTATACTCTATCTCTGTCTTCTACCTCTGCTGTTCCTTCTGAGCAGGCTGAGTGAGACACGTGGATATACTCTATCTCTGTCTTCTACCTCTGCTGTTCCTTCTGAGCAGGCTGAGTGAGACACGTGGATATACTCTATCTCTGTCTTCTACCTCTGCTGTTCCTTCCGAGCAGGCTGAGTGAGACACGTGGATATACTCTATATCTGTCTTCCATCTATGCTGTTCCTTCTGAGCAGGCTGAGTAAGACACGTGGATATACTCTATATCTGTCTTCCATCTATGCTGTTCCTTCTGAGCAGGCTGAGTAAGACACGTGGATATACTCTATCTATGTCTTCTACCTCTGATGTTCCTTCTGAGCAGGCTGAGTGAGACACGTGGATATTTTCTATCTCTGTCTTCTACCTCTGCTGTTCCTTCTGAGCAGGCTGAGTGAGATACGTGGATATACTCTATATCTGTCTTCCATCTATGGTGTTCCTTCTGAGCAGGCTGAGTAAGACACGTGGATATACTATATCTCTGTCTTCTACCTCTGCTGTTCCTTCTGAGCAGGCTGAGTGAGACACGTGGATATACTCTATCTCTATCTTCTACCTCTGATGTTCCTTCTGAGCAGGCTGAGTGAGACACGTGGATATACTCTATCTCTGTCTTCTACCTCTGATGTTCCTTCTGAGCAGGCTGAGTGAGGTGTATATCAGACACGTGGGTATACTCTATCTCTGTCTTCTACCTCTGCTGTTCCTTCTGAGCAGGCTGAGTGAGACACGTGGATATACGCTATCTCTGTATGCTACCTCTGCTGTTCCTTCTGAGCAGGCTGAGTGAGACACGTGGATATACTCTATATCTGTCTTCTACCTCTGCTGTTCCTTCTGAGCAGGCTGAGTGAGGTGTAGATCAGACACGTGGATATACTCTATCTCTGTCTTCTACCTCTGCTGTTCAATCTGAACAGGCTGAGTGAGACACGTGGATATACTCTATCTTTGTCTTCTACCTCTGCTGTTCCTTCTGAGCAGGCTGAGTGAGGTGTAGATCAGACACGTGGAAATACTCTATCTCTGTCTTCTACCTCTGCTGTTCCTTCTGAGCAGGCTGAGTGAGGTGTAGATCAGACACGTGGATATACTATATCTCTGTCTACTACCTCTGCTGTTCATTCTGATCAGGCTGAGTGAGACAAGTGGATATACTCCGTCACTGTCTTCTACCTCTGTTGTTCATTCTGAGCAGTCTGAGTGAGGTGTAGATCAGACACGTGGATATACTCTATCTCTGTCTTCTACATATGCTGTTCCTTCTGAGCAGGCTGATTGAGACACGTGGATATACTCCGTCTCTGTCTTCTACCTCTGTTGTTCATTCTGAGCAGGCTGAGTGAGGTGTAGATCAGACACGTGGATATACTCTATCTCTGTCTTCTAGCTCTGCTGTTCCTTCTGAGCAGGCTGAGAGAGACACGTGGATATACTCTATTTCTGTCTTCTACCTCTGCTGTTTCTTCTGAGCAGGCTGAATGAGGTGTAGATCAGACACGTGGATATACTCTATCTCTGTCTTCTACCTCTGCTGTTCCTTCTGAGCAGGCTGAGTGAGACACGTGGATATACTATATCTCTATATTCTACATCTGCTGTTCCTTCTGAGCAGGCTGAGTGAGACACGTGGATATACTCTATATCTGTCTTCTACCTCTGCTGTTCCTTCTGAGCAGGCTGAGTAAGACACGTGGATATACTCTATCTCTGTCTTCTACCTCTGCTGTTTCTTCTGAGCAGGCTGAGTGAGGTGTAGATCAGACACGTGTATATACTCTATCTCTGTCTTCTACCTCTGCTGTTCCTTCTGAGCAGGCTGAGTGAGGTGTATATCAGACACGTGGATATACTCTATCTCTATATTCTACCTCTGCTGTTCCATATGAGCAGGCTGAGTGAGACACGTGGATATACCCTATATCTGTCTTCTACCTCTGCTGTTCCTTCTGAGCAGGCTGAGTAAGACACGTGGATATACTCTATCTCTGTCTTCTACCTCTGCTGTTTCTTCTGAGCAGGCTGAGTGAGGTGTAGATCAGACACGTGGATATACTCTATCTCTGTCTTCTACCTCTGCTGTTCCTTCTGAGCAGGCTGAGTGAGGTGTAGATACACGTGGATATACTCTATCTCTGTATTCTACCTCTGCTGTTCCTTCTTAGCAGGCTGAGTGAGGTGTAGATCAGACACGTGGATATACTCTATATCTGTCTTATACCTCTGCTGTTCCTTGTGAGCAGGCTGAGTGAGACACGTGGATATACTATATCTCTGTCTTCTACCTCTGCTGTTCCTTCTGATCAGGCTGAGTGAGGTGTAGATCAGACACGTGGATATACTCTATCTCTGTCTTCTACCTCTGTTGTTCCTTCTGAGCAGGCTGAGTGAGGTGTAGATCAGACAGGTGGATATACTATATCTCGGTCTTCTACCTCTGCTGTTCCTTCTGAGCAGGCTGAGTGAGGTGTAGATCAGACACGTGGATATACTCTATCTCTGTCTTCTACCTCTGCTGTTCCTTCTGAGCAGGCTGAGTGAGGTGTAGATCAGACACGTGGATATACTATATCTCTGTCTACTACCTCTGCTGTTCATTCTGATCAGGCTGAGTGAGACAAGTGGATATACTCCGTCTCTGTCTTCTACCTCTGTTGTTCATTCTGAGCAGTCTGAGTGAGGTGTAGATCAGACACGTGGATATACTCTATCTCTGTCTTCTACATATGCTGTTCCTTCTGAGCAGGCTGATTGAGACACGTGGATATACTCCGTCTCTGTCTTCTACCTCTGTTGTTCATTCTGAGCAGGCTGAGTGAGGTGTAGATCAGACACGTGGATATACTCTATCTCTGTCTTCTAGCTCTGCTGTTCCTTCTGAGCAGGCTGAGTGAGACACGTGGATATACTCTATCTCTATCTTCTACCTCTGCTGTTTCTTCTGAGGAGGCTGAGTGAGACACGTGGATATACTCTATCTCTATCTTCTACCTCTGCTGTTTCTTCTGAGGAGGCTGAGTGAGACACGTGGATATACTCTATCTCTGTCTTCTACCTCTGATGTTCCTTCTGAGCAGGCTGAGTGAGGTGTGGATCAGACACGTGGGTATACTCTATCTCTGTCTTCTACCTCTGCTGTTCCTTCTGAGCAGGCTGAGTGAGACACGTGGATATACTCTATCTCTCTGTCTTCTACCTCTGCTGTTCCTTCTGAGCAGGCTGAGTGAGACACGTGGATATACTCTATCTCTGTCTTCTACCTCTGCTGTTCCTTCCGAGCAGGCTGAGTGAGACACGTGGATATACTCTATATCTGTCTTCCATCTATGCTGTTCCTTCTGAGCAGGCTGAGTAAGACACGTGGATATACTCTATATCTGTCTTCCATCTATGCTGTTCCTTCTGAGCAGGCTGAGTAAGACACGTGGATATACTCTATCTATGTCTTCTACCTCTGATGTTCCTTCTGAGCAGGCTGAGTGAGACACGTGGATATTTTCTATCTCTGTCTTCTACCTCTGCTGTTCCTTCTGAGCAGGCTGAGTGAGATACGTGGATATACTCTATATCTGTCTTCCATCTATGGTGTTCCTTCTGAGCAGGCTGAGTAAGACACGTGGATATACTCTATCTCTGTCTTCTACCTCTGCTGTTCCTTCCGAGCAGGCTGAGTGAGGTGTATATCAGACACGTGGATATACTATATCTCTGTCTTCTACCTCTGCTGTTCCTTCTGAGCAGGCTGAGTGAGACACGTGGATATACTCTATCTCTATCTTCTACCTCTGATGTTCCTTCTGAGCAGGCTGAGTGAGACACGTGGATATACTCTATCTCTGTCTTCTACCTCTGCTGTTCCTTTTGAGCAGGCTGAGTGAGGTGTAGATCAGACACGTGGATATACTCCATCTCTGTCTTCTACCTCTGCTGTTCCTTCTGAGCAGGCTGAGTGAGACACGTGGACATACTCTATCTCTGTCTTCTACCTCTGCTGTTCCTTCTGAGCAGGCTGAGTGAGACACATGGATATACTCCATCTCTGTCTTCTACCTCTGCTGTTCCTTCTGAGCAGGCTGAGTTAGGTGTAGATCAGACACGTGGATATACTCTATCTCTGTCTTCTACCTCTGCTGTTCCTTCTGAGCAGGCTGAGTGAGACACGTGGATATACTCTATCTATGTCTTCTACCTCTGCTGTTCCTTCTGAGCAGGCTGAGTGAGGTGTAGATCAGACACGTGGATATACTCTATCTCTGTCTTCTACATCTGCTGTTCCTTCTGAGCAGGCTGAGTGAGGTGTAGATCAGACACGTGGATATACTCTATCTCTGTCTACTACCTCTGCTGTTCATTCTGATCAGGCTGAGTGAGACAAGTGGATATACTCCGTCTCTGTATTCTACCTCTGTTGTTCATTCTGAGCAGTCTGAGTGAGGTGTAGATCAGACACGTGGATATACTCTATCTCTGTCTTCTACATATGCTGTTCCTTCTGAGCAGGCTGATTGAGACACGTGGATATACTCCGTCTCTGTCTTCTACCTCTGTTGTTCATTCTGATCAGGCTGAGTGAGGTGTAGATCAGACACGTGGATATACTCTATCTCTGTCTTCTAGCTCTGCTGTTCCTTCTGAGCAGGCTGAGAGAGACACGTGGATATACTCTATTTCTGTCTTCTACCTCTGCTGTTTCTTCTGAGCAGGCTGAATGAGGTGTAGATCAGACACGTGGATATACTCTATCTCTGTCTTCTACCTCTGCTGTTCCTTCTGAGCAGGCTGAGTGAGACACGTGGATATACTATATCTCTATCTTCTACATCTGCTGTTCCTTCTGAGCAGGCTGAGTGAGACACGTGGATATACTCTATATGTGTCTTCTACCTCTGCTGTTCCTTCTGAGCAGGCTGAGTAAGACACGTGGATATACTCTATCTCTGTCTTCTACCTCTGCTGTTTCTTCTGAGCAGGCTGAGTGAGGTGTAGATCAGACACGTGTATATACTCTATCTCTGTCTTCTACCTCCGCTGTTCCTTCTTAGCAGGCTGAGTGAGGTGTATATCAGACACGTGGATATACTCTATCTCTATATTCTACCTCTGCTGTTCCATATGAGCAGGCTGAGTGAGACACGTGGATATACTCTATCTCTGTCTTCTACCACTGCTGTTCCTTCTGAGCAGGCTGAGTGAGGTGTAGATACACGTGGATATACTCTATCTCTGTATTCTACCTCTGCTGTTCCTTCTTAGCAGGCTGAGTGAGGTGTAGATCAGACACGTGGATATACTCTATATCTGTCTTCTACCTCTGCTGTTCCTTCTGAGCAGGCTGATTGAGACACGTGGATATACTATATCTCTGTCTTCTACCTCTGCTGTTCCTTCTGATCAGGCTGAGTGAGGTGTAGATCAGACACGTGGATATACTCTATCTCTGTCTTCTACCTCTGTTGTTCCTTCTGAGCAGGCTGAGTGAGGTGTAGATCAGACAGGTGGATATACTATATCTCGGTCTTCTACCTCTGCTGTTCCTTCTGAGCAGGCTGAGTGAGGTGTAGATCAGACACGTGGATATACTCCATCTCTGTCTTCTACCTCTGCTGTTCCTTCTGAGCAGGCTCAGTCAGACACGTGGACATACTCTATCTCTGTCTTCTACCTCTGCTGTTCCTTCTGAGAGGCTGAGTGAGACACGTGGATATACTCTATCTCTGTCTTCTACCTCTGCTGTTCCTTCTGAGCAGGCTGAGTGAGGTGTAGATCAGACACGTGGATATACTCTATCTCTGTCTTCTACCTCTGCTGTTCCTTCTGAGCAGGCTGGGTGAGGTGTCGATCAGACACGTGGATATACTCTATCTCTGTCTTCTACCTCTGCTGTTCTTTTCGAGCAGGCTGAGTGAAGTGTAGATCAGACACGTGGATATACTCTATCTCTATATTCTACCTCTGCTGTTCCTTCTGAGCAGGCTGAGTGAGACACGTGGATATACTCTATCTCTGTATTCTACCTCTGCTGTTCCTTCTGAGCAGGCTGAGTGAGGTGTAGATCAGACACGTGGATATAGTCTATCTCTGTCTTCTACCTCTGCTGTTCCTTCTGAGCAGGCTGAGTGAGAAACGTGGATATACTCTATCTCTGTCTTCTACCTCTGTTGTTCCTTCTGAGCAGGCTGAGTGAGGTGTAGATCAGACACGTGGATATACTCTATATCTGTCTTCTACCCCTGCTGTTCCTTCTGAGCAGGCTGATAAGACACGTGGATATACTCTATCTCTGTCTTCTACCTCTGCTGTTCCTTCTGAGCAGGCTGAGTAAGACACGTGGATATACTCTATCTCTGTCTTCTACCTCTGCTGTTTCTTCTGAGCAGGCTGAGTGAGGTGTAGATCAGACACGTGGATATACTCTATCTCTGTCTTCTACCTCTGCTGTTCCTTCTGAGCAGGCTGAGTGAGGTGTAGATACACGTGGATATACTCTATCTCTGTATTCTACCTCTGCTGTTCCTTCTTAGCAGGCTGAGTGAGGTGTAGATCAGACACGTGGATATACTCTATATCTGTCTTCTACCTCTGCTGTTCCTTGTGAGCAGGCTGAGTGAGACACGTGGATATACTATATCTCTGTCTTCTACCTCTGCTGTTCCTTCTGATCAGGCTGTGTGAGGTGTAGATCAGACACGTGGATATACTCTATCTCTGTCTTCTACCTCTGTTGTTCCTTCTGAGCAGGCTGAGTGAGGTGTAGATCAGACAGGTGGATATACTATATCTCGGTCTTCTACCTCTGCTGTTCCTTCTGAGCAGGCTGAGTGAGGTGTAGATCAGACACGTGGATATACTCCATCTCTGTCTTCTACCTCTGCTGTTCCTTCTGAGCAGGCTCAGTCAGACACGTGGACATACTCTATCTCTGTCTTCTACCTATGCTGTTCCTTCTGAGAGGCTGAGTGAGACACGTGGATATACTCTATCTCTGTCTTCTACCTCTGCTGTTCCTTCTGAGCAGGCTGAGTGAGGTGTAGATCAGACACGTGGATATACTCTATCTCTGTCTTCTACCTCTGCTGTTCCTTCTGAGCAGGCTGGGTGAGGTGTCGATCAGACACGTGGATATACTCTATCTCTGTCTTCTACCTCTGCTTTTCTTTTCGAGCAGGCTGAGTGAAGTGTAGATCAGACACGTGGATATACTCTATCTCTATATTCTACCTCTGCTGTTCCTTCTGAGCAGGCTGAGTGAGGTGTAGATCAGAAACGTGGATATAGTCTATCTTTGTCTTCTACCTCTGCTGTTCCTTCTGAGCAGGCTGAGTGAGAAACGTGGATATACTCTATCTCTGTCTTCTACCTCTGCTGTTCCTTCTGAGCAGGCTGAGTGAGGTGTAGATCAGACACGTGGATATACTCTATATCTGTCTTCTACCCCTGCTGTTCCTTCTGAGCAGGCTGATAAGACACGTGGATATACTCTATCTCTGTCTTCTACCTCTGCTGTTCCTTCTGAGCAGGCTAAGTGAGGTGTAGATCAGACACGTGGATATACTCTATCTCTGTCTTCTACCTCTGCTGTTCCTTCTGAGCAGGCTAAGTGAGGTGTAGATCAGACACGTGGATATACTCTATCTCTGTCTTCTACCTCTGCTGTTCCTTCTGAGCAGGCTGAGTGAGGTGTAGATACACGTGGATATACTCTATCTCTGTATTCTACCTCTGCTGTTCCTTCTTAGCAGGCTGAGTGAGGTGTAGATCAGACACGTGGATATACTCTATATCTGTCTTCTACCTCTGCTGTTCCTTCTGAGCAGGCTGATTGAGACACGTGGATATACTATATCTCTGTCTTCTACCTCTGCTGTTCCTTCTGATCAGGCTGAGTGAGGTGTAGATCAGACACGTGGATATACTCTATCTCTGTCTTCTACCTCTGTTGTTCCTTCTGAGCAGGCTGAGTGAGGTGTAGATCAGACAGGTGGATATACTATATCTCGGTCTTCTACCTCTGCTGTTCCTTCTGAGCAGGCTGAGTGAGGTGTAGATCAGACACGTGGATATACTCCATCTCTGTCTTCTACCTCTGCTGTTCCTTCTGAGCAGGCTCAGTCAGACACGTGGACATACTCTATCTCTGTCTTCTACCTCTGCTGTTCCTTCTGAGAGGCTGAGTGAGACACGTGGATATACTCTATCTCTGTCTTCTACCTCTGCTGTTCCTTCTGAGCAGGCTGAGTGAGGTGTAGATCAGACACGTGGATATACTCTATCTCTGTCTTCTACCTCTGCTGTTCCTTCTGAGCAGGCTGGGTGAGGTGTCGATCAGACACGTGGATATACTCTATCTCTGTCTTCTACCTCTGCTGTTCTTTTCGAGCAGGCTGAGTGAAGTGTAGATCAGACACGTGGATATACTCTATCTCTATATTCTACCTCTGCTGTTCCTTCTGAGCAGGCTGAGTGAGGTGTAGATCAGAAACGTGGATATAGTCTATCTCTGTCTTCTACCTCTGCTGTTCCTTCTGAGCAGGCTGAGTGAGAAACGTGGATATACTCTATCTCTGTCTTCTACCTCTGCTGTTCCTTCTGAGCAGGCTGAGTGAGGTGTAGATCAGACACGTGGATATACTCTATATCTGTCTTCTACCCCTGCTGTTCCTTCTGAGCAGGCTGATAAGACACGTGGATATACTCTATCTCTGCCTTCTACCTCTGCTGTTCCTTCTGAGCAGGCTAAGTGAGGTGTAGATCAGACACGTGGATATACTCTATCTCTGTCTTCTACCTCTGCTGTTCCTTCTGAGCAGGCTAAGTGAGGTGTAGATCAGACACGTGGATATACTCTATCTCTGTCTTCTACCTCTGCTGTTCCTTCTGAGCAGGCTGAGTGAGGTGTAGATACACGTGGATATACTCTATCTCTGTATTCTACCTCTGCTGTTCCTTCTTAGCAGGCTGAGTGAGGTGTAGATCAGACACGTGGATATACTCTATATCTGTCTTCTACCTCTGCTGTTCCTTCTGAGCAGGCTGATTGAGACACGTGGATATACTATATCTCTGTCTTCTACCTCTGCTGTTCCTTCTGATCAGGCTGAGTGAGGTGTAGATCAGACACGTGGATATACTCTATCTCTGTCTTCTACCTCTGTTGTTCCTTCTGAGCAGGCTGAGTGAGGTGTAGATCAGACAGGTGGATATACTATATCTCGGTCTTCTACCTCTGCTGTTCCTTCTGAGCAGGCTGAGTGAGGTGTAGATCAGACACGTGGATATACTCCATCTCTGTCTTCTACCTCTGCTGTTCCTTCTGAGCAGGCTCAGTCAGACACGTGGACATACTCTATCTCTGTCTTCTACCTCTGCTGTTCCTTCTGAGAGGCTGAGTGAGACACGTGGATATACTCTATCTCTGTCTTCTACCTCTGCTGTTCCTTCTGAGCAGGCTGAGTGAGGTGTAGATCAGACACGTGGATATACTCTATCTCTGTCTTCTACCTCTGCTGTTCCTTCTGAGCAGGCTGGGTGAGGTGTCGATCAGACACGTGGATATACTCTATCTCTGTCTTCTACCTCTGCTGTTCTTTTCGAGCAGGCTGAGTGAAGTGTAGATCAGACACGTGGATATACTCTATCTCTATATTCTACCTCTGCTGTTCCTTCTGAGCAGGCTGAGTGAGGTGTAGATCAGAAACGTGGATATAGTCTATCTCTGTCTTCTACCTCTGCTGTTCCTTCTGAGCAGGCTGAGTGAGAAACGTGGATATACTCTATCTCTGTCTTCTACCTCTGCTGTTCCTTCTGAGCAGGCTGAGTGAGGTGTAGATCAGACACGTGGATATACTCTATATCTGTCTTCTACCCCTGCTGTTCCTTCTGAGCAGGCTGATAAGACACGTGGATATACTCTATCTCTGTCTTCTACCTCTGCTGTTCCTTCTGAGCAGGCTAAGTGAGGTGTAGATCAGACACGTGGATATACTCTATCTCTGTCTTCTACCTCTGCTGTTCCTTCTGAGCAGGCTAAGTGAGGTGTAGATCAGACACGTGGATATACTCTATCTCTGTCTTCTACCTCTGCTGTTCCTTCTGAGCAGGCTGAGTGAGGTGTAGATACACGTGGATATACTCTATCTCTGTATTCTACCTCTGCTGTTCCTTCTTAGCAGGCTGAGTGAGGTGTAGATCAGACACGTGGATATACTCTATATCTGTCTTCTACCTCTGCTGTTCCTTCTGAGCAGGCTGATTGAGACACGTGGATATACTATATCTCTGTCTTCTACCTCTGCTGTTCCTTCTGATCAGGCTGAGTGAGGTGTAGATCAGACACGTGGATATACTCTATCTCTGTCTTCTACCTCTGTTGTTCCTTCTGAGCAGGCTGAGTGAGGTGTAGATCAGACAGGTGGATATACTATATCTCGGTCTTCTACCTCTGCTGTTCCTTCTGAGCAGGCTGAGTGAGGTGTAGATCAGACACGTGGATATACTCCATCTCTGTCTTCTACCTCTGCTGTTCCTTCTGAGCAGGCTCAGTCAGACACGTGGACATACTCTATCTCTGTCTTCTACCTCTCCTGTTCCTTCTGAGAGGCTGAGTGAGACACGTGGATATACTCTATCTCTGTCTTCTACCTCTGCTGTTCCTTCTGAGCAGGCTGAGTGAGGTGTAGATCAGACACGTGGATATACTCTATCTCTGTCTTCTACCTCTGCTGTTCCTTCTGAGCAGGCTGGGTGAGGTGTCGATCAGACACGTGGATATACTCTATCTCTGTCTTCTACCTCTGCTGTTCTTTTCGAGCAGGCTGAGTGAAGTGTAGATCAGACACGTGGATATACTCTATCTCTATATTCTACCTCTGCTGTTCCTTCTGAGCAGGCTGAGTGAGACACGTGGATATACTCTATCTCTGTATTCTACCTCTGCTGTTCCTTCTGAGCAGGCTGAGTGAGGTGTAGATCAGACACGTGGATATAGTCTATCTCTGTCTTCTACCTCTGCTGTTCCTTCTGAGCAGGCTGAGTGAGAAACGTGGATATACTCTATCTCTGTCTTCTACCTCTGTTGTTCCTTCTGAGCAGGCTGAGTGAGGTGTAGATCAGACACGTGGATATACTCTATATCTGTCTTCCACCCCTGCTGTTCCTTCTGAGCAGGCTGATAAGACACGTGGATATACTCTATCTCTGTCTTCTACCTCTGCTGTTCCTTCTGAGCAGGCTGAGTAAGACACGTGGATATACTCTATCTCTGTCTTCTACCTCTGCTGTTTCTTCTGAGCAGGCTGAGTGAGGTGTAGATCAGACACGTGGATATACTCTATCTCTGTCTTCTACCTCTGCTGTTCCTTCTGAGCAGGCTGAGTGAGGTGTAGATACACGTGGATATACTCTATCTCTGTATTCTACCTCTGCTGTTCCTTCTTAGCAGGCTGAGTGAGGTGTAGATCAGACACGTGGATATACTCTATATCTGTCTTCTACCTCTGCTGTTCCTTGTGAGCAGGCTGAGTGAGACACGTGGATATACTATATCTCTGTCTTCTACCTCTGCTGTTCCTTCTGATCAGGCTGTGTGAGGTGTAGATCAGACACGTGGATATACTCTATCTCTGTCTTCTACCTCTGTTGTTCCTTCTGAGCAGGCTGAGTGAGGTGTAGATCAGACAGGTGGATATACTATATCTCGGTCTTCTACCTCTGCTGTTCCTTCTGAGCAGGCTGAGTGAGGTGTAGATCAGACACGTGGATATACTCCATCTCTGTCTTCTACCTCTGCTGTTCCTTCTGAGCAGGCTCAGTCAGACACGTGGACATACTCTATCTCTGTCTTCTACCTATGCTGTTCCTTCTGAGAGGCTGAGTGAGACACGTGGATATACTCTATCTCTGTCTTCTACCTCTGCTGTTCCTTCTGAGCAGGCTGAGTGAGGTGTAGATCAGACACGTGGATATACTCTATCTCTGTCTTCTACCTCTGCTGTTCCTTCTGAGCAGGCTGGGTGAGGTGTCGATCAGACACGTGGATATACTCTATCTCTGTCTTCTACCTCTGCTTTTCTTTTCGAGCAGGCTGAGTGAAGTGTAGATCAGACACGTGGATATACTCTATCTCTATATTCTACCTCTGCTGTTCCTTCTGAGCAGGCTGAGTGAGGTGTAGATCAGAAACGTGGATATAGTCTATCTCTGTCTTCTACCTCTGCTGTTCCTTCTGAGCAGGCTGAGTGAGAAACGTGGATATACTCTATCTCTGTCTTCTACCTCTGCTGTTCCTTCTGAGCAGGCTGAGTGAGGTGTAGATCAGACACGTGGATATACTCTATATCTGTCTTCTACCCCTGCTGTTCCTTCTGAGCAGGCTGATAAGACACGTGGATATACTCTATCTCTGTCTTCTACCTCTGCTGTTCCTTCTGAGCAGGCTAAGTGAGGTGTAGATCAGACACGTGGATATACTCTATCTCTGTCTTCTACCTCTGCTGTTCCTTCTGAGCAGGCTGAGTGAGGTGTAGATCAGACACGTGGATATACTCTATCTCTATATTCTACCTCTGCTGTTCCATATGAGCAGGCTGAGTGAGACACGTGGATATACTCTATCTCTGTCTTCTACCTCTGCTGTTCCTTCTGAGCAGGCTGAGTGAGGTGTAGATACACGTGGATATACTCTATCTCTGTATTCTACCTCTGCTGTTCCTTCTTAGCAGGCTGAGTGAGGTGTAGATCAGACACGTGGATATACTCTATATCTGTCTTCTACCTCTGCTGTTCCTTCTGAGCAGGCTGAGTGAGAAACGTGGATATACTATATCTCTGTCTTCTACCTCTGCTGTTCCTTCTGATCAGGCTGAGTGAGGTGTAGATCAGACACGTGGATATACTCTATCTCTGTCTTCTACCTCTGTTGTTCCTTCTGAGCAGGCTGAGTGAGGTGTAGATCAGACAGGTGGATATACTATATCTCGGTCTTCTACCTCTGCTGTTCCTTTTGAGCAGGCTGAGTGAGGTGTAGATCAGACACGTGGATATACTCCATCTCTGTCTTCTACCTCTGCTGTTCCTTCTGAGCAGGCTGAGTGAGACACGTGGACATACTCTATCTCTGTCTTCTACCTCTGCTGTTCCTTCTGAGCAGGCTCAGTCAGACACGTGGACATACTCTATCTCTGTCTTCTACCTCTGCTGTTCCTTCTGAGAGGCTGAGTGAGACACGTGGATATACTCTATCTCTGTCTTCTACCTCTGCTGTTCCTTCTGTGCAGGCTGAGTGAGGTGTAGATCAGACACGTGGATATACTCTATCTCTGTCTTCTACCTCTGCTGTTCCTTCTGAGCAGGCTGGGTGAGGTGTCGATCAGACACGTGGATATACTCTATCTCTGTCTTCTACCTCTGCTGTTCTTTTCGAGCAGGCTGAGTGAAGTGTAGATCAGACACGTGGATGTACTCTATCTCTATATTCTACCTCTGCTGTTCCTTCTGAGCAGGCTGAGTGAGACACGTGGATATACTCTATCTCTGTATTCTAGCTCTGCTGTTCCTTCTGAGCAGGCTGAGTGAAGTGTAGATCAGACACTTGGATATAGTCTATCTCTGTCTTCTACCTCTGCTGTTCCTTCTGAGCAGGCTGAGTGAGAAACGTGGATATACTCTATCTCTGTCTTCTACCTCTGTTGTTCCTTCTGAGCAGGCTGAGTGAGGTGTAGATCAGACACGTGGATATACTCTATATCTGTCTTCTACCCCTGCTGTTCCTTCTGAGCAGGCTGATAAGACACGTGGATATACTCTATCTCTGTCTTCTACCTCTGCTGTTCCTTCTGAGCAGGCTGAGTGAGACACATGGATATACTCCATCTCTGTCTTCTACCTCTGCTGTTCCTTCTGAGCAGGCTGAGTGAGACACGTGGATATACTCTATCTCTGTCTTCTACCTCTGCTGTTCCTTCTGAGCAGGCTGAGTGAGACACGTGTATATACTCTATCTCTGTCTTCTACCTCTGCTGTTCCTTCTGAGCAGGCTGAGTGAGGTGTCGATCAGACACGTGGATATACTCTATCTCTGTCTTCTACATCTGCTGTTCCATATGAGCAGGCTGAGTGAGACACGTGGATATACTCTATCTCTGTCTTCTACCTCTGCTGTTCCTTCTGAGCAGGCTGAATGAGGTGTAGATCAGACACGTGGATATACTCTATCTCTGTCTTCTACCTCTGCTGTTCCTTCTGAGCAGGCTGAGTGAGACACGTGGATATACTCTATTTCTGTCTTCTACCTCTGCTGTTTCTTCTGAGCAGGCTGAATGAGGTGTAGATCAGTCACGTGGATATACTCTATCTCTGTCTTCTACCTCTGCTGTTCCTTCTGAGCAGGCTTAGTGAGACACGTGGATATACTATATCTCTATCTTCTACATCTGCTGTTCCTTCTGAGCAGGCTGAGTGAGACACGTGGATATACTCTATATCTGTCTTCTACCTCTGCTGTTCCTTCTGAGCAGGCTGAGTAAGACACGTGGATATACTCTATCTCTGTCTTCTACCTCTGCTGTTTCTTCTGAGCAGGCTGAGTGAGGTGTAGATCAGACACGTGTATATACTCTATCTCTGTCATCTACCTCTGCTGTTCCTTCTTAGCAGGCTGAGTGAGGTGTATATCAGACACGTGGATATACTCTATCTCTATATTCTACCTCTGCTGTTCCATATGAGCAGGCTGAGTGAGACACGTGGATATACTCTATCTCTGTCTTCTACCTCTGCTGTTCCTTCTGAGCAGGCTGAGTGAGGTGTAGATACACGTGGATATACTCTATCTCTGTATTCTACCTCTGCTGTTCCTTCTTATCAGGCTGAGTGAGGTGTAGATCAGACACGTGGATATACTCTATATCTGTCTTCTACCTCTGCTGTTCCTTCTGAGCAGGCTGAGTGAGACACGTGGATATACTATATCTCTGTCTTCTACCTCTGCTGTTCCTTCTGATCAGGCTGAGTGAGGTGTAGATCAGACACGTGGATATACTCTATCTCTGTCTTCTACCTCTGTTGTTCCTTCTGAGCAGGCTGAGTGAGGTGTAGATCAGACAGGTGGATATACTATATCTCGGTCTTCTACCTCTGCTGTTCCTTCTGAGCAGGCTGAGTGAGGTGTAGATCAGACACGTGGATATACTCCATCTCTGTCTTCTACCTCTGCTGTTCCTTCTGAGCAGGCTCAGTCAGACACGTGGACATACTCTATCTCTGTCTTCGACCTCTGCTGTTCCTTCTGAGAGGCTGAGTGAGACACGTGGATATACTCTATCTCTGTCTTCTACCTCTGCTGTTCCTTCTGAGCAGGCTGAGTGAGGTGTAGATCAGACACGTGGATATACTCTATCTCTGTCTTCTACCTCTGCTGTTCCTTCTGAGCAGGCTGGGTGAGGTGTCGATCAGACACGTGGATATACTCTATCTCTGTCTTCTACCTCTGCTGTTCTTTTCGAGCAGGCTGAGTGAAGTGTAGATCAGACACGTGGATATACTCTATCTCTATATTCTACCTCTGCTGTTCCTTCTGAGCAGGCTGAGTGAGACACGTGGATATACTCTATCTCTGTATTCTACCTCTGCTGTTCCTTCTGAGCAGGCTGAGTGAGGTGTAGATCAGACACGTGGATATAGTCTATCTCTGTCTTCTACCTCTGCTGTTCCTTCTGAGCAGGCTGAGTGAGAAACGTGGATATACTCTATCTCTGTCTTCTACCTCTGTTGTTCCTTCTGAGCAGGCTGAGTGAGGTGTAGATCAGACACGTGGATATACTCTATATCTGTCTTCTACCCCTGCTGTTCCTTCTGAGCAGGCTGATAAGACACGTGGATATACTCTATCTCTGTCTTCTACCTCTGCTGTTCCTTCTGAGCAGGCTAAGTGAGGTGTAGATCAGACACGTGGATATACTCTATCTCTGTCTTCTACCTCTGCTGTTCCTTCTGAGCAGGCTGAGTGAGGTGTAGATCAGACACGTGGATATACTCTATCTCTATATTCTACCTCTGCTGTTCCATATGGGCAGGCTGAGTGAGACACGTGGATATACTCTATCTCTGTCTTCTACCTCTGCTGTTCCTTCTGAGCAGGCTGAGTGAGGTGTAGATACACGTGGATATACTCTATCTCTGTATTCTACCTCTGCTGTTCCTTCTTAGCAGGCTGAGTGAGGTGTAGATCAGACACGTGGATATACTCTATATCTGTCTTCTACCTCTGCTCTTCCTTCTGAGCAGGCTGAGTGAGACACGTGGATATACTATATCTCTGTCTTCTACCTCTGCTGTTTCTTCTGATCAGGCTGAGTGAGGTGTAGATCAGACACGTGGATATACACTCTTTCTGTCTTCTACCTCTGTTGTTCCTTCTGAGCAGGCTGAGTGAGGTGTAGATCAGACAGGTGGATATACTATATCTCGGTCTTCTACCTCTGCTGTTCCTTCTGAGCAGGCTGAGTGAGGTGTAGATCAGACACGTGGATATACTCCATCTCTGTCTTCTACCTCTGCTGTTCCTTCTGAGCAGGCTCAGTCAGACACGTGGACATACTCTATCTCTGTCTTCGACCTCTGCTGTTCCTTCTGAGAGGCTGAGTGAGACACGTGGATATACTCTATCTCTGTCTTCTACCTCTGCTGTTCCTTCTGAGCAGGCTGAGTGAGGTGTAGATCAGACACGTGGATATACTCTATCTCTGTCTTCTACCTCTGCTGTTCCTTCTGAACAGGCTGAGTGAGGTGTAGATCAGACACGTGGATATACTCTATCTCTGTCTTCTACCTCTGCTGTTCCTTCTGAGCAGGCTGAGTGAGACACGTGGATATACTCTATCTCTATCTTCTACCTCTTCTGTTCCTTCTGAGCAGGCTGAGTGAGGTGTCGATCAGACACGTGGATATACTCTATCTCTGTCTTCTACCTCTGCTGTTCCTTTTGAGCAGGCTGAGTGAGGTGTAGATCATACACGGGGATATACTCTATATATGTCCTGTACCTCTGCTGTTTCTCCTGAGCAGGCTGAGTGAGACACGTGGATATACTCTATCTCTGTCTTCTACCTCTGCTGTTCCTTCTGAACAGGCTGAGTGAGGTGTAGATCAGACACGTGGATATACTCTATCTCTGTCTTCTACCTCTGCTGTTCCTTCTGAGCAGGCTGAGTGAGACACGTGGATATACTCTATCTCTGTCTTCCACCTCTTATGTTCCTTCTGAGCAGGCTGAGTGAGGTGTAGATCAGACACGTGGATTTACTCCATCTCTGTCTTCTACCTCTGCTGTTCCTTCTGAGCAGGCTGAGTGAGACACGTGGACATACTCTATATCTGTCTTCTACCTCTGCTGTTCCTTCTGAGCAGGCTGAGTGAGACACATGGATATACTCCATCTCTGTCTTCTACCTCTGCTGTTCCTTCTGAGCAGGCTGAGTGAGAAACGTGGATATACTATATCTCTGTCTTCTACCTCTGCTGTTCCTTCTGATCAGGCTGAGTGAGGTGTAGATCAGACACGTGGATATACTCTATCTCTGTCTTCTACCTCTGTTGTTCCTTCTGAGCAGGCTGAGTGAGGTGTAGATCAGACAGGTGGATATACTATATCTCGGTCTTCTACCTCTGCTGTTCCTTCTGAGCAGGCTGAGTGAGACACGTGGACATACTCTATCTCTGTCTTCTACCTCTGCTGTTCCTTCTGAGCAGGCTGAGTGAGACACATGGATATACTCCATCTCTGTCTTCTACCTCTGCTGTTCCTTCTGAGCAGGCTGAGTGAGACACGTGGATATACTCTATCTCTGTCTTCTACCTCTGCTGTTCCTTCTGAGCAGGCTGAGTGAGGTGTAGATCAGACACGTGGATATACTCTATCTCTGTCTTCTACCTCTGCTGTTCCTTCTGAGCAGGCTGAGTGAGACACGTGTATATACTCTATCTCTGTCTTCTACTTCTGCTGTTCCTTCTGAGCAGGCTGAGTGAGGTGTCGATCAGACACGTGGATATACTCTATCTCTATATTCTACCTCTGCTGTTCCTTGTGAGCAGGCTGAGTGAGACACGTGGATATACTCTATCTCTGTCTTCTTCCTCTGCTGTTCCTTCTGAGCAGGCTGAGTGAGGTGTAGATCAGACACGTGGATATACTCTATCTCTGTATTCTACCTCTGCTGTTCCTTCTGAGCAGGCTGATAAGACACGTGGATATACTCTATCTCTGTCTTCTACCTGTGCTGTTCCTTCTGAGCGGGCTGAGTGAGGTGTAGATAAGACACGTGGATATACTCTATCTCTGTCTTCTACCTCTGCTGTTCCTTCTGAGCAGGCTGAGTGAGGTGTAGATCAGACACGTGGATATACCCTATCTCTGTCTTCTACCTCTGCTGTTCCTTCTGAGCAGGCTGAGTGAGGTGTAGATCAGACACGTGGATATACTCTATCTCTGTCTTCTACCTCTGCTGTTCCTTCTGAGCAGGCTGAGTGAGGCACGTGGATATACTCTATCTCTGTCTTCTACCTCTGCTGTTTCTCCTGAGCAGGCTGAGTGAGACACGTGGATATACTCTATCTCTGTCTTCTACCTCTGCTGTTCCTTCTGAACAGGCTGAGTGAGGTGTAGATCAGACACGTGGATATACTCTATCTCTGTCTTCTACCTATGCTGTTCCTTATGAGCAGGCTGAGTGAGACACGTGGATATACTCTATCTCTGTCTTCTACCTCTTCTGTTCCTTCTGAGCAGGCTGAGTGAGGTGTCGATCAGACACGTGGATATACTCTATCTCTGTCTTCTACCTCTGCTGTTCCTTTTGAGCAGGCTGAGTGAGGTGTAGATCATACACGTGGATATACTCTATATATGTCTTGTACCTCTGCTGTTTCTCCTGAGCAGGCTGAGTGAGACACGTGGATATACTCTATCTCTGTCTTCTACCTCTGCTGTTCCTTCTGAACAGGCTGAGTGAGGTGTAGATCAGACACGTGGATATACTCTATCTCTGTCTTCTACCTCTGCTGTTCCTTCTGAGCAGGCTGAGTGAGACACGTGGATATACTCTATCTCTGTCTTCTACCTCTTATGTTCCTTCTGAGCAGGCTGAGTGAGGTGTAGATCAGACACGTGGATATACTCCATCTCTGTCTTCTACTTCTGCTGTTCCTTCTGAGCAGGCTGAGTGAGACACGTGGACATACTCTATCTCTGTCTTCTACCTCTGCTGTTCCTTCTGAGCAGGCTGAGTGAGACACATGGATATACTCCATCTCTGTCTTCTACCTCTGCTGTTCCTTCTGAGCAGGCTGAGTGAGACACGTGGATATACTCTATCTCTGTCTTCTACCTCTGCTGTTCCTTCTGAGCAGGCTGAGTGAGGTGTAGATCAGACACGTGGATATACTCTATCTCTGTCTTCTACCTCTGCTGTTCCTTCTGAGCAGGCTGAGTGAGGTGTAGATCAGACACGTGGATATACTCTATCTCTGTCTTCTACCTCTGCTGTTCCTTCTGAGCAGGCTGAGTGAGGTGTAGATCAGACACGTGGATATACTCTATCTCTGTCTTCTACCTCTGCTGTTCCTTCTGAGCAGGCTGAGTGAGACACGTGGATATACTCTATCTCTGTCTTCTACCTCTGCTGTTTCTCCTGAGCAGGCTGAGTGAGACACGTGGATATACTCTATCTCTGTCTTCTACCTCTGCTGTTCCTTCTGAACAGGCTGAGTGAGGTGTAGATCAGACACGTGGATATACTCTATCTCTGTCTTCTACCTCTGCTGTTCCTTCTGAGCAGGCTGAGTGAGACACGTGGATATACTCTATCTCTATCTTCTACCTCTTCTGTTCCTTCTGAGCAGGCTGAGTGAGGTGTCGATCAGACACGTGGATATACTCTATCTCTGTCTTCTACCTCTGCTGTTCCTTTTGAGCAGGCTGAGTGAGGTGTAGATCATACACGGGGATATACTCTATATATGTCCTGTACCTCTGCTGTTTCTCCTGAGCAGGCTGAGTGAGACACGTGGATATACTCTATCTCTGTCTTCTACCTCTGCTGTTCCTTCTGAACAGGCTGAGTGAGGTGTAGATCAGACACGTGGATATACTCTATCTCTGTCTTCTACCTCTGCTGTTCCTTCTGAGCAGGCTGAGTGAGACACGTGGATATACTCTATCTCTGTCTTCTACCTCTTATGTTCCTTCTGAGCAGGCTGAGTGAGGTGTAGATCAGACACGTGGATTTACTCCATCTCTGTCTTCTACCTCTGCTGTTCCTTCTGAGCAGGCTGAGTGAGACACGTGGACATACTCTATATCTGTCTTCTACCTCTGCTGTTCCTTCTGAGCAGGCTGAGTGAGACACATGGATATACTCCATCTCTGTCTTCTACCTCTGCTGTTCCTTCTGAGCAGGCTGAGTGAGAAACGTGGATATACTATATCTCTGTCTTCTACCTCTGCTGTTCCTTCTGATCAGGCTGAGTGAGGTGTAGATCAGACACGTGGATATACTCTATCTCTGTCTTCTACCTCTGTTGTTCCTTCTGAGCAGGCTGAGTGAGGTGTAGATCAGACAGGTGGATATACTATATCTCGGTCTTCTACCTCTGCTGTTCCTTCTGAGCAGGCTGAGTGAGACACGTGGACATACTCTATCTCTGTCTTCTACCTCTGCTGTTCCTTCTGAGCAGGCTGAGTGAGACACATGGATATACTCCATCTCTGTCTTCTACCTCTGCTGTTCCTTCTGAGCAGGCTGAGTGAGACACGTGGATATACTCTATCTCTGTCTTCTACCTCTGCTGTTCCTTCTGAGCAGGCTGAGTGAGGTGTAGATCAGACACGTGGATATACTCTATCTCTGTCTTCTACCTCTGCTGTTCCTTCTGAGCAGGCTGAGTGAGACACGTGTATATACTCTATCTCTGTCTTCTACTTCTGCTGTTCCTTCTGAGCAGGCTGAGTGAGGTGTCGATCAGACACGTGGATATACTCTATCTCTATATTCTACCTCTGCTGTTCCTTGTGAGCAGGCTGAGTGAGACACGTGGATATACTCTATCTCTGTCTTCTTCCTCTGCTGTTCCTTCTGAGCAGGCTGAGTGAGGTGTAGATCAGACACGTGGATATACTCTATCTCTGTATTCTACCTCTGCTGTTCCTTCTGAGCAGGCTGATAAGACACGTGGATATACTCTATCTCTGTCTTCTACCTGTGCTGTTCCTTCTGAGCGGGCTGAGTGAGGTGTAGATAAGACACGTGGATATACTCTATCTCTGTCTTCTACCTCTGCTGTTCCTTCTGAGCAGGCTGAGTGAGGTGTAGATCAGACACGTGGATATACCCTATCTCTGTCTTCTACCTCTGCTGTTCCTTCTGAGCAGGCTGAGTGAGGTGTAGATCAGACACGTGGATATACTCTATCTCTGTCTTCTACCTCTGCTGTTCCTTCTGAGCAGGCTGAGTGAGGCACGTGGATATACTCTATCTCTGTCTTCTACCTCTGCTGTTTCTCCTGAGCAGGCTGAGTGAGACACGTGGATATACTCTATCTCTGTCTTCTACCTCTGCTGTTCCTTCTGAACAGGCTGAGTGAGGTGTAGATCAGACACGTGGATATACTCTATCTCTGTCTTCTACCTATGCTGTTCCTTATGAGCAGGCTGAGTGAGACACGTGGATATACTCTATCTCTGTCTTCTACCTCTTCTGTTCCTTCTGAGCAGGCTGAGTGAGGTGTCGATCAGACACGTGGATATACTCTATCTCTGTCTTCTACCTCTGCTGTTCCTTTTGAGCAGGCTGAGTGAGGTGTAGATCATACACGTGGATATACTCTATATATGTCTTGTACCTCTGCTGTTTCTCCTGAGCAGGCTGAGTGAGACACGTGGATATACTCTATCTCTGTCTTCTACCTCTGCTGTTCCTTCTGAACAGGCTGAGTGAGGTGTAGATCAGACACGTGGATATACTCTATCTCTGTCTTCTACCTCTGCTGTTCCTTCTGAGCAGGCTGAGTGAGACACGTGGATATACTCTATCTCTGTCTTCTACCTCTTATGTTCCTTCTGAGCAGGCTGAGTGAGGTGTAGATCAGACACGTGGATATACTCCATCTCTGTCTTCTACCTCTGCTGTTCCTTCTGAGCAGGCTGAGTGAGACACGTGGACATACTCTATCTCTGTCTTCTACCTCTGCTGTTCCTTCTGAGCAGGCTGAGTGAGACACATGGATATACTCCATCTCTGTCTTCTACCTCTGCTGTTCCTTCTGAGCAGGCTGAGTGAGACACGTGGATATACTCTATCTCTGTCTTCTACCTCTGCTGTTCCTTCTGAGCAGGCTGAGTGAGGTGTAGATCAGACACGTGGATATACTCTATCTCTGTCTTCTACCTCTGCTGTTCCTTCTGAGCAGGCTGAGTGAGACACGTGGATATACTCTATCTCTGTCTTCTACCTCTGCTGTTCCTTCTGAGCAGGCTGAGTGAGGTTTCGATCAGACACGTGGATATACTCGATCTCTGTCTTCTACATCTGCTGTTCCTTTTGAGCAGGCTGAGTGAGGTGTAGATCAGACACGTGGATATACTCTATCTCTATATTCTACCTCTGCTGTTTCTTGTGAACAGGCTGAGTGAGACACGTGGATATACTCTATCTCTGTCTTCTTCCTCTGCTGTTCCTTCTGAGCAGGCTGAATGAGGTGTAGATCAGACACGTGGATATACTCTATCTCTGTATTCTACCTCTGCTGTTCCTTCTGAGCAGGCTGATAAGACACGTGGATATACTCTATCTCTGTCTTCTACCTCTGCTGTTCCTTCTGAGCAGGCTGAGTGAGGTGTAGATCAGACACGTGGATATACTCTATCTCTGTCTTCTACCTCTGCTGTTCCTTCTGAGCAGGCTGAGTGAGGTGTCGATCAGACACGTGGATATACTCTATCTCTGTCTTCTACATCTGCTGTTCCTTTTGAGCAGGCTGAGTGAGGTGTAGATCAGACACGTGGATATACTCTATCTCTATATTCTACCTCTGCTGTTCCTTGTGAGCAGGCTGAGTGAGACACGTGGATATACTCTATCTCTGTCTTCTTCCTCTGCTGTTCCTTCTGAGCAGGCTGAGTGAGGTGTAGATCAGACACGTGGATATACTCTATCTCTGTATTCTACCTCTGCTGTTCCTTCTGAGCAGGCTGATAAGACACGTGGATATACTCTATCTCTGTCTTCTACCTCTGCTGTTCCTTCTGAGCAGGCTGAGTGAGGTGTAGATCAGACACGTGGATATACTCTATCTCTGTCTTCTACCTCTGCTGTTCCTTCTGAGCAGGCTGAGTGAGGTGTAGATCAGACACGTGGATATACTCTATCTCTGTCTTCTACCTCTGCTGTTCCTTCTGAGCAGGCTGAGTGAGGTGTAGATCAGACACGTGGATATACTCTATCTCTGTCTTCTACCTCTGCTGTTCCTTCTGAGCAGGCTGAGTGAGACACGTGGATATACTCTATCTCTGTCTTCTACCTCTGCTGTTTCTCCTGAGCAGGCTGAGTGAGACACGTGGATATACTCTATCTCTGTCTTCTACCTCTGCTGTTCCTTCTGAACAGGCTGAGTGAGGTGTAGATCAGACACGTGGATATACTCTATCTCTGTCTTCTACCTCTGCTGTTCCTTCTGAGCAGGCTGAGTGAGACACGTGGATATACTCTATCTCTATCTTCTACCTCTTCTGTTCCTTCTGAGCAGGCTGAGTGAGGTGTCGATCAGACACGTGGATATACTCTATCTCTGTCTTCTACCTCTGCTGTTCCTTTTGAGCAGGCTGAGTGAGGTGTAGATCATACACGGGGATATACTCTATATATGTCCTGTACCTCTGCTGTTTCTCCTGAGCAGGCTGAGTGAGACACGTGGATATACTCTATCTCTGTCTTCTACCTCTGCTGTTCCTTCTGAACAGGCTGAGTGAGGTGTAGATCAGACACGTGGATATACTCTATCTCTGTCTTCTACCTCTGCTGTTCCTTCTGAGCAGGCTGAGTGAGACACGTGGATATACTCTATCTCTGTCTTCTACCTCTTATGTTCCTTCTGAGCAGGCTGAGTGAGGTGTAGATCAGACACGTGGATTTACTCCATCTCTGTCTTCTACCTCTGCTGTTCCTTCTGAGCAGGCTGAGTGAGACACGTGGACATACTCTATATCTGTCTTCTACCTCTGCTGTTCCTTCTGAGCAGGCTGAGTGAGACACATGGATATACTCCATCTCTGTCTTCTACCTCTGCTGTTCCTTCTGAGCAGGCTGAGTGAGGTGTAGATCAGACACGTGGATATACTCTATCTCTGTCTTCTACCTCTGCTGTTCCTTCTGAGCAGGCTGAGTGAGGTGTCGATCAGACACGTGGATATACTCTATCTCTGTCTTCTACATCTGCTGTTCCTTTTGAGCAGGCTGAGTGAGGTGTAGATCAGACACGTGGATATACTCTATCTCTATATTCTACCTCTGCTGTTCCTTGTGAGCAGGCTGAGTGAGACACGTGGATATACTCTATCTCTGTCTTCTTCCTCTGCTGTTCCTTCTGAGCAGGCTGAGTGAGGTGTAGATCAGACACGTGGATATACTCTATCTCTGTATTCTACCTCTGCTGTTCCTTCTGAGCAGGCTGATAAGACACGTGGATATACTCTATCTCTGTCTTCTACCTCTGCTGTTCCTTCTGAGCAGGCTGAGTGAGGTGTAGATCAGACACGTGGATATACTCTATCTCTGTCTTCTACCTCTGCTGTTCCTTCTGAGCAGGCTGAGTGAGGTGTAGATCAGACACGTGGATATACTCTATCTCTGTCTTCTACCTCTGCTGTTCCTTCTGAGCAGGCTGAGTGAGGTGTAGATCAGACACGTGGATATACTCTATCTCTGTCTTCTACCTCTGCTGTTCCTTCTGAGCAGGCTGAGTGAGACACGTGGATATACTCTATCTCTGTCTTCTACCTCTGCTGTTTCTCCTGAGCAGGCTGAGTGAGACACGTGGATATACTCTATCTCTGTCTTCTACCTCTGCTGTTCCTTCTGAACAGGCTGAGTGAGGTGTAGATCAGACACGTGGATATACTCTATCTCTGTCTTCTACCTCTGCTGTTCCTTCTGAGCAGGCTGAGTGAGACACGTGGATATACTCTATCTCTATCTTCTACCTCTTCTGTTCCTTCTGAGCAGGCTGAGTGAGGTGTCGATCAGACACGTGGATATACTCTATCTCTGTCTTCTACCTCTGCTGTTCCTTTTGAGCAGGCTGAGTGAGGTGTAGATCATACACGGGGATATACTCTATATATGTCCTGTACCTCTGCTGTTTCTCCTGAGCAGGCTGAGTGAGACACGTGGATATACTCTATCTCTGTCTTCTACCTCTGCTGTTCCTTCTGAACAGGCTGAGTGAGGTGTAGATCAGACACGTGGATATACTCTATCTCTGTCTTCTACCTCTGCTGTTCCTTCTGAGCAGGCTGAGTGAGACACGTGGATATACTCTATCTCTGTCTTCTACCTCTTATGTTCCTTCTGAGCAGGCTGAGTGAGGTGTAGATCAGACACGTGGATATACTCCATCTCTGTCTTCTACCTCTGCTGTTCCTTCTGAGCAGGCTGAGTGAGACACGTGGACATACTCTATATCTGTCTTCTACCTCTGCTGTTCCTTCTGAGCAGGCTGAGTGAGACACATGGATATACTCCATCTCTGTCTTCTACCTCTGCTGTTCCTTCTGAGCAGGCTGAGTGAGACACGTGGATATACTCTATCTCTGTCTTCTACCTCTGCTGTTCCTTCTGAGCAGGCTGAGTGAGGTGTAGATCAGACACGTGGATATACTCTATCACTATCTTCTACCTCTGCTGTTCCTTCTGAGCAGGCTGAGTGAGACACGTGGATATACTCTATCTCTGTCTTCTACCTCTGCTGTTCCTTCTGAGCAGGCTGAGTGAGGTGTCGATCAGACACGTGGATATACTCTATCTCTGTCTTCTACATCTGCTGTTCCTTTTGAGCAGGCTGAGTGAGGTGTAGATCAGACACGTGGATATACTCTATCTCTATATTCTACCTCTGCTGTTCCTTGTGAGCAGGCTGAGTGAGACACGTGGATATACTCTATCTCTGTCTTCTTCCTCTGCTGTTCCTTCTGAGCAGGCTGAGTGAGGTGTAGATCAGACACGTGAATATACTCTATCTCTGTATTCTACCTCTGCTGTTCCTTCTGAGCAGGCTGATAAGACACGTGGATATACTCTATCTCTGTCTTCTACCTCTGCTGTTCCTTCTGAGCAGGCTGAGTGAGGTGTAGATCAGACACGTGGATATACTCTATCTCTGTCTTCTACCTCTGCTGTTCCTTCTGCGCAGGCTGAGTGAGGTGTAGATCAGACACGTGGATATACTCTATCTCTGTCTTCTACCTCTGCTGTTCCTTCTGAGCAGGCTGAGTGAGGTGTAGATCAGACACGTGGATATACTCTATCTCTGTCTTCTACCTCTGCTGTTCCTTCTGAGCAGGCTGAGTGAGACACGTGGATATACTCTATCTCTGTCTTCTACCTCTGCTGTTTCTCCTGAGCAGGCTGAGTGAGAAACGTGGATATACTCTATCTCTGTCTTCTACCTCTGCTGTTCCTTCTGAACAGGCTGAGTGAGGTGTAGATCAGACACGTGGATATACTCTATCTCTGTCTTCTACCTCTGCTGTTCCTTCTGAGCAGGCTGAGTGAGACACGTGGATATACTCTATCTCTATCTTCTACCTCTTCTGTTCCTTCTGAGCAGGCTGAGTGAGGTGTCGATCAGACACGTGGATATACTCTATCTCTGTCTTCTACCTCTGCTGTTCCTTTTGAGCAGGCTGAGTGAGGTGTAGATCATACACGTGGATATACTCTATATATGTCCTGTACCTCTGCTGTTTCTCCTGAGCAGGCTGAGTGAGACACGTGGATATACTCTATCTCTGTCTTCTACCTCTGCTGTTCCTTCTGAACAGGCTGAGTGAGGTGTAGATCAGACACGTGGATATACTCTATCTCTGTCTTCTACCTCTGCTGTTCCTTCTGAGCAGGCTGAGTGAGACACGTGGATATACTCTATCTCTGTCTTCTACCTCTTATGTTCCTTCTGAGCAGGCTGAGTGAGGTGTAGATCAGACACGTGGATATACTCCATCTCTGTCTTCTACCTCTGCTGTTCCTTCTGAGCAGGCTGAGTGAGACACGTGGACATACTCTATATCTGTCTTCTACCTCTGCTGTTCCTTCTGAGCAGGCTGAGTGAGACACATGGATATACTCCATCTCTGTCTTCTACCTCTGCTGTTCCTTCTGAGCAGGCTGAGTGAGACACGTGGATATACTCTATCTCTGTCTTCTACCTCTGCTGTTCCTTCTGAGCAGGCTGAGTGAGGTGTAGATCAGACACGTGGATATACTCTATCACTGTCTTCTACCTCTGCTGTTCCTTCTGAGCAGGCAGAGTGAGACACGTGGATATACTCTATCTCTGTCTTCTACCTCTGCTGTTCCTTCTGAGCAGGCTGAGTGAGGTGTCGATCAGACACGTGGATATACTCTATCTCTGTCTTCTACATCTGCTGTTCCTTTTGAGCAGGCTGAGTGAGGTGTAGATCAGACACGTGGATATACTCTATCTCTATATTCTACCTCTGCTGTTCCTTGTGAGCAGGCTGAGTGAGACACGTGGATATACTCTATCTCTGTCTTCTTCCTCTGCTGTTCCTTCTGAGCAGGCTGAGTGAGGTGTAGATCAGACACGTGGATATACTCTATCTCTGTATTCTACCTCTGCTGTTCCTTCTGAGCAGGCTGATAAGACACGTGGATATACTCTATCTCTGTCTTCTACCTCTGCTGTTCCTTCTGAGCAGGCTGAGTGAGGTGTAGATCAGACACGTGGATATACTCTATCTCTGTCTTCTACCTCTGCTGTTCCTTCTGCGCAGGCTGAGTGAGGTGTAGATCAGACACGTGGATATACTCTATCTCTGTCTTCTACCTCTGCTGTTCCTTCTGAGCAGGCTGAGTGAGGTGTAGATCAGACACGTGGATATACTCTATCTCTGTCTTCTACCTCTGCTGTTCCTTCTGAGCAGGCTGAGTGAGACACGTGGATATACTCTATCTCTGTCTTCTACCTCTGCTGTTTCTCCTGAGCAGGCTGAGTGAGACACGTGGATATACTCTATCTCTGTCTTCTACCTCTGCTGTTCCTTCTGAACAGGTTGAGTGAGGTGTAGATCAGACACGTGGATATACTCTATCTCTGTCTTCTACCTCTGCTGTTCCTTCTGAGCAGGCTGAGTGAGACACGTGGATATACTCTATCTCTGTATTCTACCTCTTCTGTTCCTTCTGAGCAGGCTGAGTGAGGTGTCGATCAGACACGTGGATATACTCTATCTCTGTCTTCTACCTCTGCTGTTCCTTTTGAGCAGGCTGAGTGAGGTGTAGATCATACACGTGGATATACTCTATCTCTGTCTTCTACCTCGTTCCTTCTGAGCAGGCTGAGTGAGGTGTATATCAGACACGTGGATATACTCTATCTCTGTCTTCTACCTATGTTGTTCCTTCTGAGCAGGCTGAGTGAGGTGTAGATCAGACACGTGGATATACTCTATCTCTGTATTTTACCTCTGCTGTTCCTTCTGAGCAGGCTGAGTGAGACACGTGGATATACTCTATCTCTGTCTTCTACCTCTACTGTTCCTTCTGAGCAGGCTAAGTGAGGTGTAGATCAGACACGTGGATATACTCTATCTTTGTCTTCTACCTCTGCTGTTCATTCTGAGCAGGCTGGGTGAGGTGTCGATCAGACACGTGGATATACTCTATCTCTGTCTTCTACCTCTGCTGTTCTTTTCGAGCAGGCTGAGTGAAGTGTAGATCAGACACGTGGATATACTCTATCTCTATATTCTACCTCTGCTGTTCCTTCTGAGCAGGCTGAGTGAGACACGTGGATATACTCTATCTCTGTCTTCTACCTCTGCTGTTTCTCCTAAGCAGGCTGAGTGAGACACGTGGATATACTCTATCTCTGTCTTCTACCTCTGCTGTTCCTTCTGAACAGGCTGAGTGAGGTGTAGATCAGACACGTGGATATACTCTATTTCTGTCTTCTACCTCTGCTGTTCCTTCTGAGCAGGCTGAGTGAGGTGTAGATCAGACAGGTGGATATACTCTATCTCTGTATTCTACCTCTTCTGTTCCTTCTGAGCAGGCTGAGTGAGGTGTCGATCAGACACGTGGATATACTCTATCTCTGTCTTCTACCTCTGCTGTTCCTTCTGAGCAGGCTGAGTGAGACACGTGGATATACTCTATCTCTGTCTTATACCTCTTATGTTGCTTCTGAGCAGGCTGAGTGAGGTGTCGATCAGACTCGTGGATATACTCTATCTCTGTCTTCTACCTCTGCTGTTCCTTCTGAGCAGGCTGATAAGACACGTGGATATACTCTATCTCTGTCTTCTACATCGTTCCTTCTGAGCAGGCTGAGTGAGGTGTAGATCAGACACGTTGATATACTCTATCTCTGTCTTCTACATCGTTCCTTCTGAGCAGGCTGAGTGAGGTGTAGATCAGACACGTGGATATACTCTATCTCTGTATTTTACCTCTGCTGTTCCTTCTGAGCAGGCCGAGTGAGACACGTGGATATACTCTATCTCTGTCTTCTACCTCTACTGTTCCTTCTGAGCAGGCTGAGTGAGGTGTAGATCAGACACGTGGATATACTCTATCTTTGTCTTCTACCTCTGCTGTTCATTCTGAGCAGGCTGGGTGAGGTGTCGATCAGACACGTGGATATACTCTATCTCTGTCTTCTACCTCTGCTGTTCTTTTCGAGCAGGCTGAGTGAAGTGTAGATCAGACACGTGGATATACTCTATCTCTATATTCTACTTCTGCTGTTCCTTCTGAGCAGGCTGAGTGAGACACGTGGATATACTCTATCTCTGTCTTCTACCTCTGCTGTTCCTTCTGAGCAGGCTGAGTGAGACACGTGGATATACTCTATCTCTGTCTTCTACCTCTGCTGTTTCTCCTAAGCAGGCTGAGTGAGACACGTGGATATACTCTATCTCTGTCTTCTACCTCTGCTGTTCCTTCTGAACAGGCTGAGTGAGGTGTAGATCAGACACGTGGATATACTATATCTCTGTCTTTTACCTCTGCTGTTCCTTCTGAGCAGGCTGAGTGAGGTGTAGATCAGACACGTGGATATACTCTATCTCTGTCTTCTACCTCTGCTGTTCCTTCTGAGCAGGCTGAGTGAGGTGTAGATCAGACACGTGGATATACTCTATCTCTGTATTTTACCTCTGCTGTTCCTTCTGAGCCGGCTGAGTGAGACACGTGGATATACTCTATCTCTGTCTTCTACCTCTACTGTTCCTTCTGAGCAGGCTGAGTGAGACACGTGGATATACTCTATCTCTGTCTTCTACCTCTGCTGTTCCTTCTGAACAGGCTGAGTGAGGTGTAGATCAGACACGTGGATATACTCTATCTCTGTCTTCTACCTCTGCTGTTCCTTCTGAGCAGGCTGAGTGAGACACGTGGATATACTCTAAGTCTGTATTCTACCTCTTCTGTTCCTTCTGAGCAGGCTGAGTGAGGTGTCGATCAGACACGTGGATATACTCTATCTCTGTCTTCTACCTCTGCTGTTCCTTTTGAGCAGGCTGAGTGAGGTGTAGATCATACACGTGGATATACTCTATATCTGTATTGTACCTCTGCTGTTTCTCCTGAGCAGGCTGAGTGAGACACGTGGATATACTCTATCTCTGTCTTCTACCTCTGCTGTTCCTTCTGAACAGGCTGAGTGAGGTGTAGATCAGACACGTGGATATACTCTATCTCTGTCTTCTACCTCTGCTGTTCCTTCTGAGCAGGCTGAGTGAGACACGTGGATATACTCTATCTCTGTCTTCTACATCGTTCCTTCTGAGCAGGCTGAGTGAGGTGTCGATCAGACTCGTGGATATACTCTATCTCTGTCTTCTACCTCTGCTGTTCCTTCTGAGCAGGCTGAGTGAGACACGTGGATATACTCTAAGTCTGTATTCTACCTCTTCTGTTCCTTCTGAGCAGGCTGAGTGAGGTGTCGATCAGACACGTGGATATACTCTATCTCTGTCTTCTACCTCTGCTGTTCCTTTTGAGCAGGCTGAGTGAGGTGTAGATCATACACGTGGATATACTCTATATCTGTATTGTACCTCTGCTGTTTCTCCTGAGCAGGCTGAGTGAGACACGTGGATATACTCTATCTCTGTCTTCTACCTCTGCTGTTCCTTCTGAACAGGCTGAGTGAGGTGTAGATCAGACACGTGGATATACTCTATCTCTGTCTTCTACCTCTGCTGTTCCTTCTGAGCAGGCTGAGTGAGACACGTGGATATACTCTATCTCTGTCTTCTACCTCTTATGTTCCTTCTGAGCAGGCTGAGTGAGGTGTCGATCAGACTCGTGGATATACTCTATCTCTGTCTTCTACCTCTGCTGTTCCTTCTGAGCAGGCTGATAAGACACGTGGATATACTCTATCTCTGTCTTCTACATCGTTCCTTCTGAGCAGGCTGAGTGAGGTGTCGATCAGACTCGTGGATATACTCTATCTCTGTCTTCTACCTCTGCTGTTCCTTCTGAGCAGGCTGATAAGACACGTGGATATACTCTATCTCTGTCTTCTACATCGTTCCTTCTGAGCAGGCTGAATGAGGTGTAGATCAGACACGTGGATATACTCTATCTCTGTCTTCTACCTATGTTGTTCCTTCTGAGCAGGCTGAGTGAGGTGTAGATCAGACACGTGGATATACTCTATCTCTGTATTTTACCTCTGCTGTTCCTTCTGAGCAGGCTGAGTGAGACACGTGGATATACTCTATCTCTGTCTTCTACCTCTGCTGTTCCTTCTGAGCAGGCTGAGTGAGACACGTGGATATACTCTATCTCTGTCTTATACCTCTTATGTTCCTTCTGAGCAGGCTGAGTGAGGTGTCGATCAGACTCGTGGATATACTCTATCTCTGTCTTCTACCTCTGCTGTTCCTTCTGAGCAGGCTAATAAGACACGTGGATATACTCTATCTCTGTCTTCTACATCGTTCCTTCTGAGCAGGCTGAGTGAGGCTGAGTGAGGTGTAGATCAGACACGTGGATATACTCTATCTTTGTCTTCTACCTCTGCTGTTCCTTCTGAGCAGGCTGAGTGAGACACGTGGATATACTCTATCTCTGTCTTCTACCTCTGCTGTTCCTTCTGAGCAGGCTGAGTGAGACACGTGGATATACTCTATCTCTGTCTTCTACCTCTTATGTTCCTTCTGAGCAGGCTGAGTGAGGTGTAGATCAGACACGTGGATATACTCCATCTCTGTCTTCTACCTCTGCTGTTCCTTCTGAGCAGGCTGAGTGAGACACGTGGACATACTCTATATCTGTCTTCTACCTCTGCTGTTCCTTCTGAGCAGGCTGAGTGAGACACATGGATATACTCCATCTCTGTCTTCTACCTCTGCTGTTCCTTCTGAGCAGGCTGAGTGAGACACGTGGATATACTCTATCTCTGTCTTCTACCTCTGCTGTTCCTTCTGAGCAGGCTGAGTGAGGTGTAGATCAGACACGTGGATATACTCTATCTCTGTCTTCTACCTCTGCTGTTCCTTTTGAGCAGGCTGAGTGAGGTGTAGATCAGACACGTGGATATACTCTATCTCTGTATTTTACCTCTGCTGTTCCTTCTGAGCAGGCTGAGTGAGACACGTGGATATACTCTATCTCTGTCTTCTACCTCTACTGTTCCTTCTGAGCAGGCTGAGTGAGACACGTGGATATACTCTATCTCTGTCTTCTACCTCTGCTGTTCCTTCTGAACAGGCTGAGTGAGGTGTAGATCAGACACGTGGATATACTCTATCTCTGTCTTCTACCTCTGCTGTTCCTTCTGAGCAGGCTGAGTGAGACACGTGGATATACTCTAAGTCTGTATTCTACCTCTTCTGTTCCTTCTGAGCAGGCTGAGTGAGGTGTCGATCAGACACGTGGATATACTCTATCTCTGTCTTCTACCTCTGCTGTTCCTTTTGAGCAGGCTGAGTGAGGTGTAGATCATACACGTGGATATACTCTATATCTGTATTGTACCTCTGCTGTTTCTCCTGAGCAGGCTGAGTGAGACACGTGGATATACTCTATCTCTGTCTTCTACCTCTGCTGTTCCTTCTGAACAGGCTGAGTGAGGTGTAGATCAGACACGTGGATATACTCTATCTCTGTCTTCTACCTCTGCTGTTCCTTCTGAGCAGGCTGAGTGAGACACGTGGATATACTCTATCTCTGTCTTCTACCTCTTATGTTCCTTCTGAGCAGGCTGAGTGAGGTGTCGATCAGACTCGTGGATATACTCTATCTCTGTCTTCTACCTCTGCTGTTCCTTCTGAGCAGGCTGATAAGACACGTGGATATACTCTATCTCTGTCTTCTACATCGTTCCTTCTGAGCAGGCTGAGTGAGGTGTCGATCAGACTCGTGGATATACTCTATCTCTGTCTTCTACCTCTGCTGTTCCTTCTGAGCAGGCTGATAAGACACGTGGATATACTCTATCTCTGTCTTCTACATCGTTCCTTCTGAGCAGGCTGAATGAGGTGTAGATCAGACACGTGGATATACTCTATCTCTGTCTTCTACCTATGTTGTTCCTTCTGAGCAGGCTGAGTGAGGTGTAGATCAGACACGTGGATATACTCTATCTCTGTATTTTACCTCTGCTGTTCCTTCTGAGCAGGCTGAGTGAGACACGTGGATATACTCTATCTCTGTCTTCTACCTCTGCTGTTCCTTCTGAGCAGGCTGAGTGAGACACGTGGATATACTCTATCTCTGTCTTATACCTCTTATGTTCCTTCTGAGCAGGCTGAGTGAGGTGTCGATCAGACTCGTGGATATACTCTATCTCTGTCTTCTACCTCTGCTGTTCCTTCTGAGCAGGCTGATAAGACACGTGGATATACTCTATCTCTGTCTTCTACATCGTTCCTTCTGAGCAGGCTGAGTGAGGTGTAGATCAGACACGTGGATATACTCTATCTCTGTCTTCTACCTATGTTGTTCCTTCTGAGCAGGCTGAGTGAGGTGTAGATCAGACACGTGGATATACTCTATCTCTGTATTTTACCTCTGCTGTTCCTTCTGAGCAGGCTGAGTGAGACACGTGGATATACTCTATCTCTGTCTTCTACCTCTACTGTTCCTTCTGAGCAGGCTGAGTGAGGTGTAGATCAGACACGTGGATATACTCTATCTTTGTCTTCTACCTCTGCTGTTCATTCTGAGCAGGCTGGGTGAGGTGTCGATCAGACACGTGGATATACTCTATCTCTGTCTTCTACCTCTGCTGTTCTTTTCGAGCAGGCTGAGTGAAGTGTAGATCAGACACGTGGATATACTCTATCTCTATATTCTACCTCTGCTGTTCCTTCTGAGCAGGCTGAGTGAGACACGTGGATATACTCTATCTCTGTCTTCTACCTCTGCTGTTCCTTCTGAGCAGGCTGAGTGAGACACGTGGATATACTCTATCTCTGTCTTCTACCTCTGCTGTTTCTCCTAAGCAGGCTGAGTGAGACACGTGGATATACTCTATCTCTGTCTTCTACCTCTGCTGTTCCTTCTGAACAGGCTGAGTGAGGTGTAGATCAGACACGTGGATATACTATATCTCTGTCTTTTACCTCTGCTGTTCCTTCTGAGCAGGCTGAGTGAGGTGTAGATCAGACACGTGGATATACTCTATCTCTGTCTTCTACCTCTGCTGTTCCTTCTGAGCAGGCTGAGTGAGGTGTAGATCAGACACGTGGATATACTCTATCTCTGTCTTCTACCTCTGCTGTTCCTTCTGAGCAGGCTGAGTGAGACACGTGGATATACTCTATCTCTGTCTTCTACCTCTGCTGTTTCTCCTGAGCAGGCTGAGTGAGACACGTGGATATACTCTATCTCTGTATTCTACCTCTGCTGTTCCTTCTGAACAGGCTGAGTGAGGTGTAGATCAGACACGTGGATATACTCTATCTCTGTCTTCTACCTCTGCTGTTCCTTCTGAGCAGGCTGAGTGAGACACGTGGATATACTCTAAGTCTGTATTCTACCTCTTCTGTTCCTTCTGAGCAGGCTGAGTGAGGTGTCGATCAGACACGTGGATATACTCTATCTCTGTCTTCTACCTCTGCTGTTCCTTTTGAGCAGGCTGAGTGAGGTGTAGATCATACACGTGGATATACTCTATATCTGTATTGTACCTCTGCTGTTTCTCCTGAGCAGGCTGAGTGAGACACGTGGATATACTCTATCTCTGTCTTCTACCTCTGCTGTTCCTTCTGAACAGGCTGAGTGAGGTGTAGATCAGACACGTGGATATACTCTATCTCTGTCTTCTACCTCTGCTGTTCCTTCTGAGCAGGCTGAGTGAGACACGTGGATATACTCTATCTCTGTCTTCTACCTCTTATGTTCCGTCTGAGCAGGCTGAGTGAGGTGTCGATCAGACTCGTGGATATACTCTATCTCTGTCTTCTACCTCTGCTGTTCCTTCTGAGCAGGCTGATAAGACACGTGGATATACTCTATCTCTGTCTTCTACATCGTTCCTTCTGAGCAGGCTGAATGAGGTGTAGATCAGACACGTGGATATACTCTATCTCTGTCTTCTACCTATGTTGTTCCTTCTGAGCAGGCTGAGTGAGGTGTAGATCAGACACGTGGATATACTCTATCTCTGTATTTTACCTCTGCTGTTTCTTCTGAGCAGGCTGAGTGAGACACGTGGATATACTCTATCTCTGTCTTCTACCTCTACTGTTCCTTCTGAGCAGGCTGAGTGAGGTGTAGATCATACACGTGGATATACTCTATCTTTGTCTTCTACCTCTGCTGTTCATTCTGAGCAGGCTGGGTGAGGTGTCGATGAGACACGTGGATATACTCTATCTCTGTCTTTTACCTCTGCTGTTCTTTTCGAGCAGGCTGAGTGAAGTGTAGATCAGACACGTGGATATACTCTATCTCTATATTCTACCTCTGCTGTTCCTTCTGAGCAGGCTGAGTGAGACACGTGGATATACTCTATCTCTGTCTTCTACCTCTGCTGTTCCTTCTGAGCAGGCTGAGTGAGACACGTGGATATACTCTATCTCTGTCTTCTACCTCTGCTGTTTCTCCTAAGCAGGCTGAGTGAGACACGTGGATATACTCTATCTCTGTCTTCTACCTCTGCTGTTCCTTCTGAACAGGCTGAGTGAGGTGTAGATCAGACACGTGGATATACTATATCTCTGTCTTTTACCTCTGCTGTTCCTTCTGAGCAGGCTGAGTGAGGTGTAGATCAGACACGTGGATATACTCTATCTCTGTCTTCTACCTCTGCTGTTCCTTCTGAGCAGGCTGAGTGAGGTGTAGATCAGACACGTGGATATACTCTATCTCTGTCTTCTACCTCTGCTGTTCCTTCTGAGCAGGCTGAGTGAGACACGTGGATATACTCTATCTCTGTCTTCTACCTCTGCTGTTTCTCCTGAGCAGGCTGAGTGAGACACGTGGATATACTCTATCTCTGTCTTCTACCTCTGCTGTTCCTTCTGAACAGGCTGAGTGAGGTGTAGATCAGACACGTGGACATACTCTATCTCTGTCTTCTACCTCTGCTGTTCCTTCTGAGCAGGCTGAGTGAGACACGTGGATATACTCTAAGTCTGTATTCTACCTCTTCTGTTCCTTCTGAGCAGGCTGAGTGAGGTGTCGATCAGACACGTGGATATACTCTATCTCTGTCTTCTACCTCTGCTGTTCCTTTTGAGCAGGCTGAGTGAGGTGTAGATCATACACGTGGATATACTCTATATCTGTATTGTACCTCTGCTGTTTCTCCTGAGCAGGCTGAGTGAGACACGTGGATATACTCTATCTCTGTCTTCTACCTCTGCTGTTCCTTCTGAACAGGCTGAGTGAGGTGTAGATCAGACACGTGGATATACTCTATCTCTGTCTTCTACCTCTGCTGTTCCTTCTGAGCAGGCTGAGTGAGACACGTGGATATACTCTATCTCTGTCTTCTACCTCTTATGTTCCTTCTGAGCAGGCTGAGTGAGGTGTCGATCAGACTCGTGGATATACTCTATCTCTGTCTTCTACCTCTGCTGTTCCTTCTGAGCAGGCTGATAAGACACGTGGATATACTCTATCTCTGTCTTCTACATCGTTCCTTCTGAGCAGGCTGAATGAGGTGTAGATCAGACACGTGGATATACTCTATCTCTGTCTTCTACCTATGTTGTTCCTTCTGAGCAGGCTTAGTGAGGTGTAGATCAGACACGTGGATATACTCTATCTCTGTATTTTACCTCTGCTGTTCCTTCTGAGCAGGCTGAGTGAGACACGTGGATATACTCTATCTCTGTCTTCTACCTCTACTGTTCCTTCTGAGCAGGCTGAGTGAGGTGTAGATCAGACACGTGGATATACTCTATCTTTGTCTTCTACCTCTGCTGTTCATTCTGAGCAGGCTGGGTGAGGTGTCGATCAGACACGTGGATATACTCTATCTCTGTCTTCTACCTCTGCTGTTCTTTTCGAGCAGGCTGAGTGAAGTGTAGATCAGACACGTGGATATACTCTATCTCTATATTCTACCTCTGCTGTTCCTTCTGAGCAGGCTGAGTGAGACACGTGGATATACTCTATCTCTGTCTTCTACCTCTGCTGTTCCTTCTGAGCAGGCTGAGTGAGACACGTGGATATACTCTATCTCTGTCTTCTACCTCTGCTGTTTCTCCTAAGCAGGCTGAGTGAGACACGTGGATATACTCTATCTCTGTCTTCTACCTCTGCTGTTCCTTCTGAGCAGGCTGAGTGAGACACGTGGATATACTCTATCTCTGTCTTCTACCTCTGCTGTTTCTCCTGAGCAGGCTGAGTGAGACACGTGGATATACTCTATCTCTGTCTTCTACCTCTGCTGTTTCTCCTAAGCAGGCTGAGTGAGACACGTGGATATACTCTATCTCTGTCTTCTACCTCTGCTGTTCCTTCTGAACAGGCTGAGTGAGGTGTAGATCAGACACGTGGATATACTATATCTCTGTCTTTTACCTCTGCTGTTCCTTCTGAGCAGGCTGAGTGAGGTGTAGATCAGACACGTGGATATACTCTATCTCTGTCTTCTACCTCTGCTGTTCCTTCTGAGCAGGCTGAGTGAGACACGTGGATATACTCTATCTCTGTCTTCTACCTCTGCTGTTTCTCCTGAGCAGGCTGAGTGAGACACGTGGATATACTCTATCTCTGTCTTCTACCTCTGCTGTTCCTTCTGAACAGGCTGAGTGAGGTGTAGATCAGACACGTGGACATACTCTATCTCTGTCTTCTACCTCTGCTGTTCCTTCTGAGCAGGCTGAGTGAGACACGTGGATATACTCTAAGTCTGTATTCTACCTCTTCTGTTCCTTCTGAGCAGGCTGAGTGAGGTGTCGATCAGACACGTGGATATACTCTATCTCTCTCTTCTACCTCTGCTGTTCCTTTTGAGCAGGCTGAGTGAGGTGTAGATCATACACGTGGATATACTCTATATCTGTATTGTACCTCTGCTGTTTCTCCTGAGCAGGCTGAGTGAGACACGTGGATATACTCTATCTCTGTCTTCTACCTCTGCTGTTCCTTCTGAACAGGCTGAGTGAGGTGTAGATCAGACACGTGGATATACTCTATCTCTGTCTTCTACCTCTGCTGTTCCTTCTGAGCAGGCTGAGTGAGACACGTGGATATACTCTATCTCTGTCTTCTACCTCTTATGTTCCTTCTGAGCAGGCTGAGTGAGGTGTCGATCAGACTCGTGGATATACTCTATCTCTGTCTTCTACCTCTGCTGTTCCTTCTGAGCAGGCTGATAAGACACGTGGATATACTCTATCTCTGTCTTCTACATCGTTCCTTCTGAGCAGGCTGAATGAGGTGTAGATCAGACACGTGGATATACTCTATCTCTGTATTTTACCTCTGCTGTTCCTTCTGAGCAGGCTGAGTGAGACACGTGGATATACTCTATCTCTGTCTTCTACCTCTACTGTTCCTTCTGAGCAGGCTGAGTGAGGTGTAGATCAGACACGTGGATATACTCTATCTTTGTCTTCTACCTCTGCTGTTCATTCTGAGCAGGCTGGGTGAGGTGTCGATCAGACACGTGGATATACTCTATCTCTGTCTTCTACCTCTGCTGTTCCTTCTGAGCAGGCTGAGTGAGACACGTGGATATACTCTATCTCTGTCTTCTACCTGTGCTGTTCCTTCTGAGCAGGCTGAGTGAGACACGTGGATATACTCTATTTCTGTCTTCTACCTCTGCTGTTTCTCCTAAGCAGGCTGAGTGAGACACGTGGATATACTCTATCTCTGTCTTCTACCTCTGCTGTTCCTTCTGAACAGGCTGAGTGAGATGTAGATCAGACACGTGGATATACTCTATCTCTGTCTTCTACCTCTGCTGTTCCTTCTGAGCAGGCTGAGTGAGGTGTAGATCATACACGTGGATATACTATATATCTGTCTTGTACCTCTGCTGTTTCTCCTGAGCAGGCTGAGTGAGACACGTGGATATACTCTATCTCTGTCTTCTACCTCTGCTGTTCCTTCTGAACAGGCTGAGTGAGATGTAGATCAGACACGTGGATATACTCTATCTCTGTCTTCTACCTCTGCTGTTCCTTCTGAGCAGGCTGAGTGAGACACGTGGATATACTCTATCTCTGTCTTCTACCTCTTATGTTCCTTCTGAGCAGGCTGAGTGAGGTGTCGATCAGACTCGTGGATATACTCTATCTCTGTCTTCTACCTCTGCTGTTCCTTCTGAGCAGGCTGATAAGACACGTGGATATACTCTATCTCTGTCTTCTACCTCGTTCCTTCTGAGCAGGCTGAGTGAGGTGTAGATCAGACACGTGGATATACTCTATCTCTGTCTTCTACCTATGTTGTTCCTTCTGAGCAGGCTGAGTGAGGTGTAGATCAGACACGTGGATATACTCTATCTCTGTCTTTTACCTCTGCTGTTCCTTCTGAGCAGGCTGAGTGAGGTGTAGATCAGACACGTGGATATACTCTATCTTTGTTTTCTACCTCTGCTGTTCATTCTGAGCAGGCTGGTTGAGGTGTCGATCAGACACGTGGATATACTCTATCTCTGTCTTCTACCTCTGCTGTTCTTTTCGAGCAGGCTGAGTGAAGTGTAGATCAGACACGTGGATATACTCTATCTCTATATTCTACCTCTGCTGTTCCTTCTGAGCAGGCTGAGTGAGACACGTGGATATACTCTATCTTTGTCTTCTACCTCTGCTGTTCCTTCTGAGCAGGCTGAGTGAGGTGTAGATCAGACACGTGGATATAGTCTATCTCTGTCTTCTACCTCTGCTGTTCCTTCTGAGCAGGCTGGGTGAGGTGTCGATTAGACACGTGGATATACTTTGTCTCTGTCTTCTACCTATGCTGTTCCTTCTGAGCAGGCTGAGTGAGGTGTAGATCAGACACGTGGATATACTCTATCTCTGTCTTCTACCTCTGCTGTTCCTTCTGAGCAGGCTGAGTGAGACACGTGGATATACTCTAATCTCTGTCTTCTACCTCTGCTGTTTCTCCTGAGCAGGCTGAGTGAGACACGTGGATATACTCTATCTCTGTCTTCTACCTCTGCTGTTCCTTCTGAACAGGCTGAGTGAGGTGTAGATCAGACACGTGGACATACTCTATCTCTGTCTTCTACCTCTGCTGTTCCTTCTGAGCAGGCTGAGTGAGACACGTGGATATACTCTAAGTCTGTATTCTACCTCTTCTGTTCCTTCTGAGCAGGCTGAGTGAGGTGTCGATCAGACACGTGGATATACTCTATCTCTGTCTTCTACCTCTGCTGTTCCTTTTGAGCAGGCTGAGTGAGGTGTAGATCATACACGTGGATATACTATATATCTGTATTGTACCTCTGCTGTTTCTCCTGAGCAGGCTGAGTGAGACACGTGGATATACTCTATCTCTGTCTTCTACCTCTGCTGTTCCTTCTGAACAGGCTGAGTGAGGTGTAGATCAGACACGTGGATATACTCTATCTCTGTCTTCTACCTCTGCTGTTCCTTCTGAGCAGGCTGAGTGAGACACGTGGATATACTCTATCTCTGTCTTCTACCTCTTATGTTCCTTCTGAGCAGGCTGAGTGAGGTGTCGATCAGACTCGTGGATATACTCTATCTCTGTCTTCTACCTCTGCTGTTCCTTCTGAGCAGGCTGATAAGACACGTGGATATACTCTATCTCTGTCTTCTACATCGTTCCTTCTGAGCAGGCTGAATGAGGTGTAGATCAGACACGTGGATATACTCTATCTCTGTATTTTACCTCTGCTGTTCCTTCTGAGCAGGCTGAGTGAGACACGTGGATATACTCTATCTCTGTCTTCTACCTCTACTGTTCCTTCTGAGCAGGCTGAGTGAGGTGTAGATCAGACACGTGGATATACTCTATCTTTGTCTTCTACCTCTGCTGTTCATTCTGAGCAGGCTGGGTGAGGTGTCGATCAGACACGTGGATATACTCTATCTCTGTCTTCTACCTCTGCTGTTCCTTCTGAGCAGGCTGAGTGAGACACGTGGATATACTCTATCTCTGTCTTCTACCTCTGCTGTTCCTTCTGAGCAGGCTGAGTGAGACACGTGGATATACTCTATTTCTGTCTTCTACCTCTGCTGTTTCTCCTAAGCAGGCTGAGTGAGACACGTGGATATACTCTATCTCTGTCTTCTACCTCTGCTGTTCCTTCTGAGCAGGCTGAGTGAGGTGTAGATCATACACGTGGATATACTATATATCTGTCTTGTACCTCTGCTGTTTCTCCTGAGCAGGCTGAGTGAGACACGTGGATATACTCTATCTCTGTCTTCTACCTCTGCTGTTCCTTCCGAACAGGCTGAGTGAGATGTAGATCAGACACGTGGATATACTCTATCTCTGTCTTCTACCTCTGCTGTTCCTTCTGAGCAGGCTGAGTGAGACACGTGGATATACTCTATCTCTGTCTTCTACCTCTTATGTTCCTTCTGAGCAGGCTGAGTGAGGTGTCGATCAGACTCGTGGATATACTCTATCTCTGTCTTCTACCTCTGCTGTTCCTTCTGAGCAGGCTGATAAGACACGTGGATATACTCTATCTCTGTCTTCTACCTCGTTCCTTCTGAGCAGGCTGAGTGAGGTGTAGATCAGACACGTGGATATACTCTATCTCTGTATTCTACCTATGTTGTTCCTTCTGAGCAGGCTGAGTGAGGTGTAGATCAGACACGTGGATATACTCTATTTCTGTCTTCTACCTATGTTGTTCCTTCTGAGCAGGCTGAGTGAGGTGTAGATCAGACACGTGGATATACTCTATCTCTGTCTTTTACCTCTGCTGTTCCTTCTGAGCAGGCTGAGTGAGGTGTAGATCAGACACGTGGATATACTCTATCTTTGTTTTCTACCTCTGCTGTTCATTCTGAGCAGGCTGGTTGAGGTGTCGATCAGACACGTGGATATACTCTATCTCTGTCTTCTACCTCTGCTGTTCTTTTCGAGCAGGCTGAGTGAAGTGTAGATCAGACACGTGGATATACTCTATCTCTATATTCTACCTCTGCTGTTCCTTCTGAGCAGGCTGAGTGAGACACGTGGATATACTCTATCTTTGTCTTCTACCTCTGCTGTTCCTTCTGAGCAGGCTGAGTGAGGTGTAGATCAGACACGTGGATATAGTCTATCTCTGTCTTCTACCTCTGCTGTTCTTTCTGAGCAGGCTGGGTGAGGTGTCGATTAGACACGTGGATATACTTTGTCTCTGTCTTCTACCTATGCTGTTCCTTCTGAGCAGGCTGAGTGAGGTGTAGATCAGACACGTGGATATACTCTATCTCTGTCTTCTACCTCTGCAGTTCCTTCTGAGCAGGCTGAGTGAGACACGTGGATATACTCTAATCTCTGTCTTCTACCTCTGCTGTTTCTCCTGAGCAGGCTGAGTGAGACACGTGGATATACTCTATCTCTGTCTTCTACCTCTGCTGTTCCTTCTGAACAGGCTGAGTGAGGTGTAGATCAGACACGTGGACATACTCTATCTCTGTCTTCTACCTCTGCTGTTCCTTCTGAGCAGGCTGAGTGAGACACGTGGATATACTCTAAGTCTGTATTCTACCTCTTCTGTTCCTTCTGAGCAGGCTGAGTGAGGTGTCGATCAGACACGTGGATATACTCTATCTCTGTCTTCTACCTCTGCTGTTCCTTTTGAGCAGGCTGAGTGAGGTGTAGATCATACACGTGGATATACTCTATATCTGTATTGTACCTCTGCTGTTTCTCCTGAGCAGGCTGAGTGAGACACGTGGATATACTCTATCTCTGTCTTCTACCTCTGCTGTTCCTTCTGAACAGGCTGAGTGAGGTGTAGATCAGACACGTGGATATACTCTATCTCTGTCTTCTACCTCTGCTGTTCCTTCTGAGCAGGCTGAGTGAGACACGTGGATATACTCTATCTCTGTCTTCTACCTCTTATGTTCCTTCTGAGCAGGCTGAGTGAGGTGTCGATCAGACTCGTGGATATACTCTATCTCTGTCTTCTACCTCTGCTGTTCCTTCTGAGCAGGCTGATAAGACACGTGGATATACTCTATCTCTGTCTTCTACATCGTTCCTTCTGAGCAGGCTGAATGAGGTGTAGATCAGACACGTGGATATACTCTATCTCTGTATTTTACCTCTGCTGTTCCTTCTGAGCAGGCTGAGTGAGACACGTGGATATACTCTATCTCTGTCTTCTACCTCTACTGTTCCTTCTGAGCAGGCTGAGTGAGGTGTAGATCAGACACGTGGATATACTCTATCTTTGTCTTCTACCTCTGCTGTTCATTCTGAGCAGGCTGGGTGAGGTGTCGATCAGACACGTGGATATACTCTATCTCTGTCTTCTACCTCTGCTGTTCCTTCTGAGCAGGCTGAGTGAGACACGTGGATATACTCTATCTCTGTCTTCTACCTCTGCTGTTCCTTCTGAGCAGGCTGAGTGAGACACGTGGATATACTCTATTTCTGTCTTCTACCTCTGCTGTTTCTCCTAAGCAGGCTGAGTGAGACACGTGGATATACTCTATCTCTGTCTTCTACCTCTGCTGTTCCTTCTGAGCAGGCTGAGTGAGGTGTAGATCATACACGTGGATATACTATATATCTGTCTTGTACCTCTGCTGTTTCTCCTGAGCAGGCTGAGTGAGACACGTGGATATACTCTATCTCTGTCTTCTACCTCTGCTGTTCCTTCTGAACAGGCTGAGTGAGATGTAGATCAGACACGTGGATATACTCTATCTCTGTCTTCTACCTCTGCTGTTCCTTCTGAGCAGGCTGAGTGAGACACGTGGATATACTCTATCTCTGTCTTCTACCTCTTATGTTCCTTCTGAGCAGGCTGAGTGAGGTGTCGATCAGACTCGTGGATATACTCTATCTCTGTCTTCTACCTCTGCTGTTCCTTCTGAGCAGGCTGATAAGACACGTGGATATACTCTATCTCTGTCTTCTACCTCGTTCCTTCTGAGCAGGCTGAGTGAGGTGTAGATCAGACACGTGGATATACTCTATCTCTGTCTTCTACCTATGTTGTTCCTTCTGAGCAGGCTGAGTGAGGTGTAGATCAGACACGTGGATATACTCTATCTCTGTCTTTTACCTCTGCTGTTCCTTCTGAGCAGGCTGAGTGAGGTGTAGATCAGACACGTGGATATACTCTATCTTTGTTTTCTACCTCTGCTGTTCATTCTGAGCAGGCTGGTTGAGGTGTCGATCAGACACATGGATATACTCTATCTCTGTCTTCTACCTCTGCTGTTCTTTTCGAGCAGGCTGAGTGAAGTGTAGATCAGACACGTGGATATACTCTATCTCTATATTCTACCTCTGCTGTTCCTTCTGAGCAGGCTGAGTGAGACACGTGGATATACTCTATCTTTGTCTTCTACCTCTGCTGTTCCTTCTGAGCAGGCTGAGTGAGGTGTAGATCAGACACGTGGATATAGTCTATCTCTGTCTTCTACCTCTGCTGTTCCTTCTGAGCAGGCTGGGTGAGGTGTCGATTAGACACGTGGATATACTTTGTCTCTGTCTTCTACCTATGCTGTTTCTTCTGAGCAGGCTGAGTGAGGTGTAGATCAGACACGTGGATATACTCCATCTCTGTCTTTTACTTCTGCTGTTCGATCTGAGCAGGCTGAGTGAGACACGTGGATATACTCTATCTCTGTCTTCTACCTCTGCTGTTCCTTCTGAGCAAGCTGAGTGAGACACGTGGATATACTTTATATCTGTCTTCTACCTCTGCTGTTCCTTCTGAGCAGGCTGAGTGAGGTGTATATCAGACACGTGGATATATTCTATCTCTGTCTTCTACCTCTGCTGTTCCTTCTGAGCAGGCTGAGTGAGACACGTGGATATACTCTATCTCTGTCTTATACCTCTGCTGTTCCTTCTGAGCAGGCTGAGTGAGGTGTAGATCAGACACGTGGATATACTCTATCTCTGTCTTCTACCTCTGCTGTTCCTTCTGAGCAGGCTGAGTGAGACACGTGGATATACTCTATCTCTGTCTTCTACCTCTGCTGTTCCTTCTGGGCAGGCTGAGTGAGGTGTCGATCAGACACGTGGATATACTCTATCTCTGTCTTCTACCTCTGCTGTTCCTTTTGAGCAGGCTGAGTGAGGTGTAGATCAGACAGGTGGATATACTCTATCTCTATATTCTACCTCTGCTGTTCCTTGTGAGCAGGCTGAGTGAGACACGTGGATATACTCTATCTCTGTCTTCTACCTCTGCTGTTCCTTCTGAGCAGGCTGAGTGAGGTGTAGATCAGACACGTGGATATACTCTATCTCTGTATTCTACCTCTGCTGTTCCTTCTGAGCAGGCTGATAAGACACGTGGATATACACTATCTCTGTCTTCTACCTCTGCTGTTCCTTCTGAGCAGGCTGAGTGAGGTGTAGATCAGACACGTGGATATACTCTATCTCTGTCTTCTACCTCTGCTGTTCCTTCTGAGCAGGCTGAGCGAGGTGTAGATCAGACACGTGGATATACTCTATCTCTGTCTTCTACCTCTGTTGTTCCTTCTGAGCAGGCTGAGTGAGGTGTAGATCAGAACTCTATCTCTGTCTTCTACCTCTGCTGTTCCTTCTGAGCAGGCTGAGTGAGACACGTGGATATAATCTATCTCTGTCTTCTACCTCTGCTGTTTCTCCTGAGCAGGCTGAGTGAGACACGTGGATATACTCTATCTCTGTCTTCTACCTCTGCTGTTCCTTCTGAACAGGCTGAGTGAGGTGTAGATCAGACACGTGGATATACTCTATCTCTGTCTTCTACCTCTGCTGTTCCTTCTGAGCAGGCTGAGTGAGACACGTGGATATACTCTATCTCTGTCTTCTACCTCTTCTGTTCCTTCTGAGCAGGCTGAGTGAGGTGTCGATCAGACACGTGGATATAATCTATCTCTGTCTTCTACCTCTGCTGTTCCTTTTGAGCAGGCTGAGTGAGGTGTAGATCAGACACGTGGATATACTCTATCTCTGTATTGTACCTCTGCTGTTCATTCTGAGCAGGCTGGTTGAGGTGTCGATCAGACACGTGGATATACTCTATCTCTGTCTTCTACCTCTGCTGTTCTTTTCGAGCAGGCTGAGTGAAGTGTAGATCAGACACGTGGATATACTCTATCTCTATATTCTACCTCTGCTGTTCCTTCTGAGCAGGCTGAGTGAGACACGTGGATATACTCTATCTCTGTCTTCTACCTCTGCTGTTCCTTCTGAGCAGGCTGAGTGAGGTGTAGATCAGACACGTGGATATACTCTATCTTTGTCTTCTACCTCTGCTGTTCCTTCTGAGCAGGCTGAGTGAGGTGTAGATCAGACACGTGGATATAGTCTATCTCTGTCTTCTACCTCTGCTGTTCCTTCTGAGCAGGCTGGGTGAGGTGTCGATTAGACACGTGGATATACTCTGTCTCTATCTTCTACCTATGCTGTTTCTTCTGAGCAGGCTGAGTGAGGTGTAGATCAGACACGTGGATATACTCCATCTCTGTCTTTTACTTCTGCTGTTCGATCTGAGCAGGCTGAGTGAGACACGTGGATATACTCTATCTCTGTCTTCTACCTCTGCTGTTCCTTCTGAGCAGGCTGAGTGAGGTGTAGATCATACACGTGGATATACTATATATCTGTCTTGTACCTCTGCTGTTTCTCCTGAGCAGGCTGAGTGAGACACTTGGATATACTCTATCTCTGTCTTCTACCTCTGCTGTTCCTTCTGAACAGGCTGAGTGAGATGTAGATCAGACACGTGGATATACTCTATCTCTGTCTTCTACCTCTGCTGTTCCTTCTGAGCAGGCTGAGTGAGACACGTGGATATACTCTATCTCTGTCTTCTACCTCTGCTGTTCCTTCTGGGCAGGCTGAGTGAGGTGTCGATCAGACACGTGGATATACTCTATCTCTGTCTTGTACCTCTGCTGTTCCTTCTGAGCAGGCTGAGTGAGGGGTAGATCAGACACGTGGATATACTCTATCTCTGTCTTCTACCTCTGCTGTTCCTTCTGAACAGGCTGAGTGAGATGTAGATCAGACACGTGGATATACTCTATCTCTGTCTTCTACCTCTGCTGTTCCTTCTGAGCAGGCTGAGTGAGACACGTGGATATACTCTATCTCTGTCTTCTACCTCTTATGTTCCTTCTGAGCAGGCTGAGTGAGGTGTCGATCAGACTCGTGGATATACTCTATCTCTGTCTTCTACCTCTGCTGTTCCTTCTGAGCAGGCTGATAAGACACGTGGATATACTCTATCTCTGTCTTCTACCTCGTTCCTTCTGAGCAGGCTGAGTGAGGTGTAGATCAGACACGTGGATATACTCTATCTCTGTCTTCTACCTATGTTGTTCCTTCTGAGCAGGCTGAGTGAGGTGTAGATCAGACACGTGGATATACTCTATCTCTGTCTTTTACCTCTGCTGTTCCTTCTGAGCAGGCTGAGTGAGGTGTAGATCAGACACGTGGATATACTCTATCTTTGTTTTCTACCTCTGCTGTTCATTCTGAGCAGGCTGGTTGAGGTGTCGATCAGACACATGGATATACTCTATCTCTGTCTTCTACCTCTGCTGTTCTTTTCGAGCAGGCTGAGTGAAGTGTAGATCAGACACGTGGATATACTCTATCTCTATATTCTACCTCTGCTGTTCCTTCTGAGCAGGCTGAGTGAGACACGTGGATATACTCTATCTTTGTCTTCTACCTCTGCTGTTCCTTCTGAGCAGGCTGAGTGAGGTGTAGATCAGACACGTGGATATAGTCTATCTCTGTCTTCTACCTCTGCTGTTCCTTCTGAGCAGGCTGGGTGAGGTGTCGATTAGACACGTGGATATACTTTGTCTCTGTCTTCTACCTATGCTGTTTCTTCTGAGCAGGCTGAGTGAGGTGTAGATCAGACACGTGGATATACTCCATCTCTGTCTTTTACTTCTGCTGTTCGATCTGAGCAGGCTGAGTGAGACACGTGGATATACTCTATCTCTGTCTTCTACCTCTGCTGTTCCTTCTGAGCAAGCTGAGTGAGACACGTGGATATACTTTATATCTGTCTTCTACCTCTGCTGTTCCTTCTGAGCAGGCTGAGTGAGGTGTATATCAGACACGTGGATATATTCTATCTCTGTCTTCTACCTCTGCTGTTCCTTCTGAGCAGGCTGAGTGAGGTGTAGATCAGACACGTGGATATACTCTATCTCTGTCTTCTACCTCTGCTGTTCCTTCTGAGCAGGCTGAGTGAGACACGTGGATATACTCTATCTCTGTCTTCTACCTCTGCTGTTCCTTCTGGGCAGGCTGAGTGAGGTGTCGATCAGACACGTGGATATACTCTATCTCTGTCTTCTACCTCTGCTGTTCCTTTTGAGCAGGCTGAGTGAGGTGTAGATCAGACAGGTGGATATACTCTATCTCTATATTCTACCTCTGCTGTTCCTTGTGAGCAGGCTGAGTGAGACACGTGGATATACTCTATCTCTGTCTTCTACCTCTGCTGTTCCTTCTGAGCAGGCTGAGTGAGGTGTAGATCAGACACGTGGATATACTCTATCTCTGTATTCTACCTCTGCTGTTCCTTCTGAGCAGGCTGATAAGACACGTGGATATACACTATCTCTGTCTTCTACCTCTGCTGTTCCTTCTGAGCAGGCTGAGTGAGGTGTAGATCAGACCCGTGGATATACTCTATCTCTGTCTTCTACCTCTGCTGTTCCTTCTGAGCAGGCTGAGCGAGGTGTAGATCAGACACGTGGATATACTCTATCTCTGTCTTCTACCTCTGTTGTTCCTTCTGAGCAGGCTGAGTGAGGTGTAGATCAGAACTCTATCTCTGTCTTCTACCTCTGCTGTTCCTTCTGAGCAGGCTGAGTGAGACACGTGGATATAATCTATCTCTGTCTTCTACCTCTGCTGTTTCTCCTGAGCAGGCTGAGTGAGACACGTGGATATACTCTATCTCTGTCTTCTACCTCTGCTGTTCCTTCTGAACAGGCTGAGTGAGGTGTAGATCAGACACGTGGATATACTCTATCTCTGTCTTCTACCTCTGCTGTTCCTTCTGAGCAGGCTGAGTGAGACACGTGGATATACTCTATCTCTGTCTTCTACCTCTTCTGTTCCTTCTGAGCAGGCTGAGTGAGGTGTCGATCAGACACGTGGATATAATCTATCTCTGTCTTCTACCTCTGCTGTTCCTTTTGAGCAGGCTGAGTGAGGTGTAGATCAGACACGTGGATATACTCTATCTCTGTATTGTACCTCTGCTGTTCATTCTGAGCAGGCTGGTTGAGGTGTCGATCAGACACGTGGATATACTCTATCTCTGTCTTCTACCTCTGCTGTTCTTTTCGAGCAGGCTGAGTGAAGTGTAGATCAGACACGTGGATATACTCTATCTCTATATTCTACCTCTGCTGTTCCTTCTGAGCAGGCTGAGTGAGACACGTGGATATACTCTATCTCTGTCTTCTACCTCTGCTGTTCCTTCTGAGCAGGCTGAGTGAGGTGTAGATCAGACACGTGGATATACTCTATCTTTGTCTTCTACCTCTGCTGTTCCTTCTGAGCAGGCTGAGTGAGGTGTAGATCAGACACGTGGATATAGTCTATCTCTGTCTTCTACCTCTGCTGTTCCTTCTGAGCAGGCTGGGTGAGGTGTCGATTAGACACGTGGATATACTCTGTCTCTATCTTCTACCTATGCTGTTTCTTCTGAGCAGGCTGAGTGAGGTGTAGATCAGACACGTGGATATACTCCATCTCTGTCTTTTACTTCTGCTGTTCGATCTGAGCAGGCTGAGTGAGACACGTGGATATACTCTATCTCTGTCTTCTACCTCTGCTGTTCCTTCTGAGCAGGCTGAGTGAGGTGTAGATCATACACGTGGATATACTATATATCTGTCTTGTACCTCTGCTGTTTCTCCTGAGCAGGCTGAGTGAGACACTTGGATATACTCTATCTCTGTCTTCTACCTCTGCTGTTCCTTCTGAACAGGCTGAGTGAGATGTAGATCAGACACGTGGATATACTCTATCTCTGTCTTCTACCTCTGCTGTTCCTTCTGAGCAGGCTGAGTGAGACACGTGGATATACTCTATCTCTGTCTTCTACCTCTGCTGTTCCTTCTGGGCAGGCTGAGTGAGGTGTCGATCAGACACGTGGATATACTCTATCTCTGTCTTGTACCTCTGCTGTTCCTTCTGAGCAGGCTGAGTGAGGGGTAGATCAGACACGTGGATATACTCTATCTCTGTCTTCTACCTCTGCTGTTCCTTCTGAACAGGCTGAGTGAGATGTAGATCAGACACGTGGATATACTCTATCTCTGTCTTCTACCTCTGCTGTTCCTTCTGAGCAGGCTGAGTGAGACACGTGGATATACTCTATCTCTGTCTTCTACCTCTTATGTTCCTTCTGAGCAGGCTGAGTGAGGTGTCGATCAGACTCGTGGATATACTCTATCTCTGTCTTCTACCTCTGCTGTTCCTTCTGAGCAGGCTGATAAGACACGTGGATATACTCTATCTCTGTCTTCTACCTCGTTCCTTCTGAGCAGGCTGAGTGAGGTGTAGATCAGACACGTGGATATACTCTATCTCTGTCTTCTACCTATGTTGTTCCTTCTGAGCAGGCTGAGTGAGGTGTAGATCAGACACGTGGATATACTCTATCTCTGTCTTTTACCTCTGCTGTTCCTTCTGAGCAGGCTGAGTGAGGTGTAGATCAGACACGTGGATATACTCTATCTTTGTTTTCTACCTCTGCTGTTCATTCTGAGCAGGCTGGTTGAGGTGTCGATCAGACACATGGATATACTCTATCTCTGTCTTCTACCTCTGCTGTTCTTTTCGAGCAGGCTGAGTGAAGTGTAGATCAGACACGTGGATATACTCTATCTCTATATTCTACCTCTGCTGTTCCTTCTGAGCAGGCTGAGTGAGACACGTGGATATACTCTATCTTTGTCTTCTACCTCTGCTGTTCCTTCTGAGCAGGCTGAGTGAGGTGTAGATCAGACACGTGGATATAGTCTATCTCTGTCTTCTACCTCTGCTGTTCCTTCTGAGCAGGCTGGGTGAGGTGTCGATTAGACACGTGGATATACTTTGTCTCTGTCTTCTACCTATGCTGTTTCTTCTGAGCAGGCTGAGTGAGGTGTAGATCAGACACGTGGATATACTCCATCTCTGTCTTTTACTTCTGCTGTTCGATCTGAGCAGGCTGAGTGAGACACGTGGATATACTCTATCTCTGTCTTCTACCTCTGCTGTTCCTTCTGAGCAAGCTGAGTGAGACACGTGGATATACTTTATATCTGTCTTCTACCTCTGCTGTTCCTTCTGAGCAGGCTGAGTGAGGTGTATATCAGACACGTGGATATATTCTATCTCTGTCTTCTACCTCTGCTGTTCCTTCTGAGCAGGCTGAGTGAGACACGTGGATATACTCTATCTCTGTCTTCTACCTCTGCTGTTCCTTCTGAGCAGGCTGAGTGAGGTGTAGATCAGACACGTGGATATACTCTATCTCTGTCTTCTACCTCTGCTGTTCCTTCTGAGCAGGCTGAGTGAGACACGTGGATATACTCTATCTCTGTCTTCTACCTCTGCTGTTCCTTCTGGGCAGGCTGAGTGAGGTGTCGATCAGACACGTGGATATACTCTATCTCTGTCTTCTACCTCTGCTGTTCCTTTTGAGCAGGCTGAGTGAGGTGTAGATCAGACAGGTGGATATACTCTATCTCTATATTCTACCTCTGCTGTTCCTTGTGAGCAGGCTGAGTGAGACACGTGGATATACTCTATCTCTGTCTTCTACCTCTGCTGTTCCTTCTGAGCAGGCTGAGTGAGGTGTAGATCAGACACGTGGATATACTCTATCTCTGTATTCTACCTCTGCTGTTCCTTCTGAGCAGGCTGATAAGACACGTGGATATACACTATCTCTGTCTTCTACCTCTGCTGTTCCTTCTGAGCAGGCTGAGTGAGGTGTAGATCAGACACGTGGATATACTCTATCTCTGTCTTCTACCTCTGCTGTTCCTTCTGAGCAGGCTGAGCGAGGTGTAGATCAGACACGTGGATATACTCTATCTCTGTCTTCTACCTCTGTTGTTCCTTCTGAGCAGGCTGAGTGAGGTGTAGATCAGAACTCTATCTCTGTCTTCTACCTCTGCTGTTCCTTCTGAGCAGGCTGAGTGAGACACGTGGATATAATCTATCTCTGTCTTCTACCTCTGCTGTTTCTCCTGAGCAGGCTGAGTGAGACACGTGGATATACTCTATCTCTGTCTTCTACCTCTGCTGTTCCTTCTGAACAGGCTGAGTGAGGTGTAGATCAGACACGTGGATATACTCTATCTCTGTCTTCTACCTCTGCTGTTCCTTCTGAGCAGGCTGAGTGAGACACGTGGATATACTCTATCTCTGTCTTCTACCTCTTCTGTTCCTTCTGAGCAGGCTGAGTGAGGTGTCGATCAGACACGTGGATATAATCTATCTCTGTCTTCTACCTCTGCTGTTCCTTTTGAGCAGGCTGAGTGAGGTGTAGATCAGACACGTGGATATACTCTATCTCTGTATTGTACCTCTGCTGTTCATTCTGAGCAGGCTGGTTGAGGTGTCGATCAGACACGTGGATATACTCTATCTCTGTCTTCTACCTCTGCTGTTCTTTTCGAGCAGGCTGAGTGAAGTGTAGATCAGACACGTGGATATACTCTATCTCTATATTCTACCTCTGCTGTTCCTTCTGAGCAGGCTGAGTGAGACACGTGGATATACTCTATCTCTGTCTTCTACCTCTGCTGTTCCTTCTGAGCAGGCTGAGTGAGGTGTAGATCAGACACGTGGATATACTCTATCTTTGTCTTCTACCTCTGCTGTTCCTTCTGAGCAGGCTGAGTGAGGTGTAGATCAGACACGTGGATATAGTCTATCTCTGTCTTCTACCTCTGCTGTTCCTTCTGAGCAGGCTGGGTGAGGTGTCGATTAGACACGTGGATATACTCTGTCTCTATCTTCTACCTATGCTGTTTCTTCTGAGCAGGCTGAGTGAGGTGTAGATCAGACACGTGGATATACTCCATCTCTGTCTTTTACTTCTGCTGTTCGATCTGAGCAGGCTGAGTGAGACACGTGGATATACTCTATCTCTGTCTTCTACCTCTGCTGTTCCTTCTGAGCAGGCTGAGTGAGGTGTAGATCATACACGTGGATATACTATATATCTGTCTTGTACCTCTGCTGTTTCTCCTGAGCAGGCTGAGTGAGACACTTGGATATACTCTATCTCTGTCTTCTACCTCTGCTGTTCCTTCTGAACAGGCTGAGTGAGATGTAGATCAGACACGTGGATATACTCTATCTCTGTCTTCTACCTCTGCTGTTCCTTCTGAGCAGGCTGAGTGAGACACGTGGATATACTCTATCTCTGTCTTCTACCTCTGCTGTTCCTTCTGGGCAGGCTGAGTGAGGTGTCGATCAGACACGTGGATATACTCTATCTCTGTCTTGTACCTCTGCTGTTCCTTCTGAGCAGGCTGAGTGAGGGGTAGATCAGACACGTGGGTATACTCTATCTCTGTCTTCTACCTCTGCTGTTCCTTCTGAGCAGGCTGAGTGAGGTGTCGATCAGACTCGTGGATATACTCTATCTCTGTCTTCTACCTCTGCTGTTCCTTCTGAGCAGGCTGATAAGACACGTGGATATACTCTATCTCTGTCTTCTACCTCGTTCCTTCTGAGCAGGCTGAGTGAGGTGTAGATCAGACACGTGGATATACTCTATCTCTGTCTTCTACCTATGTTGTTCCTTCTGAGCAGGCTGAGTGAGGTGTAGATCAGACACGTGGATATACTCTATCTCTGTCTTTTACCTCTGCTGTTCCTTCTGAGCAGGCTGAGTGAGGTGTAGATCAGACACGTGGATATACTCTATCTTTGTTTTCTACCTCTGCTGTTCATTCTGAGCAGGCTGGTTGAGGTGTCGATCAGACACGTGGATATACTCTATCTCTGTCTTCTACCTCTGCTGTTCTTTTCGAGCAGGCTGAGTGAAGTGTAGATCAGACACGTGGATATACTATATCTCTATATTCTACCTCTGCTGTTCCTTCTGAGCAGGCTGAGTGAGACACGTGGATATACTCTATCTTTGTCTTCTACCTCTGCTGTTCCTTCTGAGCAGGCTGAGTGAGGTGTAGATCAGACACGTGGATATAGTCTATCTCTGTCTTCTACCTCTGCTGTTCCTTCTGAGCAGGCTGGGTGAGGTGTCGATTAGACACGTGGATATACTTTGTCTCTGTCTTCTACCTATGCTGTTTCTTCTGAGCAGGCTGAGTGAGGTGTAGATCAGACACGTGGATATACTCCATCTCTGTCTTTTACTTCTGCTGTTCGATCTGAGCAGGCTGAGTGAGACACGTGGATATACTCTATCTCTGTCTTCTACCTCTGCTGTTCCTTCTGAGCAAGCTGAGTGAGACACGTGGATATACTTTATATCTGTCTTCTACCTCTGCTGTTCCTTCTGAGCAGGCTGAGTGAGGTGTATATCAGACACGTGGATATATTCTATCTCTGTCTTCTACCTCTGCTGTTCCTTCTGAGCAGGCTGAGTGAGACACGTGGATATACTCTATCTCTGTCTTCTACCTCTGCTGTTCCTTCTGAGCAGGCTGAGTGAGGTGTAGATCAGACACGTGGATATACTCTATCTCTGTCTTCTACCTCTGCTGTTCCTTCTGAGCAGGCTGAGTGAGACACGTGGATATACTCTATCTCTGTCTTCTACCTCTGCTGTTCCTTCTGGGCAGGCTGAGTGAGGTGTCGATCAGACACGTGGATATACTCTATCTCTGTCTTCTACCTCTGCTGTTCCTTTTGAGCAGGCTGAGTGAGGTGTAGATCAGACAGGTGGATATACTCTATCTCTATATTCTACCTCTGCTGTTCCTTGTGAGCAGGCTGAGTGAGACACGTGGATATACTCTATCTCTGTCTTCTACCTCTGCTGTTCCTTCTGAGCAGGCTGAGTGAGGTGTAGATCAGACACGTGGATATACTCTATCTCTGTATTCTACCTCTGCTGTTCCTTCTGAGCAGGCTGATAAGACACGTGGATATACACTATCTCTGTCTTCTACCTCTGCTGTTCCTTCTGAGCAGGCTGAGTGAGGTGTAGATCAGACACGTGGATATACTCTATCTCTGTCTTCTACCTCTGCTGTTCCTTCTGAGCAGGCTGAGCGAGGTGTAGATCAGACACGTGGATATACTCTATCTCTGTCTTCTACCTCTGTTGTTCCTTCTGAGCAGGCTGAGTGAGGTGTAGATCAGACTCTATCTCTGTCTTCTACCTCTGTTGTTCCTTCTGAGCAGGCTGAGTGAGGTGTAGATCAGAACTCTATCTCTGTCTTCTACCTCTGCTGTTCCTTCTGAGCAGGCTGAGTGAGACACGTGGATATAATCTATCTCTGTCTTCTACCTCTGCTGTTTCTCCTGAGCAGGCTGAGTGAGACACGTGGATATACTCTATCTCTGTCTTCTACCTCTGCTGTTCCTTCTGAACAGGCTGAGTGAGGTGTAGATCAGACACGTGGATATACTCTATCTCTGTCTTCTACCTCTGCTGTTCCTTCTGAGCAGGCTGAGTGAGACACGTGGATATACTCTATCTCTGTCTTCTACCTCTTCTGTTCCTTCTGAGCAGGCTGAGTGAGGTGTCGATCAGACACGTGGATATAATCTATCTCTGTCTTCTACCTCTGCTGTTCCTTTTGAGCAGGCTGAGTGAGGTGTAGATCAGACACGTGGATATACTCTATCTCTGTATTGTACCTCTGCTGTTCATTCTGAGCAGGCTGGTTGAGGTGTCGATCAGACACGTGGATATACTCTATCTCTGTCTTCTACCTCTGCTGTTCTTTTCGAGCAGGCTGAGTGAAGTGTAGATCAGACACGTGAATATACTCTATCTCTATATTCTACCTCTGCTGTTCCTTCTGAGCAGGCTGAGTGAGACACGTGGATATACTCTATCTCTGTCTTCTACCTCTGCTGTCCCTTCTGAGCAGGCTGAGTGAGGTGTAGATCAGACACGTGGATATACTCTATCTTTGTCTTCTACCTCTGCTGTTCCTTCTGAGCAGGCTGAGTGAGGTGTAGATCAGACACGTGGATATAGTCTATCTCTGTCTTCTACCTCTGCTGTTCCTTCTGAGCAGGCTGGGTGAGGTGTCGATTAGACACGTGGATATACTCTGTCTCTATCTTCTACCTATGCTGTTTCTTCTGAGCAGGCTGAGTGAGGTGTAGATCAGACACGTGGATATACTCCATCTCTGTCTTTTACTTCTGCTGTTCGATCTGAGCAGGCTGAGTGAGACACGTGGATATACTCTATCTCTGTCTTCTACCTCTGCTGTTCCTTCTGAGCAAGCTGAGTGAGACACGTGGATATACTTTATATCTGTCTTCTACCTCTGCTGTTCCTTCTGAGCAGGCTGAGTGAGGTGTATATCAGACACGTGGATATATTCTATCTCTGTCTTCTACCTCTGCTGTTCCTTCTGAGCAGGCTGAGTGAGACACGTGGATATACTCTATCTCTGTCTTCTACCTCTGCTGTTCCTTCTGAGCAGGCTGAGTGAGGTGTAGATCAGACACGTGGATATACTCTATCTCTGTCTTCTACCTCTGCTGTTCCTTCTGAGCAGGCTGAGTGAGACACGTGGATATACTCTATCTCTGTCTTCTACCTCTGCTGTTCCTTCTGGGCAGGCTGAGTGAGGTGTCGATCAGACACGTGGATATACTCTATCTCTGTCTTCTACCTCTGCTGTTCCTTTTGAGCAGGCTGAGTGAGGTGTAGATCAGACACGTGGATATACTCTATCTCTATATTCTACCTCTGCTGTTCCTTGTGAGCAGGCTGAGTGAGACACGTGGATATACTCTATCTCTGTCTTCTACCTCTGCTGTTCCTTCTGAGCAGGCTGAGTGAGGTGTAGATCAGACACGTGGATATACTCTATCTCTGTATTCTACCTCTGCTGTTCCTTCTGAGCAGGCTGATAAGACACGTGGATATACTCTATCTCTGTCTTCTACCTCTGCTGTTCCTTCTGAGCAGGCTGAGTGAGGTGTAGATCAGACACGTGGATATACTCTATCTCTGTCTTATACCTCTGCTGTTCCTTCTGAGCAGGCTGAGCGAGGTGTAGATCAGACACGTGGATATACTCTATCTCTGTCTTCTACCTCTGTTGTTCCTTCTGAGCAGGCTGAGTGAGGTGTAGATCAGACACGTGGATATACTCTATCTCTGTCTTCTACCTCTGCTGTTCCTTCTGAGCAGGCTGAGTGAGACACGTGGATATAATCTATCTCTGTCTTCTACCTCTGCTGTTTCTCCTGAGCAGGCTGAGTGAGACACGTGGATATACTCTATCTCTGTCTTCTACCTCTGCTGTTCCTTCTGAACAGGCTGAGTGAGGTGTATATCAGACACGTGGATATATTCTATCTCTGTCTTCTACCTCTGCTGTTCCTTCTGAGCAGGCTGAGTGAGACACGTGGATATACTCTATCTCTGTCTTCTACCTCTGCTGTTCCTTCTGAGCAGGCTGAGTGAGGTGTAGATCAGACACGTGGATATACTCTATCTCTGTCTTCTACCTCTGCTGTTCCTTCTGAGCAGGCTGAGTGAGACACATGGATATACTCTATCTCTGTCTTCTACCTCTGCTGTTCCTTCTGGGCAGGCTGAGTGAGGTGTCGATCAGACACGTGGATATACTCTATCTCTGTCTTCTACCTCTGCTGTTCCTTTTGAGCAGGCTGAGTGAGGTGTAGATCAGACACGTGGATATACTCTATCTCTATATTCTACCTCTGCTGTTCCTTGTGAGCAGGCTGAGTGAGACACGTGGATATACTCTATCTCTGTCTTCTACCTCTGCTGTTCCTTCTGAGCAGGCTGAGTGAGGTGTAGATCAGACACGCGGATATACTCTATCTCTGTATTCTACCTCTGCTGTTCCTTCTGAGCAGGCTGATAAGACACGTGGATATACTCTATCTCTGTCTTCTACCTCTGCTGTTCCTTCTGAGCAGGCTGAGTGAGGTGTAGATCAGACACGTGGATATACTCTATCTCTGTCTTCTACCTCTGCTGTTCCTTCTGAGCAGGCTGAGCGAGGTGTAGATCAGACACGTGGATATACTCTATCTCTGTCTTCTACCTCTGTTGTTCCTTCTGAGCAGGCTGAGTGAGGTGTAGATCAGACTCTATCTCTGTCTTCTACCTCTGTTGTTCCTTCTGAGCAGGCTGAGTGAGGTGTAGATCAGAACTCTATCTCTGTCTTCTACCTCTGCTGTTCCTTCTGAGCAGGCTGAGTGAGACACGTGGATATAATCTATCTCTGTCTTCTACCTCTGCTGTTTCTCCTGAGCAGGCTGAGTGAGACACGTGGATATACTCTATCTCTGTCTTCTTCCTCTGCTGTTCCTTCTGAACAGGCTGAGTGAGGTGTAGATCAGACACGTGGATATACTCTATCTCTGTCTTCTACCTCTGCTGTTCCTTCTGAGCAGGCTGAGTGAGACACGTGGATATACTCTATCTCTGTCTTCTACCTCTTCTGTTCCTTCTGAGCAGGCTGAGTGAGGTGTCGATCAGACACGTGGATATAATCTATCTCTGTCTTCTACCTCTGCTGTTCCTTTTGAGAAGGCTGAGTGAGGTGTAGATCAGACACGTGGATATACTCTATCTCTGTATTGTACCTCTGCTGTTCATTCTGAGCAGGCTGGTTGAGGTGTCGATCAGACACGTGGATATACTCTATCTCTGTCTTCTACCTCTGCTGTTCTTTTCGAGCAGGCTGAGTGAAGTGTAGATCAGACACGTGGATATACTCTATCTCTATATTCTACCTCTGCTGTTCCTTCTGAGCAGGCTGAGTGAGACACGTGGATATACTCTATCTCTGTCTTCTACCTCTGCTGTTCCTTCTGAGCAGGCTGAGTGAGGTGTAGATCAGACACGTGGATATAGTCTATCTTTGTCTTCTACCTCTGCTGTTCCTTCTGAGCAGGCTGAGTGAGGTGTAGATCAGACACGTGGATATAGTCTATCTCTGTCTTCTACCTCTGCTGTTCCTTCTGAGCAGGCTGGGTGAGGTGTCGATTAGACACGTGGATATACTCTGTCTCTATCTTCTACCTATGCTGTTTCTTCTGAGCAGGCTGAGTGAGGTGTAGATCAGACACGTGGATATACTCCATCTCTGTCTTTTACTTCTGCTGTTCGATCTGAGCAGGCTGAGTGAGACACGTGGATATACTCTATCTCTGTCTTCTACCTCTGCTGTTCCTTCTGAGCAAGCTGAGTGAGACACGTGGATATACTTTATATCTGTCTTCTACCTCTGCTGTTCCTTCTGAGCAGGCTGAGTGAGGTGTATATCAGACACGTGGATATATTCTATCTCTGTCTTCTACCTCTGCTGTTCCTTCTGAGCAGGCTGAGTGAGACACGTGGATATACTCTATCTCTGTCTTCTACCTCTGCTGTTCCTTCTGAGCAAGCTGAGTGAGACACGTGGATATACTTTATATCTGTCTTCTACCTCTGCTGTTCCTTCTGAGCAGGCTGAGTGAGGTGTAGATCAGACACGCGGATATACTCTATCTCTGTATTCTACCTCTGCTGTTCCTTCTGAGCAGGCTGATAAGACACGTGGATATACTCTATCTCTGTCTTCTACCTCTGCTGTTCCTTCTGAGCAGGCTGAGTGAGGTGTAGATCAGACACGTGGATATACTCTATCTCTGTCTTCTACCTCTGCTGTTCCTTCTGAGCAGGCTGAGCGAGGTGTAGATCAGACACGTGGATATACTCTATCTCTGTCTTCTACCTCTGTTGTTCCTTCTGAGCAGGCTGAGTGAGGTGTAGATCAGACTCTATCTCTGTCTTCTACCTCTGTTGTTCCTTCTGAGCAGGCTGAGTGAGGTGTAGATCAGAACTCTATCTCTGTCTTCTACCTCTGCTGTTCCTTCTGAGCAGGCTGAGTGAGACACGTGGATATAATCTATCTCTGTCTTCTACCTCTGCTGTTTCTCCTGAGCAGGCTGAGTGAGACACGTGGATATACTCTATCTCTGTCTTCTTCCTCTGCTGTTCCTTCTGAACAGGCTGAGTGAGGTGTAGATCAGACACGTGGATATACTCTATCTCTGTCTTCTACCTCTGCTGTTCCTTCTGAGCAGGCTGAGTGAGACACGTGGATATACTCTATCTCTGTCTTCTACCTCTTCTGTTCCTTCTGAGCAGGCTGAGTGAGGTGTCGATCAGACACGTGGATATAATCTATCTCTGTCTTCTACCTCTGCTGTTCCTTTTGAGAAGGCTGAGTGAGGTGTAGATCAGACACGTGGATATACTCTATCTCTGTATTGTACCTCTGCTGTTCATTCTGAGCAGGCTGGTTGAGGTGTCGATCAGACACGTGGATATACTCTATCTCTGTCTTCTACCTCTGCTGTTCTTTTCGAGCAGGCTGAGTGAAGTGTAGATCAGACACGTGGATATACTCTATCTCTATATTCTACCTCTGCTGTTCCTTCTGAGCAGGCTGAGTGAGACACGTGGATATACTCTATCTCTGTCTTCTACCTCTGCTGTTCCTTCTGAGCAGGCTGAGTGAGGTGTAGATCAGACACGTGGATATAGTCTATCTTTGTCTTCTACCTCTGCTGTTCCTTCTGAGCAGGCTGAGTGAGGTGTAGATCAGACACGTGGATATAGTCTATCTCTGTCTTCTACCTCTGCTGTTCCTTCTGAGCAGGCTGGGTGAGGTGTCGATTAGACACGTGGATATACTCTGTCTCTATCTTCTACCTATGCTGTTTCTTCTGAGCAGGCTGAGTGAGGTGTAGATCAGACACGTGGATATACTCCATCTCTGTCTTTTACTTCTGCTGTTCGATCTGAGCAGGCTGAGTGAGACACGTGGATATACTCTATCTCTGTCTTCTACCTCTGCTGTTCCTTCTGAGCAAGCTGAGTGAGACACGTGGATATACTTTATATCTGTCTTCTACCTCTGCTGTTCCTTCTGAGCAGGCTGAGTGAGGTGTATATCAGACACGTGGATATATTCTATCTCTGTCTTCTACCTCTGCTGTTCCTTCTGAGCAGGCTGAGTGAGACACGTGGATATACTCTATCTCTGTCTTCTACCTCTGCTGTTCCTTCTGAGCAGGCTGAGTGAGACACGTGGATATACTCTATCTCTGTCTTCTACCTCTGCTGTTCCTTCTGGGCAGGCTGAGTGAGGTGTCGATCAGACACGTGGAGATACTCTATCTCTGTCTTCTACCTCTGCTGTTCCTTTTGAGCAGGCTGAGTGAGGTGTAGATCAGACACGTGGATATACTCTATCTCTATATTCTACCTCTGCTGTTCCTTGTGAGCAGGCTGAGTGAGACACGTGGATATACTCTATCTCTGTCTTCTACCTCTGCTGTTCCTTCTGAGCAGGCTGAGTGAGGTGTAGATCAGACACGTGGATATACTCTATCTCTGTATTCTACCTCTGCTGTTCCTTCTGAGCAGGCTGATAAGACACGTGGATATACTCTATCTCTGTCTTCTACCTCTGCTGTTCCTTCTGAGCAGGCTGAGTGAGGTGTAGATCAGACACGTGGATATACTCTATCTCTGTCTTATACCTCTGCTGTTCCTTCTGAGCAGGCTGAGCGAGGTGTAGATCAGACACGTGGATATACTCTATCTCTGTCTTCTACCTCTGTTGTTCCTTCTGAGCAGGCTGAGTGAGGTGTAGATCAGACACGTGGATATACTCTATCTCTGTCTTCTACCTCTGCTGTTCCTTCTGAGCAGGCTGAGTGAGACACGTGGATATAATCTATCTCTGTCTTCTACCTCTGCTGTTTCTCCTGAGCAGGCTGAGTGAGACACGTGGATATACTCTATCTCTGTCTTCTACCTCTGCTGTTCCTTCTGAACAGGCTGAGTGAGGTGTATATCAGACACGTGGATATATTCTATCTCTGTCTTCTACCTCTGCTGTTCCTTCTGAGCAGGCTGAGTGAGACACGTGGATATACTCTATCTCTGTCTTCTACCTCTGCTGTTCCTTCTGAGCAGGCTGAGTGAGGTGTAGATCAGACACGTGGATATACTCTATCTCTGTCTTCTACCTCTGCTGTTCCTTCTGAGCAGGCTGAGTGAGACACGTGGATATACTCTATCTCTGTCTTCTACCTCTGCTGTTCCTTCTGGGCAGGCTGAGTGAGGTGTCGATCAGACACGTGGATATACTCTATCTCTGTCTTCTACCTCTGCTGTTCCTTTTGAGCAGGCTGAGTGAGGTGTAGATCAGACACGTGGATATACTCTATCTCTATATTCTACCTCTGCTGTTCCTTGTGAGCAGGCTGAGTGAGACACGTGGATATACTCTATCTCTGTCTTCTACCTCTGCTGTTCCTTCTGAGCAGGCTGAGTGATGTGTAGATCAGACACGTGGATATACTCTATCTCTGTATTCTACCTCTGCTGTTCCTTCTGAGCAGGCTGATAAGACACGTGGATATACTCTATCTCTGTCTTCTACCTCTGCTGTTCCTTCTGAGCAGGCTGAGTGAGGTGTAGATCAGACACGTGGATATACTCTATCTCTGTCTTCTACCTCTGCTGTTCCTTCTGAGCAGGCTGAGCGAGGTGTAGATCAGACACGTGGATATACTCTATCTCTGTCTTCTACCTCTGTTGTTCCTTCTGAGCAGGCTGAGTGAGGTGTAGATCAGACTCTATCTCTGTCTTCTACCTCTGTTGTTCCTTCTGAGCAGGCTGAGTGAGGTGTAGATCAGAACTCTATCTCTGTCTTCTACCTCTGCTGTTCCTTCTGAGCAGGCTGAGTGAGACACGTGGATATAATCTATCTCTGTCTTCTACCTCTGCTGTTTCTCCTGAGCAGGCTGAGTGAGACACGTGGATATACTCTATCTCTGTCTTCTACCTCTGCTGTTCCTTCTGAACAGGCTGAGTGAGGTGTAGATCAGACACGTGGATATACTCTATCTCTGTCTTCTACCTCTGCTGTTCCTTCTGAGCAGGCTGAGTGAGGTGTCGATCAGACACGTGGATATAATCTATCTCTGTCTTCTACCTCTGCTGTTCCTTTTGAGAAGGCTGAGTGAGGTGTAGATCAGACACGTGGATATACTCTATCTCTGTATTGTACCTCTGCTGTTCATTCTGAGCAGGCTGGTTGAGGTGTCGATCAGACACGTGGATATACTCTATCTCTGTCTTCTACCTCTGCTGTTCTTTTCGAGCAGGCTGAGTGAAGTGTAGATCAGACACGTGGATATACTCTATCTCTATATTCTACCTCTGCTGTTCCTTCTGAGCAGGCTGAGTGAGACACGTGGATATACTCTATCTCTGTCTTCTACCTCTGCTGTTCCTTCTGAGCAGGCTGAGTGAGGTGTAGATCAGACACGTGGATATACTCTATCTTTGTCTTCTACCTCTGCTGTTCCTTCTGAGCAGGCTGAGTGAGACACGTGGATATACTCTATCTCTGTCTTCTACCTCTGCTGTTCCTTCTGAGTAGGCTGAGTGAGGTGTAGATCAGACACGTGGATATACTCTATCTTTGTCTTCTACCTCTGCTGTTCCTTCTGAGCAGGCTGAGTGAGGTGTAGATCAGACACGTGGATATAGTCTATTTCTGTCTTCTACCTCTGCTGTTCCTTCTGAGCAGGCTGGGTGAGGTGTCGATTAGACACGTGGATATACTCTGTCTCTATCTTCTACCTATGCTGTTTCTTCTGAGCAGGCTGAGTGAGGTGTAGATCAGACACGTGGATATACTCCATCTCTGTCTTTTACTTCTGCTGTTCGATCTGAGCAGGCTGAGTGAGACACGTGGATATACTCTATCTCTGTCTTCTACCTCTGCTGTTCCTTCTGAGCAAGCTGAGTGAGACACGTGGATATACTTTATATCTGTCTTCTACCTATGCTGTTCCTTCTGAGCAGGCTGAGTGAGGTGTATATCAGACACGTGGATATATTCTATCTCTGTCTTCTACCTCTGCTGTTCCTTCTGAGCAGGCTGAGTGAGACACGTGGATATACTCTATCTCTGTCTTCTACCTCTGCTGTTCCTTCTGAGCAGGCTGAGTGAGGTGTAGATCAGACACGTGGATATACTCTATCTCTGTCTTCTACCTCTGCTGTTCCTTCTGAGCAGGCTGAGTGAGACACGTGGATATACTCTATCTCTGTCTTCTACCTCTGCTGTTCCTTCTGGGCAGGCTGAGTGAGGTGTCGATCAGACACGTGGATATACTCTATCTCTGTCTTCTACCTCTGCTGTTCCTTTTGAGCAGGCTGAGTGAGGTGTAGATCAGACACGTGGATATACTCTATCTCTATATTCTACCTCTGCTGTTCCTTGTGAGCAGGCTGAGCGAGACACGTGGATATACTCTATCTCTGTCTTCTACCTCTGCTGTTCCTTCTGAGCAGGCTGAGTGAGGTGTAGATCAGACACGTGGATATACTCTATCTCTGTCTTCTACCTCTGCTGTTCCTTCTGAGCAGGCTGAGCGAGGTGTAGATCAGACACGTGGATATACTCTATCTCTGTCTTCTACCTCTGTTGTTCCTTCTGAGCAGGCTGAGTGAGGTGTAGATCAGACACGTGGGTATACTCTATCTCTGTCTTCTACCTCTGCTGTTCCTTCTGAGCAGGCTGAGTGAGACACGTGGATATAATCTATCTCTGTCTTCTACCTCTGCTGTTTCTCCTGAGCAGGCTGAGTGAGACACGTGGATATACTCTATCTCTGTCTTCTACCTCTGCTGTTCCTTCTGAACAGGCTGAGTGAGGTGTAGATCAGACACGTGGATATACTCTATCTCTGTCTTCTACCTCTGCTGTTCCTTCTGAGCAGGCTGAGTGAGACACGTGGATATACTCTATCTCTGTCTTCTACCTCTTCTGTTCCTTCTGAGCAGGCTGAGTTAGGTGTCGATCAGACACGTGGATATAATCTATCTCTGTCTTCTACCTCTGCTGTTCCTTTTGAGCAGGCTGAGTGAGGTGTAGATCAGACACGTGGATATACTCTATCTCTGTATTGTACCTCTGCTGTTTCTCCTGAGCAGGCTGAGTGAGACACGTGGATATACTCTATCTCTGTCTTCTACCTCTGCTGTTCCTTCCGAGCAGGCTGAGTGAGACACGTGGATATACTCAATCTCTGTCTTCTACCTCTGCTGTTCCTTCTGAGCAGGCTGAGTGAGACACGTGGATATACTCTATCTCTATCTTCTACCTCTGCTGTTTCTTCTGAGGAGGCTGAGTGAGACAAGTGGATATACTCTATCTCTATCTTCTACCTCTGCTGTTTCTTCTGAGGAGGCTGAGTGAGACACGTGGATATACTCTATCTCTGTCTTCTACCTCTGATGTTCCTTCTGAGCAGGCTGAGTGAGTTGTGGATCAGACACGTGGGTATACTCTATCTCTGTCGTCTACCTCTGCTGTTCCTTCTGAGCAGGCTGAGTGAGACACGTGGATATACTCTATCTCTGTCTTCTACCTCTGCTGTTCCTTCTGAGCAGGCTGAGTGAGACACGTGGATATACTCTATCTCTGTCTTCTACCTCTGCTGTTCCTTCCGAGCAGGCTGAGTGAGACACGTGGATATACTCTATATCTGTCTTCCATCTATGCTGTTCCTTCTGAGCAGGCTGAGTAAGACACGTGGATATACTATATATCTGTCTTCCATCTATGCTCTTCCTTCTGAGCAGGCTGAGTAAGACACGTGGATATACTCTATCTATGTCTTCTACCTCTGATGTTCCTTCTGAGCAGGCTGGGTGAGACACGTGGATATTCTCTATCTCTGTCTTCTACCTCTGCTGTTCCTTCTGAGCAGGCTGAGTGAGATACGTGGATATACTCTATATCTGTCTTCCATCTATGCTGTTCCTTCTGAGCAGGCTGAGTAAGACACGTGGATATACTCTATCTCTGTCTTCTACCTCTGCTGTTTCTTCTGAGCAGGCTGAGTGAGACACGTGGATATACTCTATCTCTATCTTCTACCTCTGCTGTTTCTTCGGAGGAGGCTGAGTGAGACACGTGGATATACTCTATCTCTATCTTCTACCTCTGCTGTTTCTTCTGAGGAGGCTGAGTGAGACACGTGGATATACTCTATCTCTGTCTTCTACCTCTGATGTTCCTTCTGAGCAGGCTGAGTGAGGTGTGGATCAGACACGTGGGTATACTCTATCTCTGTCTTCTACCTCTGCTGTTTCTTCTGAGCAGGCTGAGTGAGACACGTGGATATACTCTATCTCTGTCTTCTACCTCTGCTGTTCCTTCCGAGCAGGCTGAGTGAGACACGTGGATATACTCTATATCTGTCTTCCATCTATGCTGTTCCTTCTGAGCAGGCTGAGTAAGACACGTGGATATACTCTATATCTGTCTTCCATCTATGCTGTTCCTTCTGAGCAGGCTGAGTAAGACACGTGGATATACTCTATCTATGTCTTCTACCTCTGATGTTCCTTCTGAGCAGGCTGAGTGAGAAACGTGGATATTCTCTATCTCTGTCTTCTACCTCTGCTGTTCCTTCTGACCAGGCTGAGTGAGATACGTGGATATACTCTATATCTGTCTTCCATCTATGCTGTCCCTTCTGAGCAGGCTGAGTAAGACACGTGGATATACTCTATCTCTGTCTTCTACCTCTGCTGTTCCTTCCGAGCAGGCTGAGTGAGGTGTATATCAGACACGTGGATATACTATATCTCTGTCTTCTACCTCTGCTGTTCCTTCTGAGCAGGCTGAGTGAGACACGTGGATATACTCTTTCTCTGTCTTCTACCTCTGATGTTCCTTCTGAGCAGGCTGAGTGAGGTGTATATCAGACACGTGGGTATACTCTATCTCTGTCTTCTACCTCTGCTGTTCCTTCTGAGCAGGCTGAGTGAGACACGTGGATATAATCTATCTCTGTCTTCTACCTCTGCTGTTTCTCCTGAGCAGGCTGAGTGAGACACGTGGATATACTCTATCTCTGTCTTCTACCTCTGCTGTTCCTTCTGAACAGGCTGAGTGAGGAGTAGATCAGACACGTGGATATACTCTATCTCTGTCTTCTACCTCTGCTGTTCCTTCTGAGCAGGCTGAGTGAGACACGTGGATATACTCTATCTCTGTCTTCTACCTCTTCTGTTCCTTCTGAGCAGGCTGAGTTAGGTGTCGATCAGACACGTGGATATAATCTATCTCTGTCTTCTACCTCTGCTGTTCCTTTTGAGCAGGCTGAGTGAGGTGTAGATCAGACACGTGGATATACTCTATCTCTGTATTGTACCTCTGCTGTTTCTCCTGAGCAGGCTGAGTGAGACACGTGGATATACTCTATCTCTGTCTTCTACCTCTGCTGTTCCTTCTGAACAGGCTGAGTGAGGTGTAGATCAGACACGTGGATATACTATATCTCTGTCTTCTACCTCTGCTGTTCCTTCCGAGCAGGCTGAGTGAGACACGTGGATATACTCAATCTCTGTCTTCTACCTCTGCTGTTCCTTCTGAGCAGGCTGAGTGAGACACGTGGATATACTCTATCTCTATCTTCTACCTCTGCTGTTTCTTCTGAGGAGGCTGAGTGAGACACGTGGATATACTCTATCTCTATCTTCTACCTCTGCTGTTTCTTCTGAGGAGGCTGAGTGAGACACGTGGATATACTCTATCTCTGTCTTCTACCTCTGATGTTCCTTCTGAGCAGGCTGAGTGAGGTGTGGATCAGACACGTGGGTATACTCTATCTCTGTCGTCTACCTCTGCTGTTCCTTCTGAGCAGGCTGAGTGAGACACGTGGATATACTCTATCTCTGTCTTCTACCTCGGCTGTTCCTTCTGAGCAGGCTAAGTGAGACACGTGGATATACTCTATCTCTGTCTTCTACCTCTGCTGTTCCTTCCGAGCAGGCTGAGTGAGACACGTGGATATACTCTATATCTGTCTTCCATCTATGCTGTTCCTTCTGAGCAGGCTGAGTAAGACACGTGGATATACTATATATCTGTCTTCCATCTATGCTGTTCCTTCTGAGCAGGCTGAGTAAGACACGTGGATATACTCTATCTATGTCTTCTACCTCTGATGTTCCTTCTGAGCAGGCTGGGTGAGACACGGGGATATTCTCTATCTCTGTCTTCTACCTCTGCTGTTCCTTCTGAGCAGGCTGAGTGAGATACGTGGATATACTCTATATCTGTCTTCCATCTATGCTGTTCCTTCTGAGCAGGCTGAGTAAGACACGTGGATATACTCTATATATGTCTTCTACCTCTGATGTTCCTTCTGAGCAGGCTGAGTGAGACACGTGGATATTCTCTATCTCTGTCTTCTACCTCTGCTGTTCCTTCTGAGCAGGCTGAGTGAGATACGTGGATATACTATATATCTGTCTTCCATCTATGCTGTTCCTTCTGAGCAGGCTGAGTAAGACACGTGGATATACTCTATCTCTGTCTTCTACCTCTGCTGTTCCTTCCGAGCAGGCTGAGTGAGGTGTATATCAGACACGTGGATATACTATATCTCTGTCTTCTACCTCTGCTGTTCCTTCTGAGCAGGCTGAGTGAGACACGTGGATATACTCTATCTCTATCTTCTACCTCTGCTGTTCCTTCTGAGCAGGCTGAGTGAGACACGTGGATATACTCTATCTCTGTCTTCTACCTCTGCTGTTTCTCCTGAGCAGGCTGAGTGAGACACGTGGATATAATCTATCTCTGTCTTCTACCTCTGCTGTTCCTTCTGAACAGGCTGAGTGAGGTGTAGATCAGACACGTGGATATACTCTATCTCTGTCTTCTACCTCTGCTGTTCCTTCTGAGCAGGCTGAGTGAGACACGTGGATATACTCTATCTCTGTCTTATACCTCTTCTGTTCCTTCTGAGCAGGCTGAGTGAGGTATCGATCAGACACGTGGATATACTCTATCTCTGTCTTCTACCTCTGCTGTTCCTTTTGAGCAGGCTGAGTGAGGTGTAGATCAGACACGTGGATATACTCTATCTCTGTCTTGTACCTCTGCTGTTTCTCCTGAGCAGGCTGAGTGAGACACGTGGATATACTCTATCTCTGTCTTCTACCTCTGCTGTTCCTCCTGAACAGGCTGAGTGAGGTGTAGATCAGACACGTGGATATACTATATCTCTGTCTTCTACCTCCGCTGTTTCTTCTGAGCAGGCTGAGTGAGACACGTGGATATACTCTATCTTTGTCTTCTACCTCTTCTGTTCCTTCTGAGCAGGCTGAGTAAGACACGTGGATATACTCTATCTCTGTCTTCTACCTCTGCTGTTTCTTCTGAGCAGGCTGAGTGAGACACGTGGATATACTCTATCTCTATCTTCTACCTCTGCTGTTTCTTCGGAGGAGGCTGAGTGAGACACGTGGATATACTCTATCTCTATCTTCTACCTCTGATGTTCCTTCTGAGCAGGCTGAGTGAGGTGTGGATCAGACACGTGGGTATACTCTATCTCTGTCTTCTACCTCTGCTGTTCCTTCTGACCAGGCTGAGTGAGATACGTGGATATACTCTATATCTGTCTTCCATCTATGCTGTCCCTTCTGAGCAGGCTGAGTAAGACACGTGGATATACTCTATCTCTGTCTTCTACCTCTGCTGTTCCTTCCGAGCAGGCTGATTGAGGTGTATATCAGACACGTGGATATACTATATCTCTGTCTTCTACCTCTGCTGTTCCTTCTGAGCAGGCTGAGTGAGACACGTGGATATACTCTTTCTCTGTCTTCTACCTCTGATGTTCCTTCTGAGCAGGCTGAGTGAGGTGTATATCAGACACGTGGGTATACTCTATCTCTGTCTTCTAACTCTGCTGTTCCTTCTGAGCAGGCTGAGTGAGACACGTGGATATAATCTATCTCTGTCTTCTACCTCTGCTGTTTCTCCTGAGCAGGCTGAGTGAGACACGTGGATATACTCTATCTCTGTCTTCTACCTCTGCTGTTCCTTCTGAACAGGCTGAGTGAGGTGTAGATCAGACACGTGGATATACTCTATCTCTGTCTTCTACCTCTGCTGTTCCTTCTGAGCAGGCTGAGTGAGACACGTGGATATACTCTATCTCTGTCTTCTACCTCTTCTGTTCCTTCTGAGCAGGCTGAGTTAGGTGTCGATCAGACACGTGGATATAATCTATCTCTGTCTTCTACCTCTGCTGTTCCTTTTGAGCAGGCTGAGTGAGGTGTAGATCAGACACGTGGATATACTCTATCTCTGTATTGTACCTCTGCTGTTTCTCCTGAGCAGGCTGAGTGAGACACGTGGATATACTCTATCTCTGTCTTCTACCTCTGCTGTTCCTTCTGAACAGGCTGAGTGAGGTGTAGATCAGACACGTGGATATACTATATCTCTGTCTTCTACCTCTGCTGTTCCTTCCGAGCAGGCTGAGTGAGACACGTGGATATACTCAATCTCTGTCTTCTACCTCTGCTGTTCCTTCTGAGCAGGCTGAGTGAGACACGTGGATATACTCTATCTCTATCTTCTACCTCTGCTGTTTCTTCTGAGGAGGCTGAGTGAGACACGTGGATATACTCTATCTCTATCTTCTACCTCTGCTGTTTCTTCTGAGGAGGCTGAGTGAGACACGTGGATATACTCTATCTCTGTCTTCTACCTCTGATGTTCCTTCTGAGCAGGCTGAGTGAGGTGTGGATCAGACACGTGGGTATACTCTATCTCTGTCGTCTACCTCTGCTGTTCCTTCTGAGCAGGCTGAGTGAGACACGTGGATATACTCTATCTCTGTCTTCTACCTCGGCTGTTCCTTCTGAGCAGGCTAAGTGAGACACGTGGATATACTCTATCTCTGTCTTCTACCTCTGCTGTTCCTTCCGAGCAGGCTGAGTGAGACACGTGGATATACTCTATATCTGTCTTCCATCTATGCTGTTCCTTCTGAGCAGGCTGAGTAAGACACGTGGATATACTATATATCTGTCTTCCATCTATGCTGTTCCTTCTGAGCAGGCTGAGTAAGACACGTGGATATACTCTATCTATGTCTTCTACCTCTGATGTTCCTTCTGAGCAGGCTGGGTGAGACACGGGGATATTCTCTATCTCTGTCTTCTACCTCTGCTGTTCCTTCTGAGCAGGCTGAGTGAGATACGTGGATATACTCTATATCTGTCTTCCATCTATGCTGTTCCTTCTGAGCAGGCTGAGTAAGACACGTGGATATACTCTATATATGTCTTCTACCTCTGATGTTCCTTCTGAGCAGGCTGAGTGAGACACGTGGATATTCTCTATCTCTGTCTTCTACCTCTGCTGTTCCTTCTGAGCAGGCTGAGTGAGATACGTGGATAAACTATATATCTGTCTTCCATCTATGCTGTTCCTTCTGAGCAGGCTGAGTAAGACACGTGGATATACTCTATCTCTGTCTTCTACCTCTGCTGTTCCTTCCGAGCAGGCTGAGTGAGGTGTATATCAGACACGTGGATATACTATATCTCTGTCTTCTACCTCTGCTGTTCCTTCTGAGCAGGCTGAGTGAGACACGTGGATATACTCTATCTCTATCTTCTACCTCTGCTGTTCCTTCTGAGCAGGCTGAGTGAGACACGTGGATATACTCTATCTCTGTCTTCTACCTCTGCTGTTTCTCCTGAGCAGGCTGAGTGAGACACGTGGATATAATCTATCTCTGTCTTCTACCTCTGCTGTTCCTTCTGAACAGGCTGAGTGAGGTGTAGATCAGACACGTGGATATACTCTATCTCTGTCTTCTACCTCTGCTGTTCCTTCTGAGCAGGCTGAGTGAGACACGTGGATATACTCTATCTCTGTCTTATACCTCTTCTGTTCCTTCTGAGCAGGCTGAGTGAGGTATCGATCAGACACGTGGATATACTCTATCTCTGTCTTCTACCTCTGCTGTTCCTTTTGAGCAGGCTGAGTGAGGTGTAGATCAGACACGTGGATATACTCTATCTCTGTCTTGTACCTCTGCTGTTTCTCCTGAGCAGGCTGAGTGAGACACGTGGATATACTCTATCTCTGTCTTCTACCTCTGCTGTTCCTCCTGAACAGGCTGAGTGAGGTGTAGATCAGACACGTGGATATACTATATCTCTGTCTTCTACCTCCGCTGTTTCTTCTGAGCAGGCTGAGTGAGACACGTGGATATACTCTATCTTTGTCTTCTACCTCTTCTGTTCCTTCTGAGCAGGCTGAGTAAGACACGTGGATATACTCTATCTCTGTCTTCTACCTCTGCTGTTTCTTCTGAGCAGGCTGAGTGAGACACGTGGATATACTCTATCTCTATCTTCTACCTCTGCTGTTTCTTCGGAGGAGGCTGAGTGAGACACGTGGATATACTCTATTTCTATCTTCTACCTCTGATGTTCCTTCTGAGCAGGCTGAGTGAGGTGTGGATCAGACACGTGGGTATACTCTATCTCTGTCTTCTACCTCTGCTGTTCCTTCTGAGCAGGCTGAGTGAGACACGTGGATATACTCTATCTCTGTCTTCTACCTCTGCTGTTCCTTCCGAGCAGGCTGAGTAAGACACGTGGATATACTCTATCTATGTCTTCTACCTCTGATGTTCCTTCTGAGCAGGCTGAGTGAGAAACGTGGATATTCTCTATCTCTGTCTTCTACCTCTGCTGTTCCTTCTGACCAGGCTGAGTGAGATACGTGGATATACTCTATATCTGTCTTCCATCTATGCTGTTCCTTCTGAGCAGGCTGAGTAAGACACGTGTATATACTCTATCTCTGTCTTCTACCTCTGCTGTTCCTTCCGAGCAGGCTGAGTGAGGTGTATATCAGACACGTGGATATACTATATCTCTGTCTTCTACCTCTGCTGTTCCTTCTGAGCAGGCTGAGTGAGACACGTGGATATACTCTATCTCTGTCTTCTACCTCTGATGTTCCTTCTGAGCAGGCTGAGTGAGGTGTATATCAGACACGTGGGTATACTCTATCTCTGTCTTCTACCTCTGCTGTTCCTTCTGAGCAGGCTGAGTGAGACACATGGATATACACTATCTCTGTCTTCTACCTCTGCTGTTCCTTCTGAGTAGGCTGAGTGAGGTGTAGATCAGACACGTGGATATACTCTATCTCTGTTTTGTACCTCTGCTGTTCCTTCTGAGCAGGCTGAGTGAGACACGTGCATATACTCTATCTCTGTCTTCTACCTCTGCTGTTCCTTTCTGAGCAGGCTGAGTGAGACACGTGGATATACTCTATATCTGTCTTCCATCTATGCTGTTCCTTCTGAGCAGGCTGAGTAAGACACGTGGATATACTCTATCTCTGTCTTCTACCTCTGCTGTTTCTTCTGAGCAGGCTGAGTGAGGTGTAGATCAGACACGTGTATATACTCTATCTCTGTCTTCTACCTCTGCTGTTCCTTCTGAGCAGGCTGAGTGAGACACGTGGATATACTCTATCTCTGTCTTCTACCTCTGATGTTTCTTTTGAGCAGGCTGAGTGAGGTGTATATCAGACACGTGGATATACTCTATCTCTGTCTTCTACCTCTGCTGTTCCTTCTGAGCAGGCTGAGTGAGGTGTAGATCAGACACGTGGATATACTCTATCTCTGTCTTCTACCTCTGCTGTTCCTTCTGAGCAGGCTGAGTGAGACACGTGGATATACTCTATCTCTGTCTTCTACCTATGATGTTCCTTCTGAGCAGGCTGAGTGAGACACGTGGATATACTCTATCTCTGTCTTCTACCTCTGCTGTTCCTTCCGAGCAGGCTGAGTGAGACACGTGGATATACTCTATATCTGTCTTCCATCTATGCTGTTCCTTCTGAGCAGGCTGAGTAAGACACGTGGATATACTCTATATCTGTCTTCCATCTATGCTGTTCCTTCTGAGCAGGCTGAGTAAGACACGTGGATATACTCTATCTATGTCTTCTACCTCTGATGTTCCTTCTGAGCAGGCTGAGTGAGAAACGTGGATATTCTCTATCTCTGTCTTCTACCTCTGCTGTTCCTTCTGACCAGGCTGAGTGAGATACGTGGATATACTCTATATCTGTCTTCCATCTATGCTGTTCCTTCTGAGCAGGCTGAGTAAGACACGTGGATATACTATATCTCTGTCTTCTACCTCTGCTGTTCCTTCCGAGCAGGCTGAGTGAGGTGTATATCAGACACGTGGATATACTATATCTCTGTCTTCTACCTCTGCTGTTCCTTCTGAGCAGGCTGAGTGAGACACGTGGATATACTCTATCTCTGTCTTCTACCTCTGCTGTTCCTTCTGAGCAGGCTGAGTGAGACACGTGGATATACTCTATCTCTGTCTTCTACCTCTGATGTTCCTTCTGAGCAGGCTGAGTGAGACACGTGGATATACTCTATCTCTGTCTTCTACCTCTGCTGTACCTTCCGAGCAGGCTGAGTGAGACACGTGGATATACTCTATACCTGTCTTCCATCTATGCTGTTCCTTCTGAGCAGGCTGAGTAAGACACGTGGATATACTCTATATCTGTCTTCCATCTATGCTGTTCCTTCTGAGCAGGCTGAGTAAGACACGTGGATATACTCTATCTATGTCTTCTACCTCTGATGTTCCTTCTGAGCAGGCTGAGGGAGAAAAGTGGATATTCTCTATCTCTGTCTTCTACCTCTGCTGTTCCTTCTGACCAGGCTGAGTGAGATACGTGGATATACTCTATATCTGTCTTCCATCTATGCTGTTCCTTCTGAGCAGGCTGAGTAAGACACGTGGATATACTATATCTCTGTCTTCTACCTCTGCTGTTCCTTCCGAGCAGGCTGAGTGAGGTGTATATCAGACACGTGGATATACTATATCTCTGTCTTCTACCTCTGCTGTTCCTTCTGAGCAGGCTGAGTGAGACACGTGGATATACTCTATCTCTATCTTCTACCTCTGCTGTTCCTTCTGAGCAGGCTGAGTGAGACACGTGGATATACTCTATCTCTGTTTTCTACCTCTGATGTTCCTTCTGAGCAGGCTGAGTGAGGTGTATATCAGACACGTGGGTATACTCTATCTCTGTCTTCTACCTCTGCTGTTCCTTCTGAGCAGGCTGAGTGAGACACGTGGATATACGCTATCTCTGTATGCTACCTCTGCTGTTCCTTCTGAGCAGGCTGAGTGAGACACATGGATATACTCTATTTCTGTCTTCTACCTCTGCTGTTCCTTCTGAGTAGGCTGAGTGAGGTGTAGATCAGACACGTGGATATACTCTATCTCTGTTTTGTACCTCTGCTGTTCCTTCTGAGCATGCTGAGTGAGACACGTGGATATACTCTATCTCTGTCTTCTACCTCTGCTGTTCCTTTCTGAGCAGGCTGAGTGAGACACGTGGATATACTCTATATCTGTCTTCCATCTATGCTGTTCCTTCTGAGCAGGCTGAGTAAGACACGTGGATATACTCTTTCTCTCTCTTCTACCTCTGCTGTTTCTTCTGAGCAGGCTGAGTGAGGTGTAGATCAGACACGTGTATATACTCTATCTCTGTCTTCTACCTCTGCTGTTCCTTCTGAGCAGGCTGAGTGAGACACGTGGATATACTCTATCTCTGTCTTCTACCTCTGATGTTTCTTTTGAGCAGGCTGAGTGAGGTGTATATCAGACACGTGGATATACTCTATCTCTGTCTTCTACCTCTGCTGTTCCTTCTGAGCAGGGTGAGTGAGGTGTAGATCAGACACGTGGATATACTCTATCTCTGTCTTCTACCTCTGCTGTTCCTTCTGAGCAGGCTGAGTGAGACACGTGGATATACTATATCTCTGTCTTCTACCTCTGCTGTTCCTTCCGAGCAGGCTGAGTGAGGTGTATATCAGACACGTGGATATACTATATCTCTGTCTTCTACCTCTGCTGTTCCTTCTGAGCAGGCTGAGTGAGACACGTGGATATACTCTATCTCTATCTTCTACCTCTGCTGTTCCTTCTGAGCAGGCTGAGTGAGGTGTAGATCAGACACGTGTATATACTCTATCTCTGTCTTCTACCTCTGCTGTTCCTTCTGAGCAGGCTGAGTGAGACACGTGGATATACTATATCTCTGTCTTCTACCTCTGCTGTTCCTTCCGAGCAGGCTGAGTGAGGTGTATATCAGACACGTGGATATACTATATCTCTGTCTTCTACCTCTGCTGTTCCTTCTGAGCAGGCTGAGTGAGACACGTGGATATACTCTATCTCTATCTTCTACCTCTGCTGTTCCTTCTGAGCAGGCTGAGTGAGACACGTGGATATACTCTATCTCTGTCTTCTACCTCTGATGTTCCTTCTGAGCAGGCTGAGTGAGGTGTATATCAGACACGTGGGTATACTCTATCTCTGTCATCTACCTCTGCTGTTCCTTCTGAGCAGGCTGAGTGAGACACGTGGATATACGCTATCTCTGTATGCTACCTCTGCTGTTCCTTCTGAGCAGGCTGAGTGAGACACATGGATATACTCTATCTCTGTCTTCTACCTCTGCTGTTCCTTCTGAGTAGGCTGAGTGAGGTGTAGATCAGACACGTGGATATACTCTATCTCTGTTTTGTACCTCTGCTGTTCCTTCTGAGCAGGCTGAGTGAGACACGTGGATATACTCTATCTCTGTCTTCTACCTCTGCTGTTCCTTTCTGAGCAGGCTGAGTGAGACACGTGGATATACTCTATATCTGTCTTCCATCTATGCTGTTCCTTCTGAGCAGGCTGAGTAAGACACGTGGATATACTCTATCTCTGTCTTCTACCTCTGCTGTTTCTTCTGAGCAGGCTGAGTGAGGTGTAGATCAGACACGTGTATATACTCTATCTCTGTCTTCTACCTCTGCTGTTCCTTCTGAGCAGGCTGAGTGAGACACGTGGATATACTCTATCTCTGTCTTCTACCTCTGATGTTTCTTTTGAGCAGGCTGAGTGAGGTGTATATCAGACACGTGGATATACTCTATCTCTGTCTTCTACCTCTGCTGTTCCTTCTGAGCAGGCTGAGTGAGGTGTAGATCAGACACGTGGATATACTCTATCTCTGTCTTCTACCTCTGCTGTTCCTTCTGAGCAGGCTGAGTGAGATACGTGGATATACTCTATCTCTGACTTCTACCTCTGATGTTCCTTCTGAGCAGGCTGAGTGAGACACAAGGATATACACTATCTCTGTCTTCTACCTCTGCTGTTCCTTCTGAGTAGGCTGAGTGAGGTGTAGATCAGACACGTGGATATACTTTATCTCTGTCTTCTACCTCTGCTGTTCCTTTCTGAGCAGGCTGAGTGAGACACGTGGATATACTCTATATCTGTCTTCCATCTATGCTGTTCCTTCTGACCAGGCTGAGTAAGACACGTGGATATACTCTATCTCTGTCTTCTACCTCTGCTGTTTCTTCTGAGCAGGCTGAGTGAGGTGTAGATCAGACACGTGTATATACTCTATCTCTGTCTTCTACCTCTGCTGTTCCTTCTGAGCAGGCTGAGTGAGACACGTGGATATACTCTATCTCTGTTTTGTACCTCTGCTGTTCCTTCTGAGCAGGCTGAGTGAGACACGTGGATATACTCTATCTCTGTCTTCTACCTCTGTTGTTCCTTTCTGAGCAGGCTGAGTGAGACACGTGGATATACTATATATCTGTCTTCCATCTATGCTGTTCCTTCTGAGCAGGCTGAGTAAGACACGTGGATATACTCTATCCCTGTCTTCTACCTCTGCTGTTTCTTCTGAGCAGGCTGAGTGAGGTGTAGATCAGACACGTGTATATACTCTATCTCTGTCTTCTACCTCTGATGTTCCTTCTGAGCAGGCTGAGTGAGACACGTGGATATACTCTATCTCTGTTTTGTACCTCTGCTGTTCCTTCTGAGCAGGCTGAGTGAGACATGTGGATATACTCTATCTCTGTCTTCTACCTCTGCTGTTCCTTTCTGAGCAGGCTGAGTGAGACACGTGGATATACTCTATATCTGTCTTCCATCTATGCTGTTCCTTCTGAGCAGGCTGAGTAAGACACGTGGATATACTCTATCTCTGTATTCTACCTCTGCTGTTTCTTCTGAGCAGGCTGAGTGAGGTGTAGATCAGACACGTGTATATACTCTATCTCTGTCTTCTACCTCTGCTGTTCCTTCTGAGCAGGCTGAGTGAGACACGTGGATATACGCTATCTCTGTATGCTACCTCTGCTGTTCCTTCTGAGCAGGCTGAGTGAGGTGTATATCAGACACGTGGGTATACTCTATCTCTGTCTTCTACCTCTGCTGTTCCTTCTGAGCAGGCTGAGTGAGACACGTGGATATACGCTATCTCTGTATGCTACCTCTGCTGTTCCTTCTGAGCAGGCTGAGTGAGACACATGGATATACTCTATCTCTGTCTTCTACCTCTGCTGTTCCTTCTGAGTAGGCTGAGTGAGGTGTAGATCAGACACGTGGATATACTCTATCTCTGTTTTGTACCTCTGCTGTTCCTTCTGAGCAGGCTGAGTGAGACACGTGGATATACTCTATCTCTGTCTTCTACCTCTGCTGTTCCTTTCTGAGCAGGCTGAGTGAGACACGTGGATATACTCTATATCTGTCTTCCATCTATGCTGTTCCTTCTGAGCAGGCTGAGTAAGACACGTGGATATACTCTATCTCTGTCTTCTACCTCTGCTGTTTCTTCTGAGCAGGCTGAGTGAGGTGTAGATCAGACACGTGTATATACTCTATCTCTGTCTTCTACCTCTGCTGTTCCTTCTGAGCAGGCTGAGTGAGACACGTGGATATACTCTATCTCTGTCTTCTACCTCTGATGTTTCTTTTGAGCAGGCTGAGTGAGGTGTATATCAGACACGTGGATATACTCTATCTCTGTCTTCTACCTCTGCTGTTCCTTCTGAGCAGGCTGAGTGAGGTGTAGATCAGACACGTGGATATACTCTATCTCTGTCTTCTACCTCTGCTGTTCCTTCTGAGCAGGCTGAGTGAGACACGTGGATATACTCTATCTCTGTCTTCTACCTCTGATGTTCCTTCTGAGCAGGCTGAGTGAGACACAAGGATATACACTATCTCTGTCTTCTACCTCTGCTGTTCCTTCTGAGTAGGCTGAGTGAGGTGTAGATCAGACACGTGGATATACTCTATCTCTGTCTTCTACCTCTGCTGTTCCTTTCTGAGCAGGCTGAGTGAGACACGTGGATATACTCTATATCTGTCTTCCATCTATGCTGTTCCTTCTGACCAGGCTGAGTAAGACACGTGGATATACTCTATCTCTGTCTTCTACCTCTGCTGTTTCTTCTGAGCAGGCTGAGTGAGGTGTAGATCAGACACGTGTATATACTCTATCTCTGTCTTCTACCTCTGCTGTTCCTTCTGAGCAGGCTGAGTGAGACACGTGGATATACTCTATCTCTGTTTTGTACCTCTGCTGTTCCTTCTGAGCAGGCTGAGTGAGACACGTGGATATACTCTATCTCTGTCTTCTACCTCTGTTGTTCCTTTCTGAGCAGGCTGAGTGAGACACGTGGATATACTATATATATGTCTTCCATCTATGCTGTTCCTTCTGAGCAGGCTGAGTAAGACACGTGGATATACTCTATCCCTGTCTTCTACCTCTGCTGTTTCTTCTGAGCAGGCTGAGTGAGGTGTAGATCAGACACGTGTATATACTCTATCTCTGTCTTCTACCTCTGATGTTCCTTCTGAGCAGGCTGAGTGAGACACGTGGATATACTCTATCTCTGTTTTGTACCTCTGCTGTTCCTTCTGAGCAGGCTGAGTGAGACATGTGGATATACTCTATCTCTGTCTTCTACCTCTGCTGTTCCTTTCTGAGCAGGCTGAGTGAGACACGTGGATATACTCTATATCTGTCTTCCATCTATGCTGTTCCTTCTGAGCAGGCTGAGTAAGACACGTGGATATACTCTATCTCTGTATTCTACCTCTGCTGTTTCTTCTGAGCAGGCTGAGTGAGGTGTAGATCAGACACGTGTATATACTCTATCTCTGTCTTCTACCTCTGCTGTTCCTTCTGAGCAGGCTGAGTGCGACACGTGGATATACTCTATCTCTGTCTTCTACTTCTGCTGTTCCTTCTGAGCAGGCTGAGTGAGACACGTGGATATACTATATCTCTGTCTTCTACCTCTGCTGTTCCTTCCGAGCAGGCTGAGTGAGGTGTAGATCAGACACGTGTATATACTCTATCTCTGTCTTCTACCTCTGCTGTTCCTTCTGAGCAGGCTGAGTGAGACACGTGGATATACTCTATCTCTATCTTCTACCTCTGCTGTTCCTTCTGAGCAGGCTGAGTGAGACACGTGGATATACTCTATTTCTGTCTTCTACCTCTGATGTTCCTTCTGAGCAGGCTGAGTGAGGTGTATATCAGACACGTGGGTATACTCTATCTCTGTCTTCTACCTCTGCTGTTCCTTCTGAGCAGGCTGAGTGAGACACGTGGATATACGCTATCTCTGTATGCTACCTCTGCTGTTCCTTCTGAGCAGGCTGAGTGAGACACATGGATATACTCTATCTCTGTCTTCTACCTCTGCTGTTCCTTCTGAGTAGGCTGAGTGAGGTGTAGATCAGACACGTGGATATACTCTATCTCTGTTTTGTACCTCTGCTGTTCCTTCTGAGCAGGCTGAGTGAGACACGTGGATATACTCTATCTCTGTCTTCTACCTCTGCTGTTCCTTTCTGAGCAGGCTGAGTGAGACACGTGGATATACTCTATATCTGTCTTCCATCTATGCTGTTCCTTCTGAGCAGGCTGAGTAAGACACGTGGATATACTCTATCTCTGTCTTCTACCTCTGCTGTTTCTTCTGAGCAGGCTGAGTGAGGTGTAGATCAGACACGTGTATATACTCTATCTCTGTCTTCTACCTCTGCTGTTCCTTCTGAGCAGGCTGAGTGAGACACGTGGATATACTCTATCTCTGTCTTCTACCTCTGATGTTTCTTCTGAGCAGGCTGAGTGAGGTGTATATCAGACACGTGGATATACTCTATCTCTGTCTTCTACCTCTGCTGTTCCTTCTGAGCAGGCTGAGTGAGGTGTAGATCAGACACGTGGATATACTCTATCTCTGTCTTCTACCTCTGCTGTTCCTTCTGAGCAGGCTGAGTGAGACACGTGGATATACTCTATCTCTGTCTTCTACCTCTGATGTTCTTTCTGAGCAGGCTGAGTGAGGTGTAGATCGGACACGTCGGTATACTCTATCTCTGTCTTCTACCTCTGCTGTTCCTTCTGAGCAGGCTGAGTGAGACAAGTGGATATACTCTATCTCTGTCTTCTACCTCTGCTGTTCCTTCTGAGCAGGCTGAGTGAGACACAAGGATATACTCTATCTCTGTCTTCTACCTCTGCTGTTCCTTCTGAGTAGGCTGAGTGAGGCACGTGGATATACTCTATATCTGTCTTCCATCTATGCTGTTCCTTCTGACCAGGCTGAGTAAGACACGTGGATATACTCTATCACTGTCTTCTACCTCTGCTGTTTCTTCTGAGCAGGCTGAGTGAGGTGTAGATCAGACACGTGTATATACTCTATCTCTGTCTTCTACCTCTGCTGTTCCTTCTGAGCAGGCTGAGTGAGACACGTGGATATACTCTATCTCTGTTTTGTACCTCTGCTGTTCCTTCTGAGCAGGCTGAGTGAGACACGTGGATATACTCTATCTCTATCTTCTACCTCTGCTGTTTCTTCTGAGGAGGCTGAGTGAGACACGTGGATATACTCTATATCTATCTTCTACCTCTGCTGTTTCTTCTGAGGAGGCTGAGTGAGACACGTGGATATACTCTATCTCTGTCTTCTACCTCTGATGTTCCTTCTGAGCAGGCTGAGTGAGGTGTGGATCAGACACGTGGGTATACTCTATCTCTGTCTTCTACCTCTGCTGTTCCTTCTGAGCAGGCTGAGTGAGACACGTGGATATACTCTATCTCTGTCTTCTACCTCTGCTGTTCCTTCTGAGCAGGCTGAGTGAGACACGTGGATATACTCTATCTCTGTCTTCTACCTCTGCTGTTCCTTCCGAGCAGGCTGAGTGAGACACGTGGATATACTCTATATCTGTCTTCCATCTATGCTCTTCCTTCTGAGCAGGCTGAGTAAGACACGTGGATATACTCTATATCTGTCTTCCATCTATGCTGTTCCTTCTGAGCAGGCTGAGTAAGACACGTGGATATACTCTATCTATGTCTTCTACCTCTGATGTTCCTTCCGAGCAGGCTGAGTGAGGTGTATATCAGACACGTGGATATACTATATCTCTGTCTTCTACCTCTGCTGTTCCTTCTGAGCAGGCTGAGTGAGACACGTGGATATACTCTATCTCTATCTTCTACCTCTGCTGTTCCTTTCTGAGCAGGCTGAGTGAGACACGTGGATATACTCTATATCTGTCTTCCATCTATGCTGTTCCTTCTGAGCAGGCTGAGTAAGACACGTGGATATACTCTATCTCTGTCTTCTACCTCTGCTGTTTCTTCTGAGCAGGCTGAGTGAGGTGTAGATCAGACACGTGTATATACTCTATCTCTGTCTTCTACCTCTGCTGTTCCTTCTGAGCAGGCTGAATGAGACACGTGGATATACTCTATCTCTGTCTTCTACCTCTGATGTTTCTTCTGAGCAGGCTGAGTGAGGTGTAGATCAGACACGTGGATATACTCTATCTCTGTCTTCTACCTATGTTGTTCCTTCTGAGCAGGCTGAGTGAGGTGTAGATCAGACACGTGTATATACTCTATCTCTGTCTTCTACCTCTGCTGTTCCTTCTGAGCAGGCTGAGTGAGACACGTGGATATACTCTATCTCTGTTTTGTACCTCTGCTGTTCCTTCTGAGCAGGCTGAGTGAGACACGTGGATATACTCTATCTCTATCTTCTACCTCTGCTGTTTCTTCTGAGGAGGCTGAGTGAGACACGTGGATATACTCTATATCTATCTTCTACCTCTGCTGTTTCTTCTGAGGAGGCTGAGTGAGACACGTGGATATACTCTATCTCTGTCTTCTACCTCTGATGTTCCTTCTGAGCAGTCTGAGTGAGGTGTGGATCAGACACGTGGATATACTATATCTCTGTCTTCTACCTCTGCTGTTCCTTCCGAGCAGGCTGAGTGAGGTGTAGATCAGACACGTGTATATACTCTATCTCTGTCTTCTACCTCTGCTGTTCCTTCTGAGCAGGCTGAGTGAGACACGTGGATATACTCTATCTCTATCTTCTACCTCTGCTGTTCCTTCTGAGCAGGCTGAGTGAGACACGTGGATATACTCTATCTCTGTCTTCTACCTCTGATGTTCCTTCTGAGCAGGCTGAGTGAGGTGTATATCAGACACGTGGGTATACTCTATCTCTGTCTTCTACCTCTGCTGTTCCTTCTGAGCAGGCTGAGTGAGACACGTGGATATACTCTATATCTATCTTCTACCTCTGCTGTTTCTTCTGAGGAGGCTGAGTGAGACACATGGATATACTCTATCTCTGTCTTCTACCTCTGCTGTTCCTTCTGAGTAGGCTGAGTGAGGTGTAGATCAGACACGTGGATATACTCTATCTCTGTTTTGTACCTCTGCTGTTCCTTCTGAGCAGGCTGAGTGAGACACGTGGATATACTCTATCTCTGTCTTCTACCTCTGCTGTTCCTTTCTGAGCAGGCTGAGTGAGACACGTGGATATACTCTATATCTGTCTTCCATCTATGCTGTTCCTTCTGAGCAGGCTGAGTAAGACACGTGGATATACTCTATCTCTGTCTTCTACCTCTGCTGTTCCTTCTGAGCAGGCTGAGTGAGACACGTGGATATACTCTATCTCTGTCTTCTACCTCTGATGATCTTTCTGAGCAGGCTGAGTGAGGTGTAGATCGGACACGTCGGTATACTCTATCTCTGTCCTCTACCTCTGCTGTTCCTTCTGAGCAGGCTGAGTGAGACACGTGGATATACTCTATCTCTGTCTTCTACCTCTGCTGTTCCTTCTGAGCAGGCTGAGTGAGACACAAGGATATACTCTATCTCTGTCTTCTACCTCTGCTGTTCCTTCTGAGTAGGCTGAGTGAGGCACGTGGATATACTCTATATCTGTCTTCCATCTATGCTGTTCCTTCTGACCAGGCTGAGTAAGACACGTGGATATACTCTATCACTGTCTTCTACCTCTGCTGTTTCTTCTGAGCAGGCTGAGTGAGGTGTAGATCAGACACGTGTATATACTCTATCTCTGTCTTCTACCTCTGCTGTTCCTTCTGAGAAGGCTGAGTGAGACACGTGGATATACTCTATCTCTGTTTTGTACCTCTGCTGTTCCTTCTGAGCAGGCTGAGTGAGACACGTGGATATACTCTATCTCTATCTTCTACCTCTGCTGTTTCTTCTGAGGAGGCTGAGTGAGACACGTGGATATACTCTATATCTATCTTCTACCTCTGCTGTTTCTTCTGAGGAGGCTGAGTGAGACACGTGGATATACTCTATCTCTGTCTTCTACCTCTGCTGTTCCTTCTGAGCAGGCTGAGTGAGACACGTGGATATACTCTATCTCTGTCTTCTACCTCTGCTGTTCCTTCTGAGCAGGCTGGGTGAGACACGTGGATATACTCTATCTCTGTCTTCTACCTCTGCTGTTCCTTCCGAGCAGGCTGAGTGAGACACGTGGATATACTCTATATCTGTCTTCCATCTATGCTCTTCCTTCTGAGCAGGCTGAGTAAGACACGTGGATATACTCTATATCTGTCTTCCATCTATGCTGTTCCTTCTGAGCAGGCTGAGTAAGACACGTGGATATACTCTATCTATGTCTTCTACCTCTGATGTTCCTTCTGAGCAGGCTGAGTGAGAAACGTGGATATTCTCTATCTCTGTCTTCTACCTCTGCTGTTCCTTCTGACCAGGCTGAGTGAGATACGTGGATATACTCTATATCTGTCTTCCATCTATGCTGTTCCTTCTGAGCAGGCTGAGTAAGACACGTGGATATACTCTATCTCTGTCTTCTACCTCTGCTGTTCCTTCCGAGCAGGCTGAGTGAGGTGTATATCAGACACGTGGATATACTCTATCTCTGTTTTGTACCTCTGCTGTTCCTTCTGAGCAGGCTGAGTGAGACACGTGGATATACTCTATCTCTGTCTTCTACCTCTGCTGTTCCTTTCTGAGCAGGCTGAGTGAGACACGTGGATATACTCTATATCTGTCTTCCATCTATGCTGTTCCTTCTGAGCAGGCTGAGTAAGACACGTGGATATACTCTATCTCTGTCTTCTACCTCTGCTGTTCCTTCTGAGCAGGCTGAGTGAGACACGTGGATATACTCTATCTCTGTCTTCTACCTCTGATGATCTTTCTGAGCAGGCTGAGTGAGGTGTAGATCGGACACGTCGGTATACTCTATCTCTGTCTTCTACCTCTGCTGTTCCTTCTGAGCAGGCTGAGTGAGACACGTGGATATACTCTATCTCTGTCTTCTACCTCTGCTGTTCCTTCTGAGCAGGCTGAGTGAGACACAAGGATATACTCTATCTCTGTCTTCTACCTCTGCTGTTCCTTCTGAGTAGGCTGAGTGAGGCACGTGGATATACTCTATATCTGTCTTCCATCTATGCTGTTCCTTCTGACCAGGCTGAGTAAGACACGTGGATATACTCTATCACTGTCTTCTACCTCTGCTGTTTCTTCTGAGCAGGCTGAGTGAGGTGTAGATCAGACACGTGTATATACTCTATCTCTGTCTTCTACCTCTGCTGTTCCTTCTGAGCAGGCTGAGTGAGACACGTGGATATACTCTATCTCTGTTTTGTACCTCTGCTGTTCCTTCTGAGCAGGCTGAGTGAGACACGTGGATATACTCTATCTCTATCTTCTACCTCTGCTGTTTCTTCTGAGGAGGCTGAGTGAGACACGTGGATATACTCTATATCTATCTTCTACCTCTGCTGTTTCTTCTGAGGAGGCTGAGTGAGACACGTGGATATACTCTATCTCTGTCTTCTACCTCTGATGTTCCTTCTGAGCAGGCTGAGTGAGGTGTGGATCAGACACGTGGGTATACTCTATCTCTGTCTTCTACCTCTGCTGTTCCTTCTGAGCAGGCTGAGTGAGACACGTGGATATACTCTATCTCTGTCTTCTACCTCTGCTGTTCCTTCTGAGCAGGCTGGGTGAGACACGTGGATATTCTCTATCTCTGTCTTCTACCTCTGCTGTTCCTTCTGACCAGGCTGAGTGAGATACGTGGATATACTCTATATCTGTCTTCCATCTATGCTGTTCCTTCTGAGCAGGCTGAGTAAGACACGTGGATATACTCTATCTCTGTCTTCTACCTCTGCTGTTCCTTCCGAGCAGGCTGAGTGAGGTGAGAATATACTATATCTCTGTCTTCTACCTCTGCTGTTCCTTCTGAGCAGGCTGAGTGAGACACGTGGATATACTCTATCTCTATCTTCTACCTCTGCTGTTCCTTTCTGAGCAGGCTGAGAGAGACACGTGGATATACTCTATATCTGTCTTCCATCTATGCTGTTCCTTCTGAGCAGGCTGAGTAAGACACGTGGATATACTCTATCTCTGTCTTCTACCTCTGCTGTTTCTTCTGAGCAGGCTGAGTGAGGTGTAGATCAGACACGTGTATATACTCTATCTCTGTCTTCTACCTCTGCTGTTCCTTCTGAGCAGGCTGAGTGAGACACGTGGATATACTCTATCTCTGTCTTCTACCTCTGATGTTTCTTCTGAGCAGGCTGAGTGAGGTGTAGATCAGACACGTGGATATACTCTATCTCTGTCTTCTACCTATGTTGTTCCTTCTGAGCAGGCTGAGTGAGGTGTAGATCAGACACGTGTATATACTCTATCTCTGTCTTCTACCTCTGCTGTTCCTTCTGAGCAGGCTGAGTGAGACACGTGGATATACTCTATCTCTGTTTTGTACCTCTGCTGTTCCTTCTGAGCAGGCTGAGTGAGACACGTGGATATACTCTATCTCTATCTTCTACCTCTGCTGTTTCTTCTGAGGAGGCTGAGTGAGACACGTGGATATACTCTATATCTATCTTCTACCTCTGCTGTTTCTTCTGAGGAGGCTGAGTGAGACACGTGGATATACTCTATCTCTGTCTTCTACCTCTGATGTTCCTTCTGAGCAGTCTGAGTGAGGTGTGGATCAGACACGTGGGTATACTCTATCTCTGTCTTCTACCTCTGCTGTTCCTTCTGAGCAGGCTGATTGAGACACGTGGATATACTCTATCTCTGTCTTCTACCTCTGCTGTTCCTTCTGAGCAGGCTGAGTGAGACACGTGGATATACTCTATCTCTGTCTTCTACCTCTGCTGTTCCTTCCGAGCAGGCTGAGTGAGACACGTGGATATACTCTATATCTGTCTTCCATCTATGCTCTTCCTTCTGAGCAGGCTGAGTAAGACACGTGGATATACTCTATATCTGTCTTCCATCTATGCTGTTCCTTCTGAGCAGGCTGAGTAAGACACGTGGATATACTCTATCTATGTCTTCTACCTCTGATGTTCCCTCTGAGCAGGCTGAGTGAGAAACGTGGATATTCTCTATCTCTGTCTTCTACCTCTGCTGTTCCTTCTGACCAGGCTGAGTGAGATACGTGGATATACTCTATATCTGTCTTCCATCTATGCTGTTCCTTCTGAGCAGGCTGAGTAAGACACGTGGATATACTCTATCTCTGTCTTCTACCTCTGCTGTTCCTTCCGAGCAGGCTGAGTGAGGTGTATATCAGACACGTGGATATACTATATCTCTGTCTTCTACCTCTGCTGTTCCTTCTGAGCAGGCTGAGTGAGACACGTGGATATACTCTATCTCTATCTTCTACCTCTGCTGTTCCTTCTGAGCAGGCTGAGTGAGACACGTGGATATACTCTATATCTGTCTTCTACCTCTGATGTTCCTTCTGAGCAGGCTGAGTGAGGTGTATATCAGACACGTGGGTATACTCTATCTCTGTCTTCTACCTCTGCTGTTCCTTCTGAGCAGGCTGAGTGAGACACGTGGATATACGCTATCTCTGTATGCTACCTCTGCTGTTCCTTCTGAGCAGGCTGAGTGAGACACATGGATATACTCTATCTCTGTCTTCTACCTCTGCTGTTCCTTCTGAGTAGGCTGAGTGAGGTGTAGATCAGACACGTGGATATACTCTATCTCTGTTTTGTACCTCTGCTGTTCCTTCTGAGCAGGCTGAGTGAGACACGTGGATATACTCTATCTCTGTCTTCTACCTCTGCTGTTCCTTTCTGAGCAGGCTGAGTGAGACACGTGGATATACTCTATATCTGTCTTCCATCTATGCTGTTCCTTCTGAGCAGGCTGAGTAAGACACGTGGATATACTCTATCTCTGTCTTCTACCTCTGATGTTTCTTTTGAGCAGGCTGAGTGAGGTGTATATCAGACACGTGGATATACTCTATCTCTGTCTTCTACCTCTGCTGTTCCTTCTGAGGAGGCTGAGTGAGGTGTAGACCAGACACGTGGATATAATCTATCTCTGTCTTCTACCTCTGCTGTTCCTTCTGAGCCGGCTGAGTGAGACACGTGGATATACTCTATCTCTGTCTTCTACCTCTGATTTTCCTTCTGAGCAGGCTGAGTGAGACACAAGGATATACTCTATCTCTGTCTTCTACCTCTGCTGTTCCTTCTGAGTAGGCTGAGTGAGGTGTAGATCAGACACGTGGATATACTCTATCTCTGTCTTCTACCTCTGCTGTTCCTTTCTGAGCAGGCTGAGTGAGACACGTGGATATACTCTATATCTGTCTTCCATCTATGCTGTTCCTTCTGACCAGGCTGAGTAAGACACGTGGATATACTCTATCTCTGTCTTCTACCTCTGCTGTTTCTTCTGAGCAGGCTGAGTGAGGTGTAGATCAGACACGTGTATATACTCTATCTCTGTCTTCTACCTCTGCTGTTCCTTCTGAGCAGGCTGAGTGAGACACGTGGATATACTCTATCTCTGTTTTGTACCTCTGCTGTTCCTTCTGAGCAGGCTGAGTGAGACACGTGGATATACTCTATCTCTGTCTTCTACCTCTGCTATTCCTTTCTGAGCAGGCTGAGTGAGACACGTGGATATACTATATATCTGTCTTCCATCTATGCTGTTCCTTCTGAGCAGGCTGAGTAAGACACGTGGATATACTCTATCCCTGTCTTCTACCTCTGCTGTTTCTTCTGAGCAGGCTGAGTGAGGTGTAGATCAGACACGTGTATATACTCTATCTCTGTCTTCTACCTCTGATGTTCCTTCTGAGCAGGCTGAGTGAGACACGTGGATATACTCTATCTCTGTTTTGTACCTCTGCTGTTCCTTCTGAGCAGGCTGAGTGAGACATGTGGATATACTCTATCTCTGTCTTCTACCTCTGCTGTTCCTTTCTGAGCAGGCTGAGTGAGACACGTGGATATACTCTATATCTGTCTTCCATCTATGCTGTTCCTTCTGAGCAGGCTGAGTAAGACACGTGGATATACTCTATCTCTGTATTCTACCTCTGCTGTTTCTTCTGAGCAGGCTGAGTGAGGTGTAGATCAGACACGTGTATATACTATATCTCTGTCTTCTACCTCTGCTGTTCCTTCTGAGCAGGCTGAGTGAGACACGTGGATATACTCTATCTCTGTCTTCTACTTCTGCTGTTCCTTCTGAGCAGGCTGAGTGAGACACGTGGATATACTCTATCTCTGTCTTCTACCTCTGATGTTCCTTCTGAGCAGGCTGAGTGAGGTGTGGATCAGACACGTGGGTATACTCTATCTCTGTCGTCTACCTTTGCTGTTCCTTCTGAGCAGGCTGAGTGAGACACGTGGATATACTCTATCTCTGTCTTCTACCTCTGCTGTTCCTTCTGAGCAGGCTGAGTGAGACACGTGGATATACTCTATCTCTGTCTTCTACCTCTGCTGTTCCTTCCGAGCAGGCTGAGTGAGACACGTGGATATACTCTATATCTGTCTTCCATCTATGCTGTTCCTTCTGAGCAGGCTGAGTAAGACACGTGGATATACTATATATCTGTCTTCCATCTATGCTGTTCCTTCTGAGCAGGCTGAGTAAGACACGTGGATATACTCTATCTATGTCTTCTACCTCTGATGTTCCTTCTGAGCAGGCTGGGTGAGACACGTGGATATTCTCTATCTCTGTCTTCTACCTCTGCTGTTCCTTCTGAGCAGGCTGAGTGAGATACGTGGATATACTCTATATCTGTCTTCCATCTATGCTGTTCCTTCTGAGCAGGCTGAGTAAGACACGTGGATATACTCTATATATGTCTTCTACCTCTGATGTTCCTTCTGAGCAGGCTGAGTGAGACACGTGGATATTCTCTATCTCTGTCTTCTACCTCTGCTGTTCCTTCTGAGCAGGCTGAGTGAGATACGTGGATATACTATATATCTGTCTTCCATCTATGCTGTTCCTTCTGAGCAGGCTGAGTAAGACACGTGGATATACTCTATCTCTGTCTTCTACCTCTGCTGTTCCTTCCGAGCAGGCTGAGTGAGGTGTATATCAGACACGTGGATATACTATATCTCTGTCTTCTACCTCTGCTGTTCCTTCTGAGCAGGCTGAGTGAGACACGTGGATATACTCTATCTCTATCTTCTACCTCTGCTGTTCCTTCTGAGCAGGCTGAGTGAGACACGTGGATATACTCTATCTCTGTCTTCTACCTCTGCTGTTTCTCCTGAGCAGGCTGAGTGAGACACGTGGATATAATCTATCTCTGTCTTCTACCTCTGCTGTTCCTTCTGAACAGGCTGAGTGAGGTGTAGATCAGACACGTGGATATACTCTATCTCTGTCTTCTACCTCTGCTGTTCCTTCTGAGCAGGCTGAGTGAGACACGTGGATATACTCTATCTCTGTCTTATACCTCTTCTGTTCCTTCTGAGCAGGCTGAGTGAGGTGTCGATCAGACACGTGGATATACTCTATCTCTGTCTTCTACCTCTGCTGTTCCTTTTGAGCAGGCTGAGTGAGGTGTAGATCAGACACGTGGATATACTCTATCTCTGTCTTGTACCTCTGCTGTTTCTCCTGAACAGGCTGAGTGAGACACGTGGATATACTCTATCTCTGTCTTCTACCTCTGCTGTTCCTTCTGAACAGGCTGAGTGAGGTGTAGATCAGACACGTGGATATACTATATCTCTGTCTTCTACCTCTGCTGTTTCTTCTGAGCAGGCTGAGTGAGACACGTGGATATACTCTATCTTTGTCTTCTACCTCTTCTGTTCCTTCTGAGCAGGCTGAGTAAGACACGTGGATATACTCTATCTCTGTCTTCTACCTCTGCTGTTTCTTCTGAGCAGGCTGAGTGAGACACGTGGATATACTCTATCTCTATCTTCTACCTCTGCTGTTTCTTCGGAGGAGGCTGAGTGAGACACGTGGATATACTCTATCTCTATCTTCTACCTCTGCTGTTTCTTCTGAGGAGGCTGAGTGAGACACGTGGATATACTCTATCTCTGTCTTCTACCTCTGATGTTCCTTCTGAGCAGGCTGAGTGAGGTGTGGATCAGACACGTGGATATACTCTATATCTGTCTTCCATCTATGCTGTTCCTTCTGAGCAGGCTGAGTAAGACACGTGGATATACTATATATCTGTCTTCCATCTATGCTGTTCCTTCTGAGCAGGCTGAGTAAGACACGTGGATATACTCTATCTATGTCTTCTACCTCTGATGTTCCTTCTGAGCAGGCTGGGTGAGACACGTGGATATTCTCTATCTCTGTCTTCTACCTCTGCTGTTCCTTCTGAGCAGGCTGAGTGAGATACGTGGATATACTCTATATCTGTCTTCCATCTATGCTGTTCCTTCTGAGCAGGCTGAGTAAGACACGTGGATATACTCTATATATGTCTTCTACCTCTGATGTTCCTTCTGAGCAGGCTGAGTGAGACACGTGGATATTCTCTATCTCTGTCTTCTACCTCTGCTGTTCCTTCTGAGCAGGCTGAGTGAGATACGTGGATATACTATATATCTGTCTTCCATCTATGCTGTTCCTTCTGAGCAGGCTGAGTAAGACACGTGGATATACTCTATCTCTGTCTTCTACCTCTGCTGTTCCTTCCGAGCAGGCTGAGTGAGGTGTATATCAGACACGTGGATATACTATATCTCTGTCTTCTACCTCTGCTGTTCCTTCTGAGCAGGCTGAGTGAGACACGTGGATATACTCTATCTCTATCTTCTACCTCTGCTGTTCCTTCTGAGCAGGCTGAGTGAGACACGTGGATATACTCTATCTCTGTCTTCTACCTCTGCTGTTTCTCCTGAGCAGGCTGAGTGAGACACGTGGATATAATCTATCTCTGTCTTCTACCTCTGCTGTTCCTTCTGAACAGGCTGAGTGAGGTGTAGATCAGACACGTGGATATACTCTATCTCTGTCTTCTACCTCTGCTGTTCCTTCTGAGCAGGCTGAGTGAGACACGTGGATATACTCTATCTCTGTCTTATACCTCTTCTGTTCCTTCTGAGCAGGCTGAGTGAGGTGTCGATCAGACACGTGGATATACTCTATCTCTGTCTTCTACCTCTGCTGTTCCTTTTGAGCAGGCTGAGTGAGGTGTAGATCAGACACGTGGATATACTCTATCTCTGTCTTGTACCTCTGCTGTTTCTCCTGAACAGGCTGAGTGAGACACGTGGATATACTCTATCTCTGTCTTCTACCTCTGCTGTTCCTTCTGAACAGGCTGAGTGAGGTGTAGATCAGACACGTGGATATACTATATCTCTGTCTTCTACCTCTGCTGTTTCTTCTGAGCAGGCTGAGTGAGACACGTGGATATACTCTATCTTTGTCTTCTACCTCTTCTGTTCCTTCTGAGCAGGCTGAGTAAGACACGTGGATATACTCTATCTCTGTCTTCTACCTCTGCTGTTTCTTCTGAGCAGGCTGAGTGAGACACGTGGATATACTCTATCTCTATCTTCTACCTCTGCTGTTTCTTCGGAGGAGGCTGAGTGAGACACGTGGATATACTCTATCTCTATCTTCTACCTCTGCTGTTTCTTCTGAGGAGGCTGAGTGAGACACGTGGATATACTCTATCTCTGTCTTCTACCTCTGATGTTCCTTCTGAGCAGGCTGAGTGAGGTGTGGATCAGACACGTGGGTATACTCTATCTCTGTCTTCTACCTCTGCTGTTCCTTCTGAGCAGGCTGAGTGAGACACGTGGATATACTCTATCTCTGTCTTATACCTCTTCTGTTCCTTCTGAGCAGGCTGAGTGAGGTGTAGATCAGACACGTGGATATACTCTATCTCTGTCTTGTACCTCTGCTGTTTCTCCTGAGCAGGCTGAGTGAGACACGTGGATATACTCTATCTCTGTCTTCTACCTCTGCTGTTCCTTCTGAACATGCTGAGTGAGGTGTAGATCAGACACGTGGATATACTATATCTTTGTCTTCTACCTCTGCTGTTTCTTCTGAGCAGGCTGAGTGAGACACGTGGATATACTCTATCTTTGTCTTCTACCTCTTCTGTTCCTTCTGAGCAGGCTGAGTAAGACACGTGGATATACTCTATCTCTGTCTTCTACCTCTGCTGTTTCTTCTGAGCAGGCTGAGTGAGACACGTGGATATACTCTATCTCTATCTTCTACCTCTGCTGTTTCTTCGGAGGAGGCTGAGTGAGACACGTGGATATACTCTATCTCTATCTTCTAGCTCTGCTGTTTCTTCTGAGGAGGCTGAGTGAGACACGTGGATATACTCTATCTCTGTCTTCTACCTCTGATGTTCCTTCTGAGCAGGCTGAGTGAGGTGTGGATCAGACACGTGGGTATACTCTATCTCTGTCTTCTACCTCTGCTGTTCCTTCTGAGCAGGCTGAGTGAGACACGTGGATATACTCTATCTCTGTCTTCTACCTCTGCTGTTCCTTTCGAGCAGGCTGAGTGAGACACGTGGATATACTCTATATCTGTCTTCCATCTATGCTGTTCCTTCTGAGCAGGCTGAGTAAGACACGTGGATATACTCTATATCTGTCTTCCGTCTATGCTGTTCCTTCTGAGCAGGCTGAGTAAGACACGTGGATATACTCTATCTATGTCTTCTACCTCTGATGTTCCTTCTGAGCAGGCTGAGTGAGAAACGTGGATATTCTCTATCTCTGTCTTCTACCTCTGCTGTTCCTTCTGACCAGGCTGAGTGAGATACGTGGATATACTCTATATCTGTCTTCCATCTATGCTGTTCCTTCTGAGCAGGCTGAGTAAGACACGTGGATATACTCTATCTCTGTCTTCTACCTCTGCTGTTCCTTCCGAGCAGGCTGAGTGAGGTGTATATCAGACACGTGGATATACTATATCTCTGTCTTCTACCTCTGCTGTTCCTTCTGAGCAGGCTGAGTGAGACACGTGGATATACTCTATCTCTGTCTTCTACCTCTGATGTTCCTTCTGAGCAGGCTGAGTGAGGTGTGGATCAGACACGTGGATATACTATATCTCTGTCTTCTACCTCTGCTGTTCCTTCTGAGCAGGCTGAGTGAGACACGTGGATATACTCTATCTCTGTCTTCTACCTCTGCTGTTCCTTCCGAGCAGGCTGAGTGAGACACGTGGATATACTATATATCTGTCTTCCATCTATGCTGTTCCTTCTGAGCAGGCTGAGTAAGACACGTGGATATACTCTATATCTGTCTTCCGTCTATGCTGTTCCTTCTGAGCAGGCTGAGTAAGACACGTGGATATACTCTATCTATGTCTTCTACCTCTGATGTTCCTTCTGAGCAGGCTGAGTGAGAAACGTGGATATTCTCTATCTCTGTCTTCTACCTCTGCTGTTCCTTCTGACCAGGCTGAGTGAGATACGTGGATATACTCTATATCTGTCTTCCATCTATGCTGTTCCTTCTGAGCAGGCTGAGTAAGACACGTGGATATACTCTATCTCTGTCTTCTACCTCTGCTGTTCCTTCCGAGCAGGCTGAGTGAGGTGTATATCAGACACGTGGATATACTATATCTCTGTCTTCTACCTCTGCTGTTCCTTCCGAGCAGGCTGAGTGAGGTGTATATCAGACACGTGGATATACTATATCTCTGTCTTCTACCTCTGCTGTTCCTTCTGAGCAGGCTGAGTGAGACACGTGGATATACTCTATCTCTATCTTCTACCTCTGCTGTTCCTTCTGAGCAGGCTGAGTGAGACACGTGGATATACTCTATCTCTGTCTTCTACCTCTGCTGTTTCTCCTGAGCAGGCTGAGTGAGACACGTGGATATAATCTATCTCTGTCTTCTACCTCTGCTGTTCCTTCTGAACAGGCTGAGTGAGGTGTAGATCAGACACGTGGATATACTCTATCTCTGTCTTCTACCTCTGCTGTTCCTTCTGAGCAGGCTGAGTGAGACACGTGGATATACTCTATCTCTGTCTTATACCTCTTCTGTTCCTTCTGAGCAGGCTGAGTGAGGTGTCGATCAGACACGTGGATATACTCTATCTCTGTCTTCTACCTCTGCTGTTCCTTTTGAGCAGGCTGAGTGAGGTGTAGATCAGACACGTGGATATACTCTATCTCTGTCTTGTACCTCTGCTGTTTCTCCTGAGCAGGCTGAGTGAGACACGTGGATATACTCTATCTCTGTCTTCTACCTCTGCTGTTCCTTCTGAACAGGCTGAGTGAGGTGTAGATCAGACACGTGGATATACTATATCTCTGTCTTCTACCTCTGCTGTTTCTTCTGAGCAGGCTGAGTGAGACACGTGGATATACTCTATCTTTGTCTTCTACCTCTTCTGTTCCTTCTGAGCAGGCTGAGTAAGACACGTGGATATACTCTATCTCTGTCTTCTACCTCTGCTGTTTCTTCTGAGCAGGCTGAGTGAGACACGTGGATATACTCTATCTCTATCTTCTACCTCTGCTGTTTCTTCGGAGGAGGCTGAGTGAGACACGTGGATATACTCTATCTCTATCTTCTACCTCTGCTGTTTCTTCTGAGGAGGCTGAGTGAGACACGTGGATATACTCTATCTCTGTCTTCTACCTCTGATGTTCCTTCTGAGCAGGCTGAGTGAGGTGTGGATCAGACACGTGGGTATACTCTATCTCTGTCTTCTACCTCTGCTGTTCCTTCTGAGCAGGCTGAGTGAGACACGTGGATATACTCTATCTCTGTCTTCTACCTCTGCTGTTCCTTCCGAGCAGGCTGAGTGAGGTGTATATCAGACACGTGGATATACTATATCTCTGTCTTCTACCTCTGCTGTTCCTTCTGAGCAGGCTGAGTGAGACACGTGGATATACTCTATCTCTGTCTTCTACCTCTGATGTTCCTTCTGAGCAGGCTGAGTGAGGTGTGGATCAGACACGTGGATATACTATATCTCTGTCTTCTACCTCTGCTGTTCCTTCTGAGCAGGCTGAGTGAGACACGTGGATATACTCTATCTCTGTCTTCTACCTCTGCTGTTCCTTCCGAGCAGGCTGAGTGAGACACGTGGATATACTATATATCTGTCTTCCATCTATGCTGTTCCTTCTGAGCAGGCTGAGTAAGACACGTGGATATACTCTATATCTGTCTTCCGTCTATGCTGTTCCTTCTGAGCAGGCTGAGTAAGACACGTGGATATACTCTATCTATGTCTTCTACCTCTGATGTTCCTTCTGAGCAGGCTGAGTGAGAAACGTGGATATTCTCTATCTCTGTCTTCTACCTCTGCTGTTCCTTCTGACCAGGCTGAGTGAGATACGTGGATATACTCTATATCTGTCTTCCATCTATGCTGTTCCTTCTGAGCAGGCTGAGTAAGACACGTGGATATACTCTATCTCTGTCTTCTACCTCTGCTGTTCCTTCCGAGCAGGCTGAGTGAGGTGTATATCAGACACGTGGATATACTATATCTCTGTCTTCTACCTCTGCTGTTCCTTCCGAGCAGGCTGAGTGAGGTGTATATCAGACACGTGGATATACTATATCTCTGTCTTCTACCTCTGCTGTTCCTTCTGAGCAGGCTGAGTGAGACACGTGGATATACTCTATCTCTATCTTCTACCTCTGCTGTTCCTTCTGAGCAGGCTGAGTGAGACACGTGGATATACTCTATCTCTGTCTTCTACCTCTGCTGTTTCTCCTGAGCAGGCTGAGTGAGACACGTGGATATAATCTATCTCTGTCTTCTACCTCTGCTGTTCCTTCTGAACAGGCTGAGTGAGGTGTAGATCAGACACGTGGATATACTCTATCTCTGTCTTCTACCTCTGCTGTTCCTTCTGAGCAGGCTGAGTGAGACACGTGGATATACTCTATCTCTGTCTTATACCTCTTCTGTTCCTTCTGAGCAGGCTGAGTGAGGTGTCGATCAGACACGTGGATATACTCTATCTCTGTCTTCTACCTCTGCTGTTCCTTTTGAGCAGGCTGAGTGAGGTGTAGATCAGACACGTGGATATACTCTATCTCTGTCTTGTACCTCTGCTGTTTCTCCTAAGCAGGCTGAGTGAGACACGTGGATATACTCTATCTCTGTCTTCTACCTCTGCTGTTCCTTCTGAACAGGCTGAGTGAGGTGTAGATCAGACACGTGGATATACTATATCTCTGTCTTCTACCTCTGCTGTTTCTTCTGAGCAGGCTGAGTGAGACACGTGGATATACTCTATCTTTGTCTTCTACCTCTTCTGTTCCTTCTGAGCAGGCTGAGTAAGACACGTGGATATACTCTATCTCTGTCTTCTACCTCTGCTGTTTCTTCTGAGCAGGCTGAGTGAGACACGTGGATATACTCTATCTCTATCTTCTACCTCTGCTGTTTCTTCGGAGGAGGCTGAGTGAGACACGTGGATATACTCTATCTCTATCTTCTACCTCTGCTGTTTCTTCTGAGGAGGCTGAGTGAGACACGTGGATATACTCTATCTCTGTCTTCTACCTCTGATGTTCCTTCTGAGCAGGCTGAGTGAGGTGTGGATCAGACACGTGGGTATACTCTATCTCTGTCTTCTACCTCTGCTGTTCCTTCTGAGCAGGCTGAGTGAGACACGTGGATATACTCTATCTCTGTCTTCTACCTCTGCTGTTCCTTCCGAGCAGGCTGAGTGAGACACGTGGATATACTCTATATCTGTCTTCCATCTATGCTGTTCCTTCTGAGCAGGCTGAGTAAGACACGTGGATATACTCTATATCTGTCTTCCGTCTATGCTGTTCCTTCTGAGCAGGCTGAGTAAGACACGTGGATATACTCTATCTATGTCTTCTACCTCTGATGTTCCTTCTGAGCAGGCTGAGTGAGAAACGTGGATATTCTCTATCTCTGTCTTCTACCTCTGCTGTTCCTTCTGACCAGGCTGAGTGAGATACGTGGATATACTCTATATCTGTCTTCCATCTATGCTGTTCCTTCTGAGCAGGCTGAGTAAGACACGTGGATATACTCTATCTCTGTCTTCTACCTCTGCTGTTCCTTCCGAGCAGGCTGAGTGAGGTGTATATCAGACACGTGGATATACTATATCTCTGTCTTCTACCTCTGCTGTTCCTTCTGAGCAGGCTGAGTGAGACACGTGGATATACTCTATCTCTGTCTTCTACCTCTGATGTTCCTTCTGAGCAGGCTGAGTGAGGTGTATATCAGACACGTGGGTATACTCTATCTCTGTCTTCTACCTCTGCTGTTCATTCTGAGCAGGCTGAGTGAGACACATGGATATACTCTATCTCTGTCTTCTACCTCTGCTGTTCCTTCTGAGTAGGCTGAGTGAGGTGTAGATCAGACACGTGGATATACTCTATCTCTGTTTTGTACCTCTGCTGTTCCTTCTGAGCAGGCTGAGTGAGACACGTGGATATACTCTATCTCTGTCTTCTACCTCTGCTGTTCCTTTCTGAGCAGGCTGAGTGAGACACGTGGATATACTCTATATCTGTCTTCCATCTATGCTGTTCCTTCTGAGCAGGCTGAGTAAGACACGTGGATATACTCTATCTCTGTCTTCTACCTCTGCTGTTTCTTCTGAGCAGGCTGAGTGAGGTGTAGATCAGACACGTGTATATACTCTATCTCTGTCTTCTACCTCTGCTGTTCCTTCTGAGCCGGCTGAGTGAGACACGTGGATATACTCTATCTCTGTCTTCTACCTCTGATGTTTCTTTTGAGCAGGCTGAGTGAGGTGTATATCAGACACGTGGATATACTCTATCTCTGTCTTCTACCTCTGCTGTTCCTTCTGAGCAGGCTGAGTGAGGTGTAGATCAGACAAGTGGATATACTCTATCTCTGTCTTCTACCTCTGCTGTTCCTTCTGAGCAGGCTGAGTGAGACACGTGGATATACTCTATCTCTGTCTTCTACCTCTGATGTTCCTTCTGAGCAGGCTGAGTGAGACACGTGGATATACTCTATCTCTGTCTTCTACCTCTGCTGTTCCTTCCGAGCAGGCTGAGTGAGACACGTGGATATACTCTATATCTGTCTTCCATCTATGCTGTTCCTTCTGAGCAGGCTGAGTAAGACACGTGGATATACTCTATATCTGTCTTCCATCTATGCTGTTCCTTCTGAGCAGGCTGAGTAAGACACGTGGATATACTCTATCTATGTCTTCTACCTCTGATGTTCCTTCTGAGCAGGCTGAGTGAGAAACGTGGATATTCTCTATATCTGTCTTCCATCTATGCTGTTCCTTCTGAGCAGGCTGAGTGAGACACGTGGATATACTCTATATCTGTCTTCCATCTATGCTGTTCCTTCTGAGCAGGCTGAGTAAGACACGTGGATATACTCTATCTCTGTCTTCTACCTCTGCTGTTTCTTCTGAGCAGGCTGAGTGAGGTGTAGATCAGACACGTGTATATACTCTATCTCTGTCTTCTACCTCTGCTGTTCCTTCTGAGCCGGCTGAGTGAGACACGTGGATATACTCTATCTCTGTCTTCTACCTCTGATGTTTCTTTTGAGCAGGCTGAGTGAGGTGTATATCAGACACGTGGATATACTCTATCTCTGTCTTCTACCTCTGCTGTTCCTTCTGAGCAGGCTGAGTGAGGTGTAGATCAGACAAGTGGATATACTCTATCTCTGTCTTCTACCTCTGCTGTTCCTTCTGAGCAGGCTGAGTGAGACACGTGGATATACTCTATCTCTGTCTTCTACCTCTGATGTTCCTTCTGAGCAGGCTGAGTGAGACACGTGGATATACTCTATCTCTGTCTTCTACCTCTGCTGTTCCTTCCGAGCAGGCTGAGTGAGACACGTGGATATACTCTATATCTGTCTTCCATCTATGCTGTTCCTTCTGAGCAGGCTGAGTAAGACACGTGGATATACTCTATATCTGTCTTCCATCTATGCTGTTCCTTCTGAGCAGGCTGAGTAAGACACGTGGATATACTCTATCTATGTCTTCTACCTCTGATGTTCCTTCTGAGCAGGCTGAGTGAGAAACGTGGATATTCTCTATCTCTGTCTTCTACCTCTGCTGTTCCTTTTGACCAGGCTGAGTGAGATACGTGGATATACTCTATATCTGTCTTCCATCTATGCTGTTCCTTCTGAGCAGGCTGAGTAAGACACGTGGATATACTATATCTCTGTCTTCTACCTCTGCTGTTCCTTCCGAGCAGGCTGAGTGAGGTGTATATCAGACACGTGGATATACTATATCTCTGTCTTCTACCTCTGCTGTTCCTTCTGAGCAGGCTGAGTGAGACACGTGGATATACTCTATCTCTGTCTTCTACCTCTGCTGTTCCTTCTGAGCAGGCTGAGTGAGACACGTGGATATACTCTATCTCAGTCTTCTACCTCTGCTGTTCCTTCCGAGCAGGCTGAGTGAGACACGTGGATATACTCTATATCTGTCTTCCATCTATGCTGTTCCTTCTGAGCAGGCTGAGTAAGACACGTGGATATACTCTATATCTGTCTTCCATCTATGCTGTTCCTTCTGAGCAGGCTGAGTAAGACACGTGGATATACTCTATCTATGTCTTCTACCTCTGATGTTCCTTCTGAGCAGGCTGAGTGAGAAAAGTGGATATTCTCTATCTCTGTCTTCTACCTCTGCTGTTCCTTCTGACCAGGCTGAGTGAGATACGTGGATATACTCTATATCTGTCTTCCATCTATGCTGTTCCTTCTGAGCAGGCTGAGTAAGACACGTGGATATACTATATCTCTGTCTGCTACCTCTGCTGTTCCTTCCGAGCAGGCTGAGTGATGTGTATATCAGACACGTGGATATACTATATCTCTGTCTTCTACCTCTGCTGTTCCTTCTGAGCAGGCTGAGTGAGACACGTGGATATACTCTATATCTGTCTTCCATCTATGCTGTTCCTTCTGAGCAGGCTGAGTAAGACACGTGGATATACTCTATCTCTGTCTTCTACCTCTGCTGTTTCTTCTGAGCAGGCTGAGTGAGGTGTAGATCAGACACGTGTATATACTCTATCTCTGTCTTCTACCTCTGCTGTTCCTTCTGAGCAGGCTGAGTGAGACACGTGGATATACTCTATCTCTGTCTTCTACCTCTGATGTTCCTTCTGAGCAGGCTGAGTGAGACACGTGGATATACTCTATCTCTGTCTTCTACCTCTGCTGTTCCTTCCGAGCAGGCTGAGTGAGACACGTGGATATACTCTATATCTGTCTTCCATCTATGCTGTTCCTTCTGAGCAGGCTGAGTAAGACACGTGGATATACTCTATATCTGTCTTCCATCTATGCTGTTCCTTCTGAGCAGGCTGAGTAAGACACGTGGATATACTCTATCTATGTCTTCTACCTCTGATGTTCCTTCTGAGCAGGCTGAGTGAGAAACGTGGATATTCTCTATCTCTGTCTTCTACCTCTGCTGTTCCTTCTGACCAGGCTGAGTGAGATACGTGGATATACTCTATATCTGTCTTCCATCTATGCTGTTCCTTCTGAGCAGGCTGAGTAAGACACGTGGATATACTATATCTCTGTCTTCTACCTCTGCTGTTCCTTCCGAGCAGGCTGAGTGAGGTGTATATCAGACACGTGGATATACTATATCTCTGTCTTCTACCTCTGCTGTTCCTTCTGAGCAGGCTGAGTGAGACACGTGGATATACTCTATCTCTGTCTTCTACCTCTGCTGTTCCTTCTGAGCAGGCTGAGTGAGACACGTGGATATACTCTATCTCAGTCTTCTACCTCTGATGTTCCTTCTGAGCAGGCTGAGTGAGACACGTGGATATACTCTATCTCTGTCTTCTACCTCTGCTGTTCCTTCTGAGCCGGCTGAGTGAGACACGTGGATATACTCTATCTCTGTCTTCTACCTCTGATGTTTCTTTTGAGCAGGCTGAGTGAGGTGTATATCAGACACGTGGATATACTCTATCTCTGTCTTCTACCTCTGCTGTTCCTTCTGAGCAGGCTGAGTGAGGTGTAGATCAGACAAGTGGATATACTCTATCTCTGTCTTCTACCTCTGCTGTTCCTTCTGAGCAGGCTGAGTGAGACACGTGGATATACTATATCTCTGTCTTCTACCTCTGATGTTCCTTCTGAGCAGGCTGAGTGAGACACGTGGATATACTCTATCTCTGTCTTCTACCTCTGCTGTTCCTTCCGAGCAGGCTGAGTGAGACACGTGGATATACTCTATATCTGTCTTCCATCTATGCTGTTCCTTCTGAGCAGGCTGAGTAAGACACGTGGATATACTCTATATCTGTCTTCCATCTATGCTGTTCCTTCTGAGCAGGCTGAGTAAGACACGTGGATATACTCTATCTATGTCTTCTACCTCTGATGTTCCTTCTGAGCAGGCTGAGTGAGAAACGTGGATATTCTCTATCTCTGTCTTCTACCTCTGCTGTTCCTTCTGACCAGGCTGAGTGAGATACGTGGATATACTCTATATCTGTCTTCCATCTATGCTGTTCCTTCTGAGCAGGCTGAGTAAGACACGTGGATATACTATATCTCTGTCTTCTACCTCTGCTGTTCCTTCCGAGCAGGCTGAGTGAGGTGTATATCAGACACGTGGATATACTATATCTCTGTCTTCTACCTCTGCTGTTCCTTCTGAGCAGGCTGAGTGAGACACGTGGATATACTCTATCTCTGTCTTCTACCTCTGCTGTTCCTTCTGAGCAGGCTGAGTGAGACACGTGGATATACTCTATCTCAGTCTTCTACCTCTGATGTTCCTTCTGAGCAGGCTGAGTGAGACACGTGGATATACTCTATCTCTGTCTTCTACCTCTGCTGTTCCTTCCGAGCAGGCTGAGTGAGACACGTGGATATACTCTATATCTGTCTTCCATCTATGCTGTTCCTTCTGAGCAGGCTGAGTAAGACACGTGGATATACTCTATATCTGTCTTCCATCTATGCTGTTCCTTCTGAGCAGGCTGAGTAAGACACGTGGATATACTCTATCTATGTCTTCTACCTCTGATGTTCCTTCTGAGCAGGCTGAGTGAGAAAAGTGGATATTCTCTATCTCTGTCTTCTACCTCTGCTGTTCCTTCTGACCAGGCTGAGTGAGATACGTGGATATACTCTATATCTGTCTTCCATCTATGCTGTTCCTTCTGAGCAGGCTGAGTAAGACACGTGGATATACTATATCTCTGTCTGCTACCTCTGCTGTTCCTTCCGAGCAGGCTGAGTGATGTGTATATCAGACACGTGGATATACTATATCTCTGTCTTCTACCTCTGCTGTTCCTTCTGAGCAGGCTGAGTGAGACACGTGGATATACTCTATATCTGTCTTCCATCTATGCTGTTCCTTCTGAGCAGGCTGAGTAAGACACGTGGATATACTCTATCTCTGTCTTCTACCTCTGCTGTTTCTTCTGAGCAGGCTGAGTGAGGTGTAGATCAGACACGTGTATATACTCTATCTCTGTCTTCTACCTCTGCTGTTCCTTCTGAGCCGGCTGAGTGAGACACGTGGATATACTCTATCTCTGTCTTCTACCTCTGATGTTTCTTTTGAGCAGGCTGAGTGAGGTGTATATCAGACACGTGGATATACTCTATCTCTGTCTTCTACCTCTGCTGTTCCTTCTGAGCAGGCTGAGTGAGGTGTAGATCAGACAAGTGGATATACTCTATCTCTGTCTTCTACCTCTGCTGTTCCTTCTGAGCAGGCTGAGTGAGACACGTGGATATACTCTATCTCTGTCTTCTACCTCTGATGTTCCTTCTGAGCAGGCTGAGTGAGACACGTGGATATACTCTATCTCTGTCTTCTACCTCTGCTGTTCCTTCCGAGCAGGCTGAGTGAGACACGTGGATATACTCTATATCTGTCTTCCATCTATGCTGTTCCTTCTGAGCAGGCTGAGTAAGACACGTGGATATACTCTATATCTGTCTTCCATCTATGCTGTTCCTTCTGAGCAGGCTGAGTAAGACACGTGGATATACTCTATCTATGTCTTCTACCTCTGATGTTCCTTCTGAGCAGGCTGAGTGAGAAACGTGGATATTCTCTATCTCTGTCTTCTACCTCTGCTGTTCCTTCTGACCAGGCTGAGTGAGATACGTGGATATACTCTATATCTGTCTTCCATCTATGCTGTTCCTTCTGAGCAGGCTGAGTAAGACACGTGGATATACTATATCTCTGTCTTCTACCTCTGCTGTTCCTTCCGAGCAGGCTGAGTGAGGTGTATATCAGACACGTGGATATACTATATCTCTGTCTTCTACCTCTGCTGTTCCTTCTGAGCAGGCTGAGTGAGACACGTGGATATACTCTATCTCTGTCTTCTACCTCTGCTGTTCCTTCTGAGCAGGCTGAGTGAGACACGTGGATATACTCTATCTCAGTCTTCTACCTCTGATGTTCCTTCTGAGCAGGCTGAGTGAGACACGTGGATATACTCTATCTCTGTCTTCTACCTCTGCTGTTCCTTCCGAGCAGGCTGAGTGAGACACGTGGATATACTCTATATCTGTCTTCCATCTATGCTGTTCCTTCTGAGCAGGCTGAGTAAGACACGTGGATATACTCTATATCTGTCTTCCATCTATGCTGTTCCTTCTGAGCAGGCTGAGTAAGACACGTGGATATACTCTATCTATGTCTTCTACCTCTGATGTTCCTTCTGAGCAGGCTGAGTGAGAAAAGTGGATATTATCTATCTCTGTCTTCTACCTCTGCTGTTCCTTCTGACCAGGCTGAGTGAGATACGTGGATATACTCTATATCTGTCTTCCATCTATGCTGTTCCTTCTGAGCAGGCTGAGTAAGACACGTGGATATACTATATCTCTGTCTGCTACCTCTGCTGTTCCTTCCGAGCAGGCTGAGTGATGTGTATATCAGACACGTGGATATACTATATCTCTGTCTTCTACCTCTGCTGTTCCTTCTGAGCAGGCTGAGTGAGACACGTGGATATACTCTATCTCTATCTTCTACCTCTGCTGTTCCTTCTGAGCAGGCTGAGTGAGACACGTGGATATACTCTATCTCTGTCTTCTACCTCTGATGTTCCTTCTGAGCAGGCTGAGTGAGGTGTATATCAGACACGTGGGTATACTCTATCTCTGTCTTCTACCTCTGCTGTTCCTTCTGAGCAGGCTGAGTGAGACACGTGGATATACGCTATCTCTGTATGCTACCTCTGCTGTTCCTTCTGAGCAGGCTGAGTGAGACACATGGATATACTCTATCTCTGTCTTCTACCTCTGCTGTTCCTTCTGAGTAGGCTGAGTGAGGTGTAGATCAGACACGTGGATATACTCTATCTCTGTTTTGTACCTCTGCTGTTCCTTCTGAGCAGGCTGAGTGAGACACGTGGATATACTCTATCTCTGTCTTCTACCTCTGCTGTTCCTTTCTGAGCAGGCTGAGTGAGACACGTGGATATACTCTATATCTGTCTTCCATCTATGCTGTTCCTTCTGAGCAGGCTGAGTAAGACACGTGGATATACTCTATTTCTGTCTTCTACCTCTGCTGTTCCTTTCTGAGCAGGCTGAGTGAGACACGTGGATATACTCTATATCTGTCTTCCATCTATGCTGTTCCTTCTGAGCAGGCTGAGTAAGACACGTGGATATACTCTATCTCTGTCTTCTACCTCTGCTGTTCCTTCTGAGCAGGCTGAGTGAGACACGTGGATATACACTATCTCTGTCTTCTACCTCTGATGTTTCTTTTGAGCAGGCTGAGTGAGGTGTATATCAGACACGTGGATATACTCTATCTCTGTCTTCTACCTCTGCTGTTCCTTCTGAGCAGGGTGAGTGAGGTGTAGATCAGACACGTGGATATACTCTATCTCTGTCTTCTACATCTGCTGTTCCTTCTGAGCAGGCTGAGTGAGACACGTGGATATACTCTATCTCTGTCTTCTACCTCTGATGTTCCTTCTGAGCAGGCTGAGTGAGACACAAGGATATACACTATCTCTGTCTTCTACCTCTGCTGTTCCTTCTGAGTAGGCTGAGTGAGATACGTGGATATACTCTATATCTGTCTTCCATCTATGCTGTTCCTTCTGAGCAGGCTGAGTAAGACACGTGGATATACTATATCTCTGTCTTCTACCTCTGCTGTTCCTTCCGAGCAGGCTGAGTGAGGTGTATATCAGACACGTGGATATACTATATCTCTGTCTTCTACCTCTGCTGTTCCTTCTGAGCAGGCTGAGTGAGACACGTGGATATACTCTATCTCTATCTTCTACCTCTGCTGTTCCTTCTGAGCAGGCTGAGTGAGACACGTGGATATACTCTATCTCTGTCTTCTACCTCTGATGTTCCTTCTGAGCAGGCTGAGTGAGGTGTATATCAGACACGTGGGTATACTCTATCTCTGTCTTCTACCTCTGCTGTTCCTTCTGAGCAGGCTGAGTGAGACACGTGGATATACGCTATCTCTGTATGCTACCTCTGCTGTTCCTTCTGAGCAGGCTGAGTGAGACACATGGATATACTCTATCTCTGTCTTCTACCTCTGCTGTTCCTTCTGAGTAGGCTGAGTGAGGTGTAGATCAGACACGTGGATATACTCTATCTCTGTTTTGTACCTCTGCTGTTCCTTCTGAGCAGGCTGAGTGAGACACGTGGATATACTCTATCTCTGTCTTCTACCTCTGCTGTTCCTTTCTGAGCAGGCTGAGTGAGACACGTGGATATACTCTATATCTGTCTTCCATCTATGCTGTTCCTTCTGAGCAGGCTGAGTAAGACACGTGGATATACTCTATCTCTGTCTTCTACCTCTGCTGTTTCTTCTGAGCAGGCTGAGTGAGGTGTAGATCAGACACGTGTATATACTCTATCTCTGTCTTCTACCTCTGCTGTTCCTTCTGAGCAGGCTGAGTGAGACACGTGGATATACTCTATCTCTGTCTTCTACCTCTGATGTTTCTTTTGAGCAGGCTGAGTGAGGTGTATATCAGACACGTGGATATACTCTATCTCTGTCTTCTACCTCTGCTGTTCCTTCTGAGCAGGCTGAGTGAGGTGTAGATCAGACACGTGGATATACTCTATCTCTGTCTTCTACCTCTGCTGTTTCTTCTGAGCAGGCTGAGTGAGACACGTGGATATACTCTATCTCTGTCTTCTACCTCTGCTGTTTCTTCTGAGCAGGCTGAGTGAGACACGTGGATATACTCTATATCTGTCTTCCATCTATGCTGTTCCTTCTGAGCAGGCTGAGTAAGACACGTGGATATACTCTATATCTGTTTTCCATCTATGCTGTTCCTTCTGAGCAGGCTGAGTAAGACACGTGGATATACTCTATCTATGTCTTCTACCTCTGCTGTTCCTTCTGAGCAGGCTGAGTGAGAAAAGTGGATATTCTCTATCTCTGTCTTCTACCTCTGCTGTTCCTTCTGACCAGGCTGAGTGAGATACGTGGATATACTCTATATCTGTCTTCCATCTATGCTGTTCCTTCTGAGCAGGCTGAGTAAGACACGTGGATATACTATATCTCTGTCTGCTACCTCTGCTGTTCCTTCCGAGCAGGCTGAGTGATGTGTATATCAGACACGTGGATATACTATATCTCTGTCTTCTACCTCTGCTGTTCCTTCTGAGCAGGCTGAGTGAGACACGTGGATATACTCTATCTCTATCTTCTACCTCTGCTGTTCCTTCTGAGCAGGCTGAGTGAGACACGTGGATATACTCTATCTCTGTCTTCTACCTCTGATGTTCCTTCTGAGCAGGCTGAGTGAGGTGTATATCAGACACGTGGGTATACTCTATCTCTGTCTTCTACCTCTGCTGTTCCTTCTGAGCAGGCTGAGTGAGACACGTGGATATACGCTATCTCTGTATGCTACCTCTGCTGTTCCTTCTGATCAGGCTGAGTGAGACACATGGATATACTCTATCTCTGTCTTCTACCTCTGCTGTTCCTTCTGAGTAGGCTGAGTGAGGTGTAGATCAGACACGTGGATATACTCTATCTCTGTTTTGTACCTCTGCTGTTCCTTCTGAGCAGGCTGAGTGAGACACGTGGATATACTCTATCTCTGTCTTCTACCTCTGCTGTTCCTTTCTGAGCAGGCTGAGTGAGACACGTGGATATACTCTATATCTGTCTTCCATCTATGCTGTTCCTTCTGAGCAGGCTGAGTAAGACACGTGGATATACTCTATTTCTGTCTTCTACCTCTGCTGTTCCTTTCTGAGCAGGCTGAGTGAGACACGTGGATATACTCTATATCTGTCTTCCATATATGCTGTTCCTTCTGAGCAGGCTGAGTAAGACACGTGGATATACTCTATCTCTGTCTTCTACCTCTGCTGTTCCTTCTGAGCAGGCTGAGTGAGACACGTGGATATACTCTATCTCTGTCTTCTACCTCTGATGTTTCTTTTGAGCAGGCTGAGTGAGGTGTATATCAGACACGTGGATATACTCTATCTCTGTCTTCTACCTCTGCTGTTCCTTCTGAGCAGGGTGAGTGAGGTGTAGATCAGACACGTGGATATACTCTATCTCTGTCTTCTACATCTGCTGTTCCTTCTGAGCAGGCTGAGTGAGACACGTGGATATACTCTATCTCTGTCTTCTACCTCTGATGTTCCTTCTGAGCAGGCTGAGTGAGACACAAGGATATACACTATCTCTGTCTTCTACCTCTGCTGTTCCTTCTGAGTAGGCTGAGTGAGATACGTGGATATACTCTATATCTGTCTTCCATCTATGCTGTTCCTTCTGAGCAGGCTGAGTAAGACACGTGGATATACTATATCTCTGTCTTCTACCTCTGCTGTTCCTTCCGAGCAGGCTGAGTGAGGTGTATATCAGACACGTGGATATACTATATCTCTGTCTTCTACCTCTGCTGTTCCTTCTGAGCAGGCTGAGTGAGACACGTGGATATACTCTATCTCTATCTTCTACCTCTGCTGTTCCTTCTGAGCAGGCTGAGTGAGACACGTGGATATACTCTATCTCTGTCTTCTACCTCTGATGTTCCTTCTGAGCAGGCTGAGTGAGGTGTATATCAGACACGTGGGTATACTCTATCTCTGTCTTCTACCTCTGCTGTTCCTTCTGAGCAGGCTGAGTGAGACACGTGGATATACGCTATCTCTGTATGCTACCTCTGCTGTTCCTTCTGAGCAGGCTGAGTGAGACACATGGATATACTCTATCTCTGTCTTCTACCTCTGCTGTTCCTTCTGAGTAGGCTGAGTGAGGTGTAGATCAGACACGTGGATATACTCTATCTCTGTTTTGTACCTCTGCTGTTCCTTCTGAGCAGGCTGAGTGAGACACGTGGATATACTCTATCTCTGTCTTCTACCTCTGCTGTTCCTTTCTGAGCAGGCTGAGTGAGACACGTGGATATACTCTATATCTGTCTTCCATCTATGCTGTTCCTTCTGAGCAGGCTGAGTAAGACACGTGGATATACTCTATCTCTGTCTTCTACCTCTGCTGTTTCTTCTGAGCAGGCTGAGTGAGGTGTAGATCAGACACGTGTATATACTCTATCTCTGTTTTCTACCTCTGCTGTTCCTTCTGAGCAGGCTGAGTGAGACACGTGGATATACTCTATCTCTGTCTTCTACCTCTGATGTTTCTTTTGAGCAGGCTGAGTGAGGTGTATATCAGACACGTGGATATACTCTATCTCTGTCTTCTACCTCTGCTGTTCCTTCTGAGCAGGCTGAGTGAGGTGTAGATCAGACACGTGGATATACTCTATCTCTGTCTTCTACCTCTGCTGTTCCTTCTGAGCAGGCTGAGTGAGACACGTGGATATACTCTATCTCTGTCTTCTACCTCTGATGTTCCTTCTGAGCAGGCTGAGTGAGACACAAGGATATACACTATCTCTGTCTTCTAGCTCTGCTGTTCCTTCTGAGTAGGCTGAGTGAGGTGTAGATCAGACACGTGGATATACTCTATCTCTGTCTTCTACCTCTGCTGTTCCTTCTGAGCAGGCTGAGTGAGACACGTGGATATACTCTATCTCTGTCTTCTACCTCTGCTGTTCCTTCTGAGCAGGCTGAGTGAGACACGTGGATATACTCTATCTCTGTCTTCTACCTCTGATGTTCCTTCTGAGCAGGCTGAGTGAGACACGTGGATATACTCTATCTCTGTCTTCTACCTCTGCTGTTCCTTCCGAGCAGGCTGAGTGAGACACGTGGATATACTCTATATCTGTCTTCCATCTATGCTGTTCCTTCTGAGCAGGCTGAGTAAGACACGTGGATATACTCTATATCTGTTTTCCATCTATGCTGTTCCTTCTGAGCAGGCTGAGTAAGACACGTGGATATACTCTATCTATGTCTTCTACCTCTGCTGTTCCTACAGAGCAGGCTGAGTGATGTGTATATCAGACACGTGGATATACTATATCTCTGTCTTCTACCTCTGCTGTTCCTTCTGAGCAGGCTGAGTGAGACACGTGGATATACTCTATCTCTGTCTTCTACCTCTGCTGTTCCTTTCTGAGCAGGCTGAGTGAGACACGTGGATATACTCTATATCTGTCTTCCATCTATGCTGTTCCTTCTGAGCAGGCTGAGTAAGACACGTGGATATACTCTATCTCTGTCTTCTACCTCTGCTGTTTCTTCTGAGCAGGCTGAGTGAGGTGTAGATCAGACACGTGTATATACTCTATCTCTGTTTTCTACCTCTGCTGTTCCTTCTGAGCAGGCTGAGTGAGACACGTGGATATACTCTATCTCTGTCTTCTACCTCTGATGTTTCTTTTGAGCAGGCTGAGTGAGGTGTATATCAGACACGTGGATATACTCTATCTCTGTCTTCTACCTCTGCTGTTCCTTCTGAGCAGGCTGAGTGAGGTGTAGATCAGACACGTGGATATACTCTATCTCTGTCTTCTACCTCTGCTGTTCCTTCTGAGCAGGCTGAGTGAGACACGTGGATATACTCTATCTCTGTCTTCTACCTCTGATGTTCCTTCTGAGCAGGCTGAGTGAGACACAAGGATATACACTATCTCTGTCTTCTAGCTCTGCTGTTCCTTCTGAGTAGGCTGAGTGAGGTGTAGATCAGACACGTGGATATACTCTATCTCTGTCTTCTACCTCTGCTGTTCCTTCTGAGCAGGCTGAGTGAGACACGTGGATATACTCTATCTCTGTCTTCTACCTCTGCTGTTCCTTCTGAGCAGGCTGAGTGAGACACGTGGATATACTCTATCTCTGTCTTCTACCTCTGATGTTCCTTCTGAGCAGGCTGAGTGAGACACGTGGATATACTCTATCTCTGTCTTCTACCTCTGCTGTTCCTTCCGAGCAGGCTGAGTGAGACACGTGGATATACTCTATATCTGTCTTCCATCTATGCTGTTCCTTCTGAGCAGGCTGAGTAAGACACGTGGATATACTCTATATCTGTTTTCCATCTATGCTGTTCCTTCTGAGCAGGCTGAGTAAGACACGTGGATATACTCTATCTATGTCTTCTACCTCTGCTGTTCCTACAGAGCAGGCTGAGTGATGTGTATATCAGACACGTGGATATACTATATCTCTGTCTTCTACCTCTGCTGTTCCTTCTGAGCAGGCTGAGTGAGACACGTGGATATACTCTATCTCTATCTTCTACCTCTGCTGTTCCTTCTGAGCAGGCTGAGTGAGACACGTGGATATACTCTATCTCTGTCTTCTACCTCTGATGTTCCTTCTGAGCAGGCTGAGTGAGGTGTATATCAGACACGTGGGTATACTCTATCTCTGTCTTCTACCTCTGCTGTTCCTTCTGAGCAGGCTGAGTGAGACACGTGGATATACGCTATCTCTGTATGCTACCTCTGCTGTTCCTTCTGAGCAGGCTGAGTGAGACACATGGATATACTCTATCTCTGTCTTCTACCTCTGCTGTTCCTTCTGAGTAGGCTGAGTGAGGTGTAGATCAGACACGTGGATATACTCTATCTCTGTTTTGTACCTCTGCTGTTCCTTCTGAGCAGGCTGAGTGAGACACGTGGATATACTCTATCTCTGTCTTCTACCTCTGCTGTTCCTTTCTGAGCAGGCTGAGTGAGACACGGGGATATACTCTATATCTGTCTTCCATCTATGCTGTTCCTTCTGAGCAGGCTGAGTAAGACACGTGGATATACTCTATTTCTGTCTTCTACCTCTGCTGTTTCTTCTGAGCAGGCTGAGTGAGGTGTAGATCAGACACGTGTATATACTCTATCTCTGTCTTCTACCTCTGCTGTTCCTTCTGAGCAGGCTGAGTGAGACACGTGGATATACTCTATCTCTGTCTTCTACCTCTGATGTTTCTTTTGAGCAGGCTGAGTGAGGTGTATATCAGACACGTGGATATACTCTATCTCTGTCTTCTACCTCTGCTGTTCCTTCTGAGCAGGGTGAGTGAGGTGTAGATCAGACACGTGGATATACTCTATCTCTGTCTTCTACCTCTGCTGTTCCTTCTGAGCAGGCTGAGTGAGACACGTGGATATACTCTATCTCTGTCTTCTACCTCTGATGTTCCTTCTGAGCAGGCTGAGTGAGACACAAGGATATACACTATCTCTGTCTTCTACCTCTGCTGTTCCTTCTGAGTAGGCTGAGTGAGATACGTGGATATACTCTATATCTGTCTTCCATCTATGCTGTTCCTTCTGAGCAGGCTGAGTAAGACACGTGGATATACTATATCTCTGTCTTCTACCTCTGCTGTTCCTTCCGAGCAGGCTGAGTGAGGTGTATATCAGACACGTGGATATACTATATCTCTGTCTTCTACCTCTGCTGTTCCTTCTGAGCAGGCTGAGTGAGACACGTGGATATACTCTATCTCTATCTTCTACCTCTGCTGTTCCTTCTGAGCAGGCTGAGTGAGACACGTGGATATACTCTATCTCTGTCTTCTACCTCTGATGTTCCTTCTGAGCAGGCTGAGTGAGACACGTGGATATACTCTATATCTGTCTTCCATCTATGCTGTTCCTTCTGAGCAGGCTGAGTAAGACACCTGGATATACTCTATCTCTGTATTCTACCTCTGCTGTTTCTTCTGAGCAGGCTGAGTGAGGTGTAGATCAGACACGTGTATATACTCTATCTCTGTCTTCTACCTCTGCTGTTCCTTCTGAGCAGGCTGAGTGAGACACGTGGATATACTCTATCTCTGTCTTCTACTTCTGCTGTTCCTTCTGAGCAGGCTGAGTGAGACACGTGGATATACTATATCTCTGTCTTCTACCTCTGCTGTTCCTTCCGAGCAGGCTGAGTGAGGTGTAGATCAGACACGTGTATATACTCTATCTCTGTCTTCTACCTCTGCTGTTCCTTCTGAGCAGGCTGAGTGAGACACGTAGATATACTCTATCTCTATCTTCTACCTCTGCTGTTCCTTCTGAGCAGGCTGAGTGAGACACGTGGATATACTCTATCTCTGTCTTCTACCTCTGATGTTCCTTCTGAGCAGGCTGAGTGAGGTGTATATCAGACACGTGGGTATACTCTATCTCTGTCTTCTACCTCTGCTGTTCCTTCTGAGCAGGCTGAGTGAGACACGTGGATATACGCTATCTCTGTATGCTACCTCTGCTGTTCCTTCTGAGCAGGCTGAGTGAGACACATGGATATACTCTATCTCTGTCTTCTACCTCTGCTGTTCCTTCTGAGTAGGCTGAGTGAGGTGTAGATCAGACACGTGGATATACTCTATCTCTGTTTTGTACCTCTGCTGTTCCTTCTGAGCAGGCTGAGTGAGACACGTGGATATACTCTATCTCTGTCTTCTACCTCTGCTGTTCCTTTCTGAGCAGGCTGAGTGAGACACGTGGATATACTCTATATCTGTCTTCCATCTATGCTGTTCCTTCTGAGCAGGCTGAGTAAGACACGTGGATATACTCTATCTCTGTCTTCTACCTCTGCTGTTTCTTCTGAGCAGGCTGAGTGAGGTGTAGATCAGACACGTGTATATACTCTATCTCTGTCTTCTACCTCTGCTGTTCCTTCCGAGCAGGCTGAGTGAGGTGTAGATCAGACACGTGTATATACTCTATCTCTGTCTTCTACCTCTGCTGTTCCTTCTGAGCAGGCTGAGTGAGACACGTGGATATACTCTATCTCTATCTTCTACCTCTGCTGTTCCTTCTGAGCAGGCTGAGTGAGACACGTGGATATACTCTATCTCTGTCTTCTACCTCTGATGTTCTATCTGAGCAGGCTGAGTGAGGTGTATATCAGACACGTGGGTATACTCTATCTCTGTCTTCTACCTCTGCTGTTCCTTCTGAGCAGGCTGAGTGAGACACGTGGATATACGCTATCTCTGTATGCTACCTCTGCTGTTCCTTCTGAGCAGGCTGAGTGAGACACATGGATATACTCTATCTCTGTCTTCTACCTCTGCTGTTCCTTCTGAGTAGGCTGAGTGAGGTGTAGATCAGACACGTGGATATACTCTATCTCTGTTTTGTACCTCTGCTGTTCCTTCTGAGCAGGCTGAGTGAGACACGTGGATATACTCTATCTCTGTCTTCTACCTCTGCTGTTTCTTCTGAGCAGGCTGAGTGAGGTGTAGATCAGACACGTGTATATACTCTATCTCTGTCTTCTACCTCTGCTGTTCCTTCTGAGCAGGCTGAGTGAGACACGTGGATATACTCTATCTCTGTCTTCTACCTCTGATGTTTCTTCTGAGCAGGCTGAGTGAGGTGTATATCAGACACGTGGATATACTCTATCTCTGTCTTCTACCTCTGCTGTTCCTTCTGAGCAGGCTGAGTGAGGTGTAGATCAGACACGTGGATATACTCTATCTCTGTCTTCTACCTCTGCTGTTCCTTCTGAGCAGGCTGAGTGAGACACGTGGATATACTCTATCTCTGTCTTCTACCTCTGATGTTCTTTCTGAGCAGGCTGAGTGAGGTGTAGATCGGACACGTCGGTATACTCTATCTCTGTCTTCTACCTCTGCTGTTCCTTCTGAGCAGGCTGAGTGAGACACGTGGATATACTCTATCTCTGTCTTCTACCTCTGCTGTTCCTCCTGAGCAGGCTGAGTGAGACACAATGATATACTCTATCTCTGTCTTCTACCTCTGCTGTTCCTTCTGAGTAGGCTGAGTGAGGCACGTGGATATACTCTATATCTGTCTTCCATCTATGCTGTTCCTTCTGACCAGGCTGAGTAAGACACGTGGATATACTCTATCACTGTCTTCTACCTCTGCTGTTTCTTCTGAGCAGGCTGAGTGAGGTGTAGATCAGACACGTGTATATACTCTATCTCTGTCTTCTACCTCTGCTGTTCCTTCTGAGCAGGCTGAGTGAGACACGTGGATATACTCTATCTCTGTCTTCTACCTCTGATGTTCCTTCTGAGCAGGCTGAGTGAGGTGTGGATCAGACACGTGGGTATACTCTATCTCTGTCTTCTACCTCTGCTGTTCCTTCTGAGCAGGCTGAGTGAGACACGTGGATATACTCTATATCTATCTTCTACCTCTGCTGTTTCTTCTGAGGAGGCTGAGTGAGACACGTGGATATACTCTATCTCTGTCTTCTACCTCTGATGTTCCTTCTGAGCAGGCTGAGTGAGGTGTGGATCAGACACGTGGGTATACTCTATCTCTGTCTTCTACCTCTGCTGTTCCTTCTGAGCAGGCTGAGTGAGACACGTGGATATACTCTATCTCTGTCTTCTACCTCTGCTGTTCCTTCTGAGCAGGCTGAGTGAGACACGTGGATATACTCTATCTCTGTCTTCTACCTCTGCTGTTCCTTCCGAGCAGGCTGAGTGAGACACGTGGATATACTCTATATCTGTCTTCCATCTATGCTCTTCCTTCTGAGCAGGCTGAGTAAGACACGTGGATATACTCTATATCTGTCTTCCATCTATGCTGTTCCTTCTGAGCAGGCTGAGTAAGACACGTGGATATACTCTATCTATGTCTTCTACCTCTGATGTTCCTTCTGAGCAGGCTGAGTGAGAAACGTGGATATTCTCTATCTCTGTCTTCTACCTCTGCTGTTCCTTCTGACCAGGCTGAGTGAGATACGTGGATATACTCTATATCTGTCTTCCATCTATGCTGTTCCTTCTGAGCAGGCTGAGTAAGACACGTGGATATACTCTATCTCTGTCTTCTACCTCTGCTGTTCCTTCCGAGCAGGCTGAGTGAGGTGTATATCAGACACGTGGATATACTATATCTCTGTCTTCTACCTCTGCTGTTCCTTCTGAGCAGGCTGAGTGAGACACGTGGATATACTATATTTCTATCTTCTACCTCTGCTGTTCCTTTCTGAGCAGGCTGAGTGAGACACGTGGATATACTCTATATCTGTCTTCCATCTATGCTGTTCCTTCTGAGCAGGCTGAGTAAGACACGTGGATATACTCTATCTCTGTCTTCTACCTCTGCTGTTTCTTCTGAGCAGGCTGAGTGAGGTGTAGATCAGACACGTGTATATACTCTATCTCTGTCTTCTACCTCTGCTGTTCCTTCTGAGCAGGCTGAGTGAGACACGTGGATATACTCTATCTCTGTCTTCTACCTCTGATGTTTCTTCTGAGCAGGCTGAGTGAGGTGTAGATCAGACACGTGGATATACTCTATCTCTGTCTTCTACCTATGTTGTTCCTTCTGAGCAGGCTGAGTGAGGTGTAGATCAGACACGTGTATATACTCTATCTCTGTCTTCTACCTCTGCTGTTCCTTCTGAGCAGGCTGAGTGAGACACGTGGATATACTCTATCTCTGTTTTGTACCTCTGCTGTTCCTTCTGAGCAGGCTGAGTGAGACACGTGGATATACTCTATCTCTATCTTCTACCTCTGCTGTTTCTTCTGAGGAGGCTGAGTGAGACACGTGGATATACTCTATATCTATCTTCTACCTCTGCTGTTTCTTCTGAGGAGGCTGAGTGAGACACGTGGATATACTCTATCTCTGTCTTCTACCTCTGATGTTCCTTCTGAGCAGTCTGAGTGAGGTGTGGATCAGACACGTGGGTATACTCTATCTCTGTCTTCTACCTCTGCTGTTCCTTCTGAGCAGGCTGAGTGAGACACGTGGATATACTCTATCTCTGTCTTCTACCTCTGCTGTTCCTTCTGAGCAGGCTGAGTGAGACACGTGGATATACTCTATCTCTGTCTTCTACCTCTGCTGTTCCTTCCGAGCAGGCTGAGTGAGACACGTGGATATACTCTATATCTGTCTTCCATCTATGCTCTTCCTTCTGAGCAGGCTGAGTAAGACACGTGGATATACTCTATATCTGTCTTCCATCTATGCTGTTCCTTCTGAGCAGGCTGAGTAAGACACGTGGATATACTCTATCTATGTCTTCTACCTCTGCTGTTCCTTCTGACCAGGCTGAGTGAGATACGTGGATATACTCTATATCTGTCTTCCTTCTATGCTGTTCCTTCTGAGCAGGCTGAGTAAGACACGTGGATATACTCTATCTCTGTCTTCTACCTCTGCTGTTCCTTCCGAGCAGGCTGAGTGAGGTGTATATCAGACACGTGGATATACTATATCTCTGTCTTCTACCTCTGCTGTTCCTTCTGAGCAGGCTGAGTGAGACACGTGGATATACTCTATCTCTATCTTCTACCTCTGCTGTTCCTTCTGAGCAGGCTGAGTGAGACACGTGGATATACTCTATATCTGTCTTCTACCTCTGATGTTCCTTCTGAGCAGGCTGAGTGAGGTGTATATCAGACACCTGGGTATACTCTATCTCTGTCTTCTACCTCTGCTGTTCCTTCTGAGCAGGCTGAGTGAGACACGTGGATATACGCTATCTCTGTATGCTACCTCTGCTGTTCCTTCTGAGCAGGCTGAGTGAGACACATGGATATACTCTATCTCTGTCTTCTACCTCTGCTGTTCCTTCTGAGTAGGCTGAGTGAGGTGTAGATCAGACACGTGGATATACTCTATCTCTGTTTTGTACCTCTGCTGTTCCTTCTGAGCAGGCTGAGTGAGACACGTGGATATACTCTATCTCTGTCTTCTACCTCTGCTGTTCCTTTCTGAGCAGGCTGAGTGAGACACGTGGATATACTCTATATCTGTCTTCCATCTATGCTGTTCCTTCTGAGCAGGCTGAGTAAGACACGTGGATATACTCTATCTCTGTCTTCTACCTCTGCTGTTTCTTCTGAGCAGGCTGAGTGAGGTGTAGATCAGACACGTGTATATACTCTATCTCTGTCTTCTACCTCTGCTGTTCCTTCTGAGCAGGCTGAGTGAGACACGTGGATATACTCTATCTCTGTCTTCTACCTCTGATGTTTCTTTTGAGCAGGCTGAGTGAGGTGTATATCAGACACGTGGATATACTCTATCTCTGTCTTCTACCTCTGCTGTTCCTTCTGAGGAGGCTGAGTGAGGTGTAGATCAGACACGTGGATATAATCTATCTCTGTCTTCTACCTCTGCTGTTCCTTCTGTGCAGGCTGAGTGAGACACGTTGATATACTCTATCTCTGTCTTCTACCTCCGATGTTCCTTCTGAGCAGGCTGAGTGAGACACAAGGATATACTCTATCTCTGTCTTCTACCTCTGCTGTTCCTTCTGAGTAGGCTGAGTGAGGTGTAGATCAGACACGTGGATATACTCTATCTCTGTCTTCTACCTCTGCTGTTCCTTTCTGAGCAGGCTGAGTGAGACACGTGGATATACTCTATATCTGTCTTCCATCTATGCTGTTCCTTCTGACCAGGCTGAGTAAGACACGTGGATATACTCTATCTCTGTCTTCTACCTCTGCTGTTTCTTCTGAGCAGGCTGAGTGAGGTGTAGATCAGACACGTGTATATACTCTATCTCTGTCTTCTACCTCTGCTGTTCCTTCTGAGCAGGCTGAGTGAGACACGTGGATATACTCTATCTCTGTTTTGTACCTCTGCTGTTCCTTCTGAGCAGGCTGAGTGAGACACGTGGATATACTCTATCTCTGTCTTCTACCTCTGCTGTTCCTTTCTGAGCAGGCTGAGTGAGACACGTGGATATACTATATATCTGTCTTCCATCTATGCTGTTCCTTCTGAGCAGGCTGAGTAAGACACGTGGATATACTCTATCCCTGTCTTCTACCTCTGCTGTTTCTTCTGAGCAGGCTGAGTGAGGTGTAGATCAGACACGTGTATATACTCTATCTCTGTCTTCTACCTCTGATGTTCCTTCTGAGCAGGCTGAGTGAGACACGTGGATATACTCTATCTCTGTTTTGTACCTCTGCTGTTCCTTCTGAGCAGGCTGAGTGAGACATGTGGATATACTCTATCTCTGTCTTCTACCTCTGCTGTTCCTTTCTGAGCAGGCTGAGTGAGACACGTGGATATACTCTATATCTGTCTTCCATCTATGCTGTTCCTTCTGAGCAGGCTGAGTAAGACACGTGGATATACTCTATCTCTGTATTCTACCTCTGCTGTTTCTTCTGAGCAGGCTGAGTGAGGTGTAGATCAGACACGTGTATATACTATATCTCTGTCTTCTACCTCTGCTGTTCCTTCTGAGCAGGCTGAGTGAGACACGTGGATATACTCTATCTCTGTCTTCTACTTCTGCTGTTCCTTCTGAGCAGGCTGAGTGAGACACGTGGATATACTATATCTCTGTCTTCTACCTCTGCTGTTCCTTCCGAGCAGGCTGAGTGAGGTGTAGATCAGACACGTGTATATACTCTATCTCTGTCTTCTACCTCTGCTGTTCCTTCTGAGCAGGCTGAGTGAGACACGTGGATATACTCTATCTCTATCTTCTACCTCTGCTGTTCCTTCTGAGCAGGCTGAGTGAGACACGTGGATATACTCTATCTCTGTCTTCTACCTCTGATGTTCCTTCTGAGCAGGCTGAGTGAGGTGTATATCAGACACGTGGGTATACTCTATCTCTGTCTTCTACCTCTGCTGTTCCTTCTGAGCAGGCTGAGTGAGACACGTGGATATACGCTATCTCTGTATGCTACCTCTGCTGTTCCTTCTGAGCAGGCTGAGTGAGACACATGGATATACTCTATCTCTGTCTTCTACCTCTGCTGTTCCTTCTGAGTAGGCTGAGTGAGGTGTAGATCAGACACGTGGATATACTCTATCTCTGTTTTGTACCTCTGCTGTTCCTTCTGAGCAGGCTGAGTGAGACACGTGGATATACTCTATCTCTGTCTTCTACCTCTGCTGTTCCTTTCTGAGCAGGCTGAGTGAGACACGTGGATATACTCTATATCTGTCTTCCATCTATGCTGTTCCTTCTGAGCAGGCTGAGTAAGACACGTGGATATACTCTATCTCTGTCTTCTACCTCTGCTGTTCCTTCTGAGCAGGCTGAGTGAGACACGTGGATATACTCTATCTCTGTCTTCTACCTCTGATGTTTCTTCTGAGCAGGCTGAGTGAGGTGTATATCAGACACGTGGATATACTCTATCTCTGTCTTCTACCTCTGCTGTTCCTTCTGAGCAGGCTGAGTGAGGTGTAGATCAGACACGTGGATATACTCTATCTCTGTCTTCTACCTCTGCTGTTCCTTCTGAGCAGGCTGAGTGAGACACGTGGATATACTCTATCTCTGTCTTCTACCTCTGATGTTCCTTCTGAGCAGACTGAGTGAGGTGTAGATCAGACACGTGTATATACTCTATCTCTGTCTTCTACCTCTGCTGTTCCTTCTGAGCAGGCTGAGTGAGACACGTGGATATAATCTATCTCTGTCTTCTACTTCTGCTGTTCCTTCTGAGCAGGCTGAGTGAGACACGTGGATATACTATATCTCTGTCTTCTACCTCTGCTGTTCCTTCCGAGCAGGCTGAGTGAGGTGTAGATCAGACACGTGTATATACTCTATCTCTGTCTTCTACCTCTGCTGTTCCTTCTGAGCAGGCTGAGTGAGACACGTGGATATACTCTATCTCTATCTTCTACCTCTGCTGTTCCTTCTGAGCAGGCTGAGTGAGACACGTGGATATACTCTATCTCTGTCTTCTATCTCTGATGTTCCTTCTGAGCAGGCTGAGTGAGGTGTATATCAGACACGTGGGTATACTCTATCTCTGTCTTCTACCTCTGCTGTTCCTTCTGAGCAGGCTGAGTGAGACACGTGGATATACGCTATCTCTGTATGCTACCTCTGCTGTTCCTTCTGAGCAGGCTGAGTGAGACACATGGATATACTCTATCTCTGTCTTCTACCTCTGCTGTTCCTTCTGAGTAGGCTGAGTGAGGTGTAGATCAGACACGTGGATATACTCTATCTCTCTTTTGTACCTCTGCTGTTCCTTCTGAGCAGGCTGAGTGAGACACGTGGATATACTCTATCTCTGTCTTCTACCTCTGCTGTTCCTTTCTGAGCAGGCTGAGTGAGACACGTGGATATACTCTATATCTGTCTTCCATCTATGCTGTTCCTTCTGAGCAGGCTGAGTAAGACACGTGGATATACTCTATCTCTGTCTTCTACCTCTGCTGTTTCTTCTGAGCAGGCTGAGTGAGGTGTAGATCAGACACGTGTATATACTCTATCTCTGTCTTCTACCTCTGCTGTTCCTTCTGAGCAGGCTGAGTGAGACACGTGGATATACTCTATCTCTGTCTTCTACCTCTGATGTTTCTTCTGAGCAGGCTGAGTGAGGTGTATATCAGACACGTAGATATACTCTATCTCTGTCTTCTACCTCTGCTGTTCCTTCTGAGCAGGCTGAGTGAGGTGTAGATCAGACACGTGGATATACTCTATCTCTGTCTTCTACCTCTGCTGTTCCTTCTGAGCAGGCTGAGTGAGACACGTGGATATACTCTATCTCTGTCTTCTACCTCTGATGTTCTTTCTGAGCAGGCTGAGTGAGGTGTAGATCGGACACGTCGGTATACTCTATCTCTGTCTTCTACCTCTGCTGTTCCTTCTGAGCAGGCTGAGTGAGACACGTGGATATACTCTATCTCTGTCTTCTACCTCTGCTGTTCCTTCTGAGCAGGCTGAGTGAGACACAAGGATATACTCTATCTCTGTCTTCTACCTCTGCTGTTCCTTCTGAGTAGGCTGAGTGAGGCACGTGGATATACTCTATATCTGTCTTCCATCTATGCTGTTCCTTCTGACCAGGCTGAGTAAGACACGTGGATATACTCTATCACTGTCTTCTACCTCTGCTGTTTCTTCTGAGCAGGCTTAGTGAGGTGTAGATCAGACACGTGTATATACTCTATCTCTGTCTTCTACCTCTGCTGTTCCTTCTGAGCAGGCTGAGTGAGACACGTGGATATACTCTATCTCTGTTTTGTACCTCTGCTGTTCCTTCTGAGCAGGCTGAGTGAGACACGTGGATATACTCTATCTCTATCTTCTACCTCTGCTGTTTCTTCTGAGGAGGCTGAGTGAGACACGTGGATATACTCTATATCTATCTTCTACCTCTGCTGTTTCTTCTGAGGAGGCTGAGTGAGACACGTGGATATACTCTATCTCTGTCTTCTACCTCTGATGTTCCTTCTGAGCAGGCTGAGTGAGGTGTGGATCAGACACGTGGGTATACTCTATCTCTGTCTTCTACCTCTGCTGTTCCTTCTGAGCAGGCTGAGTGAGACACGTGGATATACTCTATCTCTGTCTTCTACCTCTGCTGTTCCTTCTGAGCAGGCTGAGTGAGAAACGTGGATATTCTCTATCTCTGTCTTCTACCTCTGCTGTTCCTTCTGACCAGGCTGAGTGAGATACGTGGATATACTCTATATCTGTCTTCCATCTATGCTGTTCCTTCTGAGCAGGCTGAGTAAGACACGTGGATATACTCTATCTCTGTCTTCTACCTCTGCTGTTCCTTCCGAGCAGGCTGAGTGAGGTGTATATCAGACACGTGGATATACTATATCTCTGTCTTCTACCTCTGCTGTTCCTTCTGAGCAGGCTGAGTGAGACACGTGGATATACTCTATCTCTATCTTCTACCTCTGCTGTTCCTTCTGAGCAGGCTGAGTGAGACACGTGGATATACTCCATATCTGTCTTCTACCTCTGATGTTCCTTCTGAGCAGGATGAGTGAGGTGTATATCAGACACGTGGGTATACTCTATCTCTGTCTTCTACCTCTGCTGTTCCTTCTGAGCAGGCTGAGTGAGACACGTGGATATACTCTATCTCTGTTTTGTACCTCTGCTGTTCCTTCTGAGCAGGCTGAGTGAGACACGTGGATATACTCTATCTCTATCTTCTACCTCTGCTGTTTCTTTTGAGGAGGCTGAGTGAGACACGTGGATATACTCTATCTCTGTCTTCTACCTCTGATGTTCCTTCTGAGCAGGCTGAGTGAGGTGTGGATCAGACACGTGGGTATACTCTATCTCTGTCTTCTACCTCTGCTGTTCCTTCTGAGCAGGCTGAGTGAGACACGTGGATATACTCTATCTATGTCTTCTACCTCTGCTGTTCCTTCTGAGCAGGCTGAGTGAGAAACGTGGATATTCTCTATCTCTGTCTTCTACCTCTGCTGTTCCTTCTGACCAGGCTGAGTGAGATACGTGGATATACTCTATATCTGTCTTCCATCTATGCTGTTCCTTCTGAGCAGGCTGAGTAAGACACGTGGATATACTCTATCTCTGTCTTCTACCTCTGCTGTTCCTTCCGAGCAGGCTGAGTGAGGTGTATATCAGACACGTGGATATACTATATCTCTGTCTTCTACCTCTGCTGTTCCTTCTGAGCAGGCTGAGTGAGACACGTGGATATACTCTATCTCTATCTTCTACCTCTGCTGTTCCTTCTGAGCAGGCTGAGTGAGACACGTGGATATACTCTATATCTGTCTTCTACCTCTGATGTTCCTTCTGAGCAGGATGAGTGAGGTGTATATCAGACACGTGGGTATACTCTATCTCTGTCTTCTACCTCTGCTGTTCCTTCTGAGCAGGCTGAGTGAGACACGTGGATATACGCTATCTCTGTATGCTACCTCTGCTGTTCCTTCTGAGCAGGCTGAGTGAGACACATGGATATACTCTATCTCTGTCTTCTACCTCTGATGTTCCTTCTGAGTAGGCTGAGTGAGGTGTAGATCAGACACGTGGATATACTCTATCTCTGTTTTGTACCTCTGCTGTTCCTTCTGAGCAGGCTGAGTGAGACACGTGGATATACTCTATCTCTGTCTTCTACCTCTGCTGTTCCTTTCTGAGCAGGCTGAGTGAGACACGTGGATATACTCTATATCTGTCTTCCATCTATGCTGTTCCTTCTGAGCAGGCTGAGTAAGACACCTGGATATACTCTATCTCTGTCTTCTACCTCTGCTGTTTCTTCTGAGCAGGCTGAGTGAGGTGTAGATCAGACACGTGTATATACTCTATCTCTGTCTTCTACCTCTGCTGTTCCTTCTGAGCAGGCTGAGTGAGACACGTGGATATACTCTATCTCTGTCTTCTACCTCTGATGTTTCTTTTGAGCAGGCTGAGTGAGGTGTATATCAGACACGTGGATATACTCTATCTCTGTCTTCTACCTCTGCTGTTCCTTCTGAGGAGGCTGAGTGAGGTGTAGATCAGACACGTGGATATAATCTATCTCTGTCTTCTACCTCTGCTGTTCCTTCTGAGCAGGCTGAGTGAGACACGTGGATATACTCTATCTCTGTCTTCTACCTCTGATGTTCCTTCTGAGCAGGCTGAGTGAGACACAAGGATATACTCTATCTCTGTCTTCTACCTCTGCTGTTCCTTCTGAGTAGGCTGAGTGAGGTGTAGATCAGACACGTGGATATACTCTATCTCTGTCTTCTACCTCTGCTGTTCCTTTCTGAGCAGGCTGAGTGAGACACGTGGATATACTCTATATCTGTCTTCCATCTATGCTGTTCCTTCTGACCAGGCTGAGTAAGACACGTGGATATACTCTATCTCTGTCTTCTACCTCTGCTTTTTCTTCTGAGCAGGCTGAGTGAGGTGTAGATCAGACACGTGTATATACTCTATCTCTGTCTTCTACCTCTGCTGTTCCTTCTGAGCAGGCTGAGTGAGACACGTGGATATACTCTATCTCTGTTTTGTACCTCTGCTGTTCCTTCTGAGCAGGCTGAGTGAGACACGTGGATATACTCTATCTCTGTCTTCTACCTCTGCTGTTCCTTTCTGAGCAGGCTGAGTGAGACACGTGGATATACTATATATCTGTCTTCCATCTATGCTGTTCCTTCTGAGCAGGCTGAGTAAGACACGTGGATATACTCTATCCCTGTCTTCTACCTCTGCTGTTTCTTCTGAGCAGGCTGAGTGAGGTGTAGATCAGACACGTGTATATACTCTATCTCTGTCTTCTACCTCTGATGTTCCTTCTGAGCAGGCTGAGTGAGACACGTGGATATACTCTATCTCTGTTTTGTACCTCTGCTGTTCCTTCTGAGCAGGCTGAGTGAGACATGTGGATATACTCTATCTCTGTCTTCTACCTCTGCTGTTCCTTTCTGAGCAGGCTGATTGAGACACGTGGATATACTCTATATCTGTCTTCCATCTATGCTGTTCCTTCTGAGCAGGCTGAGTAAGACACGTGGATATACTCTATCTCTGTATTCTACCTCTGCTGTTTCTTCTGAGCAGGCTGAGTGAGGTGTAGATCAGACACGTGTATATACTCTATCTCTGTCTTCTACCTCTGCTGTTCCTTCTGAGCAGGCTGAGTGAGACACGTGGATATACTCTATCTCTGTCTTCTACCTCTGATGTTCTTTCTGAGCAGGCTGAGTGAGGTGTAGATCGGACACGTCGGTATACTCTATCTCTGTCTTCTACCTCTGCTGTTCCTTCTGAGCAGGCTGAGTGAGACACGTGGATATACTCTATCTCTGTCTTCTACCTCTGCTGTTCCTTCTGAGCAGGCTGAGTGAGACACAAGGATATACTCTATCTCTGTCTTCTACCTCTGCTGTTCCTTCTGAGTAGGCTGAGTGAGGCACGTGGATATACTCTATATCTGTCTTCCATCTATGCTGTTCCTTCTGACCAGGCTGAGTAAGACACGTGGATATACTCTATCACTGTCTTCTACCTCTGCTGTTTCTTCTGAGCAGGCTGAGTGAGGTGTAGATCAGACACGTGTATATACTCTATCTCTGTCTTCTACCTCTGCTGTTCCTTCTGAGCAGGCTGAGTGAGACACGTGGATATACTCTATCTCTGTTTTGTACCTCTGCTGTTCCTTCTGAGCAGGCTGAGTGAGACACGTGGATATACTCTATCTCTATCTTCTACCTCTGCTGTTTCTTCTGAGGAGGCTGAGTGAGACACGTGGATATACTCTATATCTATCTTCTACCTCTGCTGTTTCTTCTGAGGAGGCTGAGTGAGACACGTGGATATACTCTATCTCTGTCTTCTACCTCTGATGTTCCTTCTGAGCAGGCTGAGTGAGGTGTGGATCAGACACGTGGGTATACTCTATCTCTGTCTTCTACCTCTGCTGTTCCTTCTGAGCAGGCTGAGTGAGACACGTGGATATACTCTATCTCTGTCTTCTACCTCTGCTGTTCCTTCTGAGCAGGCTGAGTGAGACACGTGGATATACTCTATCTCTGTCTTCTACCTCTGCTGTTCCTTCCGAGCAGGCTGAGTGAGACACGTGGATATACTCTATATCTGTCTTCCATCTATGCTGTTCCTTCTGAGCAGGCTGAGTAAGACACGTGGATATACTCTATATCTGTCTTCCATCTATGCTGTTCCTTCTGAGCAGGCTGAGTAAGACACGTGGATATACTCTATCTATGTCTTCTACCTCTGATGTTCCTTCTGAGCAGGCTGAGTGAGACACAAGGATATACTATATCTCTGTCTTCTACCTCTGCTGTTCCTTCTGAGTAGGCTGAGTGAGGCACGTGGATATACTCTATATCTGTCTTCCATCTATGCTGTTCCTTCTGACCAGGCTGAGTAAGACACGTGGATATACTCTATCACTGTCTTCTACCTCTGCTGTTTCTTCTGAGCAGGCTGAGTGAGGTGTAGATCAGACACGTGTATATACTCTATCTCTGTCTTCTACCTCTGCTGTTCCTTCTGAGCAGGCTGAGTGAGACACGTGGATATACTCTATCTCTGTTTTGTACCTCTGCTGTTCCTTCTGAGCAGGCTGAGTGAGACACGTGGATATACTCTATCTCTATCTTCTACCTCTGCTGTTTCTTCTGAGTAGGCTGAGTGAGACACGTGGATATACTCTATATCTATCTTCTACCTCTGCTGTTTCTTCTGAGGAGGCTGAGTGAGACACGTGGATATACTCTATCTCTGTCTTCTACCTCTGATGTTCCTTCTGAGCAGGCTGAGTGAGGTGTGGATCAGACACGTGGGTATACTCTATCTCTGTCTTCTACCTCTGCTGTTCCTTCTGAGCAGGCTGAGTGAGACACGTGGATATACTCTATCTATGTCTTCTACCTCTGCTGTTCCTTCTGAGCAGGCTGAGTGAGAGACGTGGATATTCTCTATCTCTGTCTTCTACCTCTGCTGTTCCTTCTGACCAGGCTGAGTGAGATACGTGGATATACTCTATATCTGTCTTCCATCTATGCTGTTCCTTCTGAGCAGGCTGAGTAAGACACGTGGATATACTCTATCTCTGTCTTCTACCTCTGCTGTTCCTTCCGAGCAGGCTGAGTGAGGTGTATATCAGACACGTGGATATACTATATCTCTGTCTTCTACCTCTGCTGTTCCTTCTGAGCAGGCTGAGTGAGACACGTGGATATACTCTATCTCTATCTTCTACCTCTGCTGTTCCTTCTGAGCAGGCTGAGTGAGACACGTGGATATACTCTATATCTGTCTTCTACCTCTGATGTTCCTTCTGAGCAGGCTGAGTGAGGTGTATATCAGACACGTGGGTATACTCTATCTCTGTCTTCTACCTCTGCTGTTCCTTCTGAGCAGGCTGAGTGAGACACGTGGATATACGCTATCTCTGTATGCTACCTCTGCTGTTCCTTCTGAGCAGGCTGAGTGAGACACATGGATATACTCTATCTCTGTCTTCCACCTCTGCTGTTCCTTCTGAGTAGGCTGAGTGAGGTGTAGATCAGACACGTGGATATACTCTATCTCTGTTTTGTACCTCTGCTGTTCCTTCTGAGCAGGCTGAGTGAGACACGTGGATATACTCTATCTCTGTCTTCTACCTCTGCTGTTCCTTTCTGAGCAGGCTGAGTGAGACACGTGGATATACTCTATATCTGTCTTCCATCTATGCTGTTCCTTCTGAGCAGGCTGAGTAAGACACGTGGATATACTCTATCTCTGTCTTCTACCTCTGCTGTTTCTTCTGAGCAGGCTGAGTGAGGTGTAGATCAGACACGTGAATATACTCTATCTCTGTCTTCTACCTCTGCTGTTCCTTCTGAGCAGGCTGAGTGAGACACGTGGATATACTCTATCTCTGTCTTCTACCTCTGATGTTTCTTTTGAGCAGGCTGAGTGAGGTGTATATCAGACACGTGGATATACTCTATCTCTGTCTTCTACCTCTGCTGTTCCTTCTGAGGAGGCTTAGTGAGGTGTAGATCAGACACGTGGATATAATCTATCTCTGTCTTCTACCTCTGCTGTTCCTTCTGAGCAGGCTGAGTGAGACACGTGGATATACTCTATCTCTGTCTTCTACCTCTGATGTTCCTTCTGAGCAGGCTGAGTGAGACACAAGGATATACTCTATCTCTGTCTTCTACCTCTGCTGTTCCTTCTGAGTAGGCTGAGTGAGGTGTAGATCAGACACGTGGATATACTCTATCTCTGTCTTCTACCTCTGCTGTTCCTTTCTGAGCAGGCTGAGTGAGACACGTGGATATACTCTATATCTGTCTTCCATCTATGCTGTTCCTTCTGACCAGGCTGAGTAAGACACGTGGATATACTCTATCTCTGTCTTCTACCTCTGCTGTTTCTTCTGAGCAGGCTGAGTGAGGTGTAGATCAGACACGTGTATATACTCTATCTCTGTCTTCTACCTCTGCTGTTCCTTCTGAGCAGGCTGAGTGAGACACGTGGATATACTCTATCTCTGTTTTGTACCTCTGCTGTTCCTTCTGAGCAGGCTGAGTGAGACACGTGGATATACTCTATCTCTGTCTTCTACCTCTGCTGTTCCTTTCTGAGCAGGCTGAGTGAGACACGTGGATATACTATATATCTGTCTTCCATCTATGCTGTTCCTTCTGAGCAGGCTGAGTAAGACACGTGGATATACTCTATCCCTGTCTTCTACCTCTGCTGTTTCTTCTGAGCAGGCTGAGTGAGGTGTAGATCAGACACGTGTATATACTCTATCTCTGTCTTCTACCTCTGATGTTCCTTCTGAGCAGGCTGAGTGAGACACGTGGATATACTCTATCTCTGTCTTCTACTTCTGATGTTCCTTCTGAGCAGGCTGAGTGAGACACGTGGATATACTATATCTCTGTATTCTACCTCTGCTGTTCCTTCCGAGCAGGCTGAGTGAGGTGTAGATCAGACACGTGTATATACTCTATCTCTGTCTTCTACCTCTGCTGTTCCTTCTGAGCAGGCTGAGTGAGACACGTGGATATACTCTATCTCTATCTTCTACCCCTGCTGTTCCTTCTGAGCAGGCTGAGTGAGACACGTGGATATACTCTATCTCTGTCTTCTACCTCTGATGTTCCATCTGAGCAGGCTGAGTGAGACACGTGGATATACTCTATCTCTGTTTTGTACCTCTGCTGTTCCTTCTGAGCAGGCTGAGTGAGACACGTGGATATACTCTATCTCTGTCTTCTACCTCTGCTGTTCCTTTCTGAGCAGGCTGAGTGAGACACGTGGATATACTATATATCTGTCTTCCATCTATGCTGTTCCTTCTAAGCAGGCTGAGTAAGACACGTGGATATACTCTATCCCTGTCTTCTACCTCTGCTGTTTCTTCTGAGCAGGCTGAATGAGGTGTAGATCAGACACGTGTATATACTCTATCTCTGTCTTCTACCTCTGATGTTCCTTCTGAGCAGGCTGAGTGAGACACGTGGATATACTCTATCTCTGTTTTGTACCTCTGCTGTTCCTTCTGAGCAGGCTGAGTGAGACATGTGGATATACTCTATCTCTGTCTTCTACCTCTGCTGTTCCTTTCTGAGCAGGCTGAGTGAGACACGTGGATATATTCTATATCTGTCTTCCATCTATGCTGTTCCTTCTGAGCAGGCTGAGTAAGACACGTGGATATACTCTATCTCTGTATTCTACCTCTGCTGTTTCTTCTGAGCAGGCTGAGTGAGGTGTAGATCAGACACGTGTATATACTCTATCTCTGTCTTCTACCTCTGCTGTTCCTTCTGAGCAGGCTGATTGAGACACGTGGATATACTCTATCTCTGTCTTCTAATTCTGCTGTTCCTTCTGAGCAGGCTGAGTGAGACACGTGGATATACTATATCTCTGTCTTCTACCTCTGCTGTTCCTTCCGAGCAGGCTGAGTGAGGTGTAGATCAGACACGTGTATATACTCTATCTCTGTCTTCTACCTCTGCTGTTCCTTCTGAGCAGGCTGAGTGAGACACGTGGATATACTCTATCTCTGTCTTCTACCTCTGATGTTCCTTCTGAGCAGGCTGAGTGAGGTGTATATCAGACACGTGGGTATACTCTATCTCTGTCTTCTACCTCTGCTGTTCCTTCTGAGCAGGCTGAGTGAGACACGTGGATATACGCTATCTCTGTATGCTACCTCTGCTGTTCCTTCTGAGCAGGCTGAGTGAGACACATGGATATACTCTATCTCTGTCTTCTACCTCTGCTGTTCCTTCTGAGTAGTCTGAGTGAGGTGTAGATCAGACAAGTGGATATACTCTATCTCTGTTTTGTACCTCTGCTGTTCCTTCTGAGCAGGCTGAGTGAGACACGTGGATATACTCTATCTCTGTCTTCTACCTCTGCTGTTCCTTTCTGAGCAGGCTGAGTGAGACACGTGGATATACTCTATATATGTCTTCCATCTATGCTGTTCCTTCTGAGCAGGCTGAGTAAGACACGTGGATATACACTATCTCTGTCTTCTACCTCTGCTGTTCCTTCTGAGCAGGCTGAGTGAGACACGTGGATATACTCTATCTCTGTCTTCTACCTCTGATGTTTCTTCTGAGCAGGCTGAGTGAGGTGTATATCAGACACGTGGATATACTCTATCTCTGTCTTCTACCTCTGCTGTTCCTTCTGAGCAGGCTGAGTGAGGTGTAGATCAGACACGTGGATATACTCTATCTCTGTCTTCTACCTCTGCTGTTCCTTCTGAGCAGGCTGAGTGAGACACGTGGATATACTCTATCTCTGTCTTCTACCTCTGATGTTCCTTCTGAGCAGGCTGAGTGAGGTGTAGATCGGACACGTGGGTATACTCTATCTCTGTCTTCTACCTCTGCTGTTCCTTCTGAGCAGGCTGAGTGAGACACGTGGATATACTCTATCTCTGTCTTCTACCTCTGCTGTTCCTTCTGAGCAGGCTGAGTGAGACACAAGGATATACTCTATCTCTGTCTTCTACCTCTGCTGTTCCTTCTGAGTAGGCTGAGTGAGGCACGTGGATATACTCTATATCTGTCTTCCATCTATGCTGTTCCTTCTGACCAGGCTGAGTAAGACACGTGGATATACTCTATTTCTGTCTTCTACCTCTGCTGTTTCTTCTGAGCAGGCTGAGTGAGGTGTAGATCAGACACGTGTATATACTCTATTTCTGTCTTCTACCTCTGCTGTCCCTTCTGGCCAGGCTGAGTGAGGTGTAGATCAGACACGTGGATATACTCTGTCTCTGTCTTCTACCTCTGCTGTTCCCTCTGAGCAGGCTGAGTGAGGTGTAGATCAGACACGTGTATATACTCTATCTTTGTCTTCTACCTCTGCTGTTCCTTCTGAGCAGGCTGAGTGAGACACGTGGATATACTCTATCTCTGTCTTCTACCTCTGATGTTCCTTCTGGCCAGGCTCAGTGAGGTGTAGATCAGACACGTGGATATACTCTATCTCTGTCTTCTACCTCTGTTGTCCCTTCTGGCCAGGCTGAGTGAGGTGTAGATCAGACACGTGGATATACTCTGTCTCTGTCTTCTACCTCTGCTGTTCCCTCTGAGCAGGCTGAGTGAGACACGTGGATATACTCTATCTCCGTCTTCTACCTCTGCTGTTCATTATGTGCAGGCTGAGTGAGACACGTGGATATACTCTATCTCTGTCTTTTACCTCTGCTGTTCCTTCTGAGCAGGCTGAGTGAGGTGTAGATCAGACACGTGGATATACTCTATCTCTGTCTTCTACCTCTGCTGTTCCTTCTGAGCAGGCTGAGTGAGACACGTGGATATACTCTATCTCTGTCTTCTACCTCTGATGTTCCTTCTGAGCAGGCTGAGTGAGGTGTAGATCGGACACGTGGGTATACTCTATCTCTGTCTTCTACCTCTGCTGTTCCTTCTGAGCAGGCTGAGTGAGACACGTGGATATACTCTATCTCTGTCTTCTACCTCTGCTGTTCCTTCTGAGCAGGCTGAGTGAGACACAAGGATATACTCTATCTCTGTCTTCTACCTCTGCTGTTCCTTCTGAGTAGGCTGAGTGAGGTGTAGATCAGACACGTGGATATACTCTATCTCTGTTTTGTACCTCTGCTGTTCCTTCTGAGCAGGCTGAGTGAGACACGTGGATATACTCTATCTCTGTCTTCTACCTCTGCTGTTCCTTTCTGAGCAGGCTGAGTGAGACACGTGGATATACTCTATATCTGTCTTCCATCTATGCTGTTCCTTCTGAGCAGGCTGAGTAAGACACGTGGATATACTCTATCTCTGTCTTCTACCTCTGCTGTTCCTTTCTGAGCAGGCTGAGTGAGACACGTGGATATACTCTATATATGTCTTCCATCTATGCTGTTCCTTCTGAGCAGGCTGAGTAAGACACGTGGATATACACTATCTCTGTCTTCTACCTCTGCTGTTCCTTCTGAGCAGGCTGAGTGAGACACGTGGATATACTCTATATATGTCTTCCATCTATGCTGTTCCTTCTGAGCAGGCTGAGTAAGACACGTGGATATACACTATCTCTGTCTTCTACCTCTGATGTTTCTTCTGAGCAGGCTGAGTGAGGTGTATATCAGACACGTGGATATACTCTATCTCTGTCTTCTACCTCTGCTGTTCCTTCTGAGCAGGCTGAGTGAGGTGTAGATCAGACACGTGGATATACTCTATCTCTGTCTTCTACCTCTGTTGTCCCTTCTGGCCAGGCTGAGTGAGGTGTAGATCAGACACGTGGATATACTCTGTCTCTGTCTTCTACCTCTGCTGTTCCCTCTGAGCAGGCTGAGTGAGACACGTGGATATACTCTATCTCCGTCTTCTACCTCTGCTGTTCATTATGTGCAGGCTGAGTGAGACACGTGGATATACTCTATCTCTGTCTTTTACCTCTGCTGTTCCTTCTGAGCAGGCTGAGTGAGGTGTAGATCAGACACGTGGATATACTCTATCTCTGTCTTCTACCTCTGCTGTTCCTTCTGAGCAGGCTGAGTGAGACACGTGGATATACTCTATCTCTGTCTTCTACCTCTGATGTTCCTTCTGAGCAGGCTGAGTGAGGTGTAGATCGGACACGTGGGTATACTCTATCTCTGTCTTCTACCTCTGCTGTTCCTTCTGAGCAGGCTGAGTGAGACACGTGGATATACTCTATCTCTGTCTTCTACCTCTGCTGTTCCTTCTGAGCAGGCTGAGTGAGACACAAGGATATACTCTATCTCTGTCTTCTACCTCTGCTGTTCCTTCTGAGTAGGCTGAGTGAGGTGTAGATCAGACACGTGGATATACTCTATCTCTGTTTTGTACCTCTGCTGTTCCTTCTGAGCAGGCTGAGTGAGACACGTGGATATACTCTATCTCTGTCTTCTACCTCTGCTGTTCCTTTCTGAGCAGGCTGAGTGAGACACGTGGATATACTCTATATCTGTCTTCCATCTATGCTGTTCCTTCTGAGCAGGCTGAGTAAGACACGTGGATATACTCTATCTCTGTCTTCTACCTCTGCTGTTCCTTTCTGAGCAGGCTGAGTGAGACACGTGGATATACTCTATATATGTCTTCCATCTATGCTGTTCCTTCTGAGCAGGCTGAGTAAGACACGTGGATATACACTATCTCTGTCTTCTACCTCTGATGTTTCTTCTGAGCAGGCTGAGTGAGGTGTATATCAGACACGTGGATATACTCTATCTCTGTCTTCTACCTCTGCTGTTCCTTCTGAGCAGGCTGAGTGAGGTGTAGATCAGACACGTGGATATACTCTATCTCTGTCTTCTACCTCTGCTGTTCCTTCTGAGCAGGCTGAGTGAGACACGTGGATATACTCTATCTCTGTCTTCTACCTCTGATGTTCCTTCTGAGCAGGCTGAGTGAGGTGTAGATCGGACACGTGGGTATACTCTATCTCTGTCTTCTACCTCTGCTGTTCCTTCTGAGCAGGCTGAGTGAGACACGTGGATATACTCTATCTCTGTCTTCTACCTCTGCTGTTCCTTCTGAGTAGGCTGAGTGAGACACAAGGATATACTCTATCTCTGTCTTCTACCTCTGCTGTTCCTTCTGAGTAGGCTGAGTGAGGCACGTGGATATACTCTATATCTGTCTTCCATCTATGCTGTTCCTTCTGACCAGGCTGAGTAAGACACGTGGATATACTCTATCTCTGTCTTCTACCTCTGCTGTTTCTTCTGAGCAGGCTGAGTGAGGTGTAGATCAGACACGTGTATATACTCTATCTCTGTCTTCTACCTCTGCTGTCCCTTCTGGCCAGGCTGAGTGAGGTGTAGATCAGACAGGTGGATATACTCTGTCTCTGTCTTCTACCTCTGCTGTTCCCTCTGAGCAGGCTGAGTGAGGTGTAGATCAGACACGTGTATATACTCTATCTCTGTCTTCTACCTCTGCTGTTCCTTCTGAGCAGGCTGATTGAGACACGTGGATATACTCTATCTCTGTCTTCTACCTCTGATGTTCCTTCTGGCCAGGCTCAGTGAGGTGTAGATCAGACACGTGGATATACTCTATCTCTGTCTTCTACCTCTGTTGTCCCTTCTGGCCAGGCTGAGTGAGGTGTAGATCAGACACGTGGATATACTCTGTCTCTGTCTTCTACCTCTGCTGTTCCCTCTGAGCAGGCTGAGTGAGACACGTGGATATACTCTATCTCCGTCTTCTACCTCTGCTGTTCATTATGTGCAGGCTAAGTGAGACACGTGGATATACTCTATCTCTGTCTTTTACCTCTGCTGTTCCTTCTGAGCAGGCTGAGTGAGGTGTAGATCAGACACGTGGATATACTCTATCTCTGTCTTCTACCTCTGCTGTTCCTTCTGAGCAGGCTGAGTGAGACACGTGGATATACTCTATCTCTGTCTTCTACCTCTGATGTTCCTTCTGAGCAGGCTGAGTGAGGTGTAGATCGGACACGTGGGTATACTCTATCTCTGTCTTCTACCTCTGCTGTTCCTTCTGAGCAGGCTGAGTGAGACACGTGGATATACTCTATCTCTGTCTTCTACCTCTGCTGTTCCTTCTGAGCAGGCTGAGTGAGACACAAGGATATACTCTATCTCTGTCTTCTACCTCTGCTGTTCCTTCTGAGTAGGCTGAGTGAGGTGTAGATCAGACACGTGGATATACTCTATCTCTGTTTTGTACCTCTGCTGTTCCTTCTGAGCAGGCTGAGTGAGACACGTGGATATACTCTATCTCTGTCTTCTACCTCTGCTGTTCCTTTCTGAGCAGGCTGAGTGAGACACGTGGATATACTCTATATCTGTCTTCCATCTATGCTGTTCCTTCTGAGCAGGCTGAGTAAGACACGGGGATATACTCTATCTCTGTCTTCTACCTCTGCTGTTTCTTCTGAGCAGGCTGAGTGAGGTGTAGATCAGACACGTGTATATACTCTATCTCTGTCTTCTACCTCTGCTGTTCCTTCTGAGCAGGCTGAGTGAGACACGTGGATATACTCTATCTCTGTCTTCTACCTCTGATGTTTCTTCTGAGCAGGCTGAGTGAGGTGTATATCAGACACGTGGATATACTCTATCTCTGTCTTCTACCTCTGCTGTTCCTTCTGAGCAGGCTGAGTGAGACACGTGGATATACTCTATCTCTGTCTTCTACCTCTGCTGTTCCTTCTGAGCAGGCTGAGTGAGACACAAGGATATACTCTATCTCTGTCTTCTACCTCTGCTGTTCCTTCTGGGTAGGCTGAGTGAGGAACGTGGATATACTCCATATCTGTCTTCCATCTATGCTGTTCCTTCTGACCAGGCTGAGTAAGACACGTGGATATACTCTATCTCTGTATTCTACCTCTGCTGTTCCTTCTGAGCAGGCTGAGTGAGACACGTGGATATACTCTATCTCTGTCTTCTACTTCTGCTGTTCCTTCTGAGCAGGCTGAGTGAGACACGTGGATATACTATATCTCTGTCTTCTACCTCTGCTGTTCCTTCCGAGCAGGCTGAGTGAGGTGTAGATCAGACACGTGTATATACTCTATCTCTGTCTTCTACCTCTGCTGTTCCTTCTGAGCAGGCTGAGTGAGACACGTGGATATACTCTATCTCTGTTTTGTACCTCTGCTGTTCCTTCTGAGCAGGCTGAGTGAGACACGTGGATATACTCTATCTCTGTCTTCTACCTCTGCTGTTCCTTTCTGAGCAGGCTGAGTGAGACACGTGGATATACTATATATCTGTCTTCCATCTATGCTGTTCCTTCTGAGCAGGCTGAGTAAGACACGTGGATATACTCTATCCCTGTCTTCTACCTCTGCTGTTTCTTCTGAGCAGGCTGAGTGAGGTGTAGATCAGACACGTGTATATACTCTATCTCTGTCTTCTACCTCTGATGTTCCTTCTGAGCAGGCTGAGTGAGACACGTGGATAAACTCTATCTCTGTTTTGTACCTCTGCTGTTCCTTCTGAGCAGGCTGAGTGAGACATGTGGATATACTCTATCTCTGTCTTCTACCTCTGCTGTTCATTTCTGAGCAGGCTGAGTGAGACACGTGGATATACTCTATCTCTGTCTTCTACCTCTGCTGTTCCTTCTGAGCAGGCTGAGTGAGACACGTGGATATACTATATCTCTGTCTTCTACCTCTGCTGTTCCTTCCGAGCAGGCTGAGTGAGGTGTAGATCAGACACGTGTATATACTCTATCTCTGTCTTCTACCTCTGCTGTTCCTTCTGAGCAGGCTGAGTGAGACACGTGGATATACTCTATCTCTGTCTTCTACCTCTGCTGTTCCTTCTGGCCAGGCTGAGTGAGGTGTAGATCAGACACGTGGATATACTATATCTCTGTCTTCTACCTCTGCTGTCCCTTCTGGCCAGGCTGAGTGAGGTGTAGATCAGACACGTGGATATACTCTGTCTCTGTCTTCTACCTCTGCTGTTCCCTCTGAGCAGGCTGAGTGAGACACGTGGATATACTCTATCTCCGTCTTCTACCTCTGCTGTTCATTATGTGCAGGCTGAGTGAGACACGTGGATATACTCTATCTCTGTCTTTTACCTCTGCTGTTCCTTCTGAGCAGGCTGAGTGAGGTGTAGATCAGACACGTGGATATACTCTATCTCTGTCTTCTACCTCTGCTGTTCCTTCTGAGCAGGCTGAGTGAGACACGTGGATATACTCTATCTCTGTCTTCTACCTCTGATGTTCCTTCTGAGCAGGCTGAGTAAGGTGTAGATCGGACACGTGGGTATACTCTATCTCTGTCTTCTACCTCTGCTGTTCCTTCTGAGCAGGCTGAGTGAGACACGTGGATATACTCTATCTCTGTCTTCGACCTCTGCTGTTCCTTCTGAGCAGGCTGAGTGAGACACAAGGATATACTCTATCTCTGTCTTCTACCTCTGCTGTTCCTTCTGAGCAGGCTGAGTGAGACACGTGGATATACTCTATCTCTGTCTTCTACCTCTGCTGTTCCTTTCTGAGCAGGCTGAGTGAGACACGTGGATATACTATATATCTGTCTTCCATCTATGCTGTTCCTTCTGAGCAGGCTGAGTAAGACACGTGGATATACTCTATCCCTGTCTTCTACCTCTGCTGTTTCTTCTGAGCAGGCTGAGTGAGGTGTAGATCAGACACGTGTATATACTCTATCTCTGTCTTCTACCTCTGATGTTCCATCTGAGCAGGCTGAGTGAGACACGTGGATATACTCTATCTCTGTTTTGTACCTCTGCTGTTCCTTCTGAGCAGGCTGAGTGAGACATGTGGATATACTCTATCTCTGTCTTCTACCTCTGCTGTTCCTTTCTGACCAGGCTGAGTGAGACACGTGGATATACTCTATATCTGTCTTCCATCTATGCTGTTCCTTCTGAGCAGGCTGAGTAAGACACGTGGATATACTCTATCTCTGTATTCTACCTCTGCTGTTTCTTCTGAGCAGGATGAGTGAGGTGTATATCAGACACGTGTATATACTCTATCTCTGTCTTCTACCTCTGCTGTTCCTTCTGAGCAGGCTGAGTGAGACACGTGGATATACTCTATCTCTGTCTTCTACTTCTGCTGTTCCTTCTGAGCAGGCTGAGTGAGACACGTGGATATACTATATCTCTGTCTTCTACCTCTGCTGTTCCTTCCGAGCAGGCTGAGTGAGGTGTAGATCAGACACGTGTATATACTCTATCTCTGTCTTCTACCTCTGCTGTTCCTTCTGAGCAGGCTGAGTGAGACACGTGGATATACTCTATCTCTGTCTTCTACCTCTGCTGTTCCATCTGAGCAGGCTGAGTGAGATACGTGGAATATACTCTATATCTGTCTTCCATCTAGGCTCTTCCTTCTGAGCAGGCTGAGTGAGGTGTAGATCAGACACGTGGATATGCTCTATCTCTGTCTTCTACCTCTGCTGTTCCTTCTGAGCAGGCTGAGTGAGACACGTGGATATACTCTATCTCTGTCTTCTACCTCTGCTGTTCCTTCTGAACAGGCTGAGTGAGGTGTAGATCAGAAACGTGGATATACTCTATCTCTGTCTTCTACCTCTGCTGTTCCTTCTGAGCAGGCTGAGTGAGGTGTAGATCAGACACGTGTATATACTCTATCTCTGTCTTCTACCTCTGCTGTTCCTTCTGAGCAGGCTGAGTGAGACACGTGGATATACTTCATCTCTGTATTCTACCTCTACTGTTCCTTCTGAGCAGGCTGAGTGAGACACGTGGATATACTCTATATCTGTCTTCCATCTATGCTGTTCCTTCTGAGCAGGCTGAGTGAGGTGTAGATCAGACACATGGATATACTCTATCTCTGTATTCTACATCTGCTGTTCATTCTGAGCAGGCTGAGTGAGACACGTGGATATACTCTATCTCTGTCTTCTACCTCTGCTGTTCCTTCTGAGCAGGCTGAGTGAGGTGTAGATCAGACACGTGGATATACTCTATCTCTGTCTTCTACCTCTGCTGTTCCTTCTGATCAGGCTGAGTGAGGTGTAGATCAGACACGTGGATATACTCTATCTCTGTCTTCTACCTCTGCTGTTCCTTCTGGCCAGGCTGAGTGAGGTGTAGATCAGACACGTGGATATACTCTATCTCTGTCTTCTACCTCTGCTGTCCCTTCTGGCAATGCTGAGTGAGGTGTAGATCAGACACGTGGATATACTCTATCTCTGTCTTCTACCTCTGCTGTTCATTATGTGCAGGCTGAGTGAGACACGTGGATATACTCTATCTCTGTCTTTTACCTCTGCTGTTCCTTCTAAGCAGGCTGAGTGAGGTGTAGATCAGACACGTGGATATACTCTATCTCTGTCTTCTACCTCTGCTGTTCCTTCTAAGCAGGCTGAGTGAGACACGTGGATATACTCTATCTCTGTCTTCTACCTCTGATGTTCCTTCTGAGCAGGCTGAGTGAGGTGTAGATCGGACACGTGGGTATACTCTATCTCTGTCTTCTACCTCTGCTGTTCCTTCTGAGCAGGCTGAGTGAGACACGTAGATATACTCTATCTCTGTCTTCTACCTCTGCTGTTCCTTCTGAGCAGGCTGAGTGAGGTGTAGATCAGACACGTGGATATACTCTATCTCTGTCTTCTACCTCTGCTGTTCCTTCTGATCAGGCTGAGTGAGGTGTAGATCAGACACGTGGATATACTCTATCTCTGTCTTCTACCTTTGCTGTTCCTTCTGGCCAGGCTGAGTGAGGTGTAGATCAGACACGTGGATATACTCTATCTCTGTCTTCTACCTCTGCTGTCCCTTCTGGCAATGCTGAGTGAGGTGTAGATCAGACACGTGGATATACTCTATCTCTGTCTTCTACCTCTGCTGTTCATTATGTGCAGGCTGAGTGAGACACGTGGATATACTCTATCTCTGTCTTTTACCTCTGCTGTTCCTTCTAAGCAGGCTGAGTGAGGTGTAGATCAGACACGTGGATATACTCTATCTCTGTCTTCTACCTCTGCTGTTCCTTCTAAGCAGGCTGAGTGAGACACGTGGATATACTCTATCTCTGTCTTCTACCTCTGATGTTCCTTCTGAGCAGGCTGAGTGAGGTGTAGATCGGACACGTGGGTATACTCTATCTCTGTCTTCTACCTCTGCTGTTCCTTCTGAGCAGGCTGAGTGAGACACGTGGATATACTCTATCTCTGTCTTCTACCTCTGCTGTTCCTTCTGAGCAGGCTGAGTGAGACACATGGATATACTCTATCTTTGTCTTCTACCTCTGCTGTTCCTACTGAGTAGGCTGAGTGAGGTGTAGTTCAGACACGTGGATATACTCTATCTCTGTCTTCTACCTCTGCTGTTCCTTTCTGAGCAGGCTGAGTGAGACACGTGGATATACTCTATATCTGTCTTCCATCTATGCTGTTCCTTCTGAGCAGGCTGAGTAAGACACGTGGATATACTCTATCTCTGTCTTCTACCTCTGCTGTTTCTTCTGAGCAGGCTGAGTGAGGTGTAGATCAGACACGTGTATATACTCTATCTCTGTCTTCTACCTCTGCTGTTCCTTCTGAGCAGGCTGAGTGAGACACGTGGATATACTCTATCTCTGTTTTGTACCTCTGCTGTTCCTTCTGAGCAGGCTGAGTGAGACACGTGGATATACTCTATCTCTGTCTTCTACCTCTGCTGTTCCTTTCTCAGCAGGCTGAGTGAGACACGTGGATATACTCTATATCTGTCTTCCATCTATGCTGTTCCTTCTGAGCAGGCTGAGTAAGACACGTGGATATACTCTATCTCTGTATTCTACCTCTGCTGTTTCTTCTGAGCATGCTGAGTGAGGTGTAGATCAGACACGTGTATATACTCTATCTCTGTCTTCTACCTCTGCTGTTCCTTCTGAGCAGGCTGAGTGAGACACGTGGATATACTCTATCTCTGTCTTCTACTTCTGCTGTTCCTTCTGAGCAGGCTGAGTGAGACACGTGGATATACTATATCTCTGTCTTCTACCTCTGCTGTTCCTTCCGAGCAGGCTGAGTGAGGTGTAGATCAGACACGTGTATATACTCTATCTCTGTCTTCTACCTCTGTTGTTCCTTCTGAGCAGGCTGAGTGAGACACGTGGATATACTCTATCTCTGTCTTCTACCTCTGCTGTTCCTTCTGAGCAGGCTGAGTGAGATACGTGGAATATACTCTATATCTGTCTTCCATCTATGCTGTTCCTTCTGAGCAGGCTGAGTGAGGTGTAGATCAGACACGTGGATATGCTCTATCTCTGTCTTCTACCTCTGCTGTTCCTTCTGAGCAGGCTGAGTGAGACACGTGGATATACTTCATCTCTGTCTTATACCTCTACTGTTCCTTCTGAGCAGGCTGAGTGAGACACCTGGATATACTCTATCTCTGTCTTCTACCTCTGCTGTTCCTTCTGAACAGGCTGAGTGAGGTGTAGATCAGAAACGTGGATATACTCTATCTCTGTCTTCTACCTCTGCTGTTCCTTCTGAGCAGGCTGAGTGAGACACGTGTATATACTCTATCTCTATCTTCTACCTCTGCTGTTCCTTCTGAGCAGGTTGAGTGAAATACGTGGATATACTCTATATCTGTCTTCCATCTATGCTGTTCCTTCTGAGCAGGCTGAGTGAGGTGTAGATCAGACACGTGGATATACTCTATCTCTGTCGTCTACCTCTGCTGTTCCTCCGGAGCAGGCTGAGTGAGATACGTGGAATATACTCTATATCTGTCTTCCATCTATGCTGTTCCTTCTGAGCAGGCTGAGTGAGGTGTAGATCAGACACGTGGATATGCTCTATCTCTGTCTTCTACCTCTGCTGTTCCTTCTGAGCAGGCTGAGTGAGACACGTGGATATACTTCATCTCTGTCTTATACCTCTACTGTTCCTTCTGAGCAGGCTGAGTGAGACACCTGGATATACTCTATCTCTGTCTTCTACCTCTGCTGTTCCTTCTGAGCAGGCTGAGTGAGGTGTAGATCAGACACGTGGATATACTCTATCTCTGTCTTCTACCTCTGCTGTTCCTTCTGAGCAGGCTGAGTGAGGTGTATATCAGACACGTGGATATACTCTATCTCTGTCTTCTACCTCTGCTGTTCCTTCTGAGCAGGCTGAGTGAGGTGTAGATCAGACACGTGGATATACTCTATCTCTGTCTTCTACCTCTGCTGTTCCTTCTGAGCAGGCTGAGTGAGACACGTGGATATACTCTATCTCTGTCTTCTACCTCTGCTGTTCCTTCTGAGCAGGCTGAGTGAGACACGTGTATATACTCTATCTCTATCTTCTACCTCTGCTGTTCCTTCTGAGCAGGTTGAGTGAGACACGTGGATATACTCTATCTCTGTCTTCTACCTCTGCTGTTCCTTCTGAGCAGGCTGAGTGAGACACGTGTATATACTCTATCTCTATCTTCTACCTCTGCTGTTCCTTCTGAGCAGGCTGAGTGAGACACGTGGATATACTCTATCTCTGTCTTCTACCTCTGCTGTTCCTTCTGAGCAGGCTGAGTGAGACACGTGTATATACTCTATCTCTGTCTTCTACCTCTGCTGTTCCTTCTGAGCAGGCTGAGTGAGGTGTAGATCAGACACGTGTATATACTCTATCTCTGTCTTCTACCTCTGCTGTTCCTTCTGAGCAGGCTGAGTGAGACACGTGGATATACTCTATCTCTGTCTTCTACCTCTGCTGTTCCTTCTGAGCAGGCTGAGTGAGATACGTGGAATATACTCTATATCTGTCTTCCATCTATGCTGTTCCTTCTGAGCAGGCTGAGTGAGGTGTAGATCAGACACGTGGATATGCTCTATCTCTGTCTTCTACCTCTGCTGTTCCTTCTGAGCAGGCTGAGTGAGACACGTGGATATACTTCATCTCTGTCTTATACCTCTACTGTTCCTTCTGAGCAGGCTGAGTGAGACACCTGGATATACTCTATCTCTGTCTTCTACCTCTGCTGTTCCTTCTGAACAGGCTGAGTGAGGTGTAGATCAGAAACGTGGATATACTCTATCTTTGTCTTCTACCTCTGCTGTTCCTTCTGAGCAGGCTGAGTGAGACACGTGTATATACTCTATCTCTATCTTCTACCTCTGCTGTTCCTTCTGAGCAGGTTGAGTGAAATACGTGGATATACTCTATATCTGTCTTCCATCTATGCTGTTCCTTCTGAGCAGGCTGAGTGAGGTGTAGATCAGACACGTGGATATACTCTATCTCTGTCGTCTACCTCTGCTGTTCCTCCTGAGCAGGCTGAGTGAGATACGTGGAATATACTCTATATCTGTCTTCCATCTATGCTGTTCCTTCTGAGCAGGCTGAGTGAGGTGTAGATCAGACACGTGGATATGCTCTATCTCTGTCTTCTACCTCTGCTGTTCCTTCTGAGCAGGCTGAGTGAGACACGTGGATATACTTCATCTCTGTCTTATACCTCTACTGTTCCTTCTGAGCAGGCTGAGTGAGACACCTGGATATACTCTATCTCTGTCTTCTACCTCTGCTGTTCCTTCTGAGCAGGCTGAGTGAGGTGTAGATCAGACACGTGGATATACTCTATCTCTGTCTTCTACCTCTGCTGTTCCTTCTGAGCAGGCTGAGTGAGGTGTATATCAGACACGTGGATATACTCTATCTCTGTCTTCTACCTCTGCTGTTCTTTCTGAGCAGGCTGAGTGAGGTGTAGATCAGACACGTGGATATACTCTATCTCTGTCTTCTACCTCTGCTGTTCCTTCTGAGCAGGCTGAGTGAGACACGTGGATATACTCTATCTCTGTCTTCTACCTCTGCTGTTCCTTCTGAGCAGGCTGAGTGAGACACGTGTATATACTCTATCTCTATCTTCTACCTCTGCTGTTCCTTCTGAGCAGGTTGAGTGAGATACGTGGATATACTCTATATCTGTCTTCCATCTATGCTGTTCCTTCTGAGCAGGCTGAGTGAGGTGTAGATCAGACACGTGGATATACTCTATCTCTGTCTTCTACCTCTGCTGTTCATTCTGAGCAGGATGAGTGAGACACGTGGATATACTCTATCTCTGTCTTCTACCTCTGCTGTTCCTTCTGAGCAGGCTGAGTGAGGTGTAGATCAGACACGTGGATATACTCTATCTCTGTCTTCTACCTCTGCTGTTCCTTCTGATCAGGCTGAGTGAGGTGTAGATCAGACACGTGGATATGCTCTATCTCTGTCTTCTACCTCTGCTGTTCCTTATGGCCAGGCTGAGTGATGTGTAGATCAGACACTTGGATATACTCTATCTCTGTCTTCTACCTCTGCTGTTCCTTCTGAGCAGGCTGAGTGAGACACGTGGATATACTCTATCTCTGTTTTGTACCTCTGCTGTTCCTTCTGAGCAGGCTGAGTGAGACACGTGGATATACTCTATCTCTGTCTTCTACCTCTGCTGTTCCTTTCTGAGCAGGCTGAGTGAGACACGTGGATATACTCTATATCTGTCTTCCATCTATGCTGTTCCTTCTGAGCAGGCTGAGTAAGACACGTGGATATACTCTATCTCTGTCTTCTACCTCTGCTGTTCCTTCCGAGCAGGCTGAGTGAGGTGTAGATCAGACACGTGGATATACCTTATCTCTGTCTTCTACCTCTGTTGTTCCTTCTGAGCAGGCTGAGTGAGACACGTGGATATACTCCATCTCTGTCTTCTACCTCTACTGTTCCTTCTGAGCAGGCTGAGTGAGACACGTGGATATACTCTATCTCTGTCTTCTACCTCTGCTGTTCCTTCTGAGCAGGCTGAGAGTGAGACACGTGGATATACTCTATCTCTATCTTCTACCTCTGCTGATCCTTCTGAGCAGGCTGAGTGAGACACGTGGATATACTCCATCTCTGTCTTCTACCTCTGCTGTTCCTTCTGAGCAGGCTGAGTGAGACACGTGGATATACTCTATCTCTGTCTTCTACCCCTGCTGTTCCTTCTGAGCAGGCTGAGGGATGTGTAGATCAGACACGTGGATATACTCTATATCTGTCTTTTACCTCTGCTGTTCCTTCTGAGCAGGCTGAGTGAGGTGTAGATCAGACACGTGGGTATACTCTATCTCTGTCTTCTACCTCTGCTGTTCCTTCTGAGCAGGCTGAGTGAGACACGTGGATATACTCTATCTCTGTCTTCTACCTCTGCTGTTCCTTCTGAGCAGGCTGAGTGAGACACATGGATATACTCTATCTCTGTCTTCTACCTCTGCTGTTTCTTCTGAGCAGGCTGAGTGAGGTGTAGATCAGACACGTGTATATACTCTATCTCTGTCTTCTACCTCTGCTGTTCCTTCTGAGCAGGCTGAGTGAGACACGTGGATATACTCTATCTCTGTCTTCTACATCTGCTGTTCCTTCTGAGCAGGCTGAGTGAGACATGTGGATATACTATATCTCTGTCTTCTACCTCTGCTGTTCCTTCCGAGCAGGCTGAGTGAGGTGTAGATCAGACACGTGGATATACTATATCTCTGTCTTCTACCTCTGTTGTTCCTTCTGAGCAGGCTGAGTGAGACACGTGGATATACTCCATCTCTGTCTTCTACCTCTGCTGTTCCTTCTGAGCAGGCTGAGTGAGAAACGTGGATATACTCCATCTCTGTCTTCTACCTCTGCTGTTCCTTCTGAGCAGGCTGAGTGAGGTGTAGATCAGACACGTGCATATTCTCTATCTCTGTCTTCTACCTCTGCTGTTCCTTCTGAGCAGGCTGAGTGAGACACGTGGATATACTCCATCTCTGTCTTCTACCTCTGCTGTTCCTTCTGAACAGGCTGAGTGAGGTGTAGATCAGAAACGTGGATATACTCTATATCTGTCTTCCATCTATGCTGTTCCTTCTGAGCAGGCTGAGTGAGGTGTAGATCAGACACGTGGATATACTCTATCTCTGTCGTCTACCTCTGCTGTTCCTCCTGAGCAGGCTGAGTGAGATACGTGGAATATACTCTATATCTGTCTTCCATCTATGCTGTTCCTTCTGAGCAGGCTGAGTGAGGTGTAGATCAGACACGTGGATATGCTCTATCTCTGTCTTCTACCTCTGCTGTTCCTTCTGAGCAGGCTGAGTGAGACACGTGGATATACTTCATCTCTGTCTTATACCTCTACTGTTCCTTCTGAGCAGGCTGAGTGAGACACCTGGATATACTCTATCTCTGTCTTCTACCTCTGCTGTTCCTTCTGAGCAGGCTGAGTGAGGTGTAGATCAGACACGTGGATATACTCTATCTCTGTCTTCTACCTCTGCTGTTCCTTCTGAGCAGGCTGAGTGAGGTGTATATCAGACACGTGGATATACTCTATCTCTGTCTTCTACCTCTGCTGTTCCTTCTGAGCAGGCTGAGTGAGGTGTAGATCAGACACGTGGATATACTCTATCTCTGTCTTCTACCTCTGCTGTTCCTTCTGAGCAGGCTGAGTGAGACACGTGGATATACTCTATCTCTGTCTTCTACCTCTGCTGTTCCTTCTGAGCAGGCTGAGTGAGACACGTGTATATACTCTATCTCTATCTTCTACCTCTGCTGTTCCTTCTGAGCAGGTTGAGTGAGATACGTGGATATACTCTATATCTGTCTTCCATCTATGCTGTTCCCTCTGAGCAGGCTGAGTGAGGTGTAGATCAGACACGTGGATATACTCTATCTCTGTCTTCTACCTCTGCTGTTCATTCTGAGCAGGATGAGTGAGACACGTGGATATACTCTATCTCTGTCTTCTACCTCTGCTGTTCCTTCTGAGCAGGCTGAGTGAGGTGTAGATCAGACACGTGGATATACTCTATCTCTGTCTTCTACCTCTGCTGTTCCTTCTGATCAGGCTGAGTGAGGTGTAGATCAGACACGTGGATATGCTCTATCTCTGTCTTCTACCTCTGCTGTTCCTTCTGGCCAGGCTGAGTGATGTGTAGATCAGACACGTGGATATACTCTATCTCTGTCTTCTACCTCTGCTGTTCCTTCTGAGCAGGGTGAGTGAGACACGTGGATATACTCTATCTCTGTTTTGTACCTCTGCTGTTCCTTCTGAGCAGGCTGAGTGAGACACGTGGATATACTCTATCTCTGTCTTCTACCTCTGCTGTTCCTTTCTGAGCAGGCTGAGTGAGACACGTGGATATACTCTATATCTGTCTTCCATCTATGCTGTTCCTTCTGAGCAGGCTGAGTAAGACACGTGGATATACTCTATCTCTGTCTTCTACCTCTGCTGTTCCTTCCGAGCAGGCTGAGTGAGGTGTAGATCAGACACGTGGATATACCTTATCTCTGTCTTCTACCTCTGTTGTTCCTTCTGAGCAGGCTGAGTGAGACACGTGGATATACTCCATCTCTGTCTTCTACCTCTACTGTTCCTTCTGAGCAGGCTGAGTAAGACACGTGGATATACTCTATCTCTGTCTTCTACCTCTGCTGTTCCTTCTGAGCAGGCTGAGAGTGAGACACGTGGATATACTCTATCTCTATCTTCTACCTCTGCTGTTCCTTCTGAGCAGGCTGAGTGAGACACGTGGATATACTCCATCTCTGTCTTCTACCTCTGCTGTTCCTTCTGAGCAGGCTGAGTGAGACACGTGGATATACTCTATCTCTGTCTTCTACCTCTGCTGTTCATTATGTGCAGGCTGAGTGAGACACGTGGATATACTCTATCTCTGTCTTCTACCCCTGCTGTTCCTTCTGAGCAGGCTGAGGGATGTGTAGATCAGACACGTGGATATACTCTATCTCTGTCTTTTACCTCTGCTGTTCCTTCTGAGCAGGCTGAGTGAGGTGTAGATCAGACACGTGGATATACTCTATCTCTGTCTTCTACCTCTGATGTTCCTTCTGAGCAGGCTGAGTGAGGTGTAGATCGGACACGTGGGTATACTCTATCTCTGTCTTCTACCTCTGCTGTTCCTTCTGAGCAGGCTGAGTGAGACACGTGGATATACTCTATCTCTGTCTTCTACCTCTGCTGTTCCTTCTGAGCAGGCTGAGTGAGACACATGGATATACTCTATCTCTGTCTTCTACCTCTGCTGTTTCTTTTGAGCAGGCTGAGTGAGGTGTAGATCAGACACGTGTATATACTCTATCTCTGTCTTCTACCTCTGCTGTTCCTTCTGAGCAGGCTGAGTGAGACACGTGGATATACTCTATCTCTGTCTTCTACATCTGCTGTTCCTTCTGAGCAGGCTGAGTGAGACATGTGGATATACTATATCTCTGTCTTCTACCTCTGCTGTTCCTTCCGAGCAGGCTGAGTGAGGTGTAGATCAGACACGTGGATATACTATATCTCTGTCTTCTACCTCTGTTGTTCCTTCTGAGCAGGATAAGTGAGACACGTGGATATACTCTATCTCTATCTTCTACCTCTGCTGTTCCTTCTGAGCAGGTTGAGTGAGATACCTGGATATACTCTATATCTGTCTTCCATCTATGCTGTTCCTTCTGAGCAGGCTGAGTGAGGTGTAGATCAGACACGTGGATATACTCTATCTCTGTCTTCTACCTCTGCTGTTCATTCTGAGCAGGATGAGTGAGACACGTGGATATACTCTATCTCTGTCTTCTACCTCTGCTGTTCCTTCTGAGCAGGCTGAGTGAGGTGTAGATCAGACACGTGGATATACTCTATCTCTGTCTTCTACCTCTGCTGTTCCTTCTGATCAAGCTGAGTGAGGTGTAGATCAGACACGTGGATATGCTCTATCTCTGTCTTCTACCTCTGCTGTTCCTTCTGGCCAGGCTGAGTGATGTGTAGATCAGACACGTGGATATACTCTATCTCTGTCTTCTACCTCTGCTGTTCCTTCTGAGCAGGCTGAGGGAGACACGTGGATATACTCTATCTCTGTTTTGTACCTCTGCTGTTCCTTCTGAGCAGGCTGAGTGAGACACGTGGATATACTCTATCTCTGTCTTCTACCTCTGCTGTTCCTTCTGAGCATTCTTAGTGAGACACGTGGATATACTCTATCTCTATCTTCTACCTCTGCTGTTCCTTCTGAGCAGGCTGAGTGAGACACGTGGATATACTCCATCTCTGTCTTCTACCTCTGCTGTTCCTTCTGAGCAGGCTGAGTGAGGTGTAGATCAGACACGTGCATATTCTCTATCTCTGTCTTCTACCTCTGCTGTTCCTTCTGAGCAGGCTGAGTGAGACACGTGGATATACTCCATCTCTGTCTTCTACCTCTGCTGTTCCTTCTGAACAGGCTGAGTGAAGTGTAGATCAGAAACGTGGATATACTCTATCTCTGTCTTCTACCTCTGCTGTTCCTTCTGAGCAGGCTGAGTGAGACACGTGTATATACTCTATCTCTATCTTCTACCTCTGCTGTTCCTTCTGAGCAGGCTGAGTGAGACACGTGGATATACTCCATCTCTGTCTTCTACCTCTGCTGTTCCTTCTGAGCAGGCTGAGTGAGACACGTGGATACACTCTATCTCTGTCTTCTACCTCTGCTGTTCATTATGTGCAGGCTGAGTGAGACACGTGGATATACTCTATCTCTGTCTTCTACCCCTGCTGTTCCTTCTGAGCAGGCTGAGGGATGTGTAGATCAGATACGTGGATATACTCTATCTCTGTCTTTTACCTCTGCTGTTCCTTCTGAGCAGGCTGAGTGAGGTGTAGATCAGACACGTGGATATACTCTATCTCTGTCTTCTACCTCTGATGTTCCTTCTGAGCAGGCTGAGTGAGGTGTAGATCGGACACGTGGGTATACTCTATCTCTGTCTTCTACCTCTGCTGTTCCTTCTGAGCAGGCTGAGTGAGACACGTGGATATACTCTATCTCTGTCTTCTACCTCTGCTGTTCATTATGTGCAGGCTGAGTGAGACACGTGGATATACTCTATCTCTGTCTTCTACCCCTGCTGTTCCTTCTGAGCAGGCTGAGGGATGTGTAGATCAGACACGTGGATATACTCTATCTCTGTCTTTTACCTCTGCTGTTCCTTCTGAGCAGGCTGAGTGAGGTGTAGATCAGACACGTGGATATACTCTATCTCTGTCTTCTACCTCTGATGTTCCTTCTGAGCAGGCTGAGTGAGGTGTAGATCGGACACGTGGGTATACTCTATCTCTGTCTTCTACCTCTGCTGTTCCTTCTGAGCAGGCTGAGTGAGACACGTGGATATACTCTATCTCTGTCTTCTACCTCTGCTGTTCCTTCTGAGCAGGCTGAGTGAGACACATGGATATACTCTATCTCTGTCTTCTACCTCTGCTGTTCCTTCTGAGTAGGCTGAGTGAGGTGTAGATCAGACACGTGGATATACTCTATCTCTGTTTTGTACCTCTGCTGTTCCTTCCGAGCAGGCTGAGTGAGACACGTGGATATACTCTATCTCTGTCTTTTACCTCTGCTGTTCCTTTCTGAGCAGGCTGAGTGAGACACGTGGATATACTCTATATCTGTCTTCCATCTATGCTGTTACTTCTGAGCAGGCTGAGTAAGACACGTGGATATACTCTATCTCTGTCTTCTACCTCTGCTGTTTCTTCTGAGCAGGCTGAGTGAGGTGTAGATCAGACACGTGTATATACTCTATCTCTGTCTTCTACCTCTGCTGTTCCTTCTGAGCAGGCTGAGTGAGACACGTGGATATACTCCATCTCTGTCTTCTACCTCTGCTGTTCCTTCTGAGCAGGCTGAGTGAGACACGTGGATATACTCCATCTCTGTCTTCTACCTCTGCTGTTCCTTCTGAGCAGGCTGAGTGAGGTGTAGATCAGACACGTGCATATTCTCTATCTCTGTCTTCTACCTCTGCTGTTCCTTCTGAGCAGGCTGAGTGAGACACGTGGATATACTCCATCTCTGTCTTCTACCTCTGCTGTTCCTTCTTAACAGGCTGAGTGAGGTGTAGATCAGAAACGTGGATATACTCTATCTCTGTCTTCTACCTCTGCTGTTCCTTCTGAGCAGGCTGAGTGAGACACGTGTATATACTCTATCTCTATCTTCTACCTCTGCTGTTCCTTCTGAGCAGGTTGAGTGAGATACGTGGATATACTCTATATCTGTCTTCCATCTATGCTGTTCCTTCTGAGCAGGCTGAGTGAGGTGTAGATCAGACACGTGGATATACTCTATCTCTGTCTTCTACCTCTGCTGTTCATTCTGAGCAGGATGAGTGAGACACGTGGATATACTCTATCTCTGTCTTCTACCTCTGCTGTTCCTTCTGAGCAGGCTGAGTGAGGTGTAGATCAGACACGTGGATATACTCTATCTCTGTCTTCTACCTCTGCTGTTCCTTCTGATCAGGCTGAGTGAGGTGTAGATCAGACACGTGGATATGCTCTATCTCTGTCTTCTACCTCTGCTGTTCCTTCTGGCCAGGCTGAGTGATGTGTAGATCAGACACGTGGATATACTCTATCTCTGTCTTCTACCTCTGCTGTTCCTTCTGAGCAGGCTGAGTGAGACACGTGGATATACTCTATCTCTGTTTTGTACCTCTGCTGTTCCTTCTGAGCAGGCTGAGTGAGACACGTGGATATACTCTATCTCTGTCTTCTACCTCTGCTGTTCCTTCTGAGCATTCTGAGTGAGACACGTGGATATACTCTATCTCTATCTTCTACCTCTGCTGTTCCTTCTGAGCAGGCTGAGTGAGACACGTGGATATACTCCATCTCTGTCTTCTACCTCTGCTGTTCCTTCTGAGCAGGCTGAGTGAGGTGTAGATCAGACACGTGCATATTCTCTATCTCTGTCTTCTACCTCTGCTGTTCCTTTTGAGCAGGCTGAGTGAGACACGTGGATATACTCTATCTCTGTCTTCTACCTCTGCTGTTCCTTCTGAGCAGGCTGAGTGAGATACGTGGAATATACTCTATATCTGTCTTCCATCTATGCTGTTCCTTCTGAGCAGGCTGAGTGAGGTGTAGATCAGACACGTGGATATACTCTATCTCTGTCTTCTACCTCTGCTGTTCATTCTGAGCAGGCTGAGTGAGACACGTAGATATAATCTATCTCTGTCTTATACCTCTGCTGTTCCTTCTGAGCAGGCTGAGTGAGGTGTAGATCAAACACGTGGATATACTCTATCTCTGTCTTGTACCTCTGCTGTTCCTTCTGAGCAGGCAGAGTGAGGTGTAGATCAGACACGTGGATATACTCTATATCTGTCTTCTACCTCTGCTGTTCCTTCTGATCAGGCTGAGTGAGACACGTGGATATACTCTATCTCTGTCTTCTACCTCTGCTGTTCATTATGTGCAGGCTGAGTGAGACACGTGGATATACTCTATCTCTGTCTTCTACCCCTGCTGTTCCTTCTGAGCAGGCTGAGAGAGGTGTAGATCAGACACGTGGATATACTCTATCTCTGTCTTTTACCTCTGCTGTTCCTTCTGAGCAGGCTGAATGAGCTGTAGATCAGACACGTGGATATACTCTATCTCTGTCTTCTACCTCTGCTGTTCCTTCTGAGCAGGCTGAGTGAGACACGTGGATATACTATATATCTGTCTTCTACTTCTGCTGTTCCTTCTGAGCAGGCTGAGTGAGACACGTGGATATACTATATCTCTGTCTTCTACCTCTGCTGTTCCTTCCGAGCAGGCTGAGTGAGGTGTAGATCAGACACGTGGATATACTATATCTCTGTCTTCTACCTCTGTTGTTCCTTCTGAGCAGGCTGAGTGAGACACGTGGATATACTCCATCTCTGTCTTCTACCTCTACTGTTCCTTCTGAGCAGGCTGAGTGAGACACGTGGATATACTCTATCTCTGTCTTCTACCTCTGCTGTTCCTACTGAGCATGCTGAGTGAGACACGTGGATATACTCTATCTCTATCTTCTACCTCTGCTGTTCCTTCTGAGCAGGCTGAGTGAGACACGTGGATATACTATATCTCTGTCTTCTACTTCTGCTGTTCCTTCTGAGCAGGCTGAGTGAGACACGTGGATATACTATATCTCTGTCTTCTACCTCTGCTGTTCCTTTCTGAGCAGGCTGAGTGAGACACGTGGATATACTCTATATCTGTCTTCCATCTATGCTGTTCCTTCTGAGCAGGCTGAGTAAGACACGTGGATATACTCTATCTCTGACTTCTACCTCTGCTGTTTCTTCTGAGCAGGCTGAGTGAGGTGTAGATCAGACACGTGTATATACTCTATCTCTGTCTTCTACCTCTGCTGTTCCTTCTGAGCAGGCTGAGTGAGACACGTGGATATACTATATCTCTGTCTTCTACTTCTGCTGTTCCTTCTGAGCAGGCTGAGTGAGACACGTGGATATACTCCATCTCTGTCTTCTACCTCTGCTGTTCCTTCTGAGCAGGCTGAGTGAGGTGTAGATCAGACACGTGCATATTCTCTATCTCTGTCTTCTACCTCTGCTGTTCCTTCTGAGCAGGCTGAGTGAGACACGTGGATATACTCTATCTCTATCTTCTACCTCTGCTGTTCCTTCTGAGCAGGCTGAGTGAGACACGTGGATATACTCCATCTCTATCTTCTACCTCTGCTGTTCCTTCTGAGCAGGCTGAGTGAGGTGTAGATCAGACACGTGCATATTCTCTATCTCTGTCTTCTACCTCTGCTGTTCCTTCTGAGCAGGCTGAGTGAGACACGTGGATATACTCTATCTCTGTCTTCTACCTCTGCTGTTCCTTCTGAGCAGGCTGAGTGAGACACGTGGATATACTCTATCTCTGTCTTCTACCTCTGCTGTTCCTTCTGAGCAGGCTGAGTGAGATACGTGGAATATACTCTATATCTGTCTTCCATCTATGCTGTTCCTTCTGAGCAGGCTGAGTGAGGTGTAGATCAGACACGTGGATATACTCTATCTCTGTCTTCTACCTCTGCTGTTCATTCTGAGCAGGCTGAGTGAGACACGTAGATATAATCTATCTCTGTCTTATACCTCTGCTGTTCCTTCTGAGCAGGCTGAGTGAGGTGTAGATCAAACACGTGGATATACTCTATCTCTGTCTTGTACCTCTGCTGTTCCTTCTGAGCAGGCAGAGTGAGGTGTAGATCAGACACGTGGATATACTCTATCTCTGTCTTCTACCTCTGCTGTTCCTTCTGATCAGGCTGAGTGAGACACGTGGATATACTCTATCTCTGTCTTCTACCTCTGCTGTTCATTATGTGCAGGCTGAGTGAGACACGTGGATATACTCTATCTCTGTCTTCTACCCCTGCTGTTCCTTCTGAGCAGGCTGAGAGAGGTGTAGATCAGACACGTGGATATACTCTATCTCTGTCTTTTACCTCTGCTGTTCCTTCTAAGCAGGCTGAATGAGCTGTAGATCAGACACGTGGATATACTCTATCTCTGTCTTCTACCTCTGCTGTTCCTTCTGAGCAGGCTGAGTGAGACACGTGGATATACTATATATCTGTCTTCTACTTCTGCTGTTCCTTCTGAGCAGGCTGAGTGAGACACGTGGATATACTATATCTCTGTCTTCTACCTCTGCTGTTCCTTCCGAGCAGGCTGAGTGAGGTGTAGATCAGACACGTGGATATACTATATCTCTGTCTTCTACCTCTGTTGTTCCTTCTGAGCAGGCTGAGTGAGACACGTGGATATACTCCATCTCTGTCTTCTACCTCTACTGTTCCTTCTGAGCAGGCTGAGTGAGACACGTGGATATACTCTATCTCTGTCTTCTACCTCTGCTGTTCCTACTGAGCATGCTGAGTGAGACACGTGGATATACTCTATCTCTATCTTCTACCTCTGCTGTTCCTTCTGAGCATGCTGAGTGAGACACGTGGATATACTCTATCTCTATCTTCTACCTCTGCTGTTCCTTCTGAGCAGGCTGAGTGAGACACGTGGATATACTCTATCTCTGTTTTGTACCTCTGCTGTTCCTTCTGAGCAGGCTGAGTGAGACACGTGGATATACTCTATCTCTGTCTTCTACCTCTGCTGTTCCTTCTGAGCATTCTGAGTGAGACACGTGGATATACTCTATCTCTATCTTCTACCTCTGCTGTTCCTTCTGAGCAGGCTGAGTGAGACACGTGGATATACTCCATCTCTGTCTTCTACCTCTGCTGTTCCTTCTGAGCAGGCTGAGTGAGGTGTAGATCAGACACGTGCATATTCTCTATCTCTGTCTTCTACCTCTGCTGTTCCTTTTGAGCAGGCTGAGTGAGACACGTGGATATACTCTATCTCTGTCTTCTACCTCTGCTGTTCCTTCTGAGCAGGCTGAGTGAGATACGTGGAATATACTCTATATCTGTCTTCCATCTATGCTGTTCCTTCTGAGCAGGCTGAGTGAGGTGTAGATCAGACACGTGGATATACTCTATCTCTGTCTTCTACCTCTGCTGTTCATTCTGAGCAGGCTGAGTGAGACACGTAGATATAATCTATCTCTGTCTTATACCTCTGCTGTTCCTTCTGAGCAGGCTGAGTGAGGTGTAGATCAAACACGTGGATATACTCTATCTCTGTCTTGTACCTCTGCTGTTCCTTCTGAGCAGGCAGAGTGAGGTGTAGATCAGACACGTGGATATACTCTATATCTGTCTTCTACCTCTGCTGTTCCTTCTGATCAGGCTGAGTGAGACACGTGGATATACTCTATCTCTGTCTTCTACCTCTGCTGTTCATTATGTGCAGGCTGAGTGAGACACGTGGATATACTCTATCTCTGTCTTCTACCCCTGCTGTTCCTTCTGAGCAGGCTGAGAGAGGTGTAGATCAGACACGTGGATATACTCTATCTCTGTCTTTTACCTCTGCTGTTCCTTCTGAGCAGGCTGAATGAGCTGTAGATCAGACACGTGGATATACTCTATCTCTGTCTTCTACCTCTGCTGTTCCTTCTGAGCAGGCTGAGTGAGACACGTGGATATACTATATATCTGTCTTCTACTTCTGCTGTTCCTTCTGAGCAGGCTGAGTGAGACACGTGGATATACTATATCTCTGTCTTCTACCTCTGCTGTTCCTTCCGAGCAGGCTGAGTGAGGTGTAGATCAGACACGTGGATATACTATATCTCTGTCTTCTACCTCTGTTGTTCCTTCTGAGCAGGCTGAGTGAGACACGTGGATATACTCCATCTCTGTCTTCTACCTCTACTGTTCCTTCTGAGCAGGCTGAGTGAGACACGTGGATATACTCTATCTCTGTCTTCTACCTCTGCTGTTCCTACTGAGCATGCTGAGTGAGACACGTGGATATACTCTATCTCTATCTTCTACCTCTGCTGTTCCTTCTGAGCAGGCTGAGTGAGACACGTGGATATACTATATCTCTGTCTTCTACTTCTGCTGTTCCTTCTGAGCAGGCTGAGTGAGACACGTGGATATACTATATCTCTGTCTTCTACCTCTGCTGTTCCTTTCTGAGCAGGCTGAGTGAGACACGTGGATATACTCTATATCTGTCTTCCATCTATGCTGTTCCTTCTGAGCAGGCTGAGTAAGACACGTGGATATACTCTATCTCTGACTTCTACCTCTGCTGTTTCTTCTGAGCAGGCTGAGTGAGGTGTAGATCAGACACGTGTATATACTCTATCTCTGTCTTCTACCTCTGCTGTTCCTTCTGAGCAGGCTGAGTGAGACACGTGGATATACTATATCTCTGTCTTCTACTTCTGCTGTTCCTTCTGAGCAGGCTGAGTGAGACACGTGGATATACTCCATCTCTGTCTTCTACCTCTGCTGTTCCTTCTGAGCAGGCTGAGTGAGGTGTAGATCAGACACGTGCATATTCTCTATCTCTGTCTTCTACCTCTGCTGTTCCTTCTGAGCAGGCTGAGTGAGACACGTGGATATACTCTATCTCTATCTTCTACCTCTGCTGTTCCTTCTGAGCAGGCTGAGTGAGACACGTGGATATACTCCATCTCTATCTTCTACCTCTGCTGTTCCTTCTGAGCAGGCTGAGTGAGGTGTAGATCAGACACGTGCATATTCTCTATCTCTGTCTTCTACCTCTGCTGTTCCTTCTGAGCAGGCTGAGTGAGACACGTGGATATACTCTATCTCTGTCTTCTACCTCTGCTGTTCCTTCTGAGCAGGCTGAGTGAGACACGTGGATATACTCTATCTCTGTCTTCTACCTCTGCTGTTCCTTCTGAGCAGGCTGAGTGAGATACGTGGAATATACTCTATATCTGTCTTCCATCTATGCTGTTCCTTCTGAGCAGGCTGAGTGAGGTGTAGATCAGACACGTGGATATACTCTATCTCTGTCTTCTACCTCTGCTGTTCATTCTGAGCAGGCTGAGTGAGACACGTAGATATAATCTATCTCTGTCTTATACCTCTGCTGTTCCTTCTGAGCAGGCTGAGTGAGGTGTAGATCAAACACGTGGATATACTCTATCTCTGTCTTGTACCTCTGCTGTTCCTTCTGAGCAGGCAGAGTGAGGTGTAGATCAGACACGTGGATATACTCTATCTCTGTCTTCTACCTCTGCTGTTCCTTCTGATCAGGCTGAGTGAGACACGTGGATATACTCTATCTCTGTCTTCTACCTCTGCTGTTCATTATGTGCAGGCTGAGTGAGACACGTGGATATACTCTATCTCTGTCTTCTACCCCTGCTGTTCCTTCTGAGCAGGCTGAGAGAGGTGTAGATCAGACACGTGGATATACTCTATCTCTGTCTTTTACCTCTGCTGTTCCTTCTAAGCAGGCTGAATGAGCTGTAGATCAGACACGTGGATATACTCTATCTCTGTCTTCTACCTCTGCTGTTCCTTCTGAGCAGGCTGAGTGAGACACGTGGATATACTATATATCTGTCTTCTACTTCTGCTGTTCCTTCTGAGCAGGCTGAGTGAGACACGTGGATATACTATATCTCTGTCTTCTACCTCTGCTGTTCCTTCCGAGCAGGCTGAGTGAGGTGTAGATCAGACACGTGGATATACTATATCTCTGTCTTCTACCTCTGTTGTTCCTTCTGAGCAGGCTGAGTGAGACACGTGGATATACTCCATCTCTGTCTTCTACCTCTACTGTTCCTTCTGAGCAGGCTGAGTGAGACACGTGGATATACTCTATCTCTGTCTTCTACCTCTGCTGTTCCTACTGAGCATGCTGAGTGAGACACGTGGATATACTCTATCTCTATCTTCTACCTCTGCTGTTCCTTCTGAGCAGGCTGAGTGAGACACGTGGATATACTCCATCTCTGTCTTCTACCTCTGCTGTTCCTTCTGAGCAGGCTGAGTGAGGTGTAGATCAGACACGTGCATATTCTCTATCTCTGTCTTCTACCTCTGCTGTTCCTTCTGAGCAGGCTGAGTGAGACACGTGGATATACTCTATCTCTGTCTTCTACCTCTGCTGTTCCTTCTGAGCAGGCTGAGTGAGACACGTGGATATACTCTATCTCTGTCTTCTACCTCTGCTGTTCCTTCTGAGCAGGCTGAGTGAGATACGTGGAATATACTCTATATCTGTCTTCCATCTATGCTGTTCCTTCTGAGCAGGCTGAGTGAGGTGTAGATCAGACACGTGGATATACTCTATCTCTGTCTTCTACCTCTGCTGTTCATTCTGAGCAGGCTGAGTGAGACACGTAGATATACTCTATCTCTGTCTTATACCTCTGCTGTTCCTTCTGAGCAGGCTGAGTGAGGTGTAGATCAAACACGTGGATATACTCTATCTCTATCTTGTACCTCTGCTGTTCCTTCTGAGCAGGCAGAGTGAGGTGTAGATCAGACACGTGGATATACTCTATCTCTGTCTTCTACCTCTGCTGTTCCTTCTGATCAGGCTGAGTGAGACACGTGGATATACTCTATCTCTGTCTTCTACCTCTGCTGTTCATTATGTGCAGGCTGAGTGAGACACGTGGATATACTCTATCTCTGTCTTCTACCCCTGCTGTTCCTTCTGAGCAGGCTGAGAGAGGTGTAGATCAGACACGTGGATATACTCTATCTCTGTCTTTTACCTCTGCTGTTCCTTCTGAGCAGGCTGAATGAGCTGTAGATCAGACACGTGGATATACTCTATCTCTGTCTTCTACCTCTGCTGTTCCTTCTGAGCAGGCTGAGTGAGACACGGGGATATACTCTATCTCTGTCTTCTACCTCTGATGTTCCTTCTGAGCAGGCTGAGTGAGGTGTAGATCAGACACGTGGATATACTCTATCTCTGTCCTCTACCTCTGCTGTTCCTTCTGAGCAGGCTGAGTGAGACACGTGGATATACTCTATCTCTGTCTTCTACCTCTGCTGTTCCTTCTGAGCAGGCTGAATGAGACACGTGGATATACTCTATCTCTGTCTTCTACCTCTGCTGTTTCTTCTGAGCAGGCTGAGTGAGGTGTAGATCAGACACGTGGATATAATCTATCTCTGTCTTCTACCTCTGCTGTTCCTTCTGAGCAGGCTGAGTGAGGTGTAGATCAGACACGTGGATATACTCTATCTCTGTCTTCTACCTCTGCTGTTCCTTCTGAGCAGGATGAGTGAGACACGTGGATATACTATATATCTGTATTCTATCTCTGCTGTTCCTTCTGAGCAGGCTGAGTGAGGTGTATATCAGACACGTGGATATAATCTATCTCTGTCTTCTACCTCTGCTGTTCCTTCTGAGCAGGCTGAGTGAGGTGTATATCAGACACGTGGATATACTCTATCTCTGTTTTGTACCTCTGCTGTTCCTTCTGAGCAGGCTGAGTGAGACACGTGGATATACTCTATCTCTGTCTTCTACCTCTGCTGTTCCTTCTGAGCAGGATGAGTGAGACACGTGGATATACTCTATATCTGTCTTCCATCTATGCTGTTCCTTCTGAGCAGGCTGAGTAAGACACGTGGATATACTCTGTCTCTGTCTTCTACCTCTGCTGTTCCTTCTGAGCAGGCTGAGTGAGGTGTAGATCAGACACGTGTATATACTCTATCTCTGTCTTCTACCTCTGCTGTTCCTTCTGAGAAGGCTGAGTGAGACACGTGGATATACTCTATCTCTGTATTCTACCTCTGCTGTTCCTTCTGAGCAGGCTGAGTGAGGTGTATATCAGACACGTGGATATACTCTATCTCTGTCTTCTACCTCTGCTGTTCCTTCTGAGCAGGCTGAGTGAGACACGTGGATATACTCTATCTCTCTCTTCTACCTCTGCTGTTCCTTCTGAGCAGGCTGAGTGAGATACGTAGATATACTCTATATCTGTCTTCCATCTATGCTGTTCCTTTTGAGCAGGCTGAGTGAAGTGTAGATCAGACACGTGGATATACTATATATCTGTCTTCTACCTCTGCTGTTCCTTCTGAGCAAGCTGAGTGAGACACGTGGATATACTCTATCTCTGTCTTCAACCTCTGCTGTTCCTTCTGAGCAGGCTGAATGAGATACGTGGATATACTCTATATCTGTCTTCTATCTATGCTGTTCCTTCTGAGCAGGCTGAGTGAGGTGTAGATCAGACAAGTGGATATACTCTATCTCTGTCTTCTACCTCGGCTGTTCATTCTGAGCAGGCTGAGTGAGACACGTGGATATACTCTATCTCTGTCTTCTACCTCTGCTGTTCATTCTGAGCAGGCTGAGTGAGACACGTGGATATACTCTATCTCTGTCTTCTACCTCTGCTGATCCTTCTGAGCAGGCTGAGTGAGGTGTAGATCAGACACGTGGATATACTCTATCTCTGTCTTCTACCTCTGCTGTTCCTTCTAATCAGGCTGAGTGAGGTGTAGATCAGACACGTAGATATACTCTATCTCTGTCTTCTACCTCTGCTGTTCCTTCTGACCAGGCTGAGTGAGGTGTAGATCAGACACGTGGATATACTCTATCTCTGTCTTCTATCTCTGCTGTTCCTTCTGAGCAGGCTGAGTGAGACACGTGGATATACTCTATCTCTGTCTTCTACCTCTGCTGTTCCTTCTGAGCAGGCTGAGTGAGGTGTAGATCAGACACGTGGATATACTCTATCTCTGTCTTCTACCTCTGCTGTTCCTTCTGAGCAGGCTGAGTGAGACACGTGGATATACTCTATCTCTGTCTTCTACCTCTGCTGTTCCTTCTGAGCAGGCTGAGTGAGATACGTGGATATACTCTATATCTGTCTTCCATCTATGCTGTTCCTTTTGAGCAGGCTGAGTGAGGTGTAGATCAGACACGTGGATATACTATATATCTGTCTTCTACCTCTGCTGTTCCTTCTGAGCAAGCTGAGTGAGACACGTGGATATACTCTATCTCTGTCTTCTACCTCTGCTGTTCCTTCTGAGCAGGCTGAATGAGATACGTGGATATACTCTATATCTGTCTTCTATCTATGCTGTTCCTTCTGAGCAGGCTGAGTGAGGTGTAGATCAGACACGTGGATATACTTTATCTCTGTCTTCTACCTCTGCTGTTCATTCTGAGCAGGCTGAGTGAGACACGTGGATATACTCTATCTCTGTCTTCTACCTCTGCTGATCCTTCTGAGCAGGCTGAGTGAGGTGTAGATCAGACACGTGGATATACTCTATCTCTGTCTTCTACCTCTGCTGTTCCTTCTAATCAGGCTGAGTGAGGTGTAGATCAGACACGTAGATATACCCTATCTCTGTCTTCTACCTCTGCTGTTCCTTCTGACCAGGCTGAGTGAGGTGTAGATCAGACACGTGGATATACTCTATCTCTGTCTTCTATCTCTGCTGTTCCTTCTGAGCAGGCTGAGTGAGACACGTGGATATACTCTATCTCTGTCTTCTACCTCTGCTGTTCCTTCTGAGCAGGCTGAGTGAGGTGTAGATCAGACACGTGGATATACTCTATCTCTGTCTTCTACCTCTGCTGTTCCTTCTGAGCAGGCTGAGTGAGATACGTGGATATACTCTATATCTGTCTTCCATCTATGCTGTTCCTTTTGAGCAGGCTGAGTGAGGTGTAGATCAGACACGTGGATATACTATATATCTGTCTTCTACCTCTGCTGTTCCTTCTGAGCAAGCTGAGTGAGACACGTGGATATACTCTATCTCTGTCTTCCACCTCTGCTGTACCTTCTGAGCAGGCTGAATGAGATACGTGGATATACTCCATATCTGTCTTCTATCTATGCTGTTCCTTCTGAGCAGGCTGAGTGAGGTGTAGATCAGACACGTGGATATACTCTATCTCTGTCTTCTACCTCTGCTGTTCATTCTGAGCAGGCTGAGTGAGACACGTGGATATACTCTATCTCTGTCTTCTACCTCTGCTGTTCCTTCTGAGCAGGCTGAGTGAGGTGTAGATCAGACACGTGGATATACTCTATCTCTGTCTTCTACCTCTGCTGTTCCTTCTGATCAGGCGGAGTGAGGTGTAGATCAGACACGTGGATATACTCTATCTCTGTCTTCTACCTCTGCTGTTCCTTCTGACCAGGCTGAGTGAGGTGTAGATCAGACACGTGGATATACTCTATCTCTGTCTTCTACCTCTGCTGTTCCTTCTGACCAGGCTGAGTGAGGTGTAGATCAAACACGTGGATATACTCTATCTCTGTCTTCTATCTCTGCTGTTCCTTCTGAGCAGGCTGAGTGAGACACGTGGATATACTCTATCTCTGTCTTCTACCTCTGCTGTTCCTCCTTTTGAGCAGGCTGAGTGAGGTGTAGATCAGACACGTGGATATACTCTATCTCTGTCTTCTACCTCTGCTGTTCCTTCTGAGCAGGCTGAGTGAGATACGTGGATATACTCTATATCTGTCTTCCATCTATGCTGTTCCTTTTGAGCAGGCTGAGTGAGGTGTAGATCAGACACGTGGATATACTATATATCTGTCTTCTACCTCTGCTGTTCCTTCTGAGCAAGCTGAGTGAGACACGTGGATATACTCTATCTCTGTCTTCCACCTCTGCTGTTCCTTCTGAGCAGGCTGAATGAGATACGTGGATATACTCTATATCTGTCTTCTATCTATGCTGTTCCTTCTGAGCAGGCTGAGTGAGGTGTAGATCAGACACGTGGATATACTCTATCTCTGTCTTCTACCTCTGCTGTTCCTTCTGAGCAGGCTGAGTGAGGTGTAGATCAGACACGTGGATATACTCTATCTCTGTCTTCTACCTCTGCTGTTCCTTCTGACCAGGCTGAGTGAGGTGTAGATCAGACACGTGGATATACTCTATCTCTGTCTTCTACCTCTGCTGTTCCTTCTGACCAGGCTGAGTGAGGTGTAGATCAGACACGTGGATATACTCTATCTCTGTCTTCTATCTCTGCTGTTCCTTCTGAGCAGGCTGAGTGAGACACGTGGATATACTCTATCTCTGTCTTCTACCTCTTCTGTTCCTTCTGAGCAGGCTGAGTGAGGTGTAGATCAGACACGTGGATATACTCTATCTCTGTCTTCTACCTCTGCTGTTCCTTCTGAGCAGGCTGAGTGAGATACGTGGATATACTCTATATCTGTCTTCCATCTATGCTGTTCCTTTTGAGCAGGCTGAGTGAGGTGTAGATCAGACACGTGGATATACTATATATCTGTCTTCTACCTCTGCTGTTCCTTCTGAGCAAGCTGAGTGAGACACGTGGATATACTCTATCTCTGTCTTCCACCTCTGCTGTTCCTTCTGAGCAGGCTGAATGAGATACGTGGATATACTCTATATCTGTCTTCTATCTATGCTGTTCCTTCTGAGCAGGCTGAGTGAGGTGTAGATCAGACACGTGGATATACTCTATCTATGTCTTCTACCTCTGCTGTTCATTCTGAGCAGGCTGAGTGAGACACGTGGATATACTCTATCTCTGTTTTCTACCTCTGCTGTTCCTTCTGAGCAGGCTGAGTGAGGTGTAGATCAGACACGTGGATATACTCTATCTCTGTCTTCTACCTCTGCTGTTCCTTCTGATCAGACGGAGTGAGGTGTAGATCAGACAAGTGGGTATATTCTATCTCTGTCTTCTACCTCTGCTGTTCCTTCTGACCAGGCTGAGTGAGGTGTAGATCAGACACGTGGATATACTCTATCTCTGTCTTCTACCTCTGCTGTTCCTTCTGAGCAGGCTGAGTGAGACACGTGGATATACTCTATCGCTGTTTTCTACCTCTGCTGTTCATTATGTGCAGGCTGAGTGAGACACGTGGATATACTCTATCTCTGTCTTCTACCCCTGCTGTTCCTTCTGAGCAGGCTGAGAGAGGTGTAGATCAGACACGTGGATATACTCTATCTCTGTCTTCTACCTCTGCTGTTCCTTCTGAGCAGGCTGAGTGAGGTGTAGATCAGACACGTGGATATACTCTATCTCTGTTTTGTACCTCTGCTGTTCCTTCTGAGCAGGCTGAGTGAGACACGTAGATATACTCTATCTCTGTCTTTTTCCTCTGCTGTTCCTTCTGAGCAGGCTGAGTGAGACACGTGGATATACGCTATATCTGTCTTCCATCTATGCTGTTCCTTCTGAGCAGGCTAAGTAAGACACGTGGATATACTCTATCTCTGTCTTCTACCTCTGCTGTTCCTTCTGAGCAGGCTGAGTGAGGTGTAGATCAGACACGTGGATATACTCTATCTCTGTCTTCTACCTCTGCTGTTTTTTCTGAGCAGGCTGAGAGAGGTGTAGATCAGACACGCGGATATACTCTATCTCTGTCTTCTACCCCTGCTGTTCCTTCTGAGCAGGCTGAGAGAGGTGTAGATCAGACACGCGGATATACTCTATCTCTGTCTTCTACCCCTGCTGTTCCTTCTGAGCAGGCTGAGAGAGGTGTAGATCAGACACGTGGATATACTCTATCTCTGTCTTCTACCTCTGCTGTTCATTCTGAGCAGGCTGAGTGAGACACGTGGATATACTCTATCTCTGTCTTCTACCTCTGCTGTTCCTTCTGAGCAGGCTGAGTGAGGTGTAGATCAGACACGTGGATATACTCTATCTCTGTCTTCTACCTCTGCTGTTCCTTCTGATCAGGCGGAGTGAGGTGTAGATCAGACACGTGGATATACTCTATCTCTGTCTTCTACCTCTGCTGTTCCTTCTGACCAGGCTGAGTGAGGTGTAGATCAGACACGTGGATATACTCTATCTCTGTCTTCTACCTCTGCTGTTCCTCCTTCTGAGCAGGCTGAGTGAGGTGTAGATCAGACACGTGGATATACTCTATCTCTGTCTTCTACCTCTGCTGTTCCTTCTGAGCAGGCTGAGTGAGATACGTGGATATACTCTATATCTGTCTTCCATCTATGCTGTTCCTTTTGAGCACGCTGAGTGAGGTGTAGATCAGACACGTGGATATACTATATATCTGTCTTCTACCTCTGCTGTTCCTTCTGAGCAAGCTGAGTGAGACACGTGGATATACTCTATCTCTGTCTTCCACCTCTGCTGTTCCTTCTGAGCAGGCTGAATGAGATACGTGGATATACTCTATATCTGTCTTCTATCTATGCTGTTCCTTCTGAGCAGGCTGAGTGAGGTGTAGATCAGACACGTGGATATACTCTATCTCTGTCTTCTACCTCTGCTGTTCATTCTGAGCAGGCTGAGTGAGACACGTGGATATACTCTATCTCTGTCTTCTACCTCTGCTGTTCCTTCTGAGCAGGCTGAGTGAGGTGTAGATCAGACACGTGGATATACTCTATCTCTGTCTTCTACCTCTGCTGTTCCTTCTGACCAGGCTGAGTGAGGTGTAGATCAGACACGTGGATATACTCTATCTCTGTCTTCTACCTCTGCTGTTCCTTCTGACCAGGCTGAGTGAGGTGTAGATCAGACACGTGGATATACTCTATCTCTGTCTTCTATCTCTGCTGTTCCTTCTGAGCAGGCTGAGTGAGACACGTGGATATACTCTATCTCTGTCTTCTACCTCTTCTGTTCCTTCTGAGCAGGCTGAGTGAGGTGTAGATCAGACACGTGGATATACTCTATCTCTGTCTTCTACCTCTGCTGTTCCTTCTGAGCAGGCTGAGTGAGATACGTGGATATACTCTATATCTGTCTTCCATCTATGCTGTTCCTTTTGAGCAGGCTGAGTGAGGTGTAGATCAGACACGTGGATATACTATATATCTGTCTTCTACCTCTGCTGTTCCTTCTGAGCAAGCTGAGTGAGACACGTGGATATACTCTATCTCTGTCTTCCACCTCTGCTGTTCCTTCTGAGCAGGCTGAATGAGATACGTGGATATACTCTATATTTGTCTTCTATCTATGCTGTTCCTTCTGAGCAGGCTGAGTGAGGTGTAGATCAGACACGTGGATATACTCTATCTATGTCTTCTACCTCTGCTGTTCATTCTGAGCAGGCTGAGTGAGACACGTGGATATACTCTATCTCTGTCTTCTACCTCTGCTGTTCCTTCTGAGCAGGCTGAGTGAGGTGTAGATCAGACACGTGGATATACTCTATCTCTGTCTTCTACCTCTGCTGTTCCTTCTGATCAGACGGAGTGAGGTGTAGATCAGACAAGTGGATATACTCTATCTCTGTCTTCTACCTCTGCTGTTCCTTCTGACCAGGCTGAGTGAGCTGTAGATCAGACACGTGGATATACTCTATCTCTGTCTTCTACCTCTGCTGTTCCTTCTGAGCAGGCTGAGTGAGACACGTGGATATACTCTATCGCTGTTTTCTACCTCTGCTGTTCATTATGTGCAGGCTGAGTGAGACACGTGGATATACTCTATCTCTGTCTTCTACCCCTGCTGTTCCTTCTGAGCAGGCTGAGAGAGGTGTAGATCAGACACGTGGATATACTCTATCTCTGTCTTCTACCTCTGCTGTTCCTTCTGAGCAGGCTGAGTGAGGTGTAGATCAGACACGTGGATATACTCTATCTCTGTTTTGTACCTATGCTGTTCCTTCTGAGCAGGCTGAGTGAGACACGTAGATATACTCTATCTCTGTCTTTTTCCTCTGCTGTTCCTTCTGACCAGGCTGAGTGAGACACGTGGATATACGCTATATCTGTCTTCCATCTATGCTGTTCCTTCTGAGCAGGCTGAGTAAGACACGTGGATATACTCTATCTCTGTCTTCTACCTCTGCTGTTCCTTCTGAGCAGGCTGAGTGAGGTGTAGATCAGACACGTGGATATACTCTATCTCTGTCTTCTACCTCTGCTGTTTTTTCTGAGCAGGCTGAGAGAGGTGTAGATCAGACACGCGGATATACTCTATCTCTGTCTTCTACCCCTGCTGTTCCTTCTGAGCAGGCTGAGAGAGGTGTAGATCAGACACGCGGATATACTCTATCTCTGTCTTCTACCCCTGCTGTTCCTTCTGAGCAGGCTGAGAGAGGTGTAGATCAGACACGTGGATATACTCTATCTCTGTCTTCTACCTCTGCTGTTCATTCTGAGCAGGCTGAGTGAGACACGTGGATATACTCTATCTCTGTCTTCTACCTCTGCTGTTCCTTCTGAGCAGGCTGAGTGAGGTGTAGATCAGACACGTGGATATACTCTATCTCTGCCTTCTACCTCTGCTGTTCCTTCTGATCAGGCGGAGTGAGGTGTAGATCAGACACGTGGATATACTCTATCTCTGTCTTCTACCTCTGCTGTTCCTTCTGACCAGGCTGAGTGAGGTGTAGATCAGACACGTGGATATACTCTATCTCTGTCTTCTACCTCTGCTGTTCCTTCTGACCAGGCTGAGTGAGGTGTAGATCAAACACGTGGATATACTCTATCTCTGTCTTCTATCTCTGCTGTTCCTTCTGAGCAGGCTGAGTGAGACACGTGGATATACTCTATCTCTGTCTTCTACCTCTGCTGTTCCTCCTTCTGAGCAGGCTGAGTGAGGTGTAGATCAGACACGTGGATATACTCTATCTCTGTCTTCTACCTCTGCTGTTCCTTCTGATCAGACGGAGTGAGGTGTAGATCAGACAAGTGGATATACTCTATCTCTGTCTTCTACCTCTGCTGTTCCTTCTGACCAGGCTGAGTGAGGTGTAGATCAGACACGTGGATATACTCTATCTCTGTCTTCTACCTCTGCTGTTCCTTCTGAGCAGGCTGAGTGAGACACGTGGATATACTCTATCGCTGTTTTCTACCTCTGCTGTTCATTATGTGCAGGCTGAGTGAGAAACGTGGATATACTCTATCTCTGTCTTCTACCCCTGCTGTTCCTTCTGAGCAGGCTGAGAGAGGTGTAGATCAGACACGTGGATATACTCTATTTCTGTCTTCTACCTCTGCTGTTCCTTCTGAGCAGGCTGAGTGAGGTGTAGATCAGACACGTGGATATACTCTATCTCTGTTTTGTACCTCTGCTGTTCCTTCTGAGCAGGCTGAGTGAGACACGTAGATATACTCTATCTCTGTCTTTTTCCTCTGCTGTTCCTTCTGAGCAGGCTGAGTGAGACACGTGGATATACGCTATATCTGTCTTCCATCTATGCTGTTCCTTCTGAGCAGGCTGAGTAAGACACGTGGATATACTCTATCTCTGTCTTCTACCTCTGCTGTTCTTTCTGAGCAGGCTGAGTGAGGTGTAGATCAGACACGTGGATATACTCTATCTCTGTCTTCTACCTCTGCTGTTTTTTCTGAGCAGGCTGAGAGAGGTGTAGATCAGACACGCGGATATACTCTATCTCTGTCTTCTACCCCTGCTGTTCCTTCTGAGCAGGCTGAGAGAGGTGTAGATCAGACACGTGGATATACTCTATCTCTGTCTTCTACCTCTGCTGTTCCTTCTGAGCAGGCTGAGTGAGGTGTAGATCAGACACGTAGATATACTCTATCTCTGTCTTCTACCTCTGCTGTTCCTTCTGAGCTGGCTGAGTGAGACACGTGGATATACTCTATCTCTGTCTTCTACCTCTGATGTTCCTTCTGAGCAGGCTGAGTGAGGTGTAGATCAGACACGTGGATATACTCTATCTCTGTCTTCTACCTCTGCTGTTCCTTCTGAGCAGGCTGAGTGAGACACGTGGATATACTCTATCTCTGTCTTCTACCTCTGCTGTTCCTTCTGAGCAGGCTGAGTGAGACACGTGGATATACTCTATCTCTGTGTTCTACCTCTGCTGTTCCTTCTGAGCAGGCTGAGTGAGGTGTAGATCAGACACGTGGTATACTCTATCTCTGTTTTGTACCTCTGCTGTTCCTTCTGAGCAGGCTGAGTGGGACACGTGGATATACTCTATCTCTGTCTTTTACCTCTGCTGTTCCTTCTGAGCAGGCTGAGTGAGACACGTGGATATACGCTATATCTGTCTTCCATCTATGCTGTTCCTTCTGAGCAGGCTGAGTAAGACACGTGGATATAGTCTATCTCTGTCTTCTACCTCTGCTGTTCCTTCTGAGCAGGCTGAGTGAGACACGTGGATATACTATATCTCTGTCTTCTACCTCTGCTGTTCCTTCCGAGCAGGCTGATTGAGGTGTAGATCAGACACGTGGATATACTCTATCTCTGTCTTCTACCTCTGCTGTTCCTTCTGAGCAGGCTGAGTGAGACACGTGGATATACTCTATCTCTATCTTCTACTCCTGCTGTTCCTTCTGAGCAGGCTGAGTAAGACACGTGGATATACTCTATCTCTGTCTTCTACCTCTGCTGTTCCTTCTGAGCAGGCTGAGTGAGGTGTAGATCAGACACGTGGATATACTCTATCTCTGTCTTCTACCTCTGCTGTTTTTTCTGAGCAGGATGAGAGAGGTGTAGATCAGACACGCGGATATACTCTATCTCTGTCTTCTACCCCTGCTGTTCCTTCTGAGCAGGCTGAGAGAGGTGTAGATCAGACACGTGGATATACTCTATCTCTGTCTTCTACCTCTGCTGTTCCTTCTGAGCAGGCTGAGTGAGGTGTAGATCAGACACGTAGATATACTCTATCTCTGTCTTCTACCTCTGCTGTTCCTTCTGAGCTGGCTGAGTGAGACACGTGGATATACTCTATCTCTGTCTTCTACCTCTGATGTTCCTTCTGAGCAGGCTGAGTGAGGTGTAGATCAGACACGTGGATATACTCTATCTCTGTCTTCTACCTCTGCTGTTCCTTCTGAGCAGGCTGAGTGAGACACGTGGATATACTCTATCTCTGTCTTCTACCTCTGCTGTTCCTTCTGAGCAGGCTGAGTGAGACACGTGGATATACTCTATCTCTGTCTTCTACCTCTGCTGTTCCTTCTGAGCAGGCTGAGTGAGGTGTAGATCAGACACGTGGTATACTCTATCTCTGTTTTGTACCTCTGCTGTTCCTTCTGAGCAGGCTGAGTGGGACACGTGGATATACTCTATCTCTGTCTTTTACCTCTGCTGTTCCTTCTGAGCAGGCTGAGTGAGACACGTGGATATACGCTATATCTGTCTTCCATCTATGCTGTTCCTTCTGAGCAGGCTGAGTAAGACACGTGGATATAGTCTATCTCTGTCTTCTACCTCTGCTGTTCCTTCTGAGCAGGCTGAGTGAGACACGTGGATATACTATATCTCTGTCTTCTACCTCTGCTGTTCCTTCCGAGCAGGCTGATTGAGGTGTAGATCAGACACGTGGATATACTCTATCTCTGTCTTCTACCTCTGCTGTTCCTTCTGAGCAGGCTGAGTGAGACACGTGGATATACTCTATCTCTATCTTCTACTCCTGCTGTTCCTTCTGAGCAGGCTGAGTGAGACACGTGGATATACTCTTTCTCTGTCTTCTACCTCTGCTGTTCCTTCTGAGCAGGCTGAGTGAGGTGTAGATCAGACACGTGGATATACTCTATCTCTGTCTTCTACCTCTGCTGTTCATTTTGAGCAGGCTGAGTGAGACACGTAGATATACTCTATCTCTGTCTTCTACCTCTGCTGTTCCTTCTGAGCAGACTGACTGAGGTGTAGATCAGACAAGTGGATATCTCTATCTCTGTCTTCTACCTCTGCTGTTCCTTCTGAGCAGGCTGAGTGAGGTGTAGATCAGACAGGTGTATATACTCTATCTCTGTCTTCTACCTCTGCTGTTCCTTCTGAGCAGGCTGAGTGAGACACGTGGATATACTATATCTCTGTCTTCTACCTCTGCTGTTCCTTCCGAGCAGGCTGAGTGAGGTGTAGATCAGACACGTGGATATACTCTATCTCTGTCTTCTACCTCTGCTCTTCCTTCTGAGCAGGCTGAGTGAGACACGTGGATATACGCTATCTCTATCTTCTACCTCTGCTGTTCCTTCTGAGCAGGCTGAGTGAGACACGTGGATATACTCTATCTCTGTCTTCTGCCTCTGTTGTTCCTTCTGAGCAGGCTGAGTGAGGTGTAGATCAGACACGTGGATATACTCTATCTCTGTCTTCTACCTCTGCTGTTCATTCTGAGCAGGCTGAGTGAGACACGTGGATATACTCTATCTCTGTCTTCTACCTCTGCTGTTCCTTCTGAGCAGGCTGAGTGAGGTGTAGATCAGACAAGTGGATATACTCTATCTCTGTCTTCTACCTCTGCCGTTCCTTCTGAGCAGGCTGATTGAGGTGTAGATCAGACACGTGGATATACTCTATCTCTGTCTTCTACCTCTGCTGTTCCTTCTGATCAGGCTGAGTGAGACACTTGGATATACTCTATCTCTGTCTTCTACCTCTGCTGTTCCTTCTGAGCAGGCTGAGTGAGGTGTAGATCAGACACGTGGATATACTCTATCTCTGTCTTCTACCTCTGCTGTTCCTTCTGAGCAGGCTGAGTGAGACACGTGGATATACTCTATCTCTGTCTTCTACTTCTGCTGTTCCTTCTGAGCAGGCTAAGTGAGACACGTGGATATACTCTATCTCTGTATTGTACCTCTGCTGTTCCTTCTGAGCAGGTTGAGTGAGGTGTAGATCAGACAAGTGGATATACTCTATCTCTGTCTTCTGCCTCTGCTGTTCCTTCTGAGCAGGCTGAGTGAGGTGTAGATCAGACAGGTGTATATACTCTATCTCTGTCTTCTACCTCTGCTGTTCCTTCTGAGCAGGCTGAGTGAGACACGTGGATATATTATATCTCTGTCTTCTACCTCTGCTGTTCCTTCTGAACAGGCTGAGTGAGGTGTAGATCAGAAACGTGGATATACTCTATCTCTGTCTTCTACCTCTGCTGTTCCTTCTGAGCAGTCTGAGTGAGACACGTGGATATACTCTATCTCTGTATTGTACCTCTGCTGTTCCTTCTGAGCAGGTTGAGTGAGGTGTAGATCAGACACGTGTATATACTCTATCTCTGTCTTCTACCTCTGCTGTTTCTTCTGAGCAGGCTGAGTGAGACACGTGGATATACTCTATCTCTGTCTTCTACCTCTGCTGTTCCTTCTGAGCAGGCTGAGTGAGACACGTGGATATACTCTATCTCTGTCTTCTACTTCTGCTGTTCCTTCTGAGCAGGCTGAGTGAGACACGTGGATATACTCTTTCTCTGTCTTCTACCTCTGCTGTTCCTTCTGAGCAGACTGAGTGAGGTGTAGATCAGACAAGTGGATATACTCTATCTCTGTCTTCTGCCTCTGCTGTTCCTTCTGAGCAGGCTGAGTGAGGTGTAGATCAGACATGTGGATATACTCTATCTCTGTCTTCTACCTCTGCTGTTCATTCTGATCAGGCTGAGTGAGACACGTAGATATACTCTATCTCTGTCTTCTACCTCTGCTGTTCCTTCTGAGCAGACTGAGTGAGGTGTATATCAGACAAGTGGATATACTCTATCTCTGTCTTCTACCTCTGCTGTTCCTTCTGAGCAGGCTGAGTGAGGTGTATATCAGACACGTGGATATACTCTATCTCTGTCTTCTACCTCTGCTGTTCCCTCTGATCAGGCTGAGTGAGACACTTGGATATACTCTATCTCTGTCTTCTACCTCTGCTGTTCCTTCTGAGCAGGCTGAGTGAGGTGTGGATCAGACACGTGGATATACTCTATCTCTGTCTTCTACCTCTGCTGTTCCTTCTGAGCAGGCTGAGAGAGACACGTGGATATACTCTATCTCTGTCTTCCACTTCTGCTGTTCCTTCTGAGCAGGCTAAGTGAGACACGTGGATATACTCTATCTCTGTCTTCTACCTCTGCTGTCCCTTCTGAACAGGCTGAGTGAGGTGTAGATCAGAAACGTGGATATACTCTATCTCTGTCTTCTACCTCTGCTGTTCCTTCTGAGCAGTCTGAGTGAGACACGTGGATATACTCTATCTCTGTATTGTACCTCTGCTGTTCCTTCTGAGCAGGCTGAGAGAGACACGTGGATATACTCTATCTCTGTCTTCCACTTCTGCTGTTCCTTCTGAGCAGGCTAAGTGAGACACGTGGATATACTCTATCTCTGTCTTCTACCTCTGCTGTTCCTTCTGAACAGGCTGAGAGAGGTGTAGATCAGACACGCGGATATACTATATCTCTGTCTTCTACCCCTGCTGTTCCTTCTGAGCAGGCTGAGAGAGGTGTAGATCAGACACGTGGATATACTCTATCTCTGTCTTCTACCTCTGCTGTTCCTTCTGAGCAGGCTGAGTGAGGTGTAGATCAGACACGTAGATATACTCTATCTCTGTCTTCTACCTCTGCTGTTCCTTCTGAGCTGGCTGAGTGAGACACGTGGATATACTCTATCTCTGTCTTCTACCTCTGATGTTCCTTCTGAGCAGGCTGAGTGAGGTGTAGATCAGACACGTGGATATACTCTATCTCTGTCTTCTACCTCTGCTGTTCCTTCTGAGCAGGCTGAGTGAGACACGTGGATATACTCTATCTCTGTCTTCTACCTCTGCTGTTCCTTCTGAGCAGGCTGAGTGAGACACGTGGATATACTCTATCTCTGTCTTCTACCTCTGCTGTTCCTTCTGAGCAGGCTGAGTGAGGTGTAGATCAGACACGTGGTATACTCTATCTCTGTTTTGTACCTCTGCTGTTCCTTCTGAGCAGGCTGAGTGGGACACGTGGATATACTCTATCTCTGTCTTTTACCTCTGCTGTTCCTTCTGAGCAGGCTGAGTGAGACACGTGGATTTACGCTATATCTGTCTTCCATCTATGCTGTTCCTTCTTAGCAGGCTGAGTAAGACACGTGGATATAGTCTATCTCTGTCTTCTACCTCTGCTGTTCCTTCTGAGCAGGCTGAGTGAGACACGTGGATATACTATATCTCTGTCTTCTACCTCTGCTGTTCCTTCCGAGCAGGCTGATTGAGGTGTAGATCAGACACGTGGATATACTCTATCTCTGTCTTCTACCTCTGCTGTTCCTTCTGAGCAGGCTGAGTGAGACACGTGGATATACTCTATCTCTATCTTCTACTCCTGCTGTTCCTTCTGAGCAGGCTGAGTGAGACACGTGGATATACTCTTTCTCTGTCTTCTACCTCTGCTGTTCCTTCTGAGCAGGCTGAGTGAGGTGTAGATCAGACACGTGGATATACTCTATCTCTGTCTTCTACCTCTGCTGTTCATTTTGAGCAGGCTGAGTGAGACACGTAGATATATTCTATCTCTGTCTTCTACCTCTGCTGTTCCTTCTGAGCAGACTGACTGAGGTGTAGATCAGACAAGTGGATATCTCTATCTCTGTCTTCTACCTCTGCTGTTCCTTCTGAGCAGGCTGAGTGAGACACGTGGATATACTATATCTCTGTCTTCTACCTCTGCTGTTCCTTCCGAGCAGGCTGAGTGAGGTGTAGATCAGACACGTGGATATACTCTATCTCTGTCTTCTACCTCTGCTCTTCCTTCTGAGCAGGCTGAGTGAGACACGTGGATATACGCTATCTCTATCTTCTACCTCTGCTGTTCCTTCTGAGCAGGCTGAGTGAGACACGTGGATATACTCTATCTCTGTCTTCTGCCTCTGTTGTTCCTTCTGAGCAGGCTGAGTGAGGTGTAGATCAGACACGTGAATATACTCTATCTCTGTCTTCTACCTCTGCTGTTCATTCTGAGCAGGCTGAGTGAGACACGTGGATATACTCTATCTCTGTCTTCTACCTCTGCTGTTCCTTCTGAGCAGGCTGAGTGAGGTGTAGATCAGACAAGTGGATATACTCTATCTCTGTCTTCTACCTCTGCCGTTCCTTCTGAGCAGGCTGATTGAGGTGTAGATCAGACACGTGGATATACTCTATCTCTGTCTTCTACCTCTGCTGTTCCTTCTGATCAGGCTGAGTGAGACACTTGGATATACTCTATCTCTGTCTTCTACCTCTGCTGTTCCTTCTGAGCAGGCTGCCCAGCTAACAATCGGACGTTTTCTGAACGTTTTTTAAACGTTTTAAATTGGTTTTTTAAACGTTCAAAAAAAACGTTTTTTAAACGTTTTTTTGTGGTAGGTTTTGGACGTTTAAAAAACGTTTTTATTGAACGTTTAAAAAACCAATTTAAAACCTTTAAGAACGTCTAGAAAACCTTTTAAGAACGTTTAGAAAACCCTTTAAGAACGTCTACACTGCAAAAAAATTGGGTGTTGAATAACACCAGTTTGAGGATCATACCGTTTTAACACTATAATTTTGTACATATTAACTGCATGGACAAATTACGTAATGAAATATTACAAAGAACTGACTTATTACACATTACACATCCATATACAATAATAATCTATTCCTACTGAATACGTACTACACACATAGCCATTGCCGTTGTTAGTTTTATACTACGCTTTTTTGTCCACGACGAAGTCGCAGCTAGTTTTTATGAATAATGTCAAAATTTGAAAACGAATAAAATGTAACGCGAATTTTTAACTATGTTTGCACACAAATCAAAATTCAATCATGGAATCGTTTAAATAATTACATATTATGGTAAAATAAATGGGTTTTTGGACTAAATACAACAATTTAACATCGACTATTGTTAACATATACCATAATTCCTTATTGACCAATCAGAGGGCTTTATTTCACACACGCATGCGCACTAGGTCAAATTTAACACCAAAAGTACGTAACACCAGTACTTGATTTGAAACTAATACTTCAAGAATCATTTTACTTCATTTTAACACCAATGTTCATTCCAAAAGATTAAAAAAACATTGGTGTTAAAATTTTAACACCACAGTTTTTGCAGTGCCTTTTTAGGACGTCTAGAAAACCTTTAGACGTTTAAAAAACCTTTTAAGAACGTCTAGAAAACCTTTTAAAAACGTTCAAAAAACCTTTTAAGAACGTTCAGAAAACCTTTTAAGAACGTCTAGAAAACCTTTTAAGAACGTTCAGAAAACCTATTCAGAACGTTCAGAAAACCTATTCAGAACGTTCAGAAAACCTTTCAAGAACATCCAACATAGCGTTTGAATATAAACGATGGCATGCACGCTGTACGTAGGCGGCCAGCAAGGCCGCGCCGGCGCACCGCATGATATCGATGTCACAAAATATAACAATTACGTACATCAACGACGTCGACGACGACCATATGGGCCACACGATGAGGATGACGATCATGATCATCATCATAATCATAATCATCATCGATCATCATAATCATAATCATCATCATAATCACCATCATTAGGCTACTCAATTTAATCATCAAAATAATAATCATATTAAATCATAATATTAAAAAACAATAATTAATTACAATTAGTTTTTATTTGACTTGGACGTAAAGAAAACGTTTTTTAAACGTCCAGAAAAAAAATCGTCTTTTTCAAACGTTTCGTAAACGTTTTGTAAACGTTTTAAAAAAACCTTTGCTTTGGGGCAAATATTAGGTCAAAATTAGATGTTCTCCAAACGTTTTTTAAACGTTTGTTAAAAATCAAGACGTAGCGGACGTTTAAAAAACGTTTTTTAAACGTTTATTTAGGACGAAGACCTAGCGGGCCTAATTAAACGTTTAAATAACGTTTTTTAAACGTTTATTTAGGACGAAGACCTAGCGGACCTACTTAAACGTTTAAAAAACGTTTTTTAAACGTTTTGTGTTTGCTGGGTGAGTGAGGTGTAGATCAGACACGTGGATATACTCTATCTCTGTCTTCTACCTCTGCTGTTCCTTCTGAGCAGGCTGAGTGAGACACGTGGATATACTCTATCTCTGTCTTCTACTTCTGCTGTTCCTTCTGAGCAGGCTAAGTGAGACACGTGGATATACTCTATCTCTGTATTGTACCTCTGCTGTTCCTTCTGAGCAGGTTGAGTGAGGTGTAGATCAGACAAGTGGATATACTCTATCTCTGTCTTCTGCCTCTGCTGTTCCTTCTGAGCAGGCTGAGTGAGGTGTAGATCAGACAGGTGTATATACTCTATCTCTGTCTTCTACCTCTGCTGTTCCTTCTGAGCAGGCTGAGTGAGACACGTGGATATACTATATCTCTGTCTTCTACCTCTGCTGTTCCTTCTGAACAGGCTGAGTGAGGTGTAGATCAGAAACGTGGATATACTCTATCTCTGTCTTCTACCTCTGCTGTTCCTTCTGAGCAGTCTGAGTGAGACACGTGGATATACTCTATCTCTGTATTGTACCTCTGCTGTTCCTTCTGAGCAGGTTGAGTGAGGTGTAGATCAGACACGTGTATATACTCTATCTCTGTCTTCTACCTCTGCTGTTTCTTCTGAGCAGGCCGAGTGAGACACGTGGATATACTCTATCTCTGTCTTCTACCTCTGCTGTTCCTTCTGAGCAGGCTGAGTGAGACACGTGGATATACTCTATCTCTGTCTTCTACTTCTGCTGTTCCTTCTGAGCAGGCTGAGTGAGACACGTGGATATACTCTTTCTCTGTCTTCTACCTCTGCTGTTCCTTCTGAGCAGACTGAGTGAGGTGTAGATCAGACAAGTGGATATACTCTATCTCTGTCTTCTGCCTCTGCTGTTCCTTCTGAGCAGGCTGAGTGAGGTGTAGATCAGACATGTGGATATACTCTATCTCTGTCTTCTACCTCTGCTGTTCATTCTGATCAGGCTAAGTGAGACACGTAGATATACTCTATCTCTGTCTTCTACCTCTGCTGTTCCTTCTGAGCAGACTGAGTGAGGTGTAGATCAGACAAGTGGATATACTCTATCTCTGTCTTCTACCTCTGCTGTTCCTTCTGAGCAGGCTGAGTGAGGTGTATATCAGACACGTGGATATACTCTATCTCTGTCTTCTACCTCTGCTGTTCCCTCTGATCAGGCTGAGTGAGACACTTGGATATACTCTATCTCTGTCTTCTACCTCTGCTGTTCCTTCTGAGCAGGCTGAGTGAGGTGTAGATCAGACACGTGGATATACTCTATCTCTGTCTTCTACCTCTGCTGTTCCTTCTGAGCAGGCTGAGAGAGACACGTGGATATACTCTATCTCTGTCTTCCACTTCTGCTGTTCCTTCTGAGCAGGCTAAGTGAGACACGTGGATATACTCTATCTCTGTCTTCTACCTCTGCTGTTCCTTCTGAACAGGCTGAGTGAGGTGTAGATCAGAAACGTGGATATACTCTATCTCTGTCTTCTACCTCTGCTGTTCCTTCTGAGCAGTCTGAGTGAGACACGTGGATATACTCTATCTCTGTATTGTACCTCTGCTGTTCCTTCTGAGCAGGTTGAGTGAGGTGTAGATCAGACACGTGTATATACTCTATCTCTGTCTTCTACCTCTGCTGTTTCTTCTGAGCAGGCTGAGTGAGACACGTGGATATACTCTATCTCTGTCTTCTACCTATGCTGTTCCTTCTGAGCAGGCTGAGTGAGACACGTGGATATACTCTATCTCTGTCTTCTACTTCTGCTGTTCCTTCTGAGCAGGCTGAGTGAGACACGTGGATATACTCTTTCTCTGTCTTCTACCTCTGCTGTTCCTTCTGAGCAGGCTGAGTGAGGTGTAGATCAGACACGTGGATATACTCTATCTCTGTCTTCTACCTCTGCTGTTCATTCTGAGCAGGCTGAGTGAGACACGTAGATATACTCTATCTCTGTCTTCTACCTCTGCTGTTCCTTCTGAGCAGACTGAGTGAGGTGTAGATCAGACAAGTGGATATACTCTATCTCTGTCTTCTGCCTCTGCTGTTCCTTCTGAGCAGGCTGAGTGAGGTGTAGATCAGACAGGTGTATATACTCTATCTCTGTCTTCTACCTCTGCTGTTCCTTCTGAGCAGGCTGAGTGAGACACGTGGATATACTATATCTCCGTCTTCTACCTCTGCTGTTCCTTCTGAACAGGCTGAGTGAGGTGTAGATCAGAAACGTGGATATACTCTATCTCTGTCTTCTACCTCTGCTGTTCCTTCTGAGCAGTCTGAGTGAGACACGTGGATATACTCTATCTCTGTATTGTACCTCTGCTGTTCCTTCTGAGCAGGTTGAGTGAGGTGTAGATCAGACACGTGTATATACTCTATCTCTGTCTTCTACCTCTGCTGTTTCTTCTGAGCAGGCTGAGTGAGACACGTGGATATACTCTATCTCTGTCTTCTACCTCTGCTGTTCCTTCTGAGCAGGCTGAGTGAGACACGTGGATATACTCTATCTCTGTCTTCTACTTCTGCTGTTCCTTCTGAGCAGGCTGAGTGAGACACGTGGATATACTCTTTCTCTGTCTTCTACCTCTGCTGTTCCTTCTGAGCAGACTGAGTGAGGTGTAGATCAGACAAGTGGATATACTCTATCTCTGTCTTCTACCTCTGCTGTTCATTCTGAGCAGGCTGAGTGAGACACGTAGATATAGTCTATCTCTGTCTTCTACCTCTGCTGTTCCTTCTGAGCAGACTGAGTGAGGTGTAGATCAGACAAGTGGATATACTCCATCTCTGTCTTCTGCCTCTGCTGTTCCTTCTGAGCAGGCTGAGTGAGGTGTAGATCAGACAGGTGTATATACTCTATCTCTGTCTTCTACCTCTGCTGTTCCTTCTGAGCAGGCTGAGTGAGACACGTGGATATATTATATCTCTGTCTTCTACCTCTGCTGTTCCTTCCGAGCAGGCTGAGTGAGGTGTAGATCAGACACGTGGATATACTCTATCGCTGTCTTCTACCTCTGCTGTTCCTTCTGAGCAGGCTGAGTGAGACACGTGGATATACTATATCTCTATCTTCTACCTCTGCAGTTCCTTCCGAGCAGGCTGAGTGAGGTGTAGATCAGACACGTGGATATACTCTATCTCTGTCTTCTACCTCTGCTCTTCCTTCTGAGCAGGCTGAGTGAGACCCGTGGATATACTCTATCTCTATCTTCTACCTCTGCTGTTCCTTCTGAGCAGGCTGAGTGAGACACGTGGATATACTCTATCTCTGTCTTCTGCCTCTGCTGTTCCTTCTGAGCAGGCTGAGTGAGGTGTAGATCAGACACGTGGATATACTCTATCTCTGTCTTCTACCTCTGCTGTTCCTTCTGAGCAGGCTGATTGAGGTGTAGATCAGACAAGTGGATATACTCCATCTCTGTCTTCTGCCTCTGCTGTTCCTTCTGAGCAGGCTGAGTGAGGTGTAGATCAGACAGGTGTATATACTCTATCTCTGTCTTCTACCTCTGCTGTTCCTTCTGAGCAGGCTGAGTGAGACACGTGGATATACTATATCTCTGTCTTCTACCTCTGCTGTTCCTTCCGAGCAGGCTGAGTGAGGTGTAGATCAGACACGTGGATATACTCTATCGCTGTCTTCTACCTCTGCTGTTCCTTCTGAGCAGGCTGAGTGAGACACGTGGATATACTATATCTCTATCTTCTACCTCTGCAGTTCCTTCCGAGCAGGCTGAGTGAGGTGTAGATCAGACACGTGGATATACTCTATCTCTGTCTTCTACCTCTGCTCTTCCTTCTGAGCAGGCTGAGTGAGACACGTGGATATACTCTATCTCTATCTTCTACCTCTGCTGTTCCTTCTGAGCAGGCTGAGTGAGACACGTGGATATACTCTATCTCTGTCTTCTGCCTCTGCTGTTCCTTCTGAGCAGGCTGAGTGAGGTGTAGATCAGACACGTGGATATACTCTATCTCTGTCTTCTACCTCTGCTGTTCCTTCTGAGCAGGCTGATTGAGGTGTAGATCAGACACGTGGATATACTCTATCTCTGTATTCTACCTCTGCTGTTCCTTCTGATCAGGCTGAGTGAGACACTTGGATATACTCTATCTCTGTCTTCTACCTCTGCTGTTCCTTCTGAGCAGGCTGAGTGAGGTGTAGATCAGACATGTGGATATACTCTATCTCTGTCTTTCTACCTCTGCTGTTCCTTCTGAGCAGGCTGAGTGAGACACGTGGATATACTCTATCTCTGTCTTCTACTTCTGCTGTTCCTTCTGAGCAGGCTAAGTGAGACACGTGGATATACTCTATATCTGTCTTCTACCTCTGCTGTTCCTTCTGAACAGGCTGAGTGAGGTGTAGATCAGAAACGTGGATATACTCTATCTCTGTCTTCTACCTCTGCTGTTCCTTCTGAGCAGTCTGAGTGAAACACGTGGATATACTCTATCTCTGTATTGTACCTCTGCTGTTCCTTCTGAGCAGGCTGAGTGAGGTGTAGATCAGACACGTGGATATACTCTATCTCTGTCTTCTACCTCTGCTGTTCCTTCTGAGCAGGCTGAGTGAGACACGTGGATATACTCTATCTCTGTCTTCTACCTCTGCTGTTCCTTCTGAGCAGGCTGGGTGAGATACGTGGATATACTCTATATCTGTCTTCCATCTATGCTGTTCCTTTTGAGCAGGCTGAGTGAGGTGTAGATCAGACACGTGGATATACTATATATCTGTCTTCTACCTCTGCTGTTCCTTCTGAGCAAGCTGAATGAGACACGTGGATATACTCTATCTCTGTCTTCTACCTCTGCTGTTCCTTCTGAGCAGGCTGAATGAGATACGTGGATATACTCTATATCTGTCTTCTATCTATGCTGTTCCTTCTGAGCAGGCTGAGTGAGACACGTGGATATACTCTATCTCTGTCTTCTACCTCTGCTGTTCCTTCTAATCAGGCTGAGTGAGGTGTAGATCAGACACGTAGATATACTCTATCTCTGTCTTCTACCTCTGCTGTTCCTTCTGACCAGGCTGAGTGAGGTGTAGATCAGACACGTGGATATACTCTATCTCTGTCTTCTACCTCTGCTGTTCCTTCTGAGCAGGCTGAGTGACACACGTGGATATACTCTATCTCTGTCTTCTACTTCTGCTGTTCCTTCTGAGCAGGCTAAGTGAGACACGTGGATATACTCTATCTCTGTCTTCTACCTCTGCTGTTCCTTCTGAACAGGCTGAGTGAGGTGTAGATCAGAAACGTGGATATACTTTATCTCTGTCTTCTACCTCTGCTGTTCCTTCTGAGCAGTCTGAGTGAGACACGTGGATATACTCTATCTCTGTATTGTACCTCTGCTGTTGCTTCTGAGCAGGTTGAGTGAGGTGTAGATCAGACACGTGTATATACTCTATCTCTGTCTTCTACCTCGGCTGTTCATTCTGAGCAGGCTGAGTGAGACACGTGGATATACTCTATCTCTGTCTTCTACCTCTGCTGTTCCTTCTGAGCAGGCTGAGTGAGGTGTAGATCAGACACGTGGATATACTCTATCTCTGTCTTCTACCTCTGCTGTTCCTTCTGAGCAGGCTGAATGAGACACGTGGATATACTCTATCTCTGTCTTCTACCTCTGCTGTTCCTTCTGAGCAGGCTGATTGAGGTGTAGATCAGACACGTGGATATACTCTATCTCTGTATTCTACCTCTGCTGTTCCTTCTGATCAGGCTGAGTGAGACACTTGGATATACTCTATCTCTGTCTTCTACCTCTGCTGTTCCTTCTGAGCAGGCTGAGTGAGGTGTAGATCAGACACGTGGATATACTCTATCTCTGTCTTCTACCTCTGCTGTTCCTTCTGAGCAGGCTGAGTGAGACACGTGGATATACTCTATCTCTGTCTTCTACCTCTGCTGTTCCTTCTAATCAGGCTGAGTGAGGTGTAGATCAGACACGTAGATATACTCTATCTCTGTCTTCTACCTCTGCTGTTCCTTCTGACCAGGCTGAGTGAGGTGTAGATCAGACACGTAGATATACTCTATCTCTGTCTTCTACCTCTGCTGTTCCTTCTGAGCAGGCTGAGTGAGACACGTGGATATACTCTATCTCTGTCTTCTACTTCTGCTGTTCCTTCTGAGCAGGCTAAGTGAGACACGTGGATATACTCTATCTCTGTCTTCTACCTCTGCTGTTCCTTCTGAACAGGCTGAGTGAGGTGTAGATCAGAAACGTGGATATACTCTATCTCTGTCTTCTACCTCTGCTGTTCCTTCTGAGCAGTCTGAGTGAGACACGTGGATATACTCTATCTCTGTATTGTACCTCTGCTGTTGCTTCTGAGCAGGTTGAGTGAGGTGTAGATCAGACACGTGTATATACTCTATCTCTGTCTTCTACCTCGGCTGTTCATTCTGAGCAGGCTGAGTGAGACACGTGGATATACTCTATCTCTGTCTTCTACCTCTGCTGTTCCTTCTGAGCAGGCTGAGTGAGGTGTAGATCAGACACGTGGATATACTCTATCTCTGTCTTCTACCTCTGCTGTTCCTTCTGAGCAGGCTGAGTGAGATACGTGGATATACTCTATATCTGTCTTCCATCTATGCTGTTCCTTTTGAGCAGGCTGAGTGAGGTGTAGATCAGACACGTGGATATACTATATATCTGTCTTCTACCTCTGCTGTTCCTTCTGAGCAAGCTGAGTGAGACACGTGGATATACTCTATCTCTGTCTTCTACCTCTGCTGTTCCTTCTGAGCAGGCTGAATGAGATACGTCGATATACTCTATATCTGTCTTCTATCTATGCTGTTCCTTCTGAGCAGGCTGAGTGAGGTGTAGATCAGACACGTGGATATACTCTATCTCTGTCTTCTACCTCTGCTGTTCATTCTGAGCAGGCTGAGTGAGACACGTGGATATACTCTATCTCTGTCTTCTACCTCTGCTGATCCTTCTGAGCAGGCTGAGTGAGGTGTAGATCAGACACGTGGATATACTCTATCTCTGTCTTCTACCTCTGCTGTTCCTTCTAATCAGGCTGAGTGAGGTGTAGATCAGACACGTAGATATACTCTGTCTCTGTCTTCTACCTCTGCTGTTCCTTCTGACCAGGCTGAGTGAGGTGTAGATCAGACACGTGGATATACTCTATCTCTGTCTTCTATCTCTGCTGTTCCTTCTGAGCAGGCTGAGTGAGACACGTGGATATACTCTATCTCTGTCTTCTACCTCTGCTGTTCCTTCTGAGCAGGCTGAGTGAGGTGTAGATCAGACACGTGGATATACTCTATCTCTGTCTTCTACCTCTGCTGTTCCTTCTGAGCAGGCTGAGTGAGACACGTGGATATACTCTATCTCTGTCTTCTACCTCTGCTGTTCCTTCTGAGCAGGCTGAGTGAGATACGTGGATATACTATATATCTGTCTTCCATCTATGCTGTTCCTTTTGAGCAGGCTGAGTGAGGTGTAGATCAGACACGTGGATATACTATATATCTGTCTTCTACCTCTGCTGTTCCTTCTGAGCAAGCTGAGTGAGACACGTGGATATACTCTATCTCTGTCTTCCACCTCTGCTGTTCCTTCTGAGCAGGCTGAATGAGATACGTGGATATACTCTATATCTGTCTTCTATCTATGCTGTTCCTTCTGAGCAGGCTGAGTGAGGTGTAGATCAGACACGTGGATATACTCTATCGCTGTCTTCTACCTCTGCTGTTCCTTCTGAGCAGGCTGAGTGAGACACGTGGATATACTATATCTCTGTCTTCTACCTCTGCTGTTCCTTCCGAGCAGGCTGAGTGAGGTGTAGATCAGACACGTGGATATACTCTATCTCTGTCTTCTACCTCTGCTCTTCCTTCTGAGCAGGCTGAGTGAGACACGTGGATATACTCTATCTCTATCTTCTACCTCTGCTGTTCCTTCTGAGCAGGCTGAGTGAGACACGTGGATATACTCTATCTCTGTCTTCTGCCTCTGCTGTTCCTTCTGAGCAGGCTGAGTGAGGTGTAGATCAGACACGTGGATATACTCTATCTCTGTCTTCTACCTCTGCTGTTCCTTCTGAGCAGGCTGATTGAGGTGTAGATCAGACACGTGGATATACTCTATCTCTGTATTCTACCTCTGCTGTTCCTTCTGATCAGGCTGAGTGAGACACTTGGATATACTCTATCTCTGTCTTCTACCTCTGCTGTTCCTTCTGAGCAGGCTGAGTGAGGTGTAGATCAGACACTTGGATATACTCTATCTCTGTCTTCTACCTCTGCTGTTCCTTCTGAGCAGGCTGAGTGAGGTGTAGATCAGACACGTGGATATACTCTATCTCTGTCTTCTACCTCTGCTGTTCCTTCTGAGCAGGCTGAGTGAGATACGTGGATATACTCTATATCTGTCTTCCATCTATGCTGTTCCTTTTGAGCAGGCTGAGTGAGGTGTAGATCAGACACGTGGATATACTATATATCTGTCTTCTACCTCTGCTGTTCCTTCTGAGCAAGCTGAGTGAGACACGTGGATATACTCTATCTCTGTCTTCTACCTCTGCTGTTCCTTCTGAGCAGGCTGAATGAGATACGTCGATATACTCTATATCTGTCTTCTATCTATGCTGTTCCTTCTGAGCAGGCTGAGTGAGGTGTAGATCAGACACGTGGATATACTCTATCTCTGTCTTCTACCTCTGCTGTTCATTCTGAGCAGGCTGAGTGAGACACGTGGATATACTCTATCTCTGTCTTCTACCTCTGCTGATCCTTCTGAGCAGGCTGAGTGAGGTGTAGATCAGACACGTGGATATACTCTATCTCTGTCTTCTACCTCTGCTGTTCCTTCTAATCAGGCTGAGTGAGGTGTAGATCAGACACGTAGATATACTCTGTCTCTGTCTTCTACCTCTGCTGTTCCTTCTGACCAGGCTGAGTGAGGTGTAGATCAGACACGTGGATATACTCTATCTCTGTCTTCTATCTCTGCTGTTCCTTCTGAGCAGGCTGAGTGAGACACGTGGATATACTCTATCTCTGTCTTCTACCTCTGCTGTTCCTTCTGAGCAGGCTGAGTGAGGTGTAGATCAGACACGTGGATATACTCTATCTCTGTCTTCTACCTCTGCTGTTCCTTCTGAGCAGGCTGAGTGAGACACGTGGATATACTCTATCTCTGTCTTCTACCTCTGCTGTTCCTTCTGAGCAGGCTGAGTGAGATACGTGGATATACTATATATCTGTCTTCCATCTATGCTGTTCCTTTTGAGCAGGCTGAGTGAGGTGTAGATCAGACACGTGGATATACTATATATCTGTCTTCTACCTCTGCTGTTCCTTCTGAGCAAGCTGAGTGAGACACGTGGATATACTCTATCTCTGTCTTCCACCTCTGCTGTTCCTTCTGAGCAGGCTGAATGAGATACGTGGATATACTCTATATCTGTCTTCTATCTATGCTGTTCCTTCTGAGCAGGCTGAGTGAGGTGTAGATCAGACACGTGGATATACTCTATCGCTGTCTTCTACCTCTGCTGTTCCTTCTGAGCAGGCTGAGTGAGACACGTGGATATACTATATCTCTGTCTTCTACCTCTGCTGTTCCTTCCGAGCAGGCTGAGTGAGGTGTAGATCAGACACGTGGATATACTCTATCTCTGTCTTCTACCTCTGCTCTTCCTTCTGAGCAGGCTGAGTGAGACACGTGGATATACTCTATCTCTATCTTCTACCTCTGCTGTTCCTTCTGAGCAGGCTGAGTGAGACACGTGGATATACTCTATCTCTGTCTTCTGCCTCTGCTGTTCCTTCTGAGCAGGCTGAGTGAGGTGTAGATCAGACACGTGGATATACTCTATCTCTGTCTTCTACCTCTGCTGTTCCTTCTGAGCAGGCTGATTGAGGTGTAGATCAGACACGTGGATATACTCTATCTATGTATTCTACCTCTGCTGTTCCTTCTGATCAGGCTGAGTGAGACACTTGGATATACTCTATCTCTGTCTTCTACCTCTGCTGTTCCTTCTGAGCAGGCTGAGTGAGGTGTAGATCAGACACGTGGATATACTCTATCTCTGTCTTCTACCTCTGCTGTTCCTTCTGAGCAGGCTGAGTGACACACGTGGATATACTCTATCTCTGTCTTCTACTTCTGCTGTTCCTTCTGAGCAGGCTAAGTGAGACACGTGGATATACTCTATCTCTGTCTTCTACCTCTGCTGTTCCTTCTGAACAGGCTGAGTGAGGTGTAGATCAGAAACGTGGATATACTTTATCTCTGTCTTCTACCTCTGCTGTTCCTTCTGAGCAGTCTGAGTGAGACACGTGGATATACTCTATCTCTGTATTGTACCTCTGCTGTTGCTTCTGAGCAGGTTGAGTGAGGTGTAGATCAGACACGTGTATATACTCTATCTCTGTCTTCTACCTCGGCTGTTCATTCTGAGCAGGCTGAGTGAGACACGTGGATATACTCTATCTCTGTCTTCTACCTCTGCTGTTCCTTCTGAGCAGGCTGAGTGAGGTGTAGATCAGACACGTGGATATACTCTATCTCTGTCTTCTACCTCTGCTGTTCCTTCTGAGCAGGCTGAATGAGACACGTGGATATACTCTATCTCTGTCTTCTACCTCTGCTGTTCCTTCTGAGCAGGCTGATTGAGGTGTAGATCAGACACGTGGATATACTCTATCTCTGTATTCTACCTCTGCTGTTCCTTCTGATCAGGCTGAGTGAGACACTTGGATATACTCTATCTCTGTCTTCTACCTCTGCTGTTCCTTCTGAGCAGGCTGAGTGAGGTGTAGATCAGACACGTGGATATACTCTATCTCTGTCTTCTACCTCTGCTGTTCCTTCTGAGCAGGCTGAGTGAGACACGTGGATATACTCTATCTCTGTCTTCTACCTCTGCTGTTCCTTCTAATCAGGCTGAGTGAGGTGTAGATCAGACACGTAGATATACTCTATCTCTGTCTTCTACCTCTGCTGTTCCTTCTGACCAGGCTGAGTGAGGTGTAGATCAGACACGTGGATATACTCTATCTCTGTCTTCTACCTCTGCTGTTCCTTCTGAGCAGGCTGAGTGAGACACGTGGATATACTCTATCTCTGTCTTCTACTTCTGCTGTTCCTTCTGAGCAGGCTAAGTGAGACACGTGGATATACTCTATCTCTGTCTTCTACCTCTGCTGTTCCTTCTGAACAGGCTGAGTGAGGTGTAGATCAGAAACGTGGATATACTCTATCTCTGTCTTCTACCTCTGCTGTTCCTTCTGAGCAGTCTGAGTGAGACACGTGGATATACTCTATCTCTGTATTGTACCTCTGCTGTTGCTTCTGAGCAGGTTGAGTGAGGTGTAGATCAGACACGTGTATATACTCTATCTCTGTCTTCTACCTCGGCTGTTCATTCTGAGCAGGCTGAGTGAGACACGTGGTTATACTCTATCTCTGTCTTCTACCTCTGCTGTTCTTTCTGAGCAGGCTGAGTGAGGTGTAGATCAGACACGTGGATATACTCTATCTCTGTCTTCTACCTCTGCTGTTCCTTCTGAGCAGGCTGAGTGAGATACGTGGATATACTCTATATCTGTCTTCCATCTATGCTGTTCCTTTTGAGCAGGCTGAGTGAGGTGTAGATCAGACACGTGGATATACTATATATCTGTCTTCTACCTCTGCTGTTCCTTCTGAGCAAGCTGAGTGAGACACGTGGATATACTCTATCTCTGTCTTCTACCTCTGCTGTTCCTTCTGAGCAGGCTGAATGAGATACGTCGATATACTCTATATCTGTCTTCTATCTATGCTGTTCCTTCTGAGCAGGCTGAGTGAGGTGTAGATCAGACACGTGGATATACTCTATCTCTGTCTTCTACCTCTGCTGTTCATTCTGAGCAGGCTGAGTGAGACACGTGGATATACTCTATCTCTGTCTTCTACCTCTGCTGATCCTTCTGAGCAGGCTGAGTGAGGTGTAGATCAGACACGTGGATATACTCTATCTCTGTCTTCTACCTCTGCTGTTCCTTCTAATCAGGCTGAGTGAGGTGTAGATCAGACACGTAGATATACTCTGTCTCTGTCTTCTACCTCTGCTGTTCCTTCTGACCAGGCTGAGTGAGGTGTAGATCAGACACGTGGATATACTCTATCTCTGTCTTCTATCTCTGCTGTTCCTTCTGAGCAGGCTGAGTGAGACACGTGGATATACTCTTTCTCTGTCTTCTACCTCTGCTGTTCCTTCTGAGCAGGCTGAGTGAGGTGTAGATCAGACACGTGGATATACTCTATCTCTGTCTTCTACCTCTGCTGTTCCTTCTGAGCAGGCTGAGTGAGACACGTGGATATACTCTATCTCTGTCTTCTACCTCTGCTGTTCCTTCTGAGCAGGCTGAGTGAGATACGTGGATATACTATATATCTGTCTTCCATCTATGCTGTTCCTTTTGAGCAGGCTGAGTGAGGTGTAGATCAGACACGTGGATATACTATATATCTGTCTTCTACCTCTGCTGTTCCTTCTGAGCAAGCTGAGTGAGACACGTGGATATACTCTATCTCTGTCTTCCACCTCTGCTGTTCCTTCTGAGCAGGCTGAATGAGATACGTGGATATACTCTATATCTGTCTTCTATCTATGCTGTTCCTTCTGAGCAGGCTGAGTGAGGTGTAGATCAGACACGTGGATATACTCTATCGCTGTCTTCTACCTCTGCTGTTCCTTCTGAGCAGGCTGAGTGAGACACGTGGATATACTATATCTCTGTCTTCTACCTCTGCTGTTCCTTCCGAGCAGGCTGAGTGAGGTGTAGATCAGACACGTGGATATACTCTATCTCTGTCTTCTACCTCTGCTCTTCCTTCTGAGCAGGCTGAGTGAGACACGTGGATATACTCTATCTCTATCTTCTACCTCTGCTGTTCCTTCTGAGCAGGCTGAGTGAGACACGTGGATATACTCTATCTCTGTCTTCTGCCTCTGCTGTTCCTTCTGAGCAGGCTGAGTGAGGTGTAGATCAGACACGTGGATATACTCTATCTCTGTCTTCTACCTCTGCTGTTCCTTCTGAGCAGGCTGATTGAGGTGTAGATCAGACACGTGGATATACTCTATCTCTGTATTCTACCTCTGCTGTTCCTTCTGATCAGGCTGAGTGAGACACTTGGATATACTCTATCTCTGTCTTCTACCTCTGCTGTTCCTTCTGAGCAGGCTGAGTGAGGTGTAGATCAGACACGTGGATATACTCTATCTCTGTCTTCTACCTCTGCTGTTCCTTCTGAGCAGGCTGAGTGAGACACGTGGATATACTCTATCTCTGTCTTCTACTTCTGCTGTTCCTTCTGAGCAGGCTAAGTGAGACACGTGGATATACTCTATCTCTGTCTTCTACCTCTGCTGTTCCTTCTGAACAGGCTGAGTGAGGTGTAGATCAGAAACGTGGATATACTCTATCTCTGTCTTCTACCTCTGCTGTTCCTTCTGAGCAGTCTGAGTGAGACACGTGGATATACTCTATCTCTGTATTGTACCTCTGCTGTTGCTTCTGAGCAGGTTGAGTGAGGTGTAGATCAGACACGTGTATATACTCTATCTCTGTCTTCTACCTCGGCTGTTCATTCTGAGCAGGCTGAGTGAGACACGTGGATAATAATAATAATAATAATAATGGCATTTATAAAGCGCATTTTTCCAAAGGTTTCAATGCGCTTGAGAACAACTCCACGAAAACAGAAAAAGATGAAATTGCAAAATGAAAGATGAGAGCAAACCTAGGATGAAAACAAATATGATTTGAGTTTACGTTTAAACTGGTGAACAGAGTTACAATGACGAATGTTGAGAGGTATTGAGTTCCAGCATCTGGGTCCAGCCACAGAGAAAGCCTTATCACCTGCAAGTTTGAATGTGCGTTGTACTTTTAAGTTATGCTCCGAGCGGAGACCACGTCGGTTGGGGTTACTGAGGTCAAGTGAATGTATTGTGTATTGTGGATGCGTGCCTGAGAGTGCCTTGTACATATTCACAGCCGTTTTGAAGATGATTCGTTTTTGAACAGGTAGCCAGTGTAATTGCCGAAGAAGTGGTGATGCACTACAATGTTTAGGTTGTGTGAGTGTGATACGGGCAGCATTGTTTTGAAGCTTTTGTAGGCGACAGATATCCGATTGTTTCATGCCATTGAAGAGAGAATTACAATAGTCTAGCCGTGACAGGACTAGAGCTCGGGCAGCAGCATGGCATGTGTCTGAGTCAATATATTTGCGAATCTTAGATATGTTCCGTAAGTGGTAATTGATTGATTTGCATGCATTGTTGACGTGAGGAGTCATTGACATAGTAGTGTCAAATGTAACGCCCAGATTTCTCACTGTTGGGGATGGCTTGATTGTGGTGTTGTTGATGGTAAGAGTGAGGTGATTTAAACGTTTCTGATGATGAGAAGATGAGGCAATAAAAAACTCAGTTTTATCATTGTTAAGTTGAAGTTTGTTTACAATCATCCAGGATTGGATACACCTAATGCAATTTGACAACCTGAACAAAGCGCATGCTGCATCGTTAGGAATGGCGGGATCAAAATCCAAATAAATCTGAATGTCGTCAGCATACATGTGATATTTGACGTCGTGCTGACGTAAGATATCACAGACTGGACTGATGTACATGGTAAACGCTTGGGGGCCAATGACTGAACCTTGGGGTACTCCTGTGAGAAGAATCATCTCGTCGGAGTCAGCTCCAGCAAGATGTACATGAGTCCGTCTGTTTTGGAAGTACGAAACAAACCATTTGAGGGCCGTTCCGTTAACGCCGAACCTATTTTGAAACCGACGCAGCATGATACCATCGTCCAGAGTGTCAAATGCAGCGGATAAATCTAGAAGAACCAAGAACACAGCTTTGTTACAGTTCAGTGAGTTCAAAATATGGTTCTGCACACATAGAAGGGCTGTCTCTGTACTGTGTCCAGCCTTGTAAGCAGATTGTAGGGGGTCAGCGAGGTGGTGGTAGTTGATGTGGTCATTCAGCTGTTTACAGACGACTTTTTCAATGAGCTTGGCCAGGTAACGAAGGTTCGACACGGGACGGTAATTTTTGAGTTCTTCTTTGTTTAGAGAAGGCTTCTTCAGGATGGGCGCAATCACACCCAGCCGTAACGACGCTGGAAAATTACCAGAAGACAATGAAGCGTTGACAATCACAGTCAGTGTTGGGAGGAAAATGTTTTTGTTTTGTTTGAGCAGCCAGGTCGGAATAGGGTCAAGTTGACATGATTTGGTGGCTGACTTATCAATTATATTAAGGAGATCGGTGTCAGAGACGAGATGGAATTCAGATAGTTCACAGTCCTGAGGAAGCAATGGTGTATCATTGAGTGTGATTGTATTACCCTGAAGACTATCTATATTGGTCCGAATGTTGTTAACTTTATCTGTGAAGAATTGGCTAAAGTTATTGGCAAGGGTTGATGCTGAATCAGGTATGGAAGGTATTAACTTTGGTGCGGATGTCAGTTCGTTAACAACCCTAAAGGCGTCTTTGGGGTTGCAGTTTGAAAGAAAACTTCTGAAGAAGTCAGATTTGGCTTTGACCAAGGCATCACGCATGGTCTTCTTGGTGGAATCGTACGCAGCGCGGTCAGTAGTCGATTTTGTCTTCCGCCATCTGCGCTCTGCCCGTCGACGCGCGCGTTTCGCGTCCTCAACTGAGCTATTGTACCACTTCGGCTTACGGCGTCTGACCTTCTTTGCAGCAGTCCATGGTACATGTATATTGAGGACCTCTGTGATGGCAGTATCAAAGTCAGCGACGAGTTTGTCGATATCGCGGCCATCATAGTGAATGTCTGTAAGCTGGGTGGACAGGTCATCTGTGAGTGCCTCATGGTCGATATTGCGGTACTTTCGGTATGTTGTCGTCGTTACTGAGGGTTCAGGGATATACTCTATCTCTGTCTTCTACCTCTGCTGTTCCTTCTGAGCAGGCTGAGTGAGGTGTAGATCAGACACGTGGATATACTCTATCTCTGTCTTCTACCTCTGCTGTTCCTTCTGAGCAGGCTGAGTGAGACACGTGGATATACTCTATCTCTGTCTTCTACCTCTGCTGTTCCTTCTGAGCAGGCTGAGTGAGATACGTGGATGTACTCTATATCTGTCTTCCATCTATGCTGTTCCTTTTGAGCAGGCTGAGTGAGGTGTAGATCAGACACGTGGTTATACTATATATCTGTCTTCTACCTCTGCTGTTCCTTCTGAGCAAGCTGAGTGAGACACGTGGATATACTCTATCTCTGTCTTCTACCTCTGCTGTTCCTTCTGAGCAGGCTGAATGAGATACGTGGATATACTCTATATCTGTCTTCTATCTATGCTGTTCCTTCTGAGCAGGCTGAGTGAGGTGTAGATCAGACACGTGGATATACTCTATCTCTGTCTTCTACCTCTGCTGTTCATTCTGAGCAGGCTGAGTGAGACACGTGGATATACTCTATCTCTGTCTTCTACCTCTGCTGATCCTTCTGAGCAGGCTGAGTGAGGTGTAGATCAGACACGTGGATATACTCTATCTCTGTCTTCTACCTCTGCTGTTCCTTCTAATCAGGCTGAGTGAGGTGTAGATCAGACACGTAGATATACTATATCTCTGTCTTCTACCTCTGCTGTTCCTTCTGACCAGGCTGAGTGAGGTGTAGATCAGACACGTGGATATACTCTATCTCTGTCTTCTATCTCTGCTGTTCCTTCTGAGCAGGCTGAATGAGATACGTGGATATACTCTATATCTGTCTTCTATCTATGCTGTTCCTTCTGAGCAGGCTGAGTGAGGTGTAGATCAGACACGTGGATATACGCTATCGCTGTCTTCTACCTCTGCTGTTCCTTCTGAGCAGGCTGAGTGAGACACGTGGATATACTATATCTCTGTCTTCTACCTCTGCTGTTCCTTCCGAGCAGGCTGAGTGAGGTGTAGATCAGACACGTGGATATACTCTATCTCTGTCTTCTACCTCTGCTCTTCCTTCTGAGCAGGCTGAGTGAGACACGTGGATATACTCTATCTCTATCTTCTACCTCTGCTGTTCCTTCTGAGCAGGCTGAGTGAGACACGTGGATATACTCTATCTCTGTCTTCTGCCTCTGCTGTTCCTTCTGAGCAGGCTGAGTGAGATACGTGGATATACTCTATATCTGTCTTCCATCTATGCTGTTCCTTTTGAGCAGGCTGAGTGAGGTGTAGATCAGACACGTGGATATACTATATATCTGTCTTCTACCTCTGCTGTTCCTTCTGAGCAAGCTGAGTGAGACACGTGGATATACTCTATCTCTGTCTTCTACCTCTGCTGTTCCTTCTGAGCAGGCTGAATGAGATACGTGGATATACTCTATATCTGTCTTCTATCTATGCTGTTCCTTCTGAGCAGGCTGAGTGAGGTGTAGATCAGACACGTGGATATACTCTATCTCTGTCTTCTACCTCTGCTGTTCATTCTGAGCAGGCTGAGTGAGACACGTGGATATACTATATCTCTGTCTTCTACCTCTGCTGTTCCTTCTGAGCAGGCTGAGTGAGGTGTAGATCAGACACGTGGATATACTCTATCTCTGTCTTCTACCTCTGCTGTTCCTTCTGAGCAGGCTGAGTGAGACACGTGGATATACTCTATCTCTGTCTTCTACTTCTGCTGTTCCTTCTGAGCAGGCTAAGTGAGACACGTGGATATACTCTATCTCTGTCTTCTACCTCTGCTGTTCCTTCTGAACAGGCTGAGTGAGGTGTAGATCAGAAACGTGGATATACTCTATCTCTGTCTTCTACCTCTGCTGTTCCTTCTGAGCAGTCTGAGTGAGACACGTGGATATACTCTATCTCTGTATTGTACCTCTGCTGTTGCTTCTGAGCAGGTTGAGTGAGGTGTAGATCAGACACGTGTATATACTCTATCTCTGTCTTCTACCTCGGCTGTTCATTCTGAGCAGGCTGAGTGAGACACGTGGATATACTCTATCTCTGTCTTCTACCTCTGCTGTTCCTTCTGAGCAGGCTGAGTGAGGTGTAGATCAGACACGTGGATATACTCCATCTCTGTCTTCTACCTCTGCTGTTCCTTCTGAGCAGGCTGAGTGAGATACGTGGATATACTCTATATCTGTCTTCCATCTATGCTGTTCCTTTTGAGCAGGCTGAGTGAGGTGTAGATCAGACACGTGGATATACTATATATCTGTCTTCTACCTCTGCTGTTCCTTCTGAGCAAGCTGAGTGAGACACGTGGATATACTCTATCTCTGTCTTCTACCTCTGCTGTTCCTTCTGAGCAGGCTGAATGAGATACGTCGATATACTCTATATCTGTCTTCTATCTATGCTGTTCCTTCTGAGCAGGCTGAGTGAGGTGTAGATCAGACACGTGGATATACTCTATCTCTGTCTTCTACCTCTGCTGTTCATTCTGAGCAGGCTGAGTGAGACACGTGGATATACTCTATCTCTGTCTTCTACCTCTGCTGATCCTTCTGAGCAGGCTGAGTGAGGTGTAGATCAGACACGTGGATATACTCTATCTCTGTCTTCTACCTCTGCTGTTCCTTCTAATCAGGCTGAGTGAGGTGTAGATCAGACACGTAGATATACTCTGTCTCTGTCTTCTACCTCTGCTGTTCCTTCTGACCAGGCTGAGTGAGGTGTAGATCAGACACGTGGATATACTCTATCTCTGTCTTCTATCTCTGCTGTTCCTTCTGAGCAGGCTGAGTGAGACACGTGGATATACTCTATCTCTGTCTTCTACCTCTGCTGTTCCTTCTGAGCAGGCTGAGTGAGGTGTAGATCAGACACGTGGATATACTCTATCTCTGTCTTCTACCTCTGCTGTTCCTTCTGAGCAGGCTGAGTGAGACACGTGGATATACTCTATCTCTGTCTTCTACCTCTGCTGTTCCTTCTGAGCAGGCTGAGTGAGATACGTGGATATACTATATATCTGTCTTCCATCTATGCTGTTCCTTTTGAGCAGGCTGAGTGAGGTGTAGATCAGACACGTGGATATACTATATATCTGTCTTCTACCTCTGCTGTTCCTTCTGAGCAAGCTGAGTGAGACACGTGGATATACTCTATCTCTGTCTTCCACCTCTGCTGTTCCTTCTGAGCAGGCTGAATGAGATACGTGGATATACTCTATATCTGTCTTCTATCTATGCTGTTCCTTCTGAGCAGGCTGAGTGAGGTGTAGATCAGACACGTGGATATACTCTATCGCTGTCTTCTACCTCTGCTGTTCCTTCTGAGCAGGCTGAGTGAGACACGTGGATATACTATATCTCTGTCTTCTGCCTCTGCTGTTCCTTCTGAGCAGGCTGAGTGAGGTGTAGATCAGACACGTGGATATACTCTATCTCTGTCTTCTACCTCTGCTGTTCCTTCTGAGCAGGCTGATTGAGGTGTAGATCAGACACGTGGATATACTCTATCTCTGTATTCTACCTCTGCTGTTCCTTCTGATCAGGCTGAGTGAGACACTTGGATATACTCTATCTCTGTCTTCTACCTCTGCTGTTCCTTCTGAGCAGGCTGAGTGAGGTGTAGATCAGACACGTGGATATACTCTATCTCTGTCTTCTACCTCTGCTGTTCCTTCTGAGCAGGCTGAGTGAGACACGTGGATATACTCTATCTCTGTCTTCTACCTATGCTGTTCCTTCTGAGCAGGCTGAGTGAGACACGTGGATATACTATATCTCTGTCTTCTACCTCTGCTGTTCCTTCCGAGCAGGCTGAGTGAGGTGTAGATCAGACACGTGGATATACTCTATCTCTGTCTTCTACCTCTGCTCTTCCTTCTGAGCAGGCTGAGTGAGACACGTGGATATACTCTATCTCTATCTTCTACCTCTGCTGTTCCTTCTGAGCAGGCTGAGTGAGACACGTGGATATACTCTATCTCTGTCTTCTGCCTCTGCTGTTCCTTCTGAGCAGGCTGAGTGAGATACGTGGATATACTCTATATCTGTCTTCCATCTATGCTGTTCCTTTTGAGCAGGCTGAGTGAGGTGTAGATCAGACACGTGGATATACTATATATCTGTCTTCTACCTCTGCTGTTCCTTCTGAGCAAGCTGAGTGAGACACGTGGATATACTCTATCTCTGTCTTCTACCTCTGCTGTTCCTTCTGAGCAGGCTGAATGAGATACGTGGATATACTCTATATCTGTCTTCTATCTATGCTGTTCCTTCTGAGCAGGCTGAGTGAGGTGTAGATCAGACACGTGGATATACTCTATCTCTGTCTTCTACCTCTGCTGTTCATTCTGAGCAGGCTGAGTGAGACACGTGGATATACTATATCTCTGTCTTCTACCTCTGCTGTTCCTTCTGAGCAGGCTGAGTGAGGTGTAGATCAGACACGTGGATATACTCTATCTCTGTCTTCTACCTCTGCTGTTCCTTCTGAGCAGGCTGAGTGAGACACGTGGATATACTCTATCTCTGTCTTCTACTTCTGCTGTTCCTTCTGAGCAGGCTAAGTGAGACACGTGGATATACTCTATCTCTGTCTTCTACCTCTGCTGTTCCTTCTGAACAGGCTGAGTGAGGTGTAGATCAGAAACGTGGATATACTCTATCTCTGTCTTCTACCTCTGCTGTTCCTTCTGAGCAGTCTGAGTGAGACACGTGGATATACTCTATCTCTGTATTGTACCTCTGCTGTTGCTTCTGAGCAGGTTGAGTGAGGTGTAGATCAGACACGTGTATATACTCTATCTCTGTCTTCTACCTCGGCTGTTCATTCTGAGCAGGCTGAGTGAGACACGTGGATATACTCTATCTCTGTCTTCTACCTCTGCTGTTCCTTCTGAGCAGGCTGAGTGAGGTGTAGATCAGACACGTGGATATACTCCATCTCTGTCTTCTACCTCTGCTGTTCCTTCTGAGCAGGCTGAGTGAGATACGTGGATATACTCTATATCTGTCTTCCATCTATGCTGTTCCTTTTGAGCAGGCTGAGTGAGGTGTAGATCAGACACGTGAATATACTATATATCTGTCTTCTACCTCTGCTGTTCCTTCTGAGCAAGCTGAGTGAGACACGTGGATATACTCTATCTCTGTCTTCTACCTCTGCTGTTCCTTCTGAGCAGGCTGAATGAGATACGTCGATATACTCTATATCTGTCTTCTATCTATGCTGTTCCTTCTGAGCAGGCTGAGTGAGGTGTAGATCAGACACGTGGATATACTCTATCTCTGTCTTCTACCTCTGCTGTTCATTCTGAGCAGGCTGAGTGAGACACGTGGATATACTCTATCTCTGTCTTCTACCTCTGCTGATCCTTCTGAGCAGGCTGAGTGAGGTGTAGATCAGACACGTGGATATACTCTATCTCTGTCTTCTACCTCTGCTGTTCCTTCTAATCAGGCTGAGTGAGGTGTAGATCAGACACGTAGATATACTCTGTCTCTGTCTTCTACCTCTGCTGTTCCTTCTGACCAGGCTGAGTGAGGTGTAGATCAGACACGTGGATATACTCTATCTCTGTCTTCTATCTCTGCTGTTCCTTCTGAGCAGGCTGAGTGAGACACGTGGATATACTCTATCTCTGTCTTCTACCTCTGCTGTTCCTTCTGAGCAGGCTGAGTGAGGTGTAGATCAGACACGTGGATATACTCTATCTCTGTCTTCTACCTCTGCTGTTCCTTCTGAGCAGGCTGAGTGAGACACGTGGATATACTCTATCTCTGTCTTCTACCTCTGCTGTTCCTTCTGAGCAGGCTGAGTGAGATACGTGGATATACTATATATCTGTCTTCCATCTATGCTGTTCCTTTTGAGCAGGCTGAGTGAGGTGTAGATCAGACACGTGGATATACTATATATCTGTCTTCTACCTCTGCTGTTCCTTCTGAGCAAGCTGAGTGAGACACGTGGATATACTCTATCTCTGTCTTCCACCTCTGCTGTTCCTTCTGAGCAGGCTGAATGAGATACGTGGATATACTCTATATCTGTCTTCTATCTATGCTGTTCCTTCTGAGCAGGCTGAGTGAGGTGTAGATCAGACACGTGGATATACTCTATCGCTGTCTTCTACCTCTGCTGTTCCTTCTGAGCAGGCTGAGTGAGACACGTGGATATACTATATCTCTGTCTTCTGCCTCTGCTGTTCCTTCTGAGCAGGCTGAGTGAGGTGTAGATCAGACACGTGGATATACTCTATCTCTGTCTTCTACCTCTGCTGTTCCTTCTGAGCAGGCTGATTGAGGTGTAGATCAGACACGTGGATATACTCTATCTCTGTATTCTACCTCTGCTGTTCCTTCTGATCAGGCTGAGTGAGACACTTGGATATACTCTATCTCTGTCTTCTACCTCTGCTGTTCCTTCTGAGCAGGCTGAGTGAGGTGTAGATCAGACACGTGGATATACTCTATCTCTGTCTTCTACCTCTGCTGTTCCTTCTGAGCAGGCTGAGTGAGACACGTGGATATACTCTATCTCTGTCTTCTACTTCTGCTGTTCCTTCTGAGCAGGCTAAGTGAGACACGTGGATATACTCTATCTCTGTCTTCTACCTCTGCTGTTCCTTCTGAACAGGCTGAGTGAGGTGTAGATCAGAAACGTGGATATACTCTATCTCTGTCTTCTACCTCTGCTGTTCCTTCTGAGCAGTCTGAGTGAGACACGTGGATATACTCTATCTCTGTATTGTACCTCTGCTGTTGCTTCTGAGCAGGTTGAGTGAGGTGTAGATCAGACACGTGTATATACTCTATCTCTGTCTTCTACCTCGGCTGTTCATTCTGAGCAGGCTGAGTGAGACACGTGGATATACTCTATCTCTGTCTTCTACCTCTGCTGTTCCTTCTGAGCAGGCTGAGTGAGGTGTAGATCAGACACGTGGATATACTCTATCTCTGTCTTCTACCTCTGCTGTTCCTTCTGAGCAGGCTGAGTGAGACACGTGGATATACTCTATCTCTGTCTTCTACCTCTGCTGTTCCTTCTGAGCAGGCTGAGTGAGATACGTGGATGTACTCTATATCTGTCTTCCATCTATGCTGTTCCTTTTGAGCAGGCTGAGTGAGGTGTAGATCAGACACGTGGTTATACTATATATCTGTCTTCTACCTCTGCTGTTCCTTCTGAGCAAGCTGAGTGAGACACGTGGATATACTCTATCTCTGTCTTCTACCTCTGCTGTTCCTTCTGAGCAGGCTGAATGAGATACGTGGATATACTCTATATCTGTCTTCTATCTATGCTGTTCCTTCTGAGCAGGCTGAGTGAGGTGTAGATCAGACACGTGGATATACTCTATCTCTGTCTTCTACCTCTGCTGTTCATTCTGAGCAGGCTGAGTGAGACACGTGGATATACTCTATCTCTGTCTTCTACCTCTGCTGATCCTTCTGAGCAGGCTGAGTGAGGTGTAGATCAGACACGTGGATATACTCTATCTCTGTCTTCTACCTCTGCTGTTCCTTCTAATCAGGCTGAGTGAGGTGTAGATCAGACACGTAGATATACTCTATCTCTGTCTTCTACCTCTGCTGTTCCTTCTGACCAGGCTGAGTGAGGTGTAGATCAGACACGTGGATATACTCTATCTCTGTCTTCTATCTCTGCTGTTCCTTCTGAGCAGGCTGAATGAGATACGTGGATATACTCTATATCTGTCTTCTATCTATGCTGTTCCTTCTGAGCAGGCTGAGTGAGGTGTAGATCAGACACGTGGATATACTCTATCGCTGTCTTCTACCTCTGCTGTTCCTTCTGAGCAGGCTGAGTGAGACACGTGGATATACTATATCTCTGTCTTCTACCTCTGCTGTTCCTTCCGAGCAGGCTGAGTGAGGTGTAGATCAGACACGTGGATATACTCTATCTCTGTCTTCTACCTCTGCTCTTCCTTCTGAGCAGGCTGAGTGAGACACGTGGATATACTATATCTCTATCTTCTACCTCTGCTGTTCCTTCTGAGCAGGCTCAATGAGATACGTGGATATACTCTATCTCTGTCTTCTACCTCTGCTGTTCCTTCTGAGCAGGCTGAGTGAGGTGTAGATCAGACACGTGGATATACTCTATCTCTGTCTTCTACCTCTGCTGTTCTTTGTGAGCAGGCTGAGTGAGACACGTGGATATACTCTATCTCTGCCTTATACCTCTGCTGTTCCTTCTGAGCAGGCTGAGTGAGATACGTGGATATACTCTATATCTGTCTTCCATCTATGCTGTTCCTTTTGAGCAGGCTGAGTGAGGTGTAGATCAGACACGTGGATATACTATATATCTGTCTTCTACCTCTGCTGTTCCTTCTGAGCAAGCTGAGTGAGACACGTGGATATACTCTATCTCTGTCTTCCACCTCTGCTGTTCCTTCTGAGCAGGCTCAATGAGATACGTGGATATACTCTATATCTGTCTTCTATCTATGCTGTTCCTTCTGAGCAGGCTGAGTGAGGTGTAGATCAGACACGTGGATATACTCTATCTCTGTCTTCTACCTCTGCTGTTCATTCTGAGCAGGCTGAGTGAGACACGTGGATATACTCTATCTCTGTCTTCTACCTCTGCTGTTCCTTCTGAGCAGGCTGAGTGCGGTGTAGATCAGACACGGGGATATACTCTATCTCTGTCTTCTACCTCTGCTGTTCCTTCTGATCAGGCGGAGTGAGGTGTAGATCAGACACGTGGATATACTCTATCTCTGTCTTCTACCTCTGCTGTTCCTTCTGACCAGGCTGAGTGAGGTGTAGATCAGACACGTGGATATACTATATATCTGTCTTCTACCTCTGCTGTTCCTTCTGAGCAAGCTGAGTGAGACACGTGGATATACTCTATCTCTGTCTTCTACCTCTGCTGTTCCTTCTGAGCAGGCTGAATGAGATACGTCGATATACTCTATATCTGTCTTCTATCTATGCTGTTCCTTCTGAGCAGGCTGAGTGAGGTGTAGATCAGACACGTGGATATACTCTATCTCTGTCTTCTACCTCTGCTGTTCATTCTGAGCAGGCTGAGTGAGACACGTGGATATACTCTATCTCTGTCTTCTACCTCTGCTGATCCTTCTGAGCAGGCTGAGTGAGGTGTAGATCAGACACGTGGATATACTCTATCTCTGTCTTCTACCTCTGCTGTTCCTTCTAATCAGGCTGAGTGAGGTGTAGATCAGACACGTAGATATACTCTGTCTCTGTCTTCTACCTCTGCTGTTCCTTCTGACCAGGCTGAGTGAGGTGTAGATCAGACACGTGGATATACTCTATCTCTGTCTTCTATCTCTGCTGTTCCTTCTGAGCAGGCTGAGTGAGACACGTGGATATACTCTATCTCTGTCTTCTACCTCTGCTGTTCCTTCTGAGCAGGCTGAGTGAGGTGTAGATCAGACACGTGGATATACTCTATCTCTGTCTTCTACCTCTGCTGTTCCTTCTGAGCAGGCTGAGTGAGACACGTGGATATACTCTATCTCTGTCTTCTACCTCTGCTGTTCCTTCTGAGCAGGCTGAGTGAGATACGTGGATATACTATATATCTGTCTTCCATCTATGCTGTTCCTTTTGAGCAGGCTGAGTGAGGTGTAGATCAGACACGTGGATATACTATATATCTGTCTTCTACCTCTGCTGTTCCTTCTGAGCAAGCTGAGTGAGACACGTGGATATACTCTATCTCTGTCTTCCACCTCTGCTGTTCCTTCTGAGCAGGCTGAATGAGATACGTGGATATACTCTATATCTGTCTTCTATCTATGCTGTTCCTTCTGAGCAGGCTGAGTGAGGTGTAGATCAGACACGTGGATATACTCTATCGCTGTCTTCTACCTCTGCTGTTCCTTCTGAGCAGGCTGAGTGAGACACGTGGATATACTATATCTCTGTCTTCTGCCTCTGCTGTTCCTTCTGAGCAGGCTGAGTGAGGTGTAGATCAGACACGTGGATATACTCTATCTCTGTCTTCTACCTCTGCTGTTCCTTCTGAGCAGGCTGATTGAGGTGTAGATCAGACACGTGGATATACTCTATCTCTGTATTCTACCTCTGCTGTTCCTTCTGATCAGGCTGAGTGAGACACTTGGATATACTCTATCTCTGTCTTCTACCTCTGCTGTTCCTTCTGAGCAGGCTGAGTGAGGTGTAGATCAGACACGTGGATATACTCTATCTCTGTCTTCTACCTCTGCTGTTCCTTCTGAGCAGGCTGAGTGAGACACGTGGATATACTCTATCTCTGTCTTCTACTTCTGCTGTTCCTTCTGAGCAGGCTAAGTGAGACACGTGGATATACTCTATCTCTGTCTTCTACCTCTGCTGTTCCTTCTGAACAGGCTGAGTGAGGTGTAGATCAGAAACGTGGATATACTCTATCTCTGTCTTCTACCTCTGCTGTTCCTTCTGAGCAGTCTGAGTGAGACACGTGGATATACTCTATCTCTGTATTGTACCTCTGCTGTTGCTTCTGAGCAGGTTGAGTGAGGTGTAGATCAGACACGTGTATATACTCTATCTCTGTCTTCTACCTCGGCTGTTCATTCTGAGCAGGCTGAGTGAGACACGTGGATATACTCTATCTCTGTCTTCTACCTCTGCTGTTCCTTCTGAGCAGGCTGAGTGAGGTGTAGATCAGACACGTGGATATACTCTATCTCTGTCTTCTACCTCTGCTGTTCCTTCTGAGCAGGCTGAGTGAGACACGTGGATATACTCTATCTCTGTCTTCTACCTCTGCTGTTCCTTCTGAGCAGGCTGAGTGAGATACGTGGATGTACTCTATATCTGTCTTCCATCTATGCTGTTCCTTTTGAGCAGGCTGAGTGAGGTGTAGATCAGACACGTGGTTATACTATATATCTGTCTTCTACCTCTGCTGTTCCTTCTGAGCAAGCTGAGTGAGACACGTGGATATACTCTATCTCTGTCTTCTACCTCTGCTGTTCCTTCTGAGCAGGCTGAATGAGATACGTGGATATACTCTATATCTGTCTTCTATCTATGCTGTTCCTTCTGAGCAGGCTGAGTGAGGTGTAGATCAGACACGTGGATATACTCTATCTCTGTCTTCTACCTCTGCTGTTCATTCTGAGCAGGCTGAGTGAGACACGTGGATATACTCTATCTCTGTCTTCTACCTCTGCTGATCCTTCTGAGCAGGCTGAGTGAGGTGTAGATCAGACACGTGGATATACTCTATCTCTGTCTTCTACCTCTGCTGTTCCTTCTAATCAGGCTGAGTGAGGTGTAGATCAGACACGTAGATATACTCTATCTCTGTCTTCTACCTCTGCTGTTCCTTCTGACCAGGCTGAGTGAGGTGTAGATCAGACACGTGGATATACTCTATCTCTGTCTTCTATCTCTGCTGTTCCTTCTGAGCAGGCTGAATGAGATACGTGGATATACTCTATATCTGTCTTCTATCTATGCTGTTCCTTCTGAGCAGGCTGAGTGAGGTGTAGATCAGACACGTGGATATACTCTATCGCTGTCTTCTACCTCTGCTGTTCCTTCTGAGCAGGCTGAGTGAGACACGTGGATATACTATATCTCTGTCTTCTACCTCTGCTGTTCCTTCCGAGCAGGCTGAGTGAGGTGTAGATCAGACACGTGGATATACTCTATCTCTGTCTTCTACCTCTGCTCTTCCTTCTGAGCAGGCTGAGTGAGACACGTGGATATACTCTATCTCTATCTTCTACCTCTGCTGTTCCTTCTGAGCAGGCTCAATGAGATACGTGGATATACTCTATCTCTGTCTTCTACCTCTGCTGTTCCTTCTGAGCAGGCTGAGTGAGGTGTAGATCAGACACGTGGATATACTCTATCTCTGTCTTCTACCTCTGCTGTTCTTTGTGAGCAGGCTGAGTGAGACACGTGGATATACTCTATCTCTGTCTTATACCTCTGCTGTTCCTTCTGAGCAGGCTGAGTGAGATACGTGGATATACTCTATATCTGTCTTCCATCTATGCTGTTCCTTTTGAGCAGGCTGAGTGAGGTGTAGATCAGACACGTGGATATACTATATATCTGTCTTCTACCTCTGCTGTTCCTTCTGAGCAAGCTGAGTGAGACACGTGGATATACTCTATCTCTGTCTTCCACCTCTGCTGTTCCTTCTGAGCAGGCTCAATGAGATACGTGGATATACTCTATATCTGTCTTCTATCTATGCTGTTCCTTCTGAGCAGGCTGAGTGAGGTGTAGATCAGACACGTGGATATACTCTATCTCTGTCTTCTACCTCTGCTGTTCATTCTGAGCAGGCTGAGTGAGACACGTGGATATACTCTATCTCTGTCTTCTACCTCTGCTGTTCCTTCTGAGCAGGCTGAGTGCGGTGTAGATCAGACACGGGGATATACTCTATCTCTGTCTTCTACCTCTGCTGTTCCTTCTGATCAGGCGGAGTGAGGTGTAGATCAGACACGTGGATATACTCTATCTCTGTCTTCTACCTCTGCTGTTCCTTCTGACCAGGCTGAGTGAGGTGTAGATCAGACACGTGGATATACTATATATCTGTCTTCTACCTCTGCTGTTCCTTCTGAGCAAGCTGAGTGAGACACGTGGATATACTCTATCTCTGTCTTCTACCTCTGCTGTTCCTTCTGAGCAGGCTGAATGAGATACGTGGATATACTCTATATCTGTCTTCTATCTATGCTGTTCCTTCTGAGCAGGCTGAGTGAGGTGTAGATCAGACACGTGGATATACTCTATCTCTGTCTTCTACCTCTGCTGTTCATTCTGAGCAGGCTGAGTGAGACACGTGGATATACTCTATCTCTGTCTTCTACCTCTGCTGATCCTTCTGAGCAGGCTGAGTGAGGTGTAGATCAGACACGTGGATATACTCTATCTCTGTCTTCTACCTCTGCTGTTCCTTCTAATCAGGCTGAGTGAGGTGTAGATCAGACACGTAGATATACTCTATCTCTGTCTTCTACCTCTGCTGTTCCTTCTGAGCAGGCTGAGTGAGACACGTGGATATACTCTATCTCTGTCTTCTACCTCTGCTGTTCCTTCTGAGCAGGCTGAGTGAGATACGTGGATATACTCTATATCTGTCTTCCATCTATGCTGTTCCTTTTGAGCAGGCTGATTGAGGTGTAGATCAGACACGTGGATATACTATATATCTGTCTTCTACCTCTGCTGTTCCTTCTGAGCAAGCTGAGTGAGACACGTGGATATACTCTATCTCTGTCTTCCACCTCTGCTGTTCCTTCTGAGCAGGCTGAATGAGATACGTGGATATACTCTATATCTGTCTTCTATCTATGCTGTTCCTTCTGAGCAGGCTGAGTGAGGTGTAGATCAGACACGTTGATATACTCTATCGCTGTCTTCTACCTCTACTGTTCCTTCTGAGCAGGCTGAGTGAGACACGTGGATATACTATATCTCTGTCTTCTACCTCTGCTGTTCCTTCCGAGCAGGCTGAGTGAGGTGTAGATCAGACACGTGGATATACTCTATCTCTGTCTTCTACCTCTGCTCTTCCTTCTGAGCAGGCTGAGTGAGACACGTGGATATACTCTATCTCTATCTTCTACCTCTGCTGTTCCTTCTGAGCAGGCTGAGTGAGACACGTGGATATACTCTATCTCTGTCTTCTGCCTCTGCTGTTCCTCCTGAGCAGGCTGAGTGAGGTGTAGATCAGACACGTGGATATACTCTATCTCTGTCTTCTACCTCTGCTGTTCCTTCTGAACATGCTGAGTGAGACACGTGGATATACTCTATCTCTATCTTCTACTCCTGCTGTTCCTTCTGAGCAGGCTGAGTGAGACACGTGGATATACTCTTTTTCTGTATTCTACCTCTGCTGTTCCTTCTGAGCAGGCTGAGTGAGGTGTAGATCAGACACGTGGATATACTCTATCTCTGTCTTCTACCTCTGCTGTTCATTCTGAGCAGGCTGAGTGAGACACGTAGATATACTCTATCTCTATCTTCTACTCCTGCTGTTCCTTCTGAGCAGGCTGAGGGAGACACGTGGATATACTCTTTCTCTGTCTTCTACCTCTGCTGTTCCTTCTGAGCAGGCTGAGTGAGGTGTAGATCAGACACGTGGATATACTCTATCTCTGTCTTCTACCTATGCTGTTCCTTCTGAGCAGGCTGAGTGAGGTGTAGATCAGACAGGTGTATATACTCTATCTCTGTCTTCTACCTCTGCTGTTCCTTCTGAGCAGGCTGAGTGAGACACGTGGATATACTATATCTCTGTCTTCTACCTCTGCTGTTCCTTCCGAGCAGGCTGAGTGAGGTGTAGATCAGACACGTGGATATACTATATATCTGTCTTCTACCTCTGCTGTTCCTTCTGAGCAAGCTGAGTGAGACACGTGGATATACTCTATCTCTGTCTTCTACCTCTGCTGTTCCTTCTGAGCAGGCTGAATGAGATACGTGGATATACTCTATATCTGTCTTCTATCTATGCTGTTCCTTCTGAGCAGGCTAAGTGAGGTGTAGTTTAGACACGTGGATATACTCTATCTCTGTCTTCTACCTCTGTTGTTCATTCTGAGCAGGCTGAGTGAGACACGTGGATATACTCTATCTCTGTCTTCTACCTCTGCTGATCCTTCTGAGCAGGCTGAGTGAGGTGTAGATCAGACACGTGGATATACTCTATCTCTGTCTTCTACCTCTGCTGTTCCTTCTAATCAGGCTGAGTGAGGTGTAGATCAGACACGTAGATATACTCTATCTCTGTCTTCTACCTCTGCTGTTCCTTCTGACCAGGCTAAGTGAGGTGTAGATCAGACACGTGGATATACTCTATCTCTGTCTTCTATCTCTGCTGTTCCTTCTGAGCAGGCTGAGTGAGACACGTGGATATACTCTATCTCTGTCTTCTACCTCTGCTGTTCCTTCTGAGCAGGCTGAGTGAGGTGTAGATCAGACACGTGGATATACTCTATCTCTGTCTTCTACCTCTGCTGTTCTTTGTGAGCAGGCTGAGTGAGACACGTGGATATACTCTATCTCTGTCTTCTACCTCTGCTGTTCCTTCTGAGCAGGCTGAGTGAGATACGTGGATATACTCTATATCTGTCTTCCATCTATGCTGTTCCTTTTGAGCAGGCTGAGTGAGGTGTAGATCAGACACGTGGATATACTATATATCTGTCTTCTACCTCTGCTGTTCCTTCTGAGCAAGCTAAGTGAGACACGTGGATATACTCTATCTCTGTCTTCCACCTCTGCTGTTCCTTCTGAGCAGGCTGAATGAGATACGTGGATATACTCTATATCTGTCTTCTATCTATGCTGTTCCTTCTGAGCAGGCTGAGTGAGGTGTAGATCAGACACGTGGATATACTCTATCTCTGTCTTCTACCTCTGCTGTTCATTCTGAGCAGGCTGAGTGAGACACGTGGATATACTCTATCTCTGTCTTCTACCTCTGCTGTTCCTTCTGAGCAGGCTGAGTGCGGTGTAGATCAGACACGTGGATATACTCTATCTCTGTCTTCTACCTCTGCTGTTCCTTCTGATCAGGCGGAGTGAGGTGTAGATCAGACACGTGGATATACTCTATCTCTGTCTTCTACCTCTGCTGTTCCTTCTGACCAGGCTGAGTGAGGTGTAGATCAGACACCTGGATATACTCTATCTCTGTCTTCTACCTCTGCTGTTCCTTCTGAGCAGGCTGAGTGAGACACGTGGATATACTCTATCTCTGTTTTCTACCTCTGCTGTTCATTATGTGCAGGCTGAGTGAGACACGTGGATATACTCTATCTCTGTCTTCTACCCCTGCTGTTCCTTCTGAGCAGGCTGAGAGAGGTGTAGATCAGACACGTGGATATACTCTATCTCTGTCTTCTACCTCTGCTGTTCCTTCTGAGCAGGCTGAGTGAGACACGTGGATATACTCTATCTCTGTCTTCTACCTCTGCTGTTCCTCCTGAGCAGGCTGAGTGAGGTGTAGATCAGACACGTGGATATACTCTATCTCTGTTTTGTACCTCTGCTGTTCCTTCTGAGCAGGCTGAGTGGGACACGTGGATATACTCTATCTCTGTATTTTACCTCTGCTGTTCCTTCTGAGCAGGCTGAGTGAGACACGTGGATATACGCTATATCTGTCTTCCATCTATGCTGTTCCTTCTGAGCAGGCTGAGTGAGGTGTAGATCAGACACGTGGATATACTCTATCTCTGTCTTCTACCTCTGCTGTTCCTTCTGAGCAGGCTGAGTGAGGTGTAGATCAGACAGGTGTATATACTCTATCTCTGTCTTCTACCTCTGCTGTTCCTTCTGAGTAGGCTGAGTGAGACACGTGGATATACTATATCTCTGTCTTCTACCTCTGCTGTTCCTTCCGAGCAGGCTGAGTGAGGTGTAGATCAGACACGTGGATATACTATATATCTGTCTTCTACCTCTGCTGTTCCTTCTGAGCAAGCTGAATGAGACACGTGGATATACTCTATCTCTGTCTTCTACCTCTGCTGTTCCTTCTGAGCAGGCTGAATGAGATACGTGGATATACTCTATATCTGTCTTCTATCTATGCTGTTCCTTCTGAGCAGGCTGAGTGAGGTGTAGATCAGACACGTGGATATACTCTATCTCTGTCTTCTACCTTTGTTGTTCATTCTGAGCAGGCTGAGTGAGACACGTGGATATACTCTATCTCTGTCTTCTACCTCTGCTGATCCTTCTGAGCAGGCTGAGTGAGGTGTAGATCAGACACGTGGATATACTCTATCTCTGTCTTCTACCTCTGCTGTTCCTTCTAATCAGGCTGAGTGAGGTGTAGATCAGACACGTAGATATACTCTATCTCTGTCTTCTACCTCTGCTGTTCCTTCTGACCAGGCTGAGTGAGGTGTAGATCAGACACGTGGATATACTCTATCTCTGTCTTCTATCTCTGCTGTTCCTTCTGAGCAGGCTGAGTGAGACACGTGGATATACTCTATCTCTGTCTTCTACCTCTGCTGTTCCTTCTGAGCAGGCTGAGTGAGGTGTAGATCAGACACGTGGATATACTCTATCTCTGTCTTCTACCTCTGCTGTTCTTTGTGAGCAGGCTGAGTGAGACACGTGGATATACTCTATCTCTGTCTTCTACCTCTGCTGTTCCTTCTGAGCAGGCTGAGTGAGATACGTGGATATACTCTATATCTGTCTTCCATCTATGCTGTTCCTTTTGAGCAGGCTGAGTGAGGTGTAGATCAGACACGTGGATATACTATATATCTGTCTTCTACCTCTGCTGTTCCTTCTGAGCAAGCGGAGTGAGACACGTGGATATACTCTATCTCTGTCTTCCACCTCTGCTGTTCCTTCTGAGCAGGCTGAATGAGATACGTGGATATACTCTATATCTGTCTTCTATCTATGCTGTTCTTTCTGAGCAGGCTGAGTGAGGTGTAGATCAGACACGTGGATATACTCTATCTCTGTCTTCTACCTCTGCTGTTCATTCTGAGCAGGCTGAGTGAGACACGTGGATATACTCTATCTCTGTCTTCTACCTCTGCTGTTCCTTCTGAGCAGGCTGAGTGCGGTGTAGATCAGACACGTGGATATACTCTATCTCTGTCTTCTACCTCTGCTGTTCCTTCTGATCAGGCGGAGTGAGGTGTAGATCAGACACGTGGATATACTCTATCTCTGTCTTCTACCTCTGCTGTTCCTTCTGACCAGGCTGAGTGAGGTGTAGATCAGACACGTGGATATACTCTATCTCTGTCTTCTACCTCTGCTGTTCCTTCTGAGCAGGCTGAGTGAGACACGTGGATATACTCTATCTCTGTTTTCTACCTCTGCTCTTCATTATGTGCAGGCTGAGTGAGACACGTGGATATACTCTATCTCTGTCTTCTACCCCTACTGTTCCTTCTGAGCAGGCTGAGAGAGGTGTAGATCAGACACGTGGATATACTCTATCTCTGTCTTCTACCTCTGCTGTTCCTTCTGAGCAGGCTGAGTGAGACACGTGGATATACTCTATCTCTGTCTTCTACCTCTGCTGTTCCTTCTGAGCAGGCTGAGTGAGGTGTAGATCAGACACGTGGATATACTCTATCTCTGTTTTGTACCTCTGCTGTTCCTTCTGAGCAGGCTGAGTGGGACACGTGGATATACTCTATCTCTGTCTTTTACCTCTGCTGTTCCTTCTGAGCAGGCTGAGTGAGACACGTGGATATACGCTATATCTGTCTTCCATCTATGCTGTTCCTTCTGAGCAGGCTGAGTGAGGTGTAGATCAGACACGTGGATATACTCTATCTCTGTCTTCTACCTCTGCTGTTCCTTCTGAGCATGCTGAGTGAGACACGTGGATATACTATATCTCTGTCTTCTACCTCTGTTGTTCCTTCCGAGCAGGCTGAGTGAGGTGTAGATCAGACACGTGGATATACTCTATCTCTGTCTTCTACCTCTGCTCTTCCTTCTGAGCAGGCTGAGTGAGACACGTGGATATACTCTATCTCTGTCTTCTACCTCTGCTTTTCCTTCTGAGCAGGCTGAGTGAGACACGTGGATATACTCTATCTCTATCTTCTACCTCTGCTGTTCCTTCTGAGCAGGCTGAGTGAGACACGTGGATATACTCTATCTCTGTCTTCTGCCTCTGCTGTTCCTTCTGAGCAGGCTGAGTGAGGTGTAGATCAGACACGTGGATATACTCTATCTCTGTCTTCTACCTCTGCTGTTCATTCTGAGCAGGCTGAGTGAGACACGTGGATATACTCTATCTCTGTCTTCTACCTATGCTGTTCCTTCTGAGCAGGCTGAGTGAGGTGTAGATCAGACACGTGGATATACTCTATCTCTGTCTTCTACCTCTGCTGTTCCTTCTGAGCAGGCTGAGTGAGGTGTAGATCAGACAGGTGTATATACTCTATCTCTGTCTTCTACCTCTGCTGTTCCTTCTGAGCAGGCTGAGTGAGACACGTGGATATACTATATCTCTGTCTTCTACCTCTGCTGTTCCTTCCGAGCAGGCTGAGTGAGGTGTAGATCAGACACGTGGATATACTATATATCTGTCTTCTACCTCTGCTGTTCCTTCTGAGCAAGCTGAGTGAGACACGTGGATATACTCTATCTCTGTCTTCTACCTCTGCTGTTCCTTCTGAGCAGGCTGAATGAGATACGTGGATATACTCTATATCTGTCTTCTATCTATGCTGTTCCTTCTGAGCAGGCTGAGTGAGGTGTAGATCAGACACGTGGATATACTCTATCTCTGTCTTCTACCTCTGTTGTTCATTCTGAGCAGGCTGAGTGAGACACGTGGATATACTCTATCTCTGTCTTCTACCTCTGCTGATCCTTCTGAGCAGGCTGAGTGAGGTGTAGATCAGACACGTGGATATACTCTATCTCTGTCTTCTACCTCTGCTGTTCCTTCTAATCAGGCTGAGTGAGGTGTAGATCAGACACGTAGATATACTCTATCTCTGTCTTCTACCTCTGCTGTTCCTTCTGACCAGGCTGAGTGAGGTGTAGATCAGACACGTGGATATACTCTATCTCTGTCTTCTATCTCTGCTGTTCCTTCTGAGCAGGCTGAGTGAGACACGTGGATATACTCTATCTCTGTCTTCTACCTCTGCTGTTCCTTCTGAGCAGGCTGAGTGAGGTGTAGATCAGACACGTGGATATACTCTATCTCTGTCTTCTACCTCTGCTGTTCTTTGTGAGCAGGCTGAGTGAGACACGTGGATATACTCTATCTCTGTCTTCTACCTCTGCTGTTCCTTCTGAGCAGGCTGAGTGAGATACGTGGATATACTCTATATCTGTCTTCCATCTATGCTGTTCCTTTTGAGCAGGCTGAGTGAGGTGTAGATCAGACACGTGGATATACTATATATCTGTCTTCTACCTCTGCTGTTCCTTCTGAGCAAGCGGAGTGAGACACGTGGATATACTCTATCTCTGTCTTCCACCTCTGCTGTTCCTTCTGAGCAGGCTGAATGAGATACGTGGATATACTCTATATCTGTCTTCTATCTATGCTGTTCTTTCTGAGCAGGCTGAGTGAGGTGTAGATCAGACACGTGGATATACTCTATCTCTGTCTTCTACCTCTGCTGTTCATTCTGAGCAGGCTGAGTGAGACACGTGGATATACTCTATCTCTGTCTTCTACCTCTGCTGTTCCTTCTGAGCAGGCTGAGTGCGGTGTAGATCAGACACGTGGATATACTCTATCTCTGTCTTCTACCTCTGCTGTTCCTTCTGATCAGGCGGAGTGAGGTGTAGATCAGACACGTGGATATACTCTATCTCTGTCTTCTACCTCTGCTGTTCCTTCTGACCAGGCTGAGTGAGGTGTAGATCAGACACGTGGATATACTCTATCTCTGTCTTCTACCTCTGCTGTTCCTTCTGAGCAGGCTGAGTGAGACACGTGGATATACTCTATCTCTGTTTTCTACCTCTGCTCTTCATTATGTGCAGGCTGAGTGAGACACGTGGATATACTCTATCTCTGTCTTCTACCCCTACTGTTCCTTCTGAGCAGGCTGAGAGAGGTGTAGATCAGACACGTGGATATACTCTATCTCTGTCTTCTACCTCTGCTGTTCCTTCTGAGCAGGCTGAGTGAGACACGTGGATATACTCTATCTCTGTCTTCTACCTCTGCTGTTCCTTCTGAGCAGGCTGAGTGAGGTGTAGATCAGACACGTGGATATACTCTATCTCTGTTTTGTACCTCTGCTGTTCCTTCTGAGCAGGCTGAGTGGGACACGTGGATATACTCTATCTCTGTCTTTTACCTCTGCTGTTCCTTCTGAGCAGGCTGAGTGAGACACGTGGATATACGCTATATCTGTCTTCCATCTATGCTGTTCCTTCTGAGCAGGCTGAGTGAGGTGTAGATCAGACACGTGGATATACTCTATCTCTGTCTTCTACCTCTGCTGTTCCTTCTGAGCATGCTGAGTGAGACACGTGGATATACTATATCTCTGTCTTCTACCTCTGTTGTTCCTTCCGAGCAGGCTGAGTGAGGTGTAGATCAGACACGTGGATATACTCTATCTCTGTCTTCTACCTCTGCTCTTCCTTCTGAGCAGGCTGAGTGAGACACGTGGATATACTCTATCTCTGTCTTCTACCTCTGCTTTTCCTTCTGAGCAGGCTGAGTGAGACACGTGGATATACTCTATCTCTATCTTCTACCTCTGCTGTTCCTTCTGAGCAGGCTGAGTGAGACACGTGGATATACTCTATCTCTGTCTTCTGCCTCTGCTGTTCCTTCTGAGCAGGCTGAGTGAGGTGTAGATCAGACACGTGGATATACTCTATCTCTGTCTTCTACCTCTGCTGTTCATTCTGAGCAGGCTGAGTGAGACACGTGGATATACTCTATCTCTGTCTTCTACCTATGCTGTTCCTTCTGAGCAGGCTGAGTGAGGTGTAGATCAGACACGTGGATATACTCTATCTCTGTCTTCTACCTCTGCTGTTCCTTCTGAGCAGGCTGAGTGAGGTGTAGATCAGACAGGTGTATATACTCTATCTCTGTCTTCTACCTCTGCTGTTCCTTCTGAGCAGGCTGAGTGAGACACGTGGATATACTATATCTCTGTCTTCTACCTCTGCTGTTCCTTCCGAGCAGGCTGAGTGAGGTGTAGATCAGACACGTGGATATACTATATATCTGTCTTCTACCTCTGCTGTTCCTTCTGAGCAAGCTGAGTGAGACACGTGGATATACTCTATCTCTGTCTTCTACCTCTGCTGTTCCTTCTGAGCAGGCTGAATGAGATACGTGGATATACTCTATATCTGTCTTCTATCTATGCTGTTCCTTCTGAGCAGGCTGAGTGAGGTGTAGATCAGACACGTGGATATACTCTATCTCTGTCTTCTACCTCTGTTGTTCATTCTGAGCAGGCTGAGTGAGACACGTGGATATACTCTATCTCTGTCTTCTACCTCTGCTGATCCTTCTGAGCAGGCTGAGTGAGGTGTAGATCAGACACGTGGATATACTCTATCTCTGTCTTCTACCTCTGCTGTTCCTTCTAATCAGGCTGAGTGAGGTGTAGATCAGACACGTAGATATACTCTATCTCTGTCTTCTACCTCTGCTGTTCCTTCTGACCAGGCTGAGTGAGGTGTAGATCAGACACGTGGATATACTCTATCTCTGTCTTCTATCTCTGCTGTTCCTTCTGAGCAGGCTGAGTGAGACACGTGGATATACTCTATCTCTGTCTTCTACCTCTGCTGTTCCTTCTGAGCAGGCTGAGTGAGGTGTAGATCAGACACGTGGATATACTCTATCTCTGTCTTCTACCTCTGCTGTTCTTTGTGAGCAGGCTGAGTGAGACACGTGGATATACTCTATCTCTGTCTTCTACCTCTGCTGTTCCTTCTGAGCAGGCTGAGTGAGATACGTGGATATACTCTATATCTGTCTTCCATCTATGCTGTTCCTTTTGAGCAGGCTGAGTGAGGTGTAGATCAGACACGTGGATATACTATATATCTGTCTTCTACCTCTGCTGTTCCTTCTGAGCAAGCGGAGTGAGACACGTGGATATACTCTATCTCTGTCTTCCACCTCTGCTGTTCCTTCTGAGCAGGCTGAATGAGATACGTGGATATACTCTATATCTGTCTTCTATCTATGCTGTTCTTTCTGAGCAGGCTGAGTGAGGTGTAGATCAGACACGTGGATATACTCTATCTCTGTCTTCTACCTCTGCTGTTCATTCTGAGCAGGCTGAGTGAGACACGTGGATATACTCTATCTCTGTCTTCTACCTCTGCTGTTCCTTCTGAGCAGGCTGAGTGCGGTGTAGATCAGACACGTGGATATACTCTATCTCTGTCTTCTACCTCTGCTGTTCCTTCTGATCAGGCGGAGTGAGGTGTAGATCAGACACGTGGATATACTCTATCTCTGTCTTCTACCTCTGCTGTTCCTTCTGACCAGGCTGAGTGATGTGTAGATCAGACACGTGGATATACTCTATCTCTGTCTTCTACCTCTGCTGTTCCTTCTGAGCAGGCTGAGTGAGACACGTGGATATACTCTATCTCTGTTTTCTACCTCTGCTCTTCATTATGTGCAGGCTGAGTGAGACACGTGGATATACTCTATCTCTGTCTTCTACCCCTACTGTTCCTTCTGAGCAGGCTGAGAGAGGTGTAGATCAGACACGTGGATATACTCTATCTCTGTCTTCTACCTCTGCTGTTCCTTCTGAGCAGGCTGAGTGAGACACGTGGATATACTCTATCTCTGTCTTCTACCTCTGCTGTTCCTTCTGAGCAGGCTGAGTGAGGTGTAGATCAGACACGTGGATATACTCTATCTCTGTTTTGTACCTCTGCTGTTCCTTCTGAGCAGGCTGAGTGGGACACGTGGATATACTCTATCTCTGTCTTTTACCTCTGCTGTTCCTTCTGAGCAGGCTGAGTGAGACACGTGGATATACGCTATATCTGTCTTCCATCTATGCTGTTCCTTCTGAGCAGGCTGAGTGAGGTGTAGATCAGACACGTGGATATACTCTATCTCTGTCTTCTACCTCTGCTGTTCCTTCTGAGCATGCTGAGTGAGACACGTGGATATACTATATCTCTGTCTTCTACCTCTGCTGTTCCTTCCGAGCAGGCTGAGTGAGGTGTAGATCAGACACGTGGATATACTCTATCTCTGTCTTCTACCTCTGCTCTTCCTTCTGAGCAGGCTGAGTGAGACACGTGGATATACTCTATCTCTATCTTCTACCTCTGCTGTTCCTTCTGAGCAGGCTGAGTGAGACACGTGGATATACTCTATCTCTGTCTTCTGCCTCTGCTGTTCCTTCTGAGCAGGCTGAGTGAGGTGTAGATCAGACACGTGGATATACTCTATCTCTGTCTTCTACCTCTGCTGTTCATTCTGAGCAGGCTGAGTGAGACACGTGGATATACTCTATCTCTGTCTTCTACCTATGCTGTTCCTTCTGAGCAGGCTGAGTGAGGTGTAGATCAGACAAGTGGATATACTCTATCTCTGTCTTCTACCTCTGCTGTTCCTTCTGAGCAGGCTGATTGAGGTGTAGATCAGACACGTGGATATACTCTATCTCTGTCTTCTACCTCTGCTATTCCTTCTGATCAGGCTGAGTGAGACACTTGGATATACTCTATCTCTGTCTTCTACCTCTGCTGTTCCTTCTGAGCAGGCTGAGTGAGGTGTAGATCAGACACGTGTATATACTCTATCTCTGTCTTCTACCTCTGCTGTTCCTTCTGAGCAGGCTGAGTGAGACACGTGGATATACTCTATCTCTGTCTTCTACTTCTGCTGTTCCTTCTGAGCAGGCTAAGGGAGAAACGTGGATATACTCTATCTCTGTCTTCTACCTCTGCTGTTCCTTCTGAACAGGCTGAGTGAGGTGTAGATCAGAAACGTGGATATACTCTATCTCTGTCTTCTACCTCTGCTGTTCCTTCTGAACAGGCTGAGTGAGGTGTAGATCAGAAACGTGGATATACTCTATCTCTGTCTTCTACCTCTGCTGTTCCTTCTGAGCAGTCTGAGTGAGACACGTGGATATACTCTATCTCTGTATTGTACCTCTGCTGTTCCTTCTGAGCAGGTTGAGTGAGGTGTAGATCAGACACGTGGATATACTCTATCTCTGTCTTCTACCTCTGCTGTTCCTTCTGAGCAGGCTGAGTGAGACACGTGGATATACTCTATCTCTGTCTTCTACTTCTGCTGTTCCTTCTGAGCAGGCTAAGTGAGACACGTGGATATACTCTATGTCTGTCTTCTACCTCTGCTGTTCCTTCTGAACAGGCTGAGTGAGGTGTAGATCAGACACGTGTATATACTCTATCTCTGTCTTCTACCTCTGCTGTTTCTTCTGAGCAGGCTGAGTGAGACACGTGGATATACTCTATCTCTGTCTTCTACCTCTGCTGTTCCTTCTGAGCAGGCTGAGTGAGACACGTGGATATACTCTATCTCTGTCTTCTACTTCTGCTGTTCCTTCTGAGCAGGCTAAGTGAGACACGTGGATATACTCTATCTCTGTCTTCTACCTCTGCTGTTCCTTCTGAGCAGGCTGAGTGAGACACGTGGATATACTCTATCTCTATCTTCTACTCCTGCTGTTCCTTATGAGCAGGCTGAGTGAGACACGTGGATATACTCTTTCTCTGTCTTCTACCTCTGCTGTTCCTTCTGAGCAGGCTGAGTGAGACACGTGGATATACTCTTTCTCTGTCTTCTACCTCTGCTGTTCCTTCTGAGCAGGCTGAGTGAGGTGTAGATCAGACACGTGGATATACTCTATCTCTGTCTTCTACCTCTGCTGTTCATTCTGAGCAGGCTGAGTGAGACACGTAGATATAATCTATCTCTGTCTTCTACCTCTGCTGTTCCTTCTGAGCAGACTGAGTGAGGTGTAGATCAGACACGTGGATATACTCTATCTCTGTCTTCTATCTCTGCTGTTCCTTCTGAGCAGGCTGAGTGAGACACGTGGATATACTCTATCTCTGTCTTCTACCTCTGCTGTTCCTTCTGAGCAGGCTGAGTGAGATACGTGGATATACTCTATATCTGTCTTCCATCTATGCTGTTCCTTTTGAGCAGGCTGATTGAGGTGTAGATCAGACACGTGGATATACTATATATCTGTCTTCTACCTCTGCTGTTCCTTCTGAGCAAGCTGAGTGAGACACGTGGATATACTCTATCTCTGTCTTCCACCTCTGCTGTTCCTTCTGAGCAGGCTGAATGAGATACGTGGATATACTCTATATCTGTCTTCTATCTATGCTGTTCCTTCTGAGCAGGCTGAGTGAGGTGTAGATCAGACACGTGGATATACTCTATCGCTGTCTTCTACCTCTACTGTTCCTTCTGAGCAGGCTGAGTGAGACACGTGGATATACTATATCTCTGTCTTCTACCTCTGCTGTTCCTTCCGAGCAGGCTGAGTGAGGTGTAGATCAGACACGTGGATATACTCTATCTCTGTCTTCTACCTCTGCTCTTCCTTCTGAGCAGGCTGAGTGAGACACGTGGATATACTCTATCTCTATCTTCTACCTCTGCTGTTCCTTCTGAGCAGGCTGAGTGAGACACGTGGATATACTCTATCTCTGTCTTCTGCCTCTGCTGTTCCTTCTGAGCAGGCTGAGTGAGGTGTAGATCAGACACGTGGATATACTCTATCTCTGTCTTCTACCTCTGCTGTTCCTTCTGAACATGCTGAGTGAGACACGTGGATATACTCTATCTCTATCTTCTACTCCTGCTGTTCCTTCTGAGCAGGCTGAGTGAGACACGTGGATATACTCTTTCTCTGTCTTCTACCTCTGCTGTTCCTTCTGAGCAGGCTGAGTGAGGTGTAGATCAGACACGTGGATATACTCTATCTCTGTCTTCTACCTCTGCTGTTCATTCTGAGCAGGCTGAGTGAGACACGTAGATATACTCTATCTCTATCTTCTACTCCTGCTGTTCCTTCTGAGCAGGCTGAGTGAGACACGTGGATATACTCTTTCTCTGTCTTCTACCTCTGCTGTTCCTTCTGAGCAGGCTGAGTGAGGTGTAGATCAGACACGTGGATATACTCTATCTCTGTCTTCTACCTATGCTGTTCCTTCTGAGCAGGCTGAGTGAGGTGTAGATCAGACAGGTGTATATACTCTATCTCTGTCTTCTACCTCTGCTGTTCCTTCTGAGCAGGCTGAGTGAGACACGTGGATATACTATATCTCTGTCTTCTACCTCTGCTGTTCCTTCCGAGCAGGCTGAGTGAGGTGTAGATCAGACACGTGGATATACTATATATCTGTCTTCTACCTCTGCTGTTCCTTCTGAGCAAGCTGAGTGAGACACGTGGATATACTCTATCTCTGTCTTCTACCTCTGCTGTTCCTTCTGAGCAGGCTGAATGAGATACGTGGATATACTCTATATCTGTCTTCTATCTATGCTGTTCCTTCTGAGCAGGCTGAGTGAGGTGTAGTTCAGACACGTGGATATACTCTATCTCTGTCTTCTACCTCTGTTGTTCATTCTGAGCAGGCTGAGTGAGACACGTGGATATACTCTATCTCTGTCTTCTACCTCTGCTGATCCTTCTGAGCAGGCTGAGTGAGGTGTAGATCAGACACGTGGATATACTCTATCTCTGTCTTCTACCTCTGCTGTTCCTTCTAATCAGGCTGAGTGAGGTGTAGATCAGACACGTAGATATACTCTATCTCTGTCTTCTACCTCTGCTGTTCCTTCTGACCAGGCTAAGTGAGGTGTAGATCAGACACGTGGATATACTCTATCTCTGTCTTCTATCTCTGCTGTTCCTTCTGAGCAGGCTGAGTGAGACACGTGGATATACTCTATCTCTGTCTTCTACCTCTGCTGTTCCTTCTGAGCAGGCTGAGTGAGGTGTAGATCAGACACGTGGATATACTCTATCTCTGTCTTCTACCTCTGCTGTTCTTTGTGAGCAGGCTGAGTGAGACACGTGGATATACTCTATCTCTGTCTTCTACCTCTGCTGTTCCTTCTGAGCAGGCTGAGTGAGATACGTGGATATACTCTATATCTGTCTTCCATCTATGCTGTTCCTTTTGAGCAGGCTGAGTGAGGTGTAGATCAGACACGTGGATATACTATATATCTGTCTTCTACCTCTGCTCTTCCTTCTGAGCAAGCTGAGTGAGACACGTGGATATACTCTATCTCTGTCTTCCACCTCTGCTGTTCCTTCTGAGCAGGCTGAATGAGATACGCTGATATACTCTATATCTGTCTTCTATCTATGCTGTTCCTTCTGAGCAGGCTGAGTGAGGTGTAGATCAGACACGTGGATATACTCTATCTCTGTCTTCTACCTCTGCTGTTCATTCTGAGCAGGCTGAGTGAGACACGTGGATATACTCTATCTCTGTCTTCTACCTCTGCTGTTCCTTCTGAGCAGGCTGAGTGCGGTGTAGATCAGACACGTGGATATACTCTATCTCTGTCTTCTACCTCTGCTGTTCCTTCTGATCAGGCGGAGTGAGGTGTAGATCAGACACGTGGATATACTCTATCTCTGTCTTCTACCTCTGCTCTTCCTTCTGAGCAGGCTGAGTGAGACACGTGGATATACTCTATCTCTATCTTCTACCTCTGCTGTTCCTTCTGAGCAGGCTGAGTGAGACACGTGGATATACTCTATCTCTGTCTTCTGCCTCTGCTGTTCCTTCTGAGCAGGCTGAGTGAGGTGTAGATCAGACACGTGGATATACTCTATCTCTGTCTTCTACCTCTGCTGTTCCTTCTGAACATGCTGAGTGAGACACGTGGATATACTCTATCTCTATCTTCTACTCCTGCTGTTCCTTCTGAGCAGGCTGAGTGAGACACGTGGATATACTCTTTCTCTGTCTTCTACCTCTGCTGTTCATTCTGAGCAGGCTGAAAGAGGTGTAGATCAGACACGTGGATATACTCTATCTCTGTCTTCTACCTCTGCTGTTCATTCTGAGCAGGCTGAGTGAGACACGTAGATATACTCTATCTCTATCTTCTACTCCTGCTGTTCCTTCTGAGCAGGCTGAGTGAGACACGTGGATATACTCTTTCTATGTCTTCTACCTCTGCTGTTCCTTCTGAGCAGGCTGAGTGAGGTGTAGATCAGACACGTGGATATACTCTATCTCTGTCTTCTACCTATGCTGTTCCTTCTGAGCAGGCTGAGTGAGGTGTAGATCAGACAGGTGTATATACTCTATCTCTGTTTTCTACCTCTGCTGTTCCTTCTGAGCAGGCTGAGTGAGACACGTGGATATACTATATCTCTGTCTTCTACCTCTGCTGTTCCTTCCGAGCAGGCTGAGTGAGGTGTAGATCAGACACGTGGATATACTATATATCTGTCTTCTACCTCTGCTGTTCCTTCTGAGCAAGCTGAGTGAGACACGTGGATATACTCTATCTCTGTCTTCTACCTCTGCTGTTCCTTCTGAGCAGGCTGAATGAGATACGTGGATATACTCTATATCTGTCTTCTATCTATGCTGTTCCTTCTGAGCAGGCTGAGTGAGGTGTAGTTCAGACACGTGGATATACTCTATCTCTGTCTTCTACCTCTGTTGTTCATTCTGAGCAGGCTGAGTGAGACACGTGGATATACTCTATCTCTGTCTTTTACCTCTGCTGATCCTTCTGAGCAGGCTGAGTGAGGTGTAGATCAGACACGTGGATATACTCTATCTCTGTCTTCTACCTCTGCTGTTCCTTCTAATCAGGCTGAGTGAGGTGTAGATCAGACACGTAGATATACTCTATCTCTGTCTTCTACCTCTGCTGTTCCTTCTGACCAGGCTAAGTGAGGTGTAGATCAGACACGTGGATATACTCTATCTCTGTCTTTTATCTCTGCTGTTCCTTCTGAGCAGGCTGAGTGAGACACGTGGATATACTCTATCTCTGTCTTCTACCTCTGCTGTTCCTTCTGAGCAGGCTGAGTGAGGTGTAGATCAGACACGTGGATATACTCTATCTCTGTCTTCTACCTCTGCTGTTCTTTGTGAGCAGGCTGAGTGAGACACGTGGATATACTCTATCTCTGTCTTCTACCTCTGCTGTTCCTTCTGAGCAGGCTGAGTGAGATACGTGGATATACTCTATATCTGTCTTCCATCTATGCTGTTCCTTTTGAGCAGACTGAGTGAGGTGTAGATCAGACACGTGGATATACTCTATCTCTGTCTTCTACCTCTGCTGTTCCTTCTGAACATGCTGAGTGAGACACGTGGATATACTCTATCTCTATCTTCTACTCCTGCTGTTCCTTCTGAGCAGGCTGAGTGAGACACGTGGATATACTCTATCTCTATCTTCTACTCCTGCTGTTCCTTATGAGCAGGCTGAGTGAGACACGTGGATATACTCTTTCTCTGTCTTCTACCTCTGCTGTTCCTTCTGAGCAGGCTGAGTGAGACACGTAGATATAATCTATCTCTGTCTTCTACCTCTGCTGTTCCTTCTGAGCAGACTGAGTGAGGTGTAGATCAGACACGTGGATATACTCTATCTCTGTCTTCTATCTCTGCTGTTCCTTCTGAGCAGGCTGAGTGAGACACGTGGATATACTCTATCTCTGTCTTCTACCTCTGCTGTTCCTTCTGAGCAGGCTGAGTGAGATACGTGGATATACTCTATATCTGTCTTCCATCTATGCTGTTCCTTTTGAGCAGGCTGATTGAGGTGTAGATCAGACACGTGGATATACTATATATCTGTCTTCTACCTCTGCTGTTCCTTCTGAGCAAGCTGAGTGAGACACGTGGATATACTCTATCTCTGTCTTCCACCTCTGCTGTTCCTTCTGAGCAGGCTGAATGAGATACGTGGATATACTCTATATCTGTCTTCTATCTATGCTGTTCCTTCTGAGCAGGCTGAGTGAGGTGTAGATCAGACACGTGGATATACTCTATCGCTGTCTTCTACCTCTACTGTTCCTTCTGAGCAGGCTGAGTGAGACACGTGGATATACTATATCTCTGTCTTCTACCTCTGCTGTTCCTTCCGAGCAGGCTGAGTGAGGTGTAGATCAGACACGTGGATATACTCTATCTCTGTCTTCTACCTCTGCTCTTCCTTCTGAGCAGGCTGAGTGAGACACGTGGATATACTCTATCTCTATCTTCTACCTCTGCTGTTCCTTCTGAGCAGGCTGAGTGAGACACGTGGATATACTCTATCTCTGTCTTCTGCCTCTGCTGTTCCTTCTGAGCAGGCTGAGTGAGGTGTAGATCAGACACGTGGATATACTCTATCTCTGTCTTCTACCTCTGCTGTTCCTTCTGAACATGCTGAGTGAGACACGTGGATATACTCTATCTCTATCTTCTACTCCTGCTGTTCCTTCTGAGCAGGCTGAGTGAGACACGTGGATATACTCTTTCTCTGTCTTCTACCTCTGCTGTTCCTTCTGAGCAGGCTGAGTGAGGTGTAGATCAGACACGTGGATATACTCTATCTCTGTCTTCTACCTCTGCTGTTCATTCTGAGCAGGCTGAGTGAGACACGTAGATATACTCTATCTCTATCTTCTACTCCTGCTGTTCCTTCTGAGCAGGCTGAGTGAGACACGTGGATATACTCTTTCTCTGTCTTCTACCTCTGCTGTTCCTTCTGAGCAGGCTGAGTGAGGTGTAGATCAGACACGTGGATATACTCTATCTCTGTCTTCTACCTATGCTGTTCCTTCTGAGCAGGCTGAGTGAGGTGTAGATCAGACAGGTGTATATACTCTATCTCTGTCTTCTACCTCTGCTGTTCCTTCTGAGCAGGCTGAGTGAGACACGTGGATATACTATATCTCTGTCTTCTACCTCTGCTGTTCCTTCCGAGCAGGCTGAGTGAGGTGTAGATCAGACACGTGGATATACTATATATCTGTCTTCTACCTCTGCTGTTCTTTCTGAGCAAGCTGAGTGAGACACGTGGATATACTCTATCTCTGTCTTCTACCTCTGCTGTTCCTTCTGAGCAGGCTGAATGAGATACGTGGATATACTCTATATCTGTCTTCTATCTATGCTGTTCCTTCTGAGCAGGCTGAGTGAGGTGTAGTTCAGACACGTGGATATACTCTATCTCTGTCTTCTACCTCTGTTGTTCATTCTGAGCAGGCTGAGTGAGACACGTGGATATACTCTATCTCTGTCTTCTACCTCTGCTGATCCTTCTGAGCAGGCTGAGTGAGGTGTAGATCAGACACGTGGATATACTCTATCTCTGTCTTCTACCTCTGCTGTTCCTTCTAATCAGGCTGAGTGAGGTGTAGATCAGACACGTAGATATACTCTATCTCTGTCTTCTACCTCTGCTGTTCCTTCTGACCAGGCTAAGTGAGGTGTAGATCAGACACGTGGATATACTCTATCTCTGTCTTCTATCTCTGCTGTTCCTTCTGAGCAGGCTGAGTGAGACACGTGGATATACTCTATCTCTGTCTTCTACCTCTGCTGTTCCTTCTGAGCAGGCTGAGTGAGGTGTAGATCAGACACGTGGATATACTCTATCTCTGTCTTCTACCTCTGCTGTTCTTTGTGAGCAGGCTGAGTGAGACACGTGGATATACTCTATCTCTGTCTTCTACCTCTGCTGTTCCTTCTGAGCAGGCTGAGTGAGATACGTGGATATACTCTATATCTGTCTTCCATCTATGCTGTTCCTTTTGAGCAGGCTGAGTGAGGTGTAGATCAGACACGTGGATATACTATATATCTGTCTTCTACCTCTGCTCTTCCTTCTGAGCAAGCTGAGTGAGACACGTGGATATACTCTATCTCTGTCTTCCACCTCTGCTGTTCCTTCTGAGCAGGCTGAATGAGATACGCTGATATACTCTATATCTGTCTTCTATCTATGCTGTTCCTTCTGAGCAGGCTGAGTGAGGTGTAGATCAGACACGTGGATATACTCTATCTCTGTCTTCTACCTCTGCTGTTCATTCTGAGCAGGCTGAGTGAGACACGTGGATATACTCTATCTCTGTCTTCTACCTCTGCTGTTCCTTCTGAGCAGGCTGAGTGCGGTGTAGATCAGACACGTGGATATACTCTATCTCTGTCTTCTACCTCTGCTGTTCCTTCTGATCAGGCGGAGTGAGGTGTAGATCAGACACGTGGATATACTCTATCTCTGTCTTCTACCTCTGCTCTTCCTTCTGAGCAGGCTGAGTGAGACACGTGGATATACTCTATCTCTATCTTCTACCTCTGCTGTTCCTTCTGAGCAGGCTGAGTGAGACACGTGGATATACTCTATCTCTGTCTTCTGCCTCTGCTGTTCCTTCTGAGCAGGCTGAGTGAGATGTAGATCAGACACGTGGATATACTCTATCTCTGTCTTCTACCTCTGCTGTTCCTTCTGAACATGCTGAGTGAGACACGTGGATATACTCTATCTCTATCTTCTACTCCTGCTGTTCCTTCTGAGCAGGCTGAGTGAGACACGTGGATATACTCTTTCTCTGTCTTCTACCTCTGCTGTTCATTCTGAGCAGGCTGAAAGAGGTGTAGATCAGACACGTGGATATACTCTATCTCTGTCTTCTACCTCTGCTGTTCATTCTGAGCAGGCTGAGTGAGACACGTAGATATACTCTATCTCTATCTTCTACTCCTGCTGTTCCTTCTGAGCAGGCTGAGTGAGACACGTGGATATACTCTTTCTATGTCTTCTACCTCTGCTGTTCCTTCTGAGCAGGCTGAGTGAGGTGTAGATCAGACACGTGGATATACTCTATCTCTGTCTTCTACCTATGCTGTTCCTTCTGAGCAGGCTGAGTGAGGTGTAGATCAGACAGGTGTATATACTCTATCTCTGTTTTCTACCTCTGCTGTTCCTTCTGAGCAGGCTGAGTGAGACACGTGGATATACTATATCTCTGTCTTCTACCTCTGCTGTTCCTTCCGAGCAGGCTGAGTGAGGTGTAGATCAGACACGTGGATATACTATATATCTGTCTTCTACCTCTGCTGTTCCTTCTGAGCAAGCTGAGTGAGACACGTGGATATACTCTATCTCTGTCTTCTACCTCTGCTGTTCCTTCTGAGCAGGCTGAATGAGATACGTGGATATACTCTATATCTGTCTTCTATCTATGCTGTTCCTTCTGAGCAGGCTGAGTGAGGTGTAGTTCAGACACGTGGATATACTCTATCTCTGTCTTCTACCTCTGTTGTTCATTCTGAGCAGGCTGAGTGAGACACGTGGATATACTCTATCTCTGTCTTCTACCTCTGCTGATCCTTCTGAGCAGGCTGAGTGAGGTGTAGATCAGACACGTGGATATACTATATCTCTGTCTTCTACCTCTGCTGTTCCTTCTAATCAGGCTGAGTGAGGTGTAGATCAGACACGTAGATATACTCTATCTCTGTCTTCTACCTCTGCTGTTCCTTCTGACCAGGCTAAGTGAGGTGTAGATCAGACACGTGGATATACTCTATCTCTGTCTTCTATCTCTGCTGTTCCTTCTGAGCAGGCTGAGTGAGACACGTGGATATACTCTATCTCTGTCTTCTACCTCTGCTGTTCCTTCTGAGCAGGCTGAGTGAGGTGTAGATCAGACACGTGGATATACTCTATCTCTGTCTTCTACCTCTGCTGTTCTTTGTGAGCAGGCTGAGTGAGACACGTGGATATACTCTATCTCTGTCTTCTACCTCTGCTGTTCCTTCTGAGCAGGCTGAGTGAGATACGTGGATATACTCTATATCTGTCTTCCATCTATGCTGTTCCTTTTGAGCAGGCTGAGTGAGGTGTAGATCAGACACGTGGATATACTCTATCTCTGTCTTCTACCTCTGCTGTTCCTTCTGAACATGCTGAGTGAGACACGTGGATATACTCTATCTCTATCTTCTACTCCTGCTGTTCCTTCTGAGCAGGCTGAGTGAGACACGTGGATATACTCTTTCTCTGTCTTCTACCTCTGCTGTTCCTTCTGAGCAGGCTGAGTGAGGTGTAGATCAGACACGTGGATATACTCTATCTCTGTCTTCTACCTCTGCTGTTCATTCTGAGCAGGCTGAGTGAGACACGTAGATATACTCTATCTCTATCTTCTACTCCTGCTGTTCCTTCTGAGCAGGCTGAGTGAGACACGTGGATATACTCTTTCTCTGTCTTCTACCTCTGCTGTTCCTTCTGAGCAGGCTGAGTGAGGTGTAGATCAGACACGTGGATATACTCTATCTCTGTCTTCTACCTATGCTGTTCCTTCTGAGCAGGCTGAGTGAGGTGTAGATCAGACAGGTGTATATACTCTATCTCTGTCTTCTACCTCTGCTGTTCCTTCTGAGCAGGCTGAGTGAGACACGTGGATATACTATATCTCTGTCTTCTACCTCTGCTGTTCCTTCCGAGCAGGCTGAGTGAGGTGTAGATCAGACACGTGGATATACTATATATCTGTCTTCTACCTCTGCTGTTCCTTCTGAGCAAGCTGAGTGAGACACGTGGATATACTCTATCTCTGTCTTCTACCTCTGCTGTTCCTTCTGAGCAGGCTGAATGAGATACGTGGATATACTCTATATCTGTCTTCTATCTATGCTGTTCCTTCTGAGCAGGCTGAGTGAGGTGTAGTTCAGACACGTGGATATACTCTATCTCTGTCTTCTACCTCTGTTGTTCATTCTGAGCAGGCTGAGTGAGACACGTGGATATACTCTATCTCTGTCTTCTACCTCTGCTGATCCTTCTGAGCAGGCTGAGTGAGGTGTAGATCAGACACGTGGATATACTCTATCTCTGTCTTCTACCTCTGCTGTTCCTTCTAATCAGGCTGAGTGAGGTGTAGATCAGACACGTAGATATACTCTATCTCTGTCTTCTACCTCTGCTGTTCCTTCTGACCAGGCTAAGTGAGGTGTAGATCAGACACGTGGATATACTCTATCTCTGTCTTCTATCTCTGCTGTTCCTTCTGAGCAGGCTGAGTGAGACACGTGGATATACTCTATCTCTGTCTTCTACCTCTGCTGTTCCTTCTGAGCAGGCTGAGTGAGGTGTTGATCAGACACGTGGATATACTCTATCTCTGTCTTCTACCTCTGCTGTTCTTTGTGAGCAGGCTGAGTGAGACACGTGGATATACTCTATCTCTGTCTTCTACCTCTGCTGTTCCTTCTGAGCAGGCTGAGTGAGATACGTGGATATACTCTATATCTGTCTTCCATCTATGCTGTTCCTTTTGAGCAGGCTGAGTGAGGTGTAGATCAGACACGTGGATATACTATATATCTGTCTTCTACCTCTGCTCTTCCTTCTGAGCAAGCTGAGTGAGACACGTGGATATACTCTATCTCTGTCTTCCACCTCTGCTGTTCCTTCTGAGCAGGCTGAATGAGATACGTGGATATACTCTATATCTGTCTTCTATCTATGCTGTTCCTTCTGAGCAGGCTGAGTGAGGTGTAGATCAGACACGTGGATATACTCTATCTCTGTCTTCTACCTCTGCTGTTCATTCTGAGCAGGCTGAGTGAGACACGTGGATATACTCTATCTCTGTCTTCTACCTCTGCTGTTCCTTCTGAGCAGGCTGAGTGCGGTGTAGATCAGACACGTGGATATACTCTATCTCTGTCTTCTACCTCTGCTGTTCCTTCTGATCAGGCGGAGTGAGGTGTAGATCAGACACGTGGATATACTCTATCTCTGTCTTCTACCTCTGCTCTTCCTTCTGAGCAGGCTGAGTGAGACACGTGGATATACTCTATCTCTATCTTCTACCTCTGCTGTTCCTTCTGAGCAGGCTGAGTGAGACACGTGGATATACTCTATCTCTGTCTTCTGCCTCTGCTGTTCCTTCTGAGCAGGCTGAGTGAGGTGTAGATCAGACACGTGGATATACTCTATCTCTGTCTTCTACCTCTGCTGTTCCTTCTGAACATGCTGAGTGAGACACGTGGATATACTCTATCTCTATCTTCTACTCCTGCTGTTCCTTCTGAGCAGGCTGAGTGAGACACGTGGATATACTCTTTCTCTGTCTTCTACCTCTGCTGTTCCTTCTGAGCAGGCTGAGTGAGGTGTAGATCAGACACGTGGATATACTCTATCTCTGTCTTCTACCTCTGCTGTTCATTCTGAGCAGGCTGAGTGAGACACGTAGATATACTCTATCTCTATCTTCTACTCCTGCTGTTCCTTCTGAGCAGGCTGAGTGAGACACGTGGATATACTCTTTCTATGTTTTCTACCTCTGCTGTTCCTTCTGAGCAGGCTGAGTGAGGTGTAGATCAGACACGTGGATATACTCTATCTCTGTCTTCTCCCTATGCTGTTCCTTCTGAGCAGGCTGAGTGAGGTGTAGATCAGACAGGTGTATATACTCTATCTCTGTCTTCTACCTCTGCTGTTCCTTCTGAGCAGGCTGAGTGAGACACGTGGATATACTATATCTCTGTCTTCTACCTCTGCTGTTCCTTCCGAGCAGGCTGAGTGAGGTGTAGATCAGACACGTGGATATACTATATATCTGTCTTCTACCTCTGCTGTTCCTTCTGAGCAAGCTGAGTGAGACACGTGGATATACTCTATCTCTGTCTTCTACCTCTGCTGTTCCTTCTGAGCAGGCTGAATGAGATACGTGGATATACTCTATATCTGTCTTCTATCTATGCTGTTCCTTCTGAGCAGGCTGAGTGAGGTGTAGTTCAGACACGTGGATATACTCTATCTCTGTCTTCTACCTCTGTTGTTCATTCTGAGCAGGCTGAGTGAGACACGTGGATATACTCTATCTCTGTCTTCTACCTCTGCTGATCCTTCTGAGCAGGCTGAGTGAGGTGTAGATCAGACACGTGGATATACTCTATCTCTGTCTTCTACCTCTGCTGTTCCTTCTAATCAGGCTGAGTGAGGTGTAGATCAGACACGTAGATATACTCTATCTCTGTCTTCTACCTCTGCTGTTCCTTCTGACCAGGCTAAGTGAGGTGTAGATCAGACACGTGGATATACTCTATCTCTGTCTTCTATCTCTGCTGTTCCTTCTGAGCAGGCTGAGTGAGACACGTGGATATACTCTATCTCTGTCTTCTACCTCTGCTGTTCCTTCTGAGCAGGCTGAGTGAGGTGTAGATCAGACACGTGGATATACTCTATCTCTGTCTTCTACCTCTGCTGTTCTTTGTGAGCAGGCTGAGTGAGACACGTGGATATACTCTATCTCTGTCTTCTACCTCTGCTGTTCCTTCTGAGCAGGCTGAGTGAGATACGTGGATATACTCTATATCTGTCTTCCATCTATGCTGTTCCTTTTGAGCAGGCTGAGTGAGGTGTAGATCAGACACGTGGATATACTATATATCTGTCTTCTACCTCTGCTGTTCCTTCTGAGCAAGCTGAGTGAGACACGTGGATATACTCTATCTCTGTCTTCCACCTCTGCTGTTCCTTCTGAGCAGGCTGAATGAGATACGTGGATATACTCTATATCTGTCTTCTATCTATGCTGTTCCTTCTGAGCAGGCTGAGTGAGGTGTAGATCAGACACGTGGATATACTCTATCTCTGTCTTCTACCTCTGCTGTTCATTCTGAGCAGGCTGAGTGAGACACGCGGATATACTCTATCTCTGTCTTCTACCTCTGCTGTTCCTTCTGAGCAGGCTGAGTGCGGTGTAGATCAGACACGTGGATATACTCTATCTCTGTCTTCTACCTCTGCTGTTCCTTCTGATCAGGCGGAGTGAGGTGTAGATCAGACACGTGGATATACTCTATCTCTGTCTTCTACCTCTGCTGTTCCTTCTGACCAGGCTGAGTGAGGTGTAGATCAGACACGTGGATATACTCTATCTCTGTCTTCTACCTCTGCTGTTCCTTCTGAGCAGGCTGAGTGAGACACGTGGATATACTCTATCTCTGTTTTCTACCTCTGCTGTTCATTATGTGCAGGCTGAGTGAGACACGTGGATATACTCTATCTCTGTCTTCTACCCCTGCTGTTCCTTCTGAGCAGGCTGAGAGAGGTGTAGATCAGACACGTGGATATACTCTATCTCTGTCTTCTACCTCTGCTGTTCCTTCTGAGCAGGCTGAGTGAGACACGTGGATATACTCTATCTCTGTCTTCTACCTCTGCTGTTCCTCCTGAGCAGGCTGAGTGAGGTGTAGATCAGACACGTGGATATACTCTATCTCTGTTTTGTACCTCTGCTGTTCCTTCTGAGCAGGCTGAGTGGGACACGTGGATATACTCTATCTCTGTATTTTACCTCTGCTGTTCCTTCTGAGCAGGCTGAGTGAGACACGTGGATATACGCTATATCTGTCTTCCATCTATGCTGTTCCTTCTGAGCAGGCTGAGTGAGGTGTAGATCAGACACGTGGATATACTCTATCTCTGTCTTCTACCTCTGCTGTTCCTTCTGAGCAGGCTGAGTGAGGTGTAGATCAGACAGGTGTATATACTCTATCTCTGTCTTCTACCTCTGCTGTTCCTTCTGAGCAGGCTGAGTGAGACACGTGGATATACTATATCTCTGTCTTCTACCTCTGCTGTTCCTTCCGAGCAGGCTGAGTGAGGTGTAGATCAGACACGTGGATATACTATATATCTGTCTTCTACCTCTGCTGTTCCTTCTGAGCAAGCTGAGTGAGACACGTGGATATACTCTATCTCTGTCTTCTACCTCTGCTGTTCCTTCTGAGCAGGCTGAATGAGATACGTGGATATACTATATCTCTGTCTTCTACCTCTGCTGTTCCTTCTGAGCAGGCTGAGTGAGGTGTAGATCAGACACGTGGATATACTCTATCTCTGTCTTCTACCTCTGTTGTTCATTCTGAGCAGGCTGAGTGAGACACGTGGATATACTCTATCTCTGTCTTCTACCTCTGCTGATCCTTCTGAGCAGGCTGAGTGAGGTGTAGATCAGACACGTGGATATACTCTATCTCTGTCTTCTACCTCTGCTGTTCCTTCTAATCAGGCTGAGTGAGGTGTAGATCAGACACGTAGATATACTCTATCTCTGTCTTCTACCTCTGCTGTTCCTTCTGACCAGGCTGAGTGAGGTGTAGATCAGACACGTGGATATACTCTATCTCTGTCTTCTATCTCTGCTGTTCCTTCTGAGCAGGCTGAGTGAGACACGTGGATATACTCTATCTCTGTCTTCTACCTCTGCTGTTCCTTCTGAGCAGGCTGAGTGAGGTGTAGATCAGACACGTGGATATACTCTATCTCTGTCTTCTACCTCTGCTGTTCTTTGTGAGCAGGCTGAGTGAGACACGTGGATATACTCTATCTCTGTCTTCTACCTCTGCTGTTCCTTCTGAGCAGGCTGAGTGAGATACGTGGATATACTCTATATCTGTCTTCCATCTATGCTGTTTCTTTTGAGCAGGCTGAGTGAGGTGTAGATCAGACACGTGGATATACTATATATCTGTCTTCTACCTCTGCTGTTCCTTCTGAGCAAGCGGAGTGAGACACGTGGATATACTCTATCTCTGTCTTCCACCTCTGCTGTTCCTTCTGAGCAGGCTGAATGAGATACGTGGATATACTCTATATCTGTCTTCTATCTATGCTGTTCTTTCTGAGCAGGCTGAGTGAGGTGTAGATCAGACACGTGGATATACTCTATCTCTGTCTTCTACCTCTGCTGTTCATTCTGAGCAGGCTGAGTGAGACACGTGGATATACTCTATCTCTGTCTTCTACCTATGCTGTTCCTTCTGAGCAGGCTGAGTGAGGTGTAGATCAGACACGTGGATATACTCTATCTCTGTCTTCTACCTCTGCTGTTCCTTCTGAGCAGGCTGAGTGAGGTGTAGATCAGACAGGTGTATATACTCTATCTCTGTCTTCTACCTCTGCTGTTCCTTCTGAGCAGGCTGAGTGAGACACGTGGATATACTATATCTCTGTCTTCTACCTCTGCTGTTCCTTCCGAGCAGGCTGAGTGAGGTGTAGATCAGACACGTGGATATACTATATATCTGTCTTCTACCTCTGCTGTTCCTTCTGAGCAAGCTGAGTGAGACACGTGGATATACTCTATCTCTGTCTTCTACCTCTGCTGTTCCTTCTGAGCAGGCTGAATGAGATACGTGGATATACTCTATATCTGTCTTCTATCTATGCTGTTCCTTCTGAGCAGGCTGAGTGAGGTGTAGATCAGACACGTGGATATACTCTATCTCTGTCTTCTACCTCTGTTGTTCATTCTGAGCAGGCTGAGTGAGACACGTGGATATACTCTATCTTTGTCTTCTACCTCTGCTGATCCTTCTGAGCAGGCTGAGTGAGGTGTAGATCAGACACGTGGATATACTCTATCTCTGTCTTCTACCTCTGCTGTTCCTTCTAATCAGGCTGAGTGAGGTGTAGATCAGACACGTAGATATACTCTATCTCTGTCTTCTACCTCTGCTGTTCCTTCTGACCAGGCTGAGTGAGGTGTAGATCAGACACGTGGATATACTCTATCTCTGTCTTCTATCTCTGCTGTTCCTTCTGAGCAGGCTGAGTGAGACACGTGGATATACTCTATCTCTGTCTTCTACCTCTGCTGTTCCTTCTGAGCAGGCTGAGTGAGGTGTAGATCAGACACGTGGATATACTCTATCTCTGTCTTCTACCTCTGCTGTTCTTTGTGAGCAGGCTGAGTGAGACACGTGGATATACTCTATCTCTGTCTTCTACCTCTGCTGTTCCTTCTGAGCAGGCTGAGTGAGATACGTGGATATACTCTATATCTGTCTTCCATCTATGCTGTTCCTTTTGAGCAGGCTGAGTGAGGTGTAGATCAGACACGTGGATATACTATATATCTGTCTTCTACCTCTGCTGTTCCTTCTGAGCAAGCGGAGTGAGACACGTGGATATACTCTATCTCTGTCTTCCACCTCTGCTGTTCCTTCTGAGCAGGCTGAATGAGATACGTGGATATACTCTATATCTGTCTTCTATCTATGCTGTTCTTTCTGAGCAGGCTGAGTGAGGTGTAGATCAGACACGTGGATATACTCTATCTCTGTCTTCTACCTCTGCTGTTCATTCTGAGCAGGCTGAGTGAGACACGTGGATATACTCTATCTCTGTCTTCTACCTCTGCTGTTCCTTCTGAGCAGGCTGAGTGAGGTGTAGATCAGACACGTGGATATACTCTATCTCTGTCTTCTACCTCTGCTGTTCTTTGTGAGCAGGCTGAGTGAGACACGTGGATATACTCTATCTCTGTCTTCTACCTCTGCTGTTCCTTCTGAGCAGGCTGAGTGAGATACGTGGATATACTCTATATCTGTCTTCCATCTATGCTGTTCCTTTTGAGCAGGCTGAGTGAGGTGTAGATCAGACACGTGGATATACTATATATCTGTCTTCTACCTCTGCTGTTCCTTCTGAGCAAGCGGAGTGAGACACGTGGATATACTCTATCTCTGTCTTCCACCTCTGCTGTTCCTTCTGAGCAGGCTGAATGAGATACGTGGATATACTCTATATCTGTCTTCTATCTATGCTGTTCTTTCTGAGCAGGCTGAGTGAGGTGTAGATCAGACACGTGGATATACTCTATCTCTGTCTTCTACCTCTGCTGTTCATTCTGAGCAGGCTGAGTGAGACACGTGGATATACTCTATCTCTGTCTTCTACCTCTGCTGTTCCTTCTGAGCAGGCTGAGTGCGGTGTAGATCAGACACGTGGATATACTCTATCTCTGTCTTCTACCTCTGCTGTTCCTTCTGATCAGGCGGAGTGAGGTGTAGATCAGACACGTGGATATACTCTATCTCTGTCTTCTACCTCTGCTGTTCCTTCTGAGCAGGCTGAGTGATGTGTAGATCAGACACGTGGATATACTCTATCTCTGTCTTCTACCTCTGCTGTTCCTTCTGAGCAGGCTGAGTGAGACACGTGGATATACTCTATCTCTGTCTTCTACCCCTACTGTTCCTTCTGAGCAGGCTGAGAGAGGTGTAGATCAGACACGTGGATATACTCTATCTCTGTCTTCTACCTCTGCTGTTCCTTCTGAGCAGGCTGAGTGAGACACGTGGATATACTCTATCTCTGTCTTCTACCTCTGCTGTTCCTTCTGAGCAGGCTGAGTGAGGTGTAGATCAGACACGTGGATATACTCTATCTCTGTTTTGTACCTCTGCTGTTCCTTCTGAGCAGGCTGAGTGGGACACGTGGATATACTCTATCTCTGTCTTTTACCTCTGCTGTTCCTTCTGAGCAGGCTGAGTGAGACACGTGGATATACGCTATATCTGTCTTCCATCTATGCTGTTCCTTCTGAGCAGGCTGAGTGAGGTGTAGATCAGACACGTGGATATACTCTATCTCTGTCTTCTACCTCTGCTGTTCCTTCTGAGCATGCTGAGTGAGACACGTGGATATACTATATCTCTGTCTTCTACCTCTGCTGTTCCTTCCGAGCAGGCTGAGTGAGGTGTAGATCAGACACGTGGATATACTCTATCTCTGTCTTCTACCTCTGCTCTTCCTTCTGAGCAGGCTGAGTGAGACACGTGGATATACTCTATCTCTATCTTCTACCTCTGCTGTTCCTTCTGAGCAGGCTGAGTGAGACACGTGGATATACTCTATCTCTGTCTTCTGCCTCTGCTGTTCCTTCTGAGCAGGCTGAGTGAGGTGTAGATCAGACACGTGGATATACTCTATCTCTGTCTTCTACCTCTGCTGTTCATTCTGAGCAGGCTGAGTGAGACACGTGGATATACTCTATCTCTGTCTTCTACCTATGCTGTTCCTTCTGAGCAGGCTGAGTGAGGTGTAGATCAGACAAGTGGATATACTCTATCTCTGTCTTCTACCTCTGCTGTTCCTTCTGAGCAGGCTGATTGAGGTGTAGATCAGACACGTGGATATACTCTATCTCTGTCTTCTACCTCTGCTGTTCCTTCTGATCAGGCGGAGTGAGGTGTAGATCAGACACGTGGATATACTCTATCTCTGTCTTCTACCTCTGCTGTTCCTTCTGACCAGGCTGAGTGATGTGTAGATCAGACACGTGGATATACTCTATCTCTGTCTTCTACCTCTGCTGTTCCTTCTGAGCAGGCTGAGTGAGACACGTGGATATACTCTATCTCTGTTTTCTACCTCTGCTCTTCATTATGTACAGGCTGAGTGAGACACGTGGATATACTCTATCTCTGTCTTCTACCCCTACTGTTCCTTCTGAGCAGGCTGAGAGAGGTGTAGATCAGACACGTGGATATACTCTATCTCTGTCTTCTACCTCTGCTGTTCCTTCTGAGCAGGCTGAGTGAGACACGTGGATATACTCTATCTCTGTCTTCTACCTCTGCTGTTCCTTCTGAGCAGGCTGAGTGAGGTGTAGATCAGACACGTGGATATACTCTATCTCTGTTTTGTACCTCTGCTGTTCCTTCTGAGCAGGCTGAGTGGGACACGTGGATATACTCTATCTCTGTCTTTTACCTCTGCTGTTCCTTCTGAGCAGGCTGAGTGAGACACGTGGATATACGCTATATCTGTCTTCCATCTATGCTGTTCCTTCTGAGCAGGCTGAGTGAGGTGTAGATCAGACACGTGGATATACTCTATCTCTGTCTTCTACCTCTGCTGTTCCTTCTGAGCATGCTGAGTGAGACACGTGGATATACTATATCTCTGTCTTCTACCTCTGCTGTTCCTTCCGAGCAGGCTGAGTGAGGTGTAGATCAGACACGTGGATATACTCTATCTCTGTCTTCTACCTCTGCTCTTCCTTCTGAGCAGGCTGAGTGAGACACGTGGATATACTCTATCTCTATCTTCTACCTCTGCTGTTCCTTCTGAGCAGGCTGAGTGAGACACGTGGATATACTCTATCTCTGTCTTCTGCCTCTGCTGTTCCTTCTGAGCAGGCTGAGTGAGGTGTAGTTCAGACACGTGGATATACTCTATCTCTGTCTTCTACCTCTACTGTTCATTCTGAGCAGGCTGAGTGAGACACGTGGATATACTCTATCTCTGTCTTCTACCTATGCTGTTCCTTCTGAGCAGGCTGAGTGAGGTGTAGATCAGACAAGTGGATATACTCTATCTCTGTCTTCTACCTCTGCTGTTCCTTCTGAGCAGGCTGATTGAGGTGTAGATCAGACACGTGGATATACTCTATCTCTGTCTTCTACCTCTGCTATTCCTTCTGATCAGGCTGAGTGAGACACTTGGATATACTCTATCTCTGTCTTCTACCTCTGCTGTTCCTTCTGAGCAGGCTGAGTGAGGTGTAGATCAGACACGTGTATATACTCTATCTCTGTCTTCTACCTCTGCTGTTCCTTCTGAGCAGGCTGAGTGAGACACGTGGATATACTCTATCTCTGTCTTCTACTTCTGCTGTTCCTTCTGAGCAGGCTAAGTGAGAAACGTGGATATACTCTATCTCTGTCTTCTACCTTTGCTGTTCCTTCTGAACAGGCTGAGTGAGGTGTAGATCAGAAACGTGGATATACTCTATCTCTGTCTTCTACCTCTGCTGTTCCTTCTGAACAGGCTGAGTGAGGTGTAAATCAGAAACGTGGAAATACTCTATCTCTGTCTTCTACCTCTGCTGTTCCTTCTGAGCAGTCTGAGTGAGACACGTGGATATACTCTATCTCTGTATTGTACCTCTGCTGTTCCTTCTGAGCAGGTTGAGTGAGGTGTAGATCAGACACGTGGATATACTCTATCTCTGTCTTCTACCTCTGCTGTTCCTTCTGAGCAGGCTGAGTGAGACACGTGGATATACTCTATCTCTGTCTTCTACTTCTGCTGTTCCTTTTGAGCAGGCTAAGTGAGACACGTGGATATACTCTATGTCTGTCTTCTACCTCTGCTGTTCCTTCTGAACAGGCTGAGTGAGGTGTAGATCAGACACGTGTATATACTCTATCTCTGTCTTCTACCTCTGCTGTTTCTTCTGAGCAGGCTGAGTGAGACACGTGGATATACTCTATCTCTGTCTTCTACCTCTGCTGTTCCTTCTGAGCAGGCTGAGTGAGACACGTGGATATACTCTATCTCTGTCTTCTACTTCTGCTGTTCCTTCTGAGCAGGCTAAGTGAGACACGTGGATATACTCTATCTCTGTCTTCTACCTCTGCTGTTCCTTCTGAGCAGGCTGAGTGAGACACGTGGATATACTCTATCTCTATCTTCTACTCCTGCTGTTCCTTCTGAGCAGGCTGAGTGAGACACGTGGATATACTCTTTCTCTGTCTTCTACCTCTGCTGTTCCTTCTGAGCAGGCTGAGTGAGACACGTGGATATACTCTTTCTCTGTCTTCTACCTCTGCTGTTCCTTCTGAGCAGGCTGAGTGAGGTGTAGATCAGACACGTGGATATACTCTATCTCTGTCTTCTACCTCTGCTGTTCATTCTGAGCAGGCTGAGTGAGACACGTAGATATAATCTATCTCTGTCTTCTACCTCTGCTGTTCCTTCTGAGCAGACTGAGTGAGGTGTAGATCAGACACGTGGATATACTCTATCTCTGTCTTCTATCTCTGCTGTTCCTTCTGAGCAGGCTGAGTGAGACACGTGGATATACTCTATCTCTGTCTTCTACCTCTGCTGTTCCTTCTGAGCAGGCTGAGTGAGATACGTGGATATACTCTATATCTGTCTTCCATCTATGCTGTTCCTTTTGAGCAGGCTGATTGAGGTGTAGATCAGACACGTGGATATACTATATATCTGTCTTCTACCTCTGCTGTTCCTTCTGAGCAGGCTGAGTGAGATACGTGGATATACTCTATCTCTGTCTTCTGCCTCTGCTGTTCCTTCTGAGCAGGCTGAGTGAGGTGTAGATCAGACACGTGGATATACTCTATCTCTGTCTTCTACCTCTGCTGTTCCTTCTGAACATGCTGAGTGAGACACGTGGATATACTCTATCTCTATCTTCTACTCCTGCTGTTCCTTCTGAGCAGGCTGAGTGAGACACGTGGATATACTCTTTCTCTGTCTTCTACCTCTGCTGTTCCTTCTGAGCAGGCTGAGTGAGGTGTAGATCAGACACGTGGATATACTCTATCTCTGTCTTCTACCTCTGCTGTTCATTCTGAGCAGGCTGAGTGAGACACGTAGATATACTCTATCTCTATCTTCTACTCCTGCTGTTCCTTCTGAGCAGGCTGAGTGAGACACGTGGATATACTCTTTCTCTGTCTTCTACCTCTGCTGTTCCTTCTGAGCAGGCTGAGTGAGGTGTAGATCAGACACGTGGATATACTCTATCTCTGTCTTCTACCTATGCTGTTCCTTCCGAGCAGGCTGAGTGAGGTGTAGATCAGACACGTGGATATACTATATATCTGTCTTCTACCTCTGCTGTTCCTTCTGAGCAAGCTGAGTGAGACACGTGGATATACTCTATCTCTGTCTTCTACCTCTGCTGTTCCTTCTGAGCAGGCTGAATGAGATACGTGGATATACTCTATATCTGTCTTCTATCTATGCTGTTCCTTCTGAGCAGGCTGAGTGAGGTGTAGTTCAGACACGTGGATATACTCTATCTCTGTCTTCTACCTCTGTTGTTCATTCTGAGCAGGCTGAGTGAGACACGTGGATATACTCTATCTCTGTCTTCTACCTCTGCTGATCCTTCTGAGCAGGCTGAGTGAGGTGTAGATCAGACACGTGGATATACTCTATCTCTGTCTTCTACCTCTGCTGTTCCTTCTAATCAGGCTGAGTGAGGTGTAGATCAGACACGTAGATATACTCTATCTCTGTCTTCTACCTCTGCTGTTCCTTCTGACCAGGCTAAGTGAGGTGTAGATCAGACACGTGGATATACTCTATCTCTGTCTTCTATCTCTGCTGTTCCTTCTGAGCAGGCTGAGTGAGACACGTGGATATACTCTATCTCTGTCTTCTACCTCTGCTGTTCCTTCTGAGCAGGCTGAGTAAGGTGTAGATCAGACACGTGGATATACTCTATCTCTGTCTTCTACCTCTGCTGTTCTTTGTGAGCAGGCTGAGTGAGACACGTGGATATACTCTATCTCTGTCTTCTACCTCTGCTGTTCCTTCTGATCAGGCGGAGTGAGGTGTAGATCAGACACGTGGATATACTCTATCTCTGTCTTCTACCTCTGCTCTTCCTTCTGAGCAGGCTGAGTGAGACACGTGGATATACTCTATCTCTATCTTCTACCTCTGCTGTTCCTTCTGAGCAGGCTGAGTGAGACACGTGGATATACTCTATCTCTGTCTTCTGCCTCTGCTGTTCCTTCTGAGCAGGCTGAGTGAGGTGTAGATCAGACACGTGGATATACTCTATCTCTGTCTTCTACCTCTGCTGTTCATTCTGAGCAGGCTGAGTGAGACACGTAGATATACTCTATCTCTATCTTCTACTCCTGCTGTTCCTTCTGAGCAGGCTGAGTGAGACACGTGGATATACTCTTTCTATGTCTTCTACCTCTGCTGTTCCTTCTGAGCAGGCTGAGTGAGGTGTAGATCAGACACGTGGATATACTCTATCTCTGTCTTCTACCTATGCTGTTCCTTCTGAGCAGGCTGAGTGAGGCGTAGATCAGACAGGTGTATATACTCTATCTCTGTCTTCTACCTCTGCTGTTCCTTCTGAGCAGGCTGAGTGAGACACGTGGATATACTATATCTCTGTCTTCTACCTCTGCTGTTCCTTCCGAGCAGGCTGAGTGAGGTGTAGATCAGACACGTGGATATACTATATATCTGTCTTCTACCTCTGCTGTTCCTTCTGAGCAAGCTGAGTGAGACACGTGGATATACTCTATCTCTGTCTTCTACCTCTGCTGTTCCTTCTGAGCAGGCTGAATGAGATACGTGGATATACTCTATATCTGTCTTCTATCTATGCTGTTCCTTCTGAGCAGGCTGAGTGAGGTGTAGTTCAGACACGTGGATATACTCAATCTCTGTCTTCTACCTCTGTTGTTCATTCTGAGCAGGCTGAGTGAGACACGTGGATATACTCTATCTCTGTCTTCTACCTCTGCTGATCCTTCTGAGCAGGCTGAGTGAGGTGTAGATCAGACACGTGGATATACTCTATCTCTGTCTTCTACCTCTGCTGTTCCTTCTAATCAGGCTGAGTGAGGTGTAGATCAGACACGTAGATATACTCTATCTCTGTCTTCTACCTCTGCTGTTCCTTCTGACCAGGCTAAGTGAGGTGTAGATCAGACACGTGGATATACTCTATCTCTGTCTTCTATCTCTGCTGTTCCTTCTGAGCAGGCTGAGTGAGACACGTGGATATACTCTATCTCTGTCTTCTACCTCTGCTGTTCCTTCTGAGCAGGCTGAGTGAGGTGTAGATCAGACACGTGGATATACTCTATCTCTGTCTTCTACCTCTGCTGTTCTTTGTGAGCAGGCTGAGTGAGACACGTGGATATACTCTATCTCTGTCTTCTACCTCTGCTGTTCCTTCTGAGCAGGCTGAGTGAGATACGTGGATATACTCTATATCTGTCTTCCATCTATGCTGTTCCTTTTGAGCAGGCTGAGTGAGGTGTAGATCAGACACGTGGATATACTCTATCTCTGTCTTCTACCTCTGCTGTTCCTTCTGAGCAAGCTGAGTGAGACACGTGGATATACTCTATCTCTGTCTTCTACCTCTGCTGTTCCTTCTGAGCAGGCTGAATGAGATACGTGGATATACTCTATATCTGTCTTCTATCTATGCTGTTCCTTCTGAGCAGGCTGAGTGAGGTGTAGTTCAGACACGTGGATATACTCAATCTCTGTCTTCTACCTCTGTTGTTCATTCTGAGCAGGCTGAGTGAGACACGTGGATATACTCTATCTCTGTCTTCTACCTCTGCTGATCCTTCTGAGCAGGCTGAGTGAGGTGTAGATCAGACACGTGGATATACTCTATCTCTGTCTTCTACCTCTGCTGTTCCTTCTAATCAGGCTGAGTGAGGTGTAGATCAGACACGTAGATATACTCTATCTCTGTCTTCTACCTCTGCTGTTCCTTCTGACCAGGCTAAGTGAGGTGTAGATCAGACACGTGGATATACTCTATCTCTGTCTTCTATCTCTGCTGTTCCTTCTGAGCAGGCTGAGTGAGACACGTGGATATACTCTATCTCTGTCTTCTACCTCTGCTGTTCCTTCTGAGCAGGCTGAGTGAGGTGTAGATCAGACACGTGGATATACTCTATCTCTGTCTTCTACCTCTGCTGTTCTTTGTGAGCAGGCTGAGTGAGACACGTGGATATACTCTATCTCTGTCTTCTACCTCTGCTGTTCCTTCTGAGCAGGCTGAGTGAGATACGTGGATATACTCTATATCTGTCTTCCATCTATGCTGTTCCTTTTGAGCAGGCTGAGTGAGGTGTAGATCAGACACGTGGATATACTCTATCTCTGTCTTCTACCTCTGCTGTTCCTTCTGAACATGCTGAGTGAGACACGTGGATATACTCTATCTCTATCTTCTACTCCTGCTGTTCCTTCTGAGCAGGCTGAGTGAGACACGTGGATATACTCTTTCTCTGTCTTCTACCTCTGCTGTTCCTTCTGAGCAGGCTGAGTGAGGTGTAGATCAGACACGTGGATATACTCTATCTCTGTCTTCTACCTCTGCTGTTCCTTCTGAGCAAGCTGAGTGAGACACGTGGATATACTCTATCTCTGTCTTCTACCTCTGCTGTTCCTTCTGAGCAGGCTGAATGAGATACGTGGATATACTCTATATCTGTCTTCTATCTATGCTGTTCCTTCTGAGCAGGCTGAGTGAGGTGTAGTTCAGACACGTGGATATACTCAATCTCTGTCTTCTACCTCTGTTGTTCATTCTGAGCAGGCTGAGTGAGACACGTGGATATACTCTATCTCTGTCTTCTACCTCTGCTGATCCTTCTGAGCAGGCTGAGTGAGGTGTAGATCAGACACGTGGATATACTCTATCTCTGTCTTCTACCTCTGCTGTTCCTTCTAATCAGGCTGAGTGAGGTGTAGATCAGACACGTAGATATACTCTATCTCTGTCTTCTACCTCTGCTGTTCCTTCTGACCAGGCTAAGTGAGGTGTAGATCAGACACGTGGATATACTCTATCTCTGTCTTCTATCTCTGCTGTTCCTTCTGAGCAGGCTGAGTGAGACACGTGGATATACTCTATCTCTGTCTTCTACCTCTGCTGTTCCTTCTGAGCAGGCTGAGTGAGGTGTAGATCAGACACGTGGATATACTCTATCTCTGTCTTCTACCTCTGCTGTTCTTTGTGAGCAGGCTGAGTGAGACACGTGGATATACTCTATCTCTGTCTTCTACCTCTGCTGTTCCTTCTGAGCAGGCTGAGTGAGATACGTGGATATACTCTATATCTGTCTTCCATCTATGCTGTTCCTTTTGAGCAGGCTGAGTGAGGTGTAGATCAGACACGTGGATATACTCTATCTCTGTCTTCTACCTCTGCTGTTCCTTCTGAACATGCTGAGTGAGACACGTGGATATACTCTATCTCTATCTTCTACTCCTGCTGTTCCTTCTGAGCAGGCTGAGTGAGACACGTGGATATACTCTTTCTCTGTCTTCTACCTCTGCTGTTCCTTCTGAGCAGGCTGAGTGAGGTGTAGATCAGACACGTGGATATACTCTATCTCTGTCTTCTACCTCTGCTGTTCATTCTGAGCAGGCTGAGTGAGACACGTAGATATACTCTATCTCTATCTTCTACTCCTGCTGTTCCTTCTGAGCAGGCTGAGTGAGACACGTGGATATACTCTTTCGCTATCTTCTACCTCTGCTGTTCCTTCTGAGCAGGCTGAGTGAGGTGTAGATCAGACACGTGGATATACTCTATCTCTGTCTTCTACCTATGCTGTTCCTTCTGAGCAGGCTGAGTGAGGTGTAGATCAGACAGGTGTATATACTCTATCTCTGTCTTCTACCTCTGCTGTTCCTTCTGAGCAGGCTGAGTGAGACACGTGGATATACTATATCTCTGTCTTCTACCTCTGCTGTTCCTTCCGAGCAGGCTGAGTGAGGTGTAGATCAGACACGTGGATATACTATATATCTGTCTTCTACCTCTGCTGTTCCTTCTGAGCAAGCTGAGTGAGACACGTGGATATACTCTATCTCTGTCTTCTACCTCTGTTGTTCCTTCTGAGCAGGCTGAATGAGATACGTGGATATACTCTATATCTGTCTTCTATCTATGCTGTTCCTTCTGAGCAGGCTGAGTGAGGTGTAGTTCAGACACGTGGATATACTCTATCTCTGTCTTCTACCTCTGTTGTTCATTCTGAGCAGGCTGAGTGAGACACGTGGATATACTCTATCTCTGTCTTCTACCTCTGCTGATCCTTCTGAGCAGGCAGAGTGAGGTGTAGATCAGACACGTGGATATACTCTATCTCTGTCTTCTACCTCTGCTGTTCCTTCTAATCAGGCTGAGTGAGGTGTAGATCAGACACGTAGATATACTCTATCTCTGTCTTCTACCTCTGCTGTTCCTTCTGACCAGGCTAAGTGAGGTGTAGATCAGACACGTGGATATACTCTATCTCTGTCTTCTATCTCTGCTGTTCCTTCTGAGCAGGCTGAGTGAGACACGTGGATATACTCTATCTCTGTCTTCTACCTCTGCTGTTCCTTCTGAGCAGGCTGAGTGAGGTGTAGATCAGACACGTGGATATACTCTATCTCTGTCTTCTACCTCTGCTGTTCTTTGTGAGCAGGCTGAGTGAGACACGTGGATATACTCTATCTCTGTCTTCTACCTCTGCTGTTCCTTCTGAGCAGGCTGAGTGAGATACGTGGATATACTCTATATCTGTCTTCCATCTATGCTGTTCCTTTTGAGCAGGCTGAGTGAGGTGTAGATCAGACACGTGGATATACTATATATCTGTCTTCTACCTCTGCTCTTCCTTCTGAGCAAGCTGAGTGAGACACGTGGATATACTCTATCTCTGTCTTCCACCTCTGCTGTTCCTTCTGAGCAGGCTGAATGAGATACGTGGATATACTCTATATCTGTCTTCCATCTATGCTGTTCCTTTTGAGCAGGCTGAGTGAGGTGTAGATCAGACACGTGGATATACTCTATCTCTGTCTTCTACCTCTGCTGTTCCTTCTGAACATGCTGAGTGAGACACGTGGATATACTCTATCTCTATCTTCTACTCCTGCTGTTCCTTCTGAGCAGGCTGAGTGAGACACGTGGATATACTCTTTCTCTGTCTTCTACCTCTGCTGTTCCTTCTGAGCAGGCTGAGTGAGGTGTAGATCAGACACGTGGATATACTCTATCTCTGTCTTCTACCTCTGCTGTTCATTCTGAGCAGGCTGAGTGAGACACGTAGATATACTCTATCTCTATCTTCTACTCCTGCTGTTCCTTCTGAGCAGGCTGAGTGAGACACGTGGATATACTCTTTCGCTGTCTTCTACCTCTGCTGTTCCTTCTGAGCAGGCTGAGTGAGGTGTAGATCAGACACGTGGATATACTCTATCTCTGTCTTCTACCTATGCTGTTCCTTCTGAGCAGGCTGAGTGAGGTGTAGATCAGACAGGTGTATATACTCTATCTCTGTCTTCTACCTCTGCTGTTCCTTCTGAGCAGGCTGAGTGAGACACGTGGATATACTATATCTCTGTCTTCTACCTCTGCTGTTCCTTCCGAGCAGGCTGAGTGAGGTGTAGATCAGACACGTGGATATACTATATATCTGTCTTCTACCTCTGCTGTTCCTTCTGAGCAAGCTGAGTGAGACACGTGGATATACTCTATCTCTGTCTTCTACCTCTGTTGTTCCTTCTGAGCAGGCTGAATGAGATACGTGGATATACTCTATATCTGTCTTCTATCTATGCTGTTCCTTCTGAGCAGGCTGAGTGAGGTGTAGTTCAGACACGTGGATATACTCTATCTCTGTCTTCTACCTCTGTTGTTCATTCTGAGCAGGCTGAGTGAGACACGTGGATATACTCTATCTCTGTCTTCTACCTCTGCTGATTCTTCTGAGCAGGCAGAGTGAGGTGTAGATCAGACACGTGGATATACTCTATCTCTGTCTTCTACCTCTGCTGTTCCTTCTAATCAGGCTGAGTGAGGTGTAGATCAGACACGTAGATATACTCTATCTCTGTCTTCTACCTCTGCTGTTCCTTCTGACCAGGCTAAGTGAGGTGTAGATCAGACACGTGGATATACTCTATCTCTGTCTTCTATCTCTGCTGTTCCTTCTGAGCAGGCTGAGTGAGACACGTGGATATACTCTATCTCTGTCTTCTACCTCTGCTGTTCCTTCTGAGCAGGCTGAGTGAGGTGTAGATCAGACACGTGGATATACTCTATCTCTGTCTTCTACCTCTGCTGTTCTTTGTGAGCAGGCTGAGTGAGACACGTGGATATACTCTATCTCTGTCTTCTACCTCTGCTGTTCCTTCTGAGCAGGCTGAGTGAGATACGTGGATATACTCTATATCTGTCTTCCATCTATGCTGTTCCTTTTGAGCAGGCTGAGTGAGGTGTAGATCAGACACGTGGATATACTATATATCTGTCTTCTACCTCTGCTCTTCCTTCTGAGCAAGCTGAGTGAGACACGTGGATATACTCTATCTCTGTCTTCCACCTCTGCTGTTCCTTCTGAGCAGGCTGAATGAGATACGTGGATATACTCTATATCTGTCTTCCATCTATGCTGTTCCTTTTGAGCAGGCTGAGTGAGGTGTAGATCAGACACGTGGATATACTCTATCTCTGTCTTCTACCTCTGCTGTTCCTTCTGAACATGCTGAGTGAGACACGTGGATATACTCTATCTCTATCTTCTACTCCTGCTGTTCCTTCTGAGCAGGCTGAGTGAGACACGTGGATATACTCTTTCTCTGTCTTCTACCTCTGCTGTTCCTTCTGAGCAGGCTGAGTGAGGTGTAGATCAGACACGTGGATATACTCTATCTCTGTCTTCTACCTCTGCTGTTCATTCTGAGCAGGCTGAGTGAGACACGTAGATATACTCTATCTCTATCTTCTACTCCTGCTGTTCCTTCTGAGCAGGCTGAGTGAGACACGTGGATATACTCTTTCTCTGTCTTCTACCTCTGCTGTTCCTTCTGAGCAGGCTGAGTGAGGTGTAGATCAGACACGTGGATATACTCTATCTCTGTCTTCTACCTATGCTGTTCCTTCTGAGCAGGCTGAGTGAGGTGTAGATCAGACAGGTGTATATACTCTATCTCTGTCTTCTACCTCTGCTGTTCCTTCTGAGCAGGCTGAGTGAGACACGTGGATATACTATATCTCTGTCTTCTACCTCTGCTGTTCCTTCCGAGCAGGCTGAGTGAGGTGTAGATCAGACACGTGGATATACTATATATCTGTCTTCTACCTCTGCTGTTCCTTCTGAGCAAGCTGAGTGAGACACGTGGATATACTCTATCTCTGTCTTCTACCTCTGCTGTTCCTTCTGAGCAGGCTGAATGAGATACGTGTATATACTCTATATCTGTCTTCTATCTATGCTGTTCCTTCTGAGCAGGCTGAGTGAGGTGTAGTTCAGACACGTGGATATACTCTATCTCTGTCTTCTACCTCTGTTGTTTATTCTGAGCAGGCTGAGTGAGACACGTGGATATACTCTATCTCTGTCTTCTACCTCTGCTGATCCTTCTGAGCAGGCTGAGTGAGGTGTAGATCAGACACGTGGATATACTCTATCTCTGTCTTCTACCTCTGCTGTTCCTTCTAATCAGGCTGAGTGAGGTGTAGATCAGACACGTAGATATACTCTATCTCTGTCTTCTACCTCTGCTGTTCCTTCTGACCAGGCTAAGTGAGGTGTAGATCAGACACGTGGATATACTCTATCTTTGTCTTCTATCTCTGCTGTTCCTTCTGAGCAGGCTGAGTGAGACACGTGGATATACTCTATCTCTGTCTTCTACCTCTGCTGTTCCTTCTGAGCAGGCTGAGTGAGGTGTAGATCAGACACGTGGATATACTCTATCTCTGTCTTCTACCTCTGCTGTTCTTTGTGAGCAGGCTGAGTGAGACACGTGGATATACTCTATCTCTGTCTTCTACCTCTGCTGTTCCTTCTGAGCAGGCTGAGTGAGATACGTGGATATACTCTATATCTGTCTTCCATCTATGCTGTTCCTTTTGAGCAGGCTGAGTGAGGTGTAGATCAGACACGTGGATATACTATATATCTGTCTTCTACCTCTGCTCTTCCTTCTGAGCAAGCTGAGTGAGACACGTGGATATACTCTATCTCTGTCTTCCACCTCTGCTGTTCCTTCTGAGCAGGCTGAATGAGATACGTGGATATACTCTATATCTGTCTTCTATCTATGCTGTTCCTTCTGAGCAGGCTGAGTGAGGTGTAGATCAGACACGTGGATATACTCTATCTCTGTCTTCTACCTCTGCTGTTCATTCTGAGCAGGCTGAGTGAGACACGTGGATATACTCTATCTCTGTCTTCTACCTCTGCTGTTCCTTCTGAGCAGGCTGAGTGCGGTGTAGATCAGACACGTGGATATACTCTATCTCTGTCTTCTACCTCTGCTGTTCCTTCTGATCAGGCGGAGTGAGGTGTAGATCAGACACGTGGATATACTCTATCTCTGTCTTCTACCTCTGCTCTTCCTTCTGAGCAGGCTGAGTGAGACACGTGGATATACTCTATCTCTATCTTCTACCTCTGCTGTTCCTTCTGAGCAGGCTGAGTGAGACACGTGGATATACTCTATCTCTGTCTTCTGCCTCTGCTGTTCCTTCTGAGCAGGCTGAGTGAGGTGTAGATCAGACACGTGGATATACTCTATCTCTGTCTTCTACCTCTGCTGTTCCTTCTGAACATGCTGAGTGAGACACGTGGATATACTCTATCTCTATCTTCTACTCCTGCTGTTCCTTCTGAGCAGGCTGAGTGAGACACGTGGATATACTCTTTCTCTGTCTTCTACCTCTGCTGTTCCTTCTGAGCAGGCTGAGTGAGGTGTAGATCAGACACGTGGATATACTCTATCTCTGTCTTCTACCTCTGCTGTTCATTCTGAGCAGGCTGAGTGAGACACGTAGATATACTCTATCTCTATCTTCTACTCCTGCTGTTCCTTCTGAGCAGGCTGAGTGAGACACGTGGATATACTTTTTCTATGTCTTCTACCTCTGCTGTTCCTTCTGAGCAGGCTGAGTGAGGTGTAGATCAGACACGTGGATATACTCTATCTCTGTCTTCTACCTATGCTGTTCCTTCTGAGCAGGCTGAGTGAGGTGTAGATCAGACAGGTGTATATACTCTATCTCTGTCTTCTACCTCTGCTGTTCCTTCTGAGCAGGCTGAGTGAGACACGTGGATATACTATATCTCTGTCTTCTACCTCTGCTGTTCCTTCCGAGCAGGCTGAGTGAGGTGTAGATCAGACACGTGGATATACTATATATCTGTCTTCTACCTCTGCTGTTCCTTCTGAGCAAGCTGAGTGAGACACGTGGATATACTCTATCTCTGTCTTCTACCTCTGCTGTTCCTTCTGAGCAGGCTGAATGAGATACGTGGATATACTCTATATCTGTCTTCTATCTATGCTGTTCCTTCTGAGCAGGCTGAGTGAGGTGTAGTTCAGACACGTGGATATACTCTATCTCTGTCTTCTACCTCTGTTGTTCATTCTGAGCAGGCTGAGTGAGACACGTGGATATACTCTATCTCTGTCTTCTACCTCTGCTGATCCTTCTGAGCAGGCTGAGTGAGGTGTAGATCAGACACGTGGATATACTCTATCTCTGTCTTCTACCTCTGCTGTTCCTTCTAATCAGGCTGAGTGAGGTGTAGATCAGACACGTAGATATACTCTATCTCTGTCTTCTACCTCTGCTGTTCCTTCTGACCAGGCTAAGTGAGGTGTAGATCAGACACGTGGATATACTCTATCTCTGTCTTCTATCTCTGCTGTTCCTTCTGAGCAGGCTGAGTGAGACACGTGGATATACTCTATCTCTGTCTTCTACCTCTGCTGTTCCTTCTGAGCAGGCTGAGTGAGGTGTAGATCAGACACGTGGATATACTCTATCTCTGTCTTCTACCTCTGCTGTTCTTTGTGAGCAGGCTGAGTGAGACACGTGGATATACTCTATCTCTGTCTTCTACCTCTGCTGTTCCTTCTGAGCAGGCTGAGTGAGATACGTGGATATACTCTATATCTGTCTTCCATCTATGCTGTTCCTTTTGAGCAGGCTGAGTGAGGTGTAGATCAGACACGTGGATATACTATATATCTGTCTTCTACCTCTGCTCTTCCTTCTGAGCAAGCTGAGTGAGACACGTGGATATACTCTATCTCTGTCTTCCACCTCTGCTGTTCCTTCTGAGCAGGCTGAATGAGATACGTGGATATACTCTATATCTGTCTTCTATCTATGCTGTTCCTTCTGAGCAGGCTGAGTGAGGTGTAGATCAGACACGTGGATATACTCTATCTCTGTCTTCTACCTCTGCTGTTCATTCTGAGCAGGCTGAGTGAGACACGTGGATATACTCTATCTCTGTCTTCTACCTCTGCTGTTCCTTCTGAGCAGGCTGAGTGCGGTGTAGATCAGACACGTGGATATACTCTATCTCTGTCTTCTACCTCTGCTGTTCCTTCTGATCAGGCGGAGTGAGGTGTAGATCAGACACGTGGATATACTCTATCTCTGTCTTCTACCTCTGCTGTTCCTTCTGACCAGGCTGAGTGAGGTGTAGATCAGACACGTGGATATACTCTATCTCTGTCTTCTACCTCTGCTGTTCCTTCTGAGCAGGCTGAGTGAGACACGTGGATATACTCTATCTCTGTCTTCTACCTCTGCTGTTCCTTCTGAGCAGGCTGAGTGAGGTGTAGATCAGACACGTGGATATACTCTATCTCTGTCTTCTACCTCTGCTGTTCTTTGTGAGCAGGCTGAGTGAGACACGTGGATATACTCTATCTCTGTCTTCTACCTCTGCTGTTCCTTCTGAGCAGGCTGAGTGAGATACGTGGATATACTCTATATCTGTCTTCCATCTATGCTGTTCCTTTTGAGCAGGCTGAGTGAGGTGTAGATCAGACACGTGGATATACTATATATCTGTCTTCTACCTCTGCTCTTCCTTCTGAGCAAGCTGAGTGAGACACGTGGATATACTCTATCTCTGTCTTCCACCTCTGCTGTTCCTTCTGAGCAGGCTGAATGAGATACGTGGATATACTCTATATCTGTCTTCTATCTATGCTGTTCCTTCTGAGCAGGCTGAGTGAGGTGTAGATCAGACACGTGGATATACTCTATCTCTGTCTTCTACCTCTGCTGTTCATTCTGAGCAGGCTGAGTGAGACACGTGGATATACTCTATCTCTGTCTTCTACCTCTGCTGTTCCTTCTGAGCAGGCTGAGTGCGGTGTAGATCAGACACGTGGATATACTCTATCTCTGTCTTCTACCTCTGCTGTTCCTTCTGATCAGGCGGAGTGAGGTGTAGATCAGACACGTGGATATACTCTATCTCTGTCTTCTACCTCTGCTGTTCCTTCTGACCAGGCTGAGTGAGGTGTAGATCAGACACGTGGATATACTCTATCTCTGTCTTCTACCTCTGCTGTTCCTTCTGAGCAGGCTGAGTGAGACACGTGGATATACTCTATCTCTGTTTTCTACCTCTGCTGTTCATTATGTGCAGGCTGAGTGAGACACGTGGATATACTCTATCTCTGTCTTCTACCCCTGCTGTTCCTTCTGAGCAGGCTGAGAGAGGTGTAGATCAGACACGTGGATATACTCTATCTCTGTCTTCTACCTCTGCTGTTCCTTCTGAGCAGGCTGAGTGAGACACGTGGATATACTCTATCTCTGTCTTCTACCTCTGCTGTTCCTCCTGAGCAGGCTGAGTGAGGTGTAGATCAGACACGTGGATATACTCTATCTCTGTTTTGTACCTCTGCTGTTCCTTCTGAGCAGGCTGAGTGGGACACGTGGATATACTCTATCTCTGTATTTTACCTCTGCTGTTCCTTCTGAGCAGGCTGAGTGAGACACGTGGATATACGCTATATCTGTCTTCCATCTATGCTGTTCCTTCTGAGCAGGCTGAGTGAGGTGTAGATCAGACACGTGGATATACTCTATCTCTGTCTTCTACCTCTGCTGTTCCTTCTGAGCAGGCTGAGTGAGGTGTAGATCAGACAGGTGTATATACTCTATCTCTGTCTTCTACCTCTGCTGTTCCTTCTGAGCAGGCTGAGTGAGACACGTGGATATACTCTATCTCTGTCTTCTACCTCTGCTGTTCCTTCTGAGCAGGCTGAGTGAGGTGTAGATCAGACACGTGGATATACTCTATCTCTGTCTTCTACCTCTGCTGTTCTTTGTGAGCAGGCTGAGTGAGACACGTGGATATACTCTATCTCTGTCTTCTACCTCTGCTGTTCCTTCTGAGCAGGCTGAGTGAGATACGTGGATATACTCTATATCTGTCTTCCATCTATGCTGTTCCTTTTGAGCAGGCTGAGTGAGGTGTAGATCAGACACGTGGATATACTATATATCTGTCTTCTACCTCTGCTGTTCCTTCTGAGCAAGCGGAGTGAGACACGTGGATATACTCTATCTCTGTCTTCCACCTCTGCTGTTCCTTCTGAGCAGGCTGAATGAGATACGTGGATATACTCTATATCTGTCTTCTATCTATGCTGTTCTTTCTGAGCAGGCTGAGTGAGGTGTAGATCAGACACGTGGATATACTCTATCTCTGTCTTCTACCTCTGCTGTTCATTCTGAGCAGGCTGAGTGAGACACGTGGATATACTCTATCTCTGTCTTCTACCTCTGCTGTTCCTTCTGAGCAGGCTGAGTGCGGTGTAGATCAGACACGTGGATATACTCTATCTCTGTCTTCTACCTCTGCTGTTCCTTCTGATCAGGCGGAGTGAGGTGTAGATCAGACACGTGGATATACTCTATCTCTGTCTTCTACCTCTGCTGTTCCTTCTGACCAGGCTGAGTGAGGTGTAGATCAGACACGTGGATATACTCTATCTCTGTCTTCTACCTCTGCTGTTCCTTCTGAGCAGGCTGAGTGAGACACGTGGATATACTCTATCTCTGTTTTCTACCTCTGCTCTTCATTATGTGCAGGCTGAGTGAGACACGTGGATATACTCTATCTCTGTCTTCTACCCCTACTGTTCCTTCTGAGCAGGCTGAGAGAGGTGTAGATCAGACACGTGGATATACTCTATCTCTGTCTTCTACCTCTGCTGTTCCTTCTGAGCAGGCTGAGTGAGACACGTGGATATACTCTATCTCTGTCTTCTACCTCTGCTGTTCCTTCTGAGCAGGCTGAGTGAGGTGTAGATCAGACACGTGAATATACTCTATCTCTGTTTTGTACCTCTGCTGTTCCTTCTGAGCAGGCTGAGTGGGACACGTGGATATACTCTATCTCTGTCTTTTACCTCTGCTGTTCCTTCTGAGCAGGCTGAGTGAGACACGTGGATATACGCTATATCTGTCTTCCATCTATGCTGTTCCTTCTGAGCAGGCTGAGTGAGGTGTAGATCAGACACGTGGATATACTCTATCTCTGTCTTCTACCTCTGCTGTTCCTTCTGAGCATGCTGAGTGAGACACGTGGATATACTATATCTCTGTCTTCTACCTCTGCTGTTCCTTCCGAGCAGGCTGAGTGAGGTGTAGATCAGACACGTGGATATACTCTATCTCTGTCTTCTACCTCTGCTCTTCCTTCTGAGCAGGCTGAGTGAGACACGTGGATATACTCTATCTCTATCTTCTACCTCTGCTGTTCCTTCTGAGCAGGCTGAGTGAGACACGTGGATATACTCTATCTCTGTCTTCTGCCTCTGCTGTTCCTTCTGAGCAGGCTGAGTGAGGTGTAGATCAGACACGTGGATATACTCTATCTCTGTCTTCTACCTCTGCTGTTCATTCTGAGCAGGCTGAGTGAGACACGTGGATATACTCTATCTCTGTCTTCTACCTATGCTGTTCCTTCTGAGCAGGCTGAGTGAGGTGTAGATCAGACAAGTGGATATACTCTATCTCTGTCTTCTACCTCTGCTGTTCCTTCTGAGCAGGCTGATTGAGGTATAGATCAGACACGTGGATATACTGTATCTCTGTCTTCTACCTCTGCTATTCCTTCTGATCAGGCTGAGTGAGGTGTAGATCAGACACGTGTATATACTCTATCTCTGTCTTCTACCTCTGCTGTTCCTTCTGAGCAGGCTGAGTGAGGTGTAGATCAGACACGTGGATATACTCTATCTCTGTCTTCTACCTCTGCTGTTCCTTCTGAGCAGGCTGAGTGAGGTGTAGATCAGACACGTGTATATACTCTATCTCTGTCTTCTACCTCTGCTGTTCCTTCTGAGCAGGCTGAGTGAGACACGTGGATATACTCTATCTCTGTCTTCTACTTCTGCTGTTCCTTCTGAGCAGGCTAAGTGAGAAACGTGGATATACTCTATCTCTGTCTTCTACCTCTGCTGTTCCTTCTGAACAGGCTGAGTGAGGTGTAGATCAGAAACGTGGATATACTCTATCTCTGTCTTCTACCTCTGCTGTTCCTTCTGAGCAGTCTGAGTGAGACACGTGGATATACTCTATCTCTGTATTGTACCTCTGCTGTTCCTTCTGAGCAGGTTGAGTGAGGTGTAGATCAGACACGTGTATATACTCTATCTCTGTCTTCTACCTCTGCTGTTTCTTCTGAGCAGGCTGAGTGAGACACGTGGATATACTCTATCTCTGTCTTCTACCTCTGCTGTTCCTTCTGAGCAGGCTGAGTGAGACACGTGGATATACTCTATCTCTGTCTTCTACTTCTGCTGTTCCTTCTGAGCAGGCTAAGTGAGACACGTGGATATACTCTATCTCTGTCTTCTACCTCTGCTGTTCCTTCTGAGCAGGCTGAGTGAGACACGTGGATATACTCTATCTCTATCTTCTACTCCTGCTGTTCCTTCTGAGCAGGCTGAGTGAGACACGTGGATATACTCTTTCTCTGTCTTCTACCTCTGCTGTTCCTTCTGAGCAGGCTGAGTGAGGTGTAGATCAGACACGTGGATATACTCTATCTCTGTCTTCTACCTCTGCTGTTCATTCTGAGCAGGCTGAGTGAGACACGTAGATATAATCTATCTCTGTCTTCTACCTCTGCTGTTCCTTCTGAGCAGACTGAGTGAGGTGTAGATCAGACAAGTGGATATACTCTATCTCTGTCTTCTACCTCTGCTGTTCCTTCTGAGCAGGCTGAGTGAGGTGTAGATCAGACAGGTGTATATACTCTATCTCTGTCTTCTACCTCTGCTGTTCCTTCTGAGCAGGCTGAGTGAGACACGTGGATATACTATATCTCTGTCTTCTACCTCTGCTGTTCCTTCCGAGCAGGCTGAGTGAGACACGTGGATATACTCTATCTTTGTCTTCTGCCTCTGCTGTTCCTTCTGAGCAGGCTGAGTGAGGTGTAGATCAGACACGTGGATATACTCTATCTCTGTCTTCTACCTCTGCTGTTCATTCTGAGCAGGCTGAGTGAGACACGTGGATATACTCTATCTCTGTCTTCTACCTCTGCTGTTCCTTCTGAGCAGGCTGAGTGAGGTGTAGATCAGACAAGTGGATATACTCTATCTCTGTCTTCTACCTCTGCTGTTCCTTCTGAGCAGGCTGATTGAGGTGTAGATCAGACACGTGGATATACTCTATCTCTGTCTTCTACCTCTGCTGTTCCTTCTGATCAGGCTGAGTGAGACACTTGGATATACTCTATCTCTGTCTTCTACCTCTGCTGTTCCTTCTGAGCAGGCTGAGTGAGACACGTGGATATACTCTATCTCTGTCTTCTACTTCTGCTGTTCCTTCTGAGCAGGCTAAGTGAGACACGTGGATATACTCTATATCTGTCTTCTACCTCTGCTGTTCCTTCTGAACAGGCTGAGTGAGGTGTAGATCAGAAACGTGGATATACTCTATCTCTGTCTTCTACCTCTGCTGTTCCTTCTGAGCAGGCTGAGTGAGGTGTAGATCAGACAGGTGTATATACTCTATCTCTGTCTTCTACCTCTGCTGTTCCTTCTGAGCAGGCTGAGTGAGACACGTGGATATACTATATCTCTGTCTTCTACCTCTGCTGTTCCTTCCGAGCAGGCTGAGTGAGGTGTAGATCAGACACGTGGATATACTCTATCTCTGTCTTCTACCTCTGCTCTTCCTTCTGAGCAGGCTGAGTGAGACCCGTGGATATACTCTATCTCTATCTTCTACCTCTGCTGTTTCTTCTGAGCAGGCTGAGTGAGACACGTGGATATACTCTATCTCTGTCTTCTGCCTCTGCTGTTCCTTCTGAGCAGGCTGAGTGAGGTGTAGATCAGACACGTGGATATACTCTATCTCTGTCTTCTACCTCTGCTGTTCATTCTGAGCAGGCTGAGTGAGACACGTGGATATACTCTATCTCTGTCTTCTACCTCTGCTGTTCCTTCTGAGCAGGCTGAGTGAGGTGTAGATCAGACAAGTGGATATACTCTATCTCTGTCTTCTACCTCTGCTGTTACTTCTGAGCAGGCTGATTGAGGTGTAGATCAGACACGTGGATATACTCTATCTCTGTCTTCTACCTCTGCTGTTCCTTCTGATCAGGATGAGTGAGACACTTGGATATACTCTATCTCTGTCTTCTACCTCTGCTGTTCCTTCTGAGCAGGCTGAGTGAGGTGTAGATCAGACACGTGTATATACTCTATCTCTGTCTTCTACCTCTGCTGTTCCTTCTGAGCAGGCTGAGTGAGACACGTGGATATACTCTATCTCTGTCTTCTACTTCTGCTGTTCCTTCTGAGCAGGCTAAGTGAGACACGTGGATATACTCTATCTCTGTCTTCTACCTCTGCTGTTCCTTCTGAACAGGCTGAGTGAGGTGTAGATCAGAAACGTGGATATACTCTATCTCTGTCTTCTACCTCTGCTGTTCCTTCTGAGCAGGCTGAGTGAGACACGTGGATATACTCTATCTCTGTCTTGTACCTCTGTTGTTCCTTCTGAGCAGGCAGAGTGAGGTGTCGATCAGACACGTGGATATACTCTATCTCTGTCTTCTACCTTAGATGTTCCTTCTGAGCAGGCTGAATGAGGTGTAGATCAGACACGTGGATATACTCTATCTCTGTCTTCTACCTCTGCTGTTCCTTCTGAGCAGGCTGAGTGAGACACGTGGATATACTCTATCAATGTCTCCTACCTCTGCTGTTCCTTCTGAGCAGGCTGAGTGAGGTGTAGATCAGACACGTGGATACACTCTATCGCTGTCTTCTACCTCTGCTGTTCCTTCTGAGCAGGCTGAGTGAGACACGAGGATATACTATATCTCTTTCTTCTACCTCTGCTGTTCCTTCCGAGCAGGCTGAGGGAGGTGTAGATCAGACACGTGGATATACTCTATCTCTGTCTTCTACCTCTGCTCTTCCTTCTGAGCAGGCTGAGTGAGACACGTGGATATACTCTATCTCTATCTTCTACCTCTGCTGTTCCTTCTGAGCAGGCTGAGTGAGACACGTGGATATACTCTATCTTTGTCTTCTGCCTCTGCTGTTCCTTCTGAGCAGGCTGAGTGAGGTGTAGATCAGACACGTGGATATACTCTATCTCTGTCTTCTACCTCTGCTGTTCATTCTGAGCAGGCTGAGTGAGACACGTGGATATACTCCATCTCTGTCTTCTACCTCTGCTGTTCCTTCTGAGCAGGCTGAGTGAGGTGTAGATCAGACAAGTGGATATACTCTATCTCTGTCTTCTACCTCTGCTGTTCCTTCTGAGCAGGCTGAGTGAGGTGTATATCAGACACGTGGATATACTCTATCTCTGTCTTCTACCTCTGCTGTTCCTTCTGATCAGGCTGAGTGAGACACTTGGATATACTCTATCTCTGTCTTCTACCTCTGCTGTTCCTTCTGAGCTGGCTGAGTGAGGTGTAGATCAGACACGTGGATATACTCTATCTCTGTATTCTACCTCTGCTGTTCCTTCTGAGCAGGCTGAGAGAGACACGTGGATATACTCTATATCTGTCTTCTACTTCTGCTGTTCCTTCTGAGCAGGCTAAGTGAGACACGTGGATATACTCTATCTCTGTCTTCTACCTCTGCTGTTCCTTCTGAGCAGGCTGAGTGAGATACGTGGATATACTCTATATCTGTCTTCCATCTATGCTGTTCCTTTTGAGCAGGCTGAGTGAGGTGTAGATCAGACACGTGGATATACTATATATCTGTCTTCTACCTCTGCTGTTCCTTCTGAGCAAGCTGAGTGAGACACGTGGATATACTCTATCTCTGTCTTCTACCTCTGCTGTTCCTTCTGAGCAGGCTGAATGAGATACGTCGATATACTCTATATCTGTCTTCTATCTATGCTGTTCCTTCTGAGCAGGCTGAGTGAGGTGTAGATCAGACACGTGGATATACTCTATCTCTGTCTTCTACCTCTGCTGTTCCTTCTGATCAGGCTGAGTGAGACACTTGGATATACTCTATCTCTGTCTTCTACCTCTGCTGTTCCTTCTGAGCAGGCTGAGTGAGGTGTAGATCAGACACGTGTATATACTCTATCTCTGTCTTCTACCTCTGCTGTTCCTTCTGAGCAGGCTGAGTGAGACACGTGGATATACTCTATCTCTGTCTTTTACTTCTGCTGTTCCTTCTGAGCAGGCTAAGTGAGACACGTGGATATACTCTATCTCTGTCTTCTACCTCTGCTGTTCCTTCTGAACAGGCTGAGTGAGGTGTAGATCAGAAACGTGGATATACTCTATCTCTGTCTTCTACCTCTGCTGTTTCTTCTGAGCAGGCTGAGTGAGACACGTGGATATACTCTATCTCTGTCTTCTACCTCTGCTGTTCCTTCTGAGCAGGCTGAGTGAGACACGTGGATATACTCTTTCTCTGTCTTCTACCTCTGCTGTTCCTTCTGAGCAGGCTGAGTGAGGTGTAGATCAGACACGTGGATATACTCTATCTCTGTCTTCTACCTCTGCTGTTCATTCTGAGCAGGCTGAGTGAGACACGTAGATATACTCTATCTCTGTCTTCTACCTCTGCTGTTCCTTCTGAGCAGACTGAGTGAGGTGTAGATCAGACAAGTGGATATACTCTATCTCTGTCTTCTGCCTCTGCTGTTCCTTCTGAGCAGGCTGAGTGAGGTGTAGATCAGACAGGTGTATATACTCTATCTCTGTCTTCTACCCCTGCTGTTCCTTCTGAGCAGGCTGAGTGAGACACGTGGATATACTATATCTCTGTCTTCTACCTCTGCTGTTCCTTCCGAGCAGGCTGAGTGAGGTGTAGATCAGACACGTGGATATAATCTATCTCTGTCTTCTACCTCTGCTGTTCCTTCTGAGCAGGCTGAGTGAGATACGTGGATATACTCTATATCTGTCTTCCATCTATGCTGTTCCTTTTGAGCAGGCTGAGTGAGGTGTAGATCAGACACGTGGATATACTATATATCTGTCTTCTACCTCTGCTGTTCCTTCTGAACAAGCTGAGTGAGACACGTGGATATACTCTATCTCTGTCTTCCACCTCTGCTGTTCCTTCTGAGCAGGCTGAATGAGATACGTGGATATACTCCATATCTGTCTTCTATCTATGCTGTTCCTTCTGAGCAGGCTGAGTGAGGTGTAGATCAGACACGTGGATATACTCTATCTCTGTCTTCTACCTCTGCTGTTCATTCTGAGCAGGCTGAGTGAGACACGTGGATATACTCTATCTCTGTCTTCTACCTCTGCTGTTCCTTCTGAGCAGGCTGAGTGAGACACGTGGATATACTATATCTCTGTCTTCTACCTCTGCTGTTCCTTCCGAGCAGGCTGAGTGAGGTGTAGATCAGACACGTGGATATACTCTATCTCTGTCTTCTACCTCTGCTCTTCCTTCTGAGCAGGCTGAGTGAGACACGTGGATATACTCTATCTCTATCTTCTACCTCTGCTGTTCCTTCTGAGCAGGCTGAGTGAGACACGTGGATATACTCTATCTCTGTCTTCTGCTTCTGCTGTTCCTTCTGAGCAGGCTGAGTGAGGTGTAGATCAGACACGTGGATATACTCTATCTCTGTCTTCTACCTCTGATGTTCATTCTGAGCAGGCTGAGTGAGACACGTGGATATACTCTATCTCTGTCTTCTACCTCTGCTGTTCCTTCTGAGCAGGCTGAGTGAGGTGTAGATCAGACAAGTGGATATACTCTATCTCTGTCTTCTACCTCTGCTGTTCCTTCTGATCAGGCTGAGTGAGACACTTGGATATACTCTATCTCTGTCTTCTACCTCTGCTGTTCCTTCTGAGCAGGCTGAGTGAGGTGTAGATCAGACAAGTGGATATACTCTATCTCTGTATTCTACCTCTGCTGTTCCTTCTGAGCAGGCTGAGAGAGACACGTGGATTTACTCTATATCTGTCTTCTACCTCTGCTGTTCCTTCTGATCAGGCTGAGTGAGACACTTGGATATACTCTATCTCTGTCTTCTACCTCTGCTGTTCCTTCTGAGCAGGCTGAGTGAGGTGTAGATCAGACACGTGTATATACTCTATCTCTGTCTTCTACCTCTGCTGTTCCTTCTGAGCAGGCTGAGTGAGACACGTGGATATACTCTATCTCTGTCTTTTACTTCTGCTGTTCCTTCTGAGCAGGCTAAATGAGACACGTGGATATACTCTATCTCTGTCTTCTACCTCTGCTGTTCCTTCTGAACAGGCTGAGTGAGGTGTAGATCAGAAACGTGGATATACTCTATCTCTGTCTTCTACCTCTGCTGTTTCTTCTGAGCAGGCTGAGTGAGACACGTGGATATACTCTATTTCTGTCTTCTACCTCTGCTGTTCCTTCTGAGCAGGCTGAGTGAGACACGTGGATATACTCTTTCTCTGTCTTCTACCTCTGCTGTTCCTTCTGAGCAGGCTGAGTGAGGTGTAGATCAGACACGTGGATATACTCTATCTCTGTCTTCTACCTCTGCTGTTCATTCTGAGATGGCTGAGTGAGACACGTAGATATACTCTATCTCTGTCTTCTACCTCTGCTGTTCCTTCTGAGCAGACTGAGTGAGGTGTAGATCAGACAAGTGGATATACTCTATCTCTGTCTTCTGCCTCTGCTGTTCCTTCTGAGCAGGCTGAGTGAGGTGTAGATCAGACAGGTGTATATACTCTATCTCTGTCTTCTACCTCTGCTGTTCCTTCTGAGCAGGCTGAGTGAGACACGTGGATATACTATATCTCTGTCTTCTACCTCTGCTGTTCCTTCCGAGCAGGCTGAGTGAGGTGTAGATCAGACACGTGGATATAATCTATCTCTGTCTTCTACCTCTGCTGTTCCTTCTGAGCAGGCTGAGTGAGATACGTGGATATACTCTATATCTGTCTTCCATCTATGCTGTTCCTTTTGAGCAGGCTGAGTGAGGTGTAGATCAGACACGTGGATATACTATATATCTGTCTTCTACCTCTGCTGTTCCTTCTGAGCAAGCTGAGTGAGACACGTGGATATACTCTATCTCTGTCTTCCACCTCTGCTGTTCCTTCTGAGCAGGCTGAATGAGATACGTGGATATACTCCATATCTGTCTTCTATCTATGCTGTTCCTTCTGAGCAGGCTGAGTGAGGTGTAGATCAGACACGTGGATATACTCTATCTCTGCCTTCTACCTCTGCTGTTCATTCTGAGCAGGCTGAGTGAGACACGTGGATATACTCTATCTCTGTCTTCTACCTCTGCTGTTCCTTCTGAGCAGGCTGAGTGAGACACGTGGATATACTATATCTCTGTCTTCTACCTCTGCTGTTCCTTCCGAGCAGGCTGAGTGAGGTGTAGATCAGACACGTGGATATACTCTATCTCTGTCTTCTACCTCTGCTCTTCCTTCTGAGCAGGCTGAGTGAGACACGTGGATATACTCTATCTCTATCTTCTACCTCTGCTGTTCCTTCTGAGCAGGCTGAGTGAGACACGTGGATATACTCTATCTCTGTCTTCTGCCTCTGCTGTTCCTTCTGAGCAGGCTGAGTGAGGTGTAGATCAGACACGTGGATATACTCTATCTCTGTCTTCTACCTCTGCTGTTCATTCTGAGCAGGCTGAGTGAGACACGTGGATATACTCTATCTCTGTCTTCTACCTCTGCTGTTCCTTCTGAGCAGGCTGAGTGAGGTGTAGATCAGACAAGTGGATATACTCTATCTCTGTCTTCTAACTCTGCTGTTCCTTCTGAGCAGGCTGATTGAGGTGTAGATCAGACACGTGGATATACTCTATCTCTGTCTTCTACCTCTGCTGTTCCTTCTGATCAGGCTGAGTGAGACACTTGGATATACTCTATCTCTGTCTTCTACCTCTGCTGTTCCTTCTGAGCAGGCTGAGTGAGGTGTAGATCAGACACGTGTATATACTCTATCTCTGTCTTCTACCTCTGCTGTTCCTTCTGAGCAGGCTGAGTGAGACACGTGGATATACTCTATCTCTGTCTTCTACTTCTGCTGTTCCTTCTGAGCAGGCTAAGTGAGACACGTGGATATACTCTATCTCTGTCTTCTACCTCTGCTGTTCCTTCTGAACAGGCTGAGTGAGGTGTAGATCAGAAACGTGGATATACTCTATCTCTGTCTTCTACCTCTGCTGTTCCTTCTGAGCAGGCTGAGTGAGGTGTAGATCAGACAGGTGTATATACTCTATCTCTGTCTTCTACCTCTGCTGTTCCTTCTGAGCAGGCTGAGTGAGACACGTGGATATACTATATCTCTGTCTTCTACCTCTGCTGTTCCTTCCGAGCAGGCTGAGTGAGGTGTAGATCAGACACGTGGATATACTCTATCTCTGTCTTCTACCTCTGCTCTTCCTTCTGAGCAGGCTGAGTGAGACACGTGGATATACTCTATCTCTATCTTCTACCTCTGCTGTTCCTTCTGAGCAGGCTGAGTGAGACACGTGGATATACTCTATCTCTGTCTTCTGCCTCTGCTGTTCCTTCTGAGCAGGCTGAGTGAGGTGTAGATCAGACACGTGGATATACTCTATCTCTGTCTTCTACCTCTGCTGTTCATTCTGAGCAGGCTGAGTGAGACACGTGGATATACTCTATCTCTGTCTTCTACCTCTGCTGTTCCTTCTGAGCAGGCTGAGTGAGGTGTAGATCAGACAAGTGGATATACTCTATCTCTGTCTTCTACATCTGCTGTTCCTTCTGAGCAGGCTGATTGAGGTGTAGATCAGACACGTGGATATACTCTATCTTCTACCTCTGCTGTTCCTTCTGATCAGGCTGAGTGAGACACTTGGATATACTCTATCTCTGTCTTCTACCTCTGCTGTTCCTTCTGAGCAGGCTGAGTGAGGTGTAGATCAGACACGTGTATATACTCTATCTCTGTCTTCGACCTCTGCTGTTCCTTCTGAGCAGGCTGAGTGAGACACGTGGATATACTCTATCTCTGTCTTCTACTTCTGCTGTTCCTTCTGAGCAGGCTAAGTGAGACACGTGGATATACTCTATCTCTGTCTTCTACCTCTGCTGTTCCTTCTGAACAGGCTGAGTGAGGTGTAGATCAGAAACGTGGATATACTCTATCTCTGTCTTCTACCTCTGCTGTTCCTTCTGAGCAGGCTGAGTGAGACACGTGGATATACTCTATCTCTGTCTTGTACCTCTGTTGTTCCTTCTGAGCAGGCAGAGTGAGGTGTCGATCAGACACGTGGATATACTCTATCTCTGTCTTCTACTTCTGCTGTTTCTTCTGAGCAGGCTGAGTGAGACACGTGGATATACTCTATCTCTGTCTTCTACCTCTGCTGTTCCTTCTGAGCAGGCTGAGTGAGACACGTGGATATACTCTATCTATGTCTCCTACCTCTGCTGTTCCTTCTGAGCAGGCTGAGTGAGGTGTAGATCAGACACGTGGATACACTCTATCGCTGTCTTCTACCTCTGCTGTTCCTTCTGAGCAGGCTGAGTGAGACACGAGGATATACTATATCTCTGTCTTCTACCTCTGCTGTTCCTTCCGAGCAGGCTGAGTGAGGTGTAGATCAGACACGTGGATATACTCTATCTCTGTCTTCTACCTCTGCTCTTCCTTCTGAGCAGGCTGAGTGAGACACGTGGATATACTCTATCTCTATCTTCTACCTCTGTTGTTCCTTCTGAGCAGGCAGAGTGAGGTGTCGATCAGACACGTGGATATACTCTATCTCTGTCTTCTACCTTAGATGTTCCTTCTGAGCAGGCTGAATGAGGTGTAGATCAGACACGTGGATATACTCTATCTCTGTCTTCTACCTCTGCTGTTCCTTCTGAGCAGGCTGAGTGAGACACGTGGATATACTCTATCAATGTCTCCTACCTCTGCTGTTCCTTCTGAGCAGGCTGAGTGAGGTGTAGATCAGACACGTGGATACACTCTATCGCTGTCTTCTACCTCTGCTGTTCCTTCTGAGCAGGCTGAGTGAGACACGAGGATATACTATATCTCTTTCTTCTACCTCTGCTGTTCCTTCCGAGCAGGCTGAGGGAGGTGTAGATCAGACACGTGGATATACTCTATCTCTGTCTTCTACCTCTGCTCTTCCTTCTGAGCAGGCTGAGTGAGACACGTGGATATACTCTATCTCTATCTTCTACCTCTGCTGTTCCTTCTGAGCAGGCTGAGTGAGACACGTGGATATACTCTATCTTTGTCTTCTGCCTCTGCTGTTCCTTCTGAGCAGGCTGAGTGAGGTGTAGATCAGACACGTGGATATACTCTATCTCTGTCTTCTACCTCTGCTGTTCATTCTGAGCAGGCTGAGTGAGACACGTGGATATACTCCATCTCTGTCTTCTACCTCTGCTGTTCCTTCTGAGCAGGCTGAGTGAGGTGTAGATCAGACAAGTGGATATACTCTATCTCTGTCTTCTACCTCTGCTGTTCCTTCTGAGCAGGCTGAGTGAGGTGTATATCAGACACGTGGATATACTCTATCTCTGTCTTCTACCTCTGCTGTTCCTTCTGATCAGGCTGAGTGAGACACTTGGATATACTCTATCTCTGTCTTCTACCTCTGCTGTTCCTTCTGAGCTGGCTGAGTGAGGTGTAGATCAGACACGTGGATATACTCTATCTCTGTATTCTACCTCTGCTGTTCCTTCTGAGCAGGCTGAGAGAGACACGTGGATATACTCTATATCTGTCTTCTACTTCTGCTGTTCCTTCTGAGCAGGCTAAGTGAGACACGTGGATATACTCTATCTCTGTCTTCTACCTCTGCTGTTCCTTCTGAGCAGGCTGAGTGAGATACGTGGATATACTCTATATCTGTCTTCCATCTATGCTGTTCCTTTTGAGCAGGCTGAGTGAGGTGTAGATCAGACACGTGGATATACTATATATCTGTCTTCTACCTCTGCTGTTCCTTCTGAGCAAGCTGAGTGAGACACGTGGATATACTCTATCTCTGTCTTCTACCTCTGCTGTTCCTTCTGAGCAGGCTGAATGAGATACGTCGATATACTCTATATCTGTCTTCTATCTATGCTGTTCCTTCTGAGCAGGCTGAGTGAGGTGTAGATCAGACACGTGGATATACTCTATCTCTGTCTTCTACCTCTGCTGTTCCTTCTGATCAGGCTGAGTGAGACACTTGGATATACTCTATCTCTGTCTTCTACCTCTGCTGTTCCTTCTGAGCAGGCTGAGTGAGGTGTAGATCAGACACGTGTATATACTCTATCTCTGTCTTCTACCTCTGCTGTTCCTTCTGAGCAGGCTGAGTGAGACACGTGGATATACTCTATCTCTGTCTTTTACTTCTGCTGTTCCTTCTGAGCAGGCTAAGTGAGACACGTGGATATACTCTATCTCTGTCTTCTACCTCTGCTGTTCCTTCTGAACAGGCTGAGTGAGGTGTAGATCAGAAACGTGGATATACTCTATCTCTGTCTTCTACCTCTGCTGTTTCTTCTGAGCAGGCTGAGTGAGACACGTGGATATACTCTATCTCTGTCTTCTACCTCTGCTGTTCCTTCTGAGCAGGCTGAGTGAGACACGTGGATATACTCTTTCTCTGTCTTCTACCTCTGCTGTTCCTTCTGAGCAGGCTGAGTGAGGTGTAGATCAGACACGTGGATATACTCTATCTCTGTCTTCTACCTCTGCTGTTCATTCTGAGCAGGCTGAGTGAGACACGTAGATATACTCTATCTCTGTCTTCTACCTCTGCTGTTCCTTCTGAGCAGACTGAGTGAGGTGTAGATCAGACAAGTGGATATACTCTATCTCTGTCTTCTGCCTCTGCTGTTCCTTCTGAGCAGGCTGAGTGAGGTGTAGATCAGACAGGTGTATATACTCTATCTCTGTCTTCTACCCCTGCTGTTCCTTCTGAGCAGGCTGAGTGAGACACGTGGATATACTATATCTCTGTCTTCTACCTCTGCTGTTCCTTCCGAGCAGGCTGAGTGAGGTGTAGATCAGACACGTGGATATAATCTATCTCTGTCTTCTACCTCTGCTGTTCCTTCTGAGCAGGCTGAGTGAGATACGTGGATATACTCTATATCTGTCTTCCATCTATGCTGTTCCTTTTGAGCAGGCTGAGTGAGGTGTAGATCAGACACGTGGATATACTATATATCTGTCTTCTACCTCTGCTGTTCCTTCTGAACAAGCTGAGTGAGACACGTGGATATACTCTATCTCTGTCTTCCACCTCTGCTGTTCCTTCTGAGCAGGCTGAATGAGATACGTGGATATACTCCATATCTGTCTTCTATCTATGCTGTTCCTTCTGAGCAGGCTGAGTGAGGTGTAGATCAGACACGTGGATATACTCTATCTCTGTCTTCTACCTCTGCTGTTCATTCTGAGCAGGCTGAGTGAGACACGTGGATATACTCTATCTCTGTCTTCTACCTCTGCTGTTCCTTCTGAGCAGGCTGAGTGAGACACGTGGATATACTATATCTCTGTCTTCTACCTCTGCTGTTCCTTCCGAGCAGGCTGAGTGAGGTGTAGATCAGACACGTGGATATACTCTATCTCTGTCTTCTACCTCTGCTCTTCCTTCTGAGCAGGCTGAGTGAGACACGTGGATATACTCTATCTCTATCTTCTACCTCTGCTGTTCCTTCTGAGCAGGCTGAGTGAGACACGTGGATATACTCTATCTCTGTCTTCTGCTTCTGCTGTTCCTTCTGAGCAGGCTGAGTGAGGTGTAGATCAGACACGTGGATATACTCTATCTCTGTCTTCTACCTCTGATGTTCATTCTGAGCAGGCTGAGTGAGACACGTGGATATACTCTATCTCTGTCTTCTACCTCTGCTGTTCCTTCTGAGCAGGCTGAGTGAGGTGTAGATCAGACAAGTGGATATACTCTATCTCTGTCTTCTACCTCTGCTGTTCCTTCTGATCAGGCTGAGTGAGACACTTGGATATACTCTATCTCTGTCTTCTACCTCTGCTGTTCCTTCTGAGCAGGCTGAGTGAGGTGTAGATCAGACAAGTGGATATACTCTATCTCTGTATTCTACCTCTGCTGTTCCTTCTGAGCAGGCTGAGAGAGACACGTGGATTTACTCTATATCTGTCTTCTACCTCTGCTGTTCCTTCTGATCAGGCTGAGTGAGACACTTGGATATACTCTATCTCTGTCTTCTACCTCTGCTGTTCCTTCTGAGCAGGCTGAGTGAGGTGTAGATCAGACACGTGTATATACTCTATCTCTGTCTTCTACCTCTGCTGTTCCTTCTGAGCAGGCTGAGTGAGACACGTGGATATACTCTATCTCTGTCTTTTACTTCTGCTGTTCCTTCTGAGCAGGCTAAATGAGACACGTGGATATACTCTATCTCTGTCTTCTACCTCTGCTGTTCCTTCTGAACAGGCTGAGTGAGGTGTAGATCAGAAACGTGGATATACTCTATCTCTGTCTTCTACCTCTGCTGTTTCTTCTGAGCAGGCTGAGTGAGACACGTGGATATACTCTATTTCTGTCTTCTACCTCTGCTGTTCCTTCTGAGCAGGCTGAGTGAGACACGTGGATATACTCTTTCTCTGTCTTCTACCTCTGCTGTTCCTTCTGAGCAGGCTGAGTGAGGTGTAGATCAGACACGTGGATATACTCTATCTCTGTCTTCTACCTCTGCTGTTCATTCTGAGATGGCTGAGTGAGACACGTAGATATACTCTATCTCTGTCTTCTACCTCTGCTGTTCCTTCTGAGCAGACTGAGTGAGGTGTAGATCAGACAAGTGGATATACTCTATCTCTGTCTTCTGCCTCTGCTGTTCCTTCTGAGCAGGCTGAGTGAGGTGTAGATCAGACAGGTGTATATACTCTATCTCTGTCTTCTACCTCTGCTGTTCCTTCTGAGCAGGCTGAGTGAGACACGTGGATATACTATATCTCTGTCTTCTACCTCTGCTGTTCCTTCCGAGCAGGCTGAGTGAGGTGTAGATCAGACACGTGGATATAATCTATCTCTGTCTTCTACCTCTGCTGTTCCTTCTGAGCAGGCTGAGTGAGATACGTGGATATACTCTATATCTGTCTTCCATCTATGCTGTTCCTTTTGAGCAGGCTGAGTGAGGTGTAGATCAGACACGTGGATATACTATATATCTGTCTTCTACCTCTGCTGTTCCTTCTGAGCAAGCTGAGTGAGACACGTGGATATACTCTATCTCTGTCTTCCACCTCTGCTGTTCCTTCTGAGCAGGCTGAATGAGATACGTGGATATACTCCATATCTGTCTTCTATCTATGCTGTTCCTTCTGAGCAGGCTGAGTGAGGTGTAGATCAGACACGTGGATATACTCTATCTCTGCCTTCTACCTCTGCTGTTCATTCTGAGCAGGCTGAGTGAGACACGTGGATATACTCTATCTCTGTCTTCTACCTCTGCTGTTCCTTCTGAGCAGGCTGAGTGAGACACGTGGATATACTATATCTCTGTCTTCTACCTCTGCTGTTCCTTCCGAGCAGGCTGAGTGAGGTGTAGATCAGACACGTGGATATACTCTATCTCTGTCTTCTACCTCTGCTCTTCCTTCTGAGCAGGCTGAGTGAGACACGTGGATATACTCTATCTCTATCTTCTACCTCTGCTGTTCCTTCTGAGCAGGCTGAGTGAGACACGTGGATATACTCTATCTCTGTCTTCTGCCTCTGCTGTTCCTTCTGAGCAGGCTGAGTGAGGTGTAGATCAGACACGTGGATATACTCTATCTCTGTCTTCTACCTCTGCTGTTCATTCTGAGCAGGCTGAGTGAGACACGTGGATATACTCTATCTCTGTCTTCTACCTCTGCTGTTCCTTCTGAGCAGGCTGAGTGAGGTGTAGATCAGACAAGTGGATATACTCTATCTCTGTCTTCTAACTCTGCTGTTCCTTCTGAGCAGGCTGATTGAGGTGTAGATCAGACACGTGGATATACTCTATCTCTGTCTTCTACCTCTGCTGTTCCTTCTGATCAGGCTGAGTGAGACACTTGGATATACTCTATCTCTGTCTTCTACCTCTGCTGTTCCTTCTGAGCAGGCTGAGTGAGGTGTAGATCAGACACGTGTATATACTCTATCTCTGTCTTCTACCTCTGCTGTTCCTTCTGAGCAGGCTGAGTGAGACACGTGGATATACTCTATCTCTGTCTTCTACTTCTGCTGTTCCTTCTGAGCAGGCTAAGTGAGACACGTGGATATACTCTATCTCTGTCTTCTACCTCTGCTGTTCCTTCTGAACAGGCTGAGTGAGGTGTAGATCAGAAACGTGGATATACTCTATCTCTGTCTTCTACCTCTGCTGTTCCTTCTGAGCAGGCTGAGTGAGGTGTAGATCAGACAGGTGTATATACTCTATCTCTGTCTTCTACCTCTGCTGTTCCTTCTGAGCAGGCTGAGTGAGACACGTGGATATACTATATCTCTGTCTTCTACCTCTGCTGTTCCTTCCGAGCAGGCTGAGTGAGGTGTAGATCAGACACGTGGATATACTCTATCTCTGTCTTCTACCTCTGCTCTTCCTTCTGAGCAGGCTGAGTGAGACACGTGGATATACTCTATCTCTATCTTCTACCTCTGCTGTTCCTTCTGAGCAGGCTGAGTGAGACACGTGGATATACTCTATCTCTGTCTTCTGCCTCTGCTGTTCCTTCTGAGCAGGCTGAGTGAGGTGTAGATCAGACACGTGGATATACTCTATCTCTGTCTTCTACCTCTGCTGTTCATTCTGAGCAGGCTGAGTGAGACACGTGGATATACTCTATCTCTGTCTTCTACCTCTGCTGTTCCTTCTGAGCAGGCTGAGTGAGGTGTAGATCAGACAAGTGGATATACTCTATCTCTGTCTTCTACATCTGCTGTTCCTTCTGAGCAGGCTGATTGAGGTGTAGATCAGACACGTGGATATACTCTATCTTCTACCTCTGCTGTTCCTTCTGATCAGGCTGAGTGAGACACTTGGATATACTCTATCTCTGTCTTCTACCTCTGCTGTTCCTTCTGAGCAGGCTGAGTGAGGTGTAGATCAGACACGTGTATATACTCTATCTCTGTCTTCGACCTCTGCTGTTCCTTCTGAGCAGGCTGAGTGAGACACGTGGATATACTCTATCTCTGTCTTCTACTTCTGCTGTTCCTTCTGAGCAGGCTAAGTGAGACACGTGGATATACTCTATCTCTGTCTTCTACCTCTGCTGTTCCTTCTGAACAGGCTGAGTGAGGTGTAGATCAGAAACGTGGATATACTCTATCTCTGTCTTCTACCTCTGCTGTTCCTTCTGAGCAGGCTGAGTGAGACACGTGGATATACTCTATCTCTGTCTTGTACCTCTGTTGTTCCTTCTGAGCAGGCAGAGTGAGGTGTCGATCAGACACGTGGATATACTCTATCTCTGTCTTCTACTTCTGCTGTTTCTTCTGAGCAGGCTGAGTGAGACACGTGGATATACTCTATCTCTGTCTTCTACCTCTGCTGTTCCTTCTGAGCAGGCTGAGTGAGACACGTGGATATACTCTATCTATGTCTCCTACCTCTGCTGTTCCTTCTGAGCAGGCTGAGTGAGGTGTAGATCAGACACGTGGATACACTCTATCGCTGTCTTCTACCTCTGCTGTTCCTTCTGAGCAGGCTGAGTGAGACACGAGGATATACTATATCTCTGTCTTCTACCTCTGCTGTTCCTTCCGAGCAGGCTGAGTGAGGTGTAGATCAGACACGTGGATATACTCTATCTCTGTCTTCTACCTCTGCTCTTCCTTCTGAGCAGGCTGAGTGAGACACGTGGATATACTCTATCTCTATCTTCTACCTCTGCTGTTCCTTCTGAGCAGGCTGAGTGAGACACGTGGATATACTCTATCTTTGTCTTCTGCCTCTGCTGTTCCTTCTGAGCAGGCTGAGTGAGGTGTAGATCAGACACGTGGATATACTCTATCTCTGTCTTCTACCTCTGCTGTTCATTCTGAGCAGGCTGAGTGAGACACGTGGATATACTCCATCTCTGTCTTCTACCTCTGCTGTTCCTTCTGAGCAGGCTGAGTGAGGTGTATATCAGACACGTGGATATACTCTATCTCTGTCTTCTACCTCTGCTGTTCCTTCTGATCAGGCTGAGTGAGACACTTGGATATACTCTATCTCTGTCTTCTACCTCTGCTGTTCCTTCTGAGCAGGCTGAGTGAGGTGTAGATCAGACACGTGGATATACTCTATCTCTGTATTCTACCTCTGCTGTTCCTTCTGAGCAGGCTGAGAGAGACACGTGGATATACTCTATCTCTGTCTTCTACTTCTGCTGTTCCTTCTGAGCAGGCTAAGTGAGACACGTGGATATACTCTATCTCTGTCTTCTACCTCTGCTGTTCCTTCTGATCAGGCTGAGTGAGACACTTGGATATACTCTATCTCTGTCTTCTACCTCTGCTGTTCCTTCTGAGCAGGCTGAGTGAGACACGTGGATATACTCTATCTCTGTCTTCTACCTCTGCTGTTCCTTCTGAGCAGGCTGAGTGAGGTGTAGATCAGACACGTGTATATACTCTATCTCTGTCTTCTACCTCTGCTGTTCCTTCTGAGCAGGCTGAGTGAGACACGTGGATATACTCTATCTCTGTCTTTTACTTCTGCTGTTCCTTCTGAGCAGGCTAAGTGAGACACGTGGATATACTCTATCTCTGTCTTCTACCTCCGCTGTTCCTTCTGAACAGGCTGAGTGAGGTGTAGATCAGAAACGTGGATATACTCTATCTCTGTCTTCTACCTCTGCTGTTTCTTCTGAGCAGGCTGAGTGAGACACGTGGATATACTCTATCTCTGTCTTCTACCTCTGCTGTTCCTTCTGAGCAGGCTGAGTGAGGTGTAGATCAGACAAGTGGATATACTCTATCTCTGTCTTCTAACTCTGCTGTTCCTTCTGAGCAGGCTGATTGAGGTGTAGATCAGACACGTGGATATACTCTATCTCTGTCTTCTACCTCTGCTGTTCCTTCTGATCAGGCTGAGTGAGACACTTGGATATACTCTATCTCTGTCTTCTACCTCTGCTGTTCCTTCTGAGCAGGCTGAGTGAGGTGTAGATCAGACACGTGTATATACTCTATCTCTGTCTTCTACCTTTGCTGTTCCTTCTGAGCAGGCTGAGTGAGACACGTGGATATACTCTATCTCTGTCTTCTACTTCTGCTGTTCCTTCTGAGCAGGCTAAGTGAGACACGTGGATATACTCTATCTCTGTCTTCTACCTCTGCTGTTCCTTCTGAACAGGCTGAGTGAGGTGTAGATCAGAAACGTGGATATACTCTATCTCTGTCTTCTACCTCTGCTGTTCCTTCTGAGCAGGCTGAGTGAGGTGTAGATCAGACAGGTGTATATACTCTATCTCTGTCTTCTACCTCTGCTGTTCCTTCTGAGCAGGCTGAGTGAGACACGTGGATATACTATATCTCTGTCTTCTACCTCTGCTGTTCCTTCCGAGCAGGCTGAGTGAGGTGTAGATCAGACACGTGGATATACTCTATCTCTGTCTTCTACCTCTGCTCTTCCTTCTGAGCAGGCTGAGTGAGACACGTGGATATACTCTATCTCTATCTTCTACCTCTGCTGTTCCTTCTGAGCAGGCTGAGTGAGACACGTGGATATACTCTATCTCTGTCTTCTGCCTCTGCTGTTCCTTCTGAGCAGGCTGAGTGAGGTGTAGATCAGACACGTGGATATACTCTATCTCTGTCTTCTACCTCTGCTGTTCATTCTGAGCAGGCTGAGTGAGACACGTGGATATACTCTATCTCTGTCTTCTACCTCTGCTGTTCCTTCTGAGCAGGCTGAGTGAGGTGTAGATCAGACAAGTGGATATACTCTATCTCTGTCTTCTACATCTGCTGTTCCTTCTGAGCAGGCTGATTGAGGTGTAGATCAGACACGTGGATATACTCTATCTCTGTCTTCTACCTCTGCTGTTCCTTCTGATCAGGCTGAGTGAGACACTTGGATATACTCTATCTCTGTCTTCTACCTCTGCTGTTCCTTCTGAGCAGGCTGAGTGAGGTGTAGATCAGACACGTGTATATACTCTATCTCTGTCTTCGACCTCTGCTGTTCCTTCTGAGCAGGCTGAGTGAGACACGTGGATATACTCTATCTCTGTCTTCTACTTCTGCTGTTCCTTCTGAGCAGGCTAAGTGAGACACGTGGATATACTCTATCTCTGTCTTCTACCTCTGCTGTTCCTTCTGAACAGGCTGAGTGAGGTGTAGATCAGAAACGTGGATATACTCTATCTCTGTCTTCTACCTCTGCTGTTCCTTCTGAGCAGGCTGAGTGAGACACGTGGATATACTCTATCTCTGTCTTGTACCTCTGTTGTTCCTTCTGAGCAGGCAGAGTGAGGTGTCGATCAGACACGTGGATATACTCTATCTCTGTCTTCTACTTCTGCTGTTTCTTCTGAGCAGGCTGAGTGAGACACGTGGATATACTCTATCTCTGTCTTCTACCTCTGCTGTTCCTTCTGAGCAGGCTGAGTGAGACACGTGGATATACTCTATCTATGTCTCCTACCTCTGCTGTTCCTTCTGAGCAGGCTGAGTGAGGTGTAGATCAGACACGTGGATACACTCTATCGCTGTCTTCTACCTCTGCTGTTCCTTCTGAGCAGGCTGAGTGAGACACGAGGATATACTATATCTCTGTCTTCTACCTCTGCTGTTCCTTCCGAGCAGGCTGAGTGAGGTGTAGATCAGACACGTGGATATACTCTATCTCTGTCTTCTACCTCTGCTCTTCCTTCTGAGCAGGCTGAGTGAGACACGTGGATATACTCTATCTCTATCTTCTACCTCTGCTGTTCCTTCTGAGCAGGCTGAGTGAGACACGTGGATATACTCTATCTTTGTCTTCTGCCTCTGCTGTTCCTTCTGAGCAGGCTGAGTGAGGTGTAGATCAGACACGTGGATATACTCTATCTCTGTCTTCTACCTCTGCTGTTCATTCTGAGCAGGCTGAGTGAGACACGTGGATATACTCCATCTCTGTCTTCTACCTCTGCTGTTCCTTCTGAGCAGGCTGAGTGAGGTGTATATCAGACACGTGGATATACTCTATCTCTGTCTTCTACCTCTGCTGTTCCTTCTGATCAGGCTGAGTGAGACACTTGGATATACTCTATCTCTGTCTTCTACCTCTGCTGTTCCTTCTGAGCAGGCTGAGTGAGGTGTAGATCAGACACGTGGATATACTCTATCTCTGTATTCTACCTCTGCTGTTCCTTCTGAGCAGGCTGAGAGAGACACGTGGATATACTCTATCTCTGTCTTCTACTTCTGCTGTTCCTTCTGAGCAGGCTAAGTGAGACACGTGGATATACTCTATCTCTGTCTTCTACCTCTGCTGTTCCTTCTGATCAGGCTGAGTGAGACACTTGGATATACTCTATCTCTGTCTTCTACCTCTGCTGTTCCTTCTGAGCAGGCTGAGTGAGGTGTAGATCAGACACGTGTATATACTCTATCTCTGTCTTCTACCTCTGCTGTTCCTTCTGAGCAGGCTGAGTGAGACACGTGGATATACTCTATCTCTGTCTTTTACTTCTGCTGTTCCTTCTGAGCAGGCTAAGTGAGACACGTGGATATACTCTATCTCTGTCTTCTACCTCTGCTGTTCCTTCTGAACAGGCTGAGTGAGGTGTAGATCAGAAACGTGGATATACTCTATCTCTGTCTTCTACCTCTGCTGTTTCTTCTGAGCAGGCTGAGTGAGACACGTGGATATACTCTATCTCTGTCTTCTACCTCTGCTGTTCCTACTGAGCAGGCTGAGTGAGGTGTAGATCAGACAAGTGGATATACTCTATCTCTGTCTTCTAACTCTGCTGTTCCTTCTGAGCAGGCTGATTGAGGTGTAGATCAGACACGTGGATATACTCTATCTCTGTCTTCTACCTCTGCTGTTCCTTCTGATCAGGCTGAGTGAGACACTTGGATATACTCTATCTCTGTCTTCTACCTCTGCTGTGCCTTCTGAGCAGGCTGAGTGAGGTGTAGATCAGACACGTGTATATACTCTATTTCTGTCTTCTACCTCTGCTGTTCCTTCTGAGCAGGCTGAGTGAGACACGTGGATATACTCTATCTCTGTCTTCTACTTCTGCTGTTCCTTCTGAGCAGGCTAAGTGAGACACGTGGATATACTCTATCTCTGTCTTCTACCTCTGCTGTTCCTTCTGAACAGGCTGAGTGAGGTGTAGATCAGAAACGTGGATATACTCTATCTCTGTCTTCTACCTCTGCTGTTCCTTCTGAGCAGGCTGAGTGAGGTGTAGATCAGACAGGTGTATATACTCTATCTCTGTCTTCTACCTCTGCTGTTCCTTCTGAGCAGGCTGAGTGAGACACGTGGATATACTATATCTCTGTCTTCTACCTCTGCTGTTCCTTCCGAGCAGGCTGAGTGAGGTGTAGATCAGACACGTGGATATACTCTATCTCTGTCTTCTACCTCTGCTCTTCCTTCTGAGCAGGCTGAGTGAGACACGTGGATATACTCTATCTCTATCTTCTACCTCTGCTGTTCCTTCTGAGCAGGCTGAGTGAGACACGTGGATATACTCTATCTCTGTCTTCTGCCTCTGCTGTTCCTTCTGAGCAGGCTGAGTGAGGTGTAGATCAGACAGGTGTATATACTCTATCTCTGTCTTCTACCTCTGCTGTTCCTTCTGAGCAGGCTGAGTGAGACACGTGGATATACTATATCTCTGTCTTCTACCTCTGCTGTTCCTTCCGAGCAGGCTGAGTAAGGTGTAGATCAGACACGTGGATATACTCTATCTCTGTCTTCTACCTCTGCTCTTCCTTCTGAGCAGGCTGAGTGAGACACGTGGATATACTCTATCTCTATCTTCTACCTCTGCTGTTCCTTCTGAGCAGGCTGAGTGAGACACGTGGATATACTCTATCTCTGTCTTCTGCCTCTGCTGTTCCTTCTGAGCAGGCTGAGTGAGGTGTAGATCAGACACGTGGATATACTCTATCTCTGTCTTCTACCTCTGCTGTTCATTCTGAGCAGGCTGAGTGAGACACGTGGATATACTCTATCTCTGTCTTTTACCTCTGCTGTTCCTTCTGAGCAGGCTGAGTGAGGTGTAGATCAGACAAGTGGATATACTCTATCTCTGTCTTCTACCTCTGCTGTTCCTTCTGAGCAGGCTGATTGAGGTGTAGATCAGACACGTGGATATACACTATCTCTGTCTTCTACCTCTGCTGTTCCTTCTGATCAGGCTGAGTGAGACACTTGGATATACTCTATCTCTGTCTTCTACCTCTGCTGTTCCTTCTGAGCAGGCTGAGTGAGGTGTAGATCAGACACGTGTATATACTCTATCTCTGTCTTCTACCTCTGCTGTTCCTTCTGAGCAGGCTGAGTGAGACACGTGGATATACTCTATCTCTGTCTTCTACTTCTGCTGTTCCTTCTGAGCAGGCTAAGTGAGACACGTGGATATACTCTATCTCTGTCTTCTACCTCTGCTGTTCCTTCTGAACAGGCTGAGTGAGGTGTAGATCAGAAACGTGGATATACTCTATCTCTGTCTTCTACCTCTGCTGTTCCTTCTGAGCAGGCTGAGTGAGACACGTGGATATACTCTATCTCTGTCTTGTACCTCTGTTGTTCCTTCTGAGCAGGCAGAGTGAGGTGTCGATCAGACACGTGGATATACTCTATCTCTGTCTTCTACCTCTGCTGTTTCTTCTGAGCAGGCTGAGTGAGACACGTGGATATACTCTATCTCTGTCTTCTACCTCTGCTGTTCCTTCTGAGCAGGCTGAGTGAGACACGTGGATATACTCTATCTATGTCTCCTACCTCTGCTGTTCCTTCTGAGCAGGCTGAGTGAGGTGTAGATCAGACACGTGGATACACTCTATCGCTGTCTTCTACCTCTGCTGTTCCTTCTGAGCAGGCTGAGTGAGACACGAGGATATACTATATCTCTGTCTTCTACCTCTGCTGTTCCTTCCGAGCAGGCTGAGTGAGGTGTAGATCAGACACGTGGATATACTCTATCTCTGTCTTCTACCTCTGCTCTTCCTTCTGAGCAGGCTGAGTGAGACACGTGGATTTACTCTATCTCTATCTTCTACCTCTGCTGTTCCTTCTGAGCAGGCTGAGTGAGACACGTGGATATACTCTATCTTTGTCTTCTGCCTCTGCTGTTCCTTCTGAGCAGGCTGAGTGAGGTGTAGATCAGACACGTGGATATACTCTATCTCTGTCTTCTACCTCTGCTGTTCATTCTGAGCAGGCTGAGTGAGACACGTGGATATACTCCATCTCTGTCTTCTACCTCTGCTGTTCCTTCTGAGCAGGCTGAGTGAGGTGTATATCAGACACGTGGATATACTCTATCTCTGTCTTCTACCTCTGCTGTTCCTTCTGATCAGGCTGAGTGAGACACTTGGATATACTCTATCTCTGTCTTCTACCTCTGCTGTTCCTTCTGAGCAGGCTGAGTGAGGTGTAGATCAGACACGTGGATATACTCTATCTCTGTATTCTACCTCTGCTGTTCCTTCTGAGCAGGCTGAGAGAGACACGTGGATATACTCTATCTCTGTCTTCTACTTCTGCTGTTCCTTCTGAGCAGGCTAAGTGAGACACGTGGATATACTCTATCTCTGTCTTCTACCTCTGCTGTTCCTTCTGATCAGGCTGAGTGAGACACTTGGATATACTCTATCTCTGTCTTCTACCTCTGCTGTTCCTTCTGAGCAGGCTGAGTGAGGTGTAGATCAGACACGTGTATATACTCTATCTCTGTCTTCTACCTCTGCTGTTCCTTCTGAGCAGGCTGAGTGAGACACGTGGATATACTCTATCTCTGTCTTTTACTTCTGCTGTTCCTTCTGAGCAGGCTAAGTGAGACACGTGGATATACTCTATCTCTGTCTTCTACCTCTGCTGTTCCTTCTGAACAGGCTGAGTGAGGTGTAGATCAGAAACGTGGATATACTCTATCTCTGTCTTCTACCTCTGCTGTTTCTTCTGAGCAGGCTGAGTGAGACACGTGGATATACTCTATCTCTGTCTTCTACCTCTGCTGTTCCTTCTGAGCAGGCTGAGTGAGACACGTGGATATACTCTTTCTCTGTCTTCTACCTCTGCTGTTCCTTCTGAGCAGGCTGAGTGAGGTGTAGATCAGACACGTGGATATACTCTATCTCTGTCTTCTACCTCTGCTGTTCATTCTGATCAGGCTGAGTGAGACACGTAGATATACTCTATCTCTGTCTTCTACCTCTGCTGTTCCTTCTGAGCAGACTGAGTGAGGTGTAGATCAGACAAGTGGATATACTCTATCTCTGTCTTCTACCTCTGCTGTTCCTTCTGAGCAGACTGAGTGAGGTGTAGATCAGACACGTGGATATACTATATCTCTGTCTTCTACCTCTGCTGTTCCTTCCGAGCAGGCTGAGTGAGGTGTAGATCAGACAAGTGGATATACTCTATCGCTGTCTTCTACCTCTGCTGTTCCTTCTGAGCAGGCTGAGTGAGACACGTGGATATACTATATCTCTGTCTTCTACCTCTGCTGTTCCTTCCGAGCAGGCTGAGTGAGGTGTAGATCAGACACGTGGATATACTCTATCTGTGTCTTCTACCTCTGCTCTTCCTTCTGAGCAGGCTGAGTGAGACACGTGGATATACTCTATCTCTATCTTCTACCTCTGCTGTTCCTTCTGAGCAGGCTGAGTGAGACACGTGGATATACTCTATCTCTGTCTTCTGCCTCTGCTGTTCCTTCTGAGCAGGCTGAGTGAGGTGTAGATCAGACACGTGGATATACTCTATCTCTGTCTTCTACCTCTGCTGTTCCTTCTGAGCAGGCTGATTGAGGTGTAGATCAGACAGGTGGATATACTCTATCTCTGTATTCTACCTCTGCTGTTCCTTCTGATCAGGCTGAGTGAGACACTTGGATATACTCTATCTCTGTCTTCTACCTCTGCTGTTCCTTCTGAGCAGGCTGAGTGAGGTATAGATCAGACACGTGGATATACTCTATCTCTGTCTTCTACCTCTGCTGTTCCTTCTGAGCAGGCTGAGTGAGACACGTGGATATACTCTATCTCTGTCTTCTACTTCTGCTGTTCCTTCTGAGCAGGCTAAGTGAGACACGTGGATATACTCTATCTCTGTCTTCTACCTCTGCTGTTCCTTCTGAACAGGCTGAGTGAGGTGTAGATCAGAAACGTGGATATACTCTATCTCTGTCTTCTACCTCTGCTGTTCCTTCTGAGCAGTCTGAGTGAGACACGTGGATATACTCTATCTCTGTATTGTACCTCTGCTGTTCCTTCTGAGCAGGTTGAGTGAGGTGTAGATCAGACACGTGTATATACTCTATCTCTGTCTTCTACCTCGGCTGTTCATTCTGAGCAGGCTGAGTGAGACACGTGGATATACTCTATCTCTGTCTTCTACCTCTGCTGTTCCTTCCGAGCAGGCTGAGTGAGATACGTGGATATACTCTATATCTGTCTTCCATCTATGCTGTTCCTTTTGAGCAGGCTGAGTGAGGTGTAGATCAGACACGTGGATATACTATATATCTGTCTTCTACCTCTGCTGTTCCTTCTGAGCAAGCTGAGTGAGACACGTGGATATACTCTATCTCTGTCTTCTACCTCTGCTGTTCCTTCTGAGCAGGCTGAATGAGATACGTGGATATACTCTATATCTGTCTTCTATCTATGCTGTTCCTTCTGAGCAGGCTGAGTGAGGTGTAGATCAGACACGTGGATATACTCTATCTCTGTCTTCTACCTCTGCTGTTCATTCTGAGCAGGCCGAGTGAGACACGTGGATATACTCTATCTCTGTCTTCTACCTCTGCTGATCCTTCTGAGCAGGATGAGTGAGGTGTAGATCAGACACGTGGATATACTCTATCTCTGTCTTCTACCTCTGCTGTTCCTTCTAATCAGGCTGAGTGAGGTGTAGATCAGACACGTAGATATACTCTATCTCTGTCTTCTACCTCTGCTGTTCCTTCTGAGCAAGCTGAGTGAGACACGTGGATATACTCTATCTCTGTCTTCTACCTCTGCTGTTCCTTCTGATCAGGCTGAGTGAGACACTTGGATATACTCTATCTCTGTCTTCTACCTCTGCTGTTCCTTCTGAGCAGGCTGAGTGAGGTGTAGATCAGACACGTGTATATACTCTATCTCTGTCTTCTACCTCTGCTGTTCCTTCTGAGCAGGCTGAGTGAGACACGTGGATATACTCTATCTCTGTCTTTTACTTCTGCTGTTCCTTCTGAGCAGGCTAAGTGAGACACGTGGATATACTCTATCTCTGTCTTCTACCTCTGCTGTTCCTTCTGAACAGGCTGAGTGAGGTGTAGATCAGAAACGTGGATATACTCTATCTCTGTCTTCTACCTCTGCTGTTTCTTCTGAGCAGGCTGAGTGAGACACGTGGATATACTCTATCTCTGTCTTCTACCTCTGCTGTTCCTTCTGAGCAGGCTGAGTGAGACACGTGGATATACTCTTTCTCTGTCTTCTACCTCTGCTGTTCCTTCTGAGCAGGCTGAGTGAGGTGTAGATCAGACACGTGGATATACTCTATCTCTGTCTTCTACCTCTGCTGTTCATTCTGATCAGGCTGAGTGAGACACGTAGATATACTCTATCTCTGTCTTCTACCTCTGCTGTTCCTTCTGAGCAGACTGAGTGAGGTGTAGATCAGACAAGTGGATATACTCTATCTCTGTCTTCTACCTCTGCTGTTCCTTCTGAGCAGACTGAGTGAGGTGTAGATCAGACACGTGGATATACTATATCTCTGTCTTCTACCTCTGCTGTTCCTTCCGAGCAGGCTGAGTGAGGTGTAGATCAGACAAGTGGATATACTCTATCGCTGTCTTCTACCTCTGCTGTTCCTTCTGAGCAGGCTGAGTGAGACACGTGGATATACTATATCTCTGTCTTCTACCTCTGCTGTTCCTTCCGAGCAGGCTGAGTGAGGTGTAGATCAGACACGTGGATATACTCTATCTGTGTCTTCTACCTCTGCTCTTCCTTCTGAGCAGGCTGAGTGAGACACGTGGATATACTCTATCTCTATCTTCTACCTCTGCTGTTCCTTCTGAGCAGGCTGAGTGAGACACGTGGATATACTCTATCTCTGTCTTCTGCCTCTGCTGTTCCTTCTGAGCAGGCTGAGTGAGGTGTAGATCAGACACGTGGATATACTCTATCTCTGTCTTCTACCTCTGCTGTTCCTTCTGAGCAGGCTGATTGAGGTGTAGATCAGACAGGTGGATATACTCTATCTCTGTATTCTACCTCTGCTGTTCCTTCTGATCAGGCTGAGTGAGACACTTGGATATACTCTATCTCTGTCTTCTACCTCTGCTGTTCCTTCTGAGCAGGCTGAGTGAGGTATAGATCAGACACGTGGATATACTCTATCTCTGTCTTCTACCTCTGCTGTTCCTTCTGAGCAGGCTGAGTGAGACACGTGGATATACTCTATCTCTGTCTTCTACTTCTGCTGTTCCTTCTGAGCAGGCTAAGTAAGACACGTGGATATACTCTATCTCTGTCTTCTACCTCTGCTGTTCCTTCTGAACAGGCTGAGTGAGGTGTAGATCAGAAACGTGGATATACTCTATCTCTGTCTTCTACCTCTGCTGTTCCTTCTGAGCAGTCTGAGTGAGACACGTGGATATACTCTATCTCTGTATTGTACCTCTGCTGTTCCTTCTGAGCAGGTTGAGTGAGGTGTAGATCAGACACGTGTATATACTCTATCTCTGTCTTCTACCTCGGCTGTTCATTCTGAGCAGGCTGAGTGAGACACGTGGATATACTCTATCTCTGTCTTCTACCTCTGCTGTTCCTTCCGAGCAGGCTGAGTGAGATACGTGGATATACTCTATATCTGTCTTCCATCTATGCTGTTCCTTTTGAGCAGGCTGAGTGAGGTGTAGATCAGACACGTGGATATACTATATATCTGTCTTCTACCTCTGCTGTTCCTTCTGAGCAAGCTGAGTGAGACACGTGGATATACTCTATCTCTGTCTTCTACCTCTGCTGTTCCTTCTGAGCAGGCTGAATGAGATACGTGGATATACTCTATATCTGTCTTCTATCTATGCTGTTCCTTCTGAGCAGGCTGAGTGAGGTGTAGATCAGACACGTGGATATACTCTATCTCTGTCTTCTACCTCTGCTGTTCATTCTGAGCAGGCCGAGTGAGACACGTGGATATACTCTATCTCTGTCTTCTACCTCTGCTGATCCTTCTGAGCAGGATGAGTGAGGTGTAGATCAGACACGTGGATATACTCTATCTCTGTCTTCTACCTCTGCTGTTCCTTCTAATCAGGCTGAGTGAGGTGTAGATCAGACACGTAGATATACTCTATCTCTGTCTTCTACCTCTGCTGTTCCTTCTGACCAGGCTGAGTGAGGTGTAGATCAGACACGTGGATATACTCTATCTCTGTCTTCTATCTCTGCTGTTCCTTCTGAGCAGGCTGAGTGAGACACGTGGATATACTCTATCTCTGTCTTCTACCTCTGCTGTTCCTTCTGAGCAGGCTGAGTGAGGTGTAGATCAGACACGTGGATATACTCTATCTCTGTCTTCTACCTCTGCTGTTCCTTCTGAGCAGGCTGAGTGAGACACGTGGATATACTCTATCTCTGTCTTCTACCTCTGCTGTTCCTTCTGAGCAGGCTGAGTGAGATACGTGGATATACTCTATATCTGTCTTCCATCTATGCTGTTCCTTTTGAGCAGGCTGAGTGAGGTGTAGATCAGACACGTGGATATACTATATATCTGTCTTCTACCTCTGCTGTTCCTTCTGAGCAAGCTGAGTGAGACACGTGGATATACTCTATCTCTGTCTTCCACCTCTGCTGTTCCTTCTGAGCAGGCTGAATGAGATACGTGGATATACTCTATATCTGTCTTCTATCTATGCTGTTCCTTCTGAGCAGGCTGAGTGAGGTGTAGATCAGACACGTGGATATACTCTATCTCTGTCTTCTACCTCTGCTGTTCATTCTGAGCAGGCTGAGTGAGACACGTGGATATACTCTATCTCTGTCTTCTACCTATGCTGTTCCTTCTGATCAGGCGGAGTGAGGTGTAGATCAGACACGTGGATATACTATATCTCTGTCTTCTACCTCTGCTGTTCCTTCTGACCAGGCTGAATGAGGTGTAGATCAGACACGTGGATATACTCTATCTCTGTCTTCTACCTCTGCTGTTCCTTCTGAGCAGGCTGAGTGAGACACGTGGATATACTCTATCTCTGTTTTCTACCTCTGCTGTTCATTATGTGCAGGCTGAGTGAGACACGTGGATATACTCTATCTCTGTCTTCTACCTCTGCTGTTCCTTCTGAACAGGCTGAGTGAGGTGTAGATCAGAAACGTGGATATACTATATCTCTGTCTTCTACCTCTGCTGTTTCTTCTGAGCAGGCTGAGTGAGACACGTGGATATACTCTATCTCTGTCTTCTACCTCTGCTGTTCCTACTGAGCAGGCTGAGTGAGGTGTAGATCAGACAAGTGGATATACTCTATCTCTGTCTTCTAACTCTGCTGTTCCTTCTGAGCAGGCTGATTGAGGTGTAGATCAGACACGTGGATATACTCTATCTCTGTCTTCTACCTCTGCTGTTCCTTCTGATCAGGCTGAGTGAGACACTTGGATATACTCTATCTCTGTCTTCTACCTCTGCTGTTCCTTCTGAGCAGGCTGAGTGAGGTGTAGATCAGACACGTGTATATACTCTATTTCTGTCTTCTACCTCTGCTGTTCCTTCTGAGCAGGCTGAGTGAGACACGTGGATATACTCTATCTCTGTCTTCTACTTCTGCTGTTCCTTTTGAGCAGGCTAAGTGAGACACGTGGATATACTCTATCTCTGTCTTCTACCTCTGCTGTTCCTTCTGAACAGGCTGAGTGAGGTGTAGATCAGAAACGTGGATATACTCTATCTCTGTCTTCTACCTCTGCTGTTCCTTCTGAGCAGGCTGAGTGAGGTGTAGATCAGACAGGTGTATATACTCTATCTCTGTCTTCTACCTCTGCTGTTCCTTCTGAGCAGGCTGAGTGAGACACGTGGATATACTATATCTCTGTCTTCTACCTATGCTGTTCCTTCCGAGCAGGCTGAGTGAGGTGTAGATCAGACACGTGGATATACTCTATCTCTGTCTTCTACCTCTGCTCTTCCTTCTGAGCAGGCTGAGTGAGACACGTGGATATACTCTATCTCTATCTTCTACCTCTGCTGTTCCTTCTGAGCAGGCTGAGTGAGACACGTGGATATACTCTATCTCTGTCTTCTGCCTCTGCTGTTCCTTCTGAGCAGGCTGAGTGAGGTGTAGATCAGACAGGTGTATATACTCTATCTCTGTCTTCTACCTCTGCTGTTCCTTCTGAGCAGGCTGAGTGAGACACGTGGATATACTATATCTCTGTCTTCTACCTCTGCTGTTCCTTCCGAGCAGGCTGAGTGAGGTGTAGATCAGACACGTGGATATACTCTATCTCTGTCTTCTACCTCTGCTCTTCCTTCTGAGCAGGCTGAGTGAGACACGTGGATATACTCTATCTCTATCTTCTACCTCTGCTGTTCCTTCTGAGCAGGCTGAGTGAGACACGTGGATATACTCTATCTCTGTCTTCTGCCTCTGCTGTTCCTTCTGAGCAGGCTGAGTGAGGTGTAGATCAGACACGTGGATATACTCTATCTCTGTCTTCTACCTCTGCTGTTCATTCTGAGCAGGCTGAGTGAGACACGTGGATATACTCTATCTCTGTCTTTTACCTCTGCTGTTCCTTCTGAGCAGGCTGAGTGAGGTGTAGATCAGACAAGTGGATATACTCTATATCTGTCTTCTACCTCTGCTGTTCCTTCTGAGCAGGCTGATTGAGGTGTAGATCAGACACGTGGATATACACTATCTCTGTCTTCTACCTCTGCTGTTCCTTCTGATCAGGCTGAGTGAGACACTTGGATATACTCTATCTCTGTCTTCTACCTCTGCTGTTCCTTCTGAGCAGGCTGAGTGAGGTGTAGATCAGACACGTGTATATACTCTATCTCTGTCTTCTACCTCTGCTGTTCCTTCTGAGCAGGCTGAGTGAGACACGTGGATATACTCTATCTCTGTCTTCTACTTCTGCTGTTCCTTCTGAGCAGGCTAAGTGAGACACGTGGATATACTCTATCTCTGTCTTCTACCTCTGCTGTTCCTTCTGAACAGGCTGAGTGAGGTGTAGATCAGAAACGTGGATATACTCTATCTCTGTCTTCTACCTCTGCTGTTCCTTCTGAGCAGGCTGAGTGAGACACGTGGATATACTCTATCTCTGTCTTGTACCTCTGTTGTTCCTTCTGAGCAGGCAGAGTGAGGTGTCGATCAGACACGTGGATATACTCTATCTCTGTCTTCTACCTCTGCTGTTTCTTCTGAGCAGGCTGAGTGAGACACGTGGATATACTCTATCTCTGTCTTCTACCTCTGCTGTTCCTTCTGAGCAGGCTGAGTGAGACACGTGGATATACTCTATCTATGTCTCCTACCTCTGCTGTTCCTTCTGAGCAGGCTGAGTGAGGTGTAGATCAGACACGTGGATACACTCTATCGCTGTCTTCTACCTCTGCTGTTCCTTCTGAGCAGGCTAAGTGAGACACGAGGATATACTATATCTCTGTCTTCTACCTCTGCTGTTCCTTCCGAGCAGGCTGAGTGAGGTGTAGATCAGACACGTGGATATACTCTATCTCTGTCTTCTACCTCTGCTCTTCCTTCTGAGCAGGCTGAGTGAGACACGTGGATTTACTCTATCTCTATCTTCTACCTCTGCTGTTCCTTCTGAGCAGGCTGAGTGAGACACGTGGATATACTCTATCTTTGTCTTCTGCCTCTGCTGTTCCTTCTGAGCAGGCTGAGTGAGGTGTAGATCAGACACGTGGATATACTCTATCTCTGTCTTCTACCTCTGCTGTTCATTCTGAGCAGGCTGAGTGAGACACGTGGATATACTCCATCTCTGTCTTCTACCTCTGCTGTTCCTTCTGAGCAGGCTGAGTGAGGTGTATATCAGACACGTGGATATACTCTATCTCTGTCTTCTACCTCTGCTGTTCCTTCTGATCAGGCTGAGTGAGACACTTGGATATACTCTATCTCTGTCTTCTACCTCTGCTGTTCCTTCTGAGCAGGCTGAGTGAGGTGTAGATCAGACACGTGGATATACTCTATCTCTGTATTCTACCTCTGCTGTTCCTTCTGAGCAGGCTGAGAGAGACACGTGGATATACTCTATCTCTGTCTTCTACTTCTGCTGTTCCTTCTGAGCAGGCTAAGTGAGACACGTGGATATACTCTATCTCTGTCTTCTACCTCTGCTGTTCCTTCTGATCAGGCTGAGTGAGACACTTGGATATACTCTATCTCTGTCTTCTACCTCTGCTGTTCCTTCTGAGCAGGCTGAGTGAGGTGTAGATCAGACACGTGTATATACTCTATCTCTGTCTTCTACCTCTGCTGTTCCTTCTGAGCAGGCTGAGTGAGACACGTGGATATACTCTATCTCTGTCTTTTACTTCTGCTGTTCCTTCTGAGCAGGCTAAGTGAGACACGTGGATATACTCTATCTCTGTCTTCTACCTCTGCTGTTCCTTCTGAACAGGCTGAGTGAGGTGTAGATCAGAAACGTGGATATACTCTATCTCTGTCTTCTACCTCTGCTGTTTCTTCTGAGCAGGCTGAGTGAGACACGTGGATATACTCTATCTCTGTCTTCTACCTCTGCTGTTCCTTCTGAGCAGGCTGAGTGAGACACGTGGATATACTCTTTCTCTGTCTTCTACCTCTGCTGTTCCTTCTGAGCCGGCTGAGTGAGGTGTAGATCAGACACGTGGATATACTCTATCTCTGTCTTCTACCTCTGCTGTTCATTCTGATCAGGCTGAGTGAGACACGTAGATATACTCTATCTCTGTCTTCTACCTCTGCTGTTCCTTCTGAGCAGACTGAGTGAGGTGTAGATCAGACAAGTGGATATACTCTATCTCTGTCTTCTACCTCTGCTGTTCCTTCTGAGCAGACTGAGTGAGGTGTTGATCAGACACGTGGATATACTATATCTCTGTCTTCTACCTCTGCTGTTCCTTCCGAGCAGGCTGAGTGAGGTGTAGATCAGACAAGTGGATATACTCTATCGCTGTCTTCTACCTCTGCTGTTCCTTCTGAGCAGGCTGAGTGAGACACGTGGATATACTATATCTCTGTCTTCTACCTCTGCTGTTCCTTCCGAGCAGGCTGAGTGAGACACTTGGATATACTCTATCTCTGTCTTCTACCTCTGCTGTTCCTTCTGAGCAGGCTGAGTGAGGTGTAGATCAGACACGTGTATATACTCTATCTCTGTCTTCTACCTCTGCTGTTCCTTCTGAGCAGGCTGAGTGAGACACGTGGATATACTCTATCTCTGTCTTCTACTTCTGCTGTTCCTTCTGAGCAGGCTAAGTGAGACACGTGGATATACTCTATCTCTGTCTTCTACCTCTGCTGTTCCTTCTGAACAGGCTGAGTGAGGTGTAGATCAGAAACGTGGATATACTCTATCTCTGTCTTCTACCTCTGCTGTTCCTTCTGAGCAGGCTGAGTGAGACACGTGGATATACTCTATCTCTGTCTTGTACCTCTGTTGTTCCTTCTGAGCAGGCAGAGTGAGGTGTCGATCAGACACGTGGATATACTCTATCTCTGTCTTCTACCTCTGCTGTTTCTTCTGAGCAGGCTGAGTGAGACACGTGGATATACTCTATCTCTGTCTTCTACCTCTGCTGTTCCTTCTGAGCAGGCTGAGTGAGACACGTGGATATACTCTATCTATGTCTCCTACCTCTGCTGTTCCTTCTGAGCAGGCTGAGTGAGGTGTAGATCAGACACGTGGATACACTCTATCGCTGTCTTCTACCTCTGCTGTTCCTTCTGAGCAGGCTGAGTGAGACACGAGGATATACTATATCTCTGTCTTCTACCTCTGCTGTTCCTTCCGAGCAGGCTGAGTGAGGTGTAGATCAGACACGTGGATATACTCTATCTCTGTCTTCTACCTCTGCTCTTCCTTCTGAGCAGGCTGAGTGAGACACGTGGATTTACTCTATCTCTATCTTCTACCTCTGCTGTTCCTTCTGAGCAGGCTGAGTGAGACACGTGGATATACTCTATCTTTGTCTTCTGCCTCTGCTGTTCCTTCTGAGCAGGCTGAGTGAGGTGTAGATCAGACACGTGGATATACTCTATCTCTGTCTTCTACCTCTGCTGTTCATTCTGAGCAGGCTGAGTGAGACACGTGGATATACTCCATCTCTGTCTTCTACCTCTGCTGTTCCTTCTGAGCAGGATGAGTGAGGTGTATATCAGACACGTGGATATACTCTATCTCTGTCTTCTACCTCTGCTGTTCCTTCTGATCAGGCTGAGTGAGACACTTGGATATACTCTATCTCTGTCTTCTACCTCTGCTGTTCCTTCTGAGCAGGCTGAGTGAGGTGTAGATCAGACACGTGGATATACTCTATCTCTGTATTCTACCTCTGCTGTTTCTTCTGAGCAGGCTGAGAGAGACACGTGGATATACTCTATCTCTGTCTTCTACTTCTGCTGTTCCTTCTGAGCAGGCTAAGTGAGACACGTGGATATACTCTATCTCTGTCTTCTACCTCTGCTGTTCCTTCTGATCAGGCTAAGTGAGACACGTGGATATACTCTATCTCTGTCTTCTACCTCTGCTGTTCCTTCTGAGCAGGCTGAGTGAGGTGTAGATCAGACACGTGTATATACTCTATCTCTGTCTTCTACCTCTGCTGTTCCTTCTGAGCAGGCTGAGTGAGACACGTGGATATACTCTATCTCTGTCTTTTACTTCTGCTGTTCCTTCTGAGCAGGCTAAGTGAGACACGTGGATATACTCTATCTCTGTCTTCTACCTCTGCTGTTCCTTCTGAACAGGCTGAGTGAGGTGTAGATCAGAAACGTGGATATACTCTATCTCTGTCTTCTACCTCTGCTGTTTGTTCTGAGCAGGCTGAGTGAGACACGTGGATATACTCTATCTCTGTCTTCTACTTCTGCTGTTCCTTCTGAGAAGGCTAAGTGAGACACGTGGATATACTCTATCTCTGTCTTCTACCTCTGCTGTTCCTTCTGAGCAGGCTGAGTGAGGTGTAGATCAGACACGTGTATATACTCTATCTCTGTCTTCTACCTCTGCTGTTCCTTCTGAGCAGGCTGAGTGAGACACGTGGATATACTCTATCTCTGTCTTTTACTTCTGCTGTTCCTTCTGAGCAGGCTAAGTGAGACACGTGGATATACTCTATCTCTGTCTTCTACCTCTGCTGTTCCTTCTGAACAGGCTGAGTGAGGTGTAGATCAGAAACGTGGATATACTCTATCTCTGTCTTCTACCTCTGCTGTTTCTTCTGAGCAGGCTGAGTGAGACACGTGGATATACTCTATCTCTGTCTTCTACCTCTGCTGTTCCTTCTGAGCAGGCTGAGTGAGACACGTGGATATACTCTTTCTCTGTCTTCTACCTCTGCTGTTCCTTCTGAGCAGGCTGAGTGAGGTGTAGATCAGACACGTGGATATACTCTATCTCTGTCTTCTACCTCTGCTGTTCATTCTGATCAGGCTGAGTGAGACACGTAGATATACTCTATCTCTGTCTTCTACCTCTGCTGTTCCTTCTGAGCAGACTGAGTGAGGTGTAGATCAGACAAGTGGATATACTCTATCTCTGTCTTCTACCTCTGCTGTTCCTTCTGAGCAGACTGAGTGAGGTGTTGATCAGACACGTGGATATACTATATCTCTGTCTTCTACCTCTGCTGTTCCTTCCGAGCAGGCTGAGTGAGGTGTAGATCAGACAAGTGGATATACTCTATCGCTGTCTTCTACCTCTGCTGTTCCTTCTGAGCAGGCTGAGTGAGACACGTGGATATACTATATCTCTGTCTTCTACCTCTGCTGTTCCTTCCGAGCAGGCTGAGTGAGGTGTAGATCAGACACGTGGATATACTCTATCTGTGTCTTCTACCTCTGCTCTTCCTTCTGAGCAGGCTGAGTGAGACACGTGGATATACTCTATCTCTATCTTCTACCTCTGCTGTTCCTTCTGAGCAGGCTGAGTGAGACACGTGGATATACTCTATCTCTGTCTTCTGCCTCTGCTGTTCCTTCTGAGCAGGCTGAGTGAGGTGTAGATCAGACACGTGGATATACTCTATCTCTGTCTTCTACCTCTGCTGTTCCTTCTGAGCAGGCTGATTGAGGTGTAGATCAGACAGGTGGATATACTCTATCTCTGTATTCTACCTCTGCTGTTCCTTCTGATCAGGCTGAGTGAGACACTTGGATATACTCTATCTCTGTCTTCTACCTCTGCTGTTCCTTCTGAGCAGGCTGAGTGAGGTGTAGATCAGACACGTGGATATACTCTATCTCTGTCTTCTACCTCTGCTGTTCCTTCTGAGCAGGCTGAGTGAGACACGTGGATATACTCTATCTCTGTCTTCTACTTCTGCTGTTCCTTCTGAGCAGGCTAAGTGAGACACGTGGATATACTCTATCTCTGTCTTCTACCTCTGCTGTTCCTTCTGAACAGGCTGAGTGAGGTGTAGATCAGAAACGTGGATATACTCTATCTCTGTCTTCTACCTCTGCTGTTCCTTCTGAGCAGTCTGAGTGAGACACGTGGATATACTCTATCTCTGTATTGTACCTCTGCTGTTCCTTCTGAGCAGGTTGAGTGAGGTGTAGATCAGACACGTGTATATACTCTATCTCTGTCTTCTACCTCGGCTGTTCATTCTGAGCAGGCTGAGTGAGACACGTGGATATACTCTATCTCTGTCTTCTACCTCTGCTGTTCCTTCCGAGCAGGCTGAGTGAGGTGTAGATCAGACACGTGGATATACTCTATCTCTGTCTTCTACCTCTGCTGTTCCTTCTGAGCAGGCTGAGTGAGACACGTGGATATACTCTATCTCTGTCTTCTACCTCTGCTGTTCCTTCTGAGCAGGCTGAGTGAGATACGTGGATATACTCTATATCTGTCTTCCATCTATGCTGTTCCTTTTGAGCAGGCTGAGTGAGGTGTAGATCAGACACGTGGATATACTATATATCTGTCTTCTACCTCTGCTGTTCCTTCTGAGCAAGCTGAGTGAGACACGTGGATATACTCTATCTCTGTCTTCTACCTCTGCTGTTCCTTCTGAGCAGGCTGAATGAGATACGTGGATATACTCTATATCTGTCTTCTATCTATGCTGTTCCTTCTGAGCAGGCTGAGTGAGGTGTAGATCAGACACGTGGATATACTCTATCTCTGTCTTCTACCTCTGCTGTTCATTCTGAGCAGGCCGAGTGAGACACGTGGATATACTCTATCTCTGTCTTCTACCTCTGCTGATCCTTCTGAGCAGGATGAGTGAGGTGTAGATCAGACACGTGGATATACTCTATCTCTGTCTTCTACCTCTGCTGTTCCTTCTAATCAGGCTGAGTGAGGTGTAGATCAGACACGTAGATATACTCTATCTCTGTCTTCTACCTCTGCTGTTCCTTCTGACCAGGCTGAGTGAGATGTAGATCAGACACGTGGATATACTCTATCTCTGTCTTCTATCTCTGCTGTTCCTTCTGAGCAGGCTGAGTGAGACACGTGGATATACTCTATCTCTGTCTTCTACCTCTGCTGTTCCTTCTGAGCAGGCTGAGTGAGGTGTAGATCAGACACGTGGATATACTCTATCTCTGTCTTCTACCTCTGCTGTTCCTTCTGAGCAGGCTGAGTGAGACACGTGGATATACTCTATCTCTGTCTTCTACTTCTGCTGTTCCTTCTGAGCAGGCTGAGTGAGATACGTGGATATACTCTATATCTGTCTTCCATCTATGCTGTTCCTTTTGAGCAGGCTGAGTGAGGTGTAGATCAGACACGTGGATATACTATATATCTGTCTTCTACCTCTGCTGTTCCTTCTGAGCAAGCTGAGTGAGACACGTGGATATACTCTATCTCTGTCTTCCACCTCTGCTGTTCCTTCTGAGCAGGCTGAATGAGATACGTGGATATACTCTATATCTGTCTTCTATCTATGCTGTTCCTTCTGAGCAGGCTGAGTGAGGTGTAGATCAGACACGTGGATATACTCTATCTCTGTCTTCTACCTCTGCTGTTCATTCTGAGCAGGCTGAGTGAGACACGTGGATATACTCTATCTCTGTCTTCTACCTATGCTGTTCCTTCTGATCAGGCGGAGTGAGGTGTAGATCAGACACGTGGATATACTCTATCTCTGTCTTCTACCTCTGCTGTTCCTTCTGACCAGGCTGAATGAGGTGTAGATCAGACACGTGGATATACTCTATCTCTGTCTTCTACCTCTGCTGTTCCTTCTGAGCAGGCTGAGTGAGACACGTGGATATACTCTATCTCTGTTTTCTACCTCTGCTGTTCATTATGTGCAGGCTGAGTGAGACACGTGGATATACTCTATCTCTGTCTTCTACCCCTGCTGTTCCTTCTGAGCAGGCTGAGAGAGGTGTAGATCAGACACGTGGATATACTCTATCTCTGTCTTCTACCTCTGCTGTTCCTTCTGAGCAGGCTGAGTGAGACACGTGGATATACTCTATCTCTGTCTTCTACCTCTGATGTTCCTTCTGAGCAGGCTGAGTGAGGTGTAGATCAGACACGTGGATATACTCTATCTCTGTTTTGTACCTCTGCTGTTCCTTCTGAGCAGGCTGAGTGAGACACGTGAATATACTCTATCTCTGTCTTTTACCTCTGCTGTTCCTTCTGAGCAGGCTGAGTGAGACACGTGGATATACGCTATATCTGTCTTCCATCTATGCTGTTCCTTCTGAGCAGGCTGAGTAAGACACGTGGATATACTCTATCTCTGTCTTCTACCTCTGCTGTTCCTTCTGAGCAGGCTGAGTGAGGTGTAGATCAGACACGTGGATATACTCTATCTCTGTCTTCTACCTCTGCTGTTCCTTCTGAGCAGGCTGAGTGAGACACGTGGATATACTCTATCTCTGTCTTCTACTTCTGCTGTTCCTTCTGAGCAGGCTAAGTGAGACACGTGGATATACTCTATCTCTGTCTTCTACCTCTGCTGTTCCTTCTGAACAGGCTGAGTGAGGTGTAGATCAGAAACGTGGATATACTCTATCTCTGTCTTCTACCTCTGCTGTTCCTTCTGAGCAGTCTGAGTGAGACACGTGGATATACTCTATCTCTGTATTGTACCTCTGCTGTTCCTTCTGAGCAGGTTGAGTGAGGTGTAGATCAGACACGTGTATATACTCTATCTCTGTCTTCTACCTCGGCTGTTCATTCTGAGCAGGCTGAGTGAGACACGTGGATATACTCTATCTCTGTCTTCTACCTCTGCTGTTCCTTCCGAGCAGGCTGAGTGAGGTGTAGATCAGACACGTGGATATACTCTATCTCTGTCTTCTACCTCTGCTGTTCCTTCTGAGCAGGCTGAGTGAGACACGTGGATATACTCTATCTCTGTCTTCTACCTCTGCTGTTCCTTCTGAGCAGGCTGAGTGAGATACGTGGATATACTCTATATCTGTCTTCCATCTATGCTGTTCCTTTTGAGCAGGCTGAGTGAGGTGTAGATCAGACACGTGGATATACTATATATCTGTCTTCTACCTCTGCTGTTCCTTCTGAGCAAGCTGAGTGAGACACGTGGATATACTCTATCTCTGTCTTCTACCTCTGCTGTTCCTTCTGAGCAGGCTGAATGAGATACGTGGATATACTCTATATCTGTCTTCTATCTATGCTGTTCCTTCTGAGCAGGCTGAGTGAGGTGTAGATCAGACACGTGGATATACTCTATCTCTGTCTTCTACCTCTGCTGTTCATTCTGAGCAGGCCGAGTGAGACACGTGGATATACTCTATCTCTGTCTTCTACCTCTGCTGATCCTTCTGAGCAGGATGAGTGAGGTGTAGATCAGACACGTGGATATACTCTATCTCTGTCTTCTACCTCTGCTGTTCCTTCTAATCAGGCTGAGTGAGGTGTAGATCAGACACGTAGATATACTCTATCTCTGTCTTCTATCTATGCTGTTCCTTCTGAGCAGGCTGAGTGAGGTGTAGATCAGACACGTGGATATACTCTATCTCTGTCTTCTACCTCTGCTGTTCATTCTGAGCAGGCTGAGTGAGACACGTGGATATACTCTATCTCTGTCTTCTACCTATGCTGTTCCTTCTGATCAGGCGGAGTGAGGTGTAGATCAGACACGTGGATATACTCTATCTCTGTCTTCTACCTCTGCTGTTCCTTCTGACCAGGCTGAATGAGGTGTAGATCAGACACGTGGATATACTCTATCTCTGTCTTCTACCTCTGCTGTTCCTTCTGAGCAGGCTGAGTGAGACACGTGGATATACTCTATCTCTGTTTTCTACCTCTGCTGTTCATTATGTGCAGGCTGAGTGAGACACGTGGATATACTCTATCTCTGTCTTCTACCCCTGCTGTTCCTTCTGAGCAGGCTGAATGAGGTGTAGATCAGACACGTGGATATACTCTATCTCTGTCTTCTACCTCTGCTGTTCCTTCTGAGCAGGCTGAGTGAGACACGTGGATATACTCTATCTCTGTTTTCTACCTCTGCTGTTCATTATGTGCAGGCTGAGTGAGACACGTGGATATACTCTATCTCTGTCTTCTACCTCTGCTGTTCCTTCTGAGCAGGCTGAGTGAGACACGTGGATATACTCTATCTCTGTCTTCTACCTCTGATGTTCCTTCTGAGCAGGCTGAGTGAGGTGTAGATCAGACACGTGGATATACTCTATCTCTGTTTTGTACCTCTGCTGTTCCTTCTGAGCAGGCTGAGTGAGACACGTGAATATACTCTATCTCTGTCTTTTACCTCTGCTGTTCCTTCTGAGCAGGCTGAGTGAGACACGTGGATATACGCTATATCTGTCTTCCATCTATGCTGTTCCTTCTGAGCAGGCTGAGTAAGACACGTGGATATACTCTATCTCTGTCTTCTACCTCTGCTGTTCCTTCTGAGCAGGCTGAGTGAGGTGTAGATCAGACACGTGGATATACTCTATCTCTGTCTTCTACCTCTGCTGTTCCTTCTGAGCAGGCTGAGTGAGACACGTGGATATACTCTATCTCTGTCTTCTACTTCTGATGTTCCTTCTGAGCAGGCTAAGTGAGACACGTGGATATACTCTATCTCTGTCTTCTACCTCTGCTGTTCCTTCTGAACAGGCTGAGTGAGGTGTAGATCAGAAACGTGGATATACTCTATCTCTGTCTTCTACCTCTGCTGTTCCTTCTGAGCAGTCTGAGTGAGACACGTGGATATACTCTATCTCTGTATTGTACCTCTGCTGTTCCTTCTGAGCAGGTTGAGTGAGGTGTAGATCAGACACGTGTATATACTCTATCTCTGTCTTCTACCTCGGCTGTTCATTCTGAGCAGGCTGAGTGAGACACGTGGATATACTCTATCTCTGTCTTCTACCTCTGCTGTTCCTTCCGAGCAGGCTGAGTGAGGTGTAGATCAGACACGTGGATATACTCTATCTCTGTCTTCTACCTCTGCTGTTCCTTCTGAGCAGGCTGAGTGAGACACGTGGATATACTCTATCTCTGTCTTCTACCTCTGCTGTTCCTTCTGAGCAGGCTGAGTGAGATACGTGGATATACTCTATATCTGTCTTCCATCTATGCTGTTCCTTTTGAGCAGGCTGAGTGAGGTGTAGATCAGACACGTGGATATACTATATATCTGTCTTCTACCTCTGCTGTTCCTTCTGAGCAAGCTGAGTGAGACACGTGGATATACTCTATCTCTGTCTTCTACCTCTGCTGTTCCTTCTGAGCAGGCTGAATGAGATACGTGGATATACTCTATATCTGTCTTCTATCTATGCTGTTCCTTCTGAGCAGGCTGAGTGAGGTGTAGATCAGACACGTGGATATACTCTATCTCTGTCTTCTACCTCTGCTGTTCATTCTGAGCAGGCCGAGTGAGACACGTGGATATACTCTATCTCTGTCTTCTACCTCTGCTGATCCTTCTGAGCAGGATGAGTGAGGTGTAGATCAGACACGTGGATATACTCTATCTCTGTCTTCTACCTCTGCTGTTCCTTCTAATCAGGCTGAGTGAGGTGTAGATCAGACACGTAGATATACTCTATCTCTGTCTTCTATCTATGCTGTTCCTTCTGAGCAGGCTGAGTGAGGTGTAGATCAGACACGTGGATATACTCTATCTCTGTCTTCTACCTCTGCTGTTCATTCTGAGCAGGCTGAGTGAGACACGTGGATATACTCTATCTCTGTCTTCTACCTATGCTGTTCCTTCTGATCAGGCGGAGTGAGGTGTAGATCAGACACGTGGATATACTCTATCTCTGTCTTCTACCTCTGCTGTTCCTTCTGACCAGGCTGAATGAGGTGTAGATCAGACACGTGGATATACTCTATCTCTGTCTTCTACCTCTGCTGTTCCTTCTGAGCAGGCTGAGTGAGACACGTGGATATACTCTATCTCTGTTTTCTACCTCTGCTGTTCATTATGTGCAGGCTGAGTGAGACACGTGGATATACTCTATCTCTGTCTTCTACCCCTGCTGTTCCTTCTGAGCAGGCTGAGAGAGGTGTAGATCAGACACGTGGATATACTCTATCTCTGTCTTCTACCTCTGCTGTTCCTTCTGAGCAGGCTGAGTGAGACACGTGGATATACTCTATCTCTGTCTTCTACCTCTGATGTTCCTTCTGAGCAGGCTGAGTGAGGTGTAGATCAGACACGTGGATATACTCTATCTCTGTTTTGTACCTCTGCTGTTCCTTCTGAGCAGGCTGAGTGAGACACGTGAATATACTCTATCTCTGTCTTTTACCTCTGCTGTTCCTTCTGAGCAGGCTGAGTGAGACACGTGGATATACGCTATATCTGTCTTCCATCTATGCTGTTCCTTCTGAGCAGGCTGAGTAAGACACGTGGATATACTCTATCTCTGTCTTCTACCTCTGCTGTTCCTTCTGAGCAGGCTGAGTGAGGTGTAGATCAGACACGTGGATATACTCTATCTCTGTCTTCTACCTCTGCTGTTCCTTCTGAGCAGGCTGAGTGAGACACGTGGATATACTCTATCTCTGTCTTCTACTTCTGCTGTTCCTTCTGAGCAGGCTAAGTGAGACACGTGGATATACTCTATCTCTGTCTTCTACCTCTGCTGTTCCTTCTGAACAGGCTGAGTGAGGTGTAGATCAGAAACGTGGATATACTCTATCTCTGTCTTCTACCTCTGCTGTTCCTTCTGAGCAGTCTGAGTGAGACACGTGGATATACTCTATCTCTGTATTGTACCTCTGCTGTTCCTTCTGAGCAGGTTGAGTGAGGTGTAGATCAGACACGTGTATATACTCTATCTCTGTCTTCTACCTCGGCTGTTCATTCTGAGCAGGCTGAGTGAGACACGTGGATATACTCTATCTCTGTCTTCTACCTCTGCTGTTCCTTCCGAGCAGGCTGAGTGAGGTGTAGATCAGACACGTGGATATACTCTATCTCTGTCTTCTACCTCTGCTGTTCCTTCTGAGCAGGCTGAGTGAGACACGTGGATATACTCTATCTCTGTCTTCTACCTCTGCTGTTCCTTCTGAGCAGGCTGAGTGAGATACGTGGATATACTCTATATCTGTCTTCCATCTATGCTGTTCCTTTTGAGCAGGCTGAGTGAGGTGTAGATCAGACACGTGGATATACTATATATCTGTCTTCTACCTCTGCTGTTCCTTCTGAGCAAGCTGAGTGAGAAACGTGGATATACTCTATCTCTGTCTTCTACCTCTGCTGTTCCTTCTGAGCAGGCTGAATGAGATACGTGGATATACTCTATATCTGTCTTCTATCTATGCTGTTCCTTCTGAGCAGGCTGAGTGAGGTGTAGATCAGACACGTGGATATACTCTATCTCTGTCTTCTACCTCTGCTGTTCATTCTGAGCAGGCCGAGTGAGACACGTGGATATACTCTATCTCTGTCTTCTACCTCTGCTGATCCTTCTGAGCAGGATGAGTGAGGTGTAGATCAGACACGTGGATATACTCTATCTCTGTCTTCTACCTCTGCTGTTCCTTCTAATCAGGCTGAGTGAGGTGTAGATCAGACACGTAGATATACTCTATCTCTGTCTTCTACCTCTGCTGTTCCTTCTGACCAGGCTGAGTGAGGTGTAGATCAGACACGTGGATATACTCTATCTCTGTCTTCTATCTCTGCTGTTCCTTCTGAGCAGGCTGAGTGAGACACGTGGATATACTCTATCTCTGTCTTCTACCTCTGCTGTTCCTTCTGAGCAGGCTGAGTGAGGTGTAGATCAGACACGTGGATATACTCTATCTCTGTCTTCTACCTCTGCTGTTCCTTCTGAGCAGGCTGAGTGAGACACGTGGATATACTCTATCTCTGTCTTCTACCTCTGCTGTTCCTTCTGAGCAGGCTGAGTGAGATACGTGGATATACTCTATATCTGTCTTCCATCTATGCTGTTCCTTTTGAGCAGGCTGAGTGAGGTGTAGATCAGACACGTGGATATACTATATATCTGTCTTCTACCTCTGCTGTTCCTTCTGAGCAAGCTGAGTGAGACACGTGGATATACTCTATCTCTGTCTTCCACCTCTGCTGTTCCTTCTGAGCAGGCTGAATGAGATACGTGGATATACTCTATATCTGTCTTCTATCTATGCTGTTCCTTCTGAGCAGGCTGAGTGAGGTGTAGATCAGACACGTGGATATACTCTATCTCTGTCTTCTACCTCTGCTGTTCATTCTGAGCAGGCTGAGTGAGACACGTGGATATACTCTATCTCTGTCTTCTACCTATGCTGTTCCTTCTGATCAGGCGGAGTGAGGTGTAGATCAGACACGTGGATATACTCTATCTCTGTCTTCTACCTCTGCTGTTCCTTCTGACCAGGCTGAATGAGGTGTAGATCAGACACGTGGATATACTCTATCTCTGTCTTCTACCTCTGCTGTTCCTTCTGAGCAGGCTGAGTGAGACACGTGGATATACTCTATCTCTGTTTTCTACCTCTGCTGTTCATTATGTGCAGGCTGAGTGAGACACGTGGATATACTCTATCTCTGTCTTCTACCCCTGCTGTTCCTTCTGAGCAGGCTGAGAGAGGTGTAGATCAGACACGTGGATATACTCTATCTCTGTCTTCTACCTCTGCTGTTCCTTCTGAGCAGGCTGAGTGAGACACGTGGATATACTCTATCTCTGTCTTCTACCTCTGATGTTCCTTCTGAGCAGGCTGAGTGAGGTGTAGATCAGACACGTGGATATACTCTATCTCTGTTTTGTACCTCTGCTGTTCCTTCTGAGCAGGCTGAGTGAGACACGTGGATATACTCTATCTCTGTCTTTTACCTCTGCTGTTCCTTCTGAGCAGGCTGAGTGAGACACGTGGATATACGCTATATCTGTCTTCCATCTATGCTGTTCCTTCTGAGCAGGCTGAGTAAGACACGTGGATATACTCTATCTCTGTCTTCTACCTCTGCTGTTCCTTCTGAGTAGGCTGAGTGAGGTGTAGATCAGACACGTGGATATACTCTATCTCTGTATTCTACCTCTGCTGTTCCTTCTGAGCAGGCTGAGAGAGGTGTAGATCAGACACGCGGATATACTCTATCTCTGTCTTCTACCCCTGCTGTTCCTTCTGAGCAGGCTGAGAGAGGTGTAGATCAGACACGTGGATATACTCTATCTCTGTCTTCTACCTCTGCTGTTCCTTCTGAGCAGGCTGAGTGAGGTGTAGATCAGACACGTAGATATACTCTATCTCTGTCTTCTACCTCTGCTGTTCCTTCTGAGCAGGCTGAGTGAGACACGTGGATATACTCTATCTCTGTCTTCTACCTCTGATGTTCCTTCTGAGCAGGCTGAGTGAGGTGTAGATCAGACACGTGGATATACTCTATCTCTGTCTTCTACCTCTGCTGTTCCTTCTGAGCAGGCTGAGTGAGACACGTGGATATACTCTATCTCTGTCTTCTACTTCTGCTGTTCCTTCTGAGCAGGCTAAGTGAGACACGTGGATATACTCTATCTCTGTCTTCTACCTCTGCTGTTCCTTCTGAACAGGCTGAGTGAGGTGTAGATCAGAAACGTGGATATACTCTATCTCTGTCTTCTACCTCTGCTGTTCCTTCTGAGCAGTCTGAGTGAGACACGTGGATATACTCTATCTCTGTATTGTACCTCTGCTGTTCCTTCTGAGCAGGTTGAGTGAGGTGTAGATCAGACACGTGTATATACTCTATCTCTGTCTTCTACCTCGGCTGTTCATTCTGAGCAGGCTGAGTGAGACACGTGGATATACTCTATCTCTGTCTTCTACCTCTGCTGTTCCTTCCGAGCAGGCTGAGTGAGGTGTAGATCAGACACGTGGATATACTCTATCTCTGTCTTCTACCTCTGCTGTTCCTTCTGAGCAGGCTGAGTGAGACACGTGGATATACTCTATCTCTGTCTTCTACCTCTGCTGTTCCTTCTGAGCAGGCTGAGTGAGATACGTGGATATACTCTATATCTGTCTTCCATCTATGCTGTTCCTTTTGAGCAGGCTGAGTGAGGTGTAGATCAGACACGTGGATATACTATATATCTGTCTTCTACCTCTGCTGTTCCTTCTGAGCAAGCTGAGTGAGACACGTGGATATACTCTATCTCTGTCTTCTACCTCTGCTGTTCCTTCTGAGCAGGCTGAATGAGATACGTGGATATACTCTATATCTGTCTTCTATCTATGCTGTTCCTTCTGAGCAGGCTGAGTGAGGTGTAGATCAGACACGTGGATATACTCTATCTCTGTCTTCTACCTCTGCTGTTCATTCTGAGCAGGCCGAGTGAGACACGTGGATATACTCTATCTCTGTCTTCTACCTCTGCTGATCCTTCTGAGCAGGATGAGTGAGGTGTAGATCAGACACGTGGATATACTCTATCTCTGTCTTCTACCTCTGCTGTTCCTTCTAATCAGGCTGAGTGAGGTGTAGATCAGACACGTAGATATACTCTATCTCTGTCTTCTACCTCTGCTGTTCCTTCTGACCAGGCTGAGTGAGGTGTAGATCAGACACGTGGATATACTCTATCTCTGTCTTCTATCTCTGCTGTTCCTTCTGAGCAGGCTGAGTGAGACACGTGGATATACTCTATCTCTGTCTTCTACCTCTGCTGTTCCTTCTGAGCAGGCTGAGTGAGGTGTAGATCAGACACGTGGATATACTCTATCTCTGTCTTCTACCTCTGCTGTTCCTTCTGAGCAGGCTGAGTGAGACACGTGGATATACTCTATCTCTGTCTTCTACCTCTGCTGTTCCTTCTGAGCAGGCTGAGTGAGATACGTGGATATACTCTATATCTGTCTTCCATCTATGCTGTTCCTTTTGAGCAGGCTGAGTGAGGTGTAGATCAGACACGTGGATATACTATATATCTGTCTTCTACCTCTGCTGTTCCTTCTGAGCAAGCTGAGTGAGACACGTGGATATACTCTATCTCTGTCTTCCACCTCTGCTGTTCCTTCTGAGCAGGCTGAATGAGATACGTGGATATACTCTATATCTGTCTTCTATCTATGCTGTTCCTTCTGAGCAGGCTGAGTGAGGTGTAGATCAGACACGTGGATATACTCTATCTCTGTCTTCTACCTCTGCTGTTCATTCTGAGCAGGCTGAGTGAGACACGTGGATATACTCTATCTCTGTCTTCTACCTATGCTGTTCCTTCTGATCAGGCGGAGTGAGGTGTAGATCAGACACGTGGATATACTCTATCTCTGTCTTCTACCTCTGCTGTTCCTTCTGACCAGGCTGAATGAGGTGTAGATCAGACACGTGGATATACTCTATCTCTGTCTTCTACCTCTGCTGTTCCTTCTGAGCAGGCTGAGTGAGACACGTGGATATACTCTATCTCTGTTTTCTACCTCTGCTGTTCATTATGTGCAGGCTGAGTGAGACACGTGGATATACTCTATCTCTGTCTTCTACCCCTGCTGTTCCTTCTGAGCAGGCTGAGAGAGGTGTAGATCAGACACGTGGATATACTCTATCTCTGTCTTCTACCTCTGCTGTTCCTTCTGAGCAGGCTGAGTGAGACACGTGGATATACTCTATCTCTGTCTTCTACCTCTGATGTTCCTTCTGAGCAGGCTGAGTGAGGTGTAGATCAGACACGTGGATATACTCTATCTCTGTTTTGTACCTCTGCTGTTCCTTCTGAGCAGGCTGAGTGAGACACGTGGATATACTCTATCTCTGTCTTTTACCTCTGCTGTTCCTTCTGAGCAGGCTGAGTGAGACACGTGGATATACGCTATATCTGTCTTCCATCTATGCTGTTCCTTCTGAGCAGGCTGAGTAAGACACGTGGATATACTCTATCTCTGTCTTCTACCTCTGCTGTTCCTTCTGAGTAGGCTGAGTGAGGTGTAGATCAGACACGTGGATATACTCTATCTCTGTATTCTACCTCTGCTGTTCCTTCTGAGCAGGCTGAGAGAGGTGTAGATCAGACACGCGGATATACTCTATCTCTGTCTTCTACCCCTGCTGTTCCTTCTGAGCAGGCTGAGAGAGGTGTAGATCAGACACGTGGATATACTCTATCTCTGTCTTCTACCTCTGCTGTTCCTTCTGAGCAGGCTGAGTGAGGTGTAGATCAGACACGTAGATATACTCTATCTCTGTCTTCTACCTCTGCTGTTCCTTCTGAGCAGGCTGAGTGAGACACGTGGATATACTCTATCTCTGTCTTCTACCTCTGATGTTCCTTCTGAGCAGGCTGAGTGAGGTGTAGATCAGACACGTGGATATACTCTATCTCTGTCTTCTACCTCTGCTGTTCCTTCTGAGCAGGCTGAGTGAGACACGTGGATATACTCTATCTCTGTCTTCTACCTCTGCTGTTCCTTCTGAGCAGGCTGAGTGAGACACGTGGATATACTCTATCTCTGTCTTCTACCTCTACTGTTCCTTCTGAGCAGGCTGAGTGAGGTGTAGATCAGACACGTGGATATACTCTATCTCTGTCTTCTACCTCTGCTGTTCCTTCTGAGCATGCTGAGTGAAACACGTGGATATACTATATCTCTGTCTTCTACCTCTGCTGTTCCTTCCGAGCAGGCTGATTGAGTTGTAGATCATACACGTGGATATACTCTATCTCTGTCTTCTACCTCTGCTGTTCCTTCTGAGCAGGCTGAGTGAGACACGTGGATATACTCTATCTCTATCTTCTACTCCTGCTGTTCCTTCTGAGCAGGCTGAGTGAGACACGTGGATATACTCTTTCTCTGTCTTCTACCTCTGCTGTTCCTTCTGAGCAGGCTGAGTGAGGTGTAGATCAGACACGTGGATATACTCTATCTCTGTCTTCTACCTCTGCTGTTCATTCTGATCAGGCTGAGTGAGACACTTGGATATACTCTATCTCTGTCTTCTACCTCTGCTGTTCCTTCTGAGCAGGCTGAGTGAGGTGTAGATCAGACACGTGTATATACTCTATCTCTGTCTTCTACCTCTGCTGTTCCTTCTGAGCAGGCTGAGTGAGACACGTGGATATACTCTATCTCTGTCTTTTACTTCTGCTGTTCCTTCTGAGCAGGCTAAGTGAGACACGTGGATATACTCTATCTCTGTCTTCTACCTCTGCTGTTCCTTCTGAACAGGCTGAGTGAGGTGTAGATCAGAAACGTGGATATACTCTATCTCTGTCTTCTACCTCTGCTGTTTCTTCTGAGCAGGCTGAGTGAGACACGTGGATATACTCTATCTCTGTCTTCTACCTCTGCTGTTCCTTCTGAGCAGGCTGAGTGAGACACGTGGATATACTCTTTCTCTGTCTTCTACCTCTGCTGTTCCTTCTGAGCAGGCTGAGTGAGGTGTAGATCAGACACGTGGATACACTCTATCGCTGTCTTCTACCTCTGCTGTTCCTTCTGACCAGGCTGAATGAGGTGTAGATCAGACACGTGGATATACTCTATCTCTGTCTTCTACCTCTGCTGTTCCTTCTGAGCAGGCTGAGTGAGACACGTGGATATACTCTATCTCTGTTTTCTACCTCTGCTGTTCATTATGTGCAGGCTGAGTGAGACACGTGGATATACTCTATCTCTGTCTTCTACCCCTGCTGTTCCTTCTGAGCAGGCTGAGAGAGGTGTAGATCAGACACGTGGATATACTCTATCTCTGTCTTCTACCTCTGCTGTTCCTTCTGAGCAGGCTGAGTGAGACACGTGGATATACTCTATCTCTGTCTTCTACCTCTGATGTTCCTTCTGAGCAGGCTGAGTGAGGTGTAGATCAGACACGTGGATATACTCTATCTCTGTTTTGTACCTCTGCTGTTCCTTCTGAGCAGGCTGAGTGAGACACGTGGATATACTCTATCTCTGTCTTTTACCTCTGCTGTTCCTTCTGAGCAGGCTGAGTGAGACACGTGGATATACGCTATATCTGTCTTCCATCTATGCTGTTCCTTCTGAGCAGGCTGAGTAAGACACGTGGATATACTCTATCTCTGTCTTCTACCTCTGCTGTTCCTTCTGAGTAGGCTGAGTGAGGTGTAGATCAGACACGTGGATATACTCTATCTCTGTATTCTACCTCTGCTGTTCCTTCTGAGCAGGCTGAGAGAGGTGTAGATCAGACACGCGGATATACTCTATCTCTGTCTTCTACCCCTGCTGTTCCTTCTGAGCAGGCTGAGAGAGGTGTAGATCAGACACGTGGATATACTCTATCTCTGTCTTCTACCTCTGCTGTTCCTTCTGAGCAGGCTGAGTGAGGTGTAGATCAGACACGTAGATATACTCTATCTCTGTCTTCTACCTCTGCTGTTCCTTCTGAGCAGGCTGAGTGAGACACGTGGATATACTCTATCTCTGTCTTCTACCTCTGATGTTCCTTCTGAGCAGGCTGAGTGAGGTGTAGATCAGACACGTGGATATACTCTATCTCTGTCTTCTACCTCTGCTGTTCCTTCTGAGCAGGCTGAGTGAGACACGTGGATATACTCTATCTCTGTCTTCTACCTCTGCTGTTCCTTCTGAGCAGGCTGAGTGAGACACGTGGATATACTCTATCTCTGTCTTCTACCTCTACTGTTCCTTCTGAGCAGGCTGAGTGAGGTGTAGATCAGACACGTGGATATACTCTATCTCTGTCTTCTACCTCTGCTGTTCCTTCTGAGCATGCTGAGTGAAACACGTGGATATACTATATCTCTGTCTTCTACCTCTGCTGTTCCTTCCGAGCAGGCTGATTGAGTTGTAGATCATACACGTGGATATACTCTATCTCTGTCTTCTACCTCTGCTGTTCCTTCTGAGCAGGCTGAGTGAGACACGTGGATATACTCTATCTCTATCTTCTACTCCTGCTGTTCCTTCTGAGCAGGCTGAGTGAGACACGTGGATATACTCTTTCTCTGTCTTCTACCTCTGCTGTTCCTTCTGAGCAGGCTGAGTGAGGTGTAGATCAGACACGTGGATATACTCTATCTCTGTCTTCTACCTCTGCTGTTCATTCTGATCAGGCTGAGTGAGACACTTGGATATACTCTATCTCTGTCTTCTACCTCTGCTGTTCCTTCTGAGCAGGCTGAGTGAGGTGTAGATCAGACACGTGTATATACTCTATCTCTGTCTTCTACCTCTGCTGTTCCTTCTGAGCAGGCTGAGTGAGACACGTGGATATACTCTATCTCTGTCTTTTACTTCTGCTGTTCCTTCTGAGCAGGCTAAGTGAGACACGTGGATATACTCTATCTCTGTCTTCTACCTCTGCTGTTCCTTCTGAACAGGCTGAGTGAGGTGTAGATCAGAAACGTGGATATACTCTATCTCTGTCTTCTACCTCTGCTGTTTCTTCTGAGCAGGCTGAGTGAGACACGTGGATATACTCTATCTCTGTCTTCTACCTCTGCTGTTCCTTCTGAGCAGGCTGAGTGAGACACGTGGATATACTCTTTCTCTGTCTTCTACCTCTGCTGTTCCTTCTGAGCAGGCTGAGTGAGGTGTAGATCAGACACGTGGATACACTCTATCGCTGTCTTCTACCTCTGCTGTTCCTTCTGAGCAGGCTGAGTGAGACACGAGGATATACTATATCTCTGTCTTCTACCTCTGCTGTTCCTTCCGAGCAGGCTGAGTGAGGTGTAGATCAGACACGTGGATAAACTCTATCTCTGTCTTCTACCTCTGCTCTTCCTTCTGAGCAGGCTGAGTGAGACACGTGGATATACTCCATCTCTGTCTTCTACCTCTGCTGTTCCTTCTGAGCAGGCTGAGTGAGGTGTAGATCAGACACGTGGATATACTCTATCTCTGTCTTCTACCTCTGCTGTTCCTTCTGAGCAGGCTGAGTGAGACACGTGGATATACTCTATCTCTGTCTTCTACTTCTGCTGTTCCTTCTGAGCAGGCTAAGTGAGACACGTGGATATACTCTATCTCTGTCTTCTACCTCTGCTGTTCCTTCTGAACAGGCTGAGTGAGGTGTAGATCAGAAACGTGGATATACTCTATCTCTGTCTTCTACCTCTGCTGTTCCTTCTGAGCAGTCTGAGTGAGACACGTGGATATACTCTATCTCTGTATTGTACCTCTGCTGTTCCTTCTGAGCAGGTTGAGTGAGGTGTAGATCAGACACGTGTATATACTCTATCTCTGTCTTCTACCTCGGCTGTTCATTCTGAGCAGGCTGAGTGAGACACGTGGATATACTCTATCTCTGTCTTCTACCTCTGCTGTTCCTTCCGAGCAGGCTGAGTGAGGTGTAGATCAGACACGTGGATATACTCTATCTCTGTCTTCTACCTCTGCTGTTCCTTCTGAGCAGGCTGAGTGAGACACGTGGATATACTCTATCTCTGTCTTCTACCTCTGCTGTTCCTTCTGAGCAGGCTGAGTGAGATACGTGGATATACTCTATATCTGTCTTCCATCTATGCTGTTCCTTTTGAGCAGGCTGAGTGAGGTGTAGATCAGACACGTGGATATACTATATATCTGTCTTCTACCTCTGCTGTTCCTTCTGAGCAAGCTGAGTGAGACACGTGGATATACTCTATCTCTGTCTTCTACCTCTGCTGTTCCTTCTGAGCAGGCTGAATGAGATACGTGGATATACTCTATATCTGTCTTCTATCTATGCTGTTCCTTCTGAGCAGGCTGAGTGAGGTGTAGATCAGACACGTGGATATACTCTATCTCTGTCTTCTACCTCTGCTGTTCATTCTGAGCAGGCCGAGTGAGACACGTGGATATACTCTATCTCTGTCTTCTACCTCTGCTGATCCTTCTGAGCAGGATGAGTGAGGTGTAGATCAGACACGTGGATATACTCTATCTCTGTCTTCTACCTCTGCTGTTCCTTCTAATCAGGCTGAGTGAGGTGTAGATCAGACACGTAGATATACTCTATCTCTGTCTTCTACCTCTGCTGTTCCTTCTGACCAGGCTGAGTGAGGTGTAGATCAGACACGTGGATATACTCTATCTCTGTCTTCTATCTCTGCTGTTCCTTCTGAGCAGGCTGAGTGAGACACGTGGATATACTCTATCTCTGTCTTCTACCTCTGCTGTTCCTTCTGAGCAGGCTGAGTGAGGTGTAGATCAGACACGTGGATATACTCTATCTCTGTCTTCTACCTCTGCTGTTCCTTCTGAGCAGGCTGAGTGAGACACGTGGATATACTCTATCTCTGTCTTCTACCTCTGCTGTTCCTTCTGAGCAGGATGAATGAGATACGTGGATATACTCTATATCTGTCTTCTATCTATGCTGTTCCTTCTGAGCAGGCTGAGTGAGGTGTAGATCAGACACGTGGATATACTCTATCTCTGTCTTCTACCTCTGCTGTTCATTCTGAGCAGGCCGAGTGAGACACGTGGATATACTCTATCTCTGTCTTCTACCTCTGCTGATCCTTCTGAGCAGGATGAGTGAGGTGTAGATCAGACACGTGGATATACTCTATCTCTGTCTTCTACCTCTGCTGTTCCTTCTAATCAGGCTGAGTGAGGTGTAGATCAGACACGTAGATATACTCTATCTCTGTCTTCTACCTCTGCTGTTCCTTCTGACCAGGCTGAGTGAGGTGTAGATCAGACACGTGGATATACTCTATCTCTGTCTTCTACCTCTGCTGTTCCTTCTGAGCAGGCTGAGTGAGACACGTGGATATACTCTATCTCTGTCTTCTACCTCTGCTGTTCCTTCTGAGCAGGCTGAGTGAGACACGTGGATATACTCTATCTCTGTCTTCTACCTCTACTGTTCCTTCTGAGCAGGCTGAGTGAGGTGTAGATCAGACACGTGGATATACTCTATCTCTGTCTTCTACCTCTGCTGTTCCTTCTGAGCATGCTGAGTGAAACACGTGGATATACTATATCTCTGTCTTCTACCTCTGCTGTTCCTTCCGAGCAGGCTGATTGAGTTGTAGATCATACACGTGGATATACTCTATCTCTGTCTTCTACCTCTGCTGTTCCTTCTGAGCAGGCTGAGTGAGACACGTGGATATACTCTATCTCTATCTTCTACTCCTGCTGTTCCTTCTGAGCAGGCTGAGTGAGACACGTGGATATACTCTTTCTCTGTCTTCTACCTCTGCTGTTCCTTCTGAGCAGGCTGAGTGAGGTGTAGATCAGACACGTGGATATACTCTATCTCTGTCTTCTACCTCTGCTGTTCATTCTGATCAGGCTGAGTGAGACACTTGGATATACTCTATCTCTGTCTTCTACCTCTGCTGTTCCTTCTGAGCAGGCTGAGTGAGGTGTAGATCAGACACGTGTATATACTCTATCTCTGTCTTCTACCTCTGCTGTTCCTTCTGAGCAGGCTGAGTGAGACACGTGGATATACTCTATCTCTGTCTTTTACTTCTGCTGTTCCTTCTGAGCAGGCTAAGTGAGACACGTGGATATACTCTATCTCTGTCTTCTACCTCTGCTGTTCCTTCTGAACAGGCTGAGTGAGGTGTAGATCAGAAACGTGGATATACTCTATCTCTGTCTTCTACCTCTGCTGTTTCTTCTGAGCAGGCTGAGTGAGACACGTGGATATACTCTATCTCTGTCTTCTACCTCTGCTGTTCCTTCTGAGCAGGCTGAGTGAGACACGTGGATATACTCTTTCTCTGTCTTCTACCTCTGCTGTTCCTTCTGAGCAGGCTGAGTGAGGTGTAGATCAGACACGTGGATACACTCTATCGCTGTCTTCTACCTCTGCTGTTCCTTCTGAGCAGGCTGAGTGAGACACGAGGATATACTATATCTCTGTCTTCTACCTCTGCTGTTCCTTCCGAGCAGGCTGAGTGAGGTGTAGATCAGACACGTGGATAAACTCTATCTCTGTCTTCTACCTCTGCTCTTCCTTCTGAGCAGGCTGAGTGAGACACGTGGATATACTCCATCTCTGTCTTCTACCTCTGCTGTTCCTTCTGAGCAGGCTGAGTGAGGTGTAGATCAGACACGTGGATATACTCTATCTCTGTCTTCTACCTCTGCTGTTCCTTCTGAGCAGGCTGAGTGAGACACGTGGATATACTCTATCTCTGTCTTCTACTTCTGCTGTTCCTTCTGAGCAGGCTAAGTGAGACACGTGGATATACTCTATCTCTGTCTTCTACCTCTGCTGTTCCTTCTGAACAGGCTGAGTGAGGTGTAGATCAGAAACGTGGATATACTCTATCTCTGTCTTCTACCTCTGCTGTTCCTTCTGAGCAGTCTGAGTGAGACACGTGGATATACTCTATCTCTGTATTGTACCTCTGCTGTTCCTTCTGAGCAGGTTGAGTGAGGTGTAGATCAGACACGTGTATATACTCTATCTCTGTCTTCTACCTCGGCTGTTCATTCTGAGCAGGCTGAGTGAGACACGTGGATATACTCTATCTCTGTCTTCTACCTCTGCTGTTCCTTCCGAGCAGGCTGAGTGAGGTGTAGATCAGACACGTGGATATACTCTATCTCTGTCTTCTACCTCTGCTGTTCCTTCTGAGCAGGCTGAGTGAGACACGTGGATATACTCTATCTCTGTCTTCTACCTCTGCTGTTCCTTCTGAGCAGGCTGAGTGAGATACGTGGATATACTCTATATCTGTCTTCCATCTATGCTGTTCCTTTTGAGCAGGCTGAGTGAGGTGTAGATCAGACACGTGGATATACTATATATCTGTCTTCTACCTCTGCTGTTCCTTCTGAGCAAGCTGAGTGAGACACGTGGATATACTCTATCTCTGTCTTCTACCTCTGCTGTTCCTTCTGAGCAGGCTGAATGAGATACGTGGATATACTCTATATCTGTCTTCTATCTATGCTGTTCCTTCTGAGCAGGCTGAGTGAGGTGTAGATCAGACACGTGGATATACTCTATCTCTGTCTTCTACCTCTGCTGTTCATTCTGAGCAGGCCGAGTGAGACACGTGGATATACTCTATCTCTGTCTTCTACCTCTGCTGATCCTTCTGAGCAGGATGAGTGAGGTGTAGATCAGACACGTGGATATACTCTATCTCTGTCTTCTACCTCTGCTGTTCCTTCTAATCAGGCTGAGTGAGGTGTAGATCAGACACGTAGATATACTCTATCTCTGTCTTCTACCTCTGCTGTTCCTTCTGACCAGGCTGAGTGAGGTGTAGATCAGACACGTGGATATACTCTATCTCTGTCTTCTATCTCTGCTGTTCCTTCTGAGCAGGCTGAGTGAGACACGTGGATATACTCTATCTCTGTCTTCTACCTCTGCTGTTCCTTCTGAGCAGGCTGAGTGAGGTGTAGATCAGACACGTGGATATACTCTATCTCTGTCTTCTACCTCTGCTGTTCCTTCTGAGCAGGCTGAGTGAGACACGTGGATATACTCTATCTCTGTCTTCTACCTCTGCTGTTCCTTCTGAGCAGGCTGAGTGAGATACGTGGATATACTCTATATCTGTCTTCCATCTATGCTGTTCCTTTTGAGCAGGCTGAGTGAGGTGTAGATCAGACACGTGGATATACTATATATCTGTCTTCTACCTCTGCTGTTCCTTCTGAGCAAGCTGAGTGAGACACGTGGATATACTCTATCTCTGTCTTCCACCTCTGCTGTTCCTTCTGAGCAGGCTGAATGAGATACGTGGATATACTCTATATCTGTCTTCTATCTATGCTGTTCCTTCTGAGCAGGCTGAGTGAGGTGTAGATCAGACACGTGGATATACTCTATCTCTGTCTTCTACCTCTGCTGTTCATTCTGAGCAGGCTGAGTGAGACACGTGGATATACTCTATCTCTGTCTTCTACCTATGCTGTTCCTTCTGATCAGGCGGAGTGAGGTGTAGATCAGACACGTGGATATACTCTATCTCTGTCTTCTACCTCTGCTGTTCCTTCTGACCAGGCTGAATGAGGTGTAGATCAGACACGTGGATATACTCTATCTCTGTCTTCTACCTCTGCTGTTCCTTCTGAGCAGGCTGAGTGAGACACGTGGATATACTCTATCTCTGTTTTCTACCTCTGCTGTTCATTATGTGCAGGCTGAGTGAGACACGTGGATATACTCTATCTCTGTCTTCTACCCCTGCTGTTCCTTCTGAGCAGGCTGAGAGAGGTGTAGATCAGACACGTGGATATACTCTATCTCTGTCTTCTACCTCTGCTGTTCCTTCTGAGCAGGCTGAGTGAGACACGTGGATATACTCTATCTCTGTCTTCTACCTCTGATGTTCCTTCTGAGCAGGCTGAGTGAGGTGTAGATCAGACACGTGGATATACTCTATCTCTGTTTTGTACCTCTGCTGTTCCTTCTGAGCAGGCTGAGTGAGACACGTGGATATACTCTATCTCTGTCTTTTACCTCTGCTGTTCCTTCTGAGCAGGCTGAGTGAGACACGTGGATATACGCTATATCTGTCTTCCATCTATGCTGTTCCTTCTGAGCAGGCTGAGTAAGACACGTGGATATACTCTATCTCTGTCTTCTACCTCTGCTGTTCCTTCTGAGTAGGCTGAGTGAGGTGTAGATCAGACACGTGGATATACTCTATCTCTGTATTCTACCTCTGCTGTTCCTTCTGAGCAGGCTGAGAGAGGTGTAGATCAGACACGCGGATATACTCTATCTCTGTCTTCTACCCCTGCTGTTCCTTCTGAGCAGGCTGAGAGAGGTGTAGATCAGACACGTGGATATACTCTATCTCTGTCTTCTACCTCTGCTGTTCCTTCTGAGCAGGCTGAGTGAGGTGTAGATCAGACACGTAGATATACTCTATCTCTGTCTTCTACCTCTGCTGTTCCTTCTGAGCAGGCTGAGTGAGACACGTGGATATACTCTATCTCTGTCTTCTACCTCTGATGTTCCTTCTGAGCAGGCTGAGTGAGGTGTAGATCAGACACGTGGATATACTCTATCTCTGTCTTCTACCTCTGCTGTTCCTTCTGAGCAGGCTGAGTGAGACACGTGGATATACTCTATCTCTGTCTTCTACCTCTGCTGTTCCTTCTGAGCAGGCTGAGTGAGACACGTGGATATACTCTATCTCTGTCTTCTACCTCTGCTGTTCCTTCTGAGCAGGCTGAGTGAGGTGTAGATCAGACACGTGGATATACTCTATCTCTGTCTTCTACCTCTGCTGTTCCTTCTGAGCATGCTGAGTGAAACACGTGGATATACTATATCTCTGTCTTCTACCTCTGCTGTTCCTTCAGAGCAGGCTGATTGAGTTGTAGATCATACACGTGGATATACTCTATCTCTGTCTTCTACCTCTGCTGTTCCTTCTGAGCAGGCTGAGTGAGACACGTGGATATACTCTATCTCTATCTTCTACTCCTGCTGTTCCTTCTGAGCAGGCTGAGTGAGACACGTGGATATACTCTTTCTCTGTCTTCTACCTCTGCTGTTCCTTCTGAGCAGGCTGAGTGAGGTGTAGATCAGACACGTGGATATACTCTATCTCTGTCTTCTACCTCTGCTGTTCATTCTGATCAGGCTGAGTGAGACACTTGGATATACTCTATCTCTGTCTTCTACCTCTGCTGTTCCTTCTGAGCAGGCTGAGTGAGGTGTAGATCAGACACGTGTATATACTCTATCTCTGTCTTCTACCTCTGCTGTTTCTTCTGAGCAGGCTGAGTGAGACACGTGGATATACTCTATCTCTGTCTTTTACTTCTGCTGTTCCTTCTGAGCAGGCTAAGTGAGACACGTGGATATACTCTATCTCTGTCTTCTACCTCTGCTGTTCCTTCTGAACAGGCTGAGTGAGGTGTAGATCAGAAACGTGGATATACTCTATCTCTGTCTTCTACCTCTGCTGTTTCTTCTGAGCAGGCTGAGTGAGACACGTGGATATACTCTATCTCTGTCTTCTACCTCTGCTGTTCCTTCTGAGCAGGCTGAGTGAGACACGTGGATATACTCTTTCTCTGTCTTCTACCTCTGCTGTTCCTTCTGAGCAGGCTGAGTGAGGTGTAGATCAGACACGTGGATACACTCTATCGCTGTCTTCTACCTCTGCTGTTCCTTCTGAGCAGGCTGAGTGAGACACGAGGATATACTATATCTCTGTCTTCTACCTCTGCTGTTCCTTCCGAGCAGGCTGAGTGAGGTGTAGATCAGACACGTGGATAAACTCTATCTCTGTCTTCTACCTCTGCTCTTCCTTCTGAGCAGGCTGAGTGAGACACGTGGATATACTCCATCTCTGTCTTCTACCTCTGCTGTTCCTTCTGATCAGGCTGAGTGAGACACTTGGATATACTCTATCTCTGTCTTCTACCTCTGCTGTTCCTCCCGAGCAGGCTGATTGAGTTGTAGATCATACACGTGGATATACTCTATCTCTGTCTTCTACCTCTGCTGTTCCTTCTGAGCAGGCTGAGTGAGACACGTGGATATACTCTATCTCTATCTTCTACTCCTGCTGTTCCTTCTGAGCAGGCTGAGTGAGACACGTGGATATACTCTTTCTCTGTCTTCTACCTCTGCTGTTCCTTCTGAGCAGGCTGAGTGAGGTGTAGATCAGACACGTGGATATACTCTATCTCTGTCTTCTACCTCTGCTGTTCATTCTGATCAGGCTGAGTGAGACACTTGGATATACTCTATCTCTGTCTTCTACCTCTGCTGTTCCTTCTGAGCAGGCTGAGTGAGGTGTAGATCAGACACGTGTATATACTCTATCTCTGTCTTCTACCTCTGCTGTTCCTTCTGAGCAGGCTGAGTGAGACACGTGGATATACTCTATCTCTGTCTTTTACTTCTGCTGTTCCTTCTGAGCAGGCTAAGTGAGACACGTGGATATACTCTATCTCTGTCTTCTACCTCTGCTGTTCCTTCTGAACAGGCTGAGTGAGGTGTAGATCAGAAACGTGGATATACTCTATCTCTGTCTTCTACCTCTGCTGTTTCTTCTGAGCAGGCTGAGTGAGACACGTGGATATACTCTATCTCTGTCTTCTACCTCTGCTGTTCCTTCTGAGCAGGCTGAGTGAGACACGTGGATATACTCTTTCTCTGTCTTCTACCTCTGCTGTTCCTTCTGAGCAGGCTGAGTGAGGTGTAGATCAGACACGTGGATACACTCTATCGCTGTCTTCTACCTCTGCTGTTCCTTCTGAGCAGGCTGAGTGAGACACGAGGATATACTATATCTCTGTCTTCTACCTCTGCTGTTCCTTCCGAGCAGGCTGAGTGAGGTGTAGATCAGACACGTGGATAAACTCTATCTCTGTCTTCTACCTCTGCTCTTCCTTCTGAGCAGGCTGAGTGAGACACGTGGATATACTCCATCTCTGTCTTCTACCTCTGCTGTTCCTTCTGAGCAGGCTGAGTGAGGTGTATATCAGACACGTGGATATACTCTATCTATGTCTTCTACCTCTGCTGTTCCTTCTGATCAGGCTGAGTGAGACACTTGGATATACTCTATCTCTGTCTTCTACCTCTGCTGTTCCTTCTGAGCAGGCTGAGTGAGGTGTAGATCAGACACGTGGATATACTCTATCTCTGTATTCTACCTCTGCTGTTCCTTCTGAGCAGGCTGAGAGAGACACGTGGATATACTCTATCTCTGTCTTCTACTTCTGCTGTTCCTTCTGAGCAGGCTAAGTGAGACACGTGGATATACTCTATCTCTGTCTTCTACCTCTGCTGTTCCTTCTGATCAGGCTGAGTGAGACACTTGGATATACTCTATCTCTGTCTTCTACCTCTGCTGTTCCTTCTGAGCAGGCTGAGTGAGGTGTAGATCAGACACGTGTATATACTCTATCTCTGTCTTCTACCTCTGCTGTTCCTTCTGAGCAGGCTGAGTGAGACACGTGGATATACTCTATCTCTGTCTTTTACTTCTGCTGTTCCTTCTGAGCAGGCTGAGTGAGACACGTGGATATACTCTATCTCTATCTTCCACCTCTGCTGTTCCTTCTGAGCAGGCTGAGTGAGACACGTGGATATACTCTATCTCTGTCTTCTGCCTCTGCTGTTCCTTCTGAACAGGCTGAGTGAGGTGTAGATCAGACACGTGGATATACTCTATCTCTGTCTTCTACCTCTGCTGTTCCTTCTGAGCAGGCTGATTGAGGTGTAGATCAGACAGGTGGATATACTCTATCTCTGTATTCTACCTCTGCTGTTCCTTCTGATCAGGCTGAGTGAGACACTTGGATATACTCTATCTCTGTCTTCTACCTCTGCTGTTCCTTCTGAGCAGGCTGAGTGAGGTGTAGATCAGACACGTGGATATACTCTATCTCTGTCTTCTACCTCTGCTGTTCCTTCTGAGCAGGCTGAGTGAGACACGTGGATATACTCTATCTCTGTCTTCTACTTCTGCTGTTCCTTCTGAGCAGGCTAAGTGAGACACGTGGATATACTCTATCTCTGTCTTCTACCTCTGCTGTTCCTTCTGAACAGGCTGAGTGAGGTGTAGATCAGAAACGTGGATATACTCTATCTCTGTCTTCTACCTCTGCTGTTCCTTCTGAGCAGTCTGAGTGAGACACGTGGATATACTCTATCTCTGTATTGTACCTCTGCTGTTCCTTCTGAGCAGGTTGAGTGAGGTGTAGATCAGACACGTGTATATACTCTATCTCTGTCTTCTACCTCGGCTGTTCATTCTGAGCAGGCTGAGTGAGACACGTGGATATACTCTATCTCTGTCTTCTACCTCTGCTGTTCCTTCCGAGCAGGCTGAGTGAGGTGTAGATCAGACACGTGGATATACTCTATCTCTGTCTTCTACCTCTGCTGTTCCTTCTGAGCAGGCTGAGTGAGACACGTGGATATACTCTATCTCTGTCTTCTACCTCTGCTGTTCCTTCTGAGCAGGCTGAGTGAGATACGTGGATATACTCTATATCTGTCTTCCATCTATGCTGTTCCTTTTGAGCAGGCTGAGTGAGGTGTAGATCAGACACGTGGATATACTATATATCTGTCTTCTACCTCTGCTGTTCCTTCTGAGCAAGCTGAGTGAGACACGTGGATATACTCTATCTCTGTCTTCTACCTCTGCTGTTCCTTCTGAGCAGGCTGAATGAGATACGTGGATATACTCTATATCTGTCTTCTATCTATGCTGTTCCTTCTGAGCAGGCTGAGTGAGGTGTAGATCAGACACGTGGATATACTCTATCTCTGTCTTCTACCTCTGCTGTTCATTCTGAGCAGGCCGAATGAGACACGTGGATATACTCTATCTCTGTCTTCTACCTCTGCTGATCCTTCTGAGCAGGATGAGTGAGGTGTAGATCAGACACGTGGATATACTCTATCTCTGTCTTCTACCTCTGCTGTTCCTTCTAATCAGGCTGAGTGAGGTGTAGATCAGACACGTAGATATACTCTATCTCTGTCTTCTACCTCTGCTGTTCCTTCTGACCAGGCTGAGTGAGGTGTAGATCAGACACGTGGATATACTCTATCTCTGTCTTCTATCTCTGCTGTTCCTTCTGAGCAGGCTGAGTGAGACACGTGGATATACTCTATCTCTGTCTTCTACCTCTGCTGTTCCTTCTGAGCAGGCTGAGTGAGGTGTAGATCAGACACGTGGATATACTCTATCTCTGTCTTCTACCTCTGCTGTTCCTTCTGAGCAGGCTGAGTGAGACACGTGGATATACTCTATCTCTGTCTTCTACCTCTGCTGTTCCTTCTGAGCAGGCTGAGTGAGATACGTGGATATACTCTATATCTGTCTTCCATCTATGCTGTTCCTTTTGAGCAGGCTGAGTGAGGTGTAGATCAGACACGTGGATATACTATATATCTGTCTTCTACCTCTGCTGTTCCTTCTGAGCAAGCTGAGTGAGACACGTGGATATACTCTATCTCTGTCTTCCACCTCTGCTGTTCCTTCTGAGCAGGCTGAATGAGATACGTGGATATACTCTATATCTGTCTTCTATCTATGCTGTTCCTTCTGAGCAGGCTGAGTGAGGTGTAGATCAGACACGTGGATATACTCTATCTCTGTCTTCTACCTCTGCTGTTCATTCCGAGCAGGCTGAGTGAGACACGTGGATATACTCTATCTCTGTCTTCTACCTATGCTGTTCCTTCTGATCAGGCGGAGTGAGGTGTAGATCAGACACGTGGATATACTCTATCTCTGTCTTCTACCTCTGCTGTTCCTTCTGACCAGGCTGAATGAGGTGTAGATCAGACACGTGGATATACTCTATCTCTGTCTTCTACCTCTGCTGTTCCTTCTGAGCAGGCTGAGTGAGACACGTGGATATACTCTATCTCTGTTTTCTACCTCTGCTGTTCATTATGTGCAGGCTGAGTGAGACACGTGGATATACTCTATCTCTGTCTTCTACCCCTGCTGTTCCTTCTGAGCAGGCTGAGAGAGGTGTAGATCAGACACGTGGATATACTCTATCTCTGTCTTCTACCTCTGCTGTTCCTTCTGAGCAGGCTGAGTGAGACACGTGGATATACTCTATCTCTGTCTTCTACCTCTGATGTTCCTTCTGAGCAGGCTGAGTGAGGTGTAGATCAGACACGTGGATATACTCTATCTCTGTTTTGTACCTCTGCTGTTCCTTCTGAGCAGGCTGAGTGAGACACGTGGATATACTCTATCTCTGTCTTTTACCTCTGCTGTTCCTTCTGAGCAGGCTGAGTGAGACACGTGGATATACGCTATATCTGTCTTCCATCTATGCTGTTCCTTCTGAGCAGGCTGAGTAAGACACGTGGATATACTCTATCTCTGTCTTCTACCTCTGCTGTTCCTTCTGAGTAGGCTGAGTGAGGTGTAGATCAGACACGTGGATATACTCTATCTCTGTCTTCTACCTCTGCTGTTCCTTCTGAGCAGGCTGAGAGAGGTGTAGATCAGACACGCGGATATACTCTATCTCTGTCTTCTACCCCTGCTGTTCCTTCTGAGCAGGCTGAGAGAGGTGTAGTTCAGACACGTGGATATACTCTATATCTGTCTTCTACCTCTGCTGTTCCTTCTGAGCAGGCTGAGTGAGGTGTAGATCAGACACGTAGATATACTCTATCTCTGTCTTCTACCTCTACTGTTCCTTCTGAGCAGGCTGAGTGAGACACGTGGATATACTCTATCTCTGTCTTCTACCTCTGATGTTCCTTCTGAGCAGGCTGAGTGAGGTGTAGATCAGACACGTGGATATACTCTATCTCTGTCTTCTACCTCTGCTGTTCCTTCTGAGCAGGCTGAGTGAGACACGTGGATATACTCTATCTCTGTCTTCTACCTCTGCTGTTCCTTCTGAGCAGGCTGAGTGAGACACGTGGATATACTCTATCTCTGTCTTCTACCTCTGCTGTTCCTTCTGAGCAGGCTGAGTGAGGTGTAGATCAGACACGTGGATATACTCTATCTCTGTCTTCTACCTCTGCTGTTCCTTCTGAGCATGCTGAGTGAAACACGTGGATATACTATATCTCTGTCTTCTACCTCTGCTGTTCCTTCCGAGCAGGCTGATTGAGTTGTAGATCATACACGTGGATATACTCTATCTCTGTCTTCTACCTCTGCTGTTCCTTCTGAGCAGGCTGAGTGAGACACGTGGATATACTCTATCTCTATCTTCTACTCCTGCTGTTCCTTCTGAGCAGGCTGAGTGAGACACGTGGATATACTCTTTCTCTGTCTTCTACCTCTGCTGTTCCTTCTGAGCAGGCTGAGTGAGGTGTAGATCAGACACGTGGATATACTCTATCTCTGTCTTCTACCTCTGCTGTTCATTCTGATCAGGCTGAGTGAGACACTTGGATATACTCTATCTCTGTCTTCTACCTCTGCTGTTCCTTCTGAGCAGGCTGAGTGAGGTGTAGATCAGACACGTGTATATACTCTATCTCTGTCTTCTACCTCTGCTGTTCCTTCTGAGCAGGCTGAGTGATACACGTGGATATACTCTATCTCTGTCTTCTACCTCTGCTGTTCCTTCTGAGCAGGCTGAGTGAGACACGTGGATATACTCTATCTCTGTCTTCTACCTCTGCTGTTCCTTCTGAGCAGGCTGAGTGAGGTGTAGATCAGACACGTGGATATACTCTATCTCTGTCTTCTACCTCTGCTGTTCCTTCTGAGCATGCTGAGTGAAACACGTGGATATACTATATCTCTGTCTTCTACCTCTGCTGTTCCTTCCGAGCAGGCTGATTGAGTTGTAGATCATACACGTGGATATACTCTATCTCTGTCTTCTACCTCTGCTGTTCCTTCTGAGCAGGCTGAGTGAGACACGTGGATATACTCTATCTCTATCTTCTACTCCTGCTGTTCCTTCTGAGCAGGCTGAGTGAGACACTTGGATATACTCTATCTCTGTCTTCTACCTCTGCTGTTCCTTCTGAGCAGGCTGAGTGAGGTGTAGATCAGACACGTGTATATACTCTATCTCTGTCTTCTACCTCTGCTGTTCCTTCTGAGCAGGCTGAGTGAGACACGTGGATATACTCTATCTCTGTCTTTTACTTCTGCTGTTCCTTCTGAGCAGGCTAAGTGAGACACGTGGATATACTCTATCTCTGTCTTCTACCTCTGCTGTTCCTTCTGAACAGGCTGAGTGAGGTGTAGATCAGAAACGTGGATATACTCTATCTCTGTCTTCTACCTCTGCTGTTTCTTCTGAGCAGGCTGAGTGAGACACGTGGATATACTCTATCTCTGTCTTCTACCTCTGCTGTTCCTTCTGAGCAGGCTGAGTGAGACACGTGGATATACTCTTTCTCTGTCTTCTACCTCTGCTGTTCCTTCTGAGCAGGCTGAGTGAGGTGTAGATCAGACACGTGGATATACTCTATCTCTGTCTTCTACCTCTGCTGTTCATTCTGAGCAGGCTGAGTGAGACACGTAGATATACTCTATCTCTGTCTTCTACCTCTGCTGTTCCTTCTGAGCAGACTGAGTGAGGTGTAGATCAGACAAGTGGATATACTCTATCTCTGTCTTCTACCTCTGCTGTTCCTTCTGAGCAGACTGAGTGAGGTGTAGATCAGACACGTGGATATACTATATCTCTGTCTTCTACCTCTGCTGTTCCTTCCGAGCAGGCTGAGTGAGGTGTAGATCAGACACGTGGATATACTCTATCGCTGTCTTCTACCTCTGCTGTTCCTTCTGAGCAGGCTGAGTGAGACACGTGGATATACTATATCTCTGTCTTCTACCTCTGCTGTTCCTTCCGAGCAGGCTGAGTGAGGTGTAGATCAGACACGTGGATATACTCTATCTCTGTCTTCTACCTCTGCTCTTCCTTCTGAGCAGGCTGAGTGAGACACGTGGATATACTCTATCTCTATCTTCTACCTCTGCTGTTCCTTCTGAGCAGGCTGAGTGAGACACGTGGATATACTCTATCTCTGTCTTCTGCCTCTGCTGTTCTTTCTGAGCAGGCTGAGTGAGGTGTAGATCAGACACGTGGATATACTCTATCTCTGTCTTCTACCTCTGCTGTTCCTTCTGAGCAGGCTGATTGAGGTGTAGATCAGACAGGTGGATATACTCTATCTCTGTATTCTACCTCTGCTGTTCCTTCTGATCAGGCTGAGTGAGACACTTGGATATACTCTATCTCTGTCTTCTACCTCTGCTGTTCCTTCTGAGCAGGCTGAGTGAGGTGTAGATCAGACACGTGGATATACTCTATCTCTGTCTTCTACCTCTGTTGTTCCTTCTGAGCAGGCTGAGTGAGACACGTGGATATACTCTATCTCTGTCTTCTACTTCTGCTGTTCCTTCTGAGCAGGCTAAGTGAGACACGTGGATATACTCTATCTCTGTCTTCTACCTCTGCTGTTCCTTCTGAACAGGCTGAGTGAGGTGTAGATCAGAAACGTGGATATACTCTATCTCTGTCTTCTACCTCTGCTGTTCCTTCTGAGCAGTCTGAGTGAGACACGTGGATATACTCTATCTCTGTATTGTACCTCTGCTGTTCCTTCTGAGCAGGTTGAGTGAGGTGTAGATCAGACACGTGTATATACTCTATCTCTGTCTTCTACCTCGGCTGTTCATTCTGAGCAGGCTGAGTGAGACACGTGGATATACTCTATCTCTGTCTTCTACCTCTGCTGTTCCTTCCGAGCAGGCTGAGTGAGGTGTAGATCAGACACGTGGATATACTCTATCTCTGTCTTCTACCTCTGCTGTTCCTTCTGAGCAGGCTGAGTGAGACACGTGGATATACTCTATCTCTGTCTTCTACCTCTGCTGTTCCTTCTGAGCAGGCTGAGTGAGACACGTGGATATACTCTTTCTCTGTCTTCTACCTCTGCTGTTCCTTCTGAGCAGGCTGAGTGAGGTGTAGATCAGACACGTGGATATACTCTATCTCTGTCTTCTACCTCTGCTGTTCATTCTGAGCAGGCTGAGTGAGACACGTAGATATACTCTATCTCTGTCTTCTACCTCTGCTGTTCCTTCTGAGCAGACTGAGTGAGGTGTAGATCAGACAAGTGGATATACTCTATCTCTGTCTTCTACCTCTGCTGTTCCTTCTGAGCAGACTGAGTGAGGTGTAGATCAGACACGTGGATATACTATATCTCTGTCTTCTACCTCTGCTGTTCCTTCCGAGCAGGCTGAGTGAGGTGTAGATCAGACACGTGGATATACTCTATCGCTGTCTTCTACCTCTGCTGTTCCTTCTGAGCAGGCTGAGTGAGACACGTGGATATACTATATCTCTGTCTTCTACCTCTGCTGTTCCTTCCGAGCAGGCTGAGTGAGGTGTAGATCAGACACGTGGATATACTCTATCTCTGTCTTCTACCTCTGCTCTTCCTTCTGAGCAGGCTGAGTGAGACACGTGGATATACTCTATCTCTATCTTCTACCTCTGCTGTTCCTTTTGAGCAGGCTGAGTGAGACACGTGGATATACTCTATCTCTGTCTTCTGCCTCTGCTGTTCTTTCTGAGCAGGCTGAGTGAGGTGTAGATCAGACACGTGGATATACTCTATCTCTGTCTTCTACCTCTGCTGTTCCTTCTGAGCAGGCTGATTGAGGTGTAGATCAGACAGGTGGATATACTCTATCTCTGTATTCTACCTCTGCTGTTCCTTCTGATCAGGCTGAGTGAGACACTTGGATATACTCTATCTCTGTCTTCTACCTCTGCTGTTCCTTCTGAGCAGGCTGAGTGAGGTGTAGATCAGACACGTGGATATACTCTATCTCTGTCTTCTACCTCTGTTGTTCCTTCTGAGCAGGCTGAGTGAGACACGTGGATATACTCTATCTCTGTCTTCTACTTCTGCTGTTCCTTCTGAGCAGGCTAAGTGAGACACGTGGATATACTCTATCTCTGTCTTCTACCTCTGCTGTTCCTTCTGAACAGGCTGAGTGAGGTGTAGATCAGAAACGTGGATATACTCTATCTCTGTCTTCTACCTCTGCTGTTCCTTCTGAGCAGTCTGAGTGAGACACGTGGATATACTCTATCTCTGTATTGTACCTCTGCTGTTCCTTCTGAGCAGGTTGAGTGAGGTGTAGATCAGACACGTGTATATACTCTATCTCTGTCTTCTACCTCGGCTGTTCATTCTGAGCAGGCTGAGTGAGACACGTGGATATACTCTATCTCTGTCTTCTACCTCTGCTGTTCCTTCCGAGCAGGCTGAGTGAGGTGTAGATCAGACACGTGGATATACTCTATCTCTGTCTTCTACCTCTGCTGTTCCTTCTGAGCAGGCTGAGTGAGACACGTGGATATACTCTATCTCTGTCTTCTACCTCTGCTGTTCCTTCTGAGCAGGCTGAGTGAGGTGTAGATCAGACACGTGGATATACTCTATCTATGTCTTCTACCTCTGCTGTTCCTTCTGAGCATGCTGAGTGAAACACGTGGATATACTATATCTCTGTCTTCTACCTCTGCTGTTCCTTCCGAGCAGGCTGATTGAGTTGTAGATCATACACGTGGATATACTCTATCTCTGTCTTCTACCTCTGCTGTTCCTTCTGAGCAGGCTGAGTGAGACACGTGGATATACTCTATCTCTATCTTCTACTCCTGCTGTTCCTTCTGAGCAGGCTGAGTGAGACACGTGGATATACTCTTTCTCTGTCTTCTACCTCTGCTGTTCCTTCTGAGCAGGCTGAGTGAGGTGTAGATCAGACACGTGGATATACTCTATCTCTGTCTTCTACCTCTGCTGTTCATTCTGATCAGGCTGAGTGAGACACTTGGATATACTCTATCTCTGTCTTCTACCTCTGCTGTTCCTTCTGAGCAGGCTGAGTGAGGTGTAGATCAGACACGTGTATATACTCTATCTCTGTCTTCTACCTCTGCTGTTCCTTCTGAGCAGGCTGAGTGAGACACGTGGATATACTCTATCTCTGTCTTTTACTTCTGCTGTTCCTTCTGAGCAGGCTAAGTGAGACACGTGGATATACTCTATCTCTGTCTTCTACCTCTGCTGTTCCTTCTGAACAGGCTGAGTGAGGTGTAGATCAGAAACGTGGATATACTCTATCTCTGTCTTCTACCTCTGCTGTTTCTTCTGAGCAGGCTGAGTGAGACACGTGGATATACTCTATCTCTGTCTTCTACCTCTGCTGTTCCTTCTGAGCAGGCTGAGTGAGACACGTCGATATACTCTTTCTCTGTCTTCTACCTCTGCTGTTCCTTCTGAGCAGGCTGAGTGAGGTGTAGATCAGACACGTGGATATACTCTATCTCTGTCTTCTACCTCTGCTGTTCATTCTGAGCAGGCGGAGTGAGACACGTAGATATACTCTATCTCTGTCTTCTACCTCTGCTGTTCCTTCTGAGCAGACTGAGTGAGGTGTAGATCAGACAAGTGGATATACTCTATCTCTGTCTTCTACCTCTGCTGTTCCTTCTGAGCAGACTGAGTGAGGTGTAGATCAGACACGTGGATATACTATATCTCTGTCTTCTACCTCTGCTGTTCCTTCCGAGCAGGCTGAGTGAGGTGTAGATCAGACACGTGGATATACTCTATCGCTGTCTTCTACCTCTGCTGTTCCTTCTGAGCAGGCTGAGTGAGACACGTGGATATACTATATCTCTGTCTTCTACCTCTGCTGTTCCTTCCGAGCAGGCTGAGTGAGGTGTAGATCAGACACGTGGATATACTCTATCTCTGTCTTCTACCTCTGCTCTTCCTTCTGAGCAGGCTGAGTGAGACACGTGGATATACTCTATCTCTATCTTCTACCTCTGCTGTTCCTTCTGAGCAGGCTGAGTGAGACACGTGGATATACTCTATCTCTGTCTTCTGCCTCTGCTGTTCCTTCTGAGCAGGCTGAGTGAGGTGTAGATCAGACACGTGGATATACTCTATCTCTGTCTTCTACCTCTGCTGTTCCTTCTGAGCAGGCTGATTGAGGTGTAGATCAGACAGGTGGATATACTCTATCTCTGTATTCCACCTCTGCTGTTCCTTCTGATCAGGCTGAGTGAGACACTTGGATATACTCTATCTCTGTCTTCTACCTCTGCTGTTCCTTCTGAGCAGGCTGAGTGAGGTGTAGATCAGACACGTGGATATACTCTATCTCTGTCTTCTACCTCTGCTGTTCCTTCTGAGCAGGCTGATCGAGACACGTGGATATACTCTATCTCTGTCTTCTACTTCTGCTGTTCCTTCTGAGCAGGCTAAGTGAGACACGTGGATATACTCTATCTCTGTCTTCTACCTCTGCTGTTCCTTCTGAACAGGCTGAGTGAGGTGTAGATCAGAAACGTGGATATACTCTATCTCTGTCTTCTACCTCTGCTGTTCCTTCTGAGCAGTCTGAGTGAGACACGTGGATATACTCTATCTCTGTATTGTACCTCTGCTGTTCCTTCTGAGCAGGTTGAGTGAGGTGTAGATCAGACACGTGGATATACTCTATCTCTGTCTTCTACCTCTGCTGTTTCTTCTGAGCAGGCTGAGTGAGACACGTGGATATACTCTATCTCTGTCTTCTACCTCTGCTGTTCCTTCTGAGCAGGCTGAGTGAGACACGTCGATATACTCTTTCTCTGTCTTCTACCTCTGCTGTTCCTTCTGAGCAGGCTGAGTGAGGTGTAGATCAGACACGTGGATATACTCTATCTCTGTCTTCTACCTCTGCTGTTCATTCTGAGCAGGCTGAGTGAGACACGTAGATATACTCTATCTCTGTCTTCTACCTCTGCTGTTCCTTCTGAGCAGACTGAGTGAGGTGTAGATCAGACAAGTGGATATACTCTATCTCTGTCTTCTACCTCTGCTGTTCCTTCTGAGCAGACTGAGTGAGGTGTAGATCAGACACGTGGATATACTATATCTCTGTCTTCTACCTCTGCTGTTCCTTCCGAGCAGGCTGAGTGAGGTGTAGATCAGACACGTGGATATACTCTATAGCTGTCTTCTACCTCTGCTGTTCCTTCTGAGCAGGCTGAGTGAGACACGTGGATATACTATATCTCTGTCTTCTACCTCTGCTGTTCCTTCCGAGCAGGCTGAGTGAGGTGTAGATCAGACACGTGGATATACTCTATCTCTGTCTTCTACCTCTGCTCTTCCTTCTGAGCAGGCTGAGTGAGACACGTGGATATACTCTATCTCTATCTTCTACCTCTGCTGTTCCTTCTGAGCAGGCTGAGTGAGACACGTGGATATACTCTATCTCTGTCTTCTGCCTCTGCTGTTCCTTCTGAGCAGGCTGAGTGAGGTGTAGATCAGACACGTGGATATACTCTATCTCTGTCTTCTACCTCTGCTGTTCCTTCTGAGCAGGCTGATTGAGGTGTAGATCAGACAGGTGGATATACTCTATCTCTGTATTCCACCTCTGCTGTTCCTTCTGATCAGGCTGAGTGAGACACTTGGATATACTCTATCTCTGTCTTCTACCTCTGCTGTTCCTTCTGAGCAGGCTGAGTGAGGTGTAGATCAGACACGTGGATATACTCTATCTCTGTCTTCTACCTCTGCTGTTCCTTCTGAGCAGGCTGAGTGAGACACGTGGATATACTCTATCTCTGTCTTCTACTTCTGCTGTTCCTTCTGAGCAGGCTAAGTGAGACACGTGGATATACTCTATCTCTGTCTTCTACCTCTGCTGTTCCTTCTGAACAGGCTGAGTGAGGTGTAGATCAGAAACGTGGATATACTCTATCTCTGTCTTCTACCTCTGCTGTTCCTTCTGAGCAGTCTGAGTGAGACACGTGGATATACTCTATCTCTGTATTGTACCTCTGCTGTTCCTTCTGAGCAGGTTGAGTGAGGTGTAGATCAGACACGTGTATATACTCTATCTCTGTCTTCTACCTCGGCTGTTCATTCTGAGCAGGCTGAGTGAGACACGTGGATATACTCTATCTCTGTCTTCTACCTCTGCTGTTCCTTCCGAGCAGGCTGAGTGAGGTGTAGATCAGACACGTGGATATACTCTATCTCTGTCTTCTACCTCTGCTGTTCCTTCTGAGCAGGCTGAGTGAGACACGTGGATATACTCTATCTCTGTCTTCTACCTCTGCTGTTCCTTCTGAGCAGGCTGAGTGAGATACGTGGATATACTCTATATCTGTCTTCCATCTATGCTGTTCCTTTTGAGCAGGCTGAGTGAGGTGTAGATCAGACACGTGGATATACTATATATCTGTCTTCTACCTCTGCTGTTCCTTCTGAGCAAGCTGAGTGAGACACGTGGATATACTCTATCTCTGTCTTCTACCTCTGCTGTTCCTTCTGAGCAGGCTGAATGAGATACGTGGATATACTCTATATCTGTCTTCTATCTATGCTGTTCCTTCTGAGCAGGCTGAGTGAGGTGTAGATCAGACACGTGGATATACTCTATCTCTGTCTTCTACCTCTGCTGTTCATTCTGAGCAGGCCGAGTGAGACACGTGGATATACTCTATCTCTGTCTTCTACCTCTGCTGATCCTTCTGAGCAGGATGAGTGAGGTGTAGATCAGACACGTGGATATACTCTATCTCTGTCTTCTACCTCTGCTGTTCCTTCTAATCAGGCTGAGTGAGGTGTAGATCAGACACGTAGATATACTCTATCTCTGTCTTCTACCTCTGCTGTTCCTTCTGACCAGGCTGAGTGAGGTGTAGATCAGACACGTGGATATACTCTATCTCTGTCTTCTATCTCTGCTGTTCCTTCTGAGCAGGCTGAGTGAGACACGTGGATATACTCTATCTCTGTCTTCTACCTCTGCTGTTCCTTCTGAGCAGGCTGAGTGAGGTGTAGATCAGACACGTGGATATACTCTATCTCTGTCTTCTACCTCTGCTGTTCCTTCTGAGCAGGCTGAGTGAGACACGTGGATATACTCTATCTCTGTCTTCCACCTCTGCTGTTCCTTCTGAGCAGGCTGAATGAGATACGTGGATATACTCTATATCTGTCTTCTATCTATGCTGTTCCTTCTGAGCAGGCTGAGTGAGGTGTAGATCAGACACGTGGATATACTCTATCTCTGTCTTCTACCTCTGCTGTTCATTCTGAGCAGGCTGAGTGAGACACGTGGATATACTCTATCTCTGTCTTCTACCTATGCTGTTCCTTCTGATCAGGCGGAGTGAGGTGTAGATCAGACACGTGGATATACTCTATCTCTGTCTTCTACCTCTGCTGTTCCTTCTGACCAGGCTGAATGAGGTGTAGATCAGACACGTGGATATACTCTATCTCTGTCTTCTACCTCTGCTGTTCCTTCTGAGCAGGCTGAGTGAGACACGTGGATATACTCTATCTCTGTTTTCTACCTCTGCTGTTCATTATGTGCAGGCTGAGTGAGACACGTGGATATACTCTATCTCTGTCTTCTACCCCTGCTGTTCCTTCTGAGCAGGCTGAGAGAGGTGTAGATCAGACACGTGGATATACTCTATCTCTGTCTTCTACCTCTGCTGTTCCTTCTGAGCAGGCTGAGTGAGGTGTAGATCAGACACGTAGATATACTCTATCTCTGTCTTCTACCTCTGCTGTTCCTTCTGACCAGGCTGAGTGAGGTGTAGATCAGACACGTGGATATACTCTATCTCTGTCTTCTATCTCTGCTGTTCCTTCTGAGCAGGCTGAGTGAGACACGTGGATATACTCTATCTCTGTCTTCTACCTCTGCTGTTCCTTCTGAGCAGGCTGAGTGAGGTGTAGATCAGACACGTGGATATACTCTATCTCTGTCTTCTACCTCTGCTGTTCCTTCTGAGCAGGCTGAGTGAGACACGTGGATATACTCTATCTCTGTCTTCTACCTCTGCTGTTCCTTCTGAGCAGGCTGAGTGAGATACGTGGATATACTCTATATCTGTCTTCCATCTATGCTGTTCCTTTTGAGCAGGCTGAGTGAGGTGTAGATCAGACACGTGGATATACTATATATCTGCAGGCTGAGTGAGGTGTAGATCAGACACGTGGATATACTATATATCTGTCTTCTACCTCTGCTGTTCCTTCTGAGCAAGCTGAGTGAGACACGTGGATATACTCTATCTCTGTCTTCCACCTCTGCTGTTCCTTCTGAGCAGGCTGAATGAGATACGTGGATATACTCTATATCTGTCTTCTATCTATGCTGTTCCTTCTGAGCAGGCTGAGTGAGGTGTAGATCAGACACGTGGATATACTCTATCTCTGTCTTCTACCTCTGCTGTTCATTCTGAGCAGGCTGAGTGAGACACGTGGATATACTCTATCTCTGTCTTCTACCTATGCTGTTCCTTCTGAGCAGGCTGAGTGAGGTGTAGATCAGACACGTGGATATACTCTATCTCTGTCTTCTACCTCTGCTGTTCATTCTGAGCAGGCTGAGTGAGACACGTGGATATACTCTATCTCTGTTTTCTACCTCTGCTGTTCATTATGTGCAGGCTGAGTGAGACACGTGGATATACTCTATCTCTGTCTTCTACCCCTGCTGTTCCTTCTGAGCAGGCTGAGAGAGGTGTAGATCAGACACGTGGATATACTCTATCTCTGTCTTCTACCTCTGATGTTCCTTCTGAGCAGGCTGAGTGAGGTGTAGATCAGACACGTGGATATACTCTATCTCTGTTTTGTACCTCTGCTGTTCCTTCTGAGCAGGCTGAGTGAGACACGTGGATATACTCTATCTCTGTCTTTTACCTCTGCTGTTCCTTCTGAGCAGGCTGAGTGAGACACGTGGATATACGCTATATCTGTCTTCCATCTATGCTGTTCCTTCTGAGCAGGCTGAGTAAGACACGTGGATATACTCTATCTCTGTCTTCTACCTCTGCTGTTCCTTCTGAGTAGGCTGAGTGAGGTGTAGATCAGACACGTGGATATACTCTATCTCTGTCTTCTACCTCTGCTGTTCCTTCTGAGCAGGCTGAGAAAGGTGTAGATCAGACATGCGGATATACTCTATCTCTGTCTTCTACCCCTGCTGTTCCTTCTGAGCAGGCTGAGAGAGGTGTAGATCAGACACGTGGATAAACTCTATCTCTGTCTTCTACCTCTGCTGTTCCTTCTGAGCAGGCTGAGTGAGGTGTAGATCAGACACGTAGATATACTCTATCTCTGTATTCTACCTCTGCTGTTCCTTCTGAGCAGGCTGAGTGAGACACGTGGATATACTCTATCTCTGTCTTCTACCTCTGATGTTCCTTCTGAGCAGGCTGAGTGAGGTGTAGATCAGACACGTGGATATACTCTATCTCTGTCTTCTACCTCTGCTGTTCCTTCTGAGCAGGCTGAGTGAGACACGTGGATATACTCTATCTCTGTCTTCTACCTCTGCTGTTCCTTCTGAGCAGGCTGAGTGAGACACGTGGATATACTCTATCTCTGTCTTCTACCTCTGCTGTTCCTTCTGAGCAGGCTGAGTGAGGTGTAGATCAGACACGTGGATATACTCTATCTCTGTCTTCTACCTCTGCTGTTCCTTCTGAGCATGCTGAGTGAAACACGTGGATATACTATATCTCTGTCTTCTACCTCTGCTGTTCCTTCCGAGCAGGCTGATTGAGTTGTAGATCATACACGTTGATATACTCTATCTCTGTCTTCTACCTCTGCTGTTCCTTCTGAGCAGGCTGAGTGAGACACGTGGATATACTCTATCTCTATCTTCTACTCCTGCTGTTCCTTCTGAGCAGGCTGAGTGAGACACGGGGATATACTCTTTCTCTGTCTTCTACCTCTGCTGTTCCTTCTGAGCAGGCTGAGTGAGGTGTAGATCAGACACGTGGATATACTCTATCTCTGTCTTCTACCTCTGCTGTTCATTCTGAGCAGGCTGAGTGAGACACGTAGATATACTCTATCTCTGTCTTCTACCTCTGCTGTTCCTTCTGAGCAGACTGAGTGAGGTGTAGATCAGACAAGTGGATATACTCTATCTCTGTCTTCTACCTCTGCTGTTCCTTCTGAGCAGGCTGAGTGAGGTGTAGATCAGACAGGTGTATATACTCTATCTCTGTCTTCTACCTCTGCTGTTCCTTCTGAGCAGGCTGAGTGAGACACGTGGATATACTATATCTCTGTCTTCTACCTCTGCTGTTCCTTCCGAGCAGGCTGAGTGAGGTGTAGATCAGACACGTGGATATTCTCTATCGCTGTCTTCTACCTCTGCTGTTCCTTCTGAGCAGGCTGAGTGAGACACGTGGATATACTATATCTCTGTCTTCTACCTCTGCTGTTCCTTCCGAGCAGGCTGAGTGAGGTGTATATCAGACACGTGGATATACTCTATCTCTGTCTTCTATCTCTGCTCTTCCTTCTGAGCAGGCTGAGTGAGACACGTGGATATACTCTATCTCTATCTTCTACCTCTGCTGTTCCTTCTGAGCAGGCTGAGTGAGACACGTGGATATACTCTATCTCTGTCTTCTACCTCTGCTGTTCCTTCTGAGCAGGCTGAGTGAGGTGTAGATCAGACAAGTGGGTATACTCTATCTCTGTCTTCTACTTCTGCTGTTCCTTCTGAGCAGGCTAAGTGAGACACGTGGATATACTCTATCTCTGTCTTCTACCTCTGCTGTTCCTTCTGAGCAGTCTGAGTGAGACACGTGGATATACTCTATCTCTGTATTGTACCTCTGCTGTTCCTTCTGAGCAGGTTGAGTGAGGTGTAGATCAGACACGTGTATATACTCTATCTCTGTCTTCTACCTCTGCTGTTCCTTCTGAGCAGGCTGAGTGAGACACGTGGATATACTCTATCTCTGTCTTCTACTTCTGCTGTTCCTTCTGAGCAGGCTAAGTGAGACACGTGGATATACTCTATGTCTGTCTTCTACCTCTGCTGTTCCTTCTGAACAGGCTGAGTGAGGTGTAGATCAGAAACGTGGATATACTCTATCTCTGTCTTCCACCTCTGCTGTTCCTTCTGAGCAGGCTGAATGAGATACGTGGATATACTCTATATCTGTCTTCTATCTATGCTGTTCCTTCTGAGCAGGCTGAGTGAGGTGTAGATCAGACACGTGGATATACTCTATCTCTGTCTTCTACCTCTGCTGTTCATTCTGAGCAGGCTGAGTGAGACACGTGGATATACTCTATCTCTGTCTTCTACCTATGCTGTTCCTTCTGATCAGGCGGAGTGAGGTGTAGATCAGACACGTGGATATACTCTATCTCTGTCTTCTACCTCTGCTGTTCCTTCTGACCAGGCTGAATGAGGTGTAGATCAGACACGTGGATATACTCTATCTCTGTCTTCTACCTCTGCTGTTCCTTCTGAGCAGGCTGAGTGAGACACGTGGATATACTCTATCTCTGTTTTCTACCTCTGCTGTTCATTATGTGCAGGCTGAGTGAGACACGTGGATATACTCTATCTCTGTCTTCTACCCCTGCTGTTCCTTCTGAGCAGGCTGAGAGAGGTGTAGATCAGACACGTGGATATACTCTATCTCTGTCTTCTACCTCTGCTGTTCCTTCTGAGCAGGCTGAGTGAGACACGTGGATATACTCTATCTCTGTCTTCTACCTCTGATGTTCCTTCTGAGCAGGCTGAGTGAGGTGTAGATCAGACACGTGGATATACTCTATCTCTGTTTTGTACCTCTGCTGTTCCTTCTGAGCAGGCTGAGTGAGACACGTGGATATACTCTATCTCTGTCTTTTACCTCTGCTGTTCCTTCTGAGCAGGCTGAGTGAGACACGTGGATATACGCTATATCTGTCTTCCATCTATGCTGTTCCTTCTGAGCAGGCTGAGTAAGACACGTGGATATACTCTATCTCTGTCTTCTACCTCTGCTGTTCCTTCTGAGTAGGCTGAGTGAGGTGTAGATCAGACACGTGGATATACTCTATCTCTGTCTTCTACCTCTGCTGTTCCTTCTGAGCAGGCTGAGAGAGGTGTAGATCAGACACGCGGATATACTCTATCTCTGTCTTCTACCCCTGCTGTTCCTTCTGAGCAGGCTGAGAGAGGTGTAGATCAGACACGTGGATAAACTCTATCTCTGTCTTCTACCTCTGCTGTTCCTTCTGAGCAGGCTGAGTGAGGTGTAGATCAGACACGTAGATATACTCTATCTCTGTCTTCTACCTCTGCTGTTCCTTCTGAGCAGGCTGAGTGAGACACGTGGATATACTCTATCTCTGTCTTCTACCTCTGATGTTCCTTCTGAGCAGGCTGAGTGAGGTGTAGATCAGACACGTGGATATACTCTATCTCTGTCTTCTACCTCTGCTGTTCCTTCTGAGCAGGCTGAGTGAGACACGTGGATATACTCTATCTCTGTCTTCTACCTCTGCTGTTCCTTCTGAGCAGGCTGAGTGAGACACGTGGATATACTCTATCTCTGTCTTCTACCTCTGCTGTTCCTTCTGAGCAGGCTGAGTGAGGTGTAGATCAGACACGTGGATATACTCTATCTCTGTCTTCTACCTCTGCTGTTCCTTCTGAGCATGCTGAGTGAAACACGTGGATATACTATATCTCTGTCTTCTACCTCTGCTGTTCCTTCCGAGCAGGCTGATTGAGTTGTAGATCATACACGTGGATATACTCTATCTCTGTCTTCTACCTCTGCTGTTCCTTCTGAGCAGGCTGAGTGAGACACGTGGATATACTCTATCTCTATCTTCTACTCCTGCTGTTCCTTCTGAGCAGGCTGAGTGAGACACGGGGATATACTCTTTCTCTGTCTTCTACCTCTGCTGTTCCTTCTGAGCAGGCTGAGTGAGGTGTAGATCAGACACGTGGATATACTCTATCTCTGTCTTCTACCTCTGCTGTTCATTCTGAGCAGGCTGAGTGAGACACGTAGATATACTCTATCTCTGTCTTTTACCTCTGCTGTTCCTTCTGAGCAGACTGAGTGAGGTGTAGATCAGACAAGTGGATATACTCTATCTCTGTCTTCTACCTCTGCTGTTCCTTCTGAGCAGGCTGAGTGAGGTGTAGATCAGACAGGTGTATATACTCTATCTCTGTCTTCTACCTCTGCTGTTCCTTCTGAGCAGGCTGAGTGAGACACGTGGATATACTATATCTCTGTCTTCTACCTCTGCTGTTCCTTCCGAGCAGGCTGAGTGAGGTGTAGATCAGACACGTGGATATTCTCTATCGCTGTCTTCTACCTCTGCTGTTCCTTCTGAGCAGGCTGAGTGAGACACGTGGATATACTATATCTCTGTCTTCTACCTCTGCTGTTCCTTCCGAGCAGGCTGAGTGAGGTGTATATCAGACACGTGGATATACTCTATCTCTGTCTTCTACCTTTGCTCTTCTTTCTGAGCAGGCTGAGTGAGACACGTGGATATACTCTATCTCTATCTTCTACCTCTGCTGTTCCTTCTGAGCAGGCTGAGTGAGACACGTGGATATACTCTATCTCTGTCTTCTACCTCTGCTGTTCTTTCTGAGCAGGCTGAGTGAGGTGTAGATCAGACAAGTGGGTATACTCTATCTCTGTCTTCTACTTCTGCTGTTCCTTCTGAGCAGGCTAAGTGAGACACGTGGATATACTCTATCTCTGTCTTCTACCTCTGCTGTTCCTTCTGAGCAGTCTGAGTGAGACACGTGGATATACTCTATCTCTGTATTGTACCTCTGCTGTTCCTTCTGAGCAGGTTGAGTGAGGTGTAGATCAGACACGTGTATATACTCTATCTCTGTCTTCTACCTCTGCTGTTCCTTCTGAGCAGGCTGAGTGAGACACGTGGATATACTCTATCTCTGTCTTCTACTTCTGCTGTTCCTTCTGAGCAGGCTAAGTGAGACACGTGGATATACTCTATGTCTGTCTTCTACCTCTGCTGTTCCTTCTGAACAGGCTGAGTGAGGTGTAGATCAGAAACGTGGATATACTCTATCTCTGTCTTCTACCTCTGCTGTTCCTTCTGAGCAGGCTGAGTGAGACACGTGGATATACTCTATGTCTGTCTTCTACCTCTGCTGTTCCTTCTGAACAGGCTGAGTGAGGTGTAGATCAGAAACGTGGATATACTCTATCTCTGTCTTGTACCTCTGTTGTTCCTTCTGAGCAGGCAGAGTGAGGTGTCGATCAGACACGTGGATATACTCTATCTCTGTCTTCTACCTTTGATGTTCCTTCTGAGCAGGCTGAATGAGGTGTAGATCAGACACGTGGATATACTCTATCTCTGTCTTCTACCTCTGCTGTTCCTTCTGAGCAGTCTGAGTGAGACACGTGGATATACTCTATCTATGTCTCATACCTCTGCTGTTCCTTCTGAGCAGGCTGAGTGAGGTGTAGATCAGACACGTGGATATATTCTATCGCTGTCTTCTACCTCTGCTGTTCCTTCGGAGCAGGCTGAGTGAGACACGAGAATATACTATATATCTGTCTTCTACCTCTGCTGCTCCTTCCGAGCAGGCTGAGTGAGGTGTAGATCAGACACGTGGATATACTCTATCTCTGTCTTCTACCTCTGCTCTTCCTTCTGAGCAGGCTGAGTGAGACACGTGGATATACTCTATCTCTATCTTATACCTCTGCTGTTCCTTCTGAGCAGGCTGAGTGAGACACGTGGATATACTCTATCTCTGTCTTCTGCCTCTGCTGTTCATTCTGAGCAGGCTGAGTGAGGTGTAGATCAGACACGTGGATATACTCTATCTCTGTCTTCTACCTCTGCTGTTCATTCTGAGCAGGCTGAGTGAGACACGTGGATATACTCTATCACTGTCTTCTACCTCTGCTGTTCCTTCTGAGCAGGCTGAGTGAGGTGTAGATCAGACAAGTGGATATACTCTATCTCTGTCTTCTACCTCTGCTGTTCATTCTGAGCAGGCTGAGTGAGACACGTGGATATACTCTATCTCTGTCTTCTACCTCTGATGTTCCTTCTGAGCAGGCTGAGTGAGGTGTAGATCAGACACGTGAATATACTCTATCTCTGTTTTGTACCTCTGCTGTTCCTTCTGAGCAGGCTGAGTGAGACACGTGGATATACTCTATCTCTGTCTTTTACCTCTGCTGTTCCTTCTGAGCAGGCTGAGTGAGACACGTGGATATACGCTATATCTGTCTTCCATCTATGCTGTTCCTTCTGAGCAGGCTGAGTAAGACACGTGGATATACTCTATCTCTGTCTTCTACCTCTGCTGTTCCTTCTGAGTAGGCTGAGTGAGGTGTAGATCAGACACGTGGATATACTCTATCTCTGTCTTCTACCTCTGCTGTTCCTTCTGAGCAGGCTGAGAGAGGTGTAGATCAGACACGCGGATATACTCTATCTCTGTCTTCTACCCCTGCTGTTCCTTCTGAGCAGGCTGAGAGAGGTGTAGATCAGACACGTGGATATACTCTATCTCTGTCTTCTACCTCTGCTGTTCCTTCTGAGCAGGCTGAGTGAGGTGTAGATCAGACACGTAGATATACTCTATCTCTGTCTTCTACCTCTGCTGTTCCTTCTGAGCAGGCTGAGTGAGACACGTGGATATACTCTATCTCTGTCTTCTACCTCTGATGTTCCTTCTGAGCAGGCTGAGTGAGGTGTAGATCAGACACGTGGATATACTCTATCTCTGTCTTCTACCTCTGCTGTTCCTTCTGAGCAGGCTGAGTGAGACACGTGGATATACTCTATCTCTGTCTTCTACCTCTGCTGTTCCTTCTGAGCAGGCTGAGTGAGACACGTGGATATACTCTATCTCTGTCTTCTACCTCTGCTGTTCCTTCTGAGCAGGCTGAGTGAGACACGTGGATATACTCTATCTCTGTATTGTACCTCTGCTGTTCCTTCTGAGCAGGTTGAGTGAGGTGTAGATCAGACACGTGTATATACTCTATCTCTGTCTTCTACCTCTGCTGTTCCTTCTGAGCAGGCTGAGTGAGACACGTGGATATACTCTATCTCTGTCTTCTACTTCTGCTGTTCCTTCTGAGCAGGCTAAGTGAGACACGTGGATATACTCTATGTCTGTCTTCTACCTCTGCTGTTCCTTCTGAACAGGCTGAGTGAGGTGTAGATCAGAAACGTGGATATACTCTATCTCTGTCTTCTACCTCTGCTGTTCCTTCTGAGCAGGCTGAGTGAGACACGTGGATATACTCTATGTCTGTCTTCTACCTCTGCTGTTCCTTCTGAACAGGCTGAGTGAGGTGTAGATCAGAAACGTGGATATACTCTATCTCTGTCTTGTACCTCTGTTGTTCCTTCTGAGCAGGCAGAGTGAGGTGTCGATCAGACACGTGGATATACTCTATCTCTGTCTTCTACCTTTGATGTTCCTTCTGAGCAGGCTGAATGAGGTGTAGATCAGACACGTGGATATACTCTATCTCTGTCTTCTACCTCTGCTGTTCCTTCTGAGCAGTCTGAGTGAGACACGTGGATATACTCTATCTATGTCTCCTACCTCTGCTGTTCCTTCTGAGCAGGCTGAGTGAGGTGTAGATCAGACACGTGGATATATTCTATCGCTGTCTTCTACCTCTGCTGTTCCTTCTGAGCAGGCTGAGTGAGACACGAGAATATACTATATATCTGTCTTCTACCTCTGCTGCTCCTTCCGAGCAGGCTGAGTGAGGTGTAGATCAGACACGTGGATATACTCTATCTCTGTCTTCTACCTCTGCTCTTCCTTCTGAGCAGGCTGAGTGAGACACGTGGATATACTCTATCTCTATCTTATACCTCTGCTGTTCCTTCTGAGCAGGCTGAGTGAGACACGTGGATATACTCTATCTCTGTCTTCTGCCTCTGCTGTTTATTCTGAGCAGGCTGAGTGAGGTGTAGATCAGACACGTGGATATACTCTATCTCTGTCTTCTACCTCTGCTGTTCATTCTGAGCAGGCTGAGTGAGACACGTGGATATACTCTATCACTGTCTTCTACCTCTGCTGTTCCTTCTGAGCAGGCTGAGTGAGGTGTAGATCAGACAAGTGGATATACTCTATCTCTGTCTTCTACCTCTGCTGTTCATTCTGAGCAGGCTGAGTGAGACACGTGGATATACTCTATCTCTGTCTTCTACCTCTGATGTTCCTTCTGAGCAGGCTGAGTGAGGTGTAGATCAGACACGTGAATATACTCTATCTCTGTTTTGTACCTCTGCTGTTCCTTCTGAGCAGGCTGAGTGAGACACGTGGATATACTCTATCTCTGTCTTTTACCTCTGCTGTTCCTTCTGAGCAGGCTGAGTGAGACACGTGGATATACGCTATATCTGTCTTCCATCTATGCTGTTCCTTCTGAGCAGGCTGAGTAAGACACGTGGATATACTCTATCTCTGTCTTCTACCTCTGCTGTTCCTTCTGAGTAGGCTGAGTGAGGTGTAGATCAGACACGTGGATATACTCTATCTCTGTCTTCTACCTCTGCTGTTCCTTCTGAGCAGGCTGAGAGAGGTGTAGATCAGACACGCGGATATACTCTATCTCTGTCTTCTACCCCTGCTGTTCCTTCTGAGCAGGCTGAGAGAGGTGTAGATCAGACACGTGGATATACTCTATCTCTGTCTTCTACCTCTGCTGTTCCTTCTGAGCAGGCTGAGTGAGGTGTAGATCAGACACGTAGATATACTCTATCTCTGTCTTCTACCTCTGCTGTTCCTTCTGAGCAGGCTGAGTGAGACACGTGGATATACTCTATCTCTGTCTTCTACCTCTGATGTTCCTTCTGAGCAGGCTGAGTGAGGTGTAGATCAGACACGTGGATATACTCTATCTCTGTCTTCTACCTCTGCTGTTCCTTCTGAGCAGGCTGAGTGAGACACGTGGATATACTCTATCTCTGTCTTCTACCTCTGCTGTTCCTTCTGAGCAGGCTGAGTGAGACACGTGGATATACTCTATCTCTGTCTTCTACCTCTGCTGTTCCTTCTGAGCAGGCTGAGTGAGGTGTAGATCAGACACGTGGATATACTCTATCTCTGTCTTCTACCTCTGCTGTTCCTTCTGAGCATGCTGAGTGAAACACGTGGATAAACTATATCTCTGTCTTCTACCTCTGCTGTTCCTTCCGAGCAGGCTGATTGAGTTGTAGATCATACACGTGGATATACTCTATCTCTGTCTTCTACCTCTGCTGTTCCTTCTGAGCAGGCTGAGTGAGACACGTGGATATACTCTATCTCTATCTTCTACTCCTGCTGTTCCTTCTGAGCAGGCTGAGTGAGACACGGGGATATACTCTTTCTCTGTCTTCTACCTCTGCTGTTCCTTCTGAGCAGGCTGAGTGAGGTGTAGATCAGACACGTGGATATACTCTATCTCTGTCTTCTACCTCTGCTGTTCATTCTGAGCAGGCTGAGTGAGACACGTAGATATACTCTATCTCTGTCTTCTACCTCTGCTGTTCCTTCTGAGCAGACTGAGTGAGGTGTAGATCAGACAAGTGGATATACTCTATCTCTGTCTTCTACCTCTGCTGTTCCTTCTGAGCAGGCTGAGTGAGGTGTAGATCAGACAGGTGTATATACTCTATCTCTGTCTTCTACCTCTGCTGTTCCTTCTGAGCAGGCTGAGTGAGACACGTGGATATACTATATCTCTGTCTTCTACCTCTGCTGTTCCTTCCGAGCAGGCTGAGTGAGGTGTAGATCAGACAAGTGGATATTCTCTATCGCTGTCTTCTACCTCTGCTGTTCCTTCTGAGCAGGCTGAGTGAGACACGTGGATATACTATATCTCTGTCTTCTACCTCTGCTGTTCCTTCCGAGCAGGCTGAGTGAGGTGTATATCTGACACGTGGATATACTCTATCTCTGTCTTCTACCTCTGCTCTTCCTTCTGAGCAGGCTGAGTGAGACACGTGGATATACTCTATCTCTATCTTCTACCTCTGCTGTTCCTTCTGAGCAGGCTGAGTGAGACACGTGGATATACTCTATCTCTGTCTTCTACCTCTGCTGTTCCTTCTGAGCAGGCTGAGTGAGGTGTAGATCAGACAAGTGGGTATACTCTATCTCTGTCTTCTACTTCTGCTGTTCCTTCTGAGCAGGCTAAGTGAGACACGTGGATATACTCTATCTCTGTCTTCTACCTCTGCTGTTCCTTCTGAGCAGTCTGAGTGAGACACGTGGATATACTCTATCTCTGTATTGTACCTCTGCTGTTCCTTCTGAGCAGGTTGAGTGAGGTGTAGATCAGACACGTGTATATACTCTATCTCTGTCTTCTACCTCTGCTGTTCCTTCTGAGCAGGCTGAGTGAGACACGTGGATATACTCTATCTCTGTCTTCTACTTCTGCTGTTCCTTCTGAGCAGGCTAAGTGAGACACGTGGATATACTCTATGTCTGTCTTCTACCTCTGCTGTTCCTTCTGAACAGGCTGAGTGAGGTGTAGATCAGAAACGTGGATATACTCTATCTCTGTCTTCTACCTCTGCTGTTCCTTCTGAGCAGGCTGAGTGAGACACGTGGATATACTCTATGTCTGTCTTCTACCTCTGCTGTTCCTTCTGAACAGGCTGAGTGAGGTGTAGATCAGAAACGTGGATATACTCTATCTCTGTCTGGTACCTCTGTTGTTCCTTCTGAGCAGGCAGAGTGAGGTGTCGATCAGACACGTGGATATACTCTATCTCTGTCTTCTACCTTTGATGTTCCTTCTGAGCAGGCTGAATGAGGTGTAGATCAGACACGTGGATATACTCTATCTCTGTCTTCTACCTCTGCTGTTCCTTCTGAGCAGGCTGAGTGAGACACGTGGATATACTCTATCTATGTTTCCTACCTCTGCTGTTCCTTCTGAGCAGGCTGAGTGAGGTGTAGATCAGACACGTGGATATATTCTATCGCTGTCTTCTACCTCTGCTGTTCCTTCTGAGCAGGCTGAGTGAGACACGAGAATATACTATATATCTGTCTTCTACCTCTGCTGCTCCTTCCGAGCAGGCTGAGTGAGGTGTAGATCAGACACGTGGATATACTCTATCTCTGTCTTCTACCTCTGCTCTTCCTTCTGAGCAGGCTGAGTGAGACACGTGGATATACTCTATCTCTATCTTATACCTCTGCTGTTCCTTCTGAGCAGGCTGAGTGAGACACGTGGATATACTCTATCTCTGTCTTCTGCCTCTGCTGTTCATTCTGAGCAGGCTGAGTGAGGTGTAGATCAGACACGTGGATATACTCTATCTCTGTCTTCTACCTCTGCTGTTCATTCTGAGCAGGCTGAGTGAGACACGTGGATATACTCTATCACTGTCTTCTACCTCTGCTGTTCCTTCTGAGCAGGCTGAGTGAGGTGTAGATCAGACAAGTGGATATACTCTATCTCTGTCTTCTACCTCTGCTGTTCATTCTGAGCAGGCTGAGTGAGACACGTGGATATACTATATCTCTGTCTTCTACCTCTGCTGTTCCTTCCGAGCAGGCTGAGTGAGGTGTATATCTGACACGTGGATATACTCTATCTCTGTCTTCTACCTCTGCTCTTCCTTCTGAGCAGGCTGAGTGAGACACGTGGATATACTCTATCTCTATCTTCTACCTCTGCTGTTCCTTCTGAGCAGGCTGAGTGAGACACGTGGATATACTCTATCTCTGTCTTCTACCTCTGCTGTTCCTTCTGAGCAGGCTGAGTGAGGTGTAGATCAGACAAGTGGGTATACTCTATCTCTGTCTTCTACTTCTGCTGTTCCTTCTGAGCAGGCTAAGTGAGACACGTGGATATACTCTATCTCTGTCTTCTACCTCTGCTGTTCCTTCTGAGCAGTCTGAGTGAGACACGTGGATATACTCTATCTCTGTATTGTACCTCTGCTGTTCCTTCTGAGCAGGTTGAGTGAGGTGTAGATCAGACACGTGTATATACTCTATCTCTGTCTTCTACCTCTGCTGTTCCTTCTGAGCAGGCTGAGTGAGACACGTGGATATACTCTATCTCTGTCTTCTACTTCTGCTGTTCCTTCTGAGCAGGCTAAGTGAGACACGTGGATATACTCTATGTCTGTCTTCTACCTCTGCTGTTCCTTCTGAACAGGCTGAGTGAGGTGTAGATCAGAAACGTGGATATACTCTATCTCTGTCTTCTAACTCTGCTGTTCCTTCTGAGCAGGCTGAGTGAGACACGTGGATATACTCTATGTCTGTCTTCTACCTCTGCTGTTCCTTCTGAACAGGCTGAGTGAGGTGTAGATCAGAAACGTGGATATACTCTATCTCTGTCTTGTACCTCTGTTGTTCCTTCTGAGCAGGCAGAGTGAGGTGTCGATCAGACACGTGGATATACTCTATCTCTGTCTTCTACCTTTGATGTTCCTTCTGAGCAGGCTGAATGAGGTGTAGATCAGACACGTGGATATACTCTATCTCTGTCTTCTACCTCTGCTGTTCCTTCTGAGCAGGCTGAGTGAGACACGTGGATATACTCTATCTATGTCTCCTACCTCTGCTGTTCCTTCTGAGCAGGCTGAGTGAGGTGTAGATCAGACACGTGGATATATTCTATCGCTGTCTTCTACCTCTGCTGTTCCTTCTGAGCAGGCTGAGTGAGACACGAGAATATACTATATATCTGTCTTCTACCTCTGCTGCTCCTTCCGAGCAGGCTGAGTGAGGTGTAGATCAGACACGTGGATATACTCTATCTCTGTCTTCTACCTCTGCTCTTCCTTCTGAGCAGGCTGAGTGAGACACGTGGATATACTCTATCTCTATCTTATACCTCTGCTGTTCCTTCTGAGCAGGCTGAGTGAGACACGTGGATATACTCTATCTCTGTCTTCTGCCTCTGCTGTTCATTCTGAGCAGGCTGAGTGAGGTGTAGATCAGACACGTGGATATACTCTATCTCTGTCTTCTACCTCTGCTGTTCATTCTGAGCAGGCTGAGTGAGACACGTGGATATACTCTATCACTGTCTTCTACCTCTGCTGTTCCTTCTGAGCAGGCTGAGTGAGGTGTAGATCAGACAAGTGGATATACTCTATCTCTGTCTTCTACCTCTGCTGTTCATTCTGAGCAGGCTGAGTGAGACACGTGGATATACTCTATCTCTGTCTTCTACCTCTGCTGTTCCTTCTGAGCAGGCTGAGTGAGGTGTAGATCAGACAAGTGGGTATACTCTATCTCTGTCTTCTACTTCTGCTGTTCCTTCTGAGCAGGCTAAGTGAGACACGTGGATATACTCTATCTCTGTATTGTACCTCTGCTGTTCCTTCTGAGCAGGTTGAGTGAGGTGTAGATCAGACACGTGTATATACTCTATCTCTGTCTTCTACCTCTGCTGTTCCTTCTGAGCAGGCTGAGTGAGACACGTGGATATACTCTATCTCTGTCTTCTACTTCTGCTGTTCCTTCTGAGCAGGCTAAGTGAGACACGTGGATATACTCTATGTCTGTCTTCTACCTCTGCTGTTCCTTCTGAACAGGCTGAGTGAGGTGTAGATCAGAAACGTGGATATACTCTATCTCTGTCTTCTACCTCTGCTGTTCCTTCTGAGCAGGCTGAGTGAGACACGTGGATATACTCTATGTCTGTCTTCTACCTCTGCTGTTCCTTCTGAACAGGCTGAGTGAGGTGTAGATCAGAAACGTGGATATACTCTATCTCTGTCTTGTACCTCTGTTGTTCCTTCTGAGCAGGCAGAGTGAGGTGTCGATCAGACACGTGTATATACTCTATCTCTGTCTTCTACCTCTGCTGTTCCTTCTGAGCAGGCTGAGTGAGACACGTGGATATACTCTATCTCTGTCTTCTACTTCTGCTGTTCCTTCTGAGCAGACTAAGTGAGACACGTGGATATACTCTATGTCTGTCTTCTACCTCTGCTGTTCCTTCTGAACAGGCTGAGTGAGGTGTAGATCAGAAACGTGGATATACTCTATCTCTGTCTTCTACCTCTGCTGTTCCTTCTGAGCAGGCTGAGTGAGACACGTGGATATACTCTATGTCTGTCTTCTACCTCTGCTGTTCCTTCTGAACAGGCTGAGTGAGGTGTAGATCAGAAACGTGGATATACTCTATCTCTGTCTTGTACCTCTGTTGTTCCTTCTGAGCAGGCAGAGTGAGGTGTCGATCAGACACGTGGATATACTCTATCTCTGTCTTCTACCTTTGATGTTCCTTCTGAGCAGGCTGAATGAGGTGTAGATCAGACACGTGGATATACTCTATCTCTGTCTTCTACCTCTGCTGTTCCTTCTGAGCAGGCTGAGTGAGACACGTGGATATACTCTATCTATGTCTCCTACCTCTGCTGTTCCTTCTGAGCAGGCTGAGTGAGGTGTAGATCAGACACGTGGATATATTCTATCGCTGTCTTCTACCTCTGCTGTTCCTTCTGAGCAGGCTGAGTGAGACACGAGAATATACTATATATCTGTCTTCTACCTCTGCTGCTCCTTCCGAGCAGGCTGAGTGAGGTGTAGATCAGACACGTGGATATACTCTATCTCTGTCTTCTACCTCTGCTCTTCCTTCTGAGCAGGCTGAGTGAGACACGTGGATATACTCTATCTCTATCTTATACCTCTGCTGTTCCTTCTGAGCAGGCTGAGTGAGACACGTGGATATACTTTATCTCTGTCTTCTGCCTCTGCTGTTCATTCTGAGCAGGCTGAGTGAGGTGTAGATCAGACACGTGGATATACTCTATCTCTGTCTTCTACCTCTGCTGTTCATTCTGAGCAGGCTGAGTGAGACACGTGGATATACTCTATCACTGTCTTCTACCTCTGCTGTTCCTTCTGAGCAGGCTGAGTGAGGTGTAGATCAGACAAGTGGATATACTCTATCTCTGTCTTCTACCTCTGCTGTTCATTCTGAGCAGGCTGAGTGAGACACGTGGATATACTCTATCTCTGTCTTCTACCTCTGCTGTTCCTTCTGAGCAGGCTGAGTGAGGTGTAGATCAGACAAGTGGGTATACTCTATCTCTGTCTTCTACTTCTGCTGTTCCTTCTGAGCAGGCTAAGTAAGACACGTGGATATACTCTATCTCTGTATTGTACCTCTGCTGTTCCTTCTGAGCAGGTTGAGTGAGGTGTAGATCAGACACGTGTATATACTCTATCTCTGTCTTCTACCTCTGCTGTTCCTTCTGAGCAGGCTGAGTGAGACACGTGGATATACTCTATCTCTGTCTTCTACTTCTGCTGTTCCTTCTGAGCAGGCTAAGTGAGACACGTGGATATACTCTATGTCTGTCTTCTACCTCTGCTGTTCCTTCTGAACAGGCTGAGTGAGGTGTAGATCAGAAACGTGGATATACTCTATCTCTGTCTTCTACCTCTGCTGTTCCTTCTGAGCAGGCTGAGTGAGACACGTGGATATACTCTATGTCTGTCTTCTACCTCTGCTGTTCCTTCTGAACAGGCTGAGTGAGGTGTAGATCAGAAACGTGGATATACTCTATCTCTGTCTTGTACCTCTGTTGTTCCTTCTGAGCAGGCAGAGTGAGGTGTCGATCAGACACGTAGATATACTCTATCTCTGTCTTCTACCTCTGCTGTTCCTTCTGAGCAGACTGAGTGAGGTGTAGATCAGACAAGTGGATATACTCTATCTCTGTCTTCTACCTCTGCTGTTCCTTCTGAGCAGGCTGAGTGAGGTGTAGATCAGACAGGTGTATATACTCTATCTCTGTCTTCTACCTCTGCTGTTCCTTCTGAGCAGGCTGAGTGAGGTGTAGATCAGACACGTAGATATACTCTATCTCTGTTTTGTACCTCTGCTGTTCCTTCTGAGCAGGCTGAGTGAGACACGTGGATATACTCTATCTCTGTCTTCTACCTCTGATGTTCCTTCTGAGCAGGCTGAGTGAGGTGTAGATCAGACACGTGGATATACTCTATCTCTGTTTTGTACCTCTGCTGTTCCTTCTGAGCAGGCTGAGTGAGACACGTGGATATACTCTATCTCTGTCTTTTACCTCTGCTGTTCCTTCTGAGCAGGCTGAGTGAGACACGTGGATATACGCTATATCTGTCTTCCATCTATGCTGTTCCTTCTGAGCAGGCTGAGTAAGACACGTGGATATACTCTATCTCTGTCTTCTACCTCTGCTGTTCCTTCTGAGTAGGCTGAGTGAGGTGTAGATCAGACACGTGGATATACTCTATCTCTGTCTTCTACCTCTGCTGTTCCTTCTGAGCAGGCTGAGAGAGGTGTAGATCAGACACGCGGATATACTCTATCTCTGTCTTCTACCCCTGCTGTTCCTTCTGAGCAGGCTGAGAGAGGTGTAGATCAGACACGTGGATATACTCTATCTCTGTCTTCTACCTCTGCTGTTCCTTCTGAGCAGGCTGAGTGAGGTGTAGATCAGACACGTAGATATACTCTATCTCTGTCTTCTACCTCTGCTGTTCCTTCTGAGCAGGCTGAGTGAGACACGTGGATATACTCTATCTCTGTCTTCTACCTCTGATGTTCCTTCTGAGCAGGCTGAGTGAGGTGTAGATCAGACACGTGGATATACTCTATCTCTGTCTTCTACCTCTGCTGTTCCTTCTGAGCAGGCTGAGTGAGACACGTGGATATACTCTATCTCTGTCTTCTACCTCTGCTGTTCCTTCTGAGCAGGCTGAGTGAGACACGTGGATATACTCTATCTCTGTCTTCTACCTCTGCTGTTCCTTCTGAGCAGGCTGAGTGAGGTGTAGATCAGACACGTGGATATACTCTATCTCTGTCTTCTACCTCTGCTGTTCCTTCTGAGCATGCTGAGTGAAACACGTGGATATACTATATCTCTGTCTTCTACCTCTGCTGTTCCTTCCGAGCAGGCTGATTGAGTTGTAGATCATACACGTGGATATACTCTATCTCTGTCTTCTACCTCTGCTGTTCCTTCTGAGCAGGCTGAGTGAGACACGTGGATATACTCTATCTCTATCTTCTACTCCTGCTGTTCCTTCTGAGCAGGCTGAGTGAGACACGGGGATATACTCTTTCTCTGTCTTCTACCTCTGCTGTTCCTTCTGAGCAGGCTGAGTGAGGTGTAGATCAGACACGTGGATATACTCTATCTCTGTCTTCTACCTCTGCTGTTCATTCTGAGCAGGCTGAGTGAGACACGTAGATATACTCTATCTCTGTCTTCTACCTCTGCTTTTCCTTCTGAGCAGACTGAGTGAGGTGTAGATCAGACAAGTGGATATACTCTATCTCTGTCTTCTACCTCTGCTGTTCCTTCTGAGCAGGCTGAGTGAGGTGTAGATCAGACAGGTGTATATACTCTATCTCTGTCTTCTACCTCTGCTGTTTCTTCTGAGCAGGCTGAGTGAGACACGTGGATATACTATATCTCTGTCTTCTACCTCTGCTGTTCCTTCCGAGCAGGCTGAGTGAGGTGTAGATCAGACACGTGGATATTCTCTATCGCTGTCTTCTACCTCTGCTGTTCCTTCTGAGCAGGCTGAGTGAGACACGTGGATATACTATATCTCTGTCTTCTACCTCTGCTGTTCCTTCCGAGCAGGCTGAGTGAGGTGTATATCAGACACGTGGATATACTCTATCTCTGTCTTCTACCTCTGCTCTTCCTTCTGAGCAGGCTGAGTGAGACACGTGGATATACTCTATCTCTATCTTCTACCTCTGCTGTTCCTTCTGAGCAGGCTGAGTGAGACACGTGGATATACTATATCTCTGTCTTCTACCTCTGCTGTTCCTTCCGAGCAGGCTGAGTGAGGTGTAGATCAGACACGTGGATATTCTCTATCGCTGTCTTCTACCTCTGCTGTTCCTTCTGAGCAGGCTGAGTGAGACACGTGGATATACTATATCTCTGTCTTCTACCTCTGCTGTTCCTTCCGAGCAGGCTGAGTGAGGTGTATATCAGACACGTGGATATACTCTATCTCTGTCTTCTACCTCTGCTCTTCCTTCTGAGCAGGCTGAGTGAGACACGTGGATATACTCTATCTCTATCTTCTACCTCTGCTGTTCCTTCTGAGCAGGCTGAGTGAGACACGTGGATATACTCTATCTCTGTCTTCTGCCTCTGCTGTTCCTTCTGAGCAGGCTGAGTGAGGTGTAGATCAGACACGTGGATATACTCTATCTCTGTCTTCTACCTCTGCTGTTCATTCTGAGCAGGCTGAGTGAGACACGTGGATATACTCTATCTCTGTCTTCTACCTCTGCTGTTCCTTCTGAGCAGGCTGAGTGAGGTGTAGATCAGACAAGTGGGTATACTCTATCTCTGTCTTCTACTTCTGCTGTTCCTTCTGAGCAGGCTAAGTGAGACACGTGGATATACTCTATCTCTGTCTTCTACCTCTGCTGTTCCTTCTGAGCAGTCTGAGTGAGACACGTGGATATACTCTATCTCTGTATTGTACCTCTGCTGTTCCTTCTGAGCAGGTTGAGTGAGGTGTAGATCAGACACGTGTATATACTCTATCTCTGTCGTCTACCTCTGCTGTTCCTTCTGAGCAGGCTGAGTGAGACACGTGGATATACTCTATGTCTGTCTTCTACCTCTGCTGTTCCTTCTGAACAGGCTGAGTGAGGTGTAGATCAGAAACGTGGATATACTCTATCTCTGTCTTCTACCTCTGCTGTTCCTTCTGAGCAGGCTGAGTGAGACACGTGGATATACTCTATGTCTGTCTTCTACCTCTGCTGTTCCTTCTGAACAGGCTGAGTGAGGTGTAGATCAGAAACGTGGATATACTCTATCTCTGTCTTGTACCTCTGTTGTTCCTTCTGAGCAGGCAGAGTGAGGTGTCGATCAGACACGTGGATATACTCTATCTCTGTCTTCTACCTCTGCTGTTCCTTCTGAGCAGGCTGAGTGAGGTGTAGATCAGACAGGTGTATATACTCTATCTCTGTCTTCTACCTCTGCTGTTTCTTCTGAGCAGGCTGAGTGAGACACGTGGATATACTATATCTCTGTCTTCTACCTCTGCTGTTCCTTCCGAGCAGGCTGAGTGAGGTGTAGATCAGACACGTGGATATTCTCTATCGCTGTCTTCTACCTCTGCTGTTCCTTCTGAGCAGGCTGAGTGAGACACGTGGATATACTATATCTCTGTCTTCTACCTCTGCTGTTCCTTCCGAGCAGGCTGAGTGAGGTGTATATCAGACACGTGGATATACTCTATCTCTGTCTTCTACCTCTGCTCTTCCTTCTGAGCAGGCTGAGTGAGACACGTGGATATACTCTATCTCTATCTTCTACCTCTGCTGTTCCTTCTGAGCAGGCTGAGTGAGACACGTGGATATACTCTATCTCTGTCTTCTGCCTCTGCTGTTCCTTCTGAGCAGGCTGAGTGAGGTGTAGATCAGACACGTGGATATACTCTATCTCTGTCTTCTACCTCTGCTGTTCATTCTGAGCAGGCTGAGTGAGACACGTGGATATACTCTATCTCTGTCTTCTACCTCTGCTGTTCCTTCTGAGCAGGCTGAGTGAGGTGTAGATCAGACAAGTGGGTATACTCTATCTCTGTCTTCTACTTCTGCTGTTCCTTCTGAGCAGGCTAAGTGAGACACGTGGATATACTCTATCTCTGTCTTCTACCTCTGCTGTTCCTTCTGAGCAGTCTGAGTGAGACACGTGGATATACTCTATCTCTGTATTGTACCTCTGCTGTTCCTTCTGAGCAGGTTGAGTGAGGTGTAGATCAGACACGTGTATATACTCTATCTCTGTCGTCTACCTCTGCTGTTCCTTCTGAGCAGGCTGAGTGAGACACGTGGATATACTCTATGTCTGTCTTCTACCTCTGCTGTTCCTTCTGAACAGGCTGAGTGAGGTGTAGATCAGAAACGTGGATATACTCTATCTCTGTCTTCTACCTCTGCTGTTCCTTCTGAGCAGGCTGAGTGAGACACGTGGATATACTCTATGTCTGTCTTCTACCTCTGCTGTTCCTTCTGAACAGGCTGAGTGAGGTGTAGATCAGAAACGTGGATATACTCTATCTCTGTCTTGTACCTCTGTTGTTCCTTCTGAGCAGGCAGAGTGAGGTGTCGATCAGACACGTGGATATACTCTATCTCTGTCTTCTACCTTTGATGTTCCTTCTGAGCAGGCTGAATGAGGTGTAGATCAGACACGTGGATATACTCTATCTCTGTCTTCTACCTCTGCTGTTCCTTCTGAGCAGGCTGAGTGAGACACGTGGATATACTCTATCTATGTCTCCTACCTCTGCTGTTCCTTCTGAGCAGGCTGAGTGAGGTGTAGATCAGACACGTGGATATATTCTATCGCTGTCTTCTACCTCTGCTGTTCCTTCTGAGCAGGCTGAGTGAGACACGAGAATATACTATATATCTGTCTTCTACCTCTGCTGCTCCTTCCGAGCAGGCTGAGTGAGGTGTAGATCAGACACGTGGATATACTCTATCTCTGTCTTCTACCTCTGCTCTTCCTTCTGAGCAGGCTGAGTGAGACACGTGGATATACTCTATCTCTATCTTATACCTCTGCTGTTCCTTCTGAGCAGGCTGAGTGAGACACGTGGATATACTCTATCTCTGTCTTCTGCCTCTGCTGTTCATTCTGAGCAGGCTGAGTGAGGTGTAGATCAGACACGTGGATATACTCTATCTCTGTCTTCTACCTCTGCTGTTCATTCTGAGCAGGCTGAGTGAGACACGTGGATATACTCTATCACTGTCTTCTACCTCTGCTGTTCCTTCTGAGCAGGCTGAGTGAGGTGTAGATCAGACAAGTGGATATACTCTATCTCTGTCTTCTACCTCTGCTGTTCATTCTGAGCAGGCTGAGTGAGACACGTGGATATACTCTATCTCTGTCTTCTACCTCCGCTGTTCCTTCTGAGCAGGCTGAGTGAGGTGTAGATCAGACAAGTGGGTATACTCTATCTCTGTCTTCTACTTCTGCTGTTCCTTCTGAGCAGGCTAAGTGAGACACGTGGATATACTCTATCTCTGTATTGTACCTCTGCTGTTCCTTCTGAGCAGGTTGAGTGAGGTGTAGATCAGACACGTGTATATACTCTATCTCTGTCTTCTACCTCTGCTGTTCCTTCTGAGCAGGCTGAGTGAGACACGTGGATATACTCTATCTCTGTCTTCTACTTCTGCTGTTCCTTCTGAGCAGGCTAAGTGAGACACGTGGATATACTCTATGTCTGTCTTCTACCTCTGCTGTTCCTTCTGAACAGGCTGAGTGAGGTGTAGATCAGAAACGTGGATATACTCTATCTCTGTCTTCTACCTCTGCTGTTTTTTCTGAGCAGGCTGAGTGAGACACGTGGATATACTCTATGTCTGTCTTCTACCTCTGCTGTTCCTCCTGAACAGGCTGAGTGAGGTGTAGATCAGAAACGTGGATATACTCTATCTCTGTCTTGTACCTCTGTTGTTCCTTCTGAGCAGGCAGAGTGAGGTGTCGATCAGACACGTAGATATACTCTATCTCTGTCTTCTACCTCTGCTGTTCCTTCTGAGCAGACTGAGTGAGGTGTAGATCAGACAAGTGGATATACTCTATCTCTGTCTTCTACCTCTGCTGTTCCTTCTGAGCAGGCTGAGTGAGGTGTAGATCAGACAGGTGTATATACTCTATCTCTGTCTTCTACCTCTGCTGTTCCTTCTGAGCAGGCTGAGTGAGACACGTGGATATACTATATCTCTGTCTTCTACCTCTGCTGTTCCTTCCGAGCAGGCTGAGTGAGGTGTAGATCAGACACGTGGATATTCTCTATCGCTGTCTTCTACCTCTGCTGTTCCTTCTGAGCAGGCTGAGTGAGACACGTGGATATACTATATCTCTGTCTTCTACCTCTGCTGTTCCTTCCGAGCAGGCTGAGTGAGGTGTATATCAGACACGTGGATATACTCTATCTCTGTCTTCTACCTCTGCTCTTCCTTCTGAGCAGGCTGAGTGAGACACGTGGATATACTCTATCTCTATCTTCTACCTCTGCTGTTCCTTCTGAGCAGGCTGAGTGAGACACGTGGATATACTCTATCTCTGTCTTCTGCCTCTGCTGTTCCTTCTGAGCAGGCTGAGTGAGGTGTAGATCAGACACGTGGATATACTCTATCTCTGTCTTCTACCTCTGCTGTTCATTCTGAGCAGGCTGAGTGAGACACGTGGATATACTCTATCTCTGTCTTCTACCTCTGCTGTTCCTTCTGAGCAGGCTGAGTGAGGTGTAGATCAGACAAGTGGGTATACTCTATCTCTGTCTTCTACTTCTGCTGTTCCTTCTGAGCAGGCTAAGTGAGACACGTGGATATACTCTATCTCTGTCTTCTACCTCTGCTGTTCCTTCTGAGCAGTCTGAGTGAGACACGTGGATATACTCTATCTCTGTATTGTACCTCTGCTGTTCCTTCTGAGCAGGTTGCGTGAGGTGTAGATCAGACACGTGTATATACTCTATCTCTGTCTTCTACCTCTGCTGTTCCTTCTGAGCAGGCTGAGTGAGACACGTGGATATACTCTATCTCTGTCTTCTACTTCTGCTGTTCCTTCTGAGCAGGCTAAGTGAGACACGTGGATATACTCTATGTCTGTCTTCTACCTCTGCTGTTCCTTCTGAACAGGCTGAGTGAGGTGTAGATCAGAAACGTGGATATACTCTATCTCTGTCTTCTACCTCTGCTGTTCCTTCTGAGCAGGCTGAGTGAGACACGTGGATATACTCTATGTCTGTCTTCTACCTCTGCTGTTCCTTCTGAACAGGCTGAGTGAGGTGTAGATCAGAAACGTGGATATACTCTATCTCTGTCTTGTACCTCTGTTGTTCCTTCTGAGCAGGCAGAGTGAGGTGTCGATCAGACACGTAGATATACTCTATCTCTGTCTTCTACCTTTGATGTTCCTTCTGAGCAGGCTGAGTGAGGTGTAGATCAGACAAGTGGATATACTCTATCTCTGTCTTCTACCTCTGCTGTTCCTTCTGAGCAGGCTGAGTGAGGTGTAGATCAGACAGGTGTATATACTCTATCTCTGTCTTCTACCTCTGCTGTTCCTTCTGAGCAGGCTGAGTGAGACACGTGGATATACTATATCTCTGTCTTCTACCTCTGCTGTTCCTTCCGAGCAGGCTGAGTGAGGTGTAGATCAGACACGTGGATATTCTCTATCGCTGTCTTCTACCTCTGCTGTTCCTTCTGAGCAGGCTGAGTGAGACACGTGGATATACTATATCTCTGTCTTCTACCTCTGCTGTTCCTTCCGAGCAGGCTGAGTGAGGTGTATATCAGACACGTGGATATACTCTATCTCTGTCTTCTACCTCTGCTCTTCCTTCTGAGCAGGCTGAGTGAGACACGTGGATATACTCTATCTCTATCTTCTACCTCTGCTGTTCCTTCTGAGCAGGCTGAGTGAGACACGTGGATATACTCTATCTCTGTCTTCTGCCTCTGCTGTTCCTTCTGAGCAGGCTGAGTGAGGTGTAGATCAGACACGTGGATATACTCTATCTCTGTCTTCTACCTCTGCTGTTCATTCTGAGCAGGCTGAGTGAGACACGTGGATATACTCTATCTCTGTCTTCTACCTCTGCTGTTCCTTCTGAGCAGGCTGAGTGAGGTGTAGATCAGACAAGTGGGTATACTCTATCTCTGTCTTCTACTTCTGCTGTTCCTTCTGAGCAGGCTAAGTGAGACACGTGGATATACTCTATCTCTGTCTTCTACCTCTGCTGTTCCTTCTGAGCAGTCCGAGTGAGACACGTGGATATACTCTATCTCTGTATTGTACCTCTGCTGTTCCTTCTGAGCAGGTTGAGTGAGGTGTAGATCAGACACGTGTATATACTCTATCTCTGTCTTCTACCTCTGCTGTTCCTTCTGAGCAGGCTGAGTGAGACACGTGGATATACTCTATCTCTGTCTTCTACTTCTGCTGTTCCTTCTGAGCAGGCTAAGTGAGACACGTGGATATACTCTATGTCTGTCTTCTACCTCTGCTGTTCCTTCTGAACAGGCTGAGTGAGGTGTAGATCAGAAACGTGGATATACTCTATCTCTGTCTTCTACCTCTGCTGTTCCTTCTGAGCAGGCTGAGTGAGACACGTGGATATACTCTATGTCTGTCTTCTACCTCTGCTGTTCCTCCTGAACAGGCTGAGTGAGGTGTAGATCAGAAACGTGGATATACTCTATCTCTGTCTTGTACCTCTGTTGTTCCTTCTGAGCAGGCAGAGTGAGGTGTCGATCAGACACGTAGATATACTCTATCTCTGTCTTCTACCTCTGCTGTTCCTTCTGAGCAGACTGAGTGAGGTGTAGATCAGACAAGTGGATATACTCTATCTCTGTCTTCTACCTCTGCTGTTCCTTCTGAGCAGGCTGAGTGAGGTGTAGATCAGACAGGTGTATATACTCTATCTCTGTCTTCTACCTCTGCTGTTCCTTCTGAGCAGGCTGAGTGAGACACGTGGATATACTATATCTCTGTCTTCTACCTCTGCTGTTCCTTCCGAGCAGGCTGAGTGAGGTGTAGATCAGACACGTGGATATTCTCTATCGCTGTCTTCTACCTCTGCTGTTCCTTCTGAGCAGGCTGAGTGAGACACGTGGATATACTATATCTCTGTCTTCTACCTCTGCTGTTCCTTCCGAGCAGGCTGAGTGAGGTGTATATCAGACACGTGGATATACTCTATCTCTGTCTTCTACCTCTGCTCTTCCTTCTGAGCAGGCTGAGTGAGACACGTGGATATACTCTATCTCTATCTTCTACCTCTGCTGTTCCTTCTGAGCAGGCTGAGTGAGACACGTGGATATACTCTATCTCTGTCTTCTGCCTCTGCTGTTCCTTCTGAGCAGGCTGAGTGAGGTGTAGATCAGACACGTGGATATACTCTATCTCTGTCTTCTACCTCTGCTGTTCATTCTGAGCAGGCTGAGTGAGACACGTGGATATACTCTATCTCTGTCTTCTACCTCTGCTGTTCCTTCTGAGCAGGCTGAGTGAGGTGTAGATCAGACAAGTGGGTATACTCTATCTCTGTCTTCTACTTCTGCTGTTCCTTCTGAGCAGGCTAAGTGAGACACGTGGATATACTCTATCTCTGTCTTCTACCTCTGCTGTTCCTTCTGAGCAGTCTGAGTGAGACACGTGGATATACTCTATCTCTGTATTGTACCTCTGCTGTTCCTTCTGAGCAGGTTGCGTGAGGTGTAGATCAGACACGTGTATATACTCTATCTCTGTCTTCTACCTCTGCTGTTCCTTCTGAGCAGGCTGAGTGAGACACGTGGATATACTCTATCTCTGTCTTCTACTTCTGCTGTTCCTTCTGAGCAGGCTAAGTGAGACACGTGGATATACTCTATGTCTGTCTTCTACCTCTGCTGTTCCTTCTGAACAGGCTGAGTGAGGTGTAGATCAGAAACGTGGATATACTCTATCTCTGTCTTCTACCTCTGCTGTTCCTTCTGAGCAGGCTGAGTGAGACACGTGGATATACTCTATGTCTGTCTTCTACCTCTGCTGTTCCTTCTGAACAGGCTGAGTGAGGTGTAGATCAGAAACGTGGATATACTCTATCTCTGTCTTGTACCTCTGTTGTTCCTTCTGAGCAGGCAGAGTGAGGTGTCGATCAGACACGTAGATATACTCTATCTCTGTCTTCTACCTTTGATGTTCCTTCTGAGCAGGCTGAGTGAGGTGTAGATCAGACAAGTGGATATACTCTATCTCTGTCTTCTACCTCTGCTGTTCCTTCTGAGCAGGCTGAGTGAGGTGTAGATCAGACAGGTGTATATACTCTATCTCTGTCTTCTACCTCTGCTGTTCCTTCTGAGCAGGCTGAGTGAGACACGTGGATATACTATATCTCTGTCTTCTACCTCTGCTGTTCCTTCCGAGCAGGCTGAGTGAGGTGTAGATCAGACACGTGGATATTCTCTATCGCTGTCTTCTACCTCTGCTGTTCCTTCTGAGCAGGCTGAGTGAGACACGTGGATATACTATATCTCTGTCTTCTACCTCTGCTGTTCCTTCCGAGCAGGCTGAGTGAGGTGTATATCAGACACGTGGATATACTCTATCTCTGTCTTCTACCTCTGCTCTTCCTTCTGAGCAGGCTGAGTGAGACACGTGGATATACTCTATCTCTATCTTCTACCTCTGCTGTTCCTTCTGAGCAGGCTGAGTGAGACACGTGGATATACTCTATCTCTGTCTTCTGCCTCTGCTGTTCCTTCTGAGCAGGCTGAGTGAGGTGTAGATCAGACACGTGGATATACTCTATCTCTGTCTTCTACCTCTGCTGTTCATTCTGAGCAGGCTGAGTGAGACACGTGGATATACTCTATCTCTGTCTTCTACCTCTGCTGTTCCTTCTGAGCAGGCTGAGTGAGGTGTAGATCAGACAAGTGGGTATACTCTATCTCTGTCTTCTACTTCTGCTGTTCCTTCTGAGCAGGCTAAGTGAGACACGTGGATATACTCTATCTCTGTCTTCTACCTCTGCTGTTCCTTCTGAGCAGTCCGAGTGAGACACGTGGATATACTCTATCTCTGTATTGTACCTCTGCTGTTCCTTCTGAGCAGGTTGAGTGAGGTGTAGATCAGACACGTGTATATACTCTATCTCTGTCTTCTACCTCTGCTGTTCCTTCTGAGCAGGCTGAGTGAGACACGTGGATATACTCTATCTCTGTCTTCTACTTCTGCTGTTCCTTCTGAGCAGGCTAAGTGAGACACGTGGATATACTCTATGTCTGTCTTCTACCTCTGCTGTTCCTTCTGAACAGGCTGAGTGAGGTGTAGATCAGAAACGTGGATATACTCTATCTCTGTCTTCTACCTCTGCTGTTCCTTCTGAGCAGGCTGAGTGAGACACGTGGATATACTCTATGTCTGTCTTCTACCTCTGCTGTTCCTTCTGAACAGGCTGAGTGAGGTGTAGATCAGAAACGTGGATATACTCTATCTCTGTCTTGTACCTCTGTTGTTCCTTCTGAGCAGGCAGAGTGAGGTGTCGATCAGACACGTGGATATACTCTATCTCTGTCTTCTACCTTTGATGTTCCTTCTGAGCAGGCTGAATGAGGTGTAGATCAGACACGTGGATATACTCTATCTCTGTCTTCTACCTCTGCTGTTCCTTCTGAGCAGGCTGAGTGAGACACGTGGATATACTCTATCTATGTCTCCTACCTCTGCTGTTCCTTCTGAGCAGGCTGAGTGAGGTGTAGATCAGACACGTGGATATATTCTATCGCTGTCTTCTACCTCTGCTGTTCCTTCTGAGCAGGCTGAGTGAGACACGAGAATATACTATATATCTGTCTTCTACCTCTGCTGCTCCTTCCGAGCAGGCTGAGTGAGGTGTAGATCAGACACGTGGATATACTCTATCTCTGTCTTCTACCTCTGCTCTTCCTTCTGAGCAGGCTGAGTGAGACACGTGGATATACTCTATCTCTATCTTATACCTCTGCTGTTCCTTCTGAGCAGGCTGAGTGAGACACGTGGATATACTCTATCTCTGTCTTCTGCCTCTGCTGTTCATTCTGAGCAGGCTGAGTGAGGTGTAGATCAGACACGTGGATATACTCTATCTCTGTCTTCTACCTCTGCTGTTCATTCTGAGCAGGCTGAGTGAGACACGTGGATATACTCTATCACTGTCTTCTACCTCTGCTGTTCCTTCTGAGCAGGCTGAGTGAGGTGTAGATCAGACAAGTGGATATACTCTATCTCTGTCTTCTACCTCTGCTGTTCATTCTGAGCAGGCTGAGTGAGACACGTGGATATACTCTATCTCTGTCTTCTACCTCTGCTGTTCCTTCTGAGCAGGCTGAGTGAGGTGTAGATCAGACAAGTGGGTATACTCTATCTCTGTATTCTACTTCTGCTGTTCCTTCTGAGCAGGCTAAGTGAGACACGTGGATATACTCTATCTCTGTATTGTACCTCTGCTGTTCCTTCTGAGCAGGTTGAGTGAGGTGTAGATCAGACACGTGTATATACTCTATCTCTGTCTTCTACCTCTGCTGTTCCTTCTGAGCAGGCTGAGTGAGACACGTGGATATACTCTATCTCTGTCTTCTACTTCTGCTGTTCCTTCTGAGCAGGCTAAGTGAGACACGTGGATATACTCTATGTCTGTCTTCTACCTCTGCTGTTCCTTCTGAACAGGCTGAGTGAGGTGTAGATCAGAAACGTGGATATACTCTATCTCTGTCTTCTACCTCTGCTGTTCCTTCTGAGCAGGCTGAGTGAGACACGTGGATATACTCTATGTCTGTCTTCTACCTCTGTTGTTCCTTCTGAGCAGGCAGAGTGAGGTGTCGATCAGACACGTAGATATACTCTATCTCTGTCTTCTACCTCTGCTGTTTCTTCTGAGCAGACTGAGTGAGGTGTAGATCAGACAAGTGGATATACTCTATCTCTGTCTTCTACCTCTGCTGTTCCTTCTGAGCAGGCTGAGTGAGGTGTAGATCAGACAGGTGTATATACTCTATCTCTGTCTTCTACCTCTGCTGTTCCTTCTGAGCAGGCTGAGTGAGACACGTGGATATACTATATCTCTGTCTTCTACCTCTGCTGTTCCTTCCGAGCAGGCTGAGTGAGGTGTAGATCAGACACGTGGATATTCTCTATCGCTGTCTTCTACCTCTGCTGTTCCTTCTGAGCAGGCTGAGTGAGACACGTGGATATACTATATCTCTGTCTTCTACCTCTGCTGTTCCTTCCGAGCAGGCTGAGTGAGGTGTATATCAGACACGTGGATATACTCTATCTCTGTCTTCTACCTCTGCTCTTCCTTCTGAGCAGGCTGAGTGAGACACGTGGATATACTCTATCTCTATCTTCTACCTCTGCTGTTCCTTCTGAGCAGGCTGAGTGAGACACGTGGATATACTCTATCTCTGTCTTCTGCCTCTGCTGTTCCTTCTGAGCAGGCTGAGTGAGGTGTAGATCAGACACGTGGATATACTCTATCTCTGTCTTCTACCTCTGCTGTTCATTCTGAGCAGGCTGAGTGAGACACGTGGATATACTCTATCTCTGTCTTCTACCTCTGCTGTTCCTTCTGAGCAGGCTGAGTGAGGTGTAGATCAGACAAGTGGGTATACTCTATCTCTGTCTTCTACTTCTGCTGTTCCTTCTGAGCAGGCTAAGTGAGACACGTGGATATACTCTATCTCTGTCTTCTACCTCTGCTCTTCCTTCTGAGCAGTCTGAGTGAGACACGTGGATATACTCTATCTCTGTATTGTACCTCTGCTGTTCCTTCTGAGCAGGTTGAGTGAGGTGTAGATCAGACACGTGTATATACTCTATCTCTGTCTTCTACCTCTGCTGTTCCTTCTGAGCAGGCTGAGTGAGACACGTGGATATACTCTATCTCTGTCTTCTACTTCTGCTGTTCCTTCTGAGCAGGCTAAGTGAGACACGTGGATATACTCTATGTCTGTCTTCTACCTCTGCTGTTCCTTCTGAACAGGCTGAGTGAGGTGTAGATCAGAAACGTGGATATACTCTATCTCTGTCTTCTACCTCTGCTGTTCCTTCTGAGCAGGCTGAGTGAGACACGTGGATATACTCTATGTCTGTCTTCTACCTCTGCTGTTCCTTCTGAACAGGCTGAGTGAGGTGTAGATCAGAAACGTGGATATACTCTATCTCTGTCTTGTACCTCTGTTGTTCCTTCTGAGCAGGCAGAGTGAGGTGTCGATCAGACACGTGGATATACTCTATCTCTGTCTTCTACCTTTGATGTTCCTTCTGAGCAGGCTGAATGAGGTGTAGATCAGACACGTGGATATACTCTATCTCTGTCTTCTACCTCTGCTGTTCCTTCTGAGCAGGCTGAGTGAGACACGTGGATATACTCTATCTATGTCTCCTACCTCTGCTGTTCCTTCTGAGCAGGCTGAGTGAGGTGTAGATCAGACACATGGATATATTCTATCGCTGTCTTCTACCTCTGCTGTTCCTTCTGAGCAGGCTGAGTGAGACACGAGAATATACTATATATCTGTCTTCTACCTCTGCTGCTCCTTCCGAGCAGGCTGAGTGAGGTGTAGATCAGACACGTGGATATACTCTATCTCTGTCTTCTACCTCTGCTCTTCCTTCTGAGCAGGCTGAGTGAGACACGTGGATATACTCTATCTCTATCTTATACCTCTGCTGTTCCTTCTGAGCAGGCTGAGTGAGACACGTGGATATACTCTATCTCTGTCTTCTGCCTCTGCTGTTCATTCTGAGCAGGCTGAGTGAGGTGTAGATCAGACACGTGGATATACTCTATCTCTGTCTTCTACCTCTGCTGTTCATTCTGAGCAGGCTGAGTGAGACACGTGGATATACTCTATCACTGTCTTCTACCTCTGCTGTTCCTTCTGAGCAGGCTGAGTGAGGTGTAGATCAGACAAGTGGATATACTCTATCTCTGTCTTCTACCTCTGCTGTTCATTCTGAGCAGGCTGAGTGAGACACGTGGATATACTCTATCTCTGTCTTCTACGTCTGCTGTTCCTTCTGAGCAGGCTGAGTGAGGTGTAGATCAGACAAGTGGGTATACTCTATCTCTGTCTTCTACTTCTGCTGTTCCTTCTGAGCAGGCTAAGTGAGACACGTGGATATACTCTATCTCTGTATTGTACCTCTGCTGTTCCTTCTGAGCAGGTTGAGTGAGGTGTAGATCAGACACGTGTATATACTCTATCTCTGTCTTCTACCTCTGCTGTTCCTTCTGAGCAGGCTGAGTGAGACACGTGGATATACTCTATCTCTGTCTTCTACTTCTGCTGTTCCTTCTGAGCAGGCTAAGTGAGACACGTGGATATACTCTATGTCTGTCTTCTACCTCTGCTGTTCCTTCTGAACAGGCTGAGTGAGGTGTAGATCAGAAACGTGGATATACTCTATCTCTGTCTTCTACCTCTGCTGTTCCTTCTGAGCAGGCTGAGTGAGACACGTGGATATACTCTATGTCTGTCTTCTACCTCTGCTGTTCCTTCTGAACAGGCTGAGTGAGGTGTAGATCAGAAACGTGGATATACTCTATCTCTGTCTTGTACCTCTGTTGTTCCTTCTGAGCAGGCAGAGTGAGGTGTCGATCAGACACGTAGATATACTCTATCTCTGTCTTCTACCTCTGCTGTTCCTTCTGAGCAGACTGAGTGAGGTGTAGATCAGACAAGTGGATATACTCTATCTCTGTCTTCTACCTCTGCTGTTCCTTCTGAGCAGGCTGAGTGAGGTGTAGATCAGACAGGTGTATATACTCTATCTCTGTCTTCTACCTCTGCTGTTCCTTCTGAGCAGGCTGAGTGAGACACGTGGATATACTATATCTCTGTCTTCTACCTCTGCTGTTCCTTCCGAGCAGGCTGAGTGAGGTGTAGATCAGACACGTGGATATTCTCTATCGCTGTCTTCTACCTCTGCTGTTTCTTCTGAGCAGGCTGAGTGAGACACGTGGATATACTATATCTCTGTCTTCTACCTCTGCTGTTCCTTCCGAGCAGGCTGAGTGAGGTGTAGATCAGACACGTGGATATACTCTATCTCTGTCTTCTACCTCTGCTCTTCCTTCTGAGCAGGCAGAGTGAGACACGTGGATATACTCTATCTCTATCTTCTACCTCTGCTGTTCCTTCTGAGCAGGCTGAGTGAGACACGTGGATATACTCTATCTCTGTCTTCTGCCTCTGCTGTTCCTTCTGAGCAGGCTGAGTGAGGTGTAGATCAGACACGTGGATATACTCTATCTCTGTCTTCTACCTCTGCTGTTCATTCTGAGCAGGCTGAGTGAGACACGTGGATATACTCTATCTCTGTCTTCTACCTCTGCTGTTCCTTCTGAGCAGGCTGAGTGAGGTGTAGATCAGACAAGTGGGTATACTCTATCTCTGTCTTCTACTTCTGCTGTTCCTTCTGAGCAGGCTAAGTGAGACACGTGGATATACTCTATCTCTGTCTTCTACCTCTGCTGTTCCTTCTGAGCAGTCTGAGTGAGACACGTGGATATACTCTATCTCTGTATTGTACCTCTGCTGTTCCTTCTGAGCATGTTGAGTGAGGTGTAGATCAGACACGTGTATATACTCTATCTCTGTCTTCTACCTCTGCTGTTCCTTCTGAGCAGGCTGAGTGAGACACGTGGATATACTCTATCTCTGTCTTCTACTTCTGCTGTTCCTTCTGAGCAGGCTAAGTGAGACACGTGGATATACTCTATGTCTGTCTTCTACCTCTGCTGTTCCTTATGAACAGGCTGAGTGAGGTGTAGATCAGAAACGTGGATATACTCTATCTCTGTCTTCTACCTCTGCTGTTCCTTCTGAGCAGGCTGAGTGAGACACGTGGATATACTCTATGTCTGTCTTCTACCTCTGCTGTTCCTTCTGAACAGGCTGAGTGAGGTGTAGATCAGAAACGTGGATATACTCTATCTCTGTCTTGTACCTCTGTTGTTCCTTCTGAGCAGGCAGAGTGAGGTGTCGATCAGACACGTGGATATACTCTATCTCTGTCTTCTACCTTTGATGTTCCTTCTGAGCAGGCTGAATGAGGTGTAGATCAGACACGTGGATATACTCTATCCCTGTCTTCTACCTCTGCTGTTCCTTCTGAGCAGGCTGAGTGAGACACGTGGATATACTCTATCTATGTCTCCTACCTCTGCTGTTCCTTCTGAGCAGGCTGAGTGAGGTGTAGATCAGACACGTGGATATATTCTATCGCTGTCTTCTACCTCTGCTGTTCCTTCTGAGCAGGCTGAGTGAGACACGAGAATATACTATATATCTGTCTTCTACCTCTGCTGCTCCTTCCGAGCAGGCTGAGTGAGGTGTAGATCAGACACGTGGATATACTCTATCTCTGTCTTCTACCTCTGCTCTTCCTTCTGAGCAGGCTGAGTGAGACACGTGGATATACTCTATCTCTATCTTATACCTCTGCTGTTCCTTCTGAGCAGGCTGAGTGAGACACGTGGATATACTCTATCTCTGTCTTCTGCCTCTGCTGTTCATTCTGAGCAGGCTGAGTGAGGTGTAGATCAGACACGTGGATATACTCTATCTCTGTCTTCTACCTCTGCTGTTCATTCTGAGCAGGCTGAGTGAGACACGTGGATATACTCTATCACTGTCTTCTACCTCTGCTGTTCCTTCTGAGCAGGCTGAGTGAGGTGTAGATCAGACAAGTGGATATACTCTATCTCTGTCTTCTACCTCTGCTGTTCATTCTGAGCAGGCTAAGTGAGACACGTGGATATACTCTATCTCTGTCTTCTACCTCTGCTGTTCCTTCTGAGCAGGCTGAGTGAGGTGTAGATCAGACAAGTGGGTATACTCTATCTCTGTCTTCTACTTCTGCTGTTCCTTCTGAGCAGGCTAAGTGAGACACGTGGATATACTCTATCTCTGTATTGTACCTCTGCTGTTCCTTCTGAGCAGGTTGAGTGAGGTGTAGATCAGACACGTGTATATACTCTATCTATGTCTTCTACCTCTGCTGTTCCTTCTGAGCAGGCTGAGTGAGACACGTGGATATACTCTATCTCTGTCTTCTACTTCTGCTGTTCCTTCTGAGCAGGCTAAGTGAGACACGTGGATATACTCTATGTCTGTCTTCTACCTCTGCTGTTCCTTCTGAACAGGCTGAGTGAGGTGTAGATCAGAAACGTGGATATACTCTATCTCTGTCTTCTACCTCTGCTGTTCCTTCTGAGCAGGCTGAGTGAGACACGTGGATATACTCTATGTCTGGCTTCTACCTCTGCTGTTCCTTCTGAACAGGCTGAGTGAGGTGTAGATCAGAAACGTGGATATACTCTATCTCTGTCTTGTACCTCTGTTGTTCCTTCTGAGCAGGCAGAGTGAGGTGTCGATCAGACACGTGGATATACTCTATCTCTGTCTTCTACCTTTGATGTTCCTTCTGAGCAGGCTGAATGAGGTGTAGATCAGACACGTGGATATACTCTATCTCTGTCTTCTACCTCTGCTGTTCCTTCTGAGCAGGCTGAGTGAGACACGTGGAAATACTCTATCTATGTCTCCTACCTCTGCTGTTCCTTCTGAGCAGGCTGAGTGAGGTGTAGATCAGACACGTGGATATATTCTATCGCTGTCTTCTACCTCTGCTGTTCCTTCTGAGCAGGCTGAGTGAGACACGAGAATATACTATATATCTGTCTTCTACCTCTGCTGCTCCTTCCGAGCAGGCTGAGTGAGGTGTAGATCAGACACGTGGATATACTCTATCTCTGTCTTCTACCTCTGCTCTTCCTTCTGAGCAGGCTGAGTGAGACACGTGGATATACTCTATCTCTATCTTAAACCTCTGCTGTTCCTTCTGAGCAGGCTGAGTGAGACACGTGGATATACTCTATCTCTGTCTTCTGCCTCTGCTGTTCATTCTGAGCAGGCTGAGTGAGGTGTAGATCAGACACGTGGATATACTCTATCTCTGTCTTCTACCTCTGCTGTTCATTCTGAGCAGGCTGAGTGAGACACGTGGATATACTCTATCACTGTCTTCTACCTCTGCTGTTCCTTCTGAGCAGGCTGAGTGAGGTGTAGATCAGACAAGTGGATATACTCTATCTCTGTCTTCTACCTCTGCTGTTCATTCTGAGCAGGCTGAGTGAGGTGTATATCAGACACGTGGATATACTCTATCTCTGTCTTCTACCTCTGCTGTTCCTTCTGATCAGGCTGAGTGAGACACTTGGATATACTCTATCTCTGTCTTCTACCTCTGCTGTTCCTTCTGAGCAGGCTGAGTGAGGTGTAGATCAGACACGTGGATATACTCTATCTCTGTCTTCTACCTCTGCTGTTCCTTCTGAGCAGGCTGAATGAGATACGTGGATATACTCTATATCTGTCTTCTATCTATGCTGTTCCTTCTGAGCAGGCTGAGTGAGGTGTAGATCAGACACGTGGATATACTCTATCTCTGTCTTCTACCTCTGCTTTTCATTCTGAGCAGGCTGAGTGAGACACGTGGATATACTCTATCTCTGTCTTCTACCTCTGCTGATCCTTCTGAGCAGGCTGAGTGAGGTGTAGATCAGACACGTGGATATACTCTAGCTCTGTCTTCTACCTCTGCTGTTCCTTCTAATCAGGCTGAGTGAGGTGTAGATCAGACACGTAGATATACTCTATCTCTGTCTTCTACCTCTGCTGTTCCTTCTGACCAGGCTGAGTGAGGTGTAGATCAGACACGTGGATATACTCTATCTCTGTCTTCTATCTCTGCTGTTCCTTCTGAGCAGGCTGAGTGAGACACGTGGATATACTCTATCTCTGTCTTCTACCTCTGCTGTTCCTTCTGAGCAGGCTGAGTGAGATACGTGGATATACTCTATATCTGTCTTCCATCTATGCTGTTCCTTTTGAGCAGGCTGATTGAGGTGTAGATCAGACACGTGGATATACTATATATCTGTCTTCTACCTCTGCTGTTCCTTCTGAGCAAGCTGAGTGAGACACGTGGATATACTCTATCTTTGTCTTCCACCTCTGCTGTTCCTTCTGAGCAGGCTGAATGAGATACGTGGATATACTCTATATCTGTCTTCTATCTATGCTGTTCCTTCTGAGCAGGCTGAGTGAGGTGTAGATCAGACACGTGGATATACTCTATCGCTGTCTTCTACCTCTGCTGTTCCTTCTGAGCAGGCTGAGTGAGACACGTGGATATACTATATCTCTGTCTTCTACCTCTGCTGTTCCTTCCGAGCAGGCTGAGTGAGGTGTAGATCAGACACGTGGATATACTCTATCTCTGTCTTCTACCTCTGCTCTTCCTTCTGAGCAGGCTGAGTGAGACACGTGGATATACTCTATCTCTATCTTCTACCTCTGCTGTTCCTTCTGAGCAGGCTGAGTGAGACACGTGGATATACTCTATCTCTGTCTTCTGCCTCTGCTGTTCCTTCTGAGCAGGCTGAGTGAGATACGTGGATATACTCTATATCTGTCTTCCATCTATGCTGTTCCTTTTGAGCAGGCTGAGTGAGGTGTAGATCAGACACGTGGATATACTATATATCTGTCTTCTACCTCTGCTGTTCCTTCTGAGCAAGCTGAGTGAGACACGTGGATATACTCTATCTCTGTCTTCTACCTCTGCTGTTCCTTCTGAGCAGGCTGAATGAGATACGTGGATATACTCTATATCTGTCTTCTATCTATGCTGTTCCTTCTGAGCAGGCTGAGTGAGGTGTAGATCAGACACGTGGATATACTATATCTCTGTCTTCTACCTCTGCTGTTCATTCTGAGCAGGCTGAGTGAGACACGTGGATATACTCTATCTCTGTCTTCTACCTCTGCTGTTCCTTCTGAGCAGGCTGAGTGAGGTGTAGATCAGACACGTGGATATACTCTATCTCTGTCTTCTACCTCTGCTGTTCCTTCTGAGCAGGCTGAGTGAGACACGTGGATATACTCTATCTCTGTCTTCTACCTCTGCTGTTCCTTCTGAGCAGGCTGAGTGAGATACGTGGATATACTCTATATCTGTCTTCCATCTATGCTGTTCCTTTTGAGCAGGCTGAGTGAGGTGTAGATCAGACACGTGGATATACTATATATCTGTCTTCTACCTCTGCTGTTCCTTCTGAGCAAGCTGAGTGAGACACGTGGATATACTCTATCTCTGTCTTCTACCTCTGCTGTTCCTTCTGAGCAGGCTGAATGAGATACGTGGATATACTCTATATCTGTCTTCTATCTATGCTGTTCCTTCTGAGCAGGCTGAGTGAGGTGTAGATCAGACACGTGGATATACTCTATCTCTGTCTTCTACCTCTGCTGTTCCTTCTGAGCAGGCTGAGTGAGACACGTGGATATACTCTATGTCTGTCTTCTACCTCTGCTGTTCCTTCTGAACAGGCTGAGTGAGGTGTAGATCAGAAACGTGGATATACTCTATCTCTGTCTTGTACCTCTGTTGTTCCTTCTGAGCAGGCAGAGTGAGGTGTCGATCAGACACGTGGATATACTCTATCTCTGTCTTCTACCTTTGATGTTCCTTCTGAGCAGGCTGAATGAGGTGTAGATCAGACACGTGGATATACTCTATCTCTGTCTTCTACCTCTGCTGTTCCTTCTGAGCAGGCTGAGTGAGACACGTGGATATACTATATCTCTGTCTTCTACCTCTGCTGTTCCTTCCGAGCAGGCTGAGTGAGGTGTAGATCAGACACGTGGATATACTCTATCTCTGTCTTCTACCTCTGCTCTTCCTTCTGAGCAGGCTGAGTGAGACACGTGGATATACTCTATCTCTATCTTCTACCTCTGCTGTTCCTTCTGAGCAGGCTGAGTGAGACACGTGGATATACTCTATCTCTGTCTTCTGCCTCTGCTGTTCCTTCTGAGCAGGCTGAGTGAGATACGTGGATATACTCTATATCTGTCTTCCATCTATGCTGTTCCTTTTGAGCAGGCTGAGTGAGGTGTAGATCAGACACGTGGATATACTATATATCTGTCTTCTACCTCTGCTGTTCCTTCTGAGCAAGCTGAGTGAGACACGTGGATATACTCTATCTCTGTCTTCTACCTCTGCTGTTCCTTCTGAGCAGGCTGAATGAGATACGTGGATATACTCTATATCTGTCTTCTATCTATGCTGTTCCTTCTGAGCAGGCTGAGTGAGGTGTAGATCAGACACGTGGATATACTATATCTCTGTCTTCTACCTCTGCTGTTCATTCTGAGCAGGCTGAGTGAGACACGTGGATATACTCTATCTCTGTCTTCTACCTCTGCTGTTCCTTCTGAGCAGGCTGAGTGAGGTGTAGATCAGACACGTGGATATACTCTATCTCTGTCTTCTACCTCTGCTGTTCCTTCTGAGCAGGCTGAGTGAGACACGTGGATATACTCTATCTCTGTCTTCTACCTCTGCTGTTCCTTCTGAGCAGGCTGAGTGAGATACGTGGATATACTCTATATCTGTCTTCCATCTATGCTGTTCCTTTTGAGCAGGCTGAGTGAGGTGTAGATCAGACACGTGGATATACTATATATCTGTCTTCTACCTCTGCTGTTCCTTCTGAGCAAGCTGAGTGAGACACGTGGATATACTCTATCTCTGTCTTCTACCTCTGCTGTTCCTTCTGAGCAGGCTGAATGAGATACGTGGATATACTCTATATCTGTCTTCTATCTATGCTGTTCCTTCTGAGCAGGCTGAGTGAGGTGTAGATCAGACACGTGGATATACTCTATCTCTGTCTTCTACCTCTGCTGTTCCTTCTGAGCAGGCTGAGTGAGACACGTGGATATACTCTATGTCTGTCTTCTACCTCTGCTGTTCCTTCTGAACAGGCTGAGTGAGGTGTAGATCAGAAACGTGGATATACTCTATCTCTGTCTTGTACCTCTGTTGTTCCTTCTGAGCAGGCAGAGTGAGGTGTCGATCAGACACGTGGATATACTCTATCTCTGTCTTCTACCTTTGATGTTCCTTCTGAGCAGGCTGAATGAGGTGTAGATCAGACACGTGGATATACTCTATCTCTGTCTTCTACCTCTGCTGTTCCTTCTGAGCAGGCTGAGTGAGACACGAGAATATACTATATATCTGTCTTCTACCTCTGCTGCTCCTTCCGAGCAGGCTGAGTGAGGTGTAGATCAGACACGTGGATATACTCTATCTCTGTCTTCTACCTCTGCTCTTCCTTCTGAGCAGGCTGAGTGAGACACGTGGATATACTCTATCTCTGTCTTCTACCTCTGCTGTTCCTTCTGAGCAGGCTGAGTGAGGTGTAGATCAGACAAGTGGGTATACTCTATCTCTGTCTTCTACTTCTGCTGTTCCTTCTGAGCAGGCTAAGTGAGACACGTGGATATACTCTATCTCTGTATTGTACCTCTGCTGTTCCTTCTGAGCAGGTTGAGTGAGGTGTAGATCTGACACGTGTATATACTCTATCTCTGTCTTCTACCTCTGCTGTTCCTTCTGAGCAGGCTGAGTGAGACACGTGGATATACTCTATCTCTGTCTTCTACTTCTGCTGTTCCTTCTGAGCAGGCTAAGTGAGACACGTGGATATACTCTATGTCTGTCTTCTACCTCTGCTGTTCCTTCTGAACAGGCTGAGTGAGGTGTAGATCAGAAACGTGGATATACTCTATCTCTTTCTTCTACCTCTGCTGTTCCTTCTGAGCAGGCTGAGTGAGACACGTGGATATACTCTATGTCTGTCTTCTACCTCTGCTGTTCCTTCTGAACAGGCTGAGTGAGGTGTAGATCAGACACGTGGATATACTCTATCTCTGTCTTCTACCTTTGATGTTCCTTCTGAGCAGGCTGAATGAGGTGTAGATCAGACACGTGGATATACTTTATCTCTGTCTTCTACCTCTGCTGTTCCTTCTGAGCAGGCTGAGTGAGACACGTGGATATACTCTATCTATGTCTCCTACCTCTGCTGTTCCTTCTGAGCAGGCTGAGTGAGGTGTAGATCAGACACGTGGATATATTCTATCGCTGTCTTCTACCTCTGCTGTTCCTTCTGAGCAGGCTGAGTGAGACACGAGAATATACTATATATCTGTCTTCTACCTCTGCTGCTCCTTCCGAGCAGGCTGAGTGAGGTGTAGATCAGACACGTGGATATACTCTATCTCTGTCTTCTACCTCTGCTCTTCCTTCTGAGCAGGCTGAGTGAGACACGTGGATATACTCTATCTCTATCTTATACCTCTGCTGTTCCTTCTGAGCAGGCTGAGTGAGACACGTGGATATACTCTATCTCTGTCTTCTGCCTCTGCTGTTCATTCTGAGCAGGCTGAGTGAGGTGTAGATCAGACACGTGGATATACTCTATCTCTGTCTTCTACCTCTGCTGTTCATTCTGAGCAGGCTGAGTGAGACACGTGGATATACTCTATCACTGTCTTCTACCTCTGCTGTTCCTTCTGAGCAGGCTGAGTGAGGTGTAGATCAGACAAGTGGATATACTCTATCTCTGTCTTCTACCTCTGCTGTTCATTCTGAGCAGGCTGAGTGAGACACGTGGATATACTCTATCTCTGTCTTCTACCTCTGCTGTTCCTTCTGAGCAGGCTGAGTGAGGTGTAGATCAGACAAGTGGGTATACTCTATCTCTGTCTTCTACTTCTGCTGTTCCTTCTGAGCAGGCTAAGTGAGACACGTGGATATACTCTATCTCTGTATTGTACCTCTGCTGTTCCTTCTGAGCAGGTTGAGTGAGGTGTAGATCAGACACGTGTATATACTCTATCTCTGTCTTCTACCTCTGCTGTTCCTTCTGAGCAGGCTGAGTGAGACACGAGAATATACTATATATCTGTCTTCTACCTCTGCTGCTCCTTCCGAGCAGGCTGAGTGAGGTGTAGATCAGACACGTGGATATACTCTATCTCTGTCTTCTACCTCTGCTCTTCCTTCTGAGCAGGCTGAGTGAGACACGTGGATATACTCTATCTCTATCTTATACCTCTGCTGTTCCTTCTGAGCAGGCTGAGTGAGACACGTGGATATACTCTATCTCTGTCTTCTGCCTCTGCTGTTCATTCTGAGCAGGCTGAGTGAGGTGTAGATCAGACACGTGGATATACTCTATCTCTGTCTTCTACCTCTGCTGTTCATTCTGAGCAGGCTGAGTGAGACACGTGGATATACTCTATCACTGTCTTCTACCTCTGCTGTTCCTTCTGAGCAGGCTGAGTGAGGTGGAGATCAGACAAGTGGATATACTCTATCTCTGTCTTCTACCTCTGCTGTTCATTCTGAACAGGCTGAGTGAGACACGTGGATATACTCTATCTCTGTCTTCTACCTCTGCTGTTCCTTCTGAGCAGGCTGAGTGAGGTGTAGATCAGACAAGTGGGTATACTCTATCTCTGTCTTCTACTTCTGCTGTTCCTTCTGAGCAGGCTAAGTGAGACACGTGGATATACTCTATCTCTGTATTGTACCTCTGCTGTTACTTCTGAGCAGGTTGAGTGAGGTGTAGATCAGACACGTGTATATACTCTATCTCTGTCTTCTACCTCTGCTGTTCCTTCTGAGCAGGCTGAGTGAGACACGTGGATATACTCTATCTCTGTCTTCTACTTCTGCTGTTCCTTCTGAGCAGGCTAAGTGAGACACGTGGATATACTCTATGTCTGTCTTCTACCTCTGCTGTTCCTTCTGAACAGGCTGAGTGAGGTGTAGATCAGAAACGTGGATATACTCTATCTCTTTCTTCTACCTCTGCTGTTCCTTCTGAGCAGGCTGAGTGAGACACGTGGATATACTCTATGTCTGTCTTCTACCTCTGCTGTTCCTTCTGAACAGGCTGAGTGAGGTGTAGATCAGAAACGTGGATATACTCTATCTCTGTCTTGTACCTCTGTTGTTCCTTCTGAGCAGGCAGAGTGAGGTGTCGATCAGACACGTGGATATACTCTATCTCTGTCTTCTACCTTTGATGTTCCTTCTGAGCAGGCTGAATGAGGTGTAGATCAGACACGTGGATATACTATATCTCTGTCTTCTACCTCTGCTGTTCCTTCTGAGCAGGCTGAGTGAGACACGTGGATATACTCTATCTATGTCTCCTACCTCTGCTGTTCCTTCTGAGCAGGCTGAGTGAGGTGTAGATCAGACACGTGGATATATTATATCGCTGTCTTCTACCTCTGCTGTTCCTTCTGAGCAGGCTGAGTGAGACACAAGAATATACTATATATCTGTCTTCTACCTCTGCTGCTCCTTCCGAGCAGGCTGAGTGAGGTGTAGATCAGACACGTGGATATACTCTATCTCTGTCTTCTACCTCCGCTCTTCCTTCTGAGCAGGCTGAGTGAGACACGTGGATATACTCTATCTCTATCTTATACCTCTGCTGTTCCTTCTGAGCAGGCTGAGTGAGACACGTGGATATACTCTATCTCTGTCTTCTGCCTCTGCTGTTCCTTCTGAGCAGGCTGAGTGAGACACAAGAATATACTATATATCTGTCTTCTACCTCTGCTGCTCCTTCCGAGCAGGCTGAGTGAGGTGTAGATCAGACACGTGGATATACTCTATCTCTGTCTTCTACCTCTGCTGTTCATTCTGAGCAGGCTGAGTGAGACACGTGGATATACTCTATCACTGTCTTCTACCTCTGCTGTTCCTTCTGAGCAGGCTGAGTGAGGTGTAGATCAGACAAGTGGATATACTCTATCTCTGTCTTCTACCTCTGCTGTTCATTCTGAGCAGGCTGAGTGAGGTGTATATCAGACACGTGGATATACTCTATCTCTGTCTTCTACCTCTGCTGTTCCTTCTGATCAGGCTGAGTGAGACACTTGGATATACTCTATCTCTGTCTTCTACCTCTGCTGTTCCTTCTGAGCAGGCTGAGTGAGGTGTAGATCAGACACGTGGATATACTCTATCTCTGTCTTCTACCTCTGCTGTTCCTTCTGAGCAGGCTGAATGAGATACGTGGATATACTCTATATCTGTCTTCTATCTATGCTGTTCCTTCTGAGCAGGCTGAGTGAGGTGTAGATCAGACACGTGGATATACTCTATCTCTGTCTTCTACCTCTGCTGTTCATTCTGAGCAGGCTGAGTGAGACACGTGGATATACTCTATCTCTGTCTTCTACCTCTGCTGATCCTTCTGAGCAGGCTGAGTGAGGTGTAGATCAGACACGTGGATATACTCTAGCTCTGTCTTCTACCTCTGCTGTTCCTTCTAATCAGGCTGAGTGAGGTGTAGACCAGACACGTAGATATACTCTATCTCTGTCTTCTACCTCTGCTGTTCTTTCTGACCAGGCTGAGTGAGGTGTAGATCAGACACGTGGATATACTCTATCTCTGTCTTCTATCTCTGCTGTTCCTTCTGAGCAGGCTGAGTGAGACACGTGGATATACTCTATCTCCGTCTTCTACCTCTGCTGTTCCTTCTGAGCAGGCTGAGTGAGATACGTGGATATACTCTATATCTGTCTTCCATCTATGCTGTTCCTTTTGAGCAGGCTGATTGAGGTGTAGATCAGACACGTGGATATACTATATATCTGTCTTCTACCTCTGCTGTTCCTTCTGAGCAAGCTGAGTGAGACACGTGGATATACTCTATCTTTGTATTCCACCTCTGCTGTTCCTTCTGAGCAGGCTGAATGAGATACGTGGATATACTCTATATCTGTCTTCTATCTATGCTGTTCCTTCTGAGCAGGCTGAGTGAGGTGTAGATCAGACACGTGGATATACTCTATCGCTGTCTTCTACCTCTGCTGTTCCTTCTGAGCAGGCTGAGTGAGACACGTGGATATACTATATCTCTGTCTTCTACCTCTGCTGTTCCTTCCGAGCAGGCTGAGTGAGGTGTATATCAGACACGTGGATATACTCTATCTCTGTCTTCTACCTCTGCTCTTCCTTCTGAGCAGGCTGAGTGAGACACGTGGATATACTCTATCTCTATCTTCTACCTCTGCTGTTCCTTCTGAGCAGGCTGAGTGAGACACGTGGATATACTCTATCTCTGTCTTCTGCCTCTGCTGTTCCTTCTGAGCAGGCTGAGTGAGATACGTGGATATACTCTATATCTGTCTTCCATCTATGCTGTTCCTTTTGAGCAGGCTGAGTGAGGTGTAGATCAGACACGTGGATATACTATATATCTGTCTTCTACCTCTGCTGTTCCTTCTGAGCAAGCTGAGTGAGACACGTGGATATACTCTATCTCTGTCTTCTACCTCTGCTGTTCCTTCTGAGCAGGCTGAATGAGATACGTGGATATACTCTATATCTGTCTTCTATCTATGCTGTTCCTTCTGAGCAGGCTGAGTGAGGTGTAGATCAGACACGTGGATATACTCTATCTCTGTCTTCTACCTCTGCTGTTCATTCTGAGCAGGCTGAGTGAGACACGTGGATATACTCTATCTCTGTCTTCTACCTCTGCTGTTCCTTCTGAGCAGGCTGAGTGAGGTGTAGATCAGACACGTGGATATACTCTATCTCTGTCTTCTACCTCTGCTGTTCCTTCTGAGCAGGCTGAGTGAGACACGTGGATATACTCTATCTCTGTCTTCTACCTCTGCTGTTCCTTCTGAGCAGGCTGAGTGAGATACGTGGATATACTCTATATCTGTCTTCCATCTATGCTGTTCCTTTTGAGCAGGCTGAGTGAGGTGTAGATCAGACACGTGGATATACTATATATCTGTCTTCTACCTCTGCTGTTCCTTCTGAGCAAGCTGAGTGAGACACGTGGATATACTCTATCTCTGTCTTCTACCTCTGCTGTTCCTTCTGAGCAGGCTGAATGAGATACGTGGATATACTCTATATCTGTCTTCTATCTATGCTGTTCCTTCTGAGCAGGCTGAGTGAGGTGTAGATCAGACACGTGGATATACTCTATCTCTGTCTTCTACCTCTGCTGTTCATTCTGAGCAGGCTGAGTGAGACACGTGGATATACTCTATCTCTGTCTTCTACCTCTGCTGATCCTTCTGAGCAGGCTGAGTGAGGTGTAGATCAGACACGTGGATATACTCTATCTCTGTCTTCTACCTCTGCTGTTCCTTCTAATCAGGCTGAGTGAGGTGTAGATCAGACACGTAGATATACTCTATCTCTGTCTTCTACCTCTGCTGTTCCTTCTGACCAGGCTGAGTGAGGTGTAGATCAGACACGTGGATATACTCTATCTCTGTCTTCTATCTCTGCTGTTCCTTCTGAGCAGGCTGAGTGAGACACGTGGATATACTCTATCTCTGTCTTCTACCTCTGCTGTTCCTTCTGAGCAGGCTGAGTGAGATACGTGGATATACTCTATATCTGTCTTCCATTTATGCTGTTCCTTTTGAGCAGGCTGATTGAGGTGTAGATCAGACACGTGGATATACTATATATCTGTCTTCTACCTCTGCTGTTCCTTCTGAGCAAGCTGAGTGAGACACGTGGATATACTCTATCTCTGTCTTCCACCTCTGCTGTTCCTTCTGAGCAGGCTGAATGAGATACGTGGATATACTCTATATCTGTCTTCTATCTATGCTGTTCCTTCTGAGCAGGCTGAGTGAGGTGTAGATCAGACACGTGGATATACTCTATCGCTGTCTTCTACCTCTACTGTTCCTTCTGAGCAGGCTGAGTGAGACACGTGGATATACTATATCTCTGTCTTCTACCTCTGCTGTTCCTTCCGAGCAGGCTGAGTGAGGTGTAGATCAGACACGTGGATATACTCTATCTCTGTCTTCTACCTCTGCTCTTCCTTCTGAGCAGGCTGAGTGAGACACGTGGATATACTCTATCTCTATCTTCCATCTCTGCTGTTCCTTCTGAGCAGGCTGAGTGAGACACGTGGATATACTCTATCTCTGTCTTCTGCCTCTGCTGTTCCTTCTGAGCAGGCTGAGTGAGGTGTAGATCAGACACGTGGATATACTCTATCTCTGTCTTCTACCTCTGCTGTTCCTTCTGAACATGCTGAGTGAGACACGTGGATATACTCTATCTCTATCTTCTACTCCTGCTGTTCCTTCTGAGCAGGCTGAGTGAGACACGTGGATATACTCTTTCTCTGTCTTCTACCTCTGCTGTTCCTTCTGAGCAGGCTGAGTGAGGTGTAGATCAGACACGTGGATATACTCTATCTCTGTCTTCTACCTCTGCTGTTCATTCTGAGCAGGCTGAGTGAGACACGTAGATATACTCTATCTCTATCTTCTACTCCTGCTGTTCCTTCTGAGCAGGCTGAGTGAGACACGTGGATATACTCTTTCTCTGTCTTCTACCTCTGCTGTTCCTTCTGAGCAGGCTGAGTGAGGTGTAGATCAGACAAGTGGATATACTCTATCTCTGTCTTCTACCTCTGCTGTTCATTCTGAGCAGGCTGAGTGAGGTGTATATCAGACACGTGGATATACTCTATCTCTGTCTTCTACCTCTGCTGTTCCTTCTGATCAGGCTGAGTGAGACACTTGGATATACTCTATCTCTGTCTTCTACCTCTGCTGTTCCTTCTGAGCAGGCTGAGTGAGGTGTAGATCAGACACGTGGATATACTCTATCTCTGTCTTCTACCTCTGCTGTTCCTTCTGAGCAGGCTGAATGAGATACGTGGATATACTCTATATCTGTCTTCTATCTATGCTGTTCCTTCTGAGCAGGCTGAGTGAGGTGTAGATCAGACACGTGGATATACTCTATCTCTGTCTTCTACCTCTGCTGTTCATTCTGAGCAGGCTGAGTGAGACACGTGGATATACTCTATCTCTGTCTTCTACCTCTGCTGATCCTTCTGAGCAGGCTGAGTGAGGTGTAGATCAGACACGTGGATATACTCTAGCTCTGTCTTCTACCTCTGCTGTTCCTTCTAATCAGGCTGAGTGAGGTGTAGACCAGACACGTAGATATACTCTATCTCTGTCTTCTACCTCTGCTGTTCTTTCTGACCAGGCTGAGTGAGGTGTAGATCAGACACGTGGATATACTCTATCTCTGTCTTCTATCTCTGCTGTTCCTTCTGAGCAGGCTGAGTGAGACACGTGGATATACTCTATCTCCGTCTTCTACCTCTGCTGTTCCTTCTGAGCAGGCTGAGTGAGATACGTGGATATACTCTATATCTGTCTTCCATCTATGCTGTTCCTTTTGAGCAGGCTGATTGAGGTGTAGATCAGACACGTGGATATACTATATATCTGTCTTCTACCTCTGCTGTTCCTTCTGAGCAAGCTGAGTGAGACACGTGGATATACTCTATCTTTGTATTCCACCTCTGCTGTTCCTTCTGAGCAGGCTGAATGAGATACGTGGATATACTCTATATCTGTCTTCTATCTATGCTGTTCCTTCTGAGCAGGCTGAGTGAGGTGTGGATCAGACACGTGGATATACTCTATCGCTGTCTTCTACCTCTGCTGTTCCTTCTGAGCAGGCTGAGTGAGACACGTGGATATACTATATCTCTGTCTTCTACCTCTGCTGTTCCTTCCGAGCAGGCTGAGTGAGGTGTAGATCAGACACGTGGATATACTCTATCTCTGTCTTCTACCTCTGCTCTTCCTTCTGAGCAGGCTGAGTGAGACACGTGGATATACTCTATCTCTATCTTCTACCTCTGCTGTTCCTTCTGAGCAGGCTGAGTGAGACACGTGGATATACTCTATCTCTGTCTTCTGCCTCTGCTGTTCCTTCTGAGCAGGCTGAGTGAGATACGTGGATATACTCTATATCTGTCTTCCATCTATGCTGTTCCTTTTGAGCAGGCTGAGTGAGGTGTAGATCAGACACGTGGATATACTATATATCTGTCTTCTACCTCTGCTGTTCCTTCTGAGCAAGCTGAGTGAGACACGTGGATATACTCTATCTCTGTCTTCTACCTCTGCTGTTCCTTCTGAGCAGGCTGAATGAGATACGTGGATATACTCTATATCTGTCTTCTATCTATGCTGTTCCTTCTGAGCAGGCTGAGTGAGGTGTAGATCAGACACGTGGATATACTCTATCTCTGTCTTCTACCTCTGCTGTTCATTCTGAGCAGGCTGAGTGAGACACGTGGATATACTCTATCTCTGTCTTCTACCTCTGCTGTTCCTTCTGAGCAGGCTGAGTGAGGTGTAGATCAGACACGTGGATATACTCTATCTCTGTCTTCTACCTCTGCTGTTCCTTCTGAGCAGGCTGAGTGAGACACGTGGATATACTCTATCTCTGTCTTCTACCTCTGCTGTTCCTTCTGAGCAGGCTGAGTGAGATACGTGGATATACTCTATATCTGTCTTCCATCTATGCTGTTCCTTTTGAGCAGGCTGAGTGAGGTGTAGATCAGATACGTGGATATACTATATATCTGTCTTCTACCTCTGCTGTTCCTTCTGAGCAAGCTGAGTGAGACACGTGGATATACTCTATCTCTGTCTTCTACCTCTGCTGTTCCTTCTGAGCAGGCTGAATGAGATACGTGGATATACTCTATATCTGTCTTCTATCTATGCTGTTCCTTCTGAGCAGGCTGAGTGAGGTGTAGATCAGACACGTGGATATACTCTATCTCTGTCTTCTACCTCTGCTGTTCATTCTGAGCAGGCTGAGTGAGACACGTGGATATACTCTATCTCTGTCTTCTACCTCTGCTGATCCTTCTGAGCAGGCTGAGTGAGGTGTAGATCAGACACGTGGATATACTCTATCTCTGTCTTCTACCTCTGCTGTTCCTTCTAATCAGGCTGAGTGAGGTGTAGATCAGACACGTAGATATACTCTATCTCTGTCTTCTACCTCTGCTGTTCCTTCTGACCAGGCTGAGTGAGGTGTAGATCAGACACGTGGATATACTCTATCTCTGTCTTCTATCTCTGCTGTTCCTTCTGAGCAGGCTGAGTGAGACACGTGGATATACTCTATCTCTGTCTTCTACCTCTGCTGTTCCTTCTGAGCAGGCTGAGTGAGATACGTGGATATACTCTATATCTGTATTCCATTTATGCTGTTCCTTTTGAGCAGGCTGATTGAGGTGTAGATCAGACACGTGGATATACTATATATCTGTCTTCTACCTCTGCTGTTCCTTCTGAGCAAGCTGAGTGAGACACGTGGATATACTCTATCTCTGTCTTCCACCTCTGCTGTTCCTTCTGAGCAGGCTGAATGAGATACGTGGATATACTCTATATCTGTCTTCTATCTATGCTGTTCCTTCTGAGCAGGCTGAGTGAGGTGTAGATCAGACACGTGGATATACTCTATCGCTGTCTTCTACCTCTACTGTTCCTTCTGAGCAGGCTGAGTGAGACACGTGGATATACTATATCTCTGTCTTCTACCTCTGCTGTTCCTTCCGAGCAGGCTGAGTGAGGTGTAGATCAGACACGTGGATATACTCTATCTCTGTCTTCTACCTCTGCTCTTCCTTCTGAGCAGGCTGAGTGAGACACGTGGATATACTCTATCTCTATCTTCCATCTCTGCTGTTCCTTCTGAGCAGGCTGAGTGAGACACGTGGATATACTCTATCTCTGTCTTCTGCCTCTGCTGTTCCTTCTGAGCAGGCTGAGTGAGGTGTAGATCAGACACGTGGATATACTCTATCTCTGTCTTCTACCTCTGCTGTTCCTTCTGAACATGCTGAGTGAGACACGTGGATATACTCTATCTCTATCTTCTACTCCTGCTGTTCCTTCTGAGCAGGCTGAGTGAGACACGTGGATATACTCTTTCTCTGTCTTCTACCTCTGCTGTTCCTTCTGAGCAGGCTGAGTGAGGTGTAGATCAGACACGTGGATATACTCTATCTCTGTCTTCTACCTCTGCTGTTCATTCTGAGCAGGCTGAGTGAGACACGTAGATATACTCTATCTCTATCTTCTACTCCTGCTGTTCCTTCTGAGCAGGCTGAGTGAGACACGTGGATATACTCTTTCTCTGTCTTCTACCTCTGCTGTTCCTTCTGAGCAGGCTGAGTGAGGTGTAGATCAGACACGTGGATATACTCTATCTCTGTCTTCTACCTCTGCTGTTCCTTCTGAGCAGGCTGAGTGAGGTGTAGATCAGACAGGTGTATATACTTTATCTCTGTCTTCTACCTCTGCTGTTCCTTCTGAGCAGGCTGAGTGAGACACGTGGATATACTATATCTCTGTCTTCTACCTCTGCTGTTCCTTCCGAGCAGGCTGAGTGAGGTGTAGGTCAGACACGTGGATATACTATATATCTGTCTTCTACCTCTGCTGTTCCTTCTGAGCAAGCTGAGTGAGACACGTGGATATACTATATCTCTGTCTTCTACCTCTGCTGTTCCTTCTGAGCAGGCTGAATGAGATACGTGGATATACTCTATATCTGTCTTCTATCTATGCTGTTCCTTCTGAGCAGGCTGAGTGAGGTGTAGATCAGACACGTGGATATACTCTATCTCTGTCTTCTACCTCTGTTGTTCATTCTGAGCAGGCTGAGTGAGACACGTGGATATACTCTATCTCTGTCTTCTACCTCTGCTGATCCTTCTGAGCAGGCTGAGTGAGGTGTAGATCAGACACGTGGATATACTCTATCTCTGTCTTCTACCTCTGCTGTTCCTTCTAATCAGGCTGAGTGAGGTGTAGATCAGACACGTAGATATACTCTATCTCTGTCTTCTACCTCTGCTGTTCCTTCTGACCAGGCTGAGTGAGGTGTAGATCAGACACGTGGATATACTCTATCTCTGTCTTCTATCTCTGCTGTTCCTTCTGAGCAGGCTGAGTGAGACACGTGGATATACTCTATCTCTGTCTTCTACCTCTGCTGTTCCTTCTGAGCAGGCTGAGTGAGGTGTAGATCAGACACGTGGATATACTCTATCTCTGTCTTCTACCTCTGCTGTTCTTTGTGAGCAGGCTGAGTGAGACACGTGGATATACTCTATCTCTGTCTTCTACCTCTGCTGTTCCTTCTGAGCAGGCTGAGTGAGATACGTGGATATACTCTATATCTGTCTTCCATCTATGCTGTTCCTTTTGAGCAGGCTGAGTGAGGTGTAGATCAGACACGTGGATATACTATATATCTGTCTTCTACCTCTGCTGTTCCTTCTGAGCAAGCTGAGTGAGACACGTGGATATACTCTATCTCTGTCTTCCACCTCTGCTGTTCCTTCTGAGCAGGCTGAGTGAGACACGTGGATATACTATATCTCTGTCTTCTACCTCTGCTGTTCCTTCCGAGCAGGCTGAGTGAGGTGTAGATCAGACACGTGGATATACTCTATCTCTGTCTTCTACCTCTGCTCTTCCTTCTGAGCAGGCTGAGTGAGACACGTGGATATACTCTATCTCTATCTTCTACCTCTGCTGTTCCTTCTGAGCAGGCTGAGTGAGACACGTGGATATACTCTATCTCTGTCTTCTGCCTCTGCTGTTCCTTCTGAGCAGGCTGAGTGAGATACGTGGATATACTCTATATCTGTCTTCCATCTATGCTGTTCCTTTTGAGCAGGCTGAGTGAGGTGTAGATCAGACACGTGGATATACTATATATCTGTCTTCTACCTCTGCTGTTCCTTCTGAGCAAGCTGAGTGAGACACGTGGATATACTCTATCTCTGTCTTCTACCTCTGCTGTTCCTTCTGAGCAGGCTGAATGAGATACGTGGATATACTCTATATCTGTCTTCTATCTATGCTGTTCCTTCTGAGCAGGCTGAGTGAGGTGTAGATCAGACACGTGGATATACTCTATCTCTGTCTTCTACCTCTGCTGTTCATTCTGAGCAGGCTGAGTGAGACACGTGGATATACTCTATCTCTGTCTTCTACCTCTGCTGTTCCTTCTGAGCAGGCTGAGTGAGGTGTAGATCAGACACGTGGATATACTCTATCTCTGTCTTCTACCTCTGCTGTTCCTTCTGAGCAGGCTGAGTGAGACACGTGGATATACTCTATCTCTGTCTTCTACCTCTGCTGTTCCTTCTGAGCAGGCTGAGTGAGATACGTGGATATACTCTATATCTGTCTTCCATCTATGCTGTTCCTTTTGAGCAGGCTGAGTGAGGTGTAGATCAGATACGTGGATATACTATATATCTGTCTTCTACCTCTGCTGTTCCTTCTGAGCAAGCTGAGTGAGACACGTGGATATACTCTATCTCTGTCTTCTACCTCTGCTGTTCCTTCTGAGCAGGCTGAATGAGATACGTGGATATACTCTATATCTGTCTTCTATCTATGCTGTTCCTTCTGAGCAGGCTGAGTGAGGTGTAGATCAGACACGTGGATATACTCTATCTCTGTCTTCTACCTCTGCTGTTCATTCTGAGCAGGCTGAGTGAGACACGTGGATATACTCTATCTCTGTCTTCTACCTCTGCTGATCCTTCTGAGCAGGCTGAGTGAGGTGTAGATCAGACACGTGGATATACTCTATCTCTGTCTTCTACCTCTGCTGTTCCTTCTAATCAGGCTGAGTGAGGTGTAGATCAGACACGTAGATATACTCTATCTCTGTCTTCTACCTCTGCTGTTCCTTCTGACCAGGCTGAGTGAGGTGTAGATCAGACACGTGGATATACTCTATCTCTGTCTTCTATCTCTGCTGTTCCTTCTGAGCAGGCTGAGTGAGACACGTGGATATACTCTATCTCTGTCTTCTACCTCTGCTGTTCCTTCTGAGCAGGCTGAGTGAGATACGTGGATATACTCTATATCTGTATTCCATTTATGCTGTTCCTTTTGAGCAGGCTGATTGAGGTGTAGATCAGACACGTGGATATACTATATATCTGTCTTCTACCTCTGCTGTTCCTTCTGAGCAAGCTGAGTGAGACACGTGGATATACTCTATCTCTGTCTTCCACCTCTGCTGTTCCTTCTGAGCAGGCTGAATGAGATACGTGGATATACTCTATATCTGTCTTCTATCTATGCTGTTCCTTCTGAGCAGGCTGAGTGAGGTGTAGATCAGACACGTGGATATACTCTATCGCTGTCTTCTACCTCTACTGTTCCTTCTGAGCAGGCTGAGTGAGACACGTGGATATACTATATCTCTGTCTTCTACCTCTGCTGTTCCTTCCGAGCAGGCTGAGTGAGGTGTAGATCAGACACGTGGATATACTCTATCTCTGTCTTCTACCTCTGCTCTTCCTTCTGAGCAGGCTGAGTGAGACACGTGGATATACTCTATCTCTATCTTCCATCTCTGCTGTTCCTTCTGAGCAGGCTGAGTGAGACACGTGGATATACTCTATCTCTGTCTTCTGCCTCTGCTGTTCCTTCTGAGCAGGCTGAGTGAGGTGTAGATCAGACACGTGGATATACTCTATCTCTGTCTTCTACCTCTGCTGTTCCTTCTGAACATGCTGAGTGAGACACGTGGATATACTCTATCTCTATCTTCTACTCCTGCTGTTCCTTCTGAGCAGGCTGAGTGAGACACGTGGATATACTCTTTCTCTGTCTTCTACCTCTGCTGTTCCTTCTGAGCAGGCTGAGTGAGGTGTAGATCAGACACGTGGATATACTCTATCTCTGTCTTCTACCTCTGCTGTTCATTCTGAGCAGGCTGAGTGAGACACGTAGATATACTCTATCTCTATCTTCTACTCCTGCTGTTCCTTCTGAGCAGGCTGAGTGAGACACGTGGATATACTCTTTCTCTGTCTTCTACCTCTGCTGTTCCTTCTGAGCAGGCTGAGTGAGGTGTAGATCAGACACGTGGATATACTCTATCTCTGTCTTCTACCTCTGCTGTTCCTTCTGAGCAGGCTGAGTGAGGTGTAGATCAGACAGGTGTATATACTTTATCTCTGTCTTCTACCTCTGCTGTTCCTTCTGAGCAGGCTGAGTGAGACACGTGGATATACTATATCTCTGTCTTCTACCTCTGCTGTTCCTTCCGAGCAGGCTGAGTGAGGTGTAGGTCAGACACGTGGATATACTATATATCTGTCTTCTACCTCTGCTGTTCCTTCTGAGCAAGCTGAGTGAGACACGTGGATATACTATATCTCTGTCTTCTACCTCTGCTGTTCCTTCTGAGCAGGCTGAATGAGATACGTGGATATACTCTATATCTGTCTTCTATCTATGCTGTTCCTTCTGAGCAGGCTGAGTGAGGTGTAGATCAGACACGTGGATATACTCTATCTCTGTCTTCTACCTCTGTTGTTCATTCTGAGCAGGCTGAGTGAGACACGTGGATATACTCTATCTCTGTCTTCTACCTCTGCTGATCCTTCTGAGCAGGCTGAGTGAGGTGTAGATCAGACACGTGGATATACTCTATCTCTGTCTTCTACCTCTGCTGTTCCTTCTAATCAGGCTGAGTGAGGTGTAGATCAGACACGTAGATATACTCTATCTCTGTCTTCTACCTCTGCTGTTCCTTCTGACCAGGCTGAGTGAGGTGTAGATCAGACACGTGGATATACTCTATCTCTGTCTTCTATCTCTGCTGTTCCTTCTGAGCAGGCTGAGTGAGACACGTGGATATACTCTATCTCTGTCTTCTACCTCTGCTGTTCCTTCTGAGCAGGCTGAGTGAGGTGTAGATCAGACACGTGGATATACTCTATCTCTGTCTTCTACCTCTGCTGTTCTTTGTGAGCAGGCTGAGTGAGACACGTGGATATACTCTATCTCTGTCTTCTACCTCTGCTGTTCCTTCTGAGCAGGCTGAGTGAGATACGTGGATATACTCTATATCTGTCTTCCATCTATGCTGTTCCTTTTGAGCAGGCTGAGTGAGGTGTAGATCAGACACGTGGATATACTATATATCTGTCTTCTACCTCTGCTGTTCCTTCTGAGCAAGCTGAGTGAGACACGTGGATATACTCTATCTCTGTCTTCCACCTCTGCTGTTCCTTCTGAGCAGGCTGAATGATTTACGTGGATATACTCTATATCTGTCTTCTATCTATGCTGTTCCTTCTGAGCAGGCTGAGTGAGGTGTAGATCAGACACGTGGATATAATCTATCTCTGTCTTCTACCTCTGCTGTTCATTCTGAGCAGGCTGAGTGAGACACGTGGATATACTCTATCTCTGTCTTCTACCTCTGCTGTTCCTTCTGAGCAGGCTGAGTGCGGTGTAGATCAGACACGTGGATATACTCTATCTCTGTCTTCTACCTCTGCTGTTCCTTCTGATCAGGCGGAGTGAGGTGTAGATCAGACACGTGGATATACTCTATCTCTGTCTTCTACCTCTGCTGTTCCTTCTGACCAGGCTGAGTGAGGTGTAGATCAGACACGTGGATATACTCTATCTCTGTCTTCTACCTCTGCTGTTCCTTCTGAGCAGGCTGAGTGAGACACGTGGATATACTCTATCTCTGTTTTCTACCTCTGCTGTTCATTATGTGCAGGCTGAGTGAGACACGTGGATATACTCTATCTCTGTCTTCTACCCCTGCTGTTCCTTCTGAGCAGGCTGAGAGAGGTGTAGATCAGACACGTGGATATACTCTATCTGTGTCTTTTACCTCTGCTGTTCCTTCTGAGCAGGCTGAGTGAGACACGTGGATATACTCTATCTCTGTCTTCTAGCTCTGCTGTTCCTTCTGAGCAGGCTGAGTGAGGTGTAGATCAGACACGTGGACATACTCTATCTCTGTTTTGTACCTCTGCTGTTCCTTCTGAGCAGGCTGAGTGGGACACGTGGATATACTCTATCTCTGTCTTTTACCTCTGCTGTTCCTTCTGAGCAGGCTGAGTGAGACACGTGGATATACGCTATATCTGTCTTCCATCTATGCTGTTCCTTCTGAGCAGGCTGAGTGAGGTGTAGATCAGACACGTGGATATACTCTATCTCTGTCTTCTACCTCTGCTCTTCCTTCTGAGCAGGCTGAGTGAGACACGTGGATATACTCTATCTCTATCTTCTACCTCTGCTGTTCCTTCTGAGCAGGCTGAGTGAGACACGTGGATATACTCTATCTCTGTCTTCTGCCTCTGCTGTTCCTTCTGAGCAGGATGAGTGAGGTGTAGATCAGACACGTGGATATACTCTATCTCTGTCTTCTACCTCTGCTGTTCATTCTGAGCAGGCTGAGTGAGACACGTGGATATACTCTATCTCTGTCTTCTACCTATGCTGTTCCTTCTGAGCAGGCTGAGTGAGGTGTAGATCAGACAAGTGGATATACTCTATCTCTGTCTTCTACCTCTGCTGTTCCTTCTGATCAGGCTGAGTGAGACACTTGGATATACTCTATCTCTGTCTTCTACCTCTGCTGTTCCTTCTGAGCAGGCTGAGTGAGGTGTAGATCAGACACGTGTATATACTCTATCTCTGTCTTCTACCTCTGCGGTTCCTTCTGAGCAGGCTGAGTGAGACACGTGGATATACTCTATCTCTGTCTTCTACTTCTGCTGTTCCTTCTGAGCAGGCTGAGTGAGGTGTAGATCAGACACGTGGATATACTCTATCTCTGTTTTGTACCTCTGCTGTTCCTTCTGAGCAGGCTGAGTGGGACACGTGGATATACTCTATCTCTGTCTTTTACCTCTGCTGTTCCTTCTGAGCAGGCTGAGTGAGACACGTGGATATACGCTATATCTGTCTTCCATCTATGCTGTTCCTTCTGAGCAGGCTGAGTGAGGTGTAGATCAGACACGTGGATATACTCTATCTCTGTCTTCTACCTCTGCTGTTCCTTCTGAGCATGCTGAGTGAGACACGTGGATATACTATATCTCTGTCTTCTACCTCTGCTGTTCCTTCCGAACAGGCTGAGTGAGGTGTAGATCAGACACGTGGATATACTCTATCTCTGTCTTCTACCTCTGCTCTTCCTTCTGAGCAGGCTGAGTGAGACACGTGGATATACTCTATCTCTATCTTCTACCTCTGCTGTTCCTTCTGAGCAGGCTGAGTGAGACACGTGGATATACTCTATCTCTGTCTTCTGCCTCTGCTGTTCCTTCTGAGCAGGCTGAGTGAGGTGTAGATCAGACACGTGGATATACTCTATCTCTGTCTTTCTACCTCTGCTGTTCATTCTGAGCAGGCTGAGTGAGACACGTGGATATACTCTATCTCTGTCTTCTACCTATGCTGTTCCTTCTGAGCAGGCTGAGTGAGGTGTAGATCAGACAAGTGGATATACTCTATCTCTGTCTTCTACCTCTGCTGTTCCTTCTGAGCAGGCTGATTGAGGTGTAGATCAGACACGTGGATTTACTCTATCTCTGTCTTCTACCTCTGCTGTTCCTTCTGATCAGGCTGAGTGAGACACTTGGATATACTCTATCTCTGTCTTCTACCTCTGCTGTTCCTTCTGAGCAGGCTGAGTGAGGTGTAGATCAGACACGTGTATATACTCTATCTCTGTCTTCTACCTCTGCTGTTCCTTCTGAGCAGGCTGAGTGAGACACGTGGATATACTCTATCTCTGTCTTCTACTTCTGCTGTTCCTTCTGAGCAGGCTAAGTGAGAAACGTGGATATACTCTATCTCTGTCTTCTACCTCTGCTGTTCCTTCTGAACAGGCTGAGTGAGGTGTAGATCAGAAACGTGGATATACTCTATCTCTGTCTTCTACCTCTGCTGTTCCTTCTGAGCAGTCTGAGTGAGACACGTGGATATACTCTATCTCTGTATTGTACCTCTGCTGTTCCTTCTGAGCAGGTTGAGTGAGGTGTAGATCAGACACGTGGATATACTCTATCTCTGTCTTCTACCTCTGCTGTTCCTTCTGAGCAGGCTGAGTGAGACACGTGGATATACTCTATCTCTGTCTTCTGCCTCTGCTGTTCCTTCTGAGCAGGCTGAGTGAGGTGTAGATCAGACACGTGGATATACTCTATCTCTGTCTTCTACCTCTGCTGTTCATTCTGAGCAGGCTGAGTGAGACACGTGGATATACTCTATCTCTGTCTTCTACCTATGCTGTTCCTTCTGAGCAGGCTGAGTGAGGTGTAGATCAGACAAGTGGATATACTCTATCTCTGTCTTCTACCTCTGCTGTTCCTTCTGAGCAGGCTGATTGAGGTGTAGATCAGACACGTGGATTTACTCTATCTCTGTCTTCTACCTCTGCTGTTCCTTCTGATCAGGCTGAGTGAGACACTTGGATATACTCTATCTCTGTCTTCTACCTCTGCTGTTCCTTCCGAGCAGGCTGAGTGAGGTGTAGATCAGACACGTGGATATACTCTATCTCTGTCTTCTACCTCTGCTTTTCCTTCTGAGCAGGCTGAGTGAGACACGTGGATATACTCTATCTCTATCTTCTACCTCTGCTGTTCCTTCTGAGCAGGCTGAGTGAGACACGTGGATATACTCTATCTCTGTCTTCTGCCTCTGCTGTTCCTTCTGAGCAGGCTGAGTGAGATACGTGGATATACTCTATATCTGTCTTCCATCTATGCTGTTCCTTTTGAGCAGGCTGAGTGAGGTGTAGATCAGACACGTGGATATACTATATATCTGTCTTCTACCTCTGCTGTTCCTTCTGAGCAAGCTGAGTGAGACACGTGGATATACTCTATCTCTGTCTTCTACCTCTGCTGTTCATTCTGAGCAGGCTGAGTGAGACACGTGGATATACTCTATCTCTGTCTTCTACCTATGCTGTTCCTTCTGAGCAGGCTGAGTGAGGTGTAGATCAGACAAGTGGATATACTCTATCTCTGTCTTCTACCTCTGCTGTTCCTTCTGAGCAGGCTGATTGAGGTGTAGATCAGACACGTGGATTTACTCTATCTCTGTCTTCTACCTCTGCTGTTCCTTCTGATCAGGCTGAGTGAGACACTTGGATATACTCTATCTCTGTCTTCTACCTCTGCTGTTCCTTCTGAGCAGGCTGAGTGAGGTGTAGATCAGACACGTGTATATACTCTATCTCTGTCTTCTACCTCTGCTGTTCCTTCTGAGCAGGCTGAGTGAGACACGTGGATATACTCTATCTCTGTCTTCTACTTCTGCTGTTCCTTCTGAGCAGGCTAAGTGAGAAACGTGGATATACTCTATCTCTGTCTTCTACCTCTGCTGTTCCTTCTGAACAGGCTGAGTGAGGTGTAGATCAGAAACGTGGATATACTCTATCTCTGTCTTCTACCTCTGCTGTTCTTTCTGAGCAGTCTGAGTGAGACACGTGGATATACTCTATCTCTGTATTGTACCTCTGCTGTTCCTTCTGAGCAGGTTGAGTGAGGTGTAGATCAGACACGTGGATATACTCTATCTCTGTCTTCTACCTCTGCTGTTCCTTCTGAGCAGGCTGAGTGAGACACGTGGATATACTCTATCTCTGTCTTCTGCCTCTGCTGTTCCTTCTGAGCAGGCTGAGTGAGGTGTAGATCAGACACGTGGATATACTCTATCTCTGTCTTCTACCTCTGCTGTTCCTTCTGATCAGGCTGAGTGAGACACTTGGATATACTCTATCTCTGTCTTCTACCTCTGCTGTTCCTTCTGAGCAGGCTGAGTGAGGTGTAGATCAGACACGTGTATATACTCTATCTCTGTCTTCTACCTCTGCGGTTCCTTCTGAGCAGGCTGAGTGAGACACGTGGATATACTCTATCTCTGTCTTCTACTTCTGCTGTTCCTTCTGAGCAGGCTGAGTGAGGTGTAGATCAGACACGTGGATATACTCTATCTCTGTTTTGTACCTCTGCTGTTCCTTCTGAGCAGGCTGAGTGGGACACGTGGATATACTCTATCTCTGTCTTTTACCTCTGCTGTTCCTTCTGAGCAGGCTGAGTGAGACACGTGGATATACGCTATATCTGTCTTCCATCTATGCTGTTCCTTCTGAGCAGGCTGAGTGAGGTGTAGATCAGACACGTGGATATACTCTATCTCTGTCTTCTACCTCTGCTGTTCCTTCTGAGCATGCTGAGTGAGACACGTGGATATACTATATCTCTGTCTTCTACCTCTGCTGTTCCTTCCGAACAGGCTGAGTGAGGTGTAGATCAGACACGTGGATATACTCTATCTCTGTCTTCTACCTCTGCTCTTCCTTCTGAGCAGGCTGAGTGAGACACGTGGATATACTCTATCTCTATCTTCTACCTCTGCTGTTCCTTCTGAGCAGGCTGAGTGAGACACGTGGATATACTCTATCTCTGTCTTCTGCCTCTGCTGTTCCTTCTGAGCAGGCTGAGTGAGGTGTAGATCAGACACGTGGATATACTCTATCTCTGTCTTCTACCTCTGCTGTTCATTCTGAGCAGGCTGAGTGAGACACGTGGATATACTCTATCTCTGTCTTCTACCTATGCTGTTCCTTCTGAGCAGGCTGAGTGAGGTGTAGATCAGACAAGTGGATATACTCTATCTCTGTCTTCTACCTCTGCTGTTCCTTCTGAGCAGGCTGATTGAGGTGTAGATCAGACACGTGGATTTACTCTATCTCTGTCTTCTACCTCTGCTGTTCCTTCTGATCAGGCTGAGTGAGACACTTGGATATACTCTATCTCTGTCTTCTACCTCTGCTGTTCCTTCTGAGCAGGCTGAGTGAGGTGTAGATCAGACACGTGTATATACTCTATCTCTGTCTTCTACCTCTGCTGTTCCTTCTGAGCAGGCTGAGTGAGACACGTGGATATACTCTATCTCTGTCTTCTACTTCTGCTGTTCCTTCTGAGCAGGCTAAGTGAGACACGTGGATATACTCTATCTCTGTCTTCTACCTCTGCTGTTCCTTCCGAGCAGGCTGAGTGAGGTGTAGATCAGACACGTGGATATACTCTATCTCTGTCTTCTACCTCTGCTTTTCCTTCTGAGCAGGCTGAGTGAGACACGTGGATATACTCTATCTCTATCTTCTACCTCTGCTGTTCCTTCTGAGCAGGCTGAGTGAGACACGTGGATATACTCTATCTCTGTCTTCTGCCTCTGCTGTTCCTTCTGAGCAGGCTGAGTGAGATACGTGGATATACTCTATATCTGTCTTCCATCTATGCTGTTCCTTTTGAGCAGGCTGAGTGAGGTGTAGATCAGACACGTGGATATACTATATATCTGTCTTCTACCTCTGCTGTTCCTTCTGAGCAAGCTGAGTGAGACACGTGGATATACTCTATCTCTGTCTTCTACCTCTGCTGTTCCTTCTGAGCAGGCTGAATGAGATACGTGGATATACTCTATATCTGTCTTCTATCTATGCTGTTCCTTCTGAGCAGGCTGAGTGAGGTGTAGATCAGACACGTGGATATACTCTATCTCTGTCTTCTACCTCTGCTGTTCATTCTGAGCAGGCTGAGTGAGACACGTGGATATACTCTATCTCTGTCTTCTACCTCTGCTGTTCCTTCTGAGCAGGCTGAGTGAGGTGTAGATCAGACACGTGGATATACTCTATCTCTGTCTTCTACCTCTGCTGTTCCTTCTGAGCAGGCTGAGTGAGACACGTGGATATACTCTATCTCTGTCTTCTACCTCTGCTGTTCCTTCTGAGCAGGCTGAGTGAGATACGTGGATATACTCTATATCTGTCTTCCATCTATGCTGTTCCTTTTGAGCAGGCTGAGTGAGGTGTAGATCAGACACGTGGATATACTATATATCTGTCTTCTACCTCTGCTGTTCCTTCTGAGCAAGCTGAGTGAGACACGTGGATATACTCTATCTCTGTCTTCTACCTCTGCTGTTCCTTCTGAGCAGGCTGAATGAGATACGTGGATATACTCTATATCTGTCTTCTATCTATGCTGTTCCTTCTGAGCAGGCTGAGTGAGGTGTAGATCAGACACGTGGATATACTCTATCTCTGTCTTCTACCTCTGCTGTTCATTCTGAGCAGGCTGAGTGAGACACGTGGATATACTCTATCTCTGTCTTCTACCTCTGCTGATCCTTCTGAGCAGGCTGAGTGAGGTGTAGATCAGACACGTGGATATACTCTATCTCTGTCTTCTACCTCTGCTGTTCCTTCTAATCAGGCTGAGTGAGGTGTAGATCAGACACGTAGATATACTCTATCTCTGTCTTCTACCTCTGCTGTTCCTTCTGACCAGGCTGAGTGAGGTGTAGATCAGACACGTGGATATACTCTATCTCTGTCTTCTATCTCTGCTGTTCCTTCTGAGCAGGCTGAGTGAGACACGTGGATATACTCTATCTCTGTCTTCTACCTCTGCTGTTCCTTCTGAGCAGGCTGAGTGAGATACGTGGATATACTCTATATCTGTCTTCCATTTATGCTGTTCCTTTTGAGCAGGCTGATTGAGGTGTAGATCAGACACGTGGATATACTATATATCTGTCTTCTACCTCTGCTGTTCCTTCTGAGCAAGCTGAGTGAGACACGTGGATATACTCTATCTCTGTCTTCCACCTCTGCTGTTCCTTCTAAGCAGGCTGAATGAGATACGTGGATATACTCTATATCTGTCTTCTATCTATGCTGTTCCTTCTGAGCAGGCTGAGTGAGGTGTAGATCAGACACGTGGATATACTCTATCGCTGTCTTCTACCTCTACTGTTCCTTCTGAGCAGGCTGAGTGAGACACGTGGATATACTATATCTCTGTCTTCTACCTCTGCTGTTCCTTCTGAGCAGGCTGAGTGAGGTGTAGATCAGACACGTGGATATACTATATATCTGTCTTCTACCTCTGCTGTTCCTTCTGAGCAAGCTGAGTGAGACACGTGGATATACTCTATCTCTGTCTTCTACCTCTGCTGTTCCTTCTGAGCAGGCTGAATGAGATACGTGGATATACTCTATATCTGTCTTCTATCTATGCTGTTCCTTCTGAGCAGGCTGAGTGAGGTGTAGATCAGACAAGTGGATATACTCTATCTCTGTCTTCTACCTCTGCTGTTCCTTCTGAGCAGGCTGATTGAGGTGTAGATCAGACACGTGGATTTACTCTATCTCTGTCTTCTACCTCTGCTGTTCCTTCTGATCAGGCTGAGTGAGACACTTGGATATACTCTATCTCTGTCTTCTACCTCTGCTGTTCCTTCTGAGCAGGCTGAGTGAGGTGTAGATCAGACACGTGTATATACTCTATCTCTGTCTTCTACCTCTGCTGTTCCTTCTGAGCAGGCTGAGTGAGACACGTGGATATACTCTATCTCTGTCTTCTACTTCTGCTGTTCCTTCTGAGCAGGCTAAGTGAGACACGTGGATATACTCTATCTCTGTCTTCTACCTCTGCTGTTCCTTCCGAGCAGGCTGAGTGAGGTGTAGATCAGACACGTGGATATACTCTATCTCTGTCTTCTACCTCTGCTTTTCCTTCTGAGCAGGCTGAGTGAGACACGTGGATATACTCTATCTCTATCTTCTACCTCTGCTGTTCCTTCTGAGCAGGCTGAGTGAGACACGTGGATATACTCTATCTCTGTCTTCTGCCTCTGCTGTTCCTTCTGAGCAGGCTGAGTGAGATACGTGGATATACTCTATATCTGTCTTCCATCTATGCTGTTCCTTTTGAGCAGGCTGAGTGAGGTGTAGATCAGACACGTGGATATACTATATATCTGTCTTCTACCTCTGCTGTTCCTTCTGAGCAAGCTGAGTGAGACACGTGGATATACTCTATCTCTGTCTTCTACCTCTGCTGTTCCTTCTGAGCAGGCTGAATGAGATACGTGGATATACTCTATATCTGTCTTCTATCTATGCTGTTCCTTCTGAGCAGGCTGAGTGAGGTGTAGATCAGACACGTGGATATACTCTATCTCTGTCTTCTACCTCTGCTGTTCATTCTGAGCAGGCTGAGTGAGACACGTGGATATACTCTATCTCTGTCTTCTACCTCTGCTGTTCCTTCTGAGCAGGCTGAGTGAGGTGTAGATCAGACACGTGGATATACTCTATCTCTGTCTTCTACCTCTGCTGTTCCTTCTGAGCAGGCTGAGTGAGACACGTGGATATACTCTATCTCTGTCTTCTACCTCTGCTGTTCCTTCTGAGCAGGCTGAGTGAGATACGTGGATATACTCTATATCTGTCTTCCATCTATGCTGTTCCTTTTGAGCAGGCTGAGTGAGGTGTAGATCAGACACGTGGATATACTATATATCTGTCTTCTACCTCTGCTGTTCCTTCTGAGCAAGCTGAGTGAGACACGTGGATATACTCTATCTCTGTCTTCTACCTCTGCTGTTCCTTCTGAGCAGGCTGAATGAGATACGTGGATATACTCTATATCTGTCTTCTATCTATGCTGTTCCTTCTGAGCAGGCTGAGTGAGGTGTAGATCAGACACGTGGATATACTCTATCTCTGTCTTCTACCTCTGCTGTTCATTCTGAGCAGGCTGAGTGAGACACGTGGATATACTCTATCTCTGTCTTCTACCTCTGCTGATCCTTCTGAGCAGGCTGAGTGAGGTGTAGATCAGACACGTGGATATACTCTATCTCTGTCTTCTACCTCTGCTGTTCCTTCTAATCAGGCTGAGTGAGGTGTAGATCAGACACGTAGATATACTCTATCTCTGTCTTCTACCTCTGCTGTTCCTTCTGACCAGGCTGAGTGAGGTGTAGATCAGACACGTGGATATACTCTATCTCTGTCTTCTATCTCTGCTGTTCCTTCTGAGCAGGCTGAGTGAGACACGTGGATATACTCTATCTCTGTCTTCTACCTCTGCTGTTCCTTCTGAGCAGGCTGAGTGAGATACGTGGATATACTCTATATCTGTCTTCCATTTATGCTGTTCCTTTTGAGCAGGCTGATTGAGGTGTAGATCAGACACGTGGATATACTATATATCTGTCTTCTACCTCTGCTGTTCCTTCTGAGCAAGCTGAGTGAGACACGTGGATATACTCTATCTCTGTCTTCCACCTCTGCTGTTCCTTCTGAGCAGGCTGAATGAGATACGTGGATATACTCTATATCTGTCTTCTATCTATGCTGTTCCTTCTGAGCAGGCTGAGTGAGGTGTAGATCAGACACGTGGATATACTCTATCGCTGTCTTCTACCTCTACTGTTCCTTCTGAGCAGGCTGAGTGAGACACGTGGATATACTATATCTCTGTCTTCTACCTCTGCTGTTCCTTCCGAGCAGGCTGAGTGAGGTGTAGATCAGACACGTGGATATACTCTATCTCTGTCTTCTACCTCTGCTCTTCCTTCTGAGCAGGCTGAGTGAGACACGTGGATATACTCTATCTCTATCTTCCATCTCTGCTGTTCCTTCTGAGCAGGCTGAGTGAGACACGTGGATATACTCTATCTCTGTCTTCTGCCTCTGCTGTTCCTTCTGAGCAGGCTGAGTGAGGTGTAGATCAGACACGTGGATATACTCTATCTCTGTCTTCTACCTCTGCTGTTCCTTCTGAACATGCTGAGTGAGACACGTGGATATACTCTATCTCTATCTTCTACTCCTGCTGTTCCTTCTGAGCAGGCTGAGTGAGACACGTGGATATACTCTTTCTCTGTCTTCTACCTCTGCTGTTCCTTCTGAGCAGGCTGAGTGAGGTGTAGATCAGACACGTGGATATACTCTATCTCTGTCTTCTACCTCTGCTGTTCATTCTGAGCAGGCTGAGTGAGACACGTAGATATACTCTATCTCTATCTTCTACTCCTGCTGTTCCTTCTGAGCAGGCTGAGTGAGACACGTGGATATACTCTTTCTCTGTCTTCTACCTCTGCTGTTCCTTCTGATCAGGCTGAGTGAGGTGTAGATCAGACACGTGGATATACTCTATCTCTGTCTTCTACCTCTGCTGTTCCTTCTGAGCAGGCTGAGTGAGGTGTAGATCAGACAGGTGTATATACTCTATCTCTGTCTTCTACCTCTGCTGTTCCTTCTGAGCAGGCTGAGTGAGACACGTGGATATACTATATCTCTGTCTTCTACCTCTGCTGTTCCTTCCGAGCAGGCTGAGTGAGGTGTAGATCAGACACGTGGATATACTATATATCTGTCTTCTACCTCTGCTGTTCCTTCTGAGCAAGCTGAGTGAGACACGTGGATATACTCTATCTCTGTCTTCTACCTCTGCTGTTCCTTCTGAGCAGGCTGAATGAGATACGTGGATATACTCTATATCTGTCTTCTATCTATGCTGTTCCTTCTGAGCAGGCTGAGTGAGGTGTAGATCAGACACGTGGATATACTCTATCTCTGTCTTCTACCTCTGTTGTTCATTCTGAGCAGGCTGAGTGAGACACGTGGATATACTCTATCTCTGTCTTCTACCTCTGCTGATCCTTCTGAGCAGGCTGAGTGAGGTGTAGATCAGACACGTGGATATACTCTATCTCTGTCTTCTACCTCTGCTGTTCCTTCTAATCAGGCTGAGTGAGGTGTAGATCAGACACGTAGATATACTCTATCTCTGTCTTCTACCTCTGCTGTTCCTTCTGACCAGGCTGAGTGAGGTGTAGATCAGACACGTGGATATACTCTATCTCTGTCTTCTATCTCTGCTGTTCCTTCTGAGCAGGCTGAGTGAGACACGTGGATATACTCTATCTCTGTCTTCTACCTCTGCTGTTCCTTCTGAGCAGGCTGAGTGAGGTGTAGATCAGACACGTGGATATACTCTATCTCTGTCTTCTACCTCTGCTGTTCTTTGTGAGCAGGCTGAGTGAGACACGTGGATATACTCTATCTCTGTCTTCTACCTCTGCTGTTCCTTCTGAGCAGGCTGAGTGAGATACGTGGATATACTCTATATCTGTCTTCCATCTATGCTGTTCCTTTTGAGCAGGCTGAGTGAGGTGTAGATCAGACACGTGGATATACTATATATCTGTCTTCTACCTCTGCTGTTCCTTCTGAGCAAGCTGAGTGAGACACGTGGATATACTCTATCTCTGTCTTCCACCTCTGCTGTTCCTTCTGAGCAGGCTGAATGAGATACGTGGATATACTCTATATCTGTCTTCTATCTATGCTGTTCCTTCTGAGCAGGCTGAGTGAGGTGTAGATCAGACACGTGGATATACTCTATCTCTGTCTTCTACCTCTGCTGTTCATTCTGAGCAGGCTGAGTGAGACACGTGGATATACTCTATCTCAGTCTTCTACCTCTGCTGTTCCTTCTGAGCAGGCTGAGTGCGGTGTAGATCAGACACGTGGATATACTCTATCTCTGTCTTCTACCTCTGCTGTTCCTTCTGATCAGGCGGAGTGAGGTGTAGATCAGACACGTGGATATACTCTATCTCTGTCTTCTACCTCTGCTGTTCCTTCTGACCAGGCTGAGTGAGGTGTAGATCAGACACGTGGATATACTCTATCTCTGTCTTCTACCTCTGCTGTTCCTTCTGAGCAGGCTGAGTGAGACACGTGGATATACTCTATCTCTGTTTTCTACCTCTGCTGTTCATTATGTGCAGGCTGAGTGAGACACGTGGATATACTCTATCTCTGTCTTCTACCCCTGCTGTTCCTTCTGAGCAGGCTGAGAGAGGTGTAGATCAGACACGTGGATATACTCTATCTCTGTCTTCTACCTCTGCTGTTCCTTCTGAGCAGGCTGAGTGAGACACGTGGATATACTCTATCTCTGTCTTCTACCTCTGCTGTTCCTTCTGAGCAGGCTGAGTGAGGTGTAGATCAGACACGTGGACATACTCTATCTCTGTTTTGTACCTCTGCTGTTCCTTCTGAGCAGGCTGAGTGGAAAACGTGGATATACTCTATCTCTGTCTTTTACCTCTGCTGTTCCTTCTGAGCAGGCTGAGTGAGACACGTGGATATACGCTATATCTGTCTTCCATCTATGCTGTTCCTTCTGAGCAGGCTGAGTGAGGTGTAGATCAGACACGTGGATATACTCTATCTCTGTCTTCTACCTCTGCTGTTCCTTCTGAGCATGCTGAGTGAGACACGTGGATATACTATATCTCTGTCTTCTACCTCTGCTGTTCCTTCCGAGCAGGCTGAGTGAGGTGTAGATCAGACACGTGGATATACTCTATCTCTGTCTTCTACCTCTGCTCTTCCTTCTGAGCAGGCTGAGTGAGACACGTGGATATACTCTATCTCTATCTTCTACCTCTGCTGTTCCTTCTGAGCAGGCTGAGTGAGACACGTGGATATACTCTATCTCTGTCTTCTGCCTCTGCTGTTCCTTCTGAGCAGGCTGAGTGAGGTGTAGATCAGACACGTGGATATACTCTATCTCTGTCTTCTACCTCTGCTGTTCATTCTGAGCAGGCTGAGTGAGACACGTGGATATACTCTATCTCTGTCTTCTACCTATGCTGTTCCTTCTGAGCAGGCTGAGTGAGGTGTAGATCAGACAAGTGGATATACTCTATCTCTGTCTTCTACCTCTGCTGTTCCTTCTGATCAGGCTGAGTGAGACACTTGGATATACTCTATCTCTGTCTTCTACCTCTGCTGTTCCTTCTGAGCAGGCTGAGTGAGGTGTAGATCAGACACGTGTATATACTCTATCTCTGTCTTCTACCTCTGCGGTTCCTTCTGAGCAGGCTGAGTGAGACACGTGGATATACTCTATCTCTGTCTTCTACTTCTGCTGTTCCTTCTGAGCAGGCTGAGTGAGGTGTAGATCAGACACGTGGATATACTCTATCTCTGTTTTGTACCTCTGCTGTTCCTTCTGAGCAGGCTGAGTGGGACACGTGGATATACTCTATCTCTGTCTTTTACCTCTGCTGTTCCTTCTGAGCAGGCTGAGTGAGACACGTGGATATACGCTATATCTGTCTTCCATCTATGCTGTTCCTTCTGAGCAGGCTGAGTGAGGTGTAGATCAGACACGTGGATATACTCTATCTCTGTCTTCTACCTCTGCTGTTCCTTCTGAGCATGCTGAGTGAGACACGTGGATATACTATATCTCTGTCTTCTACCTCTGCTGTTCCTTCCGAACAGGCTGAGTGAGGTGTAGATCAGACACGTGGATATACTCTATCTCTGTCTTCTACCTCTGCTCTTCCTTCTGAGCAGGCTGAGTGAGACACGTGGATATACTCTATCTCTATCTTCTACCTCTGCTGTTCCTTCTGAGCAGGCTGAGTGAGACACGTGGATATACTCTATCTCTGTCTTCTGCCTCTGCTGTTCCTTCTGAGCAGGCTGAGTGAGGTGTAGATCAGACACGTGGATATACTCTATCTCTGTCTTCTACCTCTGCTGTTCATTCTGAGCAGGCTGAGTGAGACACGTGGATATACTCTATCTCTGTCTTCTACCTATGCTGTTCCTTCTGAGCAGGCTGAGTGAGGTGTAGATCAGACAAGTGGATATACTCTATCTCTGTCTTCTACCTCTGCTGTTCCTTCTGAGCAGGCTGATTGAGGTGTAGATCAGACACGTGGATTTACTCTATCTCTGTCTTCTACCTCTGCTGTTCCTTCTGATCAGGCTGAGTGAGACACTTGGATATACTCTATCTCTGTCTTCTACCTCTGCTGTTCCTTCTGAGCAGGCTGAGTGAGGTGTAGATCAGACACGTGTATATACTCTATCTCTGTCTTCTACCTCTGCTGTTCCTTCTGAGCAGGCTGAGTGAGACACGTGGATATACTCTATCTCTGTCTTCTACTTCTGCTGTTCCTTCTGAGCAGGCTAAGTGAGAAACGTGGATATACTCTATCTCTGTCTTCTACCTCTGCTGTTCCTTCTGAACAGGCTGAGTGAGGTGTAGATCAGAAACGTGGATATACTCTATCTCTGTCTTCTACCTCTGCTGTTCCTTCTGAGCAGTCTGAGTGAGACACGTGGATATACTCTATCTCTGTATTGTACCTCTGCTGTTCCTTCTGAGCAGGTTGAGTGAGGTGTAGATCAGACACGTGGATATACTCTATCTCTGTCTTCTACCTCTGCTGTTCCTTCTGAGCAGGCTGAGTGAGACACGTGGATATACTCTATCTCTGTCTTCTGCCTCTGCTGTTCCTTCTGAGCAGGCTGAGTGAGGTGTAGATCAGACACGTGGATATACTCTATCTCTGTCTTCTACCTCTGCTGTTCATTCTGAGCAGGCTGAGTGAGACACGTGGATATACTCTATCTCTGTCTTCTACCTATGCTGTTCCTTCTGAGCAGGCTGAGTGAGGTGTAGATCAGACAAGTGGATATACTCTATCTCTGTCTTCTACCTCTGCTGTTCCTTCTGAGCAGGCTGATTGAGGTGTAGATCAGACACGTGGATTTACTCTATCTCTGTCTTCTACCTCTGCTGTTCCTTCTGATCAGGCTGAGTGAGACACTTGGATATACTCTATCTCTGTCTTCTACCTCTGCTGTTCCTTCTGAGCAGGCTGAGTGAGGTGTAGATCAGACACGTGTATATACTCTATCTCTGTCTTCTACCTCTGCTGTTCCTTCTGAGCAGGCTGAGTGAGACACGTGGATATACTCTATCTCTATCTTCTACCTCTGCTGTTCCTTCTGAGCAGGCTGAGTGAGACACGTGGATATACTCTATCTCTGTCTTCTGCCTCTGCTGTTCCTTCTGAGCAGGCTGAGTGAGGTGTAGATCAGACACGTGGATATACTCTATCTCTGTCTTCTACCTCTGCTGTTCATTCTGAGCAGGCTGAGTGAGACACGTGGATATACTCTATCTCTGTCTTCTACCTATGCTGTTCCTTCTGAGCAGGCTGAGTGAGGTGTAGATCAGACAAGTGGATATACTCTATCTCTGTCTTCTACCTCTGCTGTTCCTTCTGAGCAGGCTGATTGAGGTGTAGATCAGACACGTGGATTTACTCTATCTCTGTCTTCTACCTCTGCTGTTCCTTCTGATCAGGCTGAGTGAGACACTTGGATATACTCTATCTCTGTCTTCTACCTCTGCTGTTCCTTCTGAGCAGGCTGAGTGAGGTGTAGATCAGACACGTGTATATACTCTATCTCTGTCTTCTACCTCTGCTGTTCCTTCTGAGCAGGCTGAGTGAGACACGTGGATATACTCTATCTCTGTCTTCTACTTCTGCTGTTCCTTCTGAGCAGGCTAAGTGAGAAACGTGGATATACTCTATCTCTGTCTTCTACCTCTGCTGTTCCTTCTGAACAGGCTGAGTGAGGTGTAGATCAGAAACGTGGATATACTCTATCTCTGTCTTCTACCTCTGCTGTTCCTTCTGAGCAGTCTGAGTGAGACACGTGGATATACTCTATCTCTGTATTGTACCTCTGCTGTTCCTTCTGAGCAGGTTGAGTGAGGTGTAGATCAGACACGTGGATATACTCTATCTCTGTCTTCTACCTCTGCTGTTCCTTCTGAGCAGGCTGAGTGAGACACGTGGATATACTCTATCTCTGTCTTCTGCCTCTGCTGTTCTTTCTGAGCAGGCTGAGTGAGGTGTAGATCAGACACGTGGATATACTCTATCTCTGTCTTCTACCTCTGCTGTTCCTTCTGAACATGCTGAGTGAGACACGTGGATATACTCTATCTCTATCTTCTACTCCTGCTGTTCCTTCTGAGCAGGCTGAGTGAGACACGTGGATATACTCTTTCTCTGTCTTCTACCTCTGCTGTTCCTTCTGAGCAGGCTGAGTGAGGTGTAGATCAGACACGTGGATATACTCTATCTCTGTCTTCTACCTCTGCTGTTCATTCTGAGCAGGCTGAGTGAGACACGTAGATATACTCTATCTCTATCTTCTACTCCTGCTGTTCCTTCTGAGCAGGCTGAGTGAGACACGTGGATATACTCTTTCTCTGTCTTCTACCTCTGCTGTTCCTTCTGAGCAGGCTGAGTGAGGTGTAGATCAGACACGTGGATATACTCTATCTCTGTCTTCTACCTCTGCTGTTCCTTCTGAGCAGGCTGAGTGAGGTGTAGATCAGACAGGTGTATATACTCTATCTCTGTCTTCTACCTCTGCTGTTCCTTCTGAGCAGGCTGAGTGAGACACGTGGATATACTATATCTCTGTCTTCTACCTCTGCTGTTCCTTCCGAGCAGGCTGAGTGAGGTGTAGATCAGACACGTGGATATACTATATATCTGTCTTCTACCTCTGCTGTTCCTTCTGAGCAAGCTGAGTGAGACACGTGGATATACTCTATCTCTGTCTTCTACCTCTGCTGTTCCTTCTGAGCAGGCTGAATGAGATACGTGAATATATACTCTATATCTGTCTTCTATCTATGCTGTTCCTTCTGAGCAGGCTGAGTGAGGTGTAGATCAGACACGTGGATATACTCTATCTCTGTCTTCTACCTCTGTTGTTCATTCTGAGCAGGCTGAGTGAGACACGTGGATATACTCTATCTCTGTCTTCTACCTCTGCTGATCCTTCTGAGCAGGCTGAGTGAGGTGTAGATCAGACACGTGGATATACTCTATCTCTGTCTTCTACCTCTGCTGTTCCTTCTAATCAGGCTGAGTGAGGTGTAGATCAGACACGTAGATATACTCTATCTCTGTCTTCTACCTCTGCTGTTCCTTCTGACCAGGCTGAGTGAGGTGTAGATCAGACACGTGGATATACTCTATCTCTGTCTTCTATCTCTGCTGTTCCTTCTGAGCAGGCTGAGTGAGACACGTGGATATACTCTATCTCTGTCTTCTACCTCTGCTGTTCCTTCTGAGCAGGCTGAGTGAGGTGTAGATCAGACACGTGGATATACTCTATCTCTGTCTTCTACCTCTGCTGTTCTTTGTGAGCAGGCTGAGTGAGACACGTGGATATACTCTATCTCTGTCTTCTACCTCTGCTGTTCCTTCTGAGCAGGCTGAGTGAGATACGTGGATATACTCTATATCTGTCTTCCATCTATGCTGTTCCTTTTGAGCAGGCTGAGTGAGGTGTAGATCAGACACGTGGATATACTATATATCTGTCTTCTACCTCTGCTGTTCCTTCTGAGCAAGCTGAGTGAGACACGTGGATATACTCTATCTCTGTCTTCCACCTCTGCTGTTCCTTCTGAGCAGGCTGAATGAGATACGTGGATATACTCTATATCTGTCTTCTATCTATGCTGTTCCTTCTGAGCAGGCTGAGTGAGGTGTAGATCAGACACGTGGATATACTCTATCTCTGTCTTCTACCTCTGCTGTTCATTCTGAGCAGGCTGAGTGAGACACGTGGATATACTCTATCTCTGTCTTCTACCTCTGCTGTTCCTTCTGAGCAGGCTGAGTGCGGTGTAGATCAGACACGTGGATATACTCTATCTCTGTCTTCTACCTCTGCTGTTCCTTCTGATCAGGCGGAGTGAGGTGTAGATCAGACACGTGGATATACTCTATCTCTGTCTTCTACCTCTGCTGTTCCTTCTGACCAGGCTGAGTGAGGTGTAGATCAGACACGTGGATATACTCTATCTCTGTCTTCTACCTCTGCTGTTCCTTCTGAGCAGGCTGAGTGAGACACGTGGATATACTCTATCTCTGTTTTCTACCTCTGCTGTTCATTATGTGCAGGCTGAGTGAGACACGTGGATATACTCTATCTCTGTCTTCTACCCCTGCTGTTCCTTCTGAGCAGGCTGAGAGAGGTGTAGATCAGACACGTGGATATACTCTATCTCTGTCTTCTACCTCTGCTGTTCCTTCTGAGCAGGCTGAGTGAGACACGTGGATATACTCTATCTCTGTCTTCTACCTCTGCTGTTCCTTCTGAGCAGGCTGAGTGAGGTGTAGATCAGACACGTGGACATACTCTATCTCTGTTTTGTACCTCTGCTGTTCCTTCTGAGCAGGCTGAGTGGGACACGTGGATATACTCTATCTCTGTCTTTTACCTCTGCTGTTCCTTCTGAGCAGGCTGAGTGAGACACGTGGATATACGCTATATCTGTCTTCCATCTATGCTGTTCCTTCTGAGCAGGCTGAGTGAGGTGTAGATCAGACACGTGGATATACTCTATCTCTGTCTTCTACCTCTGCTGTTCCTTCTGAGCATGCTGAGTGAGACACGTGGATATACTATATCTCTGTCTTCTACCTCTGCTGTTCCTTCCGAGCAGGCTGAGTGAGGTGTAGATCAGACACGTGGATATACTCTATCTCTGTCTTCTACCTCTGCTCTTCCTTCTGAGCAGGCTGAGTGAGACACGTGGATATACTCTATCTCTATCTTCTACCTCTGCTGTTCCTTCTGAGCAGGCTGAGTGAGACACGTGGATATACTCTATCTCTGTCTTCTCCCTCTGCTGTTCCTTCTGAGCAGGCTGAGTGAGGTGTAGATCAGACACGTGGATATACTCTATCTCTGTCTTCTACCTCTGCTGTTCATTCTGAGCAGGCTGAGTGAGACACGTGGATATACTCTATCTCTGTCTTCTACCTATGCTGTTCCTTCTGAGCAGGCTGAGTGAGGTGTAGATCAGACAAGTGGATATACTCTATCTCTGTCTTCTACCTCTGCTGTTCCTTCTGATCAGGCTGAGTGAGACACTTGGATATACTCTATCTCTGTCTTCTACCTCTGCTGTTCCTTCTGAGCAGGCTGAGTGAGGTGTAGATCAGACACGTGTATATACTCTATCTCTGTCTTCTACCTCTGCGGTTCCTTCTGAGCAGGCTGAGTGAGACACGTGGATATACTCTATCTCTGTCTTCTACTTCTGCTGTTCCTTTTGAGCAGGCTGAGTGAGGTGTAGATCAGACACGTGGATATACTCTATCTCTGTTTTGTACCTCTGCTGTTCCTTCTGAGCAGGCTGAGTGGGACACGTGGATATACTCTATCTCTGTCTTTTACCTCTGCTGTTCCTTCTGAGCAGGCTGAGTGAGACACGTGGATATACGCTATATCTGTCTTCCATCTATGCTGTTCCTTCTGAGCAGGCTGAGTGAGGTGTAGATCAGACACGTGGATATACTCTATCTCTGTCTTCTACCTCTGCTGTTCCTTCTGAGCATGCTGAGTGAGACACGTGGATATACTATATCTCTGTCTTCTACCTCTGCTGTTCCTTCCGAACAGGCTGAGTGAGGTGTAGATCAGACACGTGGATATACTCTATCTCTGTCTTCTACCTCTGCTCTTCCTTCTGAGCAGGCTGAGTGAGACACGTGGATATACTCTATCTCTATCTTCTACCTCTGCTGTTCCTTCTGAGCAGGCTGAGTGAGACACGTGGATATACTCTATCTCTGTCTTCTGCCTCTGCTGTTCCTTCTGAGCAGGCTGAGTGAGGTGTAGATCAGACACGTGGATATACTCTATCTCTGTCTTCTACCTCTGCTGTTCATTCTGAGCAGGCTGAGTGAGACACGTGGATATACTCTATCTCTGTCTTCTACCTATGCTGTTCCTTCTGAGCAGGCTGAGTGAGGTGTAGATCAGACAAGTGGATATACTCTATCTCTGTCTTCTACCTCTGCTGTTCCTTCTGAGCAGGCTGATTGAGGTGTAGATCAGACACGTGGATTTACTCTATCTCTGTCTTCTACCTCTGCTGTTCCTTCTGATCAGGCTGAGTGAGACACTTGGATATACTCTATCTCTGTCTTCTACCTCTGCTGTTCCTTCTGAGCAGGCTGAGTGAGGTGTAGATCAGACACGTGTATATACTCTATCTCTGTCTTCTACCTCTGCTGTTCCTTCTGAGCAGGCTGAGTGAGACACGTGGATATACTCTATCTCTGTCTTCTACTTCTGCTGTTCCTTCTGAGCAGGCTAAGTGAGAAACGTGGATATACTCTATCTCTGTCTTCTACCTCTGCTGTTCCTTCTGAACAGGCTGAGTGAGGTGTAGATCAGAAACGTGGATATACTCTATCTCTGTCTTCTACCTCTGCTGTTCCTTCTGAGCAGTCTGAGTGAGACACGTGGATATACTCTATCTCTGTATTGTACCTCTGCTGTTCCTTCTGAGCAGGTTGAGTGAGGTGTAGATCAGACACGTGGATATACTCTATCTCTGTCTTCTACCTCTGCTGTTCCTTCTGAGCAGGCTGAGTGAGACACGTGGATATACTCTATCTCTGTCTTCTGCCTCTGCTGTTCCTTCTGAGCAGGCTGAGTGAGGTGTAGATCAGACACGTGGATATACTCTATCTCTGTCTTCTACCTCTGCTGTTCATTCTGAGCAGGCTGAGTGAGACACGTGGATATACTCTATCTCTGTCTTCTACCTATGCTGTTCCTTCTGAGCAGGCTGAGTGAGGTGTAGATCAGACAAGTGGATATACTCTATCTCTGTCTTCTACCTCTGCTGTTCCTTCTGAGCAGGCTGATTGAGGTGTAGATCAGACACGTGGATTTACTCTATCTCTGTCTTCTACCTCTGCTGTTCCTTCTGATCAGGCTGAGTGAGACACTTGGATATACTCTATCTCTGTCTTCTACCTCTGCTGTTCCTTCTGAGCAGGCTGAGTGAGGTGTAGATCAGACACGTGTATATACTCTATCTCTGTCTTCTACCTCTGCTGTTCCTTCTGAGCAGGCTGAGTGAGACACGTGGATATACTCTATCTCTATCTTCTACCTCTGCTGTTCCTTCTGAGCAGGCTGAGTGAGACACGTGGATATACTCTATCTCTGTCTTCTGCCTCTGCTGTTCCTTCTGAGCAGGCTGAGTGAGGTGTAGATCAGACACGTGGATATACTCTATCTCTGTCTTCTACCTCTGCTGTTCATTCTGAGCAGGCTGAGTGAGACACGTGGATATACTCTATCTCTGTCTTCTACCTATGCTGTTCCTTCTGAGCAGGCTGAGTGAGGTGTAGATCAGACAAGTGGATATACTCTATCTCTGTCTTCTACCTCTGCTGTTCCTTCTGAGCAGGCTGATTGAGGTGTAGATCAGACACGTGGATTTACTCTTTCTCTGTCTTCTACCTCTGCTGTTCCTTCTGATCAGGCTGAGTGAGACACTTGGATATACTCTATCTCTGTCTTCTACCTCTGCTGTTCCTTCTGAGCAGGCTGAGTGAGGTGTAGATCAGACACGTGTATATACTCTATCTCTGTCTTCTACCTCTGCTGTTCCTTCTGAGCAGGCTGAGTGAGACACGTGGATATACTCTATCTCTGTCTTCTACTTCTGCTGTTCCTTCTGAGCAGGCTAAGTGAGAAACGTGGATATACTCTATCTCTGTCTTCTACCTCTGCTGTTCCTTCTGAACAGGCTGAGTGAGGTGTAGATCAGAAACGTGGATATACTCTATCTCTGTCTTCTACCTCTGCTGTTCCTTCTGAGCAGTCTGAGTGAGACACGTGGATATACTCTATCTCTGTATTGTACCTCTGCTGTTCCTTCTGAGCAGGTTGAGTGAGGTGTAGATCAGACACGTGGATATACTCTATCTCTGTCTTCTACCTCTGCTGTTCCTTCTGAGCAGGCTGAGTGAGACACGTGGATATACTCTATCTCTGTCTTCTGCCTCTGCTGTTCCTTCTGAGCAGGCTGAGTGAGGTGTAGATCAGACACGTGGATATACTCTATCTCTGTCTTCTACCTCTGCTGTTCATTCTGAGCAGGCTGAGTGAGACACGTGGATATACTCTATCTCTGTCTTCTACCTATGCTGTTCCTTCTGAGCAGGCTGAGTGAGGTGTAGATCAGACAAGTGGATATACTCTATCTCTGTCTTCTACCTCTGCTGTTCCTTCTGAGCAGGCTGATTGAGGTGTAGATCAGACACGTGGATTTACTCTATCTCTGTCTTCTACCTCTGCTGTTCCTTCTGATCAGGCTGAGTGAGACACTTGGATATACTCTATCTCTGTCTTCTACCTCTGCTGTTCCTTCTGAGCCGGCTGAGTGAGGTGTAGATCAGACACGTGTATATACTCTATCTCTGTCTTCTACCTCTGCTGTTCCTTCTGAGCAGGCTGAGTGAGACACGTGGATATACTCTATCTCTGTCTTCTACTTCTGCTGTTCCTTCTGAGCAGGCTAAGTGAGAAACGTGGATATACTCTATCTCTGTCTTCTACCTCTGCTGTTCCTTCTGAACAGGCTGAGTGAGGTGTAGATCAGAAACGTGGATATACTCTATCTCTGTCTTCTACCTCTGCTGTTCATTCTGAGCAGGCTGAGTGAGACACGTAGATATACTCTATCTCTATCTTCTACTCCTGCTGTTCCTTCTGAGCAGGCTGAGTGAGACACGTGGATATACTCTTTCTCTGTCTTCTACCTCTGCTGTTCCTTCTGAGCAGGCTGAGTGAGGTGTAGATCAGACACGTGGATATACTCTATCTCTGTCTTCTACCTCTGCTGTTCCTTCTGAGCAGGCTGAGTGAGGTGTAGATCAGACAGGTGTATATACTCTATCTCTGTCTTCTACCTCTGCTGTTCCTTCTGAGCAGGCTGAGTGAGACACGTGGATATACTATATCTCTGTCTTCTACCTCTGCTGTTCCTTCCGAGCAGGCTGAGTGAGGTGTAGATCAGACACGTGGATATACTATATATCTGTCTTCTACCTCTGCTGTTCCTTCTGAGCAAGCTGAGTGAGACACGTGGATATACTCTATCTCTGTCTTCTACCTCTGCTGTTCCTTCTGAGCAGGCTGAATGAGATACGTGAATATATACTCTATATCTGTCTTCTATCTATGCTGTTCCTTCTGAGCAGGCTGAGTGAGGTGTAGATCAGACACGTGGATATACTCTATCTCTGTCTTCTACCTCTGTTGTTCATTCTGAGCAGGCTGAGTGAGACACGTGGATATACTCTATCTCTGTCTTCTACCTCTGCTGATCCTTCTGAGCAGGCTGAGTGAGGTGTAGATCAGACACGTGGATATACTCTATCTCTGTCTTCTACCTCTGCTGTTCCTTCTAATCAGGCTGAGTGAGGTGTAGATCAGACACGTAGATATACTCTATCTCTGTCTTCTACCTCTGCTGTTCCTTCTGACCAGGCTGAGTGAGGTGTAGATCAGACACGTGGATATACTCTATCTCTGTCTTCTATCTCTGCTGTTCCTTCTGAGCAGGCTGAGTGAGACACGTGGATATACTCTATCTCTGTCTTCTACCTCTGCTGTTCCTTCTGAGCAGGCTGAGTGAGGTGTAGATCAGACACGTGGATATACTCTATCTCTGTCTTCTACCTCTGCTGTTCTTTGTGAGCAGGCTGAGTGAGACACGTGGATATACTCTATCTCTGTCTTCTACCTCTGCTGTTCCTTCTGAGCAGGCTGAGTGAGATACGTGGATATACTCTATATCTGTCTTCCATCTATGCTGTTCCTTTTGAGCAGGCTGAGTGAGGTGTAGATCAGACACGTGGATATACTATATATCTGTCTTCTACCTCTGCTGTTCCTTCTGAGCAAGCTGAGTGAGACACGTGGATATACTCTATCTCTGTCTTCCACCTCTGCTGTTCCTTCTGAGCAGGCTGAATGAGATACGTGGATATACTCTATATCTGTCTTCTATCTATGCTGTTCCTTCTGAGCAGGCTGAGTGAGGTGTAGATCAGACACGTGGATATACTCTATCTCTGTCTTCTACCTCTGCTGTTCATTCTGAGCAGGCTGAGTGAGACACGTGGATATACTCTATCTCTGTCTTCTACCTCTGCTGTTCCTTCTGAGCAGGCTGAGTGCGGTGTAGATCAGACACGTGGATATACTCTATCTCTGTCTTCTACCTCTGCTGTTCCTTCTGATCAGGCGGAGTGAGGTGTAGATCAGACACGTGGATATACTCTATCTCTGTCTTCTACCTCTGCTGTTCCTTCTGACCAGGCTGAGTGAGGTGTAGATCAGACACGTGGATATACTCTATCTCTGTCTTCTACCTCTGCTGTTCCTTCTGAGCAGGCTGAGTGAGACACGTGGATATACTCTATCTCTGTTTTCTACCTCTGCTGTTCATTATGTGCAGGCTGAGTGAGACACGTGGATATACTCTATCTCTGTCTTCTACCCCTGCTGTTCCTTCTGAGCAGGCTGAGAGAGGTGTAGATCAGACACGTGGATATACTCTATCTCTGTCTTCTACCTCTGCTGTTCCTTCTGAGCAGGCTGAGTGAGACACGTGGATATACTCTATCTCTGTCTTCTACCTCTGCTGTTCCTTCTGAGCAGGCTGAGTGAGGTGTAGATCAGACACGTGGACATACTCTATCTCTGTTTTGTACCTCTGCTGTTCCTTCTGAGCAGGCTGAGTGGGACACGTGGATATACTCTATCTCTGTCTTTTACCTCTGCTGTTCCTTCTGAGCAGGCTGAGTGAGACACGTGGATATACGCTATATCTGTCTTCCATCTATGCTGTTCCTTCTGAGCAGGCTGAGTGAGGTGTAGATCAGACACGTGGATATACTCTATCTCTGTCTTCTACCTCTGCTGTTCCTTCTGAGCATGCTGAGTGAGACACGTGGATATACTATATCTCTGTCTTCTACCTCTGCTGTTCCTTCCGAGCAGGCTGAGTGAGGTGTAGATCAGACACGTGGATATACTCTATCTCTGTCTTCTACCTCTGCTCTTCCTTCTGAGCAGGCTGAGTGAGACACGTGGATATACTCTATCTCTATCTTCTACCTCTGCTGTTCCTTCTGAGCAGGCTGAGTGAGACACGTGGATATACTCTATCTCTGTCTTCTCCCTCTGCTGTTCCTTCTGAGCAGGCTGAGTGAGGTGTAGATCAGACACGTGGATATACTCTATCTCTGTCTTCTACCTCTGCTGTTCATTCTGAGCAGGCTGAGTGAGACACGTGGATATACTCTATCTCTGTCTTCTACCTATGCTGTTCCTTCTGAGCAGGCTGAGTGAGGTGTAGATCAGACAAGTGGATATACTCTATCTCTGTCTTCTACCTCTGCTGTTCCTTCTGATCAGGCTGAGTGAGACACTTGGATATACTCTATCTCTGTCTTCTACCTCTGCTGTTCCTTCTGAGCAGGCTGAGTGAGGTGTAGATCAGACACGTGTATATACTCTATCTCTGTCTTCTACCTCTGCGGTTCCTTCTGAGCAGGCTGAGTGAGACACGTGGATATACTCTATCTCTGTCTTCTACTTCTGCTGTTCCTTCTGAGCAGGCTGAGTGAGGTGTAGATCAGACACGTGGATATACTCTATCTCTGTTTTGTACCTCTGCTGTTCCTTCTGAGCAGGCTGAGTGGGACACGTGGATATACTCTATCTCTGTCTTTTACCTCTGCTGTTCCTTCTGAGCAGGCTGAGTGAGACACGTGGATATACGCTATATCTGTCTTCCATCTATGCTGTTCCTTCTGAGCAGGCTGAGTGAGGTGTAGATCAGACACGTGGATATACTCTATCTCTGTCTTCTACCTCTGCTGTTCCTTCTGAGCATGCTGAGTGAGACACGTGGATATACTATATCTCTGTCTTCTACCTCTGCTGTTCCTTCCGAACAGGCTGAGTGAGGTGTAGATCAGACACGTGGATATACTCTATCTCTGTCTTCTACCTCTGCTCTTCCTTCTGAGCAGGCTGAGTGAGACACGTGGATATACTCTATCTCTATCTTCTACCTCTGCTGTTCCTTCTGAGCAGGCTGAGTGAGACACGTGGATATACTCTATCTCTGTCTTCTGCCTCTGCTGTTCCTTCTGAGCAGGCTGAGTGAGGTGTAGATCAGACACGTGGATATACTCTATCTCTGTCTTCTACCTCTGCTGTTCATTCTGAGCAGGCTGAGTGAGACACGTGGATATACTCTATCTCTGTCTTCTACCTATGCTGTTCCTTCTGAGCAGGCTGAGTGAGGTGTAGATCAGACAAGTGGATATACTCTATCTCTGTCTTCTACCTCTGCTGTTCCTTCTGAGCAGGCTGATTGAGGTGTAGATCAGACACGTGGATTTACTCTATCTCTGTCTTCTACCTCTGCTGTTCCTTCTGATCAGGCTGAGTGAGACACTTGGATATACTCTATCTCTGTCTTCTACCTCTGCTGTTCCTTCTGAGCAGGCTGAGTGAGGTGTAGATCAGACACGTGTATATACTCTATCTCTGTCTTCTACCTCTGCTGTTCCTTCTGAGCAGGCTGAGTGAGACACGTGGATATACTCTATCTCTGTCTTCTACTTCTGCTGTTCCTTCTGAGCAGGCTAAGTGAGAAACGTGGATATACTCTATCTCTGTCTTCTACCTCTGCTGTTCCTTCTGAACAGGCTGAGTGAGGTGTAGATCAGAAACGTGGATATACTCTATCTCTGTCTTCTACCTCTGCTGTTCCTTCTGAGCAGTCTGAGTGAGACACGTGGATATACTCTATCTCTGTATTGTACCTCTGCTGTTCCTTCTGAGCAGGTTGAGTGAGGTGTAGATCAGACACGTGGATATACTCTATCTCTGTCTTCTACCTCTGCTGTTCCTTCTGAGCAGGCTGAGTGAGACACGTGGATATACTCTATCTCTGTCTTCTGCCTCTGCTGTTCCTTCTGAGCAGGCTGAGTGAGGTGTAGATCAGACACGTGGATATACTCTATCTCTGTCTTCTACCTCTGCTGTTCATTCTGAGCAGGCTGAGTGAGACACGTGGATATACTCTATCTCTGTCTTCTACCTATGCTGTTCCTTCTGAGCAGGCTGAGTGAGGTGTAGATCAGACAAGTGGATATACTCTATCTCTGTCTTCTACCTCTGCTGTTCCTTCTGAGCAGGCTGATTGAGGTGTAGATCAGACACGTGGATTTACTCTATCTCTGTCTTCTACCTCTGCTGTTCCTTCTGATCAGGCTGAGTGAGACACTTGGATATACTCTATCTCTGTCTTCTACCTCTGCTGTTCCTTCTGAGCAGGCTGAGTGAGGTGTAGATCAGACACGTGTATATACTCTATCTCTGTCTTCTACCTCTGCTGTTCCTTCTGAGCAGGCTGAGTGAGACACGTGGATATACTCTATCTCTATCTTCTACCTCTGCTGTTCCTTCTGAGCAGGCTGAGTGAGACACGTGGATATACTCTATCTCTGTCTTCTGCCTCTGCTGTTCCTTCTGAGCAGGCTGAGTGAGGTGTAGATCAGACACGTGGATATACTCTATCTCTGTCTTCTACCTCTGCTGTTCATTCTGAGCAGGCTGAGTGAGACACGTGGATATACTCTATCTCTGTCTTCTACCTATGCTGTTCCTTCTGAGCAGGCTGAGTGAGGTGTAGATCAGACAAGTGGATATACTCTATCTCTGTCTTCTACCTCTGCTGTTCCTTCTGAGCAGGCTGATTGAGGTGTAGATCAGACACGTGGATTTACTCTTTCTCTGTCTTCTACCTCTGCTGTTCCTTCTGATCAGGCTGAGTGAGACACTTGGATATACTCTATCTCTGTCTTCTACCTCTGCTGTTCCTTCTGAGCAGGCTGAGTGAGGTGTAGATCAGACACGTGTATATACTCTATCTCTGTCTTCTACCTCTGCTGTTCCTTCTGAGCAGGCTGAGTGAGACACGTGGATATACTCTATCTCTGTCTTCTACTTCTGCTGTTCCTTCTGAGCAGGCTAAGTGAGAAACGTGGATATACTCTATCTCTGTCTTCTACCTCTGCTGTTCCTTCTGAACAGGCTGAGTGAGGTGTAGATCAGAAACGTGGATATACTCTATCTCTGTCTTCTACCTCTGCTGTTCCTTCTGAGCAGTCTGAGTGAGACACGTGGATATACTCTATCTCTGTATTGTACCTCTGCTGTTCCTTCTGAGCAGGTTGAGTGAGGTGTAGATCAGACACGTGGATATACTCTATCTCTGTCTTCTACCTCTGCTGTTCCTTCTGAGCAGGCTGAGTGAGACACGTGGATATACTCTATCTCTGTCTTCTGCCTCTGCTGTTCCTTCTGAGCAGGCTGAGTGAGGTGTAGATCAGACACGTGGATATACTCTATCTCTGTCTTCTACCTCTGCTGTTCATTCTGAGCAGGCTGAGTGAGACACGTGGATATACTCTATCTCTGTCTTCTACCTATGCTGTTCCTTCTGAGCAGGCTGAGTGAGGTGTAGATCAGACAAGTGGATATACTCTATCTCTGTCTTCTACCTCTGCTGTTCCTTCTGAGCAGGCTGATTGAGGTGTAGATCAGACACGTGGATTTACTCTATCTCTGTCTTCTACCTCTGCTGTTCCTTCTGATCAGGCTGAGTGAGACACTTGGATATACTCTATCTCTGTCTTCTACCTCTGCTGTTCCTTCTGAGCCGGCTGAGTGAGGTGTAGATCAGACACGTGTATATACTCTATCTCTGTCTTCTACCTCTGCTGTTCCTTCTGAGCAGGCTGAGTGAGACACGTGGATATACTCTATCTCTGTCTTCTACTTCTGCTGTTCCTTCTGAGCAGGCTAAGTGAGAAACGTGGATATACTCTATCTCTGTCTTCTACCTCTGCTGTTCCTTCTGAACAGGCTGAGTGAGGTGTAGATCAGAAACGTGGATATACTCTATCTCTGTCTTCTACCTCTGCTGTTCCTTCTGAGCAGTCTGAGTGAGACACGTGGATATACTCTATCTCTGTATTGTACCTCTGCTTTTCCTTCTGAACAGGTTGAGTGAGGTGTAGATCAGACACGTGGATATACTCTATCTCTGTCTTCTACCTCTGCTGTTCCTTCTGAGCAGGCTGAGTGAGACACGTGGATATACTCTATCTCTGTCTTCTACTTCTGCTGTTCCTTCTGAGCAGGCTAAGTGAGACACGTGGATATACTCTATGTCTGTCTTCTACCTCTGCTGTTCCTTCTGAACAGGCTGAGTGAGGTGTAGATCAGACACGTGTATATACTCTATCTCTGTCTTCTACCTCTGCTGTTTCTTCTGAGCAGGCTGAGTGAGACACGTGGATATACTCTATCTCTGTCTTCTACCTCTGCTGTTCCTTCTGAGCAGGCTGAGTGAGACACGTGGATATACTCTATCTCTGTCTTCTACTTCTGCTGTTCCTTCTGAGCAGGCTAAGTGAGACACGTGGATATACTCTATCTCTGTCTTCTACCTCTGCTGTTTCTTCTGAGCAGGCTGAGTGAGACACGTGGATATACTCTATCTCTATCTTCTACTCCTGCTGTTCCTTCTGAGCAGACTGAGTGAGACACGTGGATATACTCTTTCTCTGTCTTCTACCTCTGCTGTTCCTTCTGAGCAGGCTGAGTGAGGTGTAGATCAGACACGTGGATATACTCTATCTCTGTCTTCTACCTCTACTGTTCATTCTGAGCAGGCTGAGTGAGAAACGTAGATATACTCTATCTCTGTCTTCTACCTCTGCTGTTCCTTCTGAGCAGACTGAGTGAGGTGTAGATCAGACAAGTGGATATACTCTATATCTGTCTTCTATCTATGCTGTTCCTTCTGAGCAGGCTGAGTGAGGTGTAGATCAGACACGTGGATATACTCTATCGCTGTCTTCTACCTCTACTGTTCCTTCTCAGCAGGCTGAGTGAGACACGTGGATATACTATATCTCTGTCTTCTACCTCTGCTGTTCCTTCCGAGCAGGCTGAGTGAGGTGTAGATCAGACACGTGGATATACTCTATCTCTGTCTTCTACCTCTGCTCTTCCTTCTGAGCAGGCTGAGTGAGACACGTGGATATACTCTATCTCTATCTTCTACCTCTGCTGTTCCTTCTGAGCAGGCTGAGTGAGACACGTGGATATACTCTATCTCTGTCTTCTGCCTCTGCTGTTCCTTCTGAGATGGCTGAGTGAGGTGTAGATCAGACACGTGGATATACTCTATCTCTGTCTTCTACCTCTGCTGTTCCTTCTGAACATGCTGAGTGAGACACGTGGATATACTCTATCTCTATCTTCTACTCCTGCTGTTCCTTCTGAGCAGGCTGAGTGAGACACGTGGATATACTCTTTCTCTGTCTTCTACCTCTGCTGTTCCTTCTGAGCAGGCTGAGTGAGGTGTAGATCAGACACGTGGATATACTCTATCTCTGTCTTCTACCTCTGCTGTTCATTCTGAGCAGGCTGAGTGAGACACGTAGATATACTCTATCTCTATCTTCTACTCCTGCTGTTCCTTCTGAGCAGGCTGAGTGAGACACGTGGATAAACTCTTTCTCTGTCTTCTACCTCTGCTGTTCCTTCTGAGCAGGCTGAGTGAGGTGTAGATCAGACACGTGGATATACTCTATCTCTGTCTTCTACCTCTGCTGTTCCTTCTGAGCAGGCTGAGTGAGGTGTAGATCAGACAGGTGTATATACTCTATCTGTGTCTTCTACCTCTGCTGTTCCTTCTGAGCAGGCTGAGTGAGACACGTGGATATACTATATCTCTGTCTTCTACCTCTGCTGTTCCTTCCGAGCAGGCTGAGTGAGGTGTAGATCAGACACGTGGATATACTATATATCTGTCTTCTACCTCTGCTGTTCCTTCTGAGCAAGCTGAGTGAGACACGTGGATATACTCTATCTCTGTCTTCTACCTCTGCTGTTCCTTCTGAGCAGGCTGAATGAGATACGTGGATATACTCTATATCTGTCTTCTATCTATGCTGTTCCTTCTGAGCAGGCTGAGTGAGGTGTAGATCAGACACGTGGATATACTCTATCTCTGTCTTCTACCTCTGTTGTTCATTCTGAGCAGGCTGAGTGAGACACGTGGATATACTCTATCTCTGTCTTCTACCTCTGCTGATCCTTCTGAGCAGGCTGAGTGAGGTGTAGATCAGACACGTGGATATACTCTATCTCTGTCTTCTACCTCTGCTGTTCCTTCTAATCAGGCTGAGTGAGGTGTAGATCAGACACGTAGATATACTCTATCTCTGTCTTCTACCTCTGCTGTTCCTTCTGACCAGGCTGAGTGAGGTGTAGATCAGACACGTGGATATACTCTATCTCTGTCTTCTATCTCTGCTGTTCCTTCTGAGCAGGCTGAGTGAGACACGTGGATATACTCTATCTCTGTCTTCTACCTCTGCTGTTCCTTCTGAGCAGGCTGAGTGAGGTGTAGATCAGACACGTGGATATACTCTATCTCTGTCTTCTACCTCTGCTGTTCTTTGTGAGCAGGCTGAGTGAGACACGTGGATATACTCTATCTCTGTCTTCTACCTCTGCTGTTCCTTCTGAGCAGGCTGAGTGAGATACGTGGATATACTCTATATCTGTCTTCCATCTATGCTGTTCCTTTTGAGCAGGCTGAGTGAGGTGTAGATCAGACACGTGGATATACTATATATCTGTCTTCTACCTCTGCTGTTCCTTCTGAGCAAGCTGAGTGAGACACGTGGATATACTCTATCTCTGTCTTCCACCTCTGCTGTTCCTTCTGAGCAGGCTGAATGAGATACGTGGATATACTCTATATCTGTCTTCTATCTATGCTGTTCCTTTTGAGCAGGCTGAGTGAGGTGTAGATCAGACACGTGGATATACTCTATCTCTGTCTTCTACCTCTGCTGTTCATTCTGAGCAGGCTGAGTGAGACACGTGGATATACTCTATCTCTGTCTTCTACCTCTGCTGTTCCTTCTGAGCAGGCTGAGTGCGGTGTAGATCAGACACGTGGATATACTCTATCTCTGTCTTCTACCTCTGCTGTTCCTTCTGATCAGGCGGAGTGAGGTGTAGATCAGACACGTGGATATACTCTATCTCTGTCTTCTACCTCTGCTGTTCCTTCTGACCAGGCTGAGTGAGGTGGAGATCAGACACGTGGGTATACTCTATCTCTGTCTTCTACCTCTGCTGTTCCTTCTGAGCAGGCTGAGTGAGACACGTGGATATACTCTATATCTGTTTTCTACCTCTGCTGTTCATTATGTGCAGGCTGAGTGAGACACGTGGATATACTCTATCTCTGTCTTCTACCCCTGCTGTTCCTTCTGAGCAGGCTGAGAGAGGTGTAGATCAGACACGTGGATATACTCTATCTCTGTCTTCTACCTCTGCTGTTACTTCTGAGCAGGCTGAGTGAGACACGTGGATATACTCTATCTCTGTCTTCTACCTCTGCTGTTCCTTCTGAGCAGGCTGAGTGAGGTGTAGATCAGACACGTGGATATACTCTATCTCTGTTTTGTACCTCTGCTGTTCCTTCTGAGCAGGCTGAGTGGGACACGGGGATATACTCTATCTCTGTCTTTTACCTCTGCTGTTCCTTCTGAGCAGGCTGAGTGAGACACGTGGATATACGCTATATCTGTCTTCCATCTATGCTGTTCCTTCTGAGCAGGCTGAGTGAGGTGTAGATCAGACACGTGGATATACTCTATCTCTGTCTTCTACCTCTGCTGTTCCTTCTGAGCATGCTGAGTGAGACACGTGGATATACTATATCTCTGTCTTCTACCTCTGCTGTTCCTTCCGAGCAGGCTGAGTGAGGTGTAGATCAGACACGTGGATATACTCTATCTCTGTCTTCTACCTCTGCTCTTCCTTCTGAGCAGGCTGAGTGAGACACGTGGATATACTCTATCTCTATCTTCTACCTCTGCTGTTCCTTCTGAGCAGGCTGAGTGAGACACGTGGATATACTCTATCTCTGTCTTCTGCCTCTGCTGTTCCTTCTGAGCAGGCTGAGTGAGGTGTAGATCAGACACGTGGATATACTCTATCTCTGTCTTCTACCTCTGCTGTTCATTCTGAGCAGGCTGAGTGAGACACGTGGATATACTCTATCTCTGTCTTCTACCTATGCTGTTCCTTCTGAGCAGGCTGATTGAGGTGTAGATCAGACACGTGGATATACACTATCTCTGTCTTCTACCTCTGCTGTTCCTTCTGATCAGGCTGAGTGAGACACTTGGATATACTCTATCTCTGTCTTCTACCTCTGCTGTTCCTTCTGAGCAGGCTGAGTGAGGTGTAGATCAGACACGTGTATATACTCTATCTCTGTCTTCTACCTCTGCTGTTCCTTCTGAGCAGGCTGAGTGAGACACGTGGATATACTCTATCTCTGTCTTCTACTTCTGCTGTTCCTTCTGAGCAGGCTGAGTGAGGTGTAGATCAGACACGTGGATATACTCTATCTCTGTTTTGTACCTCTGCTGTTCCTTCTGAGCAGGCTGAGTGGGACACGTGGATATACTCTATCTCTGTCTTTTACCTCTGCTGTTCCTTCTGAGCAGGCTGAGTGAGACACGTGGATATACGCTATATCTGTCTTCCATCTATGCTGTTCCTTCTGAGCAGGCTGAGTGAGGTGTAGATCAGACACGTGGATATACTCTATCTCTGTCTTCTACCTCTGCTGTTCCTTCTGAGCATGCTGAGTGAGACACGTGGATATACTATATCTCTGTCTTCTACCTCTGCTGTTCCTTCCGAACAGGCTGAGTGAGGTGTAGATCAGACACGTGGATATACTCTATCTCTGTCTTCTACCTCTGCTCTTCCTTCTGAGCAGGCTGAGTGAGACACGTGGATATACTCTATCTCTATCTTCTACCTCTGCTGTTCCTTCTGAGCAGGCTGAGTGAGACACGTGGATATACTCTATCTCTGTCTTCTGCCTCTGCTGTTCCTTCTGAGCAGGCTGAGTGAGGTGTAGATCAGACACGTGGATATACTCTATCTCTGTCTTCTACCTCTGCTGTTCATTCTGAGCAGGCTGAGTGAGACACGTGGATATACTCTATCTCTGTCTTCTACCTATGCTGTTCCTTCTGAGCAGGCTGAGTGAGGTGTAGATCAGACAAGTGGATATACTCTATCTCTGTCTTCTACCTCTGCTGTTCCTTCTGATCAGGCTGAGTGAGACACTTGGATATACTCTATCTCTGTCTTCTACCTCTGCTGTTCTTTGTGAGCAGGCTGAGTGAGACACGTGGATATACTCTATCTCTGTCTTCTACCTCTGCTGTTCCTTCTGAGCAGGCTGAGTGAGATACGTGGATATACTCTATATCTGTCTTCCATCTATGCTGTTCCTTTTGAGCAGGCTGAGTGAGGTGTAGATCAGACACGTGGATATACTATATATCTGTCTTCTACCTCTGCTGTTCCTTCTGAGCAAGCTGAGTGAGACACGTGGATATACTCTATCTCTGTCTTCCACCTCTGCTGTTCCTTCTGAGCAGGCTGAATGAGATACGTGGATATACTCTATATCTGTCTTCTATCTATGCTGTTCCTTTTGAGCAGGCTGAGTGAGGTGTAGATCAGACACGTGGATATACTCTATCTCTGTCTTCTACCTCTGCTGTTCATTCTGAGCAGGCTGAGTGAGACACGTGGATATACTCTATCTCTGTCTTCTACCTCTGCTGTTCCTTCTGAGCAGGCTGAGTGCGGTGTAGATCAGACACGTGGATATACTCTATCTCTGTCTTCTACCTCTGCTGTTCCTTCTGATCAGGCGGAGTGAGGTGTAGATCAGACACGTGGATATACTCTATCTCTGTCTTCTACCTCTGCTGTTCCTTCTGACCAGGCTGAGTGAGGTGGAGATCAGACACGTGGGTATACTCTATCTCTGTCTTCTACCTCTGCTGTTCCTTCTGAGCAGGCTGAGTGAGACACGTGGATATACTCTATATCTGTTTTCTACCTCTGCTGTTCATTATGTGCAGGCTGAGTGAGACACGTGGATATACTCTATCTCTGTCTTCTACCCCTGCTGTTCCTTCTGAGCAGGCTGAGAGAGGTGTAGATCAGACACGTGGATATACTCTATCTCTGTCTTCTACCTCTGCTGTTCCTTCTGAGCAGGCTGAGTGAGACACGTGGATATACTCTATCTCTGTCTTCTACCTCTGCTGTTCCTTCTGAGCAGGCTGAGTGAGGTGTAGATCAGACACGTGGATATACTCTATCTCTGTTTTGTACCTCTGCTGTTCCTTCTGAGCAGGCTGAGTGGGACACGTGGATATACTCTATCTCTGTCTTTTACCTCTGCTGTTCCTTCTGAGCAGGCTGAGTGAGACACGTGGATATACGCTATATCTGTCTTCCATCTATGCTGTTCCTTCTGAGCAGGCTGAGTGAGGTGTAGATCAGACACGTGGATATACTCTATCTCTGTCTTCTACCTCTGCTGTTCCTTCTGAGCATGCTGAGTGAGACACGTGGATATACTATATCTCTGTCTTCTACCTCTGCTGTTCCTTCCGAGCAGGCTGAGTGAGGTGTAGATCAGACACGTGGATATACTCTATCTCTGTCTTCTACCTCTGCTCTTCCTTCTGAGCAGGCTGAGTGAGACACGTGGATATACTCTATCTCTATCTTCTACCTCTGCTGTTCCTTCTGAGCAGGCTGAGTGAGACACGTGGATATACTCTATCTCTGTCTTCTGCCTCTGCTGTTCCTTCTGAGCAGGCTGAGTGAGGTGTAGATCAGACACGTGGATATACTCTATCTCTGTCTTCTACCTCTGCTGTTCATTCTGAGCAGGCTGAGTGAGACACGTGGATATACTCTATCTCTGTCTTCTACCTATGCTGTTCCTTCTGAGCAGGCTGAGTGAGGTGTAGATCAGACAAGTGGATATACTCTATCTCTGTCTTCTACCTCTGCTGTTCCTTCTGAGCAGGCTGATTGAGGTGTAGATCAGACACGTGGATATACACTATCTCTGTCTTCTACCTCTGCTGTTCCTTCTGATCAGGCTGAGTGAGACACTTGGATATACTCTATCTCTGTCTTCTACCTCTGCTGTTCCTTCTGAGCAGGCTGAGTGAGGTGTAGATCAGACACGTGTATATACTCTATCTCTGTCTTCTACCTCTGCTGTTCCTTCTGAGCAGGCTGAGTGAGACACGTGGATATACTCTATCTCTGTCTTCTACTTCTGCTGTTCCTTCTGAGCAGGCTGAGTGAGGTGTAGATCAGACACGTGGATATACTCTATCTCTGTTTTGTACCTCTGCTGTTCCTTCTGAGCAGGCTGAGTGGGACACGTGGATATACTCTATCTCTGTCTTTTACCTCTGCTGTTCCTTCTGAGCAGGCTGAGTGAGACACGTGGATATACGCTATATCTGTCTTCCATCTATGCTGTTCCTTCTGAGCAGGCTGAGTGAGGTGTAGATCAGACACGTGGATATACTCTATCTCTGTCTTCTACCTCTGCTGTTCCTTCTGAGCATGCTGAGTGAGACACGTGGATATACTATATCTCTGTCTTCTACCTCTGCTGTTCCTTCCGAACAGGCTGAGTGAGGTGTAGATCAGACACGTGGATATACTCTATCTCTGTCTTCTACCTCTGCTCTTCCTTCTGAGCAGGCTGAGTGAGACACGTGGATATACTCTATCTCTATCTTCTACCTCTGCTGTTCCTTCTGAGCAGGCTGAGTGAGACACGTGGATATACTCTATCTCTGTCTTCTGCCTCTGCTGTTCCTTCTGAGCAGGCTGAGTGAGGTGTAGATCAGACACGTGGATATACTCTATCTCTGTCTTCTACCTCTGCTGTTCATTCTGAGCAGGCTGAGTGAGACACGTGGATATACTCTATCTCTGTCTTCTACCTATGCTGTTCCTTCTGAGCAGGCTGAGTGAGGTGTAGATCAGACAAGTGGATATACTCTATCTCTGTCTTCTACCTCTGCTGTTCCTTCTGATCAGGCTGAGTGAGACACTTGGATATACTCTATCTCTGTCTTCTACCTCTGCTGTTCCTTCTTAGCAGGCTGAGTGAGGTGTAGATCAGACACGTGTATATACTCTATCTCTGTCTTCTACCTCTGCTGTTCCTTCTGAGCAGGCTGAGTGAGACACGTGGATATACTCTATCTCTGTCTTCTACTTCTGCTGTTCCTTCTGAGCAGGCTAAGTGAGAAACGTGGATATACTCTATCTCTGTCTTCTACCTCTGCTGTTCCTTCTGAACAGGCTGAGTGAGGTGTAGATCAGAAACGTGGATATACTCTATCTCTGTCTTCTACCTCTGCTGTTCCTTCTGAGCAGTCTGAGTGAGACACGTGGATATACTCTATCTCGGTATTGTACCTCTGCTGTTCCTTCTGAGCAGGTTGAGTGAGGTGTAGATCAGACACGTGGATATACTCTATCTCTGTCTTCTACCTCTGCTGTTCCTTTTGAGCAGGCTGAGTGAGACACGTGGATATACTCTATCTCTGTCTTCTACTTCTGCTGTTCCTTCTGAGCAGGCTAAGTGAGACACGTGGATATACTCTATGTCTGTCTTCTACCTCTGCTGTTCCTTCTGAACAGGCTGAGTGAGGTGTAGATCAGACACGTGTATATACTCTATCTCTGTCTTCTACCTCTGCTGTTCATTCTGAGCAGGCTGAGTGAGACACGTGGATATACTCTATCTCTGTCTTCTACCTCTGCTGTTCCTTCTGAGCAGGCTGAGTGAGACACGTGGATATACTCTATCTCTGTCTTCTACTTCTGCTGTTCCTTCTGAGCAGGCTAAGTGAGACACGTGGATATACTCTATCTCTGTCTTCTACCTCTGCTGTTCCTTCTGAGCAGGCTGAGTGAGACACGTGGATATACTCTATCTCTATCTTCTACTCCTGCTGTTCCTTCTGAGCAGACTGAGTGAGACACGTGGATATACGCTTTCTCTGTCTTCTACCTCTGCTGTTCCTTCTGAGCAGGCTGAGTGAGGTGTAGATCAGACACGTGGATATACTCTATCTCTGTCTTCTACCTCTACTGTTCATTCTGAGCAGGCTGAGTGAGACACGTAGATATACTCTATCTCTGTCTTCTACCTCTGCTGTTCCTTCTGAGCAGACTGAGTGAGGTGTAGATCAGACAAGTGGATATACGCTATCTCTGTCTTCTACCTCTGCTGTTCCTTCTGAGCAGGCTGAGTGAGGTGTAGATCAGACAGGTGTATATACTCTATCTCTGTCTTCTACCTCTGCTGTTCCTTCTGAGCAGGCTGAGTGAGACACGTGGATATACTATATCTCTGTCTTCTACCTCTGCTGTTCCTTCCGAGCAGGCTGAGTGAGGTGTAGATCAGACACGTGGATATACTCTATCTCTGTCTTCTACCTCTGCTCTTCCTTCTGAGCAGGCTGAGTGAGACACGTGGATATACTCTATCTCTATCTTCTACCTCTGCTGTTCCTTCTGAGCAGGCTGAGTGAGACACGTGGATATACTCTATCTCTGTCTTCTGCCTCTGCTGTTCCTTCTGAGCAGGCTGAGTGAGGTGTAGATCAGACACGTGGATATACTCTATCTCTGTCTTCTACCTCTGCTGTTCATTCTGAGCAGGCTGAGTGAGACACGTGGATATACTCTATCTCTGTCTTCTACCTCTGCTGTTCCTTCTGAGCAGGCTGAGTGAGGTGTAGATCAGACAAGTGGATATACTCTATCTCTGTCTTCTACCTCTGCTGTTCCTTCTGAGCAGGCTGATTGAGGTGTAGATCAGACACGTGGATATATTCTATCTCTGTCTTCTACCTCTGCTGTTCCTTCTGATCAGGCTGAGTGAGACACTTGGATATACTCTATCTCTGTCTTCTACCTCTGCTGTTCCTTCTGAGCAGGCTGAGTGAGGTGTAGATCAGACACGTGTATATACTCTATCTCTGTCTTCTACCTCTGCTGTTCCTTCTGAGCAGGCTGAGTGAGACACGTGGATATACTCTATCTCTGTCTTCTACTTCTGCTGTTCCTTCTGACCAGGCTAAGTGAGAAACGTGGATATACTCTATCTCTGTCTTCTACCTCTGCTGTTCCTTCTGAACAGGCTGAGTGAGGTGTAGATCAGAAACGTGGATATACTCTATCTCTGTCTTCTACCTCTGCTGTTCCTTCTGAGCAGTCTGAGTGAGACACGTGGATATACTCTATCTCTGTATTGTACCTCTGCTGTTCCTTCTGAGCAGGTTGAGTGAGGTGTAGATCAGAAACGTGGATATACTCTATCTCTGTCTTCTACCTCTGCTGTTCCTTCTGAGCAGTCTGAGTGAGACACGTGGATATACTCTATCTCTGTATTGTACCTCTGCTGTTCCTTCTGAGCAGGCTGAGTGAGACACGTGGATATACTCTATCTCTGTCTTCTACTTCTGCTGTTCCTTCTGAGCAGGCTAAGTGAGACACGTGGATATACTCTATGTCTGTCTTCTACCTCTGCTGTTCCTTCTGAACAGGCTGAGTGAGGTGTAGATCAGACACGTGTATATACTCTATCTCTGTCTTCTACCTCTGCTGTTTCTTCTGAGCAGGCTGAGTGAGACACGTGGATATACTCTATCTCTGTCTTCTACCTCTGCTGTTCCTTCTGAGCAGGCTGAGTGAGACACGTGGATATACTCTATCTCTGTCTTCTACTTCTGCTGTTCCTTCTGAGCAGGCTAAGTGAGACACGTGGATATACTCTATCTCTGTCTTCTACCTCTGCTGTTCCTTCTGAGCAGGCTGAGTGAGACACGTGGATATACTCTATCTCTATCTTCTACTCCTGCTGTTCCTTCTGAGCAGACTGAGTGAGACACGTGGATATACTTTTTCTCTGTCTTCTACCTCTGCTGTTCCTTCTGAGCAGGCTGAGTGAGGTGTAGATCGGACACGTGGATATACTCTATCTCTGTCTACTACCTCTGCTGTTCATTCTGAGCAGGCTGAGTGAGACACGTAGATATACTCTATCTCTGTCTTCTACCTCTGCTGTTCCTTCTGAGCAGACTGAGTGAGGTGTAGATCAGACAAGTGGATATACTCTATCTCTGTCTTCTACCTCTGCTGTTCCTTCTGAGCAGGCTGAGTGAGGTGTAGATCAGACAGGTGTATATACTCTATCTCTGTCTTCTACCTCTGCTGTTCCTTCTGAGCAGGCTGAGTGAGACACGTGGATATACTATATCTCTGTCTTGTACCTCTGCTGTTCCTTCCGAGCAGGCTGAGTGAGGTGTAGATCAGACACGTGGATATACTCTATCTCTGTCTTCTACCTCTGCTCTTCCTTCTGAGCAGGCTGAGTGAGACACGTGGATATACTCTATCTCTATCTTCTACCTCTGCTGTTCCTTCTGAGCAGGCTGAGTGAGACACGTGGATATACTCTATCTCTGTCTTCTGCCTCTGCTGTTCCTTCTGAGCAGGCTGAGTGAGGTGTAGATCAGACACGTGGATATACTCTATCTCTGTCTTCTACCTCTGCTGTTCATTCTGAGCAGGCTGAGTGAGACACGTGGATATACTCTATCTCTGTCTTCTACCTCTGCTGTTCCTTCTGAGCAGGCTGAGTGAGGTGTAGATCAGACAAGTGGATATACGCTATCTCTGTCTTCTACCTCTGCTGTTCCTTCTGAGCAGGCTGATTGAGGTGTAGATCAGACACGTGGATATACTCTATCTCTGTCTTCTACCTCTGCTGTTCATTCTGATCAGGCTGAGTGAGACACTTGGATATACTCTATCTCTGTCTTCTACCTCTGCTGTTCCTTCTGAGCAGACTGAGTGAGGTGTAGATCAGACAAGTGGATATACTCTATCTCTGTCTTCTACCTCTGCTGTTCCTTCTGAGCAGGCTGAGTGAGGTGTAGATCAGACAGGTGTATATACTCTATCTCTGTCTTCTACCTCTGCTGTTCCTTCTGAGCAGGCTGAGTGAGACACGTGGATATACTATATCTCTGTCTTGTACCTCTGCTGTTCCTTCCGAGCAGGCTGAGTGAGGTGTAGATCAGACACGTGGATATACTCTATCTCTGTCTTCTACCTCTGCTCTTCCTTCTGAGCAGGCTGAGTGAGACACGTGGATATACTCTATCTCTATCTTCTACCTCTGCTGTTCCTTCTGAGCAGGCTGAGTGAGACACGTGGATATACTCTATCTCTGTCTTCTGCCTCTGCTGTTCCTTCTGAGCAGGCTGAGTGAGGTGTAGATCAGACACGTGGATATACTCTATCTCTGTCTTCTACCTCTGCTGTTCATTCTGAGCAGGCTGAGTGAGACACGTGGATATACTCTATCTCTGTCTTCTACCTCTGCTGTTCCTTCTGAGCAGGCTGAGTGAGGTGTAGATCAGACAAGTGGATATACGCTATCTCTGTCTTCTACCTCTGCTGTTCCTTCTGAGCAGGCTGATTGAGGTGTAGATCAGACACGTGGATATACTCTATCTCTGTCTTCTACCTCTGCTGTTCCTTCTGATCAGGCTGAGTGAGACACTTGGATATACTCTATCTCTGTCTTCTACCTCTGCTGTTCCTTTTGAGCAGGCTGAGTGAGGTGTAGATCAGACACGTGTATATACTCTATCTCTGTCTTCTACCTCTGCTGTTCCTTCTGAGCAGGCTGAGTGAGACACGTGGATATACTCTATCTCTGTCTTCTACTTCTGCTGTTCCTTCTGAGCAGGCTAAGTAAGACACGTGGATATACTCTATCTCTGTCTTCTACCTCTGCTGTTCCTTATGAACAGGCTGAGTGAGGTGTAGATCAGAAACGTGGATATACTCTATCTCTGTCTTCTACCTCTGCTGTTCCTTCTGAGCAGGCTGAGTGAGACACGTGGATATACTCTATCTCTGTCTTGTACCTCTGTTGTTCCTTCTGAGCAGGCAGAGTGAGGTGTCGATCAGACACGTGGATATACTCTATCTCTGTCTTCTACCTTTGATGTTCCTTCTGAGCAGGCTGAATGAGGTGTAGATCAGACACGTGGATATACTCTATCTCTGTCTTCTACCTCTGCTGTTCCTTCTGAGCAGGCTGAGTGAGACACGTGGATATACTCTATCTATGTCTCCTACCTCTGCTGTTCCTTCTGAGCAGGCTGAGTGAGGTGTAGATCAGACACGTGGATACACTCTATCGCTGTCTTCTACCTCTGCTGTTCCTTCTGAGCAGGCTGAGTGAGACACGAGGATATACTATATCTCTGTCTTCTACCTCTGCTGTTCCTTCCGAGCAGGCTGAGTGAGGTGTAGATCAGACACGTGGATATACTCTATCTCTGTCTTCTACCTCTGCTCCTCCTTCTGAGCAGGCTGAGTGAGACACGTGGATATACTCTATCTCTATCTTCTACCTCTGCTGTTCCTTCTGAGCAGGCTGAGTGAGACACGTGGATATACTCTATCTTTGTCTTCTGCCTCTGCTGTTCCTTCTGAGCAGGCTGAGTGAGGTGTAGATCAGACACGTGGATATACTCTATCTCTGTCTTCTACCTCTGCTGTTCATTCTGAGCAGGCTGAGTGAGACACGTGGATATACTCCATCTCTGTCTTCTACCTCTGCTGTTCCTTCTGAGCAGGCTGAGTGAGGTGTAGATCAGACAAGTGGATATACTCTATCTCTGTCTTCTACCTCTGCTGTTCCTTCTGAGCAGGCTGAGTGAGGTGTATATCAGACACGTGGATATACTCTATATCTGTCTTCTACCTCTGCTGTTCCTTCTGATCAGGCTGAGTGAGACACTTGGATATACTCTATCTCTGTCTTCTACCTCTGCTGTTCCTTCTGAGCAGGCTGAGTGAGGTGTAGATCAGACACGTGGATATACTCTATATCTGTCTTCTACCTCTGCTGTTCCTTCTGATCAGGCTGAGTGAGACACTTGGATATACTCTATCTCTGTATTCTACCTCTGCTGTTCCTTCTGAGCAGGCTGAGAGAGACACGTGGATATACTCTATATCTGTCTTCTACTTCTGCTGTTCCTTCTGAGCAGGCTAAGTGAGACACGTGGATATACTCTATCTCTGTCTTCTACCTCTGCTGTTCCTTCTGATCAGGCTGAGTGAGACACTTGGATATACTCTATCTCTGTCTTCTACCTCTGCTGTTCCTTCTGAGCAGGCTGAGTGAGGTGTAGATCAGACACGTGTATATACTCTATATCTGTCTTCTACCTCTGCTGTTCCTTCTGAGCAGGCTGAGTGAGACACGTGGATATACTCTATCTCTGTCTTTTACTTCTGCTGTTCCTTCTGAGCAGGCTAAGTGAGACACGTGGATATACTCTATCTCTGTCTTCTACCTCTGCTGTTCCTTCTGAACAGGCTGAGTGAGGTGTAGATCAGAAACGTGGATATACTCTATCTCTGTCTTCTACCTCTGCTGTTTCTTCTGAGCAGGCTGAGTGAGACACGTGGATATACTCTATCTCTATCTTCTACTCCTGCTGTTCCTTCTGAGCAGACTGAGTGAGACACGTGGATATACTCTTTCTCTGTCTTCTACCTCTGCTGTTCCTTCTGAGCAGGCTGAGTGAGGTGTAGATCAGACACGTGGATATACTCTATCTCTGTCTTCTACCTCTGCTGTTCATTCTGAGCAGGCTGAGTGAGACACGTAGATATACTCTATCTCTGTCTTCTACCTCTGCTGTTCCTTCTGAGCAGACTGAGTGAGGTGTAGATCAGACAAGTGGATATACTCTATCTCTGTCTTCTACCTCTGCTGTTCCTTCTGAGCAGGCTGAGTGAGGTGTAGATCAGACAGGTGTATATACTCTATCTCTGTCTTCTACCTCTGCTGTTCCTTCTGAGCAGGCTGAGTGAGACACGTGGATATACTATATCTCTGTCTTGTACCTCTGCTGTTCCTTCCGAGCAGGCTGAGTGAGGTGTAGATCAGACACGTGGATATACTCTATCTCTGTCTTCTACCTCTGCTCTTCCTTCTGAGCAGGCTGAGTGAGACACGTGGATATACTCTATCTCTAACTTCTACCTCTGCTGTTCCTTCTGAGCAGGCTGAGTGAGACACGTGGATATACTCTATCTCTGTCTTCTGCCTCTGCTGTTCCTTCTGAGCAGGCTGAGTGAGGTGTAGATCAGACACGTGGATATACTCTATCTCTGTCTTCTACCTCTGCTGTTCATTCTGAGCAGGCTGAGTGAGACACGTGGATATACTCTATCTCTGTCTTCTACCTCTGCTGTTCCTTCTGAGCAGGCTGAGTGAGGTGTAGATCAGACAAGTGGATATACGCTATATCTGTCTTCTACCTCTGCTGTTCCTTCTGAGCAGGCTGATTGAGGTGTAGATCAGACACGTGGATATACTCTATCTCTGTCTTCTACCTCTGCTGTTCCTTCTGATCAGGCTGAGTGAGACACTTGGATATACTCTATCTCTGTCTTCTACCTCTGCTGTTCCTTCTGAGCAGGCTGAGTGAGGTGTAGATCAGACACGTGTATATACTCTATCTCTGTCTTCTACCTCTGCTGTTCCTTCTGAGCAGGCTGAGTGAGACACGTGGATATACTCTATCTCTGTCTTCTACTTCTGCTGTTCCTTCTGAGCAGGCTAAGTAAGACACGTGGATATACTCTATCTCTGTCTTCTACCTCTGCTGTTCCTTCTGAACAGGCTGAGTGAGGTGTAGATCAGAAACGTGGATATACTCTATCTCTGTCTTCTACCTCTGCTGTTCCTTCTGAGCAGGCTGAGTGAGACACGTGGATATACTCTATCTCTGTCTTGTACCTCTGTTGTTCCTTCTGAGCAGGCAGAGTGAGGTGTCGATCAGACACATGGATATACTCTATCTCTGTCTTCTACCTTTGATGTTCCTTCTGAGCAGGCTGAATGAGGTGTAGATCAGACACGTGGATATACTCTATCTCTGTCTTCTACCTCTGCTGTTCCTTCTGAGCAGGCTGAGTGAGACACGTGGATATACTCTATCTATGTCTCCTACCTCTGCTGTTCCTTCTGAGCAGGCTGAGTGAGGTGTAGATCAGACACGTGGATACACTCTATCGCTGTCTTCTACCTCTGCTGTTCCTTCTGAGCAGGCTGAGTGAGACACGAGGATATACTATATCTCTGTCTTCTACCTCTGCTGTTCCTTCCGAGCAGGCTGAGTGAGGTGTAGATCAGACACGTGGATATACTCTATCTCTGTCTTCTACCTCTGCTCTTCCTTCTGAGCAGGCTGAGTGAGACACGTGGATATACTCTATCTCTATCTTCTACCTCTGCTGTTCCTTCTGAGCAGGCTGAGTGAGACACGTGGATATACTCTATCTTTGTCTTCTGCCTCTGCTGTTCCTACTGAGCAGGCTGAGTGAGGTGTAGATCAGACACGTGGATATACTCTATCTCTGTCTTCTACCTCTGCTGTTCATTCTAAGCAGGCTGAGTGAGACACGTGGATATACTCCATCTCTGTCTTCTACCTCTGCTGTTCCTTCTGAGCAGGCTGAGTGAGGTGTAGATCAGACAAGTGGATATACTCTATCTCTGTCTTCTACCTCTGCTGTTCCTTCTGAGCAGGCTGAGTGAGGTGTATATCAGACACGTGGATATAATCTATCTCTGTCTTCTACCTCTGCTGTTCCTTCTGATCAGGCTGAGTGAGACACTTGGATATACTCTATCTCTGTCTTCTACCTCTGCTGTTCCTTCTGAGCAGGCTGAGTGAGGTGTAGATCAGACACGTGGATATACTCTATCTCTGTATTCTACCTCTGCTGTTCCTTCTGAGCAGGCTGAGAGAGACACGTGGATATACTCTATATCTGTCTTCTACTTCTGCTGTTCCTTCTGAGCAGGCTAAGTGAGACACGTGGATATACTCTATCTCTGTCTTCTAGCTCTGCTGTTCCTTCTGATCAGGCTGAGTGAGACACTTGGATATACTCTATCTCTGTCTTCTACCTCTGCTGTTCCTTCTGAGCAGGCTGAGTGAGGTGTAGATCAGACACGTGTATATACTCTATCTCTGTCTTCTACCTCTGCTGTTCCTTCTGAGCAGGCTGAGTGAGACACGTGGATATACTCTATCTCTGTCTTTTACTTCTGCTGTTCCTTCTGAGCAGGCTAAGTGAGACACGTGGATATACTCTATCTCTGTCTTCTACCTCTGCTGTTCCTTCTGAACAGGCTGAGTGAGGTGTAGATCAGAAACGTGGATATACTCTATCTCTGTCTTCTACCTCTGCTGTTTCTTCTGAGCAGGCTGAGTGAGACACGTGGATATACTCTATCTCTGTCTTCTACCTCTGCTGTTCCTTCTGAGCAGGCTGAGTGAGACACGTGGATATACTCTTTCTCTGTCTTCTACCTCTGCTGTTCCTTCTGAGCAGGCTGAGTGAGGTGTAGATCAGACACGTGGATATACTCTATCTCTGTCTTCTACCTCTGCTGTTCATTCTGAGCAGGCTGAGTGAGACACGTAGATATACTCTATCTCTGTCTTCTACCTCTGCTGTTCCTTCTGAGCAGACTGAGTGAGGTGTAGATCAGACAAGTGGATATACTCTATCTCTGTCTTCTGCCTCTGCTGTTCCTTCTGAGCAGGCTGAGTGAGGTGTAGATCAGACAGGTGTATATACTCTATCTCTGTCTTCTACCTCTGCTGTTCCTTCTGAGCAGGCTGAGTGAGACACGTGGATATACTATATCTCTGTCTTCTACCTCTGCTGTTCCTTCCGAGCAGGCTGAGTGAGGTGTAAATCAGACACGTGGATATAATCTATCTCTGTCTTCTACCTCTGCTGTTCCTTCTGAGCAGGCTGAGTGAGATACGTGGATATACTCTATATCTGTCTTCCATCTATGCTGTTCCTTTTGAGCAGGCTGAGTGAGGTGTAGATCAGACACGTGGATATACTATATATCTGTCTTCTACCTCTGCTGTTCCTTCTGAGCAAGCTGAGTGAGACACGTGGATATACTCTATCTCTGTCTTCCACCTCTGCTGTTCCTTCTGAGCAGGCTGAATGAGATACGTGGATATACTCCATATCTGTCTTCTATCTATGCTGTTCCTTCTGAGCAGGCTGAGTGAGGTGTAGATCAGACACGTGGATATACTCTATCTCTGTCTTCTACCTCTGCTGTTCATTCTGAGCAGGCTGAGTGAGACACGTGGATATACTCTATCTCTGTCTTCTACCTCTGCTGTTCCTTCTGAGCAGGCTGAGTGAGACACGTGGATATACTATATCTCTGTCTTCTACCTCTGCTGTTCCTTCCGAGCAGGCTGAGTGAGGTGTAGATCAGACACGTGGATATACTCTATCTCTGTCTTCTACCTCTGCTCTTCCTTCTGAGCAGGCTGAGTGAGACACGTGGATATACTCTATTTCTATCTTCTACCTCTGCTGTTCCTTCTGAGCAGGCTGAGTGAGACACGTGGATATACTCTATCTCTGTCTTCTGCCTCTGCTGTTCCTTCTGAGCAGGCTGAGTGAGGTGTAGATCAGACACGTGGATATACTCTATCTCTGTCTTCTACCTCTGCTGTTCATTCTGAGCAGGCTGAGTGAGACACGTGGATATACTCTATCTCTGTCTTCTACCTCTGCTGTTCCTTCTGAGCAGGCTGAGTGAGGTGTAGATCAGACAAGTGGATATACTCTATATCTGTCTTCTACCGCTGCTGTTCCTTCTGAGCAGGCTGATTGAGGTATAGATCAGACACGTGGATATACTCTATCTCTGTCTTCTACCTCTGCTGTTCCTTCTGATCAGGCTGAGTGAGACACTTGGATATACTCTATCTATGTCTTCTACCTCTGTTGTTCCTTCTGAGCAGGCTGAGTGAGGTGTAGATCAGACACGTGTATATACTCTATCTCTGTCTTCTACCTCTGCTGTTCCTTCTGAGCAGGCTGAGTGAGACACGTGGATATACTCTATCTCTGTCTTCTACTTCTGCTGTTCCTTCTGAGCAGGCTAAGTGAGACACGTGGATATACTCTATCTCTGTCTTCTACCTCTGCTGTTCCTTCTGAACAGGCTGAGTGAGGTGTAGATCAGAAACGTGGATATACTCTATCTCTGTCTTCTACCTTTGCTGTTCCTTCTGAGCAGGCTGAGTGAGGTGTAGATCAGACAGGTGTATATACTCTATCTCTGTCTTCTACCTCTGCTGTTCCTTCTGAGCAGGCTGAGTGAGACACGTGGATATACTATATCTCTGTCTTCTACCTCTGCTGTTCCTTCCGAGCAGGCTGAGTGAGGTGTAGATCAGACACGTGGATATACTCTATCTCTGTCTTCTACCTCTGCTCTTCCTTCTGAGCAGGCTGAGTGAGACACGTGGATATACTATATCTCTATCTTCTACCTCTGCTGTTCCTTCTGAGCAGGCTGAGTGAGACACGTGGATATACTCTATCTCTGTCTTCTGCCTCTGCTGTTCCTTCTGAGCAGGCTGAGTGAGGTGTAGATCAGACACGTGGATATACTCTATCTCTGTCTTCTACCTCTGCTGTTCATTCTGAGCAGGCTGAGTGAGACACGTGGATATACTCTATCTCTGTCTTCTACCTCTGCTGTTCCTTCTGAGCAGGCTGAGTGAGGTGTAGATCAGACAAGTGGATATACTCTATCTCTGTCTTCTACCTCTGCTGTTCCTTCTGATCAGGCTGAGTGAGACACTTGGATATACTCTATCTCTGTCTTCTACCTCTGCTGTTCCTTCTGAGCAGGCTGAGTGAGGTGTAGATCAGACACGTGTATATACTCTATCTCTGTCTTCTACCTCTGCTGTTCCTTCTGAGCAGGCTGAGTGAGACACGTGGATATACTCTATCTCTGTCTTCTACTTCTGCTGTTCCTTCTGAGCAGGCTAAGTGAGACACGTGGATATACTCTATCTCTGTCTTCTACCTCTGCTGTTCCTTCTGAACAGGCTGAGTGAGGTGTAGATCAGAAACGTGGATATACTCTATCTCTGTCTTCTACCTCTGCTGTTCCTTATGAGCAGGCTGAGTGAGACACGTGGATATACTCTATCTCTGTCTTGTACCTCTGTTGTTCCTTCTGAGCAGGCAGAGTGAGGTGTCGATCAGACACGTGGATATACTCTATCTCTGTCTTCTACCTCTGCTGTTTCTTCTGAGCAGGCTGAGTGAGACACGTGGATATACTCTATCTCTGTCTTCTACCTCTGCTGTTCCTTCTGAGCAGGCTGAGTGAGACACGTGGATATACTCTATCTCTGTCTTCTACTTCTGCTGTTCCTTCTGAGCAGGCTAAGTGAGACACGTGGATATACTCTATCTCTGTCTTCTACCTCTGCTGTTCCTTCTGAACAGGCTGAGTGAGACACGTGGATATACTATATCTCTGTCTTCTACCTCTGCTGTTCCTTCCGAGCAGGCTGAGTGAGGTGTAAATCAGACACGTGGATATAATCTATCTCTGTCTTCTACCTCTGCTGTTCCTTCTGAGCAGGCTGAGTGAGATACGTGGATATACTCTATATCTGTCTTCCATCTATGCTGTTCCTTTTGAGCAGGCTGAGTGAGGTGTAGATCAGACACGTGGATATACTATATATCTGTCTTCTACCTCTGCTGTTCCTTCTGAGCAAGCTGAGTGAGACACGTGGATATACTCTATCTCTGTCTTCCACCTCTGCTGTTCCTTCTGAGCAGGCTGAATGAGATACGTGGATATACTCCATATCTGTCTTCTATCTATGCTGTTCCTTCTGAGCAGGCTGAGTGAGGTGTAGATCAGACACGTGGATATACTCTATCTCTGTCTTCTACCTCTGCTGTTCATTCTGAGCAGGCTGAGTGAGACACGTGGATATACTCTATCTCTGTCTTCTACCTCTGCTGTTCCTTCTGAGCAGGCTGAGTGAGACACGTGGATATACTATATCTCTGTCTTCTACCTCTGCTGTTCCTTCCGAGCAGGCTGAGTGAAGTGTAGATCAGACACGTGGATAAACTCTATCTCTGTCTTCTACCTCTGCTCTTCCTTCTGAGCAGGCTGAGTGAGACACGTGGATATACTCTATTTCTATCTTCTACCTCTGCTGTTCCTTCTGAGCAGGCTGAGTGAGACACGTGGATATACTCTATCTCTGTCTTCTGCCTCTGCTGTTCCTTCTGAGCAGGCTGAGTGAGGTGTAGATCAGACACGTGGATATACTCTATCTCTGTCTTCTACCTCTGCTGTTCATTCTGAGCAGGCTGAGTGAGACACGTGGATATACTCTATCTCTGTCTTCTACCTCTGCTGTTCCTTCTGAGCAGGCTGAGTGAGGTGTAGATCAGACAAGTGGATATACTCTATATCTGTCTTCTACCGCTGCTGTTCCTTCTGAGCAGGCTGATTGAGGTGTAGATCAGACACGTGGATATACTCTATCTCTGTCTTCTACCTCTGCTGTTCCTTCTGATCAGGCTGAGTGAGACACTTGGATATACTCTATCTATGTCTTCTACCTCTGCCGTTCCTTCTGAGCAGGCTGAGTGAGGTGTAGATCAGACACGTGTATATACTCTATCTCTGTCTTCTACCTCTGCTGTTCCTTCTGAGCAGGCTGAGTGAGACACGTGGATATACTCTATCTCTGTCTTCTACTTCTGCTGTTCCTTCTGAGCAGGCTAAGTGAGACACGTGGATATACTCTATCTCTGTCTTCTACCTCTGCTGTTCCTTCTGAACAGGCTGAGTGAGGTGTAGATCAGAAACGTGGATATACTCTATCTCTGTCTTCTACCTTTGCTGTTCCTTCTGAGCAGGCTGAGTGAGGTGTAGATCAGACAGGTGTATATACTCTATCTCTGTCTTCTACCTCTGCTGTTCCTTCTGAGCAGGCTGAGTGAGACACGTGGATATACTATATCTCTGTCTTCTACCTCTGCTGTTCCTTCCGAGCAGGCTGAGTGAGGTGTAGATCAGACACGTGGATATACTCTATCTCTGTCTTCTACCTCTGCTCTTCCTTCTGAGCAGGCTGAGTGAGACACGTGGATATACTCTATCTCTATCTTCTACCTCTGCTGTTCCTTCTGAGCAGGCTGAGTGAGACACGTGGATATACTCTATCTCTGTCTTCTGCCTCTGCTGTTCCTTCTGAGCAGGCTGAGTGAGGTGTAGATCAGACACGTGGATATACTCTATCTCTGTCTTCTACCTCTGCTGTTCATTCTGAGCAGGCTGAGTGAGACACGTGGATATACTCTATCTCTGTCTTCTACCTCTGCTGTTCCTTCTGAGCAGGCTGAGTGAGGTGTAGATCAGACAAGTGGATATACTCTATCTCTGTCTTCTACCTCTGCTGTTCCTTCTGAGCAGGCTGATTGAGGTGTAGATCAGACACGTGGATATACTCTATCTCTGTCTTCTACCTCTGCTGTTCCTTCTGATCAGGCTGAGTGAGACACTTGGATATACTCTATCTCTGTCTTCTACCTCTGCTGTTCCTTCTGAGCAGGCTGAGTGAGGTGTAGATCAGACACGTGTATATACTCTATCTCTGTCTTCTACCTCTGCTGTTCCTTCTGAGCAGGCTGAGTGAGACACGTGGATATACTCTATCTCTGTCTTCTACTTCTGCTGTTCCTTCTGAGCAGGCTAAGTGAGACACGTGGATATACTCTATCTCTGTCTTCTACCTCTGCTGTTCCTTCTGAACAGGCTGAGTGAGGTGTAGATCAGAAACGTGGATATACTCTATCTCTGTCTTCTACCTCTGCTGTTCCTTATGAGCAGGCTGAGTGAGACACGTGGATATACTCTATCTCTGTCTTGTACCTCTGTTGTTCCTTCTGAGCAGGCAGAGTGAGGTGTCGATCAGACACGTGGATATACTCTATCTCTGTCTTCTACCTCTGCTGTTTCTTCTGAGCAGGCTGAGTGAGACACGTGGATATACTCTATCTCTGTCTTCTACCTCTGCTGTTCCTTCTGAGCAGGCTGAGTGAGACACGTGGATATACTCTATCTATGTCTCCTACCTCTGCTGTTCCTTCTGAGCAGGCTGAGTGAGGTGTAGATCAGACACGTGGATACACTCTATCGCTGTCTTCTACCTCTGCTGTTCCTTCTGAGCAGGCTGAGTGAGACACGAGGATATACTATATCTCTGTCTTCTACCTCTGCTGTTCCTTCCGAGCAGGCTGAGTGAGGTGTAGATCAGACACGTGGATATACTCTATCTCTGTCTTCTACCTCTGCTCTTCCTTCTGAGCAGGCTGAGTGAGACACGTGGATATACTCTATCTCTATCTTCTACCTCTGCTGTTCCTTCTGAGCAGGCTGAGTGAGACACGTGGATATACTCTATCTTTGTCTTCTGCCTCTGCTGTTCCTTCTGAGCAGGCTGAGTGAGGTGTAGATCAGACACGTGGATATACTCTATCTCTGTCTTCTACCTCTGCTGTTCATTCTGAGCAGGCTGAGTGAGACACGTGGATATACTCCATCTCTGTCTTCTATCTCTGCTGTTCCTTCTGAGCAGGCTGAGTGAGGTGTATATCAGACACGTGGATATACTCTATCTCTGTCTTCTACCTCTGCTGTTCCTTCTGATCAGGCTGAGTGAGACACTTGGATATACTCTATCTCTGTCTTCTACCTCTGCTGTTCCTTCTGAGCAGGCTGAGTGAGGTGTAGATCAGACACGTGGATATACTCTATCTCTGTATTCTACCTCTGCTGTTCCTTCTGAGCAGGCTGAGAGAGACACGTGGATATACTCTATCTCTGTCTTCTACTTCTGCTGTTCCTTCTGAGCAGGCTAAGTGAGACACGTGGATATACTCTATCTCTGTCTTCTACCTCTGCTGTTCCTTCTGATCAGGCTGAGTGAGACACTTGGATATACTCTATCTCTGTCTTCTACCTCTGCTGTTCCTTCTGAGCAGGCTGAGTGAGGTGTAGATCAGACACGTGTATATACTCTATCTCTGTCTTCTACCTCTGCTGTTCATTCTGAGCAGGCTGAGTGAGACAAGTGGATATACTCTATCTCTGTCTTTTACTTCTGCTGTTCCTTCTGAGCAGGCTAATTGAGACACGTGGATATACTCTATCTCTGTCTTCTACCTCTGCTGTTCCTTCTGAGCAGGCTGAGTGAGGTGTAGATCAGACACGTGGATATACTCTATCTCTGTCTTCTACCTCTGCTGTTCATTCTGAGCAGGCTGAGTGAGACACGTGGATATACTCTATCTCTGTCTTCTACCTCTGCTGTTCCTTCTGAGCAGGCTGAGTGAGGTGTAGATCAGACAAGTGGATATACTCTATCTCTGTCTTCTACCTCTGCTGTTCCTTCTGAGCAGGCTGATTGAGGTGTAGATCAGACACGTGGATATACTCTATCTCTGTCTTCTACCTCTGCTGTTCCTTTTGATCAGGCTGAGTGAGACACTTGGATATACTCTATCTCTGTCTTCTACCTCTGCTGTTCCTTCTGAGCAGGCTGAGTGAGGTGTAGATCAGACACGTGTATATACTCTATCTCTGTCTTCTACTTCTGCTGTTCCTTCTGAGCAGGCTAAGTGAGACACGTGGATATACTCTATCTCTGTCTTCTACCTCTGCTGTTCCTTCTGAACAGGCTGAGTGAGGTGTAGATCAGAAACGTGGATATACTCTATCTCTGTCTTCTACCTCTGCTGTTCCTTCTGAGCAGGCTGAGTGAGACACGTGGATATACTCTATCTCTGTCTTGTACCTCTGTTGTTCCTTCTGAGCAGGCAGAGTGAGGTGTCGATCAGACACGTGGATATACTCTATCTCTGTCTTCTACCTCTGCTGTTTCTTCTGAGCAGGCTGAGTGAGACACGTGGATATACTCTATCTCTGTCTTCTACCTCTGCTGTTCCTTCTGAACAGGCTGAGTGAGGTGTAGATCAGAAACGTGGATATACTCTATCTCTGTCTTCTACCTCTGCTGTTCCTTCTGAGCAGGCTGAGTGAGACACGTGGATATACTCTATCTCTGTCTTGTACCTCTGTTGTTCTTTCTGAGCAGGCAGAGTGAGGTGTCGATCAGACACGTGGATATACTCTATCTCTGTCTTCTACCTCTGCTGTTCCTTCTGAGCAGGCTGAGTGAGACACGTGGATATACTCTATCTATGTCTCCTACCTCTGCTGTTCCTTCTGAGCAGGCTGAGTGAGGTGTAGATCAGACACGTGGATACACTCTATCGCTGTCTTCTACCTCTGCTGTTCCTTCTGAGCAGGCTGAGTGAGACACGAGGATATACTATATCTCTGTCTTCTACCTCTGCTGTTCCTTCCGAGCAGGCTGAGTGAGGTGTAGATCAGACACGTGGATATACTCTATCTCTGTCTTCTACCTCTGCTCTTCCTTCTGAGCAGGCTGAGTGAGACACGTGGATATACTCTATCTCTATCTTCTACCTCTGCTGTTCCTTCTGAGCAGGCTGAGTGAGACACGTGGATATACTCTATCTTTGTCTTCTGCCTCTGCTGTTCCTTCTGAGCAGGCTGAGTGAGGTGTAGATCAGACACGTGGATATACTCTATCTCTGTCTTCTACCTCTGCTGTTCATTCTGAGCAGGCTGAGTGAGACACGTGGATATACTCCATCTCTGTCTTCTACCTCTGCTGTTCCTTCTGAGCAGGCTGAGTGAGGTGTATATCAGACACGTGGATATACTCTATCTCTGTCTTCTACCTCTGCTGTTCCTTCTGATCAGGCTGAGTGAGACACTTGGATATACTCTATCTCTGTCTTCTACCTCTGCTGTTCCTTCTGAGCAGGCTGAGTGAGGTGTAGATCAGACACGTGGATATACTCTATCTCTGTATTCTACCTCTGCTGTTCCTTCTGAGCAGGCTGAGAGAGACACGTGGATATACTCTATCTCTGTCTTCTACTTCTGCTGTTCCTTCTGAGCAGGCTAAGTGAGACACGTGGATATACTCTATCTCTGTCTTCTACCTCTGCTGTTCCTTCCGAGCAGGCTGAGTGAGGTGTAGATCAGACACGTGGATATACTCTATCTCTGTCTTCTACCTCTGCTCTTCCTTCTGAGCAGGCTGATTGAGACACGTGGATATACTCTATCTCTATCTTCTACCTCTGCTGTTCCTTCTGAGCAGGCTGAGTGAGACACGTGGATATACTCTATCTTTGTCTTCTGCCTCTGCTGTTCCTTCTGAGCAGGCTGAGTGAGGTGTAGATCAGACACGTGGATATACTCTATCTCTGTCTTCTACCTCTGCTGTTCATTCTGAGCAGGCTGAGTGAGACACGTGGATATACTCCATCTCTGTCTTCTACCTCTGCTGTTCCTTTTGAGCAGGCTGAGTGAGGTGTATATCAGACACGTGGATATACTCTATCTCTGTCTTCTACCTCTGCTGTTCCTTCTGATCAGGCTGAGTGAGACACTTGGATATACTCTATCTCTGTCTTCTACCTCTGCTGTTCCTTCTGAGCAGGCTGAGTGAGGTGTAGATCAGACACGTGGATATACTCTATCTCTGTATTCTACCTCTGCTGTTCCTTCTGAGCAGGCTGAGAGAGACACGTGGATATTCTCTATCTCTGTCTTCTACTTCTGCTGTTCCTTCTGAGCAGGCTAAGTGAGACACGTGGATATACTCTATCTCTGTCTTCTACCTCTGCTGTTCCTTCTGATCAGGCTGAGTGAGACACTTGGATATACTCTATCTCTGTCTTCTACCTCTGCTGTTCCTTCTGAGCAGGCTGAGTGAGGTGTAGATCAGACACGTGTATATACTCTATCTCTGTCTTCTACCTCTGCTGTTCATTCTGAGCAGGCTGAGTGAGACAAGTGGATATACTCTATCTCTGTCTTTTACTTATGCTGTTCCTTCTGAGCAGGCTAAGTGAGACACGTGGATATACTCTATCTCTGTCTTCTACCTCTGCTGTTCCTTCTGAGCAGGCTGAGTGAGGTGTAGATCAGACACGTGGATATACTCTATCTCTGTCTTCTACCTCTGCTGTTCATTCTGAGCAGGCTGAGTGAGACACGTGGATATACTCTATCTCTGTCTTCTACCTCTGCTGTTCCTTCTGAGCAGGCTGAGTGAGGTGTAGATCAGACAAGTGGATATACTCTATCTCTGTCTTCTACCTCTGCTGTTCCTTCTGAGCAGGCTGATTGAGGTGTAGATCAGACACGTGGATATACTCTATCTCTGTCTTCTACCTCTGCTGTTCCTTCTGATCAGGCTGAGTGAGACACTTGGATATACTCTATCTCTGTCTTCTACCTCTGCTGTTCCTTCTGAGCAGGCTGAGTGAGGTGTAGATCAGACACGTGTATATACTCTATCTCTGTCTTCTACCTCTGCTGTTCCTTCTGAGCAGGCTGAGTGAGACACGTGGATATACTCTATCTCTGTCTTCTACTTCTGCTGTTCCTTCTGAGCAGGCTAAGTGAGACACGTGGATATACTCTATCTCTGTCTTTTACCTCTGCTGTTCCTTCTGAACAGGCTGAGTGAGGTGTAGATCAGAAACGTGGATATACTCTATCTCTGTCTTCTACCTCTGCTGTTCCTTCTGAGCAGGCTGAGTGAGACACGTGGATATACTCTATCTCTGTCTTGTACCTCTGTTGTTCCTTCTGAGCAGGCAGAGTGAGGTGTCGATCAGACACGTGGATATACTCTATCTCTGTATTCTACCTCTGCTGTTTCTTCTGAGCAGGCTGAGTGAGACACGTGGATATACTCTATCTCTGTCTTCTACTTCTGCTGTTCCTTCTGAGCAGGCTAAGTGAGACACTTGGATATACTCTATCTCTGTCTTCTACCTCTGCTGTTCCTTCTGAACAGGCTGAGTGAGGTGTAGATCAGAATCGTGGATATACTCTATCTCTGTCTTCTACCTCTGCTGTTCCTTCTGAGCAGGCTGAGTGAGACACGTGGATATACTCTATCTCTGTCTTGTACCTCTGTTGTTCTTTCTGAGCAGGCAGAGTGAGGTGTCGATCAGACACGTGGATATACTCTATCTCTGTCTTCTACCTCTGCTGTTCCTTCTGAGCAGGCTGAGTGAGACACGTGGATATACTCTATCTATGTCTCCTACCTCTGCTGTTCCTTCTGAGCAGGCTGAGTGAGGTGTAGATCAGACACGTGGATACACTCTATCGCTGTCTTCTACCTCTGCTGTTCCTTCTGAGCAGGCTGAGTGAGACACGAGGATATACTATATCTCTGTCTTCTACCTCTGCTGTTCCTTCCGAGCAGGCTGAGTGAGGTGTAGATCAGACACGTGGATATACTCTATCTCTGTCTTCTACCTCTGCTCTTCCTTCTGAGCAGGCTGAGTGAGACACGTGGATATACTCTATCTCTATCTTCTACCTCTGCTGTTCCTTCTGAGCAGGCTGAGTGAGACACGTGGATATACTCTATCTTTGTCTTCTGCCTCTGCTGTTCCTTCTGAGCAGGCTGAGTGAGGTGTAGATCAGACACGTGGATATACTCTATCTCTGTCTTCTACCTCTGCTGTTCATTCTGAGCAGGCTGAGTGAGACACGTGGATATACTCCATCTCTGTCTTCTACCTCTGCTGTTCCTTCTGAGCAGGCTGAGTGAGGTGTATATCAGACACGTGGATATACTCTATCTCTGTCTTCTACCTCTGCTGTTCCTTCTGATCAGGCTGAGTGAGACACTTGGATATACTCTATCTCTGTCTTCTACCTCTGCTGTTCCTTCTGAGCAGGCTGAGTGAGGTGTAGATCAGACACGTGGATATACTCTATCTCTGTATTCTACCTCTGCTGTTCCTTCTGAGCAGGCTGAGAGAGACACGTGGATATACTCTATCTCTGTCTTCTACTTCTGCTGTTCCTTCTGAGCAGGCTAAGTGAGACACGTGGATATACTCTATCTCTGTCTTCTACCTCTGCTGTTCCTTCCGAGCAGGCTGAGTGAGGTGTAGATCAGACACGTGGATATACTCTATCTCTGTCTTCTACCTCTGCTCTTCCTTCTGAGCAGGCTGATTGAGACACGTGGATATACTCTATCTCTATCTTCTACCTCTGCTGTTCCTTCTGAGCAGGCTGAGTGAGACACGTGGATATACTCTATCTTTGTCTTCTGCCTCTGCTGTTCCTTCTGAGCAGGCTGAGTGAGGTGTAGATCAGACACGTGGATATACTCTATCTCTGTCTTCTACCTCTGCTGTTCATTCTGAGCAGGCTGAGTGAGACACGTGGATATACTCCATCTCTGTCTTCTACCTCTGCTGTTCCTTTTGAGCAGGCTGAGTGAGGTGTATATCAGACACGTGGATATACTCTATCTCTGTCTTCTACCTCTGCTGTTCCTTCTGATCAGGCTGAGTGAGACACTTGGATATACTCTATCTCTGTCTTCTACCTCTGCTGTTCCTTCTGAGCAGGCTGAGTGAGGTGTAGATCAGACACGTGGATATACTCTATCTCTGTATTCTACCTCTGCTGTTCCTTCTGAGCAGGCTGAGAGAGACACGTGGATATACTCTATCTCTGTCTTCTACTTCTGCTGTTCCTTCTGAGCAGGCTAAGTGAGACACGTGGATATACTCTATCTCTGTCTTCTACCTCTGCTGTTCCTTCTGATCAGGCTGAGTGAGACACTTGGATATACTCTATCTCTGTCTTCTACCTCTGCTGTTCCTTCTGAGCAGGCTGAGTGAGGTGTAGATCAGACACGTGTATATACTCTATCTCTGTCTTCTACCTCTGCTGTTCATTCTGAGCAGGCTGAGTGAGACAAGTGGATATACTCTATCTCTGTCTTTTACTTCTGCTGTTCCTTCTGAGCAGGCTAAGTGAGACACGTGGATATACTCTATCTCTGTCTTCTACCTCTGCTGTTCCTTCTGAGCAGGCTGAGTGAGGTGTAGATCAGACACGTGGATATACTCTATCTCTGTCTTCTACCTCTGCTGTTCATTCTGAGCAGGCTGAGTGAGACACGTGGATATACTCTATCTCTGTCTTCTACCTCTGCTGTTCCTTCTGAGCAGGCTGAGTGAGGTGTAGATCAGACAAGTGGATATACTCTATCTCTGTCTTCTACCTCTGCTGTTCCTTCTGAGCAGGCTGATTGAGGTGTAGATCAGACACGTGGATATACTCTATCTCTGTCTTCTACCTCTGCTGTTCCTTCTGATCAGGCTGAGTGAGACACTTGGATATACTCTATCTCTGTCTTCTACCTCTGCTGTTCCTTCTGAGCAGGCTGAGTGAGGTGTAGATCAGACACGTGTATATACTCTATCTCTGTCTTCTACCTCTGCTGTTCCTTCTGAGCAGGCTGAGTGAGACACGTGGATATACTCTATCTCTGTCTTCTACTTCTGCTGTTCCTTCTGAGCAGGCTAAGTGAGACACGTGGATATACTCTATCTCTGTCTTCTACCTCTGCTGTTCCTTCTGAACAGGCTGAGTGAGGTGTAGATCAGAAACGTGGATATACTCTATCTCTGTCTTCTACCTCTGCTGTTCCTTCTGAGCAGGCTGAGTGAGACACGTGGATATACTCTATCTCTGTCTTGTACCTCTGTTGTTCCTTCTGAGCAGGCAGAGTGAGGTGTCGATCAGACACGTGGATATACTCTATCTCTGTATTCTACCTCTGCTGTTTCTTCTGAGCAGGCTGAGTGAGACACGTGGATATACTCTATCTCTGTCTTCTACTTCTGCTGTTCCTTCTGAGCAGGCTAAGTGAGACACTTGGATATACTCTATCTCTGTCTTCTACCTCTGCTGTTCCTTCTGAACAGGCTGAGTGAGGTGTAGATCAGAATCGTGGATATACTCTATCTCTGTCTTCTACCTCTGCTGTTCCTTCTGAGCAGGCTGAGTGAGACACGTGGATATACTCTATCTCTGTCTTGTACCTCTGTTGTTCTTTCTGAGCAGGCAGAGTGAGGTGTCGATCAGACACGTGGATATACTCTATCTCTGTCTTCTACCTCTGCTGTTCCTTCTGAGCAGGCTGAGTGAGACACGTGGATATACTCTATCTATGTCTCCTACCTCTGCTGTTCCTTCTGAGCAGGCTGAGTGAGGTGTAGATCAGACACGTGGATACACTCTATCGCTGTCTTCTACCTCTGCTGTTCCTTCTGAGCAGGCTGAGTGAGACACGAGGATATACTATATCTCTGTCTTCTACCTCTGCTGTTCCTTCCGAGCAGGCTGAGTGAGGTGTAGATCAGACACGTGGATATACTCTATCTCTGTCTTCTACCTCTGCTCTTCCTTCTGAGCAGGCTGAGTGAGACACGTGGATATACTCTATCTCTATCTTCTACCTCTGCTGTTCCTTCTGAGCAGGCTGAGTGAGACACGTGGATATACTCTATCTTTGTCTTCTGCCTCTGCTGTTCCTTCTGAGCAGGCTGAGTGAGGTGTAGATCAGACACGTGGATATACTCTATCTCTGTCTTCTACCTCTGCTGTTCATTCTGAGCAGGCTGAGTGAGACACGTGGATATACTCCATCTCTGTCTTCTACCTCTGCTGTTCCTTCTGAGCAGGCTGAGTGAGGTGTATATCAGACACGTGGATATACTCTATCTCTGTCTTCTACCTCTGCTGTTCCTTCTGATCAGGCTGAGTGAGACACTTGGATATACTCTATCTCTGTCTTCTACCTCTGCTGTTCCTTCCGAGCAGGCTGAGTGAGGTGTAGATCAGACACGTGGATATACTCTATCTCTGTCTTCTACCTCTGCTCTTCCTTCTGAGCAGGCTGAGTGAGACACGTGGATATACTCTATTTCTATCTTCTACCTCTGCTGTTCCTTCTGAGCAGGCTGAGTGAGACACGTGGATATACTCTATCTCTGTCTTCTGCCTCTGCTGTTCCTTCTGAGCAGGCTGAGTGAGGTGTAGATCAGACACGTGGATATACTCTATCTCTGTCTTCTACCTCTGCTGTTCATTCTGAGCAGGCTGAGTGAGACACGTGGATATACTCTATCTCTGTCTTCTACCTCTGCTGTTCCTTCTGAGCAGGCTGAGTGAGGTGTAGATCAGACAAGTGGATATACTCTATCTCTGTCTTCTACCTCTGCTGTTCCTTCTGAGCAGGCTGATTGAAGTGTAGATCAGACACGTGGATATACTCTATCTCTGTCTTCTACCTCTGCTGTTCCTTCTGATCAGGCTGAGTGAGACACTTGGATATACTCTATCTCTGTCTTCTACCTCTGCTGTTCCTTCTGAGCAGGCTGAGTGAGGTGTAGATCAGACACGTGTATATACTCTATCTCTGTCTTCTACCTCTGCTGTTCCTTCTGAGCAGGCTGAGTGAGACACGTGGATATACTCTATCTCTGTCTTCTACTTCTGCTGTTCCTTCTGAGCAGGCTAAGTGAGACACGTGGATATACTCTATCTCTGTCTTCTACCTCTGCTGTTCCTTCTGAACAGGCTGAGTGAGGTGTAGATCAGAAACGTGGATATACTCTATCTCTGTCTTCTACCTCTGCTGTTCCTTATGAGCAGGCTGAGTGAGACACGTGGATATACTCTATCTCTGTCTTGTACCTCTGTTGTTCCTTCTGAGCAGGCAGAGTGAGGTGTCGATCAGACACGTGGATATACTCTATCTCTGTCTTCTACCTCTGCTGTTTCTTCTGAGCAGGATGAGTGAGACACGTGGATATACTCTATCTCTGTCTTCTACCTCTGCTGTTCCTTCTGAGCAGGCTGAGTGAGACACGTGGATATACTCTATCTATGTCTCCTACCTCTGCTGTTCCTTCTGAGCAGGCTGAGTGAGGTGTAGATCAGACACGTGGATACACTCTATCGCTGTCTTCTACCTCTGCTGTTCCTTCTGAGCAGGCTGAGTGAGACACGAGGATATACTATATCTCTGTCTTCTACCTCTGCTGTTCCTTCCGAGCAGGCTGAGTGAGGTGTAGATCAGACACGTGGATATACTCTATCTCTGTCTTCTACCTCTGCTCTTCCTTCTGAGCAGGCTGAGTGAGACACGTGGATATACTCTATCTCTATCTTCTACCTCTGCTGTTCCTTCTGAGCAGGCTGAGTGAGACACGTGGATATACTCTATCTTTGTCTTCTGCCTCTGCTGTTCCTTCTGAGCAGGCTGAGTGAGGTGTAGATCAGACACGTGGATATACTCTATCTCTGTCTTCTACCTCTGCTGTTCATTCTGAGCAGGCTGAGTGAGACACGTGGATATACTCCATCTCTGTCTTCTACCTCTGCTGTTCCTTCTGAGCAGGCTGAGTGAGGTGTATATCAGACACGTGGATATACTCTATCTCTGTCTTCTACCTCTGCTGTTCCTTCTGATCAGGCTGAGTGAGACACTTGGATATACTCTATCTCTGTCTTCTACCTCTGCTGTTCCTTCTGAGCAGGCTGAGTGAGGTGTAGATCAGACACGTGGATATACTCTATCTCTGTATTCTACCTCTGCTGTTCCTTCTGAGCAGGCTGAGAGAGACACGTGGATATACTCTATCTCTGTCTTCTACTTCTGCTGTTCCTTCTGAGCAGGCTAAGTGAGACACGTGGATATACTCTATCTCTGTCTTCTACCTCTGCTGTTCCTTCTGAGCAGGCTGAGTGAGACACGTGGATATACTCTATCTATGTCTCCTACCTCTGCTGTTCCTTCTGAGCAGGCTGAGTGAGGTGTAGATCAGACACGTGGATACACTCTATCGCTGTCTTCTACCTCTGCTGTTCCTTCTGAGCAGGCTGAGTGAGACACGAGGATATACTATATCTCTGTCTTCTACCTCTGCTGTTCCTTCCGAGCAGGCTGAGTGAGGTGTAGATCAGACACGTGGATATACTCTATCTCTGTCTTCTACCTCTGCTCTTCCTTCTGAGCAGGCTGAGTGAGACACGTGGATATACTCTATCTCTATCTTCTACCTCTGCTGTTCCTTCTGAGCAGGCTGAGTGAGACACGTGGATATACTCTATCTTTGTCTTCTGCCTCTGCTGTTCCTTCTGAGCAGGCTGAGTGAGGTGTAGATCAGACACGTGGATATACTCTATCTCTGTCTTCTACCTCTGCTGTTCATTCTGAGCAGGCTGAGTGAGACACGTGGATATACTCCATCTCTGTCTTCTACCTCTGCTGTTCCTTCTGAGCAGGCTGAGTGAGGTGTATATCAGACACGTGGATATACTCTATCTCTGTCTTCTACCTCTGCTGTTCCTTCTGATCAGGCTGAGTGAGACACTTGGATATACTCTATCTCTGTCTTCTACCTCTGCTGTTCCTTCCGAGCAGGCTGAGTGAGGTGTAGATCAGACACGTGGATATACTCTATCTCTGTCTTCTACCTCTGCTCTTCCTTCTGAGCAGGCTGAGTGAGACACGTGGATATACTCTATTTCTATCTTCTACCTCTGCTGTTCCTTCTGAGCAGGCTGAGTGAGACACGTGGATATACTCTATCTCTGTCTTCTGCCTCTGCTGTTCCTTCTGAGCAGGCTGAGTGAGGTGTAGATCAGACACGTGGATATACTCTATCTCTGTCTTCTACCTCTGCTGTTCATTCTGAGCAGGCTGAGTGAGACACGTGGATATACTCTATCTCTGTCTTCTACCTCTGCTGTTCCTTCTGAGCAGGCTGAGTGAGGTGTAGATCAGACAAGTGGATATACTCTATCTCTGTCTTCTACCTCTGCTGTTCCTTCTGAGCAGGCTGATTGAAGTGTAGATCAGACACGTGGATATACTCTATCTCTGTCTTCTACCTCTGCTGTTCCTTCTGATCAGGCTGAGTGAGACACTTGGATATACTCTATCTCTGTCTTCTACCTCTGCTGTTCCTTCTGAGCAGGCTGAGTGAGGTGTAGATCAGACACGTGTATATACTCTATCTCTGTCTTCTACCTCTGCTGTTCCTTCTGAGCAGGCTGAGTGAGACACGTGGATATACTCTATCTCTGTCTTCTACTTCTGCTGTTCCTTCTGAGCAGGCTAAGTGAGACACGTGGATATACTCTATCTCTGTCTTCTACCTCTGCTGTTCCTTCTGAACAGGCTGAGTGAGGTGTAGATCAGAAACGTGGATATACTCTATCTCTGTCTTCTACCTCTGCTGTTCCTTATGAGCAGGCTGAGTGAGACACGTGGATATACTCTATCTCTGTCTTGTACCTCTGTTGTTCCTTCTGAGCAGGCAGAGTGAGGTGTCGATCAGACACGTGGATATACTCTATCTCTGTCTTCTACCTCTGCTGTTTCTTCTGAGCAGGATGAGTGAGACACGTGGATATACTCTATCTCTGTCTTCTACCTCTGCTGTTCCTTCTGAGCAGGCTGAGTGAGACACGTGGATATACTCTATCTATGTCTCCTACCTCTGCTGTTCCTTCTGAGCAGGCTGAGTGAGGTGTAGATCAGACACGTGGATACACTCTATCGCTGTCTTCTACCTCTGCTGTTCCTTCTGAGCAGGCTGAGTGAGACACGAGGATATACTATATCTCTGTCTTCTACCTCTGCTGTTCCTTCCGAGCAGGCTGAGTGAGGTGTAGATCAGACACGTGGATATACTCTATCTCTGTCTTCTACCTCTGCTCTTCCTTCTGAGCAGGCTGAGTGAGACACGTGGATATACTCTATCTCTATCTTCTACCTCTGCTGTTCCTTCTGAGCAGGCTGAGTGAGACACGTGGATATACTCTATCTTTGTCTTCTGCCTCTGCTGTTCCTTCTGAGCAGGCTGAGTGAGGTGTAGATCAGACACGTGGATATACTCTATCTCTGCCTTCTACCTCTGCTGTTCATTCTGAGCAGGCTGAGTGAGACACGTGGATATACTCCATCTCTGTCTTCTACCTCTGCTGTTCCTTCTGAGCAGGCTGAGTGAGGTGTATATCAGACACGTGGATATACTCTATCTCTGTCTTCTACCTCTGCTGTTCCTTCTGATCAGGCTGAGTGAGACACTTGGATATACTCTATCTCTGTCTTCTACCTCTGCTGTTCCTTCTGAGCAGGCTGAGTGAGGTGTAGATCAGACACGTGGATATACTCTATCTCTGTATTCTACCTCTGCTGTTCCTTCTGAGCAGGCTGAGAGAGACACGTGGATATACTCTATCTCTGTCTTCTACTTCTGCTGTTCCTTCTGAGCAGGCTAAGTGAGACACGTGGATATACTCTATCTCTGTCTTCTACCTCTGCTGTTCCTTCTGATCAGGCTGAGTGAGACACTTGGATATACTCTATCTCTGTCTTCTACCTCTGCTGTTCCTTCTGAGCAGGCTGAGTGAGGTGTAGATCAGACACGTGTATATACTCTATCTCTGTCTTCTACCTCTGCTGTTCATTCTGAGCAGGCTGAGTGAGACAAGTGGATATACTCTATCTCTGTCTTTTACTTCTGCTGTTCCTTCTGAGCAGGCTAAGTGAGACACGTGGATATACTCTATCTCTGTCTTCTACCTCTGCTGTTCCTTCTGAGCAGGCTGATTGAGGTGTAGATCAGACACGTGGATATACTCTATCTCTGTCTTCTACCTCTGCTGTTCCTTCTGATCAGGCTGAGTGAGACACTTGGATATACTCTATCTCTGTCTTCTACCTCTGCTGTTCCTTCTGAGCAGGCTGAGTGAGGTGTAGATCAGACACGTGTATATACTCTATCTCTGTCTTCTACCTCTGCTGTTCCTTCTGAGCAGGCTGAGTGAGACACGTGGATATACTCTATCTCTGTCTTCTACTTCTGCTGTTCCTTCTGAGCAGGCTAAGTGAGACACGTGGATATACTCTATCTCTGTCTTCTACCTCTGCTGTTCCTTCTGAACAGGCTGAGTGAGGTGTAGATCAGAAACGTGGATATACTCTATCTCTGTCTTCTACCTCTGCTGTTCCTTCTGAGCAGGCTGAGTGAGACACGTGGATATACTCTATCTCTGTCTTGTACCTCTGTTGTTCCTTCTGAGCAGGCAGAGTGAGGTGTCGATCAGACACGTGGATATACTCTATCTCTGTATTCTACCTCTGCTGTTTCTTCTGAGCAGGCTGAGTGAGACACGTGGATATACTCTATCTCTGTCTTCTACTTCTGCTGTTCCTTCTGAGCAGGCTAAGTGAGACACTTGGATATACTCTATCTCTGTCTTCTACCTCTGCTGTTCCTTCTGAACAGGCTGAGTGAGGTGTAGATCAGAATCGTGGATATACTCTATCTCTGTCTTCTACCTCTGCTGTTCCTTCTGAGCAGGCTGAGTGAGACACGTGGATATACTCTATCTCTGTCTTGTACCTCTGTTGTTCTTTCTGAGCAGGCAGAGTGAGGTGTCGATCAGACACGTGGATATACTCTATCTCTGTCTTCTACCTCTGCTGTTCCTTCTGAGCAGGCTGAGTGAGACACGTGGATATACTCTATCTATGTCTCCTACCTCTGCTGTTCCTTCTGAGCAGGCTGAGTGAGGTGTAGATCAGACACGTGGATACACTCTATCGCTGTCTTCTACCTCTGCTGTTCCTTCTGAGCAGGCTGAGTGAGACACGAGGATATACTATATCTCTGTCTTCTACCTCTGCTGTTCCTTCCGAGCAGGCTGAGTGAGGTGTAGATCAGACACGTGGATATACTCTATCTCTGTCTTCTACCTCTGCTCTTCCTTCTGAGCAGGCTGAGTGAGACACGTGGATATACTCTATCTCTATCTTCTACCTCTGCTGTTCCTTCTGAGCAGGCTGAGTGAGACACGTGGATATACTCTATCTTTGTCTTCTGCCTCTGCTGTTCCTTCTGAGCAGGCTGAGTGAGGTGTAGATCAGACACGTGGATATACTCTATCTCTGTCTTCTACCTCTGCTGTTCATTCTGAGCAGGCTGAGTGAGACACGTGGATATACTCCATCTCTGTCTTCTACCTCTGCTGTTCCTTCTGAGCAGGCTGAGTGAGGTGTATATCAGACACGTGGATATACTCTATCTCTGTCTTCTACCTCTGCTGTTCCTTCTGATCAGGCTGAGTGAGACACTTGGATATACTCTATCTCTGTCTTCTACCTCTGCTGTTCCTTCCGAGCAGGCTGAGTGAGGTGTAGATCAGACACGTGGATATACTCTATCTCTGTCTTCTACCTCTGCTCTTCCTTCTGAGCAGGCTGAGTGAGACACGTGGATATACTCTATTTCTATCTTCTACCTCTGCTGTTCCTTCTGAGCAGGCTGAGTGAGACACGTGGATATACTCTATCTCTGTCTTCTGCCTCTGCTGTTCCTTCTGAGCAGGCTGAGTGAGGTGTAGATCAGACACGTGGATATACTCTATCTCTGTCTTCTACCTCTGCTGTTCATTCTGAGCAGGCTGAGTGAGACACGTGGATATACTCTATCTCTGTCTTCTACCTCTGCTGTTCCTTCTGAGCAGGCTGAGTGAGGTGTAGATCAGACAAGTGGATATACTCTATCTCTGTCTTCTACCTCTGCTGTTCCTTCTGAGCAGGCTGATTGAAGTGTAGATCAGACACGTGGATATACTCTATCTCTGTCTTCTACCTCTGCTGTTCCTTCTGATCAGGCTGAGTGAGACACTTGGATATACTCTATCTCTGTCTTCTACCTCTGCTGTTCCTTCTGAGCAGGCTGAGTGAGGTGTAGATCAGACACGTGTATATACTCTATCTCTGTCTTCTACCTCTGCTGTTCCTTCTGAGCAGGCTGAGTGAGACACGTGGATATACTCTATCTCTGTCTTCTACTTCTGCTGTTCCTTCTGAGCAGGCTAAGTGAGACACGTGGATATACTCTATCTCTGTCTTCTACCTCTGCTGTTCCTTCTGAACAGGCTGAGTGAGGTGTAGATCAGAAACGTGGATATACTCTATCTCTGTCTTCTACCTCTGCTGTTCCTTATGAGCAGGCTGAGTGAGACACGTGGATATACTCTATCTCTGTCTTGTACCTCTGTTGTTCCTTCTGAGCAGGCAGAGTGAGGTGTCGATCAGACACGTGGATATACTCTATCTCTGTCTTCTACCTCTGCTGTTTCTTCTGAGCAGGATGAGTGAGACACGTGGATATACTCTATCTCTGTCTTCTACCTCTGCTGTTCCTTCTGAGCAGGCTGAGTGAGACACGTGGATATACTCTATCTATGTCTCCTACCTCTGCTGTTCCTTCTGAGCAGGCTGAGTGAGGTGTAGATCAGACACGTGGATACACTCTATCGCTGTCTTCTACCTCTGCTGTTCCTTCTGAGCAGGCTGAGTGAGACACGAGGATATACTATATCTCTGTCTTCTACCTCTGCTGTTCCTTCCGAGCAGGCTGAGTGAGGTGTAGATCAGACACGTGGATATACTCTATCTCTGTCTTCTACCTCTGCTCTTCCTTCTGAGCAGGCTGAGTGAGACACGTGGATATACTCTATCTCTATCTTCTACCTCTGCTGTTCCTTCTGAGCAGGCTGAGTGAGACACGTGGATATACTCTATCTTTGTCTTCTGCCTCTGCTGTTCCTTCTGAGCAGGCTGAGTGAGGTGTAGATCAGACACGTGGATATACTCTATCTCTGTCTTCTACCTCTGCTGTTCATTCTGAGCAGGCTGAGTGAGACACGTGGATATACTCCATCTCTGTCTTCTACCTCTGCTGTTCCTTCTGAGCAGGCTGAGTGAGGTGTATATCAGACACGTGGATATACTCTATCTCTGTCTTCTACCTCTGCTGTTCCTTCTGATCAGGCTGAGTGAGACACTTGGATATACTCTATCTCTGTCTTCTACCTCTGCTGTTCCTTCTGAGCAGGCTGAGTGAGGTGTAGATCAGACACGTGGATATACTCTATCTCTGTATTCTACCTCTGCTGTTCCTTCTGAGCAGGCTGAGAGAGACACGTGGATATACTCTATCTCTGTCTTCTACTTCTGCTGTTCCTTCTGAGCAGGCTAAGTGAGACACGTGGATATACTCTATCTCTGTCTTCTACCTCTGCTGTTCCTTCTGATCAGGCTGAGTGAGACACTTGGATATACTCTATCTCTGTCTTCTACCTCTGCTGTTCCTTCTGAGCAGGCTGAGTGAGGTGTAGATCAGACACGTGTATATACTCTATCTCTGTCTTCTACCTCTGCTGTTCATTCTGAGCAGGCTGAGTGAGACAAGTGGATATACTCTATCTCTGTCTTTTACTTCTGCTGTTCCTTCTGAGCAGGCTAAGTGAGACACGTGGATATACTCTATCTCTGTCTTCTACCTCTGCTGTTCCTTCTGAGCAGGCTGAGTGAGGTGTAGATCAGACACGTGGATATACTCTATCTCTGTCTTCTACCTCTGCTGTTCATTCTGAGCAGGCTGAGTGAGACACGTGGATATACTCTATCTCTGTCTTCTACCTCTGCTGTTCCTTCTGAGCAGGCTGAGTGAGGTGTAGATCAGACAAGTGGATATACTCTATCTCTGTCTTCTACCTCTGCTGTTCCTTCTGAGCAGGCTGATTGAGGTGTAGATCAGACACGTGGATATACTCTATCTCTGTCTTCTACCTCTGCTGTTCCTTCTGATCAGGCTGAGTGAGACACTTGGATATACTCTATCTCTGTCTTCTACCTCTGCTGTTCCTTCTGAGCAGGCTGAGTGAGGTGTAGATCAGACACGTGTATATACTCTATCTCTGTCTTCTACCTCTGCTGTTCCTTCTGAGCAGGCTGAGTGAGACACGTGGATATACTCTATCTCTGTCTTCTACTTCTGCTGTTCCTTCTGAGCAGGCTAAGTGAGACACGTGGATATACTCTATCTCTGTCTTCTACCTCTGCTGTTCCTTCTGAACAGGCTGAGTGAGGTGTAGATCAGAAACGTGGATATACTCTATCTCTGTCTTCTACCTCTGCTGTTCCTTCTGAGCAGGCTGAGTGAGACACGTGGATATACTCTATCTCTGTCTTGTACCTCTGTTGTTCCTTCTGAGCAGGCAGAGTGAGGTGTCGATCAGACACGTGGATATACTCTATCTCTGTCTTCTACCTCTGCTGTTTCTTCTGAGCAGGCTGAGTGAGACACGTGGATATACTCTATCTCTGTCTTCTACTTCTGCTGTTCCTTCTGAGCAGGCTAAGTGAGACACGTGGATATACTCTATCTCTGTCTTCTACCTCTGCTGTTCCTTCTGAACAGGCTGAGTGAGGTGTAGATCAGAAACGTGGATATACTCTATCTCTGTCTTCTACCTCTGCTGTTCCTTCTGAGCAGGCTGAGTGAGACACGTGGATATACTCTATCTCTGTCTTGTACCTCTGTTGTTCTTTCTGAGCAGGCAGAGTGAGGTGTCGATCAGACACGTGGATATACTCTATCTCTGTCTTCTACCTCTGCTGTTCCTTCTGAGCAGGCTGAGTGAGACACGTGGATATACTCTATCTATGTCTCCTACCTCTGCTGTTCCTTCTGAGCAGGCTGAGTGAGGTGTAGATCAGACACGTGGATACACTCTATCGCTGTCTTCTACCTCTGCTGTTCCTTCTGAGCAGGCTGAGTGAGACACGAGGATATACTATATCTCTGTCTTCTACCTCTGCTGTTCCTTCCGAGCAGGCTGAGTGAGGTGTAGATCAGACACGTGGATATACTCTATCTCTGTCTTCTACCTCTGCTCTTCCTTCTGAGCAGGCTGAGTGAGACACGTGGATATACTCTATCTCTATCTTCTACCTCTGCTGTTCCTTCTGAGCAGGCTGAGTGAGACACGTGGATATACTCTATCTTTGTCTTCTGCCTCTGCTGTTCCTTCTGAGCAGGCTGAGTGAGGTGTAGATCAGACACGTGGATATACTCTATCTCTGTCTTCTACCTCTGCTGTTCATTCTGAGCAGGCTGAGTGAGACACGTGGATATACTCCATCTCTGTCTTCTACCTCTGCTGTTCCTTCTGAGCAGGCTGAGTGAGGTGTATATCAGACACGTGGATATACTCTATCTCTGTCTTCTACCTCTGCTGTTCCTTCTGATCAGGCTGAGTGAGACACTTGGATATACTCTATCTCTGTCTTCTACCTCTGCTGTTCCTTTTGAGCAGGCTGAGTGAGGTGTAGATCAGACACGTGGATATACTCTATCTCTGTATTCTACCTCTGCTGTTCCTTCTGAGCAGGCTGAGAGAGACACGTGGATATACTCTATCTCTGTCTTCTACTTCTGCTGTTCCTTCTGAGCAGGCTAAGTGAGACACGTGAATATACTCTATCTCTGTCTTCTACCTCTGCTGTTCCTTCTGAGCAGGCTGAGTGAGACACGTGGATATACTCTATCTCTGTTTTCTACTTCTGCTGTTCCTTCTGAGCAGGCTAAGTGAGACACGTGGATATACTCTATCTCTGTCTTCTACCTCTGCTGTTCCTTCTGAACAGGCTGAGTGAGGTGTAGATCAGAAACGTGGATATACTCTATCTCTGTCTTCTACCTCTGCTGTTCCTTCTGAGCAGGCTGAGTGAGACACGTGGATATACTCTATCTCTGTCTTGTACCTCTGTTGTTCCTTCTGAGCAGGCAGAGTGAGGTGTCGATCAGACACGTGGATATACTCTATCTCTGTCTTCTACCTCTGCTGTTTCTTCTGAGCAGGCTGAGTGAGACACGTGGATATACTCTATCTCTGTCTTCTACTTCTGCTGTTCCTTCTGAGCAGGCTAAGTGAGACACGTGGATATACTCTATCTCTGTCTTCTACCTCTGCTGTTCCTTCTGAACAGGCTGAGTGAGGTGTAGATCAGAAACGTGGATATACTCTATCTCTGTCTTCTACCTCTGCTGTTCCTTCTGAGCAGGCTGAGTGAGACACGTGGATATACTCTATCTCTGTCTTGTACCTCTGTTGTTCTTTCTGAGCAGGCAGAGTGAGGTGTCGATCAGACACGTGGATATACTCTATCTCTGTCTTCTACCTCTGCTGTTCCTTCTGAGCAGGCTGAGTGAGACACGTGGATATACTCTATCTATGTCTCCTACCTCTGCTGTTCCTTCTGAGCAGGCTGAGTGAGGTGTAGATCAGACACGTGGATACACTCTATCGCTGTCTTCTACCTATGCTGTTCCTTCTGAGCAGGCTGAGTGAGACACGAGGATATACTATATCTCTGTCTTCTACCTCTGCTGTTCCTTCTGAGCAGGCTGAGTGAGGTGTAGATCAGACACGTGGATATACTCTATCTCTGTCTTCTACCTCTGCTCTTCCTTCTGAGCAGGCTGAGTGAGACACGTGGATATACTCTATCTCTATCTTCTACCTCTGCTGTTCCTTCTGAGCAGGCTGAGTGAGACACGTGGATATACTCTATCTTTGTCTTCTGCCTCTGCTGTTCCTTCTGAGCAGGCTGAGTGAGGTGTAGATCAGACACGTGGATATACTCTATCTCTGTCTTCTACCTCTGCTGTTCATTCTGAGCAGGCTGAGTGAGACACGTGGATATACTCCATCTCTGTCTTCTACCTCTGCTGTTCCTTCTGAGCAGGCTGAGTGAGGTGTATATCAGACACGTGGATATACTCTATCTCTGTCTTCTACCTCTGCTGTTCCTTCTGATCAGGCTGAGTGAGACACTTGGATATACTCTATCTCTGTCTTCTACCTCTGCTGTTCCTTCTGAGCAGGCTGAGTGAGGTGTAGATCAGACACGTGGATATACTCTATCTCTGTATTCTACCTCTGCTGTTCCTTCTGAGCAGGCTGAGAGAGACACGTGGATATACTCTATCTCTGTCTTCTACTTCTGCTGTTCCTTCTGAGCAGGCTAAGTGAGACACGTGAATATACTCTATCTCTGTCTTCTACCTCTGCTGTTCCTTCCGAGCAGGCTGAGTGAGGTGTAGATCAGACACGTGGATATACTCTATCTCTGTCTTCTACCTCTGCTCTTCCTTCTGAGCAGGCTGAGTGAGACACGTGGATATACTCTATCTCTATCTTCTACCTCTGCTGTTCCTTCTGAGCAGGCTGAGTGAGACACGTGGATATACTCTATCTTTGTCTTCTGCCTCTGCTGTTCCTTCTGAGCAGGCTGAGTGAGGTGTAGATCAGACACGTGGATATACTCTATCTCTGTCTTCTACCTCTGCTGTTCATTCTGAGCAGGCTGAGTGAGACACGTGGATATACTCCATCTCTGTCTTCTACCTCTGCTGTTCCTTCTGAGCAGGCTGAGTGAGGTGTATATCAGACACGTGGATATACTCTATCTCTGTCTTCTACCTCTGCTGTTCCTTCTGATCAGGCTGAGTGAGACACTTGGATATACTCTATCTCTGTCTTCTACCTCTGCTGTTCCTTTTGAGCAGGCTGAGTGAGGTGTAGATCAGACACGTGGATATACTCTATCTCTGTATTCTACCTCTGCTGTTCCTTCTGAGCAGGCTGAGAGAGACACGTGGATATACTCTATCTCTGTCTTCTACTTCTGCTGTTCCTTCTGAGCAGGCTAAGTGAGACACGTGGATATACTCTATCTCTGTCTTCTACCTCTGCTGTTCCTTCTGATCAGGCTGAGTGAGACACTTGGATATACTCTATCTCTGTCTTCTACCTCTGCTGTTCCTTCTGAGCAGGCTGAGTGAGGTGTAGATCAGACACGTGGTTATACTCTATCTCTGTCTTCTACCTCTGCTGTTCATTCTGAGCAGGCTGAGTGAGACAAGTGGATATACTCTATCTCTGTCTTTTACTTCTGCTGTTCCTTCTGAGCAGGCTAAGTGAGACACGTGGATATACTCTATCTCTGTCTTCTACCTCTGCTGTTCCTTCTGAGCAGGCTGAGTGAGGTGTAGATCAGACACGTGGATATACTCTATCTCTGTCTTCTACCTCTGCTGTTCATTCTGAGCAGGCTGAGTGAGACACGTGGATATACTCTATCTCTGTCTTCTACCTCTGCTGTTCCTTCTGAGCAGGCTGAGTGAGGTGTAGATCAGACAAGTGGATATACTCTATCTCTGTCTTCTACCTCTGCTGTTCCTTCTGAGCAGGCTGATTGAGGTGTAGATCAGACACGTGGATATACTCTATCTCTGTCTTCTACCTCTGCTGTTCCTTCTGATCAGGCTGAGTGAGACACTTGGATATACTCTATCTCTGTCTTCTACCTCTGCTGTTCCTTCTGAGCAGGCTGAGTGAGGTGTAGATCAGACACGTGTATATACTCTATCTCTGTCTTCTACCTCTGCTGTTCCTTCTGAGCAGGCTGAGTGAGACACGTGGATATACTCTATCTCTGTCTTCTACTTCTGCTGTTCCTTCTGAGCAGGCTAAGTGAGACACGTGGATATACTCTATCTCTGTCTTCTACCTCTGCTGTTCCTTCTGAACAGGCTGAGTGAGGTGTAGATCAGGAACGTGGATATACTCTATCTCTGTCTTCTACCTCTGCTGTTCCTTCTGAGCAGGCTGAGTGAGACACGTGGATATACTCTATCTCTGTCTTGTACCTCTGTTGTTCCTTCTGAGCAGGCAGAGTGAGGTGTCGATCAGACACGTGGATATACTCTATCTCTGTCTTCTACCTCTGCTGTTTCTTCTGAGCAGGCTGAGTGAGACACGTGGATATACTATATCTCTGTCTTCTACTTCTGCTGTTCCTTCTGAGCAGGCTAAGTGAGACACGTGGATATACTCTATCTCTGTCTTCTACCTCTGCTGTTCCTTCTGAACAGGCTGAGTGAGGTGTAGATCAGAATCGTGGATATACTCTATCTCTGTCTTCTACCTCTGCTGTTCCTTCTGAGCAGGCTGAGTGAGACACGTGGATATACTCTATCTCTGTCTTGTACCTCTGTTGTTCTTTCTGAGCAGGCAGAGTGAGGTGTCGATCAGACACGTGGATATACTCTATCTCTGTTTTCTACCTCTGCTGTTCCTTCTGAGCAGGCTGAGTGAGACACGTGGATATACTCTATCTATGTCTCCTACCTCTGCTGTTCCTTCTGAGCAGGCTGAGTGAGGTGTAGATCAGACACGTGGATACACTCTATCGCTGTCTTCTACCTCTGCTGTTCCTTCTGAGCAGGCTGAGTGAGACACGAGGATATACTATATCTCTGTCTTCTACCTCTGCTGTTCCTTCCGAGCAGGCTGAGTGAGGTGTAGATCAGACACGTGGATATACTCTATCTCTGTCTTCTACCTCTGCTCTTCCTTCTGAGCAGGCTGAGTGAGACACGTGGATATACTCTATCTCTATCTTCTACCTCTGCTGTTCCTTCTGAGCAGGCTGAGTGAGACACGTGGATATACTCTATCTTTGTCTTCTGCCTCTGCTGTTCCTTCTGAGCAGGCTGAGTGAGGTGTAGATCAGACACGTGGATATACTCTATCTCTGTCTTCTACCTCTGCTGTTCATTCTGAGCAGGCTGAGTGAGACACGTGGATATACTCCATCTCTGTCTTCTACCTCTGCTGTTCCTTCTGAGCAGGCTGAGTGAGGTGTATATCAGACACGTGGATATACTCTATCTCTGTCTTCTACCTCTGCTGTTCCTTCTGATCAGGCTGAGTGAGACACTTGGATATACTCTATCTCTGTCTTCTACCTCTGCTGTTCCTTCTGAGCAGGCTGAGTGAGGTGTAGATCAGACACGTGGATATACTCTATCTCTGTATTCTACCTCTGCTGTTCCTTCTGAGCAGGCTGAGAGAGACACGTGGATATACTCTATCTCTGTCTTCTACTTCTGCTGTTCCTTCTGAGCAGGCTAAGTGAGACACGTGGATATACTCTATCTCTGTCTTCTACCTCTGCTGTTCCTTCTGATCAGGCTGAGTGAGACACTTGGATATACTCTATCTCTGTCTTCTACCTCTGCTGTTCCTTCTGAGCAGGCTGAGTGAGGTGTAGATCAGACACGTGTATATACTCTATCTCTGTCTTCTACCTCTGCTGTTCATTCTGAGCAGGCTGAGTGAGACAAGTGGATATACTCTATCTCTGTCTTTTACTTCTGCTGTTCCTTCTGAGCAGGCTAAGTGAGACACGTGGATATACTCTATCTCTGTCTTCTACCTCTGCTGTTCCTTCTGAACAGGCTGAGTGAGGTGTAGATCAGAAACGTGGATATACTCTATCTCTGTCTTCTACCTCTGCTGTTTCTTCTGAGCAGGCTGAGTGAGACACGTGGATATACTCTATCTCTGTCTTCTACCTCTGCTGTTCCTTCTGAGCAGGCTGAGTGAGACACGTGGATATACTCTTTCTCTGTCTTCTACCTCTGCTGTTCCTTCTGAGCAGGCTGAGTGAGGTGTAGATCAGACACGTGGATATACTCTATCTCTGTCTTCTACCTCTGCTGTTCATTCTGAGCAGGCTGAGTGAGACACGTAGATATACTCTATCTCTGTCTTCTACCTCTGCTGTTCCTTCTGAGCAGGCTGAGTGAGGTGTAGATCAGACACGTGGATATACTCTATCTCTGTATTCTACCTCTGCTGTTCCTTCTGAGCAGGCTGAGAGAGACACGTGGATATACTCTATCTCTGTCTTCTACTTCTGCTGTTCCTTCTGAGCAGGCTAAGTGAGACACGTGGATATACTCTATCTCTGTCTTCTACCTCTGCTGTTCCTTCTGATCAGGCTGAGTGAGACACTTGGATATACTCTATCTCTGTCTTCTACCTCTGCTGTTTCTTCTGAGCAGGCTGAGTGAGGTGTAGATCAGACACGTGTATATACTCTATCTCTGTCTTCTACCTCTGCTGTTCATTCTGAGCAGGCTGAGTGAGACAAGTGGATATACTCTATCTCTGTCTTTTACTTCTGCTGTTCCTTCTGAGCAGGCTAAGTGAGACACGTGGATATACTCTATCTCTGTCTTCTACCTCTGCTGTTCCTTCTGAACAGGCTGAGTGAGGTGTAGATCAGAAACGTGGATATACTCTATCTCTGTCTTCTACCTCTGCTGTTTCTTCTGAGCAGGCTGAGTGAGACACGTGGATATACTCTATCTCTGTCTTCTACCTCTGCTGTTCCTTCTGAGCAGGCTGAGTGAGACACGTGGATATACTCTTTCTCTGTCTTCTACCTCTGCTGTTCCTTCTGAGCAGGCTGAGTGAGGTGTAGATCAGACACGTGGATATACTCTATCTCTGTCTTCTACCTCTGCTGTTCATTCTGAGCAGGCTGAGTGAGACACGTAGATATACTCTATCTCTGTCTTCTACCTCTGCTGTTCCTTCTGAGCAGACTGAGTGAGGTGTAGATAAGACAAGTGGATATACTCTATCTCTGTCTTCTGCCTCTGCTGTTCCTTCTGAGCAGGCTGAGTGAGGTGTAGATCAGACAGGTGTATATACTCTATCTCTGTCTTCTACCTCTGCTGTTCCTTCTGAGCAGGCTGAGTGAGACACGTGGATATACTATATCTCTGTCTTCTACCTCTGCTATTCCTTCTGAGCAGGCTGAGTGAGGTGTAGATCAGACACGTGGATATACTCTATCGCTGTCTTCTACCTCTGCTGTTCCTTCTGAGCAGGCTGAGTGAGACACGTGGATATACTATATCTCTGTCTTCTACCTCTGCTGTTCTTTCCGAGCAGGCTGAGTGAGGTGTAGATCAGACACGTGGATATACTCTATCTCTGTCTTCTACCTCTGCTCTTCCTTCTGAGCAGGCTGAGTGAGACACGTGGATATACTCTATCTCTATCTTCTACCTCTGCTGTTCCTTCTGAGCAGGCTGAGTGAGACACGTGGATATACTCTATCTCTGTCTTCTGCCTCTGCTGTTCCTTCTGAGCAGGCTGAGTGAGGTGTAGATCAGACACGTGGATATACTCTATCTCTGTCTTCTACCTCTGCTGTTCCTTCTGAGCAGGCTGAGTGAGGTGTAGATCAGACACGTGGATATACTCTATCTCTGTATTCTACCTCTGCTGTTCCTTCTGAGCAGGCTGAGAGAGACACGTGGATATACTCTATCTCTGTCTTCTACTTCTGCTGTTCCTTCTGAGCAGGCTAAGTGAGACACGTTGATATACTCTATCTCTGTCTTCTACCTCTGCTGTTCCTTCTGATCAGGCTGAGTGAGACACTTGGATATACTCTATCTCTGTCTTCTACCTCTGCTGTTCCTTCTGAGCAGGCTGAGTGAGGTGTAGATCAGACACGTGTATATACTCTATCTCTGTCTTCTACCTCTGCTGTTCATTCTGAGCAGGCTGAGTGAGACAAGTGGATATACTCTATCTCTGTCTTTTACTTCTGCTGTTCCTTCTGAGCAGGCTAAGTGAGACACGTGGATATACTCTATCTCTGTCTTCTACCTCTGCTGTTCCTTCTGAACAGGCTGAGTGAGGTGTAGATCAGAAACGTGGATATACTCTATCTCTGTCTTCTACCTCTGCTGTTTCTTCTGAGCAGGCTGAGTGAGACACGTGGATATACTCTATCTCTGTCTTCTACCTCTGCTGTTCCTTCTGAGCAGGCTGAGTGAGACACGTGGATATACTCTTTCTCTGTCTTCTACCTCTGCTGTTCCTTCTGAGCAGGCTGAGTGAGGTGTAGATCAGACACGTGGATATACTCTATCTCTGTCTTCTACCTCTGCTGTTCATTCTGAGCAGGCTGAGTGAGACACGTAGATATACTCTATCTCTGTCTTCTACCTCTGCTGTTCCTTCTGAGCAGGCTGAGTGAGGTGTAGATCAGACACGTGGATATACTCTATCTCTGTATTCTACCTCTGCTGTTCCTTCTGAGCAGGCTGAGAGAGACACGTGGATATACTCTATCTCTGTCTTCTACTTCTGCTGTTCCTTCTGAGCAGGCTAAGTGAGACACGTGGATATACTCTATCTCTGTCTTCTACCTCTGCTGTTCCTTCTGATCAGGCTGAGTGAGACACTTGGATATACTCTATCTCTGTCTTCTACCTCTGCTGTTCCTTCTGAACAGGCTGAGTGAGGTGTAGATCAGAAACGTGGATATACTCTATCTCTGTCTTCTACCTCTGCTGTTCCTTCTGAGCAGGCTGAGTGAGACACGTGGATATACTCTATCTCTGTCTTGTACCTCTGTTGTTCCTTCTGAGCAGGCAGAGTGAGGTGTCGATCAGACACGTGGATATACTCTATCTCTGTCTTCTACCTCTGCTGTTTCTTCTGAGCAGGCTGAGTGAGACACGTGGATATACTCTATCTCTGTCTTCTACTTCTGCTGTTCCTTCTGAGCAGGCTAAGTGAGACACGTGGATATACTCTATCTCTGTCTTCTACCTCTGCTGTTCCTTCTGAACAGGCTGAGTGAGGTGTAGATCAGAATCGTGGATATACTCTATCTCTGTCTTCTACCTCTGCTGTTCCTTCTGAGCAGGCTGAGTGAGACACGTGGATATACTCTATCTCTGTCTTGTACCTCTGTTGTTCTTTCTGAGCAGGCAGAGTGAGGTGTCGATCAGACACGTGAATATACTCTATCTCTGTCTTCTACCTCTGCTGTTCCTTCTGAGCAGGCTGAGTGAGACACGTGGATATACTCTATCTATGTCTCCTACCTCTGCTGTTCCTTCTGAGCAGGCTGAGTGAGGTGTAGATCAGACACGTGGATACACTCTATCGCTGTCTTCTACCTCTGCTGTTCCTTCTGAGCAGGCTGAGTGAGACACGAGGATATACTATATCTCTGTCTTCTACCTCTGCTGTTCCTTCCGAGCAGGCTGAGTGAGGTGTAGATCAGACACGTGGATATACTCTATCTCTGTCTTCTACATCTGCTCTTCCTTCTGAGCAGGCTGAGTGAGACACGTGGATATACTCTATCTCTATCTTCTACCTCTGCTGTTCCTTCTGAGCAGGCTGAGTGAGACACGTGGATATACTCTATCTTTGTCTTCTGCCTCTGCTGTTCCTTCTGAGCAGGCTGAGTGAGGTGTAGATCAGACACGTGGATATACTCTATCTCTGTCTTCTACCTCTGCTGTTCATTCTGAGCAGGCTGAGTGAGACACGTGGATATACTCCATCTCTTTCTTCTACCTCTGCTGTTCCTTCTGAGCAGGCTGAGTGAGGTGTATATCAGACACGTGGATATACTCTATCTCTGTCTTCTACCTCTGCTGTTCCTTCTGATCAGGCTGAGTGAGACACTTGGATATACTCTATCTCTGTCTTCTACCTCTGCTGTTCCTTCTGAGCAGGCTGAGTGAGGTGTAGATCAGACACGTGGATATACTCTATCTCTGTATTCTACCTCTGCTGTTCCTTCTGAGCAGGCTGAGAGAGACACGTGGATATACTCTATCTCTGTCTTCTACTTCTGCTGTTCCTTCTGAGCAGGCTAAGTGAGACACGTGGATATACTCTATCTCTGTCTTCTACCTCTGCTGTTCCTTCTGATCAGGCTGAGTGAGACACTTGGATATACTCTATCTCTGTCTTCTACCTCTGCTGTTCCTTCTGAGCAGGCTGAGTGAGGTGTAGATCAGACACGTGTATATACTCTATCTCTGTCTTCTACCTCTGCTGTTCATTCTGAGCAGGCTGAGTGAGACAAGTGGATATACTATATCTCTGTCTTCTACCTCTGCTGTTCTTTCCGAGCAGGCTGAGTGAGGTGTAGATCAGACACGTGGATATACTCTATCTCTGTCTTCTACCTCTGCTGTTCATTCTGAGCAGGCTGAGTGAGACACGTAGATATACTCTATCTCTGTCTTCTACCTCTGCTGTTCCTTCTGAGCAGACTGAGTGAGGTGTAGATAAGACAAGTGGATATACTCTATCTCTGTCTTCTGCCTCTGCTGTTCCTTCTGAGCAGGCTGAGTGAGGTGTAGATCAGACAGGTGTATATACTCTATCTCTGTCTTCTACCTCTGCTGTTCCTTCTGAGCAGGCTGAGTGAGACACGTGGATATACTATATCTCTGTCTTCTACCTCTGCTATTCCTTCTGAGCAGGCTGAGTGAGGTGTAGATCAGACACGTGGATATACTCTATCGCTGTCTTCTACCTCTGCTGTTCCTTCTGAGCAGGCTGAGTGAGACACGTGGATATACTATATCTCTGTCTTCTACCTCTGCTGTTCTTTCCGAGCAGGCTGAGTGAGGTGTAGATCAGACACGTGGATATACTCTATCTCTGTCTTCTACCTCTGCTCTTCCTTCTGAGCAGGCTGAGTGAGACACGTGGATATACTCTATCTCTATCTTCTACCTCTGCTGTTCCTTCTGAGCAGGCTGAGTGAGACACGTGGATATACTCTATCTCTGTCTTCTGCCTCTGCTGTTCCTTCTGAGCAGGCTGAGTGAGGTGTAGATCAGACACGTGGATATACTCTATCTCTGTCTTCTACCTCTGCTGTTCCTTCTGAGCAGGCTGAGTGAGGTGTAGATCAGACACGTGGATATACTCTATCTCTGTATTCTACCTCTGCTGTTCCTTCTGAGCAGGCTGAGAGAGACACGTGGATATACTCTATCTCTGTCTTCTACTTCTGCTGTTCCTTCTGAGCAGGCTAAGTGAGACACGTTGATATACTCTATCTCTGTCTTCTACCTCTGCTGTTCCTTCTGATCAGGCTGAGTGAGACACTTGGATATACTCTATCTCTGTCTTCTACCTCTGCTGTTCCTTCTGAGCAGGCTGAGTGAGGTGTAGATCAGACACGTGTATATACTCTATCTCTGTCTTCTACCTCTGCTGTTCATTCTGAGCAGGCTGAGTGAGACAAGTGGATATACTCTATCTCTGTCTTTTACTTCTGCTGTTCCTTCTGAGCAGGCTAAGTGAGACACGTGGATATACTCTATCTCTGTCTTCTACCTCTGCTGTTCCTTCTGAACAGGCTGAGTGAGGTGTAGATCAGAAACGTGGATATACTCTATCTCTGTCTTCTACCTCTGCTGTTTCTTCTGAGCAGGCTGAGTGAGACACGTGGATATACTCTATCTCTGTCTTCTACCTCTGCTGTTCCTTCTGAGCAGGCTGAGTGAGACACGTGGATATACTCTTTCTCTGTCTTCTACCTCTGCTGTTCCTTCTGAGCAGGCTGAGTGAGGTGTAGATCAGACACGTGGATATACTCTATCTCTGTATTCTACCTCTGCTGTTCATTCTGAGCAGGCTGAGTGAGACACGTAGATATACTCTATCTCTGTCTTCTACCTCTGCTGTTCCTTCTGAGCAGGCTGAGTGAGGTGTAGATCAGACACGTGGATATACTCTATCTCTGTATTCTACCTCTGCTGTTCCTTCTGAGCAGGCTGAGAGAGACACGTGGATATACTCTATCTCTGTCTTCTACTTCTGCTGTTCCTTCTGAGCAGGCTAAGTGAGACACGTGGATATACTCTATCTCTGTCTTCTACCTCTGCTGTTCCTTCTGATCAGGCTGAGTGAGACACTTGGATATACTCTATCTCTGTCTTCTACCTCTGCTGTTCCTTCTGAACAGGCTGAGTGAGGTGTAGATCAGAAACGTGGATATACTCTATCTCTGTCTTCTACCTCTGCTGTTCCTTCTGAGCAGGCTGAGTGAGACACGTGGATATACTCTATCTCTGTCTTGTACCTCTGTTGTTCCTTCTGAGCAGGCAGAGTGAGGTGTCGATCAGACACGTGGATATACTCTATCTCTGTCTTCTACCTCTGCTGTTTCTTCTGAGCAGGCTGAGTGAGACACGTGGATATACTCTATCTCTGTCTTCTACTTCTGCTGTTCCTTCTGAGCAGGCTAAGTGAGACACGTGGATATACTCTATCTCTGTCTTCTACCTCTGCTGTTCCTTCTGAACAGGCTGAGTGAGGTGTAGATCAGAATCGTGGATATACTCTATCTCTGTCTTCTACCTCTGCTGTTCCTTCTGAGCAGGCTGAGTGAGACACGTGGATATACTCTATCTCTGTCTTGTACCTCTGTTGTTCTTTCTGAGCAGGCAGAGTGAGGTGTCGATCAGACACGTGGATATACTCTATCTCTGTCTTCTACCTCTGCTGTTCCTTCTGAGCAGGCTGAGTGAGACACGTGGATATACTCTATCTATGTCTCCTACCTCTGCTGTTCCTTCTGAGCAGGCTGAGTGAGGTGTAGATCAGACACGTGGATACACTCTATCGCTGTCTTCTACCTCTGCTGTTCCTTCTGGGCAGGCTGAGTGAGACACGAGGATATACTATATCTCTGTCTTCTACCTCTGCTGTTCCTTCCGAGCAGGCTGAGTGAGGTGTAGATCAGACACGTGGATATACTCTATCTCTGTCTTCTACCTCTGCTCTTCCTTCTGAGCAGGCTGAGTGAGACACGTGGATATACTCTATCTCTATCTTCTACCTCTGCTGTTCCTTCTGAGCAGGCTGAGTGAGACACGTGGATATACTCTATCTTTGTCTTCTGCCTCTGCTGTTCCTTCTGAGCAGGCTGAGTGAGGTGTAGATCAGACACGTGGATATACTCTATCTCTGTCTTCTACCTCTGCTGTTCATTCTGAGCAGGCTGAGTGAGACACGTGGATATACTCCATCTCTTTCTTCTACCTCTGCTGTTCCTTCTGAGCAGGCTGAGTGAGGTGTATATCAGACACGTGGATATACTCTATCTCTGTCTTCTACCTCTGCTGTTCCTTCTGATCAGGCTGAGTGAGACACTTGGATATACTCTATCTCTGTCTTCTACCTCTGCTGTTCCTTCTGAGCAGGCTGAGTGAGGTGTAGATCAGACACGTGGATATACTCTATCTCTGTATTCTACCTCTGCTGTTCCTTCTGAGCAGGCTGAGAGAGACACGTGGATATACTCTATCTCTGTCTTCTACTTCTGCTGTTCCTTCTGAGCAGGCTAAGTGAGACACGTGGATATACTCTATCTCTGTCTTCTACCTCTGCTGTTCCTTCTGATCAGGCTGAGTGAGACACTTGGATATACTCTATCTCTGTCTTCTACCTCTGCTGTTCCTTCTGAGCAGGCTGAGTGAGGTGTAGATCAGACACGTGTATATACTCTATCTCTGTCTTCTACCTCTGCTGTTCATTCTGAGCAGGCTGAGTGAGACAAGTGGATATACTCTATCTCTGTCTTTTACTTCTGCTGTTCCTTCTGAGCAGGCTAAGTGAGACACGTGGATATACTCTATCTCTGTCTTCTACCTCTGCTGTTCCTTCTGAACAGGCTGAGTGAGGTGTAGATCAGAAACGTGGATATACTCTATCTCTGTCTTCTACCTCTGCTGTTTCTTCTGAGCAGGCTGAGTGAGACACGTGGATATACTCTATCTCTGTCTTCTACCTCTGCTGTTCCTTCTGAGCAGGCTGAGTGAGACACGTGGATATACTCTTTCTCTGTCTTCTACCTCTGCTGTTCCTTCTGAGCAGGCTGAGTGAGGTGTAGATCAGACACGTGGATATACTCTATCTCTGTCTTCTACCTCTGCTGTTCATTCTGAGCAGGCTGAGTGAGACACGTAGATATACTCTATCTCTGTCTTCTACCTCTGCTGTTCCTTCTGAGCAGGCTGAGTGAGGTGTAGATCAGACACGTGGATATACTCTATCTCTGTATTCTACCTCTGCTGTTCCTTCTGAGCAGGCTGAGAGAGACACGTGGATATACTCTATCTCTGTCTTCTACTTCTGCTGTTCCTTCTGAGCAGGCTAAGTGAGACACGTGGATATACTCTATCTCTGTCTTCTACCTCTGCTGTTCCTTCTGATCAGGCTGAGTGAGACACTTGGATATACTCTATCTCTGTCTTCTACCTCTGCTGTTCCTTCTGAGCAGGCTGAGTGAGGTGTAGATCAGACACGTGTATATACTCTATCTCTGTCTTCTACCTCTGCTGTTCATTCTGAGCAGGCTGAGTGAGACAAGTGGATATACTCTATCTCTGTCTTTTACTTCTGCTGTTCCTTCTGAGCAGGCTAAGTGAGACACGTGGATATACTCTATCTCTGTCTTCTACCTCTGCTGTTCCTTCTGAACAGGCTGAGTGAGGTGTAGATCAGAAACGTGGATATACTCTATCTCTGTCTTCTACCTCTGCTGTTTCTTCTGAGCAGGCTGAGTGAGACACGTGGATATACTCTATCTCTGTCTTCTACCTCTGCTGTTCCTTCTGAGCAGGCTGAGTGAGACACGTGGATATACTCTTTCTCTGTCTTCTACCTCTGCTGTTCCTTCTGAGCAGGCTGAGTGAGGTGTAGATCAGACACGTGGATATACTCTATCTCTGTCTTCTACCTCTGCTGTTCATTCTGAGCAGGCTGAGTGAGACACGTAGATATACTCTATCTCTGTCTTCTACCTCTGCTGTTCCTTCTGAGCAGACTGAGTGAGGTGTAGATAAGACAAGTGGATATACTCTATCTCTGTCTTCTGCCTCTGCTGTTCCTTCTGAGCAGGCTGAGTGAGGTGTAGATCAGACAGGTGTATATACTCTATCTCTGTCTTCTACCTCTGCTGTTCCTTCTGAGCAGGCTGAGTGAGACACGTGGATATACTATATCTCTGTCTTCTACCTCTGCTATTCCTTCTGAGCAGGCTGAGTGAGGTGTAGATCAGACACGTGGATATACTCTATCGCTGTCTTCTACCTCTGCTGTTCCTTCTGAGCAGGCTGAGTGAGACACGTGGATATACTATATCTCTGTCTTCTACCTCTGCTGTTCTTTCCGAGCAGGCTGAGTGAGGTGTAGATCAGACACGTGGATATACTCTATCTCTGTCTTCTACCTCTGCTCTTCCTTCTGAGCAGGCTGAGTGAGACACGTGGATATACTCTATCTCTATCTTCTACCTCTGCTGTTCCTTCTGAGCAGGCTGAGTGAGACACGTGGATATACTCTATCTCTGTCTTCTGCCTCTGCTGTTCCTTCTGAGCAGGCTGAGTGAGGTGTAGATCAGACACGTGGATATACTCTATCTCTGTCTTCTACCTCTGCTGTTCCTTCTGAGCAGGCTGAGTGAGGTGTAGATCAGACACGTGGATATACTCTATCTCTGTCTTCTACCTCTGCTGTTCCTTCTGAGCAGGCTGAGTGAGACACGTGGATATACTCTATCTCTGTCTTCTACTTCTGCTGTTCCTTCTGAGCAGGCTAAGTGAGACACGTGGATATACTCTATCTCTGTCTTCTACCTCTGCTGTTCCTTCTGAACAGGCTGAGTGAGGTGTAGATCAGAAACGTGGATATACTCTATCTCTGTCTTCTACCTCTGCTGTTCCTTCTGAGAAGTCTGAGTGAGACACGTGGATATACTCTATCTCTGTCTTCTACCTCTGCTGTTCCTTCTGAACAGGCTGAGTGAGGTGTAGATCAGAAACGTGGATATACTCTATCTCTGTCTTCTACCTCTGCTGTTCCTTCTGAACAGGCTGAGTGAGGTGTAGATCAGAAACGTGGATATACTCTATCTCTGTCTTCTACCTCTGCTGTTCCTTCTGAGCAGGCTGATTGAGACACGTGGATATACTCTATCTCTGTCTTGTACCTCTGTTGTTCCTTCTGAGCAGGCAGAGTGAGGTGTCGATCAGACACGTGGATATACTCTATCTCTGTCTTCTACCTCTGCTGTTTCTTCTGAGCAGGCTGAGTGAGACACGTGGATATACTCTATCTCTGTCTTCTACCTCTGCTGTTCCTTCTGAGCAGGCTGAGTGAGACACGTGGATATACTCTATCTATGTCTCCTACCTCTGCTGTTCCTTCTGAGCAGGCTGAGTGAGGTGTAGATCAGACACGTGGATACACTCTATCGCTGTCTTCTACCTCTGCTGTTCCTTCTGAGCAGGCTGAGTGAGACACGAGGATATACTATATCTCTGTCTTCTACCTCTGCTGTTCCTTCCGAGCAGGCTGAGTGAGGTGTAGATCAGACACGTGGATATACTCTATCTCTGTCTTCTACCTCTGCTCTTCCTTCTGAGCAGGCTGAGTGAGACACGTGGATATACTCTATCTCTATCTTCTACCTCTGCTGTTCCTTCTGAGCAGGCTGAGTGAGACACGTGGATATACTCTATCTTTGTCTTCTGCCTCTGCTGTTCCTTCTGAGCAGGCTGAGTGAGGTGTAGATCAGACACGTGGATATACTCTATCTCTGTCTTCTACCTCTGCTGTTCATTCTGAGCAGGCTGAGTGAGACACGTGGATATACTCCATCTCTGTCTTCTACCTCTGCTGTTCCTTCTGAGCAGGCTGAGTGAGGTGTATATCAGACACGTGGATATACTCTATCTCTGTCTTCTACCTCTGCTGTTCCTTCTGCTCAGGCTGAGTGAGACACTTGGATATACTCTATCTCTGTCTTCTACCTCTGCTGTTCCTTCTGAGCAGGCTGAGTGAGGTGTAGATCAGACACGTGGATATACTCTATCTCTGTATTCTACCTCTGCTGTTCCTTCTGAGCAGGCTGAGAGAGACACGTGGATATACTCTATCTCTGTCTTCTACTTCTGCTGTTCCTTCTGAGCAGGCTAAGTGAGACACGTGGATATACTCTATCTCTGTCTTCTACCTCTGCTGTTCCTTCTGATCAGGCTGAGTGAGACACTTGGATATACTCTATCTCTGTCTTCTACCTCTGCTGTTCCTTCCGAGCAGGCTGAGTGAGGTGTAGATCAGACACGTGGATATACTCTATCTCTGTCTTCTACCTCTGCTCTTCCTTCTGAGCAGGCTGAGTGAGACACGTGGATATACTCTATCTCTATCTTCTACCTCTGCTGTTCCTTCTGAGCAGGCTGAGTGAGACACGTGGATATACTCTATCTTTGTCTTCTGCCTCTGCTGTTCCTTCTGAGCAGGCTGAGTGAGGTGTAGATCAGACACGTGGATATACTCTATCTCTGTCTTCTACCTCTGCTGTTCATTCTGAGCAGGCTGAGTGAGACACGTGGATATACTCCATCTCTGTCTTCTACCTCTGCTGTTCCTTCTGAGCAGGCTGAGTGAGGTGTATATCAGACACGTGGATATACTCTATCTCTGTCTTCTACCTCTGCTGTTCCTTCTGATCAGGCTGAGTGAGACACTTGGATATACTCTATCTCTGTCTTCTACCTCTGCTGTTCCTTCTGAGCAGGCTGAGTGAGGTGTAGATCAGACACGTGGATATACTCTATCTCTGTATTCTACCTCTGCTGTTCCTTCTGAGCAGGCTGAGAGAGACACGTGGATATACTCTATCTCTGTCTTCTACTTCTGCTGTTCCTTCTGAGCAGGCTAAGTGAGACACGTGGATATACTCTATCTCTGTCTTCTACCTCTGCTGTTCCTTCTGATCAGGCTGAGTGAGACACTTGGATATACTCTATCTCTGTCTTCTACCTCTGCTGTTCCTTCTGAGCAGGCTGAGTGAGGTGTAGATCAGACACGTGTATATACTCTATCTCTGTCTTCTACCTCTGCTGTTCATTCTGAGCAGGCTGAGTGAGACAAGTGGATATACTCTATCTCTGTCTTTTACTTCTGCTGTTCCTTCTGAGCAGGCTAAGTGAGACACGTGGATATACTCTATCTCTGTCTTCTACCTCTGCTGTTCCTTCTGAACAGGCTGAGTGAGGTGTAGATCAGAAACGTGGATATACTCTATCTCTGTCTTCTACCTCTGCTGTTTCTTCTGAGCAGGCTGAGTGAGACACGTGGATATACTCTATCTCTGTCTTCTACCTCTGCTGTTCCTTCTGAGCAGGCTGAGTGAGACACGTGGATATACTCTTTCTCTGTCTTCTACCTCTGCTGTTCCTTCTGAGCAGGCTGAGTGAGGTGTAGATCAGACACGTGGATATACTCTATCTCTGTCTTCTACCTCTGCTGTTCATTCTGAGCAGGCTGAGTGAGACACGTAGATATACTCTATCTCTGTCTTCTACCTCTGCTGTTCCTTCTGAGCAGGCTGAGTGAGGTGTAGATCAGACACGTGGATATACTCTATCTCTGTATTCTACCTCTGCTGTTCCTTCTGAGCAGGCTGAGAGAGACACGTGGATATACTCTATCTCTGTCTTCTACTTCTGCTGTTCCTTCTGAGCAGGCTAAGTGAGACACGTGGATATACTCTATCTCTGTCTTCTACCTCTGCTGTTCCTTCTGATCAGGCTGAGTGAGACACTTGGATATACTCTATCTCTGTCTTCTACCTCTGCTGTTCCTTCCGAGCAGGCTGAGTGAGGTGTAGATCAGACACGTGGATATACTCTATCTCTGTCTTCTACCTCTGCTCTTCCTTCTGAGCAGGCTGAGTGAGACACGTGGATATACTCTATCTCTATCTTCTACCTCTGCTGTTCCTTCTGAGCAGGCTGAGTGAGACACGTGGATATACTCTATCTTTGTCTTCTGCCTCTGCTGTTCCTTCTGAGCAGGCTGAGTGAGGTGTAGATCAGACACGTGGATATACTCTATCTCTGTCTTCTACCTCTGCTGTTCATTCTGAGCAGGCTGAGTGAGACACGTGGATATACTCCATCTCTGTCTTCTACCTCTGCTGTTCCTTCTGAGCAGGCTGAGTGAGGTGTATATCAGACACGTGGATATACTCTATCTCTGTCTTCTACCTCTGCTGTTCCTTCTGATCAGGCTGAGTGAGACACTTGGATATACTCTATCTCTGTCTTCTACCTCTGCTGTTCCTTCTGAGCAGGCTGAGTGAGGTGTAGATCAGACACGTGGATATACTCTATCTCTGTATTCTACCTCTGCTGTTCCTTCTGAGCAGGCTGAGAGAGACACGTGGATATACTCTATCTCTGTCTTCTACTTCTGCTGTTCCTTCTGAGCAGGCTAAGTGAGACACGTGGATATACTCTATCTCTGTCTTCTACCTCTGCTGTTCCTTCTGATCAGGCTGAGTGAGACACTTGGATATACTCTATCTCTGTCTTCTACCTCTGCTGTTCCTTCTGAGCAGGCTGAGTGAGGTGTAGATCAGACACGTGTATATACTCTATCTCTGTCTTCTACCTCTGCTGTTCATTCTGAGCAGGCTGAGTGAGACAAGTGGATATACTCTATCTCTGTCTTTTACTTCTGCTGTTCCTTCTGAGCAGGCTAAGTGAGACACGTGGATATACTCTATCTCTGTCTTCTACCTCTGCTGTTCCTTCTGAACAGGCTGAGTGAGGTGTAGATCAGAAACGTGGATATACTCTATCTCTGTCTTCTACCTCTGCTGTTTCTTCTGAGCAGGCTGAGTGAGACACGTGGATATACTCTATCTCTGTCTTCTACCTCTGCTGTTCCTTCTGAGCAGGCTGAGTGAGACACGTGGATATACTCTTTCTCTGTCTTCTACCTCTGCTGTTCCTTCTGAGCAGGCTGAGTGAGGTGTAGATCAGACACGTGGATATACTCTATCTCTGTCTTCTACCTCTGCTGTTCATTCTGAGCAGGCTGAGTGAGACACGTAGATATACTCTATCTCTGTCTTCTACCTCTGCTGTTCCTTCTGAGCAGACTGAGTGAGGTGTAGATAAGACAAGTGGATATACTCTATCTCTGTCTTCTGCCTCTGCTGTTCCTTCTGAGCAGGCTGAGTGAGGTGTAGATCAGACAGGTGTATATACTCTATCTCTGTCTTCTACCTCTGCTGTTCCTTCTGAGCAGGCTGAGTGAGACACGTGGATATACTATATCTCTGTCTTCTACCTCTGCTATTCCTTCTGAGCAGGCTGAGTGAGGTGTAGATCAGACACGTGGATATACTCTATCGCTGTCTTCTACCTCTGCTGTTCCTTCTGAGCAGGCTGAGTGAGACACGTGGATATACTATATCTCTGTCTTCTACCTCTGCTGTTCTTTCCGAGCAGGCTGAGTGAGGTGTAGATCAGACACGTGGATATACTCTATCTCTGTCTTCTACCTCTGCTCTTCCTTCTGAGCAGGCTGAGTGAGACACGTGGATATACTCTATCTCTATCTTCTACCTCTGCTGTTCCTTCTGAGCAGGCTGAGTGAGACACGTGGATATACTCTATCTCTGTCTTCTGCCTCTGCTGTTCCTTCTGAGCAGGCTGAGTGAGGTGTAGATCAGACACGTGGATATACTCTATCTCTGTCTTCTACCTCTGCTGTTCCTTCTGAGCAGGCTGAGTGAGGTGTAGATCAGACACGTGGATATACTCTATCTCTGTCTTCTACCTCTGCTGTTCCTTCTGAGCAGGCTGAGTGAGACACGTGGATATACTCTATCTCTGTCTTCTACTTCTGCTGTTCCTTCTGAGCAGGCTAAGTGAGACACGTGGATATACTCTATCTCTGTCTTCTACCTCTGCTGTTCCTTCTGAACAGGCTGAGTGAGGTGTAGATCAGAAACGTGGATATACTCTATCTCTGTCTTCTACCTCTGCTGTTCCTTCTGAGAAGTCTGAGTGAGACACGTGGATATACTCTATCTCTGTATTGTACCTCTGCTGTTCCTTCTGAGCAGGTTGAGTGAGGTGTAGATCAGACACGTGTATATACTCTATCTCTGTCTTCTACCTCGGCTGTTCATTCTGAGCAGGCTGAGTGAGACACGTGGATATACTCTATCTCTGTCTTCTACCTCTGCTGTTCCTTCCGAGCAGGCTGAGTGAGGTGTAGATCAGACACGTGGATATACTCTATCTCTGTCTTCTACCTCTGCTGTTCCTTCTGAGCAGGCTGAGTGAGACACGTGGATATACTCTATCTCTGTCTTCTACCTCTGCTGTTCCTTCTGAGCAGGCTGAGTGAGACACGTGGATATACTCTATCTCTGTCTTCTACCTCTGCTGTTCCTTCTGAGCAGGCTGAGTGAGATACGTGGATATACTCTATATCTGTCTTCCATCTATGCTGTTCCTTTTGAGCAGGCTGAGTGAGGTGTAGATCAGACACGTGGATATACTATATATCTGTCTTCTACCTCTGCTGTTCCTTCTGAGCAAGCTGAGTGAGACACGTGGATATACTCTATCTCTGTCTTCTACCTCTGCTGTTCCTTCTGAGCAGGCTGAATGAGATATGTGGATATACTCTATATCTGTCTTCTATCTATGCTGTTCCTTCTGAGCAGGCTGAGTGAGTTGTAGATCAGACAAGTGGATATACTCTATCTCTGTCTTCTACCTCTGCTGTTCCTTCTGAGCAGGCTGATTGAGGTGTAGATCAGACACGTGGATATACTCTATCTCTGTCTTCTACCTCTGCTGTTCCTTCTGATCAGGCTGAGTGAGACACTTGGATATACTCTATCTCTGTCTTCTACCTCTGCTGTTCCTTCTGAGCAGGCTGAGTGAGGTGTAGATCAGACACGTGGATATACTCTATCTCTGTCTTCTACCTCTGCTGTTCATTCTGAGCAGGCTGATTGAGACACGTGGATATACTCCATCTCTGTCTTCTACCTCTGCTGTTCCTTCTGAGCAGGCTGAGTGAGGTGTATATCAGACACGTGGATATACTCTATCTCTGTCTTCTACCTCTGCTGTTCCTTCTGATCAGGCTGAGTGAGACACTTGGATATACTCTATCTCTGTCTTCTACCTCTGCTGTTCCTTCTGAGCAGGCTGAGTGAGGTGTAGATCAGACACGTGGATATACTCTATCGCTGTCTTCTACCTCTGCTGTTCCTTCTGAGCAGGCTGAGTGAGACACGTGGATATACTATATCTCTGTCTTCTACCTCTGCTGTTCTTTCCGAGCAGGCTGAGTGAGGTGTAGATCAGACACGTGGATATACTCTATCTCTGTCTTCTACCTCTGCTCTTCCTTCTGAGCAGGCTGAGTGAGACACGTGGATATACTCTATCTCTATCTTCTACCTCTGCTGTTCCTTCTGAGCAGGCTGAGTGAGACACGTGGATATACTCTATCTCTGTCTTCTGCCTCTGCTGTTCCTTCTGAGCAGGCTGAGTGAGGTGTAGATCAGACACGTGGATATACTCTATCTCTGTCTTCTACCTCTGCTGTTCCTTCTGAGCAGGCTGAGTGAGGTGTAGATCAGACACGTGGATATACTCTATCTCTGTCTTCTACCTCTGCTGTTCCTTCTGAGCAGGCTGAGTGAGACACGTGGATATACTCTATCTCTGTCTTCTACTTCTGCTGTTCCTTCTGAGCAGGCTAAGTGAGACACGTGGATATACTCTATCTCTGTCTTCTACCTCTGCTGTTCCTTCTGAACAGGCTGAGTGAGGTGTAGATCAGAAACGTGGATATACTCTATCTCTGTCTTCTACCTCTGCTGTTCCTTCTGAGAAGTCTGAGTGAGACACGTGGATATACTCTATCTCTGTATTGTACCTCTGCTGTTCCTTCTGAGCAGGTTGAGTGAGGTGTAGATCAGACACGTGTATATACTCTATCTCTGTCTTCTACCTCGGCTGTTCATTCTGAGCAGGCTGAGTGAGACACGTGGATATACTCTATCTCTGTCTTCTACCTCTGCTGTTCCTTCCGAGCAGGCTGAGTGAGGTGTAGATCAGACACGTGGATATACTCTATCTCTGTCTTCTACCTCTGCTGTTCCTTCTGAGCAGGCTGAGTGAGACACGTGGATATACTCTATCTCTGTCTTCTACCTCTGCTGTTCCTTCTGAGCAGGCTGAGTGAGACACGTGGATATACTCTATCTCTGTCTTCTACCTCTGCTGTTCCTTCTGAGCAGGCTGAGTGAGATACGTGGATATACTCTATATCTGTCTTCCATCTATGCTGTTCCTTTTGAGCAGGCTGAGTGAGGTGTAGATCAGACACGTGGATATACTATATATCTGTCTTCTACCTCTGCTGTTCCTTCTGAGCAAGCTGAGTGAGACACGTGGATATACTCTATCTCTGTCTTCTACCTCTGCTGTTCCTTCTGAGCAGGCTGAATGAGATATGTGGATATACTCTATATCTGTCTTCTATCTATGCTGTTCCTTCTGAGCAGGCTGAGTGAGTTGTAGATCAGACAAGTGGATATACTCTATCTCTGTCTTCTACCTCTGCTGTTTCTTCTGAGCAGGCTGATTGAGGTGTAGATCAGACACGTGGATATACTCTATCTCTGTCTTCTACCTCTGCTGTTCCTTCTGATCAGGCTGAGTGAGACACTTGGATATACTCTATCTCTGTCTTCTACCTCTGCTGTTCCTTCTGAGCAGGCTGAGTGAGGTGTAGATCAGACACGTGGATATACTCTATCTCTGTCTTCTACCTCTGCTGTTCATTCTGAGCAGGCTGATTGAGACACGTGGATATACTCCATCTCTGTCTTCTACCTCTGCTGTTCCTTCTGAGCAGGCTGAGTGAGGTGTATATCAGACACGTGGATATACTCTATCTCTGTCTTCTACCTCTGCTGTTCCTTCTGATCAGGCTGAGTGAGACACTTGGATATACTCTATCTCTGTCTTCTACCTCTGCTGTTCCTTCTGAGCAGGCTGAGTGAGGTGTAGATCAGACACGTGGATATACTCTATCTCTGTATTCTACCTCTGCTGTTCCTTCTGAGCAGGCTGAGAGAGACACGTGGATATACTCTATCTCTGTCTTCTACTTCTGCTGTTCCTTCTGAGCAGGCTAAGTGAGACACGTGGATATACTCTATCTCTGTCTTCTACCTCTGCTGTTCCTTCTGATCAGGCTGAGTGAGACACTTGGATATACTCTATCTCTGTCTTCTACCTCTGCTGTTCCTTCTGAGAAGGGTGAGTGAGGTGTAGATCAGACACGTGTATATACTCTATCTCTGTCTTCTACCTCTGCTGTTCCTTCTGAGCAGGCTGAGTGAGACACGTGGATATACTCTATCTCTGTCTTTTACTTCTGCTGTTCCTTCTGAGCAGGCTAAGTGAGACACGTGGATATACTCTATCTCTGTCTTCTACCTCTGCTGTTCCTTCTGAACAGGCTGAGTGAGGTGTAGATCAGAAACGTGGATATACTCTATCTCTGTCTTCTACCTCTGCTGTTTCTTCTGAGCAGGCTGAGTGAGACACGTGGATATACTCTATCTCTGTCTTCTACCTCTGCTGTTCCTTCTGAGCAGGCTGAGTGAGACACGTGGATATACTCTTTCTCTGTCTTCTACCTCTGCTGTTCCTTCTGAGCAGGCTGAGTGAGGTGTAGATCAGACACGTGGATATACTCTATCTCTGTCTTCTACCTCTGCTGTTCCTTCTGAGCAGGCTGAGTGAGACACGTGGATATACTCTATCTCTGTCTTCTACTTCTGCTGTTCCTTCTGAGCAGGCTAAGTGAGACACGTGGATATACTCTATCTCTGTCTTCTACCTCTGCTGTTCCTTCTGAACAGGCTGAGTGAGGTGTAGATCAGAAACGTGGATATACTCTATCTCTGTCTTCTACCTCTGCTGTTCCTTCTGAGAAGTCTGAGTGAGACACGTGGATATACTCTATCTCTGTATTGTACCTCTGCTGTTCCTTCTGAGCAGGTTGAGTGAGGTGTAGATCAGACACGTGTATATACTCTATCTCTGTCTTCTACCTCGGCTGTTCATTCTGAGCAGGCTGAGTGAGACACGTGGATATACTCTATCTCTGTCTTCTACCTCTGCTGTTCCTTCCGAGCAGGCTGAGTGAGGTGTAGATCAGACACGTGGATATACTCTATCTCTGTCTTCTACCTCTGCTGTTCCTTCTGAGCAGGCTGAGTGAGACACGTGGATATACTCTATCTCTGTCTTCTACCTCTGCTGTTCCTTCTGAGCAGGCTGAGTGAGACACGTGGATATACTCTATATCTGTCTTCCATCTATGCTGTTCCTTTTGAGCAGGCTGAGTGAGGTGTAGATCAGACACGTGGATATACTATATATCTGTCTTCTACCTCTGCTGTTCCTTCTGAGCAAGCTGAGTGAGACACGTGGATATACTCTATCTCTGTCTTCTACCTCTGCTGTTCCTTCTGAGCAGGCTGAATGAGATACGTGGATATACTCTATATCTGTCTTCTATCTATGCTGTTCCTTCTGAGCAGGCTGAGTGAGTTGTAGATCAGACAAGTGGATATACTCTATCTCTGTCTTCTACCTCTGCTGTTCCTTCTGAGCAGGCTGATTGAGGTGTAGATCAGACACGTGGATATACTCTATCTCTGTCTTCTACCTCTGCTGTTCCTTCTGATCAGGCTGAGTGAGACACTTGGATATACTCTATCTCTGTCTTCTACCTCTGCTGTTCCTTCTGAGCAGGCTGAGTGAGACACTTGGATATACTCTATCTCTGTCTTCTACCTCTGCTGTTCCTTCTGATCAGGCTGAGTGAGACACTTGGATATACTCTATCTCTGTCTTCTACCTCTGCTGTTCCTTCTGAGCAGGCTGAGTGAGGTGTAGATCAGACACGTGTATATACTCTATCTCTGTCTTCTACCTCTGCTGTTCCTTCTGAGCAGGCTGAGTGAGACACGTGGATATACTCTATCTCTGTCTTCTACTTCTGCTGTTCCTTCTGAGCAGGCTAAGTGAGACACGTGGATATACTCTATCTCTGTCTTCTACCTCTGCTGTTCCTTCTGAACAGGCTGAGTGAGGTGTAGATCAGAAACGTGGATATACTCTATCTCTGTCTTCTACCTCTGCTGTTCCTTCTGAGCAGGCTGGGTGAGACACGTGGATATACTCTATCTCTGTCTTGTACCTCTGTTGTTCCTTCTGAGCAGGCAGAGTGAGGTGTCGATCAGACACGTGGATATACTCTATCTCTGTCTTCTACCTCTGCTGTTTCTTCTGAGCAGGCTGAGTGAGACACGTGGATATACTCTATCTCTGTCTTCTACCTCTGCTGTTCCTTCTGAGCAGGCTGAGTGAGACACGTGGATATACTCTATCTATGTCTCCTACCTCTGCTGTTCCTTCTGAGCAGGCTGAGTGAGGTGTAGATCAGACACGTGGATACACTCTATCGCTGTCTTCTACCTCTGCTGTTCCTTCTGAGCAGGCTGAGTGAGACACGAGGATATACTATATCTCTGTCTTCTACCTCTGCTGTTCCTTCCGAGCAGGCTGAGTGAGGTGTAGATCAGACACGTGGATATACTCTATCTCTGTCTTCTACCTCTGCTCTTCCTTCTGAGCAGGCTGAGTGAGACATGTGGATATACTCTATCTCTATCTTCTACCTCTGCTGTTCCTTCTGAGCAGGCTGAGTGAGACACGTGGATATACTCTATCTTTGTCTTCTGCCTCTGCTGTTCCTTCTGAGCAGGCTGAGTGAGGTGTAGATCAGACACGTGGATATACTCTATCTCTGTCTTCTACCTCTGCTGTTCATTCTGAGCAGGCTGATTGAGACACGTGGATATACTCCATCTCTGTCTTCTACCTCTGCTGTTCCTTCTGAGCAGGCTGAGTGAGGTGTATATCAGACACGTGGATATACTCTATCTCTGTCTTCTACCTCTGCTGTTCCTTCTGATCAGGCTGAGTGAGACACTTGGATATACTCTATCTCTGTCTTCTACCTCTGCTGTTCCTTCTGAGCAGGCTGAGTGAGGTGTAGATCAGACACGTGGATATACTCTATCTCTGTATTCTACCTCTGCTGTTCCTTCTGAGCAGGCTGAGAGAGACACGTGGATATACTCTATCTCTGTCTTCTACTTCTGCTGTTCCTTCTGAGCAGGCTAAGTGAGACACGTGGATATACTCTATCTCTGTCTTCTACCTCTGCTGTTCCTTCTGATCAGGCTGAGTGAGACACTTGGATATACTCTATCTCTGTCTTCTACCTCTGCTGTTCCTTCTGAGAAGGGTGAGTGAGGTGTAGATCAGACACGTGTATATACTCTATCTCTGTCTTCTACCTCTGCTGTTCCTTCTGAGCAGGCTGAGTGAGACACGTGGATATACTCTATCTCTGTCTTTTACTTCTGCTGTTCCTTCTGAGCAGGCTAAGTGAGACACGTGGATATACTCTATCTCTGTCTTCTACCTCTGCTGTTCCTTCTGAACAGGCTGAGTGAGGTGTAGATCAGAAACGTGGATATACTCTATCTCTGTCTTCTACCTCTGCTGTTTCTTCTGAGCAGGCTGAGTGAGACACGTGGATATACTCTATCTCTGTCTTCTACCTCTGCTGTTCCTTCTGAGCAGGCTGAGTGAGACACGTGGATATACTCTTTCTCTGTCTTCTACCTCTGCTGTTCCTTCTGAGCAGGCTGAGTGAGGTGTAGATCAGACACGTGGATATACTCTATCTCTGTCTTCTACCTCTGCTGTTCCTTCTGAGCAGGCTGAGTGAGACACGTGGATATACTATATCTCTGTCTTCTACCTCTGCTGTTCCTTCCGAGCAGGCTGAGTGAGGTGTAGATCAGACACGTGGATATACTCCATCTCTGTCTTCTACCTCTGCTCTTCCTTCTGAGCAGGCTGAGTGAGACACGTGGATATACTCTATCTCTATCTTCTACCTCTGCTGTTCCTTCTGAGCAGGCTGAGTGAGACACGTGGATATACTCTATCTCTGTCTTCTGCCTCTGCTGTTCCTTCTGAGCAGGCTGAGTGAGGTGTAGATCAGACACGTGGATATACTCTATCTCTGTCTTCTACCTCTGCTGTTCCTTCTGAGCAGGCTGATTGAGGTGTAGATCAGACAGGTGGATATACTCTATCTCTGTATTCTACCTCTGCCGTTCCTTCTGATCAGGCTGAGTGAGACACTTGGATATACTCTATCTCTGTCTTCTACCTCTGCTGTTCCTTCTGAGCAGGCTGAGTGAGGTGTAGATCAGACACGTGGATATACTCTATCTCTGTCTTCTACCTCTGCTGTTCCTTCTGAGCAGGCTGAGTGAGACACGTGGATATACTCTATCTCTGTCTTCTACTTCTGCTGTTCCTTCTGAGCAGGCTAAGTGAGACACGTGGATATACTCTATCTCTGTCTTCTACCTCTGCTGTTCCTTCTGATCAGGCTGAGTGAGGTGTAGATCAGAAACGTGGATATACTCTATCTCTGTCTTCTACCTCTGCTGTTCCTTCTGAGCAGTCTAAGTGAGACACGTGGATATACTCTATCTCTGTCTTCTACCTCTGCTGTTCCTTCTGAGCAGGCTGAGTGAGACACGTGGATATACTCTTTCTCTGTCTTCTACCTCTGCTGTTCCTTCTGAGCAGGCTGAGTGAGGTGTAGATCAGACACGTGGATATACTCTATCTCTGTCTTCTACCTCTGCTGTTCATTCTGAGCAGGCTGATTGAGACACGTAGATATACTCTATCTCTGTTTTCTACCTCTGCTGTTCCTTCTGAGCAGACTGAGTGAGGTGTAGATCAGACAAGTGGATATACTCTATCTCTGTCTTCTGCCTCTGCTGTTCCTTCTGAGCAGGCTGAGTGAGGTGTAGATCAGACAGGTGTATATACTCTATCTCTGTCTTCTACCTCTGCTGTTCCTTCTGAGCAGGCTGAGTGAGACACGTGGATATACTATATCTCTGTCTTCTACCTCTGCTGTTCCTTCCGAGCAGGCTGAGTGAGGTGTAGATCAGACACGTGGATATACTCTATCGCTGTCTTCTACCTCTGCTGTTCCTTCTGAGCAGGCTGAGTGAGACACGTGGATATACTATATCTCTGTCTTCTACCTCTGCTGTTCCTTCCGAGCAGGCTGAGTGAGGTGTAGATCAGACACGTGGATATACTCTATCTCTGTCTTCTACCTCTGCTCTTCCTTCTGAGCAGGCTGAGTGAGACACGTGGATATACTCTATCTCTATCTTCTACCTCTGCTGTTCCTTCTGAGCAGGCTGAGTGAGACACGTGGATATACTCTATCTCTGTCTTCTGCCTCTGCTGTTCCTTCTGAGCAGGCTGAGTGAGGTGTAGATCAGACACGTGGATATACTCTATCTCTGTCTTCTACCTCTGCTGTTCCTTCTGAGCAGGCTGATTGAGGTGTAGATCAGACAGGTGGATATACTCTATCTCTGTATTCTACCTCTGCTGTTCCTTCTGATCAGGCTGAGTGAGACACTTGGATATACTCTATCTCTGTCTTCTACCTCTGCTGTTCCTTCTGAGCAGGCTGAGTGAGGTGTAGATCAGACACGTGGATATACTCTATCTCTGTCTTCTACCTCTGCTGTTCCTTCTGATCAGGCTGAGTGAGACACTTGGATATACTCTATCTCTGTCTTCTACCTCTGCTCTTCCTTCTGAGCAGGCTGAGTGAGACACGTGGATATACTCTATCTCTATCTTCTACCTCTGCTGTTCCTTCTGAGCAGGCTGAGTGAGACACGTGGATATACTCTATCTCTGTCTTCTGCCTCTGCTGTTCCTTCTGAGCAGGCTGAGTGAGGTGTAGATCAGACACGTGGATATACTCTATCTCTGTCTTCTACATCTGCTGTTCCTTCTGAGCAGGCTGATTGAGGTGTAGATCAGACAGGTGGATATACTCTATCTCTGTATTCTACCTCTGCTGTTCCTTCTGATCAGGCTGAGTGAGACACTTGGATATACTCTATCTCTGTCTTCTACCTCTGCTGTTCCTTCTGAGCAGGCTGATTGAGGTGTAGATCAGACACGTGGATATACTCTATCTCTGTCTTCTACCTCTGCTGTTCCTTCTGAGCAGGCTGAGTGAGACACGTGGATATACTCTATCTCTGTCTTCTACTTCTGCTGTTCCTTCTGAGCAGGCTAAGTGAGACACGTGGATATACTCTATCTCTGTCTTCTACCTCTGCTGTTCCTTCTGAACAGGCTGAGTGAGGTGTAGATCAGAAACGTGGATATACTCTATCTCTGTCTTCTACCTCTGCTGTTCCTTCTGAGCAGTCTAAGTGAGACACGTGGATATACTCTATCTCTGTCTTCTACCTCTGCTGTTCCTTCTGAGCAGGCTGAGTGAGACACGTGGATATACTCTTTCTCTGTCTTCTACCTCTGCTGTTCCTTCTGAGCAGGCTGAGTGAGGTGTAGATCAGACACGTGGATATACTCTATCTCTGTCTTCTACCTCTGCTGTTCATTCTGAGCAGGCTGAGTGAGACACGTAGATATACTCTATCTCTGTTTTCTACCTCTGCTGTTCCTTCTGAGCAGACTGAGTGAGGTGTAGATCAGACAAGTGGATATACTCTATCTCTGTCTTCTGCCTCTGCTGTTCCTTCTGAGCAGGCTGAGTGAGGTGTAGATCAGACAGGTGTATATACTCTATCTCTGTCTTCTACCTCTGCTGTTCCTTCTGAGCAGGCTGAGTGAGACACGTGGATATACTATATCTCTGTCTTCTACCTCTGCTGTTCCTTCCGAGCAGGCTGAGTGAGGTGTAGATCAGACACGTGGATATACTCTATCGCTGTCTTCTACCTCTGCTGTTCCTTCTGAGCAGGCTAAGTGAGACACGTGGATATACTCTATCTCTGTCTTCTACCTCTGCTGTTCCTTCTGAACAGGCTGAGTGAGGTGTAGATCAGAAACGTGGATATACTCTATCTCTGTCTTCTACCTCTGCTGTTCCTTCTGAGCAGTCTAAGTGAGACACGTGGATATACTCTATCTCTGTCTTCTACCTCTGCTGTTCCTTCTGAGCAGGCTGAGTGAGACACGTGGATATACTCTTTCTCTGTCTTCTACCTCTGCTGTTCCTTCTGAGCAGGCTGAGTGAGGTGTAGATCAGACACGTGGATATACTCTATCTCTGTCTTCTACCTCTGCTGTTCATTCTGAGCAGGCTGAGTGAGACACGTAGATATACTCTATCTCTGTTTTCTACCTCTGCTGTTCCTTCTGAGCAGACTGAGTGAGGTGTAGATCAGACAAGTGGATATACTCTATCTCTGTCTTCTGCCTCTGCTGTTCCTTCTGAGCAGGCTGAGTGAGGTGTAGATCAGACAGGTGTATATACTCTATCTCTGTCTTCTACCTCTGCTGTTCCTTCTGAGCAGGCTGAGTGAGACACGTGGATATACTATATATCTGTCTTCTACCTCTGCTGTTCCTTCCGAGCAGGCTGAGTGAGGTGTAGATCAGACACGTGGATATACTCTATCGCTGTCTTCTACCTCTGCTGTTCCTTCTGAGCAGGTTGAGTGAGGTGTAGATCAGACACGTGTATATACTCTATCTCTGTCTTCTACCTCTGCTGTTCCTTCTGACCAGGCTGAATGAGGTGTAGATCAGACACGTGGATATACTCTATCTCTGTCTTCTACCTCTGCTGTTCCTTCTGAGCAGGCTGAGTGAGACACGTGGATATACTCTATCTCTGTCTTCTACTTCTGCTGTTCCTTCTGAGCAGGCTAAGTGAGACACGTGGATATACTCTATCTCTGTCTTCTACCTCTGCTGTTCCTTCTGAACAGGTTGAGTGAGGTGTAGATCAGACACGTGTATATACTCTATCTCTGTCTTCTACCTCTGCTGTTCCTTCTGAGCAGGCTGAGTGAGACACGTGGATATACTCTATCTCTGTCTTCTACCTATGCTGTTCCTTCTGATCAGGCGGAGTGAGGTGTAGATCAGACACGTGGATATACTCTATCTCTGTCTTCTACCTCTGCTCTTCCTTCTGAGCAGGCTAAGTGAGACACGTGGATATACTCTATCTCTGTCTTCTACCTCTGCTGTTCCTTTTGAGCAGGCTGAGTGAGGTGTAGATCAGACACGTGGATATACTATATATCTGTCTTCTACCTCTGCTGTTCCTTCTGAGCAAGCTGAGTGAGACACGTGGATATACTCTATCTCTGTCTTCTACCTCTGCTGTTCCTTCTGAGCAGGCTGAATGAGATACGTGGATATACTCTATATCTGTCTTCTATCTATGCTGTTCCTTCTGAGCAGGCTGAGTGAGATACGTGGATATACTCTATATCTGTCTTCCATCTATGCTGTTCCTTTTGAGCAGGCTGAGTGAGGTGTAGATCAGACACGTGGATATACTATATATCTGTCTTCTACCTCTGCTGTTCCTTCTGAGCAAGCTGAGTGAGACACGTGGATATACTCTATCTCTGTCTTCTACCTCTGCTGTTCCTTCTGAGCAGGCTGAATGAGATACGTGGATATACTCTATATCTGTCTTCTATCTATGCTGTTCCTTCTGAGCAGGCTGAGTGAGGTGTAGATCAGACACGTGGATATACTCTATCTCTGTCTTCTACCTCTGCTGTTCCTTCTGAGCAGGCTGATTGAGGTGTAGATCAGACAGGTGGATATACTCTATCTCTGTATTCTACCTCTGCTGTTCCTTCTGATCAGGCTGAGTGAGACACTTGGATATACTCTATCTCTGTCTTCTACCTCTGCTGTTCCTTCTGAGCAGGCTGAGTGAGGTGTAGATCAGACACGTGGATATACTCTATCTCTGTCTTCTACCTCTGCTGTTTCTTCTGAGCAGGCTGAGTGAGACACGTGGATATACTCTATCTCTGTCTTCTACTTCTGCTGTTCCTTCTGAGCAGGCTAAGTGAGACACGTGGATATACTCTATCTCTGTCTTCTACCTCTGCTGTTCCTTCTGAGCAGTCTGAGTGAGACAGGTGGATATACTCTATCTCTGTATTGTACCTCTGCTGTTCCTTCTGAGCAGGTTGAGTGAGGTGTAGATCAGACACGTGTATATACTCTATCTCTGTCTTCTACCTCGGCTGTTCATTCTGAGCAGGCTGAGTGAGACACGTGGATATACTCTATCTCTGTCTTCTACCTCTGCTGTTCCTTCCGAGCAGGCTGAGTGAGGTGTAGATCAGACACGTGGATATACTCTATCTCTGTCTTCTACCTCTGCTGTTCCTTCTGAGCAGGCTGAGTGAGACACGTGGATATACTCTATCTCTGTCTTCTACCTCTGCTGTTCCTTCTGAGCAGGCTGAGTGAGATACGTGGATATACTCTATATCTGTCTTCCATCTATGCTGTTCCTTTTGAGCAGGCTGAGTGAGGTGTAGATCAGACACGTGGATATACTATATATCTGTCTTCTACCTCTGCTGTTCCTTCTGAGCAAGCTGAGTGAGACACGTGGATATACTCTATCTCTGTCTTCTACCTCTGCTGTTCCTTCTGAGCAGGCTGAATGAGATACGTGGATATACTCTATATCTGTCTTCTATCTATGCTGTTCCTTCTGAGCAGGCTGAGTGAGATACGTGGATATACTCTATATCTGTCTTCCATCTATGCTGTTCCTTTTGAGCAGGCTGAGTGAGGTGTAGATCAGACACGTGGATATACTATATATCTGTCTTCTACCTCTGCTGTTCCTTCTGAGCAAGCTGAGTGAGACACGTGGATATACTCTATCTCTGTCTTCTACCTCTGCTGTTCCTTCTGAGCAGGCTGAATGAGATACGTGGATATACTCTATATCTGTCTTCTATCTATGCTGTTCCTTCTGAGCAGGCTGAGTGAGGTGTAGATCAGACACGTGGATATACTCTATCTCTGTCTTCTACCTCTGCTGTTCATTCTGAGCAGGCCGAGTGAGACACGTGAATATACTCTATCTCTGTCTTCTACCTCTGCTGATCCTTCTGAGCAGGATGAGTGAGGTGTAGATCAGACACGTGGATATACTCTATCTCTGTCTTCTACCTCTGCTGTTCCTTCTAATCAGGCTGAGTGAGGTGTAGATCAGACACGTAGATATACTCTATCTCTGTCTTCTACCTCTGCTGTTCCTTCTGACCAGGCTGAGTGAGGTGTAGATCAGACACGTGGATATACTCTATCTCTGTCTTCTATCTCTGCTGTTCCTTCTGAGCAGGCTGATTGAGACACGTGGATATACTCTATCTCTGTCTTCTACCTCTGCTGTTCCTTCTGAGCAGGCTGAGTGAGGTGTAGATCAGACACGTGGATATACTCTATCTCTGTCTTCTACCTCTGCTGTTCCTTCTGAGCAGGCTGAGTGAGATACGTGGATATACTCTATATCTGTCTTCCATCTATGCTGTTCCTTTTGAGCAGGCTGAGTGAGGTGTAGATCAGACACGTGGATATACTATATATCTGTCTTCTACCTCTGCTGTTCCTTCTGAGCAAGCTGAGTGAGACACGTGGATATACTCTATCTCTGTCTTCCACCTCTGCTGTTCCTTCTGAGCAGGCTGAATGAGATACGTGGATATACTCTATATCTGTCTTCTATCTATGCTGTTCCTTCTGAGCAGGCTGAGTGAGGTGTAGATCAGACACGTGGATATACTCTATCTCTGTCTTCTACTTCTGCTGTTCATTCTGAGCAGGCTGAGTGAGACACGTGGATATACTCTATCTCTGTCTTCTACCTATGCTGTTCCTTCTGATCAGGCGGAGTGAGGTGTAGATCAGACACGTGGATATACTCTATCTCTGTCTTCTACCTCTGCTGTTCCTTCTGACCAGGCTGAATGAGGTGTAGATCAGACACGTGGATATACTCTATCTCTGTCTTCTACCTCTGCTGTTCCTTCTGAGCAGGCTGAGTGAGACACGTGGATATACTCTATCTCTGTTTTCTACCTCTGCTGTTCATTATGTGCAGGCTGAGTGAGACACGTGGATATACTCTATCTCTGTCTTCTACCTCTGCTGTTCCTTCCGAGCAGGCTGAGTGAGGTGTAGATCAGACACGTGGATATACTCTATCGCTGTCTTCTACCTCTGCTGTTCCTTCTGAGCAGGCTGAGTGAGACACGTGGATATACTATATCTCTGTCTTCTACCTCTGCTGTTCCTTCCGAGCAGGCTGAGTGAGGTGTAGATCAGACACGTGGATATACTCTATCTCTGTCTTCTACCTCTGCTCTTCCTTCTGAGCAAGCTGAGTGAGACACGTGGATATACTCTATCTCTATCTTCTACCTCTGCTGTTCCTTCTGAGCAGGCTGAGTGAGACACGTGGATATACTCTATCTCTGTCTTCTGCCTCTGCTGTTCCTTCTGAGCAGGCTGAGTGAGGTGTAGATCAGACACGTGGATAATCTATCTCTGTCTTCTACCTCTGCTGTTCCTTCTGAGCAGGCTGATTGAGGTGTAGATCAGACAGGTGGATATACTCTATCTCTGTATTCTACCTCTGCTGTTCCTTCTGATCAGGCTGAGTGAGACACTTGGATATACTCTATCTCTGTCTTCTACCTCTGCTGTTCCTTCTGAGCAGGCTGAGTGAGGTGTAGATCAGACACGTGGATATACTCTATCTCTGTCTTCTACCTCTGCTGTTCCTTCTGAGCAGGCTGAGTGAGACACGTGGATATACTCTATCTCTGTCTTCTACTTCTGCTGTTCCTTCTGAGCAGGCTAAGTGAGACACGTGGATATACTCTATCTCTGTCTTCTACCTCTGCTGTTCCTTCTGAACAGGCTGAGTGAGGTGTAGATCAGAAACGTGGATATACTCTATCTCTGTCTTCTACCTCTGCTGTTCCTTCTGAGCAGTCTGAGTGAGACACGTGGATATACTCTATCTCTGTATTGTACCTCTGCTGTTCCTTCTGAGCAGGTTGAGTGAGGTGTAGATCAGACACGTGTATATACTCTATCTCTGTCTTCTACCTCGGCTGTTCATTCTGAGCAGGCTGAGTGAGACACGTGGATATACTCTATCTCTGTCTTCTACCTCTGCTGTTCCTTCCGAGCAGGCTGAGTGAGGTGTAGATCAGACACGTGGATATACTCTATCTCTGTCTTCTACCTCTGCTGTTCCTTCTGAGCAGGCTGAGTGAGACACGTGGATATACTCTATCTCTGTCTTCTACCTCTGCTGTTCCTTCTGAGCAGGCTGAGTGAGATACGTGGATATACTCTATATCTGTCTTCCATCTATGCTGTTCCTTTTGAGCAGGCTGAGTGAGGTGTAGATCAGACACGTGGATATACTATATATCTGTCTTCTACCTCTGCTGTTCCTTCTGAGCAAGCTGAGTGAGACACGTGGATATACTCTATCTCTGTCTTCTACCTCTGCTGTTCCTTCTGAGCAGGCTGAATGAGATACGTGGATATACTCTATATCTGTCTTCTATCTATGCTGTTCCTTCTGAGCAGGCTGAGTGAGGTGTAGATCAGACACGTGGATATACTCTATCTCTGTCTTCTACCTCTGCTGTTCATTCTGAGCAGGCCGAGTGAGACACGTGGATATACTCTATCTCTGTCTTCTACCTCTGCTGATCCTTCTGAGCAGGATGAGTGAGGTGTAGATCAGACACGTGGATATACTCTATCTCTGTCTTCTACCTCTGCTGTTCCTTCTAATCAGGCTGAGTGAGGTGTAGATCAGACACGTAGATATACTCTATCTCTGTCTTCTACCTCTGCTGTTCCTTCTGAGCAGGCTGAGTGAGGTGTAGATCAGACACGTGGATATACTCTATCTCTGTCTTCTACCTCTGCTGTTCCTTCTGAGCAGGCTGAGTGAGACACGTGGATATACTCTATCTCTGTCTTCTACCTCTGCTGTTCCTTCTGAGCAGGCTGAGTGAGATACGTGGATATACTCTATATCTGTCTTCCATCTATGCTGTTCCTTTTGAGCAGGCTGAGTGAGGTGTAGATCAGACACGTGGATATACTATATATCTGTCTTCTACCTCTGCTGTTCCTTCTGAGCAAGCTGAGTGAGACACGTGGATATACTCTATCTCTGTCTTCCACCTCTGCTGTTCCTTCTGAGCAGGCTGAATGAGATACGTGGATATACTCTATATCTGTCTTCTATCTATGCTGTTCCTTCTGAGCAGGCTGAGTGAGGTGTAGATCAGACACGTGGATATACTCTATCTCTGTCTTCTACCTCTGCTGTTCATTCTGAGCAGGCTGAGTGAGACACGTGGATATACTCTATCTCTGTCTTCTACCTATGCTGTTCCTTCTGATCAGGCGGAGTGAGGTGTAGATCAGACACGTGGATATACTATATCTCTGTCTTCTACCTCTGCTGTTCCTTCTGACCAGGCTGAATGAGGTGTAGATCAGACACGTGGATATACTCTATCTCTGTCTTCTACCTCTGCTGTTCCTTCTGAGCAGGCTGAGTGAGACACGTGGATATACTCTATCTCTGTTTTCTACCTCTGCTGTTCATTATGTGCAGGCTGAGTGAGACACGTGGATATACTCTATCTCTGTCTTCTACCCCTGCTGTTCCTTCTGAGCAGGCTGAGAGAGGTGTAGATCAGACACGTGGATATACTCTATCTCTGTCTTCTACCTCTGCTGTTCCTTCTGAGCAGGCTGAGTGAGACACGTGGATATACTCTATCTCTGTCTTCTACCTCTGATGTTCCTTCTGAGCAGGCTGAGTGAGGTGTAGATCAGACACGTGGATATACTCTATCTCTGTTTTGTACCTCTGCTGTTCCTTCTGAGCAGGCTGAGTGAGACACGTGGATATACTCTATCTCTGTCTTTTACCTCTGCTGTTCCTTCTGAGCAGGCTGAGTGAGACACGTGGATATACGCTATATCTGTCTTCCATCTATGCTGTTCCTTCTGAGCAGGCTGAGTAAGACACGTGGATATACTCTATCTCTGTCTTCTACCTCTGCTGTTCCTTCTGAGTAGGCTGAGTGAGGTGTAGATCAGACACGTGGATATACTCTATCTCTGTCTTCTACCTCTGCTGTTCCTTCTGAGCAGGCTGAGAGAGGTGTAGATCATACACGCGGATATACTCTATCTCTGTCTTCTACCCCTGCTGTTCCTTCTGAGCAGGCTGAGAGAGGTGTAGATCAGACACGTGGATATACTCTATCTCTGTCTTCTACCTCTGCTGTTCCTTCTGAGCAGGCTGAGTGAGGTGTAGATCAGACACGTAGATATACTCTATCTCTGTCTTCTACCTCTGCTGTTCCTTCTGAGCAGGCTGAGTGAGACACGTGGATATACTCTATCTCTGTCTTCTACCTCTGATGTTCCTCCTGAGCAGGCTGAGTGAGGTGTAGATCAGACACGTGGATATACTCTATCTCTGTCTTCTACCTCTGCTGTTCCTTCTGAGCAGGCTGAGTGAGACACGTGGATATACTCTATCTCTGTCTTCTACCTCTGCTGTTCCTTCTGAGCAGGCTGAGTGAGACACGTGGATATACTCTATCTCTGTCTTCTACCTCTGCTGTTCCTTCTGAGCAGGCTGAGTGAGGTGTAGATCAGACACGTGGATATACTCTATCTCTGTTTTGTACCTCTGCTGTTCCTTCTGAGCAGGCTGAGTGGGACACGTGGATATACTCTATCTCTGTCTTTTACCTCTGCTGTTCCTTCTGAGCAGGCTGAGTGAGACACGTGGATATACGCTATATCTGTCTTCCATCTATGCTGTTCCTTCTTAGCAGGCTGAGTAAGACACGTGGATATACTCTATCTCTGTCTTCTACCTCTGCTGTTCCTTCTGAGCAGGCTGAGTGAGGTGTAGATCAGACACGTGGATATACTCTATCTCTGTCTTCTACCTCTGCTGTTCATTCTGAGCAGGCCGAGTGAGACACGTGGATATACTCTATCTCTGTCTTCTACCTCTGCTGATCCTTCTGAGCAGGATGAGTGAGGTGTAGATCAGACACGTGGATATACTCTATCTCTGTCTTCTACCTCTGCTGTTCCTTCTAATCAGGCTGAGTGAGGTGTAGATCAGACACGTAGATATACTCTATCTCTGTCTTCTACCTCTGCTGTTCCTTCTGACCAGGCTGAGTGAGGTGTAGATCAGACACGTGGATATACTATATATCTGTCTTCTACCTCTGCTGTTCCTTCTGAGCAAGCTGAGTGAGACACGTGGATATACTCTATCTCTGTCTTCTACCTCTGCTGTTCCTTCTGAGCAGGCTGAATGAGATACGTGGATATACTCTATATCTGTCTTCTATCTATGCTGTTCCTTCTGAGCAGGCTGAGTGAGGTGTAGATCAGACACGTGGATATACTCTATCTCTGTCTTCTACCTCTGCTGTTCATTCTGAGCAGGCCGAGTGAGACACGTGGATATACTCTATCTCTGTCTTCTACCTCTGCTGATCCTTCTGAGCAGGATGAGTGAGGTGTAGATCAGACACGTGGATATACTCTATCTCTGTCTTCTACCTCTGCTGTTCCTTCTAATCAGGCTGAGTGAGGTGTAGATCAGACACGTAGATATACTCTATCTCTGTCTTCTACCTCTGCTGTTCCTTCTGAGCAGGCTGAGTGAGGTGTAGATCAGACACGTGGATATACTCTATCTCTGTCTTCTACCTCTGCTGTTCCTTCTGAGCAGGCTGAGTGAGACACGTGGATATACTCTATCTCTGTCTTCTACCTCTGCTGTTCCTTCTGAGCAGGCTGAGTGAGATACGTGGATATACTCTATATCTGTCTTCCATCTATGCTGTTCCTTTTGAGCAGGCTGAGTGAGGTGTAGATCAGACACGTGGATATACTATATATCTGTCTTCTACCTCTGCTGTTCCTTCTGAGCAAGCTGAGTGAGACACGTGGATATACTCTATCTCTGTCTTCCACCTCTGCTGTTCCTTCTGAGCAGGCTGAATGAGATACGTGGATATACTCTATATCTGTCTTCTATCTATGCTGTTCCTTCTGAGCAGGCTGAGTGAGGTGTAGATCAGACACGTGGATATACTCTATCTCTGTCTTCTACCTCTGCTGTTCATTCTGAGCAGGCTGAGTGAGACACGTGGATATACTCTATCTCTGTCTTCTACCTATGCTGTTCCTTCTGATCAGGCGGAGTGAGGTGTAGATCAGACACGTGGATATACTATATCTCTGTCTTCTACCTCTGCTGTTCCTTCTGACCAGGCTGAATGAGGTGTAGATCAGACACGTGGATATACTCTATCTCTGTCTTCTACCTCTGCTGTTCCTTCTGAGCAGGCTGAGTGAGACACGTGGATATACTCTATCTCTGTTTTCTACCTCTGCTGTTCATTATGTGCAGGCTGAGTGAGACACGTGGATATACTCTATCTCTGTCTTCTACCCCTGCTGTTCCTTCTGAGCAGGCTGAGAGAGGTGTAGATCAGACACGTGGATATACTCTATCTCTGTCTTCTACCTCTGCTGTTCCTTCTGAGCAGGCTGAGTGAGACACGTGGATATACTCTATCTCTGTTTTCTACCTCTGATGTTCCTTCTGAGCAGGCTGAGTGAGGTGTAGATCAGACACGTGGATATACTCTATCTCTGTTTTGTACCTCTGCTGTTCCTTCTGAGCAGGCTGAGTGAGACACGTGGATATACTCTATCTCTGTCTTCTACCTCTGCTGTTCCTTCTGAGCAGGCTGAATGAGATACGTGGATATACTCTATATCTGTCTTCTATCTATGCTGTTCCTTCTGAGCAGGCTGAGTGAGGTGTAGATCAGACACGTGGATATACTCTATCTCTGTCTTCTACCTCTGCTGTTCATTCTGAGCAGGCCGAGTGAGACACGTGGATATACTCTATCTCTGTCTTCTACCTCTGCTGATCCTTCTGAGCAGGATGAGTGAGGTGTAGATCAGACACGTGGATATACTCTATCTCTGTCTTCTACCTCTGCTGTTCCTTCTAATCAGGCTGAGTGAGGTGTAGATCAGACACGTAGATATACTCTATCTCTGTCTTCTACCTCTGCTGTTCCTTCTGAGCAGGCTGAGTGAGGTGTAGATCAGACACGTGGATATACTCTATCTCTGTCTTCTACCTCTGCTGTTCCTTCTGAGCAGGCTGAGTGAGACACGTGGATATACTCTATCTCTGTCTTCTACCTCTGCTGTTCCTTCTGAGCAGGCTGAGTGAGATACGTGGATATACTCTATATCTGTCTTCCATCTATGCTGTTCCTTTTGAGCAGGCTGAGTGAGGTGTAGATCAGACACGTGGATATACTATATATCTGTCTTCTACCTCTGCTGTTCCTTCTGAGCAAGCTGAGTGAGACACGTGGATATACTCTATCTCTGTCTTCCACCTCTGCTGTTCCTTCTGAGCAGGCTGAATGAGATACGTGGATTATACTCTATATCTGTCTTCTATCTATGCTGTTCCTTCTGAGCAGGCTGAGTGAGGTGTAGATCAGACACGTGGATATACTCTATCTCTGTCTTCTACCTCTGCTGTTCATTCTTAGCAGGCTGAGTGAGACACGTGGATATACTCTATCTCTGTCTTCTACCTATGCTGTTCCTTCTGATCAGGCGGAGTAAGGTGTAGATCAGACACGTGGATATACTATATCTCTGTCTTCTACCTCTGCTGTTCCTTCTGACCAGGCTGAATGAGGTGTAGATCAGACACGTGGATATACTCTATCTCTGTCTTCTACCTCTGCTGTTCCTTCTGAGCAGGCTGAGTGAGACACGTGGATATACTCTATCTCTGTTTTCTACCTCTGCTGTTCATTATGTGCAGGCTGAGTGAGACACGTGGATATACTCTATCTCTGTCTTCTACCCCTGCTGTTCCTTCTGAGCAGGCTGAGAGAGGTGTAGATCAGACACGTGGATATACTCTATCTCTGTCTTCTACCTCTGCTGTTCCTTCTGAGCAGGCTGAGTGAGACACGTGGATATACTCTATCTCTGTCTTCTACCTCTGCTGTTCCTTCTGAGCAGGCTGAGTGAGACACGTGGATATACTCTATCTCTGTCTTCTACCCCTGCTGTTCCTTCTGAGCAGGCTGAGAGAGGTGTAGATCAGACACGTGGATATACTCTATCTCTGTCTTCTACCTCTGCTGTTCCTTCTGAGCAGGCTGAGTGAGACACGTGGATATACTCTATCTCTGTCTTCTACCTCTGATGTTCCTTCTGAGCAGGCTGAGTGAGGTGTAGATCAGACACGTGGATATACTCTATCTCTGTTTTGTACCTCTGCTGTTCCTTCTGAGCAGGCTGAGTGAGACACGTGGATATACTCTATCTCTGTCTTTTACCTCTGCTGTTCCTTCTGAGCAGGCTGAGTGAGACACGTGGATATACGCTATATCTGTCTTCCATCTATGCTGTTCCTTCTGAGCAGGCTGAGTAAGACACGTGGATATACTCTATCTCTGTCTTCTACCTCTGCTGTTCCTTCTGAGTAGGCTGAGTGAGGTGTAGATCAGACACGTGGATATACTCTATCTCTGTCTTCTACCTCTGCTGTTCCTTCTGAGCAGGCTGAGAGAGGTGTAGATCATACACGCGGATATACTCTATCTCTGTCTTCTACCCCTGCTGTTCCTTCTGAGCAGGCTGAGAGAGGTGTAGATCAGACACGTGGATATACTCTATCTCTGTCTTCTACCTCTGCTGTTCCTTCTGAGCAGGCTGAGTGAAGTGTAGATCAGACACGTAGATATACTCTATCTCTGTCTTCTACCTCTGCTGTTCCTTCTGAGCAGGCTGAGTGAGACACGTGGATATACTCTATCTCTGTCTTCTACCTCTGATGTTCCTTCTGAGCAGGCTGAGTGAGGTGTAGATCAGACACGTGGATATACTCTATCTCTGTCTTCTACCTCTGCTGTTCCTTCTGAGCAGGCTGAGTGAGACACGTGGATATACTCTATCTCTGTCTTCTACCTCTGCTGTTCCTTCTGAGCAGGCTGAGTGAGACACGTGGATATACTCTATCTCTGTCTTCTACCTCTGCTGTTCCTTCTGAGCAGGCTGAGTGAGGTGTAGATCAGACACGTGGATATACTCTATCTCTGTTTTGTACCTCTGCTGTTCCTTCTGAGCAGGCTGAGTGGGACACGTGGATATACTCTATCTCTGTCTTTTACCTCTGCTGTTCCTTCTGAGCAGGCTGAGTGAGACACGTGGATATACGCTATATCTGTCTTCCATCTATGCTGTTCCTTCTTAGCAGGCTGAGTAAGACACGTGGATATACTCTATCTCTGTCTTCTACCTCTGCTGTTCCTTCTGAGCAGGCTGAGTGAGGTGTAGATCAGACACGTGGATATACTCTATCTCTGTCTTCTACCTCTGCTGTTCATTCTGAGCAGGCCGAGTGAGACACGTGGATATACTCTATCTCTGTCTTCTACCTCTGCTGATCCTTCTGAGCAGGATGAGTGAGGTGTAGATCAGACACGTGGATATACTCTATCTCTGTCTTCTACCTCTGCTGTTCCTTCTAATCAGGCTGAGTGAGGTGTAGATCAGACACGTAGATATACTCTATCTCTGTCTTCTACCTCTGCTGTTCCTTCTGACCAGGCTGAGTGAGGTGTAGATCAGACACGTGGATATACTCTATCTCTGTCTTCTATCTCTGCTGTTCCTTCTGAGCAGGCTGAGTGAGACACGTGGATATACTCTATCTCTGTCTTCTACCTCTGCTGTTCCTTCTGAGCAGGCTGAGTGAGGTGTAGATCAGACACGTGGTTATACTCTATCTCTGTCTTCTACCTCTGCTGTTCCTTCTGAGCAGGCTGAGTGAGACACGTGGATATACTCTATCTCTGTCTTCTACCTCTGCTGTTCCTTCTGAGCAGGCTGAGTGAGATACGTGGATATACTCTATATCTGTCTTCCATCTATGCTGTTCCTTTTGAGCAGGCTGAGTGAGGTGTAGATCAGACACGTGGATATACTATATATCTGTCTTCTACCTCTGCTGTTCCTTCTGAGCAAGCTGAGTGAGACACGTGGATATACTCTATCTCTGTCTTCTACCTATGCTGTTCCTTCTGATCAGGCGGAGTGAGGTGTAGATCAGACACGTGGATATACTCTATCTCTGTCTTCTACCTCTGCTGTTCCTTCTGACCAGGCTGAATGAGGTGTAGATCAGACACGTGGATATACTCTATCTCTGTCTTCTACCTCTGCTGTTCCTTCTGAGCAGGCTGAGTGAGACACGTGGATATACTCTATCTCTGTTTTCTACCTCTGCTGTTCATTATGTGCAGGCTGAGTGAGACACGTGGATATACTCTATCTCTGTCTTCTACCCCTGCTGTTCCTTCTGAGCAGGCTGAGAGAGGTGTAGATCAGACACGTGGATATACTCTATCTCTGTTTTCTACCTCTGCTGTTCCTTCTGAGCAGGCTGAGTGAGACACGTGGATATACTCTATCTCTGTCTTCTACCTCTGATGTTCCTTCTGAGCAGGCTAACTGAGGTGTAGATCAGACACGTTGATATACTCTATCTCTGTTTTGTACCTCTGCTGTTCCTTCTGAGCAGGCTGAGTGAGACACGTGGATATACTCTATCTCTGTCTTTTACCTCTGTTGTTCCTTCTGAGCAGGCTGAGTGAGACACGTGTATATACGCTATATCTGTCTTCCATCTATGCTGTTCCTTCTGAGCAGGCTGAGTAAGACACGTGGATATACTCTATCTCTGTCTTCTACCTCTGCTGTTCCTTCTGAGTAGGCTGAGTGAGGTGTAGATCAGACACGTGGATATACTCTATCTCTGTCTTCTACCTCTGCTGTTCCTTCTGAGCAGGCTGAGAGAGGTGTAGATCAGACACGCGGATATACTCTATCTCTGTCTTCTACCCCTGCTGTTCCTTCTGAGCAGGCTGAGAGAGGTGTAGATCAGACACGTGGATATACTCTATCTCTGTCTTCTACCTCTGCTGTTCCTTCTGAGCAGGCTGAGTGAGGTGTAGATCAGACACGTGGATATACTCTATCTCTGTCTTCTACCTCTGCTGTTCCTTCTGAGCAGGCTGAGTGAGACACGTGGATATACTCTATCTCTGTCTTCTACCTCTGCTGTTCCTTCTGAGCAGGCTGAGTGAGACACGTGGATATACTCTATCTCTGTCTTCTACCTCTGCTGTTCCTTCTGAGCAGGCTGAGTGAGGTGTAGATCAGACACGTGGATATACTCTATCTCTGTTTTGTACCTCTGCTGTTCCTTCTGAGCAGGCTGAGTGGGACACGTGGATATACTCTATCTCTGTCTTTTACCTCTGCTGTTCCTTCTGAGCAGGCTGAGTGAGACACGTGGATATACGCTATATCTGTCTTCCATCTATGCTGCTCCTTCTTAGCAGGCTGAGTAAGACACGTGGATATACTCTATCTCTGTCTTCTACCTCTGCTGTTCCTTCTGAGCAGGCTGAGTGAGGTGTAGATCAGACACGTGAATATACTCTATCTCTGTTTTGTACCTCTGCTGTTCCTTCTGAGCAGGCTGAGTGGGACACGTGGATATACTCTATCTCTGTCTTTTACCTCTGCTGTTCCTTCTGAGCAGGCTGAGTGAGACACGTGGATATACGCTATATCTGTCTTCCATCTATGCTGTTCCTTCTTAGCAGGCTGAGTAAGACACGTGGATATACTCTATCTCTGTCTTTTACCTCTGCTGTTCCTTCTGAGCAGGCTGAGTGAGACACGTGGATATACGCTATATCTGTCTTCCATCTATGCTGTTCCTTCTTAGCAGGCTGAGTAAGACACGTGGATATACTCTATCTCTGTCTTTTACCTCTGCTGTTCCTTCTGAGCAGGCTGAGTGAGACACGTGGATATACGCTATATCTGTCTTCCATCTATGCTGTTCCTTCTTAGCAGGCTGAGTAAGACACGTGGATATACTCTATCTCTGTCTTCTACCTCTGCTGTTCCTTCTGAGCATGCTGAGTGAGACACGTGGATATACTATATCTCTGTCTTCTACCTCTGCTGTTCCTTCCGAGCAGGCTGATTGAGTTGTAGATCATACACGTGGATATACTCTATCTCTATCTTCTACTCCTGCTGTTCCTTCTGAGCAGGCTGAGTGAGACACGTGGATATACTCTTTCTCTGTCTTCTACCTCTGCTGTTCCTTCTGAGCAGGCTGAGTGAGGTGTAGATCAGACACGTGGATATACTCTATCTCTGTCTTCTACCTCTGCTGTTTATTCTGAGCAGGCTGAGTGAGACACGTAGATATACTCTATCTCTGTCTTCTACCTCTGCTGTTCCTTCTGAGCAGACTGAGTGAGGTGTAGATCAGACAAGTGGATATACTCTATCTCTGTCTTCTACCTCTGCTGTTCCTTCTGAGCAGGCTGAGTGAGGTGTAGATCAGACAGGTGTATATACTCTATCTCTGTCTTCTACCTCTGCTGTTCCTTCTGAGCAGGCTGAGTGAGACACGTGGATATACTATATCTCTGTCTTCTACCTCTGCTGTTCCTTCCGAGCAGGCTGAGTGAGGTGTAGATCAGACACGTGGATATTCTCTATCGCTGTCTTCTACCTCTGCTGTTCCTTCTGAGCAGGCTGAGTGAGACACGTGGATATACTATATCTCTGTCTTCTACCTCTGCTGTTCCTTCCGAGCAGGCTGAGTGAGGTGTAGATCAGACACGTGGATATACTCTATCTCTGTCTTCTACCTCTGCTCTTCCTTCTGAGCAGGCTGAGTGAGACACGTGGATATACTCTATCTCTATCTTCTACCTCTGCTGTTCCTTCTGAGCAGGCTGAGTGAGACACGTGGATATACTCTATCTCTGTCTTCTGCCTCTGCTGTTCCTTCTGAGCAGGCTGAGTGAGGTGTAGATCAGACACGTGGATATACTCTATCTCTGTCTTCTACCTCTGCTGTTCATTCTGAGCAGGCTGAGTGAGACACGTGGATATACTCTATCTCTGTCTTCTACCTCTGCTGTTCCTTCTGAGCAGGCTGAGTGAGGTGTAGATCAGACAAGTGGGTATACTCTATCTCTGTCTTCTACTTCTGCTGTTCCTTCTGAGCAGGCTAAGTGAGACACGTGGATATACTCTATCTCTGTCTTCTACCTCTGCTGTTCCTTCTGAGCAGTCTGAGTGAGACACGTGGATATACTCTATCTCTGTATTGTACCTCTGCTGTTCCTTCTGAGCAGGTTGAGTGAGGTGTAGATCAGACACGTGTATATACTCTATCTCTGTCTTCTACCTCTGCTGTTTCTTCTGAGCAGGCTGAGTGAGACACGTGGATATACTCTATCTCTGTCTTCTACCTCTGCTGTTCCTTCTGAGCAGGCTGAGTGAGACACGTGGATATACTCTATCTCTGTCTTCTACTTCTGCTGTTCCTTCTGAGCAGGCTAAGTGAGACACGTGGATATACTCTATGTCTGTCTTCTACCTCTGCTGTTCCTTCTGAACAGGCTGAGTGAGGTGTAGATCAGAAACGTGGATATACTCTATCTCTGTCTTCTACCTCTGCTGTTCCTTCTGAGCAGGCTGAGTGAGACACTTGGATATACTCTATCTCTGTCTTGTACCTCTGTTGTTCCTTCTGAGCAGGCAGAGTGAGGTGTCGATCAGACACGTGGATATACTCTATCTCTGTCTTCTACCTTTGATGTTCCTTCTGAGCAGGCTGAATGAGGTGTAGATCAGACACGTGGATATACTCTATCTCTGTCTTCTACCTCTGCTGTTCCTTCTGAGCAGGCTGAGTGAGACACGTGGATATACTCTATCTATGTCTCCTACCTCTGCTGTTCCTTCTGAGCAGGCTGAGTGAGGTGTAGATTAGACACGTGGATATACTCTATCGCTGTCTTCTACCTCTGCTGTTCCTTCTGATCAGGCTGAGTGAGACACGAGGATATACTATATCTCTGTCTTCTACCTCTGCTGCTCCTTCCGAGCAGGCTGAGTGAGGTGTATATCAGACACGTGGATATACTCTATCTCTGTCTTCTACCTCTGCTCTTCCTTCTGAGCAGGCTGAGTGAGACACGTGGATATACTCTATCTCTATCTTATACCTCTGCTGTTCCTTCTGAGCAGGCTGAGTGAGACACGTGGATATACTCTATCTCTGTCTTCTGCCTCTGCTGTTCCTTCTGAGCAGGCTGAGTGAGGTGTAGATCAGACACGTGGATATACTCTATCTCTGTCTTTTACCTCTGCTGTTCATTCTGAGCAGGCTGAGTGAGACACGTGGATATACTCTATCTCTGTCTTCTACCTCTGCTGTTCCTTCTGAGCAGGCTGAGTGAGGTGTAGATCAGACAAGTGGATATACTCTATCTCTGTCTTCTACCTCTGCTGTTCATTCTGAGCAGGCCGAGTGAGACACGTGGATATACTCTATCTCTGTCTTCTACCTCTGCTGTTCCTTCTGAGCAGGCTGAGTGAGGTGTAGATCAGACAATTGGATATACTCTATCTCTGTCTTCTACCTCTGCTGTTCCTTCTGAGCAGGCTGAGTGAGGTGTATATCAGACACGTGGATATACTCTATCTCTGTCTTCTACCTCTGCTGTTCCTTCTGATCAGGCTGAGTGAGGTGTAGATCAGACACGGGGATATACTCTATCTCTGTCTTCTACCTCTGCTGTTCCTTCTGAGCAGGCTGAGTGAGGTGTAGATCAGACACGGGGATATACTCTATCTCTGTCTTCTACCTCTGCTGTTCCTTCTGAGCAGGCTGAGAGAGACACGTGGATATACTCTATCTCTGTCTTCTACTTCTGCTGTTCCTTCTGAGCAGGCTAAGTGAGACACGTGGATATACTCTATCTCTGTCTTCTACCTCTGCTGTTCCTTCTGAACAGGCTGAGTGAGGTGTAGATCAGAAACGTGGATATACTCTATCTCTGTCTTCTACCTCTGCTGTTCCTTCAGAGCAGTCTGAGTGAGACACGTGGATATACTCTATCTCTGTCTTCTACCTCTGCTGTTCCTTCTGAGCAGGCTGAGTGAGGTGTAGATCAGACACGTGGATATACTCTATCGCTGTCTTCTACCTCTGCTGTTCCTTCTGAGCAGGCTAAGTGAGACACGTGGATATACTCTATCTCTGTCTTCTACCTCTGCTGTTCCTTCTGAACAGGCTGAGTGAGGTGTAGATCAGAAACGTGGATATACTCTATCTCTGTCTTCTACCTCTGCTGTTCCTTCAGAGCAGTCTGAGTGAGACACGTGGATATACTCTATCTCTGTCTTCTACCTCTGCTGTTCCTTCTGAGCAGGCTGAGTGAGGTGTAGATCAGACACGTGGATATACTCTATCGCTGTCTTCTACCTCTGCTGTTCCTTCTGAGAAGGCTGAGTGAGACACGTGGATATACTATATCTCTGTCTTCTACCTCTGCTGTTCCTTCCGAGCAGGCTGAGTGAGGTGTAGATCAGACACGTGGATATACTCTATCTCTGTCTTCTACCTCTGCTGTTCCTTCTGAGCAGGCTGAGTGAGGTGTAGATCAGACACGTGGATATACTATATCTCTGTCTTCTACCTCTGCTGTTCCTTCCGAGCAGGCTGAGTGAGGTGTAGATCAGACACGTGGATATACTCTATCTCTGTCTTCTACCTCTGCTGTTCCTTCTGAGCAGGCTGAGTGAGGTGTAGATCAGACACGTGGATATACTCTATCTCTGTCTTCTACTTCTGCTGTTCCTTCTGAGCAGGCTAAGTGAGACACGTGGATATACTCTATCTCTGTCTTCTACCTCTGCTGTTCCTTCTGAACAGGCTGAGTGAGGTGTAGGTCAGAAACGTGGATATACTCTATCTCTGTCTTCTACCTCTGCTGTTCCTTCTGAGCAGTCTGAGTGAGACACGTGGATATACTCTATCTCTGTATTGTACCTCTGCTGTTCCTTCTGAGCAGGTTGAGTGAGGTGTAGATCAGACACGTGTATATACTTTATCTCTGTCTTCTACCTCTGATGTTCCTTCTGAGCAGGCTGATTGGGGTGTAGATTAGACACGTGGATATACTCTGTCTCTGTCTTCTACATCTGCTGTTCCTTCTGAGCAGGCTGAGTGAGACACGTGGATATACTCTATCTCTGTCTTCTACCTCTGCTGTTCCTTCTGAGCAGGCTGAGTGAGGTGTAAATCAGACACGTGGATATACCCTATCTCTGTCTTCTACCTCTGCTGTTCCTTCTGAGCAGGCTGAGTGAGACACGTGGATATACTCTATCTCTGTCTTCTACCTCTGCTGTTCCTTCTGAGCAGGCTGAGTGAGGTGTAGATCAGACACGTGGATATACTCTATCTCTGTCTTCTACCTCTGCTGTTCCTTCTGAGCAGGCTGAGTGAGACACGTGGATATACTCTATCTCTGTCTTCTACTTCTGCTGTTCCTTCTGAGCAGGCTAAGTGAGACACGTGGATATACTCTATCTCTGTCTTCTACCTCTGCTGTTCCTTCTGAACAGGCTGATTGAGGTGTAGATCAGAAACGTGGATATACTCTATCTCTGTCTTCTACCTCTGCTGTTCCTTCTGAGCAGTCTGAGTGAGACACGTGGATATACTCTATCTCTGTATTGTACCTCTGCTGTTCCTTCTGAGCAGGTTGAGTGAGGTGTAGATCAGACACGTGTATATACTCTATCTCTGTCTTCTACCTCTGCTGTTTCTTCTGAGCTGGCTGAGTGAGACACGTGAATATACTCTATCTCTGTCTTCTACCTCTGTTGTTCCTGCTGAGCAGGCTGAGTGAGACACGTGGATATACTCTATCTCTGTCTTCTACTTCTGCTGTTCCTTCTGAGCAGGCTAAGTGAGACACGTGGATATACTCTATGTCTGTCTTCTACCTCTGCTGTTCCTTCTGAACAGGCTGAGTGAGGTGTAGATCAGAAACGTGGATATACTCTTTCTCTGTCTTCTACCTCTGCTGTTCCTTCTGAGCAGGCTGAGTGAGACACGTGGATATACTCTATCTCTGTCTTGTACCTCTGTTGTTCCTTCTGAGCAGGCAGAGTGGGGTGTCGATCAGACACGTGGATATACTCTATCTCTGTCTTCTACCTTTGATGTTCCTTCTGAGCAGGCTGAATGAGGTGTAGATCAGACACGGGGATATACTCTATCTCTGTCTTCTACCTCTGCTGTTCCTTCTGAGCAGGCTGAGTGAGACACGTGGATATACTCTATCTCTGTCTCCTACCTCTGCTGTTCCTTCTGAGCAGGCTGAGTGAGGTGTAGATCAGACACGTGGATATACTCTATCGCTGTCTTCTACCTCTGCTGTTCCTTCTGAGCAGGCTGAGTGAGACACTTGGATATACTCTATCTCTGTCTTCTACCTCTGCTGTTCCTTCTGAGCAGGCTGAGTGAGGTGTAGATCAGACACGTGGATATACTCTATCTCTGTCTTCTACTTCTGCTGTTCCTTCTGAGCAGGCTAAGTGAGACACGTGGATATACTCTATCTCTGTCTTCTACCTCTGCTGTTCCTTCTGAACAGGCTGAGTGAGGTGTAGGTCAGAAACGTGGATATACTCTATCTCTGTCTTCTACCTCTGCTGTTCCTTCTGAGCAGTCTGAGTGAGACACGTGGATATACTCTATCTCTGTATTGTACCTCTGCTGTTCCTTCTGAGCAGGTTGAGTGAGGTGTAGATCAGACACGTGTATATACTCTATCTCTGTCTTATACCTCTGCTGTTTCTTCTGAGCAGGCTGAGTGAGACACGTGGATATACTCTATCTCTGTCTTCTATCTCTGCTGTTCCTTTTGAGCAGGCTGAGTGAGACACGTGGATATACTCTATCTCTGTCTTCTACTTCTGCTGTTCCTTCTGAGCAGGCTAAGTGAGACACGTGGATATACTCTATGTCTGTCTTCTACCTCTGCTGTTCCTTCTGAACAGGCTGAGTGAGGTGTAGATCAGAAACGTGGATATAATCTATCTCTGTCTTCTACCTCTGCTGTTCCTTCTGAGCAGGCTGAGTGAGACACGTGGATATACTCTATCTCTGTCTTGTACCTCTGTTGTTCCTTCTGAGCAGGCAGAGTGAGGTGTCGATCAGACACGTGGATTTACTATATCTCTGTCTTCTACCTTTGATGTTCCTTCTGAGCAGGCTGAATGAGGTGTAGATCAGACACGTGGATATACTCTATCTCTGTCTTCTACCTCTGCTGTTCCTTCTGAGCAGGCTGAGTGAGACACGTGGATATACTCTATCTCTGTCTTCTACCTCTGCTGTTCCTTCTGAGCAGGCTGAGTGCGGTGTAGATCAGACACGTGTATATACTCTATTTCTGTCTTCTACCTCTGCTGTTCCTTCTGAGCAGGCTGAGTGAGGTGTAGATCAGACACGTGGATATACTCTATCTGTGTCTTCTACCTCTGCTGTTCCTTCTGAGCAGGCTGAGTGATGTGTAGATCAGACACGTGGATATACTCTATCTCTGTATTCTACCTCTGCTGTTCATTCTGAGCAGGCTGAGTGAGACACGTGGATATACTCTATCTCTGTCTTCTACCTCTGCTGTTCCTTCTGAGCAGGCTGAGTGAGACACGTGGATATACTCTATCTCTGTCTTCTACTTCTGCTGTTCCTTCTGAGCAGGCTAAGTGAGACACGTGGATATACTCTATGTCTGTCTTCTACCTCTGCTGTTCCTTCTGAACAGGCTGAGTGAGGTGTAGATCAGAAACGTGGATATACTCTATCTCTGTCTTCTACCTCTGCTGTTCCTTCTGAGCAGGCTGAGTGAGACACGTGGATATACTCTATCTCTGTCTTGTACCTCTGTTGTTCCTTCTGAGCAGGCAGAGTGGGGTGTCGATCAGACACGTGGATATACTCTATGTCTGTCTTCTACCTCTGCTGTTCCTTCTGAACAGGCTGAGTGAGGTGTAGATCAGAAACGTGGATATACTCTATCTCTGTCTTCTACCTCTGCTGTTCCTTCTGAGCAGGCTGAGTGAGACACGTGGATATACTCTATCTCTGTCTTGTACCTCTGTTGTTCCTTCTGAGCAGGCAGAGTGGGGTGTCGATCAGACACGTGGATATACTCTATCTCTGTCTTCTACCTTTGATGTTCCTTCTGAGCAGGCTGAATGAGGTGTAGATCAGACACGGGGATATACTCTATCTCTGTCTTCTACCTCTGCTGTTCCTTCTGAGCAGGCTGAGTGAGACACGTGGATATACTCTATCTCTGTCTTGTACCTCTGTTGTTCCTTCTGAGCAGGCAGAGTGGGGTGTCGATCAGACACGTGGATATACTCTATCTCTGTCTTCTACCTTTGATGTTCCTTCTGAGCAGGCTGAATGAGGTGTAGATCAGACACGGGGATATACTCTATCTCGGTCTTCTACCTCTGCTGTTCCTTCTGAGCAGGCTGAGTGAGACACGTGGATATACTCTATCTCTGTCTCCTACCTCTGCTGTTCCTTCTGAGCAGGCTGAGTGAGGTGTAGATCAGACACGTGGATATACTCTATCGCTGTCTTCTACCTCTGCTGTTCCTTCTGAGCAGGCTGAGTGAGACACTTGGATATACTCTATCTCTGTCTTCTACCTCTGCTGTTCCTTCTGAGCAGGCTGAGTGAGGTGTAGATCAGACACGTGGATATACTCTATCTCTGTCTTCTACTTCTGCTGTTCCTTCTGAGCAGGCTAAGTGAGACACGTGGATATACTCTATCTCTGTCTTCTACCTCTGCTGTTCCTTCTGAACAGGCTGAGTGAGGTGTAGGTCAGAAACGTGGATATACTCTATCTCTGTCTTCTACCTCTGCTGTTCCTTCTGAGCAGTCTGAGTGAGACACGTGGATATACTCTATCTCTGTATTGTACCTCTGCTGTTTCTTCTGAGCAGGCTGAGTGAGACACGTGGATATACTCTATCTCTGTCGTCTACCTCTGCTGTTCCTTTTGAGCAGGCTGAGTGAGACACGTGGATATACTCTATCTCTGTCTTCTACTTCTGCTGTTCCTTCTGAGCAGGCTAAGTGAGACACGTGGATATACTCTATGTCTGTCTTCTACCTCTGCTGTTCCTTCTGAACAGGCTGAGTGAGGTGTAGATCAGAAACGTGGATATAATCTATCTCTGTCTTCTACCTCTGCTGTTCCTTCTGAGCAGGCTGAGTGAGACACGTGGATATACTCTATCTCTGTCTTGTACCTCTGTTGTTCCTTCTGAGCAGGCAGAGTGAGGTGTCGATCAGACACGTGGATTTACTATATCTCTGTCTTCTACCTTTGATGTTCCTTCTGAGCAGGCTGAATGAGGTGTAGATCAGACACGTGGATATACTCTATCTCTGTCTTCTACCTCTGCTGTTCCTTCTGAGCAGGCTGAGTGAGACACGTGGATATACTCTATCTCTGTATTGTACCTCTGCTGTTCCTTCTGAGCAGGTTGAGTGAGGTGTAGATCAGACACGTGTATATACTCTATCTCTGTCTTATACCTCTGCTGTTTCTTCTGAGCAGGCTGAGTGAGACACGTGGATATACTCTATCTCTGTCGTCTACCTCTGCTGTTCCTTTTGAGCAGGCTGAGTGAGACACGTGGATATACTCTATCTCTGTCTTCTACTTCTGCTGTTCCTTCTGAGCAGGCTAAGTGAGACACGTGGATATACTCTATGTCTGTCTTCTACCTCTGCTGTTCCTTCTGAACAGGCTGAGTGAGGTGTAGATCAGAAACGTGGATATAATCTATCTCTGTCTTCTACCTCTGCTGTTCCTTCTGAGCAGGCTGAGTGAGACACGTGGATATACTCTATCTCTGTCTTGTACCTCTGTTGTTCCTTCTGAGCAGGCAGAGTGAGGTGTCGATCAGACACGTGGATTTACTATATCTCTGTCTTCTACCTTTGATGTTCCTTCTGAGCAGGCTGAATGAGGTGTAGATCAGACACGTGGATATACTCTATCTCTGTCTTCTACCTCTGCTGTTCCTTCTGAGCAGTCTGAGTGAGACACGTGGATATACTCTATCTCTGTCTTCTACCTCTGCTGTTCCTTCTGAGCAGGCTGAGTGCGGTGTAGATCAGACACGTGTATATACTCTATTTCTGTCTTCTACCTCTGCTGTTCCTTCTGAGCAGGCTGAGTGAGGTGTAGATCAGACACGTGGATATACTCTATCTGTGTCTTCTACCTCTGCTGTTCCTTCTGAGCAGGCTGAGTGATGTGTAGATCAGACACGTGGATATACTCTATCTCTGTATTCTACCTCTGCTGTTCATTCTGAGCAGGCTGAGTGAGACACGTGGATATACTCTATCTCTGTCTTCTACCTCTGCTGTTCCTTCTGAGCAGGCTGAGTGAGACACGTGGATATACTCTATCTCTGTCTTCTACTTCTGCTGTTCCTTCTGAGCAGGCTAAGTGAGACACGTGGATATACTCTATGTCTGTCTTCTACCTCTGCTGTTCCTTCTGAACAGGCTGAGTGAGGTGTAGATCAGAAACGTGGATATACTCTATCTCTGTCTTCTACCTCTGCTGTTCCTTCTGAGCAGGCTGAGTGAGACACGTGGATATACTCTATCTCTGTCTTGTACCTCTGTTGTTCCTTCTGAGCAGGCAGAGTGGGGTGTCGATCAGACACGTGGATATACTCTATCTCTGTCTTCTACCTTTGATGTTCCTTCTGAGCAGGCTGAATGAGGTGTAGATCAGACACGTGGATATACTCTATCTCTGTCTTCTACCTCTGCTGTTCCTTCTGAGCAGGCTGAGTGAGACACGTGGATATACTCTATCTCTGTCTCCTACCTCTGCTGTTCCTTCTGAGCAGGCTGAGTGAGGTGTAGATCAGACACGTGGATATACTCTATCGCTGTCTTCTACCTCTGCTGTTCCTTCTGAGCAGGCTGAGTGAGACACTTGGATATACTCTATCTCTGTCTTCTACCTCTGCTGTTCCTTCTGAGCAGGCTGAGTGAGGTGTAGATCAGACACTTGGATATACTCTATCTCTGTCTTCTACTTCTGCTGTTCCTTCTGAGCAGGCTAAGTGAGACACGTGGATATACTCTATCTCTGTCTTCTACCTCTGCTGTTCCTTCTGAACAGGCTGAGTGAGGTGTAGATCAGAAACGTGGATATACTCTATCTCTGTCTTCTACCTCTGCTGTTCCTTCTGAGCAGTCTGAGTGAGACACGTGGATATACTCTATCTCTGTATTGTACCTCTGCTGTTCCTTCTGAGCAGGTTGAGTGAGGTGTAGATCAGACACGTGTATATACTCTATCTCTGTCTTATACCTCTGCTGTTTCTTCTGAGCAGGCTGAGTGAGACACGTGGATATACTCTATCTCTGTCTTCTACCTCTGCTGTTCCTTTTGAGCAGGCTGAGTGAGACACGTGGATATACTCTATCTCTGTCTTCAACTTCTGCTGTTCCTTCTGAGCAGGCTAAGTGAGACACGTGGATATACTCTATGTCTGTCTTCTACCTCTGCTGTTCCTTCTGAGCAGGCTGAGTGAGACACGTGGATATACTCTATCTCTGTCTTGTACCTCTGTTGTTCCTTCTGAGCAGGCAGAGTGAGGTGTCGATCAGACACGTGGATTTACTATATCTCTGTCTTCTACCTTTGATGTTCCTTCTGAGCAGGCTGAATGAGGTGTAGATCAGACACGTGGATATACTCTATCTCTGTCTTCTACCTCTGCTGTTCCTTCTGAGCAGGCTGAGTGAGACACGTGGATATACTCTATCTCAGTCTTCTACCTCTGCTGTTCCTTCTGAGCAGGCTGAGTGCGGTGTAGATCAGACACGTGTATATACTCTATTTCTGTCTTCTACCTCTGCTGTTCCTTCTGAGCAGGCTGAGTGAGGTGTAGATCAGACACGTGGATATACTCTATCTGTGTCTTCTACCTCTGCTGTTCCTTCTGAGCAGGCTGAGTGATGTGTAGATCAGACACATGGATATACTCTATCTCTGTATTCTACCTCTGCTGTTCATTCTGAGCAGGCTGAGTGAGACACGTGGATATACTCTATCTCTGTCTTCTACCTCTGCTGTTCCTTCTGAGCAGGCTGAGTGCGGTGTTGATCAGACACGTGTATATACTCTATTTCTGTCTTCTACCTCTGCTGTTCCTTCTGAGCAGGCTGAGTGAGGTGTAGATCAGACACGTGGATATACTCTATCTCTGTCTTCTACCTCTGCTGTTCTTTCTGAGCAGGCTGAGTGAGGTGTAGATCAGACACGTGGATATACTCTATCTCTGTCTTCTACCTCTGTTGTTCCTTCTGAGCAGGCTGAGTGAGGTGTAGATCAGACACGTGGATATACTCTATCTCTGTCTTCTACCTCTGCTGTTCCTTCTGATCAGGCTGAGTGAGACACGAAGATATACTCTATCTCTGTCTTCTACCTCTGCTGTTCCTACTGAGCAGGCTGAGTGAGGTGTAGATCAGACACGTGGATATACTCTATCTCTGTCTTCTACTTCTGCTGTTCCTTCTGAGCAGGCTAAGTGAGACACGTGGATATACTCTATCTTTGTCTTCTACCTCTGCTGTTCCTTCTGAACAGGCTGAGTGAGGTGTAGATCAGAAACGTGGATATACTCTATCTCTGTCTTCTACCTCTGCTGTTCCTTCTGAGCAGGCTGAATGAGGTGTAGATCAGACACGTGGATATACTCTATCTCTGTATTCTACCTCTGCTGTTCCTTCTGAGCAGGCTGAGTGAGACACGTGGATATACTCTATCTCTGTCTCCTACCTCTGCTGTTCCTTCTGAGCAGGCTGAGTGAGGTGTAGATCAGACACGTGGATATACTCTATCGCTGTCTTCTACCTCTGCTGTTCCTTCTGAGCAGGCTGAATGAGACACTTGGATATACTCTATCTCTGTCTTCTACCTCTGCTGTTCCTTCTGAGCAGGCTGAGTGAGGTGTAGATCAGACACGTGGATATACTCTATCTCTGTCTTCTACCTCTGCTGTTCCTTTTGAGCAGGCTGAGTGAGACACGTGGATATACTCTATCTCTGTCTTCTACTTCTGCTGTTCCTTCTGAGCAGGCTAAGTGAGACACGTGGATATACTCTATGTCTGTCTTCTACCTCTGCTGTTCCTTCTGAACAGGCTGAGTGAGGTGTAGATCAGAAACGTGGATATAATCTATCTCTGTCTTCTACCTCTGCTGTTCCTTCTGAGCAGGCTGAGTGAGACACGTGGATATACTCTATCTCTGTCTTGTACCTCTGTTGTTCCTTCTGAGCAGGCAGAGTGAGGTGTCGATCAGACACGTGGATTTACTATATCTCTGTCTTCTACCTTTGATGTTCCTTCTGAGCAGGCTGAATGAGGTGTAGATCAGACACGTGGATATACTCTATCTCTGTCTTCTACCTCTGCTGTTCCTTCTGAGCAGGCTGAGTGAGACACGTGGATATACTCTATCTCTGTCTTCTACCTCTGCTGTTCCTTCTGAGCAGGCTGAGTGCGGTGTAGATCAGACACGTGTATATACTCTATTTCTGTCTTCTACCTCTGCTGTTCCTTCTGAGCAGGCTGAGTGAGGTGTAGATCAGACACGTGGATATACTCTATCTGTGTCTTCTACCTCTGCTGTTCCTTCTGAGCAGGCTGAGTGATGTGTAGATCAGACACGTGGATATACTCTATCTCTGTATTCTACCTCTGCTGTTCATTCTGAGCAGGCTGAGTGAGACACATGGATATACTCTATCTCTGTCTTCTACCTCTGCTGTTCCTTCTGAGCAGGCTGAGTGCGGTGTAGATCAGACACGTGTATATACTCTATTTCTGTCTTCTACCTCTGCTGTTCCTTCTGAGCAGGCTGAGTGAGGTGTAGATCAGACACGTGGATATACTCTATCTCTGTCTTCTACCTCTGCTGTTCTTTCTGAGCAGGCTGAGTGAGGTGTAGATCAGACACGTGGATATACTCTATCTCTGTCTTCTACCTCTGTTGTTCCTTCTGAGCAGGCTGAGTGAGGTGTAGATCAGACACGTGGATATACTCTATCTCTGTCTTCTACCTCTGCTGTTCCTTCTGATCAGGCTGAGTGAGACACGAAGATATACTCTATCTCTGTCTTCTACCTCTGCTGTTCCTACTGAGCAGGCTGAGTGAGGTGTAGATCAGACACGTGGATATACTCTATCTCTGTCTTCTACTTCTGCTGTTCCTTCTGAGCAGGCTAAGTGAGACACGTGGATATACTCTATCTTTGTCTTCTACCTCTGCTGTTCCTTCTGAACAGGCTGAGTGAGGTGTAGATCAGAAACGTGGATATACTCTATCTCTGTCTTCTACCTCTGCTGTTCCTTCTGAGCAGGCTGAATGAGGTGTAGATCAGACACGTGGATATACTCTATCTCTGTATTCTACCTCTGCTGTTCCTTCTGAGCAGGCTGAGTGAGACACGTGGATATACTCTATCTCTGTCTCCTACCTCTGCTGTTCCTTCTGAGCAGGCTGAGTGAGGTGTAGATCAGACACGTGGATATACTCTATCGCTGTCTTCTACCTCTGCTGTTCCTTCTGAGCAGGCTGAATGAGACACTTGGATATACTCTATCTCTGTCTTCTACCTCTGCTGTTCCTTCTGAGCAGGCTGAGTGAGGTGTAGATCAGACACGTGGATATACTCTATCTCTGTCTTCTACTTCTGCTGTTCCTTCTGAGCAGGCTAAGTGAGACACGTGGATATACTCTATCTCTGTCTTCTACCTCTGCTGTTCCTTTTGAGCAGGCTGAGTGAGACACGTGGATATACTCTATCTCTGTCTTCTACTTCTGCTGTTCCTTCTGAGCAGGCTAAGTGAGACACGTGGATATACTCTATGTCTGTCTTCTACCTCTGCTGTTCCTTCTGAACAGGCTGAGTGAGGTGTAGATCAGACACGTGGATATACTCTATCTCTGTCTTCTACCTCTGCTGTTCCTTCTGAGCAGGCTGAGCGAGACACGTGAATATACTCTATCTCTGTCTTCTACCTCTGCTGTTCCTTCTGAGCAGGCTGAGTGAGGTGTAGATTAGACACGTGGATATACTCTATCTCTGTCTTCTACATCTGCTGTTCCTTCTGAGCATGCTGAGTGAGACACGTGTATATACTATATCTCTGTCTTCTACCTCTGCTGTTCCTTCTGAGCAGGCTGAGTGAGGTGTAAATCAGACACGTGGATATACTCTATCTCTGTCTTCTACCTCTGCTGTTCCTTCTGAGCAGGCTGAGTGAGACACGTGGATATACTCTATCTCTGTCTTCTACCTCTGCTGTTCCTTCTGAGCAGGCTGAGTAAGACACTTGGATATGCTATATCTCTGTCTTCTACCTCTGCTGTTCCTTCTGAGCAGTCTGAGTGAGGTGTAGATCAGACACGTGGATATACTCTATCTCTGTCTCCTACCTCTGCTGTTCCTTCTGAGTAGGCTGAGTGAGACACGTGGATATACTCTATCTCTGTCTTCTACCTCTGATGTTCCTTCTGAGCAGGTTGAGTGAGGTGTATATCAGACACGTGGATATACTCTATCTCTGTCTTCTACCTCTGCTGTTCCTTCTGAGCAGGCTGAATGAGACACGTGGAAATACTCTATCTCTGCCTTCTACCTCTGATGTTCCTTCTGAGCAGGCTGAGCGAGACACGTGGATATACTCTATCTCTGTCTTCTACCTCTGCTGTTCCTTCTGAGCAGGCTGAGTGAGGTGTAGATTAGACACGTGGATATACTCTATCTCTGTCTTCTACATCTGCTGTTCCTTCTGAGCATGCTGAGTGAGACACGTGTATATACTATATCTCTGTCTTCTACCTCTGCTGTTCCTTCTGAGCAGGCTGAGTGAGGTGTAAATCAGACACGTGGATATACTCTATCTCTGTCTTCTACCTCTGCTGTTCCTTCTGAGCAGGCTGAGTGAGACACGTGGATATACTCTATCTCTGTCTTCTACCTCTGCTGTTCCTTCTGAGCAGGCTGAGTAAGACACTTGGATATGCTATATCTCTGTCTTCTACCTCTGCTGTTCCTTCTGAGCAGTCTGAGTGAGGTGTAGATCAGACACGGGGATATACTCTATCTCTGTCTCCTACCTCTGCTGTTCCTTCTGAGTAGGCTGAGTGAGACACGTGGATATACTCTATCTCTGTCTTCTACCTCTGATGTTCCTTCTGAGCAGGTTGAGTGAGGTGTATATCAGACACGTGGATATACTCTATCTCTGTCTTCTACCTCTGCTGTTCCTTCTGAGCAGGCTGAATGAGACACGTGGAAATACTCTATCTCTGCCTTCTACCTCTGATGTTCATTCTGAGCAGGCTGAGTGAGACACGTGGATATACTCTATCTCTGTCTTCTACCTCTGCTGTTCCTTCTGAGCAGGCTGAGCGAGACACGTGGATATACCCTATCTCCGTCTTCTCCCTCTGCTGTTACTTCTGAGCAGGCTGAGTGATGTGTAGATCAGACACGTGGATATACTCTATCTCTGTCTTCTACCTCTGCTGTTCCTTCTGAGCAGGCTGAGTGGGGTGTAGATTAGACCCGTGGATATACTCTATCTCTGTCTTCTACATCTGCTGTTCCTTCTGAGCAGGTTGAGTGAGACACGTGGATATACTCTATCTCTGTCTTCTACCTCTGCTGTTCCTTCTGAGCAGGCTGAGTGAGGTGTAGATCAGACACGTGGATATACTTTATCTCTGTCTTCTACCTCTGCTGTTCCTTCTGAGCAGGCTGAGCGAGACACGTGGATATACTCTATCACTGTCTTCTACCTCTGCTGTTCCTTCTGAGCAGGCTGAGTGAGGTGTAGATTAGACACGTGGATATACTCTATATCTGTCTTCTACATCTGCTGTTCCTTCGTAACAGGCTGAGTGGGGTGTAGATTAGACACGTGGATATACTCTATCTCTGTCTTCTACATCTGCTGTTCCTTCTGAGCAGGCTGAATGAGACACGTGGATATACTCTTTCTCTGTCTTCTACCTCTGATGTTCCTTCTGAGCAGGCTGAGTGAGGTGTAGATCAGACACGTGGATATACTTTATCTCTGTCTTCTACCTCTGCTGTTCCTTCTGAGCAGGGTGAGCGAGACACGTGGATATACTCTATCTCTGTCTTCTACCTCTGCTGTTCCTTCTGAGCAGGCTGAGTGAGGTGTAGATCAGACACGTGGATATACTTTATCTCTGTCTTCTACCTCTGCTGTTCCTTCTGAGCAGGCTCAGTCAGACACGTGGACATACTCTATCTCTGTCTTCTACCTCTGCTGTTCCTTCTGAGAGGCTGAGTGAGACACGTGGATATACTCTATCTCTGTCTTCTACCTCTGCTGTTCCTTCTGAGCAGGCTGAGTGAGACACATGGATATACTCCATCTCTGTCTTCTACCTCTGCTGTTCCTTCTGAGCAGGCTGAGTGAGACACGTGGATATACTCTATCTCTGTCTTCTACCTCTGCTGTTCCTTCTGAGCAGGCTGAGTGAGGTGTAGATCAGACACGTGGATATACTCTATCTCTGTCTTCTACATCTGTTGTTCCTTCTGAGCAAGCTGATTGAGACACGTGGATATACTCTATCTTTGTCTTCTACCTCTGCTGTTCCTTCTGAGCAGGCTGAGTGAGGTGTAGATCAGACACGTGGATATACGTTATTTCTGTCTTCTACCTCTGCTGTTCCTTCTGAGCAGGCTGAGCGAGACACGTGAATATACTCTATCTCTGTCTTCTACCTCTGCTGTTCCTTCTGAGCAGGCTGAGTGAGGTGTAGATTAGACACGTGGATATACTCTATCTCTGTCTTCTACATCTGCTGTTCCTTCTGAGCATGCTGAGTGAGACACGTGTATATACTATATCTCTGTCTTCTACCTCTGCTGTTCCTTCTGAGCAGGCTGAGTGAGGTGTAAATCAGACACGTGGATATACTCTATCTCTGTCTTCTACCTCTGCTGTTCCTTCTGAGCAGGCTGAGTGAGACACGTGGATATACTCTATCTCTGTCTTCTACCTCTGCTGTTCCTTCTGAGCAGGCTGAGTAAGACACTTGGATATGCTATATCTCTGTCTTCTACCTCTGCTGTTCCTTCTGAGCAGTCTGAGTGAGGTGTAGATCAGACACGTGGATATACTCTATCTCTGTCTCCTACCTCTGCTGTTCCTTCTGAGCAGGCTGAGTGAGACACGTGGATATACTCTATCTCTGTCTTCTACCTCTGATGTTCCTTCTGAGCAGGTTGAGTGAGGTGTATATCAGACACGTGGATATACTCTATCTCTGTCTTCTACCTCTGCTGTTCCTTCTGAGCAGGCTGAGTGAGACACGTGGAAATACTCTATCTCTGCCTTCTACCTCTGCTGTTCCTTCTGAGCAGGCTGAGTGAGACACGTGGATATACTCTATCTCTGTCTTCTACCTCTGCTGTTCCTTCTGAGCAGGCTGAGCGAGACACGTGGATATACCCTATCTCCGTCTTCTCCCTCTGATGTTACTTCTGAGCAGGCTGAGTGAGGTGTAGATCAGACACGTGGATATACTCTATCTCTGTCTTCTACCTCTGATGTTCCTTCTGAGCAGGCTGAGTGAGGTGTAGATCAGACACGTGGATATACTTTATCTCTGTCTTCTACCTCTGCTGTTCCTTCTGAGCAGGGTGAGCGAGACACGTGGATATACTCTATCTCTGTCTTCTACCTCTGCTGTTCCTTCTGAGCAGGCTGAGTGAGGTGTAGATCAGACACGTGGATATACTTTATCTCTGTCTCCTACCTCTGCTGTTCCTTCTGAGCAGGCTGTGTGAGACACGTGGATATACTCTATCTCTGTCTTCTACCTCTGCTGTTCCTTCTGAGAGGCTGAGTGAGACACGTGGATATACTCTATCTCTGTCTTCTACCTCTGCTGTTCCTTCTTAGCAGGCTGAGTGAGACACATGGATATACTCCATCTCTGTCTTCTACCTCTGCTCTTCCTTCTGAGCAGGCTGAGTGAGGTGTAGATCAGACACGTGGATATACTCTATCTCTGTCTTCTACATCTGTTGTTCCTTCTGAGCAAGCTGATTGAGACACGTGGATATACTCTATCTTTGTCTTCTACCTCTGCTGTTCCTTCTGAGCAGGCTGAGTGAGGTGTAGATCAGACACGTGGATATACGTTATTTCTGTCTTCTACCTCTGCTGTTCCTTCTGAGCAGGCTGAGCGAGACACGTGAATATACTCTATCTCTGTCTTCTACCTCTGCTGTTCCTTCTGAGCAGGCTGAGTGAGGTGTAGATTAGACACGTGGATATACTCTATCTCTGTCTTCTACATCTGCTGTTCCTTCTGAGCATGCTGAGTGAGACACGTGTATATACTATATCTCTGTCTTCTACCTCTGCTGTTCCTTCTGAGCAGGCTGAGTGAGGTGTAAATCAGACACGTGGATATACTCTATCTCTGTCTTCTACCTCTGCTGTTCCTTCTGAGCAGGCTGAGTGAGACACGTGGATATACTTTATCTCTGTCTTCTACCTCTGCTGTTCCTTCTGAGCAGGCTGAGTAAGACACTTGGATATGCTATATCTCTGTCTTCTACCTCTGCTGTTCCTTCTGAGCAGTCTGAGTGAGGTGTAGATCAGACACGTGGATATACTCTATCTCTGTTTCCTACCTCTGCTGTTCCTTCTGAGCAGGCTGAGTGAGACACGTGGATATACTCTATCTCTGTCTTCTACCTCTGATGTTCCTTCTCAGCAGGTTGAGTGAGGTGTATATCAGACACGTGGATATACTCTATCTCTGTCTTCTACCTCTGCTGTTCCTTCTGAGCAGGCTGAGTGAGACACGTGGAAATACTCTATCTCTGCCTTCTACCTCTGCTGTTCCTTCTGAGCAGGCTGAGTGAGACACGTGGATATACTCTATCTCTGTCTTCTACCTCTGCTGTTCCTTCTGAGCAGGCTGAGCGAGACACGTGGATATACCCTATCTCCGTCTTCTCCCTCTGATGTTACTTCTGAGCAGGCTGAGTGAGGTGTAGATCAGACACGTGGATATACTCTATCTCTGTCTTCTACCTCTGCTGTTCCTTCTGAGCAGGCTGAGTGGGGTGTAGATTAGACACGTGGATATACTCTATCTCTGTCTTCTACATCTGCTGTTCCTTCTGAGCAGGCTGAGTGAGACACGTGGATATACTCTATCTCTGTCTTCTACCTCTGCTGTTCCTTCTGAGCAGGCTGAGTGAGGTGTAGATCAGACACGTGGATATACTTTATCTCTGTCTTCTACCTCTGCTGTTCCTTCTGAGCAGGCTGAGCGAGACACGTGGATATACTCTATCACTGTCTTCTACCTCTGCCGTTCCTTCTGAGCAGGCTGAGTGAGGTGTAGATTAGACACGTGGATATACTCTATATCTGTCTTCTACATCTGCTGTTCCTTCGGAACAGGCTGAGTGAGACACGTGTATATACTCTATATCTGTCATCTACCTCTGCTATTCCTTCTGTGCAGGCTGAGTGAGGTGTAGATCAGACACGTGTATATACTTTATCTCTGTCTTCTACCTCTGCTGTTCCTTCTGAGCAGGCTGAGTGAGGTGTAGATCAGACACGTGGATATACTCTATCTCTGTCTTCTACATCTGTTGTTCCTTCTGAGCAAGCTGATTGAGACACGTGGATATACTCTATCTTTGTCTTCTACCTCTGCTGTTCCTTCTGAGCAGGCTGAGTGAGGTGTAGATCAGACACGTGGATATACGTTATTTCTGTCTTCTACCTCTGCTGTTCCTTCTGAGCAGGCTGAGCGAGACACGTGAATATACTCTATCTCTGTCTTCTACCTCTGCTGTTCCTTCTGAGCAGGCTGAGTGAGGTGTAGATTAGACACGTGGATATACTCTATCTCTGTCTTTTACATCTGCTGTTCCTTCTGAGCATGCTGAGTGAGACACGTGTATATACTATATCTCTGTCTTCTACCTCTGCTGTTCCTTCTGAGCAGGCTGAGTGAGGTGTAAATCAGACACGTGGATATACTCTATCTCTGTCTTCTACCTCTGCTGTTCTTTCTGAGCAGGCTGAGTGAGACACGTGGATATACTCTATCTCTGTCTTCTACCTCTGCTGTTCCTTCTGAGCAGGCTGAGTAAGACACTTGGATATGCTATATCTCTGTCTTCTACCTCTGCTGTTCCTTCTGAGCAGTCTGAGTGAGGTGTAGATCAGACACGTGGATATACTCTATCTCTGTCTCCTACCTCTGCTGTTCCTTCTGAGCAGGCTGAGTGAGACACGTGGATATACTCTATCTCTGTCTTCTACCTCTGATGTTCCTTCTCAGCAGGTTGAGTGAGGTGTATATCAGACACGTGGATATACTCTATCTCTGTCTTCTACCTCTGCTGTTCCTTCTGAGCAGGCTGAGTGAGACACGTGGAAATACTCTATCTCTGCCTTCTACCTCTGCTGTTCCTTCTGAGCAGGCTGAGTGAGACACGTGGATATACTCTATCTCTGTCTTCTACCTCTGCTGTTCCTTCTGAGCAGGCTGAGCGAGACACGTGAATATACCCTATCTCCGTCTTCTCCCTCTGATGTTACTTCTGAGCAGGCTGAGTGAGGTGTAGATCAGACACGTGGATATACTCTATCTCTGTCTTCTACCTCTGCTGTTCCTTCTGAGCAGGCTGAGTGGGGTGTAGATTAGACACGTGGATATACTCTATCTCTGTCTTCTACATCTGCTGTTCCTTCTGAGCAGGCTGAGTGAGACACGTGGATATACTCTATCTCTGTCTTCTACCTCTGCTGTTCCTTCTGAGCAGGCTGAGTGAGGTGTAGATCAGACACGTGGATATACTTTATCTCTGTCTTCTACCTCTGCTGTTCCTTCTGAGCAGGCTGAGCGAGACACGTGGATATACTCTATCACTGTCTTCTACCTCTGCCGTTCCTTCTGAGCAGGCTGAGTGAGGTGTAGATTAGACACGTGGATATACTCTATATCTGTCTTCTACATCTGCTGTTCCTTCGGAACAGGCTGAGTGAGACACGTGTATATACTCTATATCTGTCTTCTACCTCTGCTGTTCCTTCTGTGCAGGCTGAGTGAGGTGTAGATCAGACACGTGTATATACTTTATCTCTGTCTTCTACCTCTGCTGTTCCTTCTGAGCAGGCTGAGTGGGGTGTAGATTAGACACGTGGATATACTCTATCTCTGTCTTCTACATCTGCTGTTCCTTCTGAGCAGGCTGATTGAGACACGTGGATATACTCTTTCTCTGTCTTCTACCTCTGATGTTCCTTCTGAGCAGGCTGAGTGAGGTGTAGATCAGACACGTGGATATACTTTATCTCTGTCTTCTAACTCTGCTGTTCCTTCTGAGCAGGGTGAGCGAGACACGTGGATATACTCTATCTCTGTCTTCTACCTCTGCTGTTCCTTCTGAGCAGGCTGAGTGAGGTGTATAATAGACACGTGGATATACTCTATCTCTGTCTTCTACCTCTGCTGTTCCTTCTGAGCAGGCTGAGTGAGACACGTGTATATACTCTATCTCTGTCTTCTACCTTTGCTGTTCCTTCTGAGCAGGCTGAGTGAGGTGTAAATCAGACACGTGGATATACTCTATCTCTGTTTTCTACCTCTGCTGTTCCTTCTGAGCAGGCTGAGTGAGACACGTGGATATACTCTATCTCTGTCTTCTACCTCTGCTGTTCCTTCTGAGCAGGCTGGGTGAGGTGTAGATCAGACACGTGGATATACTCTATATCTGTCTTCTACATCTGCTGTTCCTTCGTAACAGGCTGAGTGAGACACGTGTATATACTCTATATCTGTCTTCTACCTCTGCTGTTCCTTCTGTGCAGGCTGAGTGAGGTGTAGATCAGACACGTGGATATACTTTATCTCTGTCTTCTACCTCTGCTGTTCCTTCTGAGCAGGCTGAGTGGGGTGTAGATTAGACACGTGGATATACTCTATCTCTGTCTTCTACATCTGCTGTTCCTTCTGAGCAGGCTGAATGAGACACGTGGATATACTCTTTCTCTGTCTTCTACCTCTGATGTTCCTTCTGAGCAGGCTGAGTGAGGTGTAGATCAGACACGTGGATATACTTTATCTCTGTCTTCTACCTCTGCTGTTCTTTCTGAGCAGGGTGAGCGAGACACGTGGATATACTCTATCTCTGTCTTCTACCTCTGCTGTTCCTTCTGAGCAGGCTGAGTGAGGTGTAGATCAGACACGTGGATATACTTTATCTCTGTCTTCTACCTCTGCTGTTCTTTCTGAGCAGGCTCAGTCAGACACGTGGACATACTCTATCTCTGTCTTCTACCTCTGCTGTTCCTTCTGAGAGGCTGAGTGAGACACGTGGATATACTCTATCTCTGTCTTCTACCTCTGCTGTTCCTTCTGAGCAGGCTGAGTGAGACACATGGATATACTCCATCTCTGTCTTCTACCTCTGCTTTTCCTTCTGAGCAGGCTGAGTGAGACACGTGGATATACTCTATCTCTGTCTTCTACCTCTGCTGTTCCTTCTGAGCAGGCTGATTGAGGTGTAGATCAGACACGTGGATATACTCTATCTCTGTCTTCTACATCTGTTGTTCCTTCTGAGCAGGCTGATTGAGACACGTGGATATACTCTATCTTTGTCTTCTACCTCTGCTGTTCCTTCTGAGCAGGCTGAGTGAGGTGTAGATCAGACACGTGGATATACGTTATTTCTGTCTTCTACCTCTGCTGTTCCTTCTGAGCAGGCTGAGCGAGACACGTGAATATACTCTATCTCTGTCTTCTACCTCTGCTGTTCCTTCTGAGCAGGCTGAGTGAGGTGTAGATTAGACACGTGGATATACTCTATCTCTGTCTTCTACATCTGCTGTTCCTTCTGAGCATGCTGAGTGAGACACGTGTATATACTATATCTCTGTCTTCTACCTCTGCTGTTCCTTCTGAGCAGGCTGAGTGAGGTGTAAATCAGACACGTGGATATACTCTATCTCTGTCTTCTACCTCTGCTGTTCCTTCTGAGCAGGCTGAGTGAGACACGTGGATATACTCTATCTCTGTCTTCTACCTCTGCTGTTCCTTCTGAGCAGGCTGAGTAAGACACTTGGATATGCTATATCTCTGTCTTCTACCTCTGCTGTTCCTTCTGAGCAGTCTGAGTGAGGTGTAGATCAGACACGTGGATATACTCTATCTCTGTCTCCTACCTCTGCTGTTCCTTCTGAGCAGGCTGAGTGAGACACGTGGATATACTCTATCTCTGTCTTCTACCTCTGATGTTCCTTCTGAGCAGGTTGAGTGAGGTGTATATCAGACACGTGGATATACTCTATCTCTGTCTTCTACCTCTGCTGTTCCTTCTGAGCAGGCTGAGTGAGACACGTGGAAATACTCTATCTCTGCCTTCTACCTCTGCTGTTCCTTCTGAGCAGGCTGAGTGAGACACGTGGATATACTCTATCTCTGTCTTCTACCTCTGCTGTTCCTTCTGAGCAGGCTGAGCAAGACACGTGGATATACCCTATCTCCGTCTTCTCCCTCTGATGTTACTTCTGAGCAGGCTGAGTGAGGTGTAGATCAGACACGTGGATATACTCTATCTCTGTCTTCTACCTCTGCTGTTCCTTCTGAGCAGGCTGAGTGAGACACGTGGAAATACTCTATCTCTGCCTTCTACCTCTGCTGTTCCTTCTGAGCAGGCTGAGTGAGACACGTGGATATACTCTATCTCTGTCTTCTACCTCTGCTGTTCCTTCTGAGCAGGCTGAGCGAGACACGTGGATATACCCTATCTCCGTCTTCTCCCTCTGATGTTACTTCTGAGCAGGCTGAGTGAGGTGTAGATCAGACACGTGGATATACGTTATCTCTGTCTCCTACCTCTGCTGTTCCTTCTGAGCAGGCTGAGTGAGACACGTGGATATACTCTATCTCTGTCTTCTACCTCTGCTGTTCCTTCTGAGAGGCTGAGTGAGACACGTGGATATACTCTATCTCTGTCTTCTACCTCTGCTGTTCCTTCTGAGCAGGCTGAGTGAGACACATGGATATACTCCATCTCTGTCTTCTACCTCTGCTGTTCCTTCTGAGCAGGCTGAGTGAGACACGTGGATATACTCTATCTCTGTCTTCTACCTCTGCTGTTCCTTCTGAGCAGGCTGAGTGAGGTGTAGATCAGACACGTGGATATACTCTATCTCTGTCTTCTACATCTGTTGTTCCTTCTGAGCAAGCTGATTGAGACACGTGGATATACTCTATCTTTGTCTTCTACCTCTGCTGTTCCTTCTGAGCAGGCTGAGTGAGGTGTAGATCAGACACGTGGATATACGTTATTTCTGTCTTCTACCTCTGCTGTTCCTTCTGAGCAGGCTGAGCGAGACACGTGAATATACTCTATCTCTGTCTTCTACCTCTGCTGTTCCTTCTGAGCAGGCTGAGTGAGGTGTAGATTAGACACGTGGATATACTCTATCTCTGTCTTCTACATCTGCTGTTCCTTCTGAGCATGCTGAGTGAGACACGTGTATATACTATATCTCTGTCTTCTACCTCTGCTGTTCCTTCTGAGCAGGCTGAGTGAGGTGTAAATCAGACACGTGGATATACTCTATCTCTGTCTTCTACCTCTGCTGTTCCTTCTGAGCAGGCTGAGTGAGACACGTGGATATACTCTATCTCTGTCTTCTACCTCTGCTGTTCCTTCTGAGCAGGCTGAGTAAGACACTTGGATATGCTATATCTCTGTCTTCTACCTCTGCTGTTCCTTCTGAGCAGTCTGAGTGAGGTGTAGATCAGACACGTGGATATACTCTATCTCTGTCTCCTACCTCTGCTGTTCCTTCTGAGCAGGCTGAGTGAGACACGTGGATATACTCTATCTCTGTCTTCTACCTCTGATGTTCCTTCTCAGCAGGTTGAGTGAGGTGTATATCAGACACGTGGATATACTCTATCTCTGTCTTCTACCTCTGCTGTTCCTTCTGAGCAGGCTGAGTGAGACACGTGGAAATACTCTATTTCTGCCTTCTACCTCTGCTGTTCCTTCTGAGCAGGCTGAGTGAGACACGTGGATATACTCTATCTCTGTCTTCTACCTCTGCTGTTCCTTCTGAGCAGGCTGAGCGAGACACGTGGATATACCCTATCTCCGTCTTCTCCCTCTGATGTTACTTCTGAGCAGGCTGAGTGAGGTGTAGATCAGACACGTGGATATACTCTATCTCTGTCTTCTACCTCTGCTGTTCCTTCTGAGCAGGCTGAGTGGGGTGTAGATTAGACACGTGGATATACTCTATCTCTGTCTTCTACATCTGCTGTTCCTTCTGAGCAGGCTGAGTGAGACACGTGGATATACTCTATCTCTGTCTTCTACCTCTGCTGTTCCTTCTGAGCAGGCTGAGTGAGGTGTAGATCAGACACGTGGATATACTTTATCTCTGTCTTCTACCTCTGCTGTTCCTTCTGAGCAGGCTGAGCGAGACACGTGGATATACTCTATCACTGTCTTCTACCTCTGCCGTTCCTTCTGAGCAGGCTGAGTGAGGTGTAGATTAGACACGTGGATATACTCTATATCTGTCTTCTACATCTGCTGTTCCTTCGGAACAGGCTGAGTGAGACACGTGTATATACTCTATATCTGTCTTCTACCTCTGCTGTTCCTTCTGTGCAGGCTGAGTGAGGTGTAGATCAGACACGTGTATATACTTTATCTCTGTCTTCTACCTCTGCTGTTCCTTCTGAGCAGGCTGAGTGGGGTGTAGATTAGACACGTGGATATACTCTATCTCTGTCTTCTACCTCTGATGTTCCTTCTGAGCAGGCTGAGTGAGGTGTAGATCAGACACGTGGATATACTTTATCTCTGTCTTCTAACTCTGCTGTTCCTTCTGAGCAGGGTGAGCGAGACACGTGGATATACTCTATCTCTGTCTTCTACCTCTGCTGTTCCTTCTGAGCAGGCTGAGTGAGGTGTATAATAGACACGTGGATATACTCTATCTCTGTCTTCTACCTCTGCTGTTCCTTCTGAGCAGGCTGAGTGAGACACGTGTATATACTCTATCTCTGTCTTCTACCTTTGCTGTTCCTTCTGAGCAGGCTGAGTGAGGTGTAAATCAGACACGTGGATATACTCTATCTCTGTTTTCTACCTCTGCTGTTCCTTCTGAGCAGGCTGAGTGAGACACGTGGATATACTCTATCTCTGTCTTCTACCTCTGCTGTTCCTTCTGAGCAGGCTGGGTGAGGTGTAGATCAGACACGTGGATATACTCTATATCTGTCTTCTACATCTGCTGTTCCTTCGTAACAGGCTGAGTGAGACACGTGTATATACTCTATATCTGTCTTCTACCTCTGCTGTTCCTTCTGTGCAGGCTGAGTGAGGTGTAGATCAGACACGTGGATATACTTTATCTCTGTCTTCTACCTCTGCTGTTCCTTCTGAGCAGGCTGAGTGGGGTGTAGATTAGACACGTGGATATACTCTATCTCTGTCTTCTACATCTGCTGTTCCTTCTGAGCAGGCTGAATGAGACACGTGGATATACTCTTTCTCTGTCTTCTACCTCTGATGTTCCTTCTGAGCAGGCTGAGTGAGGTGTAGATCAGACACGTGGATATACTTTATCTCTGTCTTCTACCTCTGCTGTTCTTTCTGAGCAGGGTGAGCGAGACACGTGGATATACTCTATCTCTGTCTTCTACCTCTGCTGTTCCTTCTGAGCAGGCTGAGTGAGGTGTAGATCAGACACGTGGATATACTTTATCTCTGTCTTCTACCTCTGCTGTTCCTTCTGAGCAGGCTCAGTCAGACACGTGGACATACTCTATCTCTGTCTTCTACCTCTGCTGTTCCTTCTGAGAGGCTGAGTGAGACACGTGGATATACTCTATCTCTGTCTTCTACCTCTGCTGTTCCTTCTGAGCAGGCTGAGTGAGACACATGGATATACTCCATCTCTGTCTTCTACCTCTGCTTTTCCTTCTGAGCAGGCTGAGTGAGACACGTGGATATACTCTATCTCTGTCTTCTACCTCTGCTGTTCCTTCTGAGCAGGCTGATTGAGGTGTAGATCAGACACGTGGATATACTCTATCTCTGTCTTCTACATCTGTTGTTCCTTCTGAGCAGGCTGATTGAGACACGTGGATATACTCTATCTTTGTCTTCTACCTCTGCTGTTCCTTCTGAGCAGGCTGAGTGAGGTGTAGATCAGACACGTGGATATACGTTATTTCTGTCTTCTACCTCTGCTGTTCCTTCTGAGCAGGCTGAGCGAGACACGTGAATATACTCTATCTCTGTCTTCTACCTCTGCTGTTCCTTCTGAGCAGGCTGAGTGAGGTGTAGATTAGACACGTGGATATACTCTATCTCTGTCTTCTACATCTGCTGTTCCTTCTGAGCATGCTGAGTGAGACACGTGTATATACTATATCTCTGTCTTCTACCTCTGCTGTTCCTTCTGAGCAGGCTGAGTGAGGTGTAAATCAGACACGTGGATATACTCTATCTCTGTCTTCTACCTCTGCTGTTCCTTCTGAGCAGGCTGAGTGAGACACGTGGATATACTCTATCTCTGTCTTCTACCTCTGCTGTTCCTTCTGAGCAGGCTGAGTAAGACACTTGGATATGCTATATCTCTGTCTTCTACCTCTGCTGTTCCTTCTGAGCAGTCTGAGTGAGGTGTAGATCAGACACGTGGATATACTCTATCTCTGTCTCCTACCTCTGCTGTTCCTTCTGAGCAGGCTGAGTGAGACACGTGGATATACTCTATCTCTGTCTTCTACCTCTGATGTTCCTTCTGAGCAGGTTGAGTGAGGTGTATATCAGACACGTGGATATACTCTATCTCTGTCTTCTACCTCTGCTGTTCCTTCTGAGCAGGCTGAGTGAGACACGTGGAAATACTCTATCTCTGCCTTCTACCTCTGCTGTTCCTTCTGAGCAGGCTGAGTGAGACACGTGGATATACTCTATCTCTGTCTTCTACCTCTGCTGTTCCTTCTGAGCAGGCTGAGCAAGACACGTGGATATACCCTATCTCCGTCTTCTCCCTCTGATGTTACTTCTGAGCAGGCTGAGTGAGGTGTAGATCAGACACGTGGATATACTCTATCTCTGTCTTCTACCTCTGCTGTTCCTTCTGAGCAGGCTGAGTGAGACACGTGGAAATACTCTATCTCTGCCTTCTACCTCTGCTGTTCCTTCTGAGCAGGCTGAGTGAGACACGTGGATATACTCTATCTCTGTCTTCTACCTCTGCTGTTCCTTCTGAGCAGGCTGAGCGAGACACGTGGATATACCCTATCTCCGTCTTCTCCCTCTGATGTTACTTCTGAGCAGGCTGAGTGAGGTGTAGATCAGACACGTGGATATACGTTATCTCTGTCTCCTACCTCTGCTGTTCCTTCTGAGCAGGCTGAGTGAGACACGTGGATATACTCTATCTCTGTCTTCTACCTCTGCTGTTCCTTCTGAGAGGCTGAGTGAGACACGTGGATATACTCTATCTCTGTCTTCTACCTCTGCTGTTCCTTCTGAGCAGGCTGAGTGAGACACATGGATATACTCCATCTCTGTCTTCTACCTCTGCTGTTCCTTCTGAGCAGGCTGAGTGAGACACGTGGATATACTCTATCTCTGTCTTCTACCTCTGCTGTTCCTTCTGAGCAGGCTGAGTGAGGTGTAGATCAGACACGTGGATATACTCTATCTCTGTCTTCTACATCTGTTGTTCCTTCTGAGCAAGCTGATTGAGACACGTGGATATACTCTATCTTTGTCTTCTACCTCTGCTGTTCCTTCTGAGCAGGCTGAGTGAGGTGTAGATCAGACACGTGGATATACGTTATTTCTGTCTTCTACCTCTGCTGTTCCTTCTGAGCAGGCTGAGCGAGACACGTGAATATACTCTATCTCTGTCTTATACCTCTGCTGTTCCTTCTGAGCAGGCTGAGTGAGGTGTAGATTAGACACGTGGATATACTCTATCTCTGTCTTCTACATCTGCTGTTCCTTCTGAGCATGCTGAGTGAGACACGTGTATATACTATATCTCTGTCTTCTACCTCTGCTGTTCCTTCTGAGCAGGCTGAGTGAGGTGTAAATCAGACACGTGGATATACTCTATCTCTGTCTTCTACCTCTGCTGTTCCTTCTGAGCAGGCTGAGTGAGACACGTGGATATACTCTATCTCTGTCTTCTACCTCTGCTGTTCCTTCTGAGCAGGCTGAGTAAGACACTTGGATATGCTATATCTCTGTCTTCTACCTCTGCTGTTCCTTCTGAGCAGTCTGAGTGAGGTGTAGATCAGACACGTGGATATACTCTATCTCTGTCTCCTACCTCTGCTGTTCCTTCTGAGCAGGCTGAGTGAGACACGTGGATATACTCTATCTCTGTCTTCTACCTCTGATGTTCCTTCTCAGCAGGTTGAGTGAGGTGTATATCAGACACGTGGATATACTCTATCTCTGTCTTCTACCTCTGCTGTTCCTTCTGAGCAGGCTGAGTGAGACACGTGGAAATACTCTATTTCTGCCTTCTACCTCTGCTGTTCCTTCTGAGCAGGCTGAGTGAGACACGTGGATATACTCTATCTCTGTCTTCTACCTCTGCTGTTCCTTCTGAGCAGGCTGAGCGAGACACGTGGATATACCCTATCTCCGTCTTCTCCCTCTGATGTTACTTCTGAGCAGGCTGAGTGAGGTGTAGATCAGACACGTGGATATACTCTATCTCTGTCTTCTACCTCTGCTGTTCCTTCTGAGCAGGCTGAGTGGGGTGTAGATTAGACACGTGGATATACTCTATCTCTGTCTTCTACATCTGCTGTTCCTTCTGAGCAGGCTGAGTGAGACACGTGGATATACTCTATCTCTGTCTTCTACCTCTGCTGTTCCTTCTGAGCAGGCTGAGTGAGGTGTAGATCAGACACGTGGATATACTTTATCTCTGTCTTCTACCTCTGCTGTTCCTTCTGAGCAGGCTGAGCGAGACACGTGGATATACTCTATCACTGTCTTCTACCTCTGCCGTTCCTTCTGAGCAGGCTGAGTGAGGTGTAGATTAGACACGTGGATATACTCTATATCTGTCTTCTACATCTGCTGTTCCTTCGGAACAGGCTGAGTGAGACACGTGTATATACTCTATATCTGTCTTCTACCTCTGCTGTTCCTTCTGTGCAGGCTGAGTGAGGTGTAGATCAGACACGTGTATATACTTTATCTCTGTCTTCTACCTCTGCTGTTCCTTCTGAGCAGGCTGAGTGGGGTGTAGATTAGACACGTGGATATACTCTATCTCTGTCTTCTACCTCTGATGTTCCTTCTGAGCAGGCTGAGTGAGGTGTAGATCAGACACGTGGATATACTTTATCTCTGTCTTCTAACTCTGCTGTTCCTTCTGAGCAGGGTGAGCGAGACACGTGGATATACTCTATCTCTGTCTTCTACCTCTGCTGTTCCTTCTGAGCAGGCTGAGTGAGGTGTATAATAGACACGTGGATATACTCTATCTCTGTCTTCTACCTCTGCTGTTCCTTCTGAGCAGGCTGAGTGAGACACGTGTATATACTCTATCTCTGTCTTCTACCTTTGCTGTTCCTTCTGAGCAGGCTGAGTGAGGTGTAAATCAGACACGTGGATATACTCTATCTCTGTTTTCTACCTCTGCTGTTCCTTCTGAGCAGGCTGAGTGAGACACGTGGATATACTCTATCTCTGTCTTCTACCTCTGCTGTTCCTTCTGAGCAGGCTGGGTGAGGTGTAGATCAGACACGTGGATATACTCTATATCTGTCTTCTACATCTGCTGTTCCTTCGTAACAGGCTGAGTGAGACACGTGTATATACTCTATATCTGTCTTCTACCTCTGCTGTTCCTTCTGTGCAGGCTGAGTGAGGTGTAGATCAGACACGTGGATATACTTTATCTCTGTCTTCTACCTCTGCTGTTCCTTCTGAGCAGGCTGAGTGGGGTGTAGATTAGACACGTGGATATACTCTATCTCTGTCTTCTACATCTGCTGTTCCTTCTGAGCAGGCTGAATGAGACACGTGGATATACTCTTTCTCTGTCTTCTACCTCTGATGTTCCTTCTGAGCAGGCTGAGTGAGGTGTAGATCAGACACGTGGATATACTTTATCTCTGTCTTCTACCTCTGCTGTTCTTTCTGAGCAGGGTGAGCGAGACACGTGGATATACTCTATCTCTGTCTTCTACCTCTGCTGTTCCTTCTGAGCAGGCTGAGTGAGGTGTAGATCAGACACGTGGATATACTTTATCTCTGTCTTCTACCTCTGCTGTTCCTTCTGAGCAGGCTCAGTCAGACACGTGGACATACTCTATCTCTGTCTTCTACCTCTGCTGTTCCTTCTGAGAGGCTGAGTGAGACACGTGGATATACTCTATCTCTGTCTTCTACCTCTGCTGTTCCTTCTGAGCAGGCTGAGTGAGACACATGGATATACTCCATCTCTGTCTTCTACCTCTGCTGTTCCTTCTGAGCAGGCTGAGTGAGACACGTGGATATACTCTATCTCTGTCTTCTACCTCTGCTGTTCCTTCTGAGCAGGCTGATTGAGGTGTAGATCAGACACGTGGATATACTCTATCTTTGTCTTCTACCTCTGCTGTTCCTTCTGAGCAGGCTGAGTGAGGTGTAGATCAGACACGTGGATATACGTTATTTCTGTCTTCTACCTCTGCTGTTCCTTCTGAGCAGGCTGAGCGAGACACGTGAATATACTCTATCTCTGTCTTCTACCTCTGCTGTTCCTTCTGAGCAGGCTGAGTGAGGTGTAGATTAGACACGTGGATATACTCTATCTCTGTCTTCTACATCTGCTGTTCCTTCTGAGCATGCTGAGTGAGACACGTGTATATACTATATCTCTGTCTTCTACCTCTGCTGTTCCTTCTGAGCAGGCTGAGTGAGGTGTAAATCAGACACGTGGATATACTCTATCTCTGTCTTCTACCTCTGCTGTTCCTTCTGAGCAGGCTGAGTGAGACACGTGGATATACTCTATCTCTGTCTTCTACCTCTGCTGTTCCTTCTGAGCAGGCTGAGTAAGACACTTGGATATGCTATATCTCTGTCTTCTACCTCTGCTGTTCCTTCTGAGCAGTCTGAGTGAGGTGTAGATCAGACACGTGGATATACTCTATCTCTGTCTCCTACCTCTGCTGTTCCTTCTGAGCAGGCTGAGTGAGACACGTGGATATACTCTATCTCTGTCTTCTACCTCTGATGTTCCTTCTGAGCAGGTTGAGTGAGGTGTATATCAGACACGTGGATATACTCTATCTCTGTCTTCTACCTCTGCTGTTCCTTCTGAGCAGGCTGAGTGAGACACGTGGAAATACTCTATCTCTGCCTTCTACCTCTGCTGTTCCTTCTGAGCAGGCTGAGTGAGACACGTGGATATACTCTATCTCTGTCTTCTACCTCTGCTGTTCCTTCTGAGCAGGCTGAGCGAGACACGTGGATATACCCTATCTCCGTCTTCTCCCTCTGATGTTACTTCTGAGCAGGCTGAGTGAGGTGTAGATCAGACACGTGGATATACTCTATCTCTGTCTTCTACCTCTGCTGTTCCTTCTGAGCAGGCTGAGTGGGGTGTAGATTAGACACGTGGATATACTCTATCTCTGTCTTCTACATCTGCTGTTCCTTCTGAGCAGGCTGAGTGAGACACGTGGATATACTCTATCTCTGTCTTCTACCTCTGCTGTTCCTTCTGAGCAGGCTGAGTGAGGTGTAGATCAGACACGTGGATATACTTTATCTTTGTCTTCTACCTCTGCTGTTCCTTCTGAGCAGGCTGAGCGAGACACGTGGATATACTCTATCACTGTCTTCTACCTCTGCTGTTCCTTCTGAGCAGGCTGAGTGAGGTGTAGATTAGACACGTGGATATACTCTATATCTGTCTTCTACATCTGCTGTTCCTTCGGAACAGGCTGAGTGAGACACGTGTATATACTCTATATCTGTCTTATACCTCTGCTGTTCCTTCTGTGCAGGCTGAGTGAGGTGTAGATCAGACACGTGTATATACTTTATCTCTGTCTTCTACCTTTGCTGTTCCTTCTGAGCAGGCTGAGTGGGGTGTAGATTAGACACGTGGATATACTCTATCTCTGTCTTCTACATCTGCTGTTCCTTCTGAGCAGGGTGAGCGAGACACGTGGATATACTCTATCTCTGTCTTCTACCTCTGCTGTTCCTTCTGAGCAGGCTGAGTGAGGTGTATAATAGACACGTGGATATACTATATCTCTGTCTTCTACCTCTGCTGTTCCTTCTGAGCAGGCTGAGTGGGGTGTAGATTAGACACTTGGATATACTCTATCTCTGTCTTCTACATCTGCTGTTCCTTCTGAGCAGGCTGATTGAGACACGTGGATATACTCTTTCTCTGTCTTCTACCTCTGATGTTCCTTCTGAGCAGGCTGAGTGAGGTGTAGATCAGACACGTGGATATACTTTATCTCTGTCTTCTAACTCTGCTGTTCCTTCTGAGCAGGGTGAGCGAGACACGTGGATATACTCTATCTCTGTCTTCTACCTCTGCTGTTCCTTCTGAGCAGGCTGAGTGAGGTGTATAATAGACACGTGGATATACTCTATCTCTGTCTTCTACCTCTGCTGTTCCTTCTGAGCAGGCTGAGTGAGACACGTGTATATACTCTATCTCTGTCTTCTACCTTTGCTGTTCCTTCTGAGCAGGCTGAGTGAGGTGTAAATCAGACACGTGGATATACTCTATCTCTGTTTTCTACCTCTGCTGTTCCTTCTGAGCAGGCTGAGTGAGACACGTGGATATACTCTATCTCTGTCTTCTACCTCTGCTGTTCCTTCTGAGCAGGCTGGGTGAGGTGTAGATCAGACACGTGGATATACTCTATCTCTGTCTTCTACCTCTGCTGTTCCTTTTGAGCAGGTTGAGTGAGGTGTAGATCAGACACGTGTATATACTCTATCTCTGTCTTCTACCTCTGCTGTTCCTTCTGAGCAGGCTGAGTGAGACACGTGGATATACTCTATCTCTGTCTTCTACCTCTGCTGTTCCTTCTGAGCAGGCTGAGCGAGACACGTGGATATACCCTATCTCCGTCTTTTCCCTCTGCTGTTCCTTCTGAGCAGGCTGAGTGAGGTGTAGATCAGACACGTGGATATACTCTATCTCTGTCTTCTACCTCTGCTGTTCCTTCTGAGCAGGCTGAGTGAGGTGTAGATCAGACACGTGGATATACTTTATCTCTGTCTTCTACCTCTGCTGTTCCTTCTGAGCAGGCTGAGTGAGACACGTGGATATACTCTATCTATGTCTTCTACCTCTGCTGTTCCTTCCGAGCAGGCTGAATGAGACACGTGGATATACTCAATCTCTGTCTTCTACCTCTGCTGTTCCTTCTGAGCAGGCTGAGTGAGACACGTGGATATACTCTATCTCTGTCTTCTACCTCTGCTGTTCCTTCTGAGCAGGCTGAGTGAGACACGTGGAAATACTCTATCTCTGCCTTCTACCTCTGCTGTTCCTTCTGAGCAGGCTGAGTGAGACACGTGGATATACTCTATCTCTGTCTTCTACCTCTGCTGTTCCTTCTGAGCAGGCTGAGCGAGACCCGTGGATATACCCTATCTCCGTCTTCTCCCTCTGCTGTTACTTCTGAGCAGGCTGAGTGAGGTGTAGATCAGACACGTGGATATACTCTATCTCTGTCTTCTACCTCTGCTGTTCCTTCTGAGCAGGCTGAGTGGGGTGTAGATTAGACACGTGGATATACTCTATCTCTGTCTTCTACCTCTGCTGTTCCTTCTGAGCAGGCTGAGTGAGACACGTGGATATACTCTATCTCTGTTTTCTACCTCTGCTGTTCATTATGTGCAGGCTGAGTGAGACACGTGGATATACTCTATCACTGTCTTCTACCTCTGCTGTTCCTTCTGAGCAGGCTGAGTGAGGTGTAGATTAGACACGTGGATATACTCTATATCTGTCTTCTACATCTGCTGTTCCTTCGGAACAGGCTGAGTGAGACACGTGTATATACTCTATATCTGTCTTCTACCTCTGCTGTTCCTTCTGTTCAGGCTGAGTGAGGTGTAGATCAGACACGTGTATATACTTTATCTCTGTCTTCTACCTCTGCTGTTCCTTCTGAGCAGGCTGAGTGGGGTGTAGATTAGACACGTGGATATACTCTATCTCTGTCTTCTACATCTGCTGTTCCTTCTGAGCAGGTTGATTGAGACACGTGGATATACTCTTTCTTTGTCTTCTACCTCTGATGTTCCTTCTGAGCAGGCTGAGTGAGGTGTAGATCAGACACGTGGATATACTTTATCTCTGTCTTCTACCTCTGCTGTTCCTTCTGAGCAGGCTGAGTGGGGTGTAGATTAGACACTTGGATATACTCTATCTCTGTCTTCTACATCTGCTGTTCCTTCTGAGCAGGCTGATTGAGACACGTGGATATACTCTTTCTCTGTCTTCTACCTCTGATGTTCCTTCTGAGCAGGCTGAGTGAGGTGTAGATCAGACACGTGGATATACTTTATCTCTGTCTTCTAACTCTGCTGTTCCTTCTGAGCAGGGTGAGCGAGACACGTGGATATACTCTATCTCTGTCTTCTACCTCTGCTGTTCCTTCTGAGCAGGCTGAGTGAGGTGTATAATAGACACGTGGATATACTCTATCTCTGTCTTCTACCTCTGCTGTTCCTTCTGAGCAGGCTGAGTGAGACACGTGTATATACTCTATCTCTGTCTTCTACCTTTGCTGTTCCTTCTGAGCAGGCTGAGTGAGATGTAAATCAGACACGTGGATATACTCTATCTCTGTTTTCTACCTCTGCTGTTCCTTCTGAGCAGGCTGAGTGAGACACGTGGATATACTCTATCTCTGTCTTCTACCTCTGCTGTTCCTTCTGAGCAGGCTGGGTGAGGTGTAGATCAGACACGTGGATATACTCTATCTCTGTCTTCTACCTCTGCTGTTCCTTCTGAGCAGGCTGAGTGGGGTGTAGATTAGACACTTGGATATACTCTATCTCTGTCTTCTACATCTGCTGTTCCTTCTGAGCAGGCTGATTGAGACACGTGGATATACTCTTTCTCTGTCTTCTACCTCTGATGTTCCTTCTGAGCAGGCTGAGTGAGGTGTAGATCAGACACGTGGATATACTTTATCTCTGTCTTCTAACTCTGCTGTTCCTTCTGAGCAGGGTGAGCGAGACACGTGGATATACTCTATCTCTGTCTTCTACCTCTGCTGTTCCTTCTGAGCAGGCTGAGTGAGGTGTATAATAGACACGTGGATATACTCTATCTCTGTCTTCTACCTCTGCTGTTCCTTCTGAGCAGGCTGAGTGAGACACGTGTATATACTCTATCTCTGTCTTCTACCTTTGCTGTTCCTTCTGAGCAGGCTGAGTGAGATGTAAATCAGACACGTGGATATACTCTATCTCTGTTTTCTACCTCTGCTGTTCCTTCTGAGCAGGCTGAGTGAGACACGTGGATATACTCTATCTCTGTCTTCTACCTCTGCTGTTCCTTCTGAGCAGGCTGGGTGAGGTGTAGATCAGACACGTGGATATACTCTATCTCTGTCTTCTACCTCTGCTGTTCCTTTTGAGCAGGTTGAGTGAGGTGTAGATCAGACACGTGTATATACTCTATCTCTGTCTTCTACCTCTGCTGTTCCTTCTGAGCAGGCTGAGTGAGACACGTGGATATACTCTATCTCTGTCTTCTACCTCTGCTGTTCCTTCTGAGCAGGCTGAGTGAGGTGTAGATCAGACACGTGGATATACTTTATCTCTGTCTTCTACCTCTGCTGTTCCTTCTGAGCAGCCTGAGTGAGACACGTGGATATACTCTATCTATGTCTTCTACCTCTGCTGTTCCTTCCGAGCAGGCTGAGTGAGACACGTGGATATACTCAATCTCTGTCTTCTACCTCTGCTGTTCCTTCTGAGCAGGCTGAGTGAGACACGTGGATATACTCTATCTCTGTCTTCTACCTCTGCTGTTCCTTCTGAGCAGGCTGAGTGAGACACGTGGAAATACTCTATCTCTGCCTTCTACCTCTGCTGTTCCTTCTGAGCAGGCTGAGTGAGACACGTGGATATACTCTATCTCTGTCTTCTACCTCTGCTGTTCCTTCTGAGCAGGCTGAGCGAGACCCGTGGATATACCCTATCTCCGTCTTCTCCCTCTGCTGTTACTTCTGAGCAGGCTGAGTGAGGTGTAGATCAGACACGTGGATATACTCTATCTCTGTCTTCTACCTCTGCTGTTCCTTCTGAGCAGGCTGAGTGGGGTGTAGATTAGACACGTGGATATACTCTATCTCTGTCTTCTACATCTGCTGTTCCTTCTGAGCAGGCTGAGTGAGACACGTGGATATACTCTATCTCTGTCTTCTACCTCTGCTGTTCCTTCTGAGCAGGCTGAGTGAGGTGTAGATCAGACACGTGGATATACTTTATCTCTGTCTTCTACCTCTGCTGTTCCTTCTGAGCAGGCTGAGCGAGACACGTGGATATACTCTATCACTGTCTTCTACCTCTGCTGTTTCTTCTGAGCAGGCTGAGTGAGGTGTAGATTAGACACGTGGATATACTCTATATCTGTCTTCTACATCTGCTGTTCCTTCGGAACAGGCTGAGTGAGACACGTGTATATACTCTATATCTGTCTTCTACCTCTGCTGTTCCTTCTGAGCAGGCTGAGTGAGGTGTAGATCAGACACGTGGATATACTCTATCTCTGTCTTCTACCTCTGCTGTTCCTTATGTGCAGGCTGAGTGAGGTGTAGATCAGACACGTGGATATACTCTATCTCTGTCTTCTACCTCTGCTGTTCCTTCTGAGCAGGCTGATTGAGACACGTGGATATACTCTTTCTCTGTCTTCTACCTCTGATGTTCCTTCTGAGCAGGCTGAGTGAGGTGTAGATCAGACACGTGGATATACTTTATCTCTGTCTTCTAACTCTGCTGTTCCTTCTGAGCAGGGTGAGCGAGACACGTGGATATACTCTATCTCTGTCTTCTACCTCTGCTGTTCCTTCTGAGCAGGCTGAGTGAGGTGTATAATAGACACGTGGATATACTCTATCTCTGTCTTCTACCTCTGCTGTTCCTTCTGAGCAGGCTGAGTGAGACACGTGTATATACTCTATCTCTGTCTTCTACCTTTGCTGTTCCTTCTGAGCAGGCTGAGTGAGGTGTAAATCAGACACGTGGATATACTCTATCTCTGTTTTCTACCTCTGCTGTTCCTTCTGAGCAGGCTGAGTGAGACACGTGGATATACTCTATCTCTGTCTTCTACCTCTGCTGTTCCTTCTGAGCAGGCTGGGTGAGGTGTAGATCAGACACGTGGATATACTCTATCTCTGTCTTCTACCTCTGCTGTTCCTTTTGAGCAGGTTGAGTGAGGTGTAGATCAGACACGTGTATATACTCTATCTCTGTCTTCTACCTCTGCTGTTCCTTCTGAGCAGGCTGAGTGAGACACGTGGATATACTCTATCTCTGTCTTCTACCTCTGCTGTTCCTTCTGAGCAGGCTGAGTGAGGTGTAGATCAGACACGTGGATATACTTTATCTCTGTCTTCTACCTCTGCTGTTCCTTCTGAGCAGCCTGAGTGAGACACGTGGATATACTCTATCTATGTCTTCTACCTCTGCTGTTCCTTCCGAGCAGGCTGAGTGAGACACGTGGATATACTCAATCTCTGTCTTCTACCTCTGCTGTTCCTTCTGAGCAGGCTGAGTGAGACACGTGGATATACTCTATCTCTGTCTTCTACCTCTGCTGTTCCTTCTGAGCAGGCTGAGTGAGACACGTGGAAATACTCTATCTCTGCCTTCTACCTCTGCTGTTCCTTCTGAGCAGGCTGAGTGAGACACGTGGATATACTCTATCTCTGTCTTCTACCTCTGCTGTTCCTTCTGAGCAGGCTGAGCGAGACCGGTGGATATACCCTATCTCCGTCTTCTCCCTCTGCTGTTACTTCTGAGCAGGCTGAGTGAGGTGTAGATCAGACACGTGGATATACTCTATCTCTGTCTTCTACCTCTGCTGTTCCTTCTGAGCAGGCTGAGTGGGGTGTAGATTAGACACGTGGATATACTCTATCTCTGTCTTCTACATCTGCTGTTCCTTCTGAGCAGGCTGAGTGAGACACGTGGATATACTCTATCTCTGTCTTCTACCTCTGCTGTTCCTTCTGAGCAGGCTGAGTGAGGTGTAGATCAGACACGTGGATATACTTTATCTCTGTCTTCTACCTCTGCTGTTCCTTCTGAGCAGGCTGAGCGAGACACGTGGATATACTCTATCACTGTCTTCTACCTCTGCTGTTTCTTCTGAGCAGGCTGAGTGAGGTGTAGATTAGACACGTGGATATACTCTATATCTGTCTTCTACATCTGCTGTTCCTTCGGAACAGGCTGAGTGAGACACGTGTATATACTCTATATCTGTCTTCTACCTCTGCTGTTCCTTCTGAGCAGGCTGAGTGAGGTGTAGATCAGACACGTGGATATACTCTATCTCTGTCTTCTACCTCTGCTGTTCCTTATGTGCAGGCTGAGTGAGGTGTAGATCAGACACGTGGATATACTCTATCTCTGTCTTCTACCTCTGCTGTTCCTTCTGAGCAGGCTGATTGAGACACGTGGATATACTCTTTCTCTGTCTTCTACCTCTGATGTTCCTTCTGAGCAGGCTGAGTGAGGTGTAGATCAGACACGTGGATATACTTTATCTCTGTCTTCTAACTCTGCTGTTCCTTCTGAGCAGGGTGAGCGAGACACGTGGATATACTCTATCTCTGTCTTCTACCTCTGCTGTTCCTTCTGAGCAGGCTGAGTGAGGTGTATAATAGACACGTGGATATACTCTATCTCTGTCTTCTACCTCTGCTGTTCCTTCTGAGCAGGCTGAGTGAGACACGTGTATATACTCTATCTCTGTCTTCTACCTTTGCTGTTCCTTCTGAGCAGGCTGAGTGAGGTGTAAATCAGACACGTGGATATACTCTATCTCTGTTTTCTACCTCTGCTGTTCCTTCTGAGCAGGCTGAGTGAGACACGTGGATATACTCTATCTCTGTCTTCTACCTCTGCTGTTCCTTCTGAGCAGGCTGGGTGAGGTGTAGATCAGACACGTGGATATACTCTATCTCTGTCTTCTACCTCTGCTGTTCCTTTTGAGCAGGTTGAGTGAGGTGTAGATCAGACACGTGTATATACTCTATCTCTGTCTTCTACCTCTGCTGTTCCTTCTGAGCAGGCTGAGTGAGACACGTGGATATACTCTATCTCTGTCTTCTACCTCTGCTGTTCCTTCTGAGCAGGCTGAGTGAGGTGTAGATCAGACACGTGGATATACTTTATCTCTGTCTTCTACCTCTGCTGTTCCTTCTGAGCAGGCTGAGTGAGACACGTGGATATACTCTATCTATGTCTTCTACCTCTGCTGTTCCTTCCGAGCAGGCTGAGTGAGACACGTGGATATACTCAATCTCTGTCTTCTACCTCTGCTGTTCCTTCTGAGCAGGCTGAGTGAGACACGTGGATATACTCTATCTCTGTCTTCTACCTCTGCTGTTCCTTCTGAGCAGGCTGAGTGAGACACGTGGAAATACTCAATCTCTGCCTTCTACCTCTGCTGTTCCTTCTGAGCAGGCTGAGTGAGACACGTGGATATACTCTATCTCTGTCTTCTACCTCTGCTGTTCCTTCTGAGCAGGCTGAGCGAGATCCGTGGATATACCCTATCTCCGTCTTCTCCCTCTGCTGTTACTTCTGAGCAGGCTGAGTGAGGTGTAGATCAGACACGTGGATATACTCTATCTCTGTCTTCTACCTCTGCTGTTCCTTCTGAGCAGGCTGAGTGGGGTGTAGATTAGACACGTGGATATACTCTATCTCTGTCTTCTACATCTGATGTTCCTTCTGAGCAGGCTGAGTGAGACACGTGGATATACTCTATCTCTGTCTTCTACCTCTGCTGTTCCTTCTGAGCAGGCTGAGTGAGGTGTAGATCAGACACGTGGATATACTTTATCTCTGTCTTCTACCTCTGCTGTTCCTTCTGAGCAGGCTGAGCGAGACACGTGGATATACTCTATCACTGTCTTCTACCTCTGCTGTTTCTTCTGAGCAGGCTGAGTGAGGTGTAGATTAGACACGTGGATATACTCTATATCTGTCTTCTACATCTGCTGTTCCTTCGGAACAGGCTGAGTGAGACACGTGTATATACTCTATATCTGTCTTCTACCTCTGCTGTTCCTTCTGAGCAGGCTGAGTGAGGTGTAGATCAGACACGTGGATATACTCTATCTCTGTCTTCTACCTCTGCTGTTCCTTATGTGCAGGCTGAGTGAGGTGTAGATCAGACACGTGGATATACTCTATCTCTGTCTTCTACCTCTGCTGTTCCTTCTGAGCAGGCTGAGTGAGACACGTGGATATACTCTATCTCTGTCTTCTACCTCTGCTGTTCCTTCTGATCAGGCTGATTGAGGTGTATATCAGACTCGTGGATATACTCTATCTCTGTCTTCTACCTCTGCTGTTCCTTCTGAGCAGGCTGAGTGAGGTGTAGATCAGACACGTGGATATACTTTATCTCTGTCTTCTACCTATGTTGTTCCTTCTGAGCAGGTTGAGTGGGGTGTAGATTAGACACGTGGATATACTCTATCTCTGTCTTCTACATCTGCTGTTCCTTCTGAGCAGGCTGATTGAGACACGTGGATATACTCTATCTCTGTCTTCTACCTCTGATGTTCCTTCTGAGCAGGCTGAGTGAGGTGTAGATCAGACACGTGGATATACTTTATCTCTGTCTTCTACCTCTGCTGTTCCTTCTGAGCAGGGTGAGCGAGACACGTGGATATACTCTATCTCTGTCTTCTACCTCTGCTGTTCCTTCTGAGCAGGCTGAGTGAGACACGTGTATATACTCTATCTCTGTCTTCTACCTCTGTTGTTCCTTCTGAGCAGGCTGAGTGAGGTGTAAATCAGACACGTGGATATACTCTATCTCTGTTTTCTACCTCTGTTGTTCCTTCTGAGCAGGCTGAGTGAGACAAGTGGATATTCTCTATCTCTGTCTTCTACCTCTGTTGTTCCTTCTGAGCAGGCTGAGTGAGACACGTGTATATACTCTATCTCTGTCTTCTACCTCTGTTGTTCCTTCTGAGCAGGCTGAGTGAGGTGTAAATCAGACACGTGGATATACTCTATCTCTGTCTTCTACCTCTGTTGTTCCTTCTGAGCAGGTTGAGTGAGGTGTAGATCAGACACGTGTATATACTCTATCTCTGTCTTCTACCTCTGCTGTTCCTTCTGAGCAGGCTGAGTGAGGTGTATATCAGACACGTGGATATACTCTATCTCTGTCTTCTACCTCTGCTGTTCCTTCTGAGCAGGCTGAGTGAGACACGTGGATATACTCTATCTCTGTCTTCTACCTCTGCTGTTCCTTCTGAGCAGGATGAGTGAGACACGTGGATATACTCTATCTCTGTCTTCTACCTCTGCTGTTCCTTCTGAGCAGGCTGAGCGAGACACGTGGATATACCCTATCTACGTTTTCTCCCTCTGCTGTTCCTTCTGAGCAGGCTGAGTGAGGTGTAGATCAGACACGTGGATATACTCTATCTCTGTCTTCTACATCTGCTGTTCCTTCTGAGCAGGTTGATTGAGACACGTGGATGTACTCTTTCTCTGTCTTCTACCTCTGATGTTCCTTCTGAGCAGGCTGAGTGAGGTGTAGATCAGACACGTGGATATACTTTATCTCTGTCTTCTAACTCTGCTGTTCCTTCTGAGCAGGGTGAGCGAGACACGTGGATATACTCTATCTCTGTCTTCTACCTCTGCTGTTCCTTCTGAGCAGGCTGAGTGAGGTGTATAATAGACACGTGGATATACTCTATCTCTGTCTTCTACCTCTGCTGTTCCTTCTGAGCAGGCTGAGTGAGACACGTGTATATACTCTATCTCTGTCTTCTACCTTTGCTGTTCCTTCTGAGCAGGCTGAGTGAGGTGTAAATCAGACACGTGGATATACTCTATCTCTGTTTTCTACCTCTGCTGTTCCTTCTGAGCAGGCTGAGTGAGACACGTGGATATACTCTATCTCTGTCTTCTACCTCTGCTGTTCCTTCTGAGCAGGCTGGGTGAGGTGTAGATCAGACACGTGGATATACTCTATCTCTGTCTTCTACCTCTGCTGTTCCTTTTGAGCAGGTTGAGTGAGGTGTAGATCAGACACGTGTATATACTCTATCTCTGTCTTCTACCTCTGCTGTTCCTTCTGAGCAGGCTGAGTGAGACACGTGGATATACTCTATCTCTGTCTTCTACCTCTGCTGTTCCTTCTGAGCAGGCTGAGTGAGGTGTAGATCAGACACGTGGATATACTTTATCTCTGTCTTCTACCTCTGCTGTTCCTTCTGAGCAGGCTGAGTGAGACACGTGGATATACTCTATCTATGTCTTCTACCTCTGCTGTTCCTTCCGAGCAGGCTGAGTGAGACACGTGGATATACTCAATCTCTGTCTTCTACCTCTGCTGTTCCTTCTGAGCAGGCTGAGTGAGACACGTGGATATACTCTATCTCTGTCTTCTACCTCTGCTGTTCCTTCTGAGCAGGCTGAGTGAGACACGTGGAAATACTCTATCTCTGCCTTCTACCTCTGCTGTTCCTTCTGAGCAGGCTGAGTGAGACACGTGGATATACTCTATCTCTGTCTTCTACCTCTGCTGTTCCTTCTGAGCAGGCTGAGCGAGACCCGTGGATATACCCTATCTCCGTCTTCTCCCTCTGCTGTTACTTCTGAGCAGGCTGAGTGAGGTGTAGATCAGACACGTGGATATACTCTATCTCTGTCTTCTACCTCTGCTGTTCCTTCTGAGCAGGCTGAGTGGGGTGTAGATTAGACACGTGGATATACTCTATCTCTGTTTTCTACATCTGCTGTTCCTTCTGAGCAGGCTGAGTGAGACACGTGGATATACTCTATCTCTGTCTTCTACCTCTGCTGTTCCTTCTGAGCAGGCTGAGTGAGGTGTAGATCAGACACGTGGATATACTTTATCTCTGTCTTCTACCTCTGCTGTTCCTTCTGAGCAGGCTGAGCGAGACACGTGGATATACTCTATCACTGTCTTCTACCTCTGCTGTTTCTTCTGAGCAGGCTGAGTGAGGTGTAGATTAGACACGTGGATATACTCTATATCTGTCTTCTACATCTGCTGTTCCTTCGGAACAGGCTGAGTGAGACACGTGTATATACTCTATATCTGTCTTCTACCTCTGCTGTTCCTTCTGAGCAGGCTGAGTGAGGTGTAGATCGGACACGTGGATATACTCTATCTCTGTCTTCTACCTCTGCTGTTCCTTATGTGCAGGCTGAGTGAGGTGTAGATCAGACACGTGGATATACTCTATCTCTGTCTTCTACCTCTGCTGTTCCTTCTGAGCAGGCTGAGTGAGACACGTGGATATACTCTATCTCTGTCTTCTACCTCTGCTGTTCCTTCTGATCAGGCTGATTGAGGTGTATATCAGACTCGTGGATATACTCTATCTCTGTCTTCTACCTCTGCTGTTCCTTCTGAGCAGGCTGAGTGAGGTGTAGATCAGACACGTGGATATACTTTATCTCTGTCTTCTACCTATGTTGTTCCTTCTGAGCAGGCTGAGTGGGGTGTAGATTAGACACGTGGATATACTCTATCTCTGTCTTCTACATCTGCTGTTCCTTCTGAGCAGGCTGATTGAGACACGTGGATATACTCTATCTCTGTCTTCTACCTCTGATGTTCCTTCTGAGCAGGCTGAGTGAGGTGTAGATCAGACACGTGGATATACTTTATCTCTGTCTTCTACCTCTGCTGTTCCTTCTGAGCAGGGTGAGCGAGACACGTGGATATACTCTATCTCTGTCTTCTACCTCTGCTGTTCCTTCTGAGCAGGCTGAGTGAGACACGTGTATATACTCTATCTCTGTCTTCTACCTCTGTTGTTCCTTCTGAGCAGGCTGAGTGAGGTGTAAATCAGACACGTGGATATACTCTATCTCTGTTTTCTACCTCTGCTGTTCCTTCTGAGCAGGCTGAGTGAGACAAGTGGATATTCTCTATCTCTGTCTTCTACCTCTGTTGTTCCTTCTGAGCAGGCTGAGTGAGACACGTGTATATACTCTATCTCTGTCTTCTACCTCTGTTGTTCCTTCTGAGCAGGCTGAGTGAGGTGTAAATCAGACACGTGGATATACTCTATCTCTGTCTTCTACCTCTGTTGTTCCTTCTGAGCAGGTTGAGTGAGGTGTAGATCAGACACGTGTATATACTCTATCTCTGTCTTCTACCTCTGCTGTTCCTTCTGAGCAGGCTGAGTGAGGTGTATATCAGACACGTGGATATACTCTATCTCTGTCTTCTACCTCTGCTGTTCCTTCTGAGCAGGCTGAGTGAGACACGTGGATATACTCTATCTCTGTCTTCTACCTCTGCTGTTCCTTCTGAGCAGGATGAGTGAGACACGTGGATATACTCTATCTCTGTCTTCTACCTCTGCTGTTCCTTCTGAGCAGGCTGAGCGAGACACGTGGATATACCCTATCTACGTCTTCTCCCTCTGCTGTTCCTTCTGAGCAGGCTGAGTGAGGTGTAGATCAGACACGTGGATATACTCTATCTCTGTCTTCTACCTCTGCTGTTCCTTCTGAGCAGGCTGAGTGAGGTGTAGATCAGACACGTGATATACTTTATCTCTGTCTTCTACCTCTGCTGTTCCTTCTGAGCAGGCTGAGTGAGACACGTGGATATACTCTATCTATGTCTTCTACCTCTGCTGTTCCTTCCGAGCAGGCTGAGTGAGACACGTGGATATACTCAATCTCTGTCTTCTACCTCTGCTGTTCCTTCTGAGCAGGCTGAGTGAGACACGTGGATATACTCTATCTCTGTCTTCTACCTCTGCTGTTCCTTCTGTGCAGGCTGAGCGAGACCCGTGGATATACCCTATCTCCGTCTTCTCCCTCTGCTGTTACTTCTGAGCAGGCTGAGTGAGGTGTAGATCAGACACGTGGATATACTCTATCTCTGTCTTCTACCTCTGCTGTTCCTTCTGAGCAGGCTGAGTGGGGTGTAGATTAGACACGTGGATATACTCTATCTCTGTCTTCTACATCTGCTGTTCCTTCTGAGCAGGCTGAGTGAGACACGTGGATATACTCTATCTCTGTCTTCTACCTCTGCTGTTCCTTCTGAGCAGGCTGAGTGAGGTGTAGATCAGACACGTGGATATACTTTATCTCTGTCTTCTACCTCTGCTGTTCCTTCTGAGCAGGCTGAGCGAGACACGTGGATATACTCTATCACTGTCTTCTACCTCTGCTGTTTCTTCTGAGCAGGCTGAGTGAGGTGTAGATTAGACACGTGGATATACTCTATATCTGTCTTCTACATCTGCTGTTCCTTCGGAACAGGCTGAGTGAGACACGTGTATATACTCTATATCTGTCTTCTACCTCTGCTGTTCCTTCTGAGCAGGCTGAGTGAGGTGTAGATCAGACACGTGGATATACTCTATCTCTGTCTTCTACCTCTGCTGTTCCTTCTGTGCAGGCTGAGTGAGGTGTAGATCAGACACGTGGATATACTCTATCTCTGTCTTCTACCTCTGCTGTTCCTTCTGAGCAGGCTGAGTGAGACACGTGGATATACTCTATCTCTGTCTTCTACCTCTGCTGTTCCTTCTGATCAGGCTGATTGAGGTGTATATCAGACTCGTGGATATACTCTATCTCTGTCTTCTACCTCTGCTGTTCCTTCTGAGCAGGCTGAGTGAGGTGTAGATCAGACACGTGGATATACTTTATCTCTGTCTTCTACCTCTGCTGTTCCTTCTGAGCAGGCTGAGCGAGACACGTGGATATACTCTATCACTGTCTTCTACCTCTGCTGTTTCTTCTGAGCAGGCTGAGTGAGGTGTAGATTAGACACGTGGATATACTCTATATCTGTCTTCTACATCTGCTGTTCCTTCGGAACAGGCTGAGTGAGACACGTGTATATACTCTATATCTGTCTTCTACCTCTGCTGTTCCTTCTGAGCAGGCTGAGTGAGGTGTAGATCAGACACGTGGATATACTCTATCTCTGTCTTCTACCTCTGCTGTTCCTTCTGTGCAGGCTGAGTGAGGTGTAGATCAGACACGTGGATATACTCTATCTCTGTCTTCTACCTCTGCTGTTCCTTCTGAGCAGGCTGAGTGAGACACGTGGATATACTCTATCTCTGTCTTCTACCTCTGCTGTTCCTTCTGAGCAGGATGAGTGAGACACGTGGATATACTCTATCTCTGTCTTCTACCTCTGCTGTTCCTTCTGAGCAGGCTGAGCGAGACACGTGGATATACCCTATCTACGTCTTCTCCCTCTGCTGTTCCTTCTGAGCAGGCTGAGTGAGGTGTAGATCAGACACGTGGATATACTCTATCTCTGTCTTCTACCTCTGCTGTTCCTTCTGAGCAGGCTGAGTGAGGTGTAGATCAGACACGTGATATACTTTATCTCTGTCTTCTACCTCTGCTGTTCCTTCTGAGCAGGCTGAGTGAGACACGTGGATATACTCTATCTATGTCTTCTACCTCTGCTGTTCCTTCCGAGCAGGCTGAGTGAGACACGTGGATATACTCAATCTCTGTCTTCTACCTCTGCTGTTCCTTCTGAGCAGGCTGAGTGAGACACGTGGATATACTCTATCTCTGTCTTCTACCTCTGCTGTTCCTTCTGTGCAGGCTGAGCGAGACCCGTGGATATACCCTATCTCCGTCTTCTCCCTCTGCTGTTACTTCTGAGCAGGCTGAGTGAGGTGTAGATCAGACACGTGGATATACTCTATCTCTGTCTTCTACCTCTGCTGTTCCTTCTGAGCAGGCTGAGTGGGGTGTAGATTAGACACGTGGATATACTCTATCTCTGTCTTCTACATCTGCTGTTCCTTCTGAGCAGGCTGAGTGAGACACGTGGATATACTCTATCTCTGTCTTCTACCTCTGCTGTTCCTTCTGAGCAGGCTGAGTGAGGTGTAGATCAGACACGTGGATATACTTTATCTCTGTCTTCTACCTCTGCTGTTCCTTCTGAGCAGGCTGAGCGAGACACGTGGATATACTCTATCACTGTCTTCTACCTCTGCTGTTTCTTCTGAGCAGGCTGAGTGAGGTGTAGATTAGACACGTGGATATACTCTATATCTGTCTTCTACATCTGCTGTTCCTTCGGAACAGGCTGAGTGAGACACGTGTATATACTCTATATCTGTCTTCTACCTCTGCTGTTCCTTTTGAGCAGGCTGAGTGAGGTGTAGATCAGACACGTGGATATACTCTATCTCTGTCTTCTACCTCTGCTGTTCCTTCTGTGCAGGCTGAGTGAGGTGTAGATCAGACACGTGGATATACTCTATCTCTGTCTTCTACCTCTGCTGTTCCTTCTGAGCAGGCTGAGTGAGACACGTGGATATACTCTATCTCTGTCTTCTACCTCTGCTGTTCCTTCTGATCAGGCTGATTGAGGTGTATATCAGACTCGTGGATATACTCTATCTCTGTCTTCTACCTCTGCTGTTCCTTCTGAGCAGGCTGAGTGAGGTGTAGATCAGACACGTGGATATACTTTATCTCTGTCTTCTACCTCTGCTGTTCCTTCTGAGCAGGCTGAGCGAGACACGTGGATATACTCTATCACTGTCTTCTACCTCTGCTGTTTCTTCTGAGCAGGCTGAGTGAGGTGTAGATTAGACACGTGGATATACTCTATATCTGTCTTCTACATCTGCTGTTCCTTCGGAACAGGCTGAGTGAGACACGTGTATATACTCTATATCTGTCTTCTACCTCTGCTGTTCCTTCTGAGCAGGCTGAGTGAGGTGTAGATCAGACACGTGGATATACTCTATCTCTGTCTTCTACCTCTGCTGTTCCTTCTGTGCAGGCTGAGTGAGGTGTAGATCAGACACGTGGATATACTCTATCTCTGTCTTCTACCTCTGCTGTTCCTTCTGAGCAGGCTGAGTGAGACACGTGGATATACTCTATCTCTGTCTTCTACCTCTGCTGTTCCTTCTGATCAGGCTGATTGAGGTGTATATCAGACTCGTGGATATACTCTATCTCTGTCTTCTACCTCTGCTGTTCCTTCTGAGCAGGCTGAGTTAGGTGTAGACCAGACACGTGGATATACTTTATCTCTGTCTTCTACCTATGTTGTTCCTTCTGAGCAGGCTGAGTGGGGTGTAGATTAGACACGTGGATATACTCTATCTCTGTCTTCTACATCTGCTGTTCCTTCTGAGCAGGGTGAGCGAGACACGTGGATATACTCTATCTCTGTCTTCTACCTCTGCTGTTCCTTCTGAGCAGGCTGAGTGAGACACGTGTATATACTCTATCTCTGTCTTCTACCTCTGTTGTTCCTTCTGAGCAGGCTGAGTGAGGTGTAAATCAGACACGTGGATATACTCTATCTCTGTTTTCTACCTCTGCTTTTCCTTCTGAGCAGGCTGAGTGAGACAAGTGGATATTCTCTATCTCTGTCTTCTACCTCTGTTGTTCCTTCTGAGCAGGCTGAGTGAGACACGTGTATATACTCTATCTCTGTCTTCTACCTCTGTTGTTCCTTCTGAGCAGGCTGAGTGAGGTGTAAATCAGACACGTGGATATACTCTATCTCTGTCTTCTACCTCTGCTGTTCCTTCTGAGCAGGGTGAGCGAGACACGTGGATATACTCTATCTCTGTCTTCTACCTCTGCTGTTCCTTCTGAGCAGGCTGAGTGAGACACGTGTATATACTCTATCTCTGTCTTCTACCTCTGTTGTTCCTTCTGAGCAGGCTGAGTGAGGTGTAAATCAGACACGTGGATATACTCCATCTCTGTTTTCTACCTCTGCTGTTCCTTCTGAGCAGGCTGAGTGAGACAAGTGGATATTCTCTATCTCTGTCTTCTACCTCTGTTGTTCCTTCTGAGCAGGCTGAGTGAGACACGTGTATATACTCTATCTCTGTCTTCTACCTCTGTTGTTCCTTCTGAGCAGGCTGAGTGAGGTGTAAATCAGACACGTGGATATACTCTATCTCTGTCTTCTACCTCTGTTGTTCCTTCTGAGCAGGTTGAGTGAGGTGTAGATCAGACACGTGTATATACTCTATCTCTGTCTTCTACCTCTGCTGTTCCTTCTGAGCAGGCTGAGTGAGGTGTATATCAGACACGTGGATATACTCTATCTCTGTCTTCTACCTCTGCTGTTCCTTCTGAGCAGGCTGAGTGAGACACGTGGATATACTCTATCTCTGTCTTCTACCTCTGCTGTTCCTTCTGAGCAGGATGAGTGAGACACGTGGATATACTCTATCTCTGTCTTCTACCTCTGCTGTTCCTTCTGAGCAGGCTGAGCGAGACACGTGGATATACCCTATCTACGTCTTCTCCCTCTGCTGTTCCTTCTGAGCAGGCTGAGTGAGGTGTAGATCAGACACGTGGATATACTCTATCTCTGTCTTCTACCTCTGCTGTTCCTTCTGAGCAGGCTGAGTGAGGTGTAGATCAGACACGTGATATACTTTATCTCTGTCTTCTACCTCTGCTGTTCCTTCTGAGCAGGCTGAGTGAGACACGTGGATATACTCTATCACTGTCTTCTACCTCTGCTGTTTCTTCTGAGCAGGCTGAGTGAGGTGTAGATTAGACACGTGGATATACTCTATATCTGTCTTCTACATCTGCTGTTCCTTCGGAACAGGCTGAGTGAGACACGTGTATATACTCTATATCTGTCTTCTACCTCTGCTGTTCCTTCTGAGCAGGCTGAGTGAGGTGTAGATCAGACACGTGGATATACTCTATCTCTGTCTTCTACCTCTGCTGTTCCTTCTGTGCAGGCTGAGTGAGGTGTAGATCAGACACGTGGATATACTCTATCTCTGTCTTCTACCTCTGCTGTTCCTTCTGAGCAGGCTGAGTGAGACACGTGGATATACTCTATCTCTGTCTTCTACCTCTGCTGTTCCTTCTGATCAGGCTGATTGAGGTGTATATCAGACTCGTGGATATACTCTATCTCTGTCTTCTACCTCTGCTGTTCCTTCTGAGCAGGCTGAGTGAGGTGTAGATCAGACACGTGGATATACTTTATCTCTGTCTTCTACCTCTGCTGTTCCTTCTGAGCAGGCTGAGCGAGACACGTGGATATACTCTATCACTGTCTTCTACCTCTGCTGTTTCTTCTGAGCAGGCTGAGTGAGGTGTAGATTAGACACGTGGATATACTCTATATCTGTCTTCTACATCTGCTGTTCCTTCGGAACAGGCTGAGTGAGACACGTGTATATACTCTATATCTGTCTTCTACCTCTGCTGTTCCTTCTGAGCAGGCTGAGTGAGGTGTAGATCAGACACGTGGATATACTCTATCTCTGTCTTCTACCTCTGCTGTTCCTTCTGTGCAGGCTGAGTGAGGTGTAGATCAGACACGTGGATATACTCTATCTCTGTCTTCTACCTCTGCTGTTCCTTCTGAGCAGGCTGAGTGAGACACGTGGATATACTCTATCTCTGTCTTCTACCTCTGCTGTTCCTTCTGATCAGGCTGATTGAGGTGTATATCAGACTCGTGGATATACTCTATCTCTGTCTTCTACCTCTGCTGTTCCTTCTGAGCAGGCTGAGTTAGGTGTAGATCAGACACGTGGATATACTTTATCTCTGTCTTCTACCTATGTTGTTCCTTCTGAGCAGGCTGAGTGGGGTGTAGATTAGACACGTGGATATACTCTATCTCTGTCTTCTACATCTGCTGTTCCTTCTGAGCAGGGTGAGCGAGACACGTGGATATACTCTATCTCTGTCTTCTACCTCTGCTGTTCCTTCTGAGCAGGCTGAGTGAGACACGTGTATATACTCTATCTCTGTCTTCTACCTCTGTTGTTCCTTCTGAGCAGGCTGAGTGAGGTGTAAATCAGACACGTGGATATACTCTATCTCTGTTTTCTACCTCTGCTTTTCCTTCTGAGCAGGCTGAGTGAGACAAGTGGATATTCTCTATCTCTGTCTTCTACCTCTGTTGTTCCTTCTGAGCAGGCTGAGTGAGACACGTGTATATACTCTATCTCTGTCTTCTACCTCTGTTGTTCCTTCTGAGCAGGCTGAGTGAGGTGTAAATCAGACACGTGGATATACTCTATCTCTGTCTTCTACCTCTGCTGTTCCTTCTGAGCAGGGTGAGCGAGACACGTGGATATACTCTATCTCTGTCTTCTACCTCTGCTGTTCCTTCTGAGCAGGCTGAGTGAGACACGTGTATATACTCTATCTCTGTCTTCTACCTCTGTTGTTCCTTCTGAGCAGGCTGAGTGAGGTGTAAATCAGACACGTGGATATACTCCATCTCTGTTTTCTACCTCTGCTGTTCCTTCTGAGCAGGCTGAGTCAGACAAGTGGATATTCTCTATCTCTGTCTTCTACCTCTGTTGTTCCTTCTGAGCAGGCTGAGTGAGACACGTGTATATACTCTATCTCTGTCTTCTACCTCTGTTGTTCCTTCTGAGCAGGCTGAGTGAGGTGTAAATCAGACACGTGGATATACTCTATCTCTGTCTTCTACCTCTGTTGTTCCTTCTGAGCAGGTTGAGTGAGGTGTAGATCAGACACGTGTATATACTCTATCTCTGTCTTCTACCTCTGCTGTTCCTTCTGAGCAGGCTGAGTGAGGTGTATATCAGACACGTGGATATACTCTATCTCTGTCTTCTACCTCTGCTGTTCCTTCTGAGCAGGCTGAGTGAGACACGTGGATATACTCTATCTCTGTCTTCTACCTCTGCTGTTCCTTCTGAGCAGGATGAGTGAGACACGTGGATATACTCTATCTCTGTCTTCTACCTCTGCTGTTCCTTCTGAGCAGGCTGAGCGAGACACGTGGATATACCCTATCTACGTCTTCTCCCTCTGCTGTTCCTTCTGAGCAGGCTGAGTGAGGTGTAGATCAGACACGTGGATATACTCTATCTCTGTCTTCTACCTCTGCTGTTCCTTCTGAGCAGGCTGAGTGAGGTGTAGATCAGACACGTGATATACTTTATCTCTGTCTTCTACCTCTGCTGTTCCTTCTGAGCAGGCTGAGTGAGACACGTGGATATACTCTATCTATGTCTTCTACCTCTGCTGTTCCTTCCGAGCAGGCTGAGTGAGACACGTGGATATACTCAATCTCTGTCTTCTACCTCTGCTGTTCCTTCTGAGCAGGCTGAGTGAGACACGTGGATATACTCTATCTCTGTCTTCTACCTCTGCTGTTCCTTCTGCGCAGGCTGAGTGAGACACTTGGATATACTCTATCTCTGTCTTCTCCCTCTGCTGTTCCTTCTGAGCAGGCTGAGTGAGGTGTAGATCAGACACGTGGATATACTCTATCTCTGTCTTCTACCTCTGCTGTTCCTTCTGAGCAGGCTGAGTGAGGTGTAGATCAGACACGTGGATATACTCTATCTCTGTCTTCTACCTCTGCTGTTCCTTCTGAGCAGGCTGAGTGAGGTGTAGATCAGACACGTGGATATACTTTATCTCTGTCTTCTACCTCTGCCGTTCCTTCTGAGCAGGCTGAGTGAGACACGTGGATATACTCTATCTATGTCTTCTACCTCTGCTGTTCCTTCTGAGCAGGCTGAGTGAGACACGTGGATATACTCTATCTCTGTCTTCTACCTCTGCTGTTCCTTCTGAGCAGGCTGAGCGAGACACGCGGATATACCCTATCTCCGTCTTCTCCCTCTGCTGTTCCTTCTGAGCAGGCTGAGTGAGGTGTAGATCAGACACGTGGATATACTCTATCACTGTCTTCTACCTCTGCTGTTTCTTCTGAGCAGGCTGAGTGAGGTGTAGATTAGACACGTGGATATACTCTATATCTGTCTTCTACATCTGCTGTTCCTTCGGAACAGGCTGAGTGAGACACGTGTATATACTCTATATCTGTCTTCTACCTCTGCTGTTCCTTCTGAGCAGGCTGAGTGAGGTGTAGATCAGACACGTGGATATACTCTATCTCTGTCTTCTACCTCTGCTGTTCCTTCTGTGCAGGCTGAGTGAGGTGTAGATCAGACACGTGGATATACTCTATCTCTGTCTTCTACCTCTGCTGTTCCTTCTGAGCAGGCTGAGTGAGACACGTGGATATACTCTATCTCTGTCTTCTACCTCTGCTGTTCCTTCTGATCAGGCTGATTGAGGTGTATATCAGACTCGTGGATATACTCTATCTCTGTCTTCTACCTCTGCTGTTCCTTCTGAGCAGGCTGAGTGAGGTGTAGATCAGACACGTGGATATACTTTATCTCTGTCTTCTACCTCTGCTGTTCCTTCTGAGCAGGCTGAGCGAGACACGTGGATATACTCTATCACTGTCTTCTACCTCTGCTGTTTCTTCAGAGCAGGCTGAGTGAGGTGTAGATTAGACACGTGGATATACTCTATATCTGTCTTCTACATCTGCTGTTCCTTCGGAACAGGCTGAGTGAGACACGTGTATATACTCTATATCTGTCTTCTACCTCTGCTGTTCCTTCTGAGCAGGCTGAGTGAGGTGTAGATCAGACACGTGGATATACTCTATCTCTGTCTTCTACCTCTGCTGTTCCTTCTGTGCAGGCTGAGTGAGGTGTAGATCAGACACGTGGATATACTCTATCTCTGTCTTCTACCTCTGCTGTTCCTTCTGAGCAGGCTGAGTGAGACACGTGGATATACTCTATCTCTGTCTTCTACCTCTGCTGTTCCTTCTGATCAGGCTGATTGAGGTGTATATCAGACTCGTGGATATACTCTATCTCTGTCTTCTACCTCTGCTGTTCCTTCTGAGCAGGCTGAGTTAGGTGTAGATCAGACACGTGGATATACTTTATCTCTGTCTTCTACCTATGTTGTTCCTTCTGAGCAGGCTGAGTGGGGTGTAGATTAGACACGTGGATATACTCTATCTCTGTCTTCTACATCTGCTGTTCCTTCTGAGCAGGGTGAGCGAGACACGTGGATATACTCTATCTCTGTCTTCTACCTCTGCTGTTCCTTCTGAGCAGGCTGAGTGAGACACGTGTATATACTCTATCTCTGTCTTCTACCTCTGTTGTTCCTTCTGAGCAGGCTGAGTGAGGTGTAAATCAGACACGTGGATATACTCTATCTCTGTTTTCTACCTCTGCTTTTCCTTCTGAGCAGGCTGAGTGAGACAAGTGGATATTCTCTATCTCTGTCTTCTACCTCTGTTGTTCCTTCTGAGCAGGCTGAGTGAGACACGTGTATATACTCTATCTCTGTCTTCTACCTCTGTTGTTCCTTCTGAGCAGGCTGAGTGAGGTGTAAATCAGACACGTGGATATACTCTATCTCTGTCTTCTACCTCTGCTGTTCCTTCTGAGCAGGGTGAGCGAGACACGTGGATATACTCTATCTCTGTCTTCTACCTCTGCTGTTCCTTCTGAGCAGGCTGAGTGAGACACGTGTATATACTCTATCTCTGTCTTCTACCTCTGTTGTTCCTTCTGAGCAGGCTGAGTGAGGTGTAAATCAGACACGTGGATATACTCTATCTCTGTTTTCTACCTCTGCTGTTCCTTCTGAGCAGGCTGAGTGAGACAAGTGGATATTCTCTATCTCTGTCTTCTACCTCTGTTGTTCCTTCTGAGCAGGCTGAGTGAGACACGTGTATATACTCTATCTCTGTCTTCTACCTCTGTTGTTCCTTCTGAGCAGGCTGAGTGAGGTGTAAATCAGACACGTGGATATACTCTATCTCTGTCTTCTACCTCTGTTGTTCCTTCTGAGCAGGTTGAGTGAGGTGTAGATCAGACACGTGTATATACTCTATCTCTGTCTTCTACCTCTGCTGTTCCTTCTGAGCAGGCTGAGTGAGGTGTATATCAGACACGTGGATATACTCTATCTCTGTCTTCTACCTCTGCTGTTCCTTCTGAGCAGGCTGAGTGAGACACGTGGATATACTCTATCTCTGTCTTCTACCTCTGCTGTTCCTTCTGAGCAGGATGAGTGAGACACGTGGATATACTCTATCTCTGTCTTCTACCTCTGCTGTTCCTTCTGAGCAGGCTGAGCGAGACACGTGGATATACCCTATCTACGTCTTCTCCCTCTGCTGTTCCTTCTGAGCAGGCTGAGTGAGGTGTAGATCAGACACGTGGATATACTCTATCTCTGTCTTCTACCTCTGCTGTTCCTTCTGAGCAGGCTGAGTGAGGTGTAGATCAGACACGTGATATACTTTATCTCTGTCTTCTACCTCTGCTGTTCCTTCTGAGCAGGCTGAGTGAGACACGTGGATATACTCTATCTATGTCTTCTACCTCTGCTGTTCCTTCCGAGCAGGCTGAGTGAGACACGTGGATATACTCAATCTCTGTCTTCTACCTCTGCTGTTCCTTCTGAGCAGGCTGAGTGAGACACGTGGATATACTCTATCTCTGTCTTCTACCTCTGCTGTTCCTTCTGCGCAGGCTGAGTGAGACACTTGGATATACTCTATCTCTGTCTTCTCCCTCTGCTGTTCCTTCTGAGCAGGCTGAGTGAGGTGTAGATCAGACACGTGGATATACTCTATCTCTGTCTTCTACCTCTGCTGTTCCTTCTGAGCAGGCTGAGTGAGGTGTAGATCAGACACGTGGATATACTCTATCTCTGTCTTCTACCTCTGCTGTTCCTTCTGAGCAGGCTGAGTGAGGTGTAGATCAGACACGTGGATATACTTTATCTCTGTCTTCTACCTCTGCCGTTCCTTCTGAGCAGGCTGAGTGAGACACGTGGATATACTCTATCTATGTCTTCTACCTCTGCTGTTCCTTCTGAGCAGGCTGAGTGAGACACGTGGATATACTCTATCTCTGTCTTCTACCTCTGCTGTTCCTTCTGAGCAGGCTGAGCGAGACACGCGGATATACCCTATCTCCGTCTTCTCCCTCTGCTGTTCCTTCTGAGCAGGCTGAGTGAGGTGTAGATCAGACACGTGGATATACTCTATCTCTGTCTTCTACCTCTGCTGTTCCTTCTGAGCAGGCTGAGTGAGACACGTGGATATACTCTATCTCTGTCTTCTACCTCTGCTGTTCCTTCTGCGCAGGCTGAGTGAGACACGTGGATATACTCTATCTCTGTCTTCTACCTCTGCTGTTCCTTCTGAGCAGGCTGAGTGAGACACGTGGATATACTCTATCTCTGTCTTCTACCTCTGCTGTTCCTTCTGATCAGGCTGATTGAGGTGTATATCAGACTCGTGGATATACTCTATCTCTGTCTTCTACCTCTGCTGTTCCTTCTGAGCAGGCTGAGTGAGGTGTAGATCAGACACGTGGATATACTTTATCTCTGTCTTCTACCTCTGTTGTTCCTTCTGAGCAGGCTGAGTGGGGTGTAGATTAGACACGTGGATATACTCTATCTCTGTCTTCTACATCTGCTGTTCCTTCTGAGCAGGCTGATTGAGACACGTGGATATACTCTATCTCTGTCTTCTACCTCTGCTGTTCCTTCTGAGCAGGCTGAGTGAGGTGTAGATCAGACACGTGGATATTTTATCTCTGTCTTCTACCTCTGCTGTTCCTTCTGAGCAGGGTGAGCGAGACACGTGGATATACTCTATCTCTGTCTTCTACCTCTGCTGTTCCTTCTGAGCAGGCTGAGTGAGACACGTGTATACACTCTATCTCTGTCTTCTACCTCTGTTGTTCCTTCTGAGCAGGCTGAGTGAGGTGTAAATCAGACACGTGGATATACTCTATCTCTGTTTTCTACCTCTGCTGTTCCTTCTGAGCAGGCTGAGTGAGACAAGTGGATATACTCTATCTCTGTCTTCTACCTCTGCTGTTCCTTATGAGCAGGCTGGGTGAGGTGTAGATCAGACACGTGGATATACTCTATCTCTGTCTTCTACCTCTGCTGTTCCTTCTGAGCAGGTTGAGTGAGGTGTAGATCAGACACGTGTATATACTCTATCTCTGTCTTCTACCTCTGCTGTTCCTTCTGAGCAGGCTGAGTGAGGTGTAGATCAGACACGTGGATATACTCTATCTCTGTCTTCTACCTCTGCTGTTCCTTCTGAGCAGGCTGAGTGAGGTGTAGATCAGACACGTGATATACTTTATCTCTGTCTTCTACCTCTGCTGTTCCTTCTGAGCAGGCTGAGTGAGACACGTGGATATACTCTATCTATGTCTTCTACCTCTGCTGTTCCTTCCGAGCAATCTGAGTGAGACACGTGGATATACTCAATCTCTGTCTTCTACCTCTGCTGTTCCTTCTGAGCAGGCTGAGTGAGACACGTGGATATACTCTATCTCTGTCTTCTACCTCTGCTGTTCCTTCTGCGCAGGCTGAGTGAGACACTTGGATATACTCTATTTCTGTCTTCTCCCTCTGCTGTTCCTTCTGAGCAGGCTGAGTGAGGTGTAGATCAGACACGTGGATATACTCTATCTCTGTCTTCTACCTCTGCTGTTCCTTCTGAGCAGGCTGAGTGAGGTGTAGATCAGACACGTGGATATACTCTATCTCTGTCTTCTACCTCTGCTGTTCCTTCTGAGCAGGCTGAGTGAGGTGTAGATCAGACACGTGGATATACTTTATCTCTGTCTTCTACCTCTGCCGTTCCTTCTGAGCAGGCTGAGTGAGACACGTGGATATACTCTATCTATGTCTTCTACCTCTGCTGTTCCTTCTGAGCAGGCTGAGTGAGACAGGTGGATATACTCTATCTCTGTCTTCTACCTCTGCTGTTCCTTCTGAGCAGGCTGAGCGAGACACGCGGATATACCCTATCTCCGTCTTCTCCCTCTGCTGTTCCTTCTGAGCAGGCTGAGTGAGGTGTAGATCAGACACGTGGATATACTCTATCTCTGTCTTCTACCTCTGCTGTTCCTTCTGAGCAGGCTGAGTGAGGTGTAGATCAGACACGTGGATATACTCTATCTCTGTCTTCTACCTCTGCTGTTCCTTCTGAGCAGGCTGAGTGAGACACGTGGATATACTCTATCTCTGTCTTCTACCTCTGCTGTTCCTTCTGAGCAGGCTGAGTGAGACACGTGGATATACTCTATCTCTGTCTTCTACCTCTGCTGTTCCTTTTGATCAGGCTGATTGAGGTGTATATCAGACTCGTGGATATACTCTATCTCTGTCTTCTACCTCTGCTGTTCCTTCTGAGCAGGCTGAGTGAGGTGTAGATCAGACACGTGGATATACTTTATCTCTGTCTTCTACCTCTGTTGTTCCTTCTGAGCAGGCTGAGTGGGGTGTAGATTAGACACGTGGATATACTCTATCTCTGTCTTCTACATCTGCTGTTTCTTCTGAGCAGGCTGATTGAGACACGTGGATATACTCTATCTCTGTCTTCTACCTCTGATGTTCCTTCTGAGCAGGCTGAGTGAGGTGTAGATCAGACACGTGGATATTTTATCTCTGTCTTCTACCTCTGCTGTTCCTTCTGAGCAGGGTGAGCGAGACACGTGGATATACTCTATCTCTGTCTTCTACCTCTGCTGTTCCTTCTGAGCAGGCTGAGTGAGACAAGTGGATATACTCTATCTCTGTCTTCTACCTCTGCTGTTCCTTATGAGCAGGCTGGGTGAGGTGTAGATCAGACACGTGGATATACTCTATCTCTGTCTTCTACCTCTGCTGTTCCTTCTGAGCAGGTTGAGTGAGGTGTAGATCAGACACGTGTATATACTCTATCTCTGTCTTCTACCTCTGCTGTTCCTTCTGAGCAGGCTGAGTGAGGTGTAGATCAGACACGTGGATATACTCTATCTCTGTATTCTACCTCTGCTGTTCCTTCTGAGCAGGCTGAGTGAGGTGTAGATCAGACACGTGATATACTTTATCTCTGTCTTCTACCTCTGCTGTTCCTTCTGAGCAGGCTGAGTGAGACACGTGGATATACTCTATCTATGTCTTCTACCTCTGCTGTTCCTTCCGAGCAGGCTGAGTGAGACACGTGGATATACTCAATCTCTGTCTTCTACCTCTGCTGTTCCTTCTGAGCAGGCTGAGTGAGACACGTGGATATACTCTATCTCTGTCTTCTACTTCTGCTGTTCCTTCTGCGCAGGCTGAGTGAGACACTTGGATATACTCTATCTCTGTCTTCTCCCTCTGCTGTTCCTTCTGAGCAGGCTGAGTGAGGTGTAGATCAGACACGTGGATATACTCTATCTCTGTCATCTACCTCTGCTGTTCCTTCTGAGCAGGCTGAGTGAGGTGTAGATCAGACACGTGGATATACTCTATCTCTGTCTTCTACCTCTGCTGTTCCTTCTGAGCAGGCTGAGTGAGGTGTAGATCAGACACGTGGATATACTTTATCTCTGTCTTCTACCTCTGCCGTTCCTTCTGAGCAGGCTGAGTGAGACACGTGGATATACTCTATCTATGTCTTCTACCTCTGCTGTTCCTTCTGAGCAGGCTGAGTGAGACACGTGGATATACTCTATCTCTGTCTTCTACCTCTGCTGTTCCTTCTGAGCAGGCTGAGCGAGACACGCGGATATACCCTATCTCCGTCTTCTCCCTCTGCTGTTCCTTCTGAGCAGGCTGAGTGAGGTGTAGATCAGACACGGGGATATACTCTATCTCTGTCTTCTACCTCTGCTGTTCCTTCTGAGCAGGCTGAGTGAGGTGTAGATCAGACACGTGGATATACTCTATCTCTGTCTTCTACCTCTGCTGTTCCTTCTGAGCAGGCTGAGTGAGACACGTGGATATACTCTATCTATGTCTTCTACCTCTGCTGTTCCTTCTGAGCAGGCTGAGTGAGACACGTGGATATACTCAATCTCTGTCTTCTACCTCTGCTGTTCCTTCTGAGCAGGCTGAGTGAGACACGTGGATATACTCTATCTCTGTCTTCTACCTCTGCTGTTCCTTCTGCGCAGGCTGAGTGAGACACGTGGATATACTCTATCTCTGTCTTCTACCTCTGCTGTTCCTTCTGAGCAGGCTGAGTGAGACACGTGGATATACTCTATCTCTGTCTTCTACCTCTGCTGTTCCTTCTGATCAGGCTGATTGAGGTGTATATCAGACTCGTGGATATACTCTATCTCTGTCTTCTACCTCTGCTGTTCCTTCTGAGCAGGCTGAGTGAGGTGTAGATCAGACACGTGGATATACTTTATCTCTGTCTTCTACCTCTGTTGTTCCTTCTGAGCAGGCTGAGTGGGGTGTAGATTAGACACGTGGATATACTCTATCTCTGTCTTCTACATCTGCTGTTCCTTCTCAGCAGGCTGATTGAGACACGTGGATATACTCTATCTCTGTCTTCTTCCTCTGATGTTCCTTCTGAGCAGGCTGAGTGAGGTGTAGATCAGACACGTGGATATACTTTATCTCTGTCTTCTACCTCTGCTGTTCCTTCTGAGCAGGGTGAGCGAGACACGTGGATATACTCTATCTCTGTCTTCTACCTCTGCTGTTCCTTCTGAGCAGGCTGAGTGAGGTGTAGATCAGACACGTGGATATACTTTATCTCTGTCTTCTACCTCTGCTGTTCCTTCTGAGCAGGCTGAGTGAGACACGTGGATATACTCTATCTATGTCTTCTACCTCTGCTGTTCCTTCTGAGCAGGTTGAGTGAGGTGTAGATCAGACACGTGTATATACTCTATCTCTGTCTTCTACCTCTGCTGTTCCTTCTGAGCAGGTTGAGTGAGACACGTGGATATACTCTATCTATGTCTTCTACCTCTGCTGTTCCTTCCGAGCAGGCTGAGTGAGACACGTGGATATACTCAATCTCTGTCTTCTACCTCTGCTGTTCCTTCTGCGCAGGCTGAGTGAGACACTTGGATATACTCTATCTCTGTCTTCTCCCTCTGCTGTTCCTTCTGAGCAGGCTGAGTGAGGTGTAGATCAGACACGTGGATATACTCTATCTCTGTCTTCTACCTCTGCTGTTCCTTCTGAGCAGGCTGAGTGAGGTGTAGATCAGACACGTGGATATACTCTATCTCTGTCTTCTACCTCTGCTGTTCCTTCTGAGCAGGCTGAGTGAGGTGTAGATCAGACACGTGGATATACTTTATCTCTGTCTTCTACCTCTGCCGTTCCTTCTGAGCAGGCTGAGTGAGACACGTGGATATACTCTATCTATGTCTTCTACCTCTGCTGTTCCTTCTGAGCAGGCTGAGTGAGACACGTGGATATACTCTATCTCTGTCTTCTACCTCTGCTGTTCCTTCTGAGCAGGCTGAGCGAGACACGCGGATATACCCTATCTCCGTCTTCTCCCTCTGCTGTTCCTTCTGAGCAGGCTGAGTGAGGTGTAGATCAGACACGTGGATATACTCTATCTCTGTCTTCTACCTCTGCTGTTCCTTCTGAGCAGGCTGAGTGAGGTGTAGATCAGACACGTGGATATACTCTATCTCTGTCTTCTACCTCTGCTGTTCCTTCTGAGCAGGCTGAGTGAGACACGTGGATATACTCTATCTATGTCTTCTACCTCTGCTGTTCCTTCTGAGCAGGCTGAGTGAGACACGTGGATATACTCAATCTCTGTCTTCTACCTCTGCTGTTCCTTCTGAGCAGGCTGAGTGAGACACGTGGATATACTCTATCTCTGTCTTCTACCTCTGCTGTTCCTTCTGCGCAGGCTGAGTGAGACACGTGGATATACTCTATCTCTGTCTTCTACCTCTGCTGTTCCTTCTGAGCAGGCTGAGTGAGACACGTGGATATACTCTATCTCTGTCTTCTACCTCTGCTGTTCCTTCTGATCAGGCTGATTGAGGTGTATATCAGACTCGTGGATATACTCTATCTCTGTCTTCTACCTCTGCTGTTCCTTCTGAGCAGGCTGAGTGAGGTGTAGATCAGACACGTGGATATACTTTATCTCTGTCTTCTACCTCTGTTGTTCCTTCTGAGCAGGCTGAGTGGGGTGTAGATTAGACACGTGGATATACTCTATCTCTGTCTTCTACATCTGCTGTTCCTTCTGAGCAGGCTGATTGAGACACGTGGATATACTCTATCTCTGTCTTCTTCCTCTGATGTTCCTTCTGAGCAGGCTGAGTGAGGTGTAGATCAGACACGTGGATATACTTTATCTCTGTCTTCTACCTCTGCTGTTCCTTCTGAGCAGGGTGAGCGAGACACGTGGATATACTCTATCTCTGTCTTCTACCTCTGCTGTTCCTTCTGAGCAGGCTGAGTGAGGTGTAGATCAGACACGTGGATATACTTTATCTCTGTCTTCTACCTCTGCTGTTCCTTCTGAGCAGGCTGAGTGAGACACGTGGATATACTCTATCTATGTCTTCTACCTCTGCTGTTCCTTCTGAGCAGGCTGAGTGGGATGTAGATTAGACACGTGGATATACTCTATCTCTGTCTTCTACCTCTGCCGTTCCTTCTGAGCAGGCTGAGTGAGACACGTGGATATACTCTATCTATGTCTTCTACCTCTGCTGTTCCTTCTGAGCAGGCTGAGTGAGACACGTGGATATACTCTATCTCTGTCTTCTACCTCTGCTGTTCCTTCTGAGCAGGCTGAGCGAGACACGCGGATATACCCTATCTCCGTCTTCTCCTTCTGCTGTTCCTTCTGAGCAGGCTGAGTGAGGTGTAGATCAGACACGTGGATATACTCTATCTCTGTCTTCTACCTCTGCTGTTCCTTCTGAGCAGGCTGAGTGAGGTGTAGATCAGACACGTAGATATACTCTATCTCTGTCTTCTACCTCTGCTGTTCCTTCTGAGCAGGCTGAGTGAGACACGTGGATATACTCTATCTATGTCTTCTACCTCTGCTGTTCCTTCTGAGCAGGCTGAGTGAGACACGTGGATATACTCAATCTCTGTCTTCTACCTCTGCTGTTCCTTCTGAGCAGGCTGAGTGAGACACGTGGATATACTCTATCTCTGTCTTCTACCTCTGCTGTTCCTTCTGCGCAGGCTGAGTGAGACACGTGGATATACTCTATCTCTGTCTTCTACCTCTGCTGTTCCTTCTGAGCAGGCTGAGTGAGACACGTGAATATACTCTATCTCTGTCTTCTACCTCTGCTGTTCCTTCTGATCAGGCTGATTGAGGTGTATATCAGACTCGTGGATATACTCTATCTCTGTCTTCTACCTCTGCTGTTCCTTCTGAGCAGGCTGAGTGAGGTGTAGATCAGACACGTGGATATACTTTATCTCTGTCTTCTACCTCTGTTGTTCCTTCTGAGCAGGCTGAGTGGGGTGTAGATTAGACACGTGGATATACTCTATCTCTGTCTTCTACATCTGCTGTTCCTTCTGAGCAGGCTGATTGAGACACGTGGATATACTCTATCTCTGTCTTCTTCCTCTGATGTTCCTTCTGAGCAGGCTGAGTGAGGTGTAGATCAGACACGTAGATATACTTTATCTCTGTCTTCTACCTCTGCTGTTCCTTCTGAGCAGGGTGAGCGAGACACGTGGATATACTCTATCTCTGTCTTCTACCTCTGCTGTTCCTTCTGAGCAGGCTGAGTGAGGTGTAGATCAGACACGTGGATATACTTTATCTCTGTCTTCTACCTCTGCTGTTCCTTCTGAGCAGGCTGAGTGAGACACGCGGATATACTCTATCTATGTCTTCTACCTCTGCTGTTCCTTCTGAGCAGGTTGAGTGAGGTGTAGATCAGACACGTGTATATACTCTATCTCTGTCTTCTACCTCTGCTGTTCCTTCTGAGCAGGCTGAGTGAAGTGTATATCAGACACGTGGATATACTCTATCTCTGTCTTCTACCTCTGCTGTTCCTTCTGAGCAGGCTGAGTGAGACACGTGGATATACTCTATCTCTGTCTTCTACCTCTGCTGTTCCTTCTGAGCAGGTTGAGTGAGGTGTAGATCAGACACGTGTATATACTCTATCTCTGTCTTCTACCTCTGCTGTTCCTTCTGAGCAGGCTGAGTGAAGTGTATATCAGACACGTGTATATACTCTATCTCTGTCTTCTACCTCTGCTGTTCCTTCTGAGCAGGCTGAGTGAAGTGTATATCAGACACGTGGATATACTCTATCTCTGTCTTCTACCTCTGCTGTTCCTTCTGAGCAGGCTGAGTGAGACACGTGGATATACTCTATCTCTGTCTTCTACCTCTGCTGTTCCTTCTGAGCAGGCTGAGTGAGACACGTGGATATAGTCTATCTCTGTCTTCTACCTCTGCTGTTCCTTCTGAGCAGGCTGAGCGAGACACGTGGATATACCCTATCTCCGTCTTCTCCCTCTGCTGTTCCTTCTGAGCAGGCTGAGTGAGACACTTGGATATACTCTATCTCTGTCTTCTCACTCTGCTGTTCCTTCTGAGCAGGCTGAGTGAGGTGTAGATCAGACACGTGGATATACTTTATCTCTGTCTTCTACCTCTGCCGTTCCTTCTGAGCAGGCTGAGTGAGACACGTGGATATACTCTATCTATGTCTTCTACCTCTGCTGTTCCTTCTGAGCAGGCTGAGTGAGACACGTGGATATACTCTATCTCTGTCTTCTACCTCTGCTGTTCCTTCTGAGCAGGCCGAGCGAGACACGCGGATATACCCTATCTCCGTCTTCTCCCTCTGCTGTTCCTTCTGAGCAGGCTGAGTGAGGTGTAGATCAGACACGTGGATATACTCTATCTCTGTCTTCTACCTCTGCTGTTCCTTCTGAGCAGGCTGAGTGAGGTGTAGATCAGACACGTGGATATACTCTATCTCTGTCTTCTACCTCTGCTGTTCCTTCTGAGCAGGCTGAGTGAGACACGTGGATATACTCTATCTATGTCTTCTACCTCTGCTGTTCCTTCCGAGCAGGCTGAGTGCGACACGTGGATATACTCAATCTCTGTCTTCTACCTCTGCTGTTCCTTCTGAGCAGGCTGAGTGAGACACGTGGATATACTCTATCTCTGGCTTCTACCTCTGCTGTTCCTTCTGCGCAGGCTGAGTGAGACACGTGGATATACTCTATCTCTGTCTTCTACCTCTGCTGTTCCTTCTGAGCAGGCTGAGTGAGACACGTGGATATACTCTATCTCTGTCTTCTACCTCTGCTGTTCCTTCTGATCAGGCTGATTGAGGTGTATATCAGACTCGTGGATATACTCTATCTCTGTCTTCTACCTCTGCTGTTCCTTCTGAGCAGGCTGAGTGAGGTGTAGATCAGACACGTGGATATACTTTATCTCTGTCTTCTACCTCTGTTGTTCCTTCTGAGCAGGCTGAGTGGGGTGTAGATTAGACACGTGGATATACTCTATCTCTGTCTTCTACATCTGCTGTTCCTTCTGAGCAGGCTGATTGAGACACGTGGATATACTCTATCTCTGTCTTCTACCTCTGATGTTCCTTCTGAGCAGGCTGAGTGAGGTGTAGATCAGACACGTGGATATACTTTATCTCTGTCTTCTACCTCTGCTGTGCCTTCTGAGCAGGGTGAGCGAGACACGTGGATATACTCTATCTCTGTCTTCTACCTCTGCTGTTCCTTCTGAGCAGGCTGAGTGAGACACGTGTATATACTCTATCTCTGTCTTCTACCTCTGTTGTTCCTTCTGAGCAGGCTGAGTGAGGTGTAAATCAGACACGTGGATATACTCTATCTCTGTTTTCTACCTCTGCTGTTCCTTCTGAGCAGGCTGAGTGAGACAAGTGGATATACTCTATCTCTGTCTTCTACCTCTGCTGTTCCTTATGAGCAGGCTGGGTGAGGTGTAGATCAGACACGTGGATATACTCTATCTCTGTCTTCTACCTCTGCTGTTCCTTCTGAGCTGGTTGAGTGAGGTGTAGATCAGACACGTGTATATACTCTATCTCTGTCTTCTACCTCTGCTGTTCCTTCTGAGCAGGCTGAGTGAGACACGTGGATATACTCAATCTCTGTCTTCTACCTCTGCTGTTCCTTCTGAGCAGGCTGAGTGAGACACGTGGATATACTCTATCTCTGTCTTCTACCTCTGCTGTTCCTTCTGCGCAGGCTGAGTGAGACACGTGGATATACTCTATCTCTGTCTTCTACCTCTGCTGTTCCTTCTGAGCAGGCTGAGTGAGACACGTGGATATACTCTATCTCTGTCTTCTACCTCTGCTGTTCCTTCTGATCAGGCTGATTGAGGTGTATATCAGACTCGTGGATATACTCTATCTCTGTCTTCTACCTCTGCTGTTCCTTCTGAGCAGGCTGAGTGAGGTGTAGATCAGACACGTGGATATACTTTATCTCTGTCTTCTACCTCTGTTGTTCCTTCTGAGCAGGCTGAGTGGGGTGTAGATTAGACACGTGGATATACTCTATCTCTGTCTTCTACATCTGCTGTTCCTTCTGAGCAGGCTGATTGAGACACGTGGATATACTCTATCTCTGTCTTCTTCCTCTGATGTTCCTTCTGAGCAGGCTGAGTGAGGTGTAGATCAGACACGTGGATATACTTTATCTCTGTCTTCTACCTCTGCTGTTCCTTCTGAGCAGGGTGAGCGAGACACGTGGATATACTCTATCTCTGTCTTCTACCTCTGCTGTTCCTTCTGAGCAGGCTGAGTGAGGTGTAGATCAGACACGTGGATATACTTTATCTCTGTCTTCTACCTCTGCTGTTCCTTCTGAGCAGGCTGAGTGAGACACGTGGATATACTCTATCTATGTCTTCTACCTCTGCTGTTCCTTCTGAGCAGGTTGAGTGAGGTGTAGATCAGACACGTGTATATACTCTATCTCTGTCTTCTACCTCTGCTGTTCCTTCTGAGCAGGTTGAGTGAGACACGTGGATATACTCTATCTATGTCTTCTACCTCTGCTGTTCCTTCCGAGCAGGCTGAGTGAGACACGTGGATATACTCAATCTCTGTCTTCTACCTCTGCTGTTCCTTCTGAGCAGGCTGAGTGAGACACGTGGATATACTCTATCTCTGTCTTCTACCTCTGCTGTTCCTTCTGCGCAGGCTGAGTGAGACACTTGGATATACTCTATCTCTGTCTTCTCCCTCTGCTGTTCCTTCTGAGCAGGCTGAGTGAGGTGTAGATCAGACACGTGGATATACTCTATCTCTGTCTTCTACCTCTGCTGTTCCTTCTGAGCAGGCTGAGTGAGGTGTAGATCAGACACGTGGATATACTCTATCTCTGTCTTCTACCTCTGCTGTTCCTTCTGAGCAGGCTGAGTGAGGTGTAGATCAGACACGTGGATATACTTTATCTCTGTCTTCTACCTCTGCCGTTCCTTCTGAGCAGGCTGAGTGAGACACGTGGATATACTCTATCTATGTCTTCTACCTCTGCTGTTCCTTCTGAGCAGGCTGAGTGAGACACGTGGATATACTCTATCTCTGTCTTCTACCTCTGCTGTTCCTTCTGAGCAGGCTGAGCGAGACACGCGGATATACCCTATCTCCGTCTTCTCCCTCTGCTGTTCCTTCTGAGCAGGCTGAGTGAGGTGTAGATCAGACACGTGGATATACTCTATCTCTGTCTTCTACCTCTGCTGTTCCTTCTGAGCAGGCTGAGTGAGGTGTAGATCAGACACGTGGATATACTCTATCTCTGTCTTCTACCTCTGCTGTTCCTTCTGAGCAGGCTGAGTGAGACACGTGGATATACTCTATCTATGTCTTCTACCTCTGCTGTTCCTTCTGAGCAGGCTGAGTGAGACACGTGGATATACTCAATCTCTGTCTTCTACCTCTGCTGTTCCTTCTGAGCAGGCTGAGTGAGACACGTGGATATACTCTATCTCTGTCTTCTACCTCTGCTGTTCCTTCTGCGCAGGCTGAGTGAGACACGTGGATATACTCTATCTCTGTCTTCTACCTCTGCTGTTCCTTCTGAGCAGGCTGAGTGAGACACGTGGATATACTCTATCTCTGTCTTCTACCTCTGCTGTTCCTTCTGATCAGGCTGATTGAGGTGTATATCAGACTCGTGGATATACTCTATCTCTGTCATCTACCTCTGCTGTTCCTTCTGAGCAGGCTGAGTGAGGTGTAGATCAGACACGTGGATATACTTTATCTCTGTCTTCTACCTCTGTTGTTCCTTCTGAGCAGGCTGAGTGGGGTGTAGATTAGACACGTGGATATACTCTATCTCTGTCTTCTACATCTGCTGTTCCTTCTGAGCAGGCTGATTGAGACACGTGGATATACTCTATCTCTGTCTTCTTCCTCTGATGTTCCTTCTGAGCAGGCTGAGTGAGGTGTAGATCAGACACGTGGATATACTTTATCTCTGTCTTCTACCTCTGCTGTTCCTTCTGAGCAGGGTGAGCGAGACACGTGGATATACTCTATCTCTGTCTTCTACCTCTGCTGTTCCTTCTGAGCAGGCTGAGTGAGGTGTAGATCAGACACGTGGATATACTTTATCTCTGTCTTCTACCTCTGCTGTTCCTTCTGAGCAGGCTGAGTGAGACACGTGGATATACTCTATCTATGTCTTCTACCTCTGCTGTTCCTTCTGAGCAGGCTGAGTGGGGTGTAGATTAGACACGTGGATATACTCTATCTCTGTCTTCTACCTCTGCCGTTCCTTCTGAGCAGGCTGAGTGAGACACGTGGATATACTCTATCTATGTCTTCTACCTCTGCTGTTCCTTCTGAGCAGGCTGAGTGAGACACGTGGATATACTCTATCTCTGTCTTCTACCTCTGCTGTTCCTTCTGAGCAGGCTGAGCGAGACACGCGGATATACCCTATCTCCGTCTTCTCCCTCTGCTGTTCCTTCTGAGCAGGCTGAGTGAGGTGTAGATCAGACACGTGGATATACTCTATCTCTGTCTTCTACCTCTGCTGTTCCTTCTGAGCAGGCTGAGTGAGGTGTAGATCAGACACGTAGATATACTCTATCTCTGTCTTCTACCTCTGCTGTTCCTTCTGAGCAGGCTGAGTGAGACACGTGGATATACTCTATCTATGTCTTCTACCTCTGCTGTTCCTTCTGAGCAGGCTGAGTGAGACACGTGGATATACTCAATCTCTGTCTTCTACCTCTGCTGTTCCTTCTGAGCAGGCTGAGTGAGACACGTGGATATACTCTATCTCTGTCTTCTACCTCTGCTGTTCCTTCTGCGCAGGCTGAGTGAGACACGTGGATATACTCTATCTCTGTCTTCTACCTCTGCTGTTCCTTCTGAGCAGGCTGAGTGAGACACGTGAATATACTCTATCTCTGTCTTCTACCTCTGCTGTTCCTTCTGATCAGGCTGATTGAGGTGTATATCAGACTCGTGGATATACTCTATCTCTGTCTTCTACCTCTGCTGTTCCTTCTGAGCAGGCTGAGTGAGGTGTAGATCAGACACGTGGATATACTTTATCTCTGTCTTCTACCTCTGTTGTTCCTTCTGAGCAGGCTGAGTGGGGTGTAGATTAGACACGTGGATATACTCTATCTCTGTCTTCTACATCTGCTGTTCCTTCTGAGCAGGCTGATTGAGACACGTGGATATACTCTATCTCTGTCTTCTTCCTCTGATGTTCCTTCTGAGCAGGCTGAGTGAGGTGTAGATCAGACACGTGGATATACTTTATCTCTGTCTTCTACCTCTGCTGTTCCTTCTGAGCAGGGTGAGCGAGACACGTGGATATACTCTATCTCTGTCTTCTACCTCTGCTGTTCCTTCTGAGCAGGCTGAGTGAGGTGTAGATCAGACACGTGGATATACTTTATCTCTGTCTTCTACCTCTGCTGTTCCTTCTGAGCAGGCTGAGTGAGACACGCGGATATACTCTATCTATGTCTTCTACCTCTGCTGTTCCTTCTGAGCAGGTTGAGTGAGGTGTAGATCAGACACGTGTATATACTCTATCTCTGTCTTCTACCTCTGCTGTTCCTTCTGAGCAGGCTGAGTGAAGTGTATATCAGACACGTGGATATACTCTATCTCTGTCTTCTACCTCTGCTGTTCCTTCTGAGCAGGCTGAGTGAGACACGTGGATATACTCTATCTCTGTCTTCTACCTCTGCTGTTCCTTCTGAGCAGGCTGAGTGAGACACGTGGATATACTCTATCTCTGTCTTCTACCTCTGCTGTTCCTTCTGATCAGGCTGATTGAGGTGTATATCAGACTCGTGGATATACTCTATCTCTGTCTTCTACCTCTGCTGTTCCTTCTGAGCAGGCTGAGTGAGGTGTAGATCAGACACGTGGATATACTTTATCTCTGTCTTCTACCTCTGTTGTTCCTTCTGAGCAGGCTGAGTGGGGTGTAGATTAGACACGTGGATATACTCTATCTCTGTCTTCTACATCTGCTGTTCCTTCTGAGCAGGCTGATTGAGACACGTGGATATACTCTATCTCTGTCTTCTTCCTCTGATGTTCCTTCTGAGCAGGCTGAGTGAGGTGTAGATCAGACACGTGGATATACTTTATCTCTGTCTTCTACCTCTGCTGTTCCTTCTGAGCAGGGTGAGCGAGACACGTGGATATACTCTATCTCTGTCTTCTACCTCTGCTGTTCCTTCTGAGCAGGCTGAGTGAGGTGTAGATCAGACACGTGGATATACTTTATCTCTGTCTTCTACCTCTGCTGTTCCTTCTGAGCAGGCTGAGTGAGACACGTGGATATACTCTATCTATGTCTTCTACCTCTGCTGTTCCTTCTGAGCAGGTTGAGTGAGGTGTAGATCAGACACGTGTATATACTCTATCTCTGTCTTCTACCTCTGCTGTTCCTTCTGAGCAGGTTGAGTGAGACACGTGGATATACTCTATCTATGTCTTCTACCTCTGCTGTTCCTTCCGAGCAGGCTGAGTGAGACACGTGGATATACTCAATCTCTGTCTTCTACCTCTGCTGTTCCTTCTGAGCAGGCTGAGTGAGACACGTGGATATACTCTATCTCTGTCTTCTACCTCTGCTGTTCCTTCTGCGCAGGCTGAGTGAGACACTTGGATATACTCTATCTCTGTCTTCTCCCTCTGCTGTTCCTTCTGAGCAGGCTGAGTGAGGTGTAGATCAGACACGTGGATATACTCTATCTCTGTCTTCTACCTCTGATGTTCCTTCTGAGCAGGCTGAGTGAGGTGTAGATCAGACACGTGGATATACTCTATCTCTGTCTTCTACCTCTGCTGTTCCTTCTGAGCAGGCTGAGTGAGGTGTAGATCAGACACGTGGATATACTTTATCTCTGTCTTCTACCTCTGCCGTTCCTTCTGAGCAGGCTGAGTGAGACACGTGGATATACTCTATCTATGTCTTCTACCTCTGCTGTTCCTTCTGAGCAGGCTGAGTGAGACACGTGGATATACTCTATCTCTGTCTTCTACCTCTGCTGTTCCTTCTGAGCAGGCTGAGCGAGACACGCGGATATACCCTATCTCCGTCTTCTCCCTCTGCTGTTCCTTCTGAGCAGGCTGAGTGAGGTGTAGATCAGACACGTGGATATACTCTATCTCTGTCTTCTACCTCTGCTGTTCCTTCTGAGCAGGCTGAGTGAGGTGTAGATCAGACACGTGGATATACTCTATCTCTGTCTTCTACCTCTGCTGTTCCTTCTGAGCAGGCTGAGTGAGACACGTGGATATACTCTATCTATGTCTTCTACCTCTGCTGTTCCTTCTGAGCAGGCTGAGTGAGACACGTGGATATACTCAATCTCTGTCTTCTACCTCTGCTGTTCCTTCTGAGCAGGCTGAGTGAGACACGTGGATATACTCTATCTCTGTCTTCTACCTCTGCTGTTCCTTCTGCGCAGGCTGAGTGAGACACGTGGATATACTCTATCTCTGTCTTCTACCTCTGCTGTTCCTTCTGAGCAGGCTGAGTGAGACACGTGGATATACTCTATCTCTGTCTTCTACCTCTGCTGTTCCTTCTGATCAGGCTGATTGAGGTGTATATCAGACTCGTGGATATACTCTATCTCTGTCTTCTACCTCTGCTGTTCCTTCTGAGCAGGCTGAGTGAGGTGTAGATCAGACACGTGGATATACTTTATCTCTGTCTTCTACCTCTGTTGTTCCTTCTGAGCAGGCTGAGTGGGGTGTAGATTAGACACGTGGATATACTCTATCTCTGTCTTCTACATCTGCTGTTCCTTCTGAGCAGGCTGATTGAGACACGTGGATATACTCTATCTCTGTCTTCTTCCTCTGATGTTCCTTCTGAGCAGGCTGAGTGAGGTGTAGATCAGACACGTGGATATACTTTATCTCTGTCTTCTACCTCTGCTGTTCCTTCTGAGCAGGGTGAGCGAGACACGTGGATATACTCTATCTCTGTCTTCTACCTCTGCTGTTCCTTCTGAGCAGGCTGAGTGAGGTGTAGATCAGACACGTGGATATACTTTATCTCTGTCTTCTACCTCTGCTGTTCCTTCTGAGCAGGCTGAGTGAGACACGTGGATATACTCTATCTATGTCTTCTACCTCTGCTGTTCCTTCTGAGCAGGCTGAGTGGGGTGTAGATTAGACACGTGGATATACTCTATCTCTGTCTTCTACCTCTGCCGTTCCTTCTGAGCAGGCTGAGTGAGACACGTGGATATACTCTATCTATGTCTTCTACCTCTGCTGTTCCTTCTGAGCAGGCTGAGTGAGACACGTGGATATAATCTATCTCTGTCTTCTACCTCTGCTGTTCCTTCTGAGCAGGCTGAGCGAGACACGCGGATATACCCTATCTCCGTCTTCTCCCTCTGCTGTTCCTTCTGAGCAGGCTGAGTGAGGTGTAGATCAGACACGTGGATATACTCTATCTCTGTCTTCTACCTCTGCTGTTCCTTCTGAGCAGGCTGAGTGAGGTGTAGATCAGACACGTAGATATACTCTATCTCTGTCTTCTACCTCTGCTGTTCCTTCTGAGCAGGCTGAGTGTGACACGTGGATATACTCTATCTATGTCTTCTACCTCTGCTGTTCCTTCTGAGCAGGCTGAGTGAGACACGTGGATATACTCAATCTCTGTCTTCTACCTCTGCTGTTCCTTCTGAGCAGGCTGAGTGAGACACGTGGATATACTCTATCTCTGTCTTCTACCTCTGCTGTTCCTTCTGCGCAGGCTGAGTGAGACACGTGGATATACTCTATCTCTGTCTTCTACCTCTGCTGTTCCTTCTGAGCAGGCTGAGTGAGACACGTGAATATACTCTATCTCTGTCTTCTACCTCTGCTGCTCCTTCTGATCAGGCTGATTGAGGTGTATATCAGACTCGTGGATATACTCTATCTCTGTCTTCTACCTCTGCTGTTCCTTCTGAGCAGGCTGAGTGAGGTGTAGATCAGACACGTGGATATACTTTATCTCTGTCTTCTACCTCTGTTGTTCCTTCTGAGCAGGCTGAGTGGGGTGTAGATTAGACACGTGGATATACTCTATCTCTGTCTTCTACATCTGCTGTTCCTTCTGAGCAGGCTGATTGAGACACGTGGATATACTCTATCTCTGTCTTCTTCCTCTGATGTTCCTTCTGAGCAGGCTGAGTGAGGTGTAGATCAGACACGTGGATATACTTTATCTCTGTCTTCTACCTCTGCTGTTCCTTCTGAGCAGGGTGAGCGAGACACGTGGATATACTCTATCTCTGTCTTCTACCTCTGCTGTTCCTTCTGAGCAGGCTGAGTGAGGTGTAGATCAGACACGTGGATATACTTTATCTCTGTCTTCTACCTCTGCTGTTCCTTCTGAGCAGGCTGAGTTAGACACGCGGATATACTCTATCTATGTCTTCTACCTCTGCTGTTCCTTCTGAGCAGGTTGAGTGAGGTGTAGATCAGACACGTGTATATACTCTATCTCTGTCTTCTACCTCTGCTGTTCCTTCTGAGCAGGCTGAGTGAAGTGTATATCAGACACGTGGATATACTCTATCTCTGTCTTCTACCTCTGCTGTTCCTTCTGAGCAGGCTGAGTGAGACACGTGGATATACTCTATCTCTGTCTTCTACCTCTGCTGTTCCTTCTGAGCAGGTTGAGTGAGGTGTAGATCAGACACGTGTATATACTATATCTCTGTCTTCTACCTCTGCTGTTCCTTCTGAGCAGGCTGAGTGAAGTGTATATCAGACACGTGTATATACTCTATCTCTGTCTTCTACCTCTGCTGTTCCTTCTGAGCAGGCTGAGTGAAGTGTATATCAGACACGTGGATATACTCTATCTCTGTCTTCTACCTCTGCTGTTCCTTCTGAGCAGGCTGAGTGAGACACGTGGATATACTCTATCTCTGTCTTCTACCTCTGCTGTTCCTTCTGAGCAGGCTGAGTGAGACACGTGGATATACTCTATCTCTGTCTTCTACCTCTGCTGTTCCTTCTGAGCAGGCTGAGCGAGACACGTGGATATACCCTATCTCCGTCTTCTCCCTCTGCTGTTCCTTCTGAGCAGGCTGAGTGAGACACTTGGATATACTCTATCTCTGTCTTCTCACTCTGCTGTTCCTTCTGAGCAGGCTGAGTGAGGTGTAGATCAGACACGTGGATATACTTTATCTCTGTCTTCTACCTCTGCCGTTCCTTCTGAGCAGGCTGAGTGAGACACGTGGATATACTCTATCTATGTCTTCTACCTCTGCTGTTCCTTCTGAGCAGGCTGAGTGAGACACGTGGATATACTCTATCTCTGTCTTCTACCTCTGCTGTTCCTTCTGAGCAGGCCGAGCGAGACACGCGGATATACTCTATCTCTGTCTTCTACCTCTGCTGTTCCTTCTGAGCAGGCTGAGTGAGACACGTGGATATACTCTATCTCTGTCTTCTACCTCTGCTGTTCCTTCTGATCAGGCTGATTGAGGTGTATATCAGACTCGTGGATATACTCTATCTCTGTCTTCTACCTCTGCTGTTCCTTCTGAGCAGGCTGAGTGAAGTGTATATCAGACACGTGGATATACTCTATCTCTGTCTTCTACCTCTGCTGTTCCTTCTGAGCAGGCTGAGTGAGACACGTGGATATACTCTATCTCTGTCTTCTACCTCTGCTGTTCCTTCTGAGCAGGTTGAGTGAGGTGTAGATCAGACACGTGTATATACTATATCTCTGTCTTCTACCTCTGCTGTTCCTTCTGAGCAGGCTGAGTGAAGTGTATATCAGACACGTGTATATACTCTATCTCTGTCTTCTACCTCTGCTGTTCCTTCTGAGCAGGCTGAGTGAAGTGTATATCAGACACGTGGATATACTCTATCTCTGTCTTCTACCTCTGCTGTTCCTTCTGAGCAGGCTGAGTGAGACACGTGGATATACTCTATCTCTGTCTTCTACCTCTGCTGTTCCTTCTGAGCAGGCTGAGTGAGACACGTGGATATACTCTATCTCCGTCTTCTACCTCTGCTGTTCCTTCTGAGCAGGCTGAGCGAGACACGTGGATATACCCTATCTCCGTCTTCTCCCTCTGCTGTTCCTTCTGAGCAGGCTGAGTGAGACACTTGGATATACTCTATCTCTGTCTTCTCACTCTGCTGTTCCTTCTGAGCAGGCTGAGTGAGGTGTAGATCAGACACGTGGATATACTTTATCTCTGTCTTCTACCTCTGCCGTTCCTTCTGAGCAGGCTGAGTGAGACACGTGGATATACTCTATCTATGTCTTCTACCTCTGCTGTTCCTTCTGAGCAGGCTGAGTGAGACACGTGGATATACTCTATCTCTGTCTTCTACCTCTGCTGTTCCTTCTGAGCAGGCCGAGCGAGACACGCGGATATACTCTATCTCTGTCTTCTACCTCTGCTGTTCCTTCTGAGCAGGCTGAGTGAGACACGTGGATATACTCTATCTCTGTCTTCTACCTCTGCTGTTCCTTCTGATCAGGCTGATTGAGGTGTATATCAGACTCGTGGATATACTCTATCTCTGTCTTCTACCTCTGCTGTTCCTTCTGAGCAGGCTGAGTGAGGTGTAGATCAGACACGTGGATATACTTTATCTCTGTCTTCTACCTCTGTTGTTCCTTCTGAGCAGGCTGAGTGGGGTGTAGATTAGACACGTGGATATACTCTATCTCTGTCTTCTACATCTGCTGTTCCTTCTGAGCAGGCTGATTGAGACACGTGGATATACTCTATCTCTGTCTTCTTCCTCTGATGTTCCTTCTGAGCAGGCTGAGTGAGGTGTAGATCAGACACGTGGATATACTTTATCTCTGTCTTCTACCTCTGCTGTTCCTTCTGAGCAGGGTGAGCGAGACACGTGGATATACTCTATCTCTGTCTTCTACCTCTGCTGTTCCTTCTGAGCAGGCTGAGTGAGGTGTAGATCAGACACGTGGATATACTTTATCTCTGTCTTCTACCTCTGCTGTTCCTTCTGAGCAGGCTGAGTGAGACACGTGGATATACTCTATCTATGTCTTCTACCTCTGCTGTTCCTTCTGAGCAGGCTGAGTGGGGTGTAGATTAGACACGTGGATATACTCTATCTCTGTCTTCTACCTCTGCCGTTCCTTCTGAGCAGGCTGAGTGAGACACGTGGATATACTCTATCTATGTCTTCTACCTCTGCTGTTCCTTCTGAGCAGGCTGAGTGAGACACGTGGATATAATCTATCTCTGTCTTCTACCTCTGCTGTTCCTTCTGAGCAGGCTGAGCGAGACACGCGGATATACCCTATCTCCGTCTTCTCCCTCTGCTGTTCCTTCTGAGCAGGCTGAGTGAGGTGTAGATCAGACACGTGGATATACTCTATCTCTGTCTTCTACCTCTGCTGTTCCTTCTGAGCAGGCTGAGTGAGGTGTAGATCAGACACGTAGATATACTCTATCTCTGTCTTCTACCTCTGCTGTTCCTTCTGAGCAGGCTGAGTGAGACACGTGGATATACTCTATCTATGTCTTCTACCTCTGCTGTTCCTTCTGAGCAGGCTGAGTGAGACACGTGGATATACTCAATCTCTGTCTTCTACCTCTGCTGTTCCTTCTGAGCAGGCTGAGTGAGACACGTGGATATACTCTATCTCTGTCTTCTACCTCTGCTGTTCCTTCTGCGCAGGCTGAGTGAGACACGTGGATATACTCTATCTCTGTCTTCTACCTCTGCTGTTCCTTCTGAGCAGGCTGAGTGAGACACGTGAATATACTCTATCTCTGTCTTCTACCTCTGCTGCTCCTTCTGATCAGGCTGATTGAGGTGTATATCAGACTCGTGGATATACTCTATCTCTGTCTTCTACCTCTGCTGTTCCTTCTGAGCAGGCTGAGTGAGGTGTAGATCAGACACGTGGATATACTTTATCTCTGTCTTCTACCTCTGTTGTTCCTTCTGAGCAGGCTGAGTGGGGTGTAGATTAGACACGTGGATATACTCTATCTCTGTCTTCTACATCTGCTGTTCCTTCTGAGCAGGCTGATTGAGACACGTGGATATACTCTATCTCTGTCTTCTTCCTCTGATGTTCCTTCTGAGCAGGCTGAGTGAGGTGTAGATCAGACACGTGGATATACTTTATCTCTGTCTTCTACCTCTGCTGTTCCTTCTGAGCAGGGTGAGCGAGACACGTGGATATACTCTATCTCTGTCTTCTACCTCTGCTGTTCCTTCTGAGCAGGCTGAGTGAGGTGTAGATCAGACACGTGGATATACTTTATCTCTGTCTTCTACCTCTGCTGTTCCTTCTGAGCAGGCTGAGTGAGACACGCGGATATACTCTATCTATGTCTTCTACCTCTGCTGTTCCTTCTGAGCAGGTTGAGTGAGGTGTAGATCAGACACGTGTATATAATCTATCTCTGTCTTCTACCTCTGCTGTTCCTTCTGAGCAGGCTGAGTGAAGTGTATATCAGACACGTGGATATACTCTATCTCTGTCTTCTACCTCTGCTGTTCCTTCTGAGCAGGCTGAGTGAGACACGTGGATATACTCTATCTCTGTCTTCTACCTCTGCTGTTCCTTCTGAGCAGGTTGAGTGAGGTGTAGATCAGACACGTGTATATACTCTATCTCTGTCTTCTACCTCTGCTGTTCCTTCTGAGCAGGCTGAGTGAAGTGTATATCAGACACGTGTATATACTCTATCTCTGTCTTCTACCTCTGCTGTTCCTTCTGAGCAGGCTGAGTGAAGTGTATATCAGACACGTGGATATACTCTATCTCTGTCTTCTACCTCTGCTGTTCCTTCTGAGCAGGCTGAGTGAGACACGTGGATATACTCTATCTCTGTCTTCTACCTCTGCTGTTCCTTCTGAGCAGGCTGAGTGAGACACGTGGATATACTCTATCTCTGTCTTCTACCTCTGCTGTTCCTTCTGAGCAGGCTGAGCGAGACACGTGGATATACCCTATCTCCGTCTTCTCCCTCTGCTGTTCCTTCTGAGCAGGCTGAGTGAGACACTTGGATATACTCTATCTCTGTCTTCTCACTCTGCTGTTCCTTCTGAGCAGGCTGAGTGAGGTGTAGATCAGACACGTGGATATACTTTATCTCTGTCTTCTACCTCTGCCGTTCCTTCTGAGCAGGCTGAGTGAGACACGTGGATATACTCTATCTATGTCTTCTACCTCTGCTGTTCCTTCTGAGCAGGCTGAGTGAGACACGTGGATATACTCTATCTCTGTCTTCTACCTCTGCTGTTCCTTCTGAGCAGGCCGAGCGAGACACGCGGATATACCCTATCTCCGTCTTCTCCCTCTGCTGTTCCTTCTGAGCAGGCTGAGTGAGGTGTAGATCAGACACGTGGATATACTCTATCTCTGTCTTCTACCTCTGCTGTTCCTTCTGAGCAGGCTGAGTGAGGTGTAGATCAGACACGTGGATATACTCTATCTCTGTCTTCTACCTCTGCTGTTCCTTCTGAGCAGGCTGAGTGAGACACGTGGATATACTCTATCTATGTCTTCTACCTCTGCTGTTCCTTCCGAGCAGGCTGAGTGCGACACGTGGATATACTCAATCTCTGTCTTCTACCTCTGCTGTTCCTTCTGAGCAGGCTGAGTGAGACACGTGGATATACTCTATCTCTGGCTTCTACCTCTGCTGTTCCTTCTGCGCAGGCTGAGTGAGACACGTGGATATACTCTATCTCTGTCTTCTACCTCTGCTGTTCCTTCTGAGCAGGCTGAGTGAGACACGTGGATATACTCTATCTCTGTCTTCTACCTCTGCTGTTCCTTCTGATCAGGCTGATTGAGGTGTATATCAGACTCGTGGATATACTCTATCTCTGTCTTCTACCTCTGCTGTTCCTTCTGAGCAGGCTGAGTGAGGTGTAGATCAGACACGTGGATATACTTTATCTCTGTCTTCTACCTCTGTTGTTCCTTCTGAGCAGGCTGAGTGGGGTGTAGATTAGACACGTGGATATACTCTATCTCTGTCTTCTACATCTGCTGTTCCTTCTGAGCAGGCTGATTGAGACACGTGGATATACTCTATCTCTGTCTTCTACCTCTGATGTTCCTTCTGAGCAGGCTGAGTGAGGTGTAGATCAGACACGTGGATATACTTTATCTCTGTCTTCTACCTCTGCTGTGCCTTCTGAGCAGGGTGAGCGAGACACGTGGATATACTCTATCTCTGTCTTCTACCTCTGCTGTTCCTTCTGAGCAGGCTGAGTGAGACACGTGTATATACTCTATCTCTGTCTTCTACCTCTGTTGTTCCTTCTGAGCAGGCTGAGTGAGGTGTAAATCAGACACGTGGATATACTCTATCTCTGTTTTCTACCTCTGCTGTTCCTTCTGAGCAGGCTGAGTGAGACAAGTGGATATACTCTATCTCTGTCTTCTACCTCTGCTGTTCCTTATGAGCAGGCTGGGTGAGGTGTAGATCAGACACGTGGATATACTCTATCTCTGTCTTCTACCTCTGCTGTTCCTTCTGAGCAGGTTGAGTGAGGTGTAGATCAGACACGTGTATATACTCTATCTCTGTCTTCTACCTCTGCTGTTCCTTCTGAGCAGGCTGAGTGAGGTGTATATCAGACACGTGGATATACTCTATCTCTGTCTTCTACCTCTGCTGTTCCTTCTGAGCAGGCTGAGTGAGACACGTGGATATACTCTATCTCTGTCTTCTACCTCTGCTGTTCCTTCTGAGCAGGCTGAGTGAGACACGTGGATATACTCTATCTCTGTCTTCTACCTCTGCTGTTCCTTCTGAGCAGGCTGAGCGAGACACGTGGATATACCCTATCTCCGTCTTCTCCCTCTGCTGTTCCTTCTGAGCAGGCTGAGTGAGGTGTAGATCAGACACGTGGATATACTCTATCTCTGTCTTCTACCTCTGCTGTTCCTTCTGAGCAGGCTGAGTGAGGTGTAGATCAGACACGTGGATATACTTTATCTCTGTCTTCTACCTCTGCTGTTCCTTCTGAGCAGGCTGAGTGAGACACGTGGATATACTCTATCTATGTCTTCTACCTCTGCTGTTCCTTCCGAGCAGGCTGAGTGAGACACGTGGATATACTCAATCTCTGTCTTCTACCTCTGCTGTTCCTTCTGAGCAGGCTGAGTGAGACACGTGGATATACTCTATCTCTGTCTTCTACCTCTGCTGTTCCTTCTGCGCAGGCTGAGTGAGACACTTGGATATACTCTATCTCTGTCTTCTCCCTCTGCTGTTCCTTCTGAGCAGGCTGAGTAAGGTGTAGATCAGACACGTGGATATACTCTATCTCTGTCTTCTACCTCTGCTGTTCCTTCTGAGCAGGCTGAGTGAGGTGTAGATCAGACACGTGGATATACTCTATCTCTGTCTTCTACCTCTGCTGTTCCTTCTGAGCAGGCTGAGTGAGGTGTAGATCAGACACGTGGATATACTTTATCTCTGTCTTCTACCTCTGCCGTTCCTTCTGAGCAGGCTGAGTGAGACACGTGGATATACTCTATCTATGTCTTATACCTCTGCTGTTCCTTCTGAGCAGGCTGAGTGAGACACGTGGATATACTCTATCTCTGTCTTCTACCTCTGCTGTTCCTTCTGAGCAGGCTGAGCGAGACAAGCGGATATACCCTATATCCGTCTTCTCCCTCTGCTGTTCCTTCTGAGCAGGCTGAGTGAGGTGTAGATCAGACACGTGGATATACTCTATCTCTGTCTTCTACCTCTGCTGTTCCTTCTGAGCAGGCTGAGTGAGGTGTAGATCAGACACGTGGATATACTTTATCTCAGTCTTCTACCTCTGCTGTTCCTTCTGAGCAGGCTGAGTGAGACACGTGGATATACTCTATCTATGTCTTCTACCTCTGCTGTTCCTTCCGAGCAGGCTGAGTGAGACACGTGGATATACTCAATCTCTGTCTTCTACCTCTGCTGTTCCTTCTGAGCAGGCTGAGTGAGACACGTGGATATACTCTATCTCTGTCTTCTACCTCTGCTGTTCCTTCTGCGCAGGCTGAGTGAGACACTTGGATATACTCTATCTCTGTCTTCTACCTCTGCTGTTCCTTCTGAGCAGGCTGAGTGAGACACGTGGATATACTATATCTCTGTCTTCTACCTCTGCTGTTCCTTCTGAGCAGGCTGAGTGAGACACGTGGATATACTCTATCTCTGTCTTCTACCTCTGCTGTTCCTTCTGAGCAGGCTGAGTGAGACACTTGGATATACTCTATCTCTGTCTTCTACCTCTGCTGTTCCTTCTGAGCAGGCTGAGTGAGGTGTAGATCAGACACGTGGATATACTCTATTTCTGTCTTCTACCTCTGCTGTTCCTTCTGAGCAGGCTGAGTGAGGTGTATATCATACACGTGGATATACTCTATCTCTGTCTTCTACCTCTGCTGTTCCTTCTGAGCAGGCTGAGTGAGGTGTAGATCAGACACTTGGATATACTCTATATCTGTCTTCTACCTCTGCTGTTCCTTCTGAGCAGGCTGAGTGAGGTGTAGATCAGACACGTGGATATACTCTATTTCTGTCTTCTACCTCTGCTGTTCCTTCTGAGCAGGCTGAGTGAGGTGTATATCATACACGTGGATATACTCTATCTCTGTCTTCTACCTCTGCTGTTCCTTCTGAGCAGGCTGAGTGAGGTGTAGATCAGACACTTGGATATACTCTATATCTGTCTTCTACCTCTGCTGTTCCTTCTGAGCAGGCTGAGTGAGGTGTAGATCAGACACGTGGATATACTCTATCTATGTCTTCTACCTCTGCTGTTCCTTCCGAGCAGGCTGAGTGAGACACGTGGATATACTCAATCTCTGTCTTCTACCTCTGCTGTTCCTTCTGAGCAGGCTGAGTGAGACACGTGGATATACTCTATCTCTGTCTTCTACCTCTGCTGTTCCTTCTGCGCAGGCTGAGTGAGACACTTGGATATACTCTATCTCTGTCTTCTACCTCTGCTGTTCCTTCTGAGCAGGCTGAGTGAGACACGTGGATATACTATATCTCTGTCTTCTACCTCTGCTGTTCCTTCTGAGCAGGCTGAGTGAGACACGTGGATATACTCTATCTCTGTCTTCTACCTCTGCTGTTCCTTCTGAGCAGGCTGAGTGAGACACTTGGATATACTCTATCTCTGTCTTCTACCTCTGCTGTTCCTTCTGAGCAGGCTGAGTGAGGTGTAGATCAGACACGTGGATATACTCTATTTCTGTCTTCTACCTCTGCTGTTCCTTCTGAGCAGGCTGAGTGAGGTGTATATCATACACGTGGATATACTCTATCTCTGTCTTCTACCTCTGCTGTTCCTTCTGAGCAGGCTGAGTGAGGTGTAGATCAGACACTTGGATATACTCTATATCTGTCTTCTACCTCTGCTGTTCCTTCTGAGCAGGCTGAGTGAGGTGTAGATCAGACACGTGGATATACTCTATTTCTGTCTTCTACCTCTGCTGTTCCTTCTGAGCAGGCTGAGTGAGGTGTATATCATACACGTGGATATACTCTATCTCTGTCTTCTACCTCTGCTGTTCCTTCTGAGCAGGCTGAGTGAGGTGTAGATCAGACACGTGGATATACTCTATCTCTGTCTTCTACCTCTGCTGTTCCTTCTGAGCAGGCTGAGTGAGACACGTGGATATACTCTATCTCTGTCTTCTACCTCTGCTTTTCCTTCTGAGCAGGCTGAGTGAGGTGTAGATCAGACACGTGGATATACTCTATCTCTTTCTTCTACCTCTGCTGTTCCTTCTGAGCAGGCTGAGTGAGACACGTGGATATACTCTATCTCTGTCTTCTACCTCTGCTGTTCCTTCTGCGCAGGCTGAGTGAGACACTTGGATATACTCTATCTCTGTCTTCTCCCTTTGCTGTTCCTTCTGAGCAGGCTGAGTGAGGTGTAGATCAGACACGTGGATATACTCTATCTCTGTATTCTACCTCTGCTGTTCCTTCTGAGCAGGCTGAGTGAGGTGTAGATCAGACACGTGGATATACTCTATCTCTGTCTTCTACCTCTGCTGTTCCTTCTGAGCAGGCTGAGTGAGGTGTAGATCAGACACGTGGATATACTTTATCTCTGTCTTCTACCTCTGCCGTTCCTTCTGAGCAGGCTGAGTGAGACACGTGGATATACTCTATCTATGTCTTCTACCTCTGCTGTTCCTTCTGAGCAGGCTGAGTGAGACACGTGGATATACTCTATCTCTGTCTTCTACCTCTGCTGTTCCTTCTGAGCAGGCTGAGCGAGACAAGCGGATATACCCTATATCCGTCTTCTCCCTCTGCTGTTCCTTCTGAGCAGGCTGAGTGAGGTGTAGATCAGACACGTGGATATACTCTATCTCTGTCTTCTACCTCTGCTGTTCCTTCTGAGCAGGCTGAGTGAGGTGTAGATCAGACACGTGGATATACTTTATCTCTGTCTTCTACCTCTGCTGTTCCTTCTGAGCAGGCTGAGTGAGACACGTGGATATACTCTATCTATGTCTTCTACCTCTGCTGTTCCTTCCGAGCAGGCTGAGTGAGACACGTGGATATACTCAATCTCTGTCTTCTACCTCTGCTGTTCCTTCTGAGCAGGCTGAGTGAGACACGTGGATATACTCTATCTCTGTCTTCTACCTCTGCTGTTCCTTCTGCGCAGGCTGAGTGAGACACTTGGATATACTCTATCTCTGTCTTCTACCTCTGCTGTTCCTTCTGAGCAGGCTGAGTGAGACACGTGGATATACTATATCTCTGTCTTCTACCTCTGCTGTTCTTTCTGAGCAGGCTGAGTGAGACACGTGGAGATACTCTATCTCTGTCTTCTACCTCTGCTGTTTCTTCTGAGCAGGCTGAGTGAGACACTTGGATATACTCTATCTCTGTCTTCTACCTCTGCTGTTCCTTCTGAGCAGGCTGAGTGAGGTGTAGATCAGACACGTGGATATACTCTATTTCTGTCTTCTACCTCTGCTGTTCCTTCTGAGCAGGCTGAGTGAGGTGTATATCATACACGTGGATATACTCTATCTCTGTCTTCTACCTCTGCTGTTCCTTCTGAGCAGGCTGAGTGAGGTGTAGATCAGACACTTGGATATACTCTATATCTGTCTTCTACCTCTGCTGTTCCTTCTGAGCAGGCTGAGTGAGGTGTAGATCAGACACGTGGATATACTCTATTTCTGTCTTCTACCTCTGCTGTTCCTTCTGAGCAGGCTGAGTGAGGTGTATATCATACACGTGGATATACTCTATCTCTGTCTTCTACCTCTGCTGTTCCTTCTGAGCAGGCTGAGTGAGGTGTAGATCAGACACGTGGATATACTCTATCTCTGTCTTCTACCTCTGCTGTTCCTTCTGAGCAGGCTGAGTGAGACACGTGGATATACTCTATCTCTGTCTTCTACCTCTGCTGTTCCTTCTGAGCAGGCTGAGTGAGACACGTGGATATACTCTATATCTGTTTTCCATCTATGCTGTTCCTTCTGAGCAGGCTGAGTAAGACACGTGGATATACTCTATCTCTGTCTTCTACCTCTGCTGTTCCTTCTGCGCAGGCTGAGTGAGACACTTGGATATACTCTATCTCTGTCTTCTACCTCTGCTGTTCCTTCTGAGCAGGCTGAGTGAGGTGTAGATCAGACACGTGGATATACTCTATCTCTGTCTTCTACCTCTGCTGTTCCTTCTGAGCAGGCTGAGTGAGGTGTAGATCAGACACGTGGATATACTCTATCTCTGTCTTCTACCTCTGCTGTTCCTTCTGAGCAGGCTGAGTGAGGTGTAGATCAGACACGTGGATATACTTTATCTCTGTCTTCTACCTCTGCCGTTCCTTCTGAGCAGGCTGAGTGAGACACGTGGATATACTCTATCTATGTCTTCTACCTCTGCTGTTCCTTCTGAGCAGGCTGAGTGAGACACGTGGATATACTCTATCTCTGTCTTCTACCTCTGCTGTTCCTTCTGAGCAGGCTGAGCGAGACAAGCGGATATACCCTATATCCGTCTTCTCCCTCTGCTGTTCCTTCTGAGCAGGCAGAGTGAGGTGTAGATCAGACACGTGGATATACTCTATCTCTGTCTTCTACCTCTGCTGTTCCTTCTGAGCAGGCTGAGTGAGGTGTAGATCAGACACGTGGATATACTTTATCTCTGTCTTCTACCTCTGCTGTTCCTTCTGAGCAGGCTGAGTGAGACACGTGGATATACTCTATCTATGTCTTCTACCTCTGCTGTTCCTTCCGAGCAGGCTGAGTGAGACACGTGGATATACTCAATCTCTGTCTTCTACCTCTGCTGTTCCTTCTGAGCAGGCTGAGTGAGACACGTGGATATACTCTATCTCTGTCTTCTACCTCTGCTGTTCCTTCTGCGCAGGCTGAGTGAGACACTTGGATATACTCTATCTCTGTCTTCTACCTCTGCTGTTCCTTCTGAGCAGGCTGAGTGAGACACGTGGATATACTATATCTCTGTCTTCTACCTCTGCTGTTCTTTCTGAGCAGGCTGAGTGAGACACGTGGAGATACTCTATCTCTGTCTTCTACCTCTGCTGTTCCTTCTGAGCAGGCTGAGTGAGACACTTGGATATACTCTATCTCTGTCTTCTACCTCTGCTGTTCCTTCTGAGCAGGCTGAGTGAGGTGTAGATCAGACACGTGGATATACTCTATTTCTGTCTTCTACCTCTGCTGTTCCTTCTGAGCAGGCTGAGTGAGGTGTATATCATACACGTGGATATACTCTATCTTTGTCTTCTACCTCTGCTGTTCCTTCTGAGCAGGCTGAGTGAGGTGTAGATCAGACACTTGGATATACTCTATATCTGTCTTCTACCTCTGCTGTTCCTTCTGAGCAGGCTGAGTGAGGTGTAGATCAGACACCTGGATATACTCTATTTCTGTCTTCTACCTCTGCTGTTCCTTCTGAGCAGGCTGAGTGAGGTGTATATCATACACGTGGATATACTCTATCTCTGTCTTCTACCTCTGCTGTTCCTTCTGAGCAGGCTGAGTGAGGTGTAGATCAGACACGTGGATATACTCTATCTCTGTCTTCTACCTCTGCTGTTCCTTCTGAGCAGGCTGAGTGAGACACGTGGATATACTCTATCTCTGTCTTCTACCTCTGCTGTTCCTTCTGAGCAGGCTGAGTGAGACACGTGGATATACTCTATATCTGTTTTCCATCTATGCTGTTCCTTCTGAGCAGGCTGAGTAAGACACGTGGATATACTCTATCTCTGTCTTCTACCTCTGCTGTTCCTTCTGCGCAGGCTGAGTGAGACACTTGGATATACTCTATCTCTGTCTTCTACCTCTGCTGTTCCTTCTGAGCAGGCTGAGTGAGACACGTGGATATACTATATCTCTGTCTTCTACCTCTGCTGTTCCTTCTGAGCAGGCTGAGTGAGACACGTGGATATACTCTATCTCTGTCTTCTACCTCTGCTGTTCCTTCTGAGCAGGCTGAGTGAGACACTTGGATATACTCTATCTCTGTCTTCTACCTCTGCTGTTCCTTCTGAGCAGGCTGAGTGAGGTGTAGATCAGACACGTGGATATACTCTATTTCTGTCTTCTACCTCTGCTGTTCCTTCTGAGCAGGCTGAGTGAGGTGTATATCATACACGTGGATATACTCTATCTCTGTCTTCTACCTCTGCTGTTCCTTCTGAGCAGGCTGAGTGAGGTGTAGATCAGACACTTGGATATACTCTATATCTGTCTTCTATCTCTGCTGTTCCTTCTGAGCAGGCTGAGTGAGGTGTAGATCAGACACGTGGATATACTCTATTTCTGTCTTCTACCTCTGCTGTTCCTTCTGAGCAGGCTGAGTGAGGTGTATATCATACACGTGGATATACTCTATCTCTGTCTTCTACCTCTGCTGTTCCTTCTGAGCAGGCTGAGTGAGGTGTAGATCAGACACGTGGATATACTCTATCTCTGTCTTCTACCTCTGCTGTTCCTTCTGAGCAGGCTGAGTGAGACACGTGGATATACTCTATCTCTGTCTTCTACCTCTGCTTTTCCTTCTGAGCAGGCTGAGTGAGGTGTAGATCAGACACGTGGATATACTCTATCTCTTTCTTCTACCTCTGCTGTTCCTTCTGAGCAGGCTGAGTGAGGTGTAGATTAGACACGTGGATATACTCTATCTATGTCTTCTACCTCTGCTGTTCCTTCCGAGCAGGCTGAGTGAGACACGTGGATATACTCAATCTCTGTCTTCTACCTCTGCTGTTCCTTCTGAGCAGGCTGAGTGAGACACGTGGATATACTCTATCTCTGTCTTCTACCTCTGCTGTTCCTTCTGCGCAGGCTGAGTGAGACACTTGGATATACTCTATCTCTGTCTTCTACCTCTGCTGTTCCTTCTGAGCAGGCTGAGTGAGACACGTGGATATACTATATCTCTGTCTTCTACCTCTGCTGTTCCTTCTGAGCAGGCTGAGTGAGACACGTGGATATACTCTATCTCTGTCTTCTACCTCTGCTGTTCCTTCTGAGCAGGCTGAGTGAGACACTTGGATATACTCTATCTCTGTCTTCTACCTCTGCTGTTCCTTCTGAGCAGGCTGAGTGAGGTGTAGATCAGACACGTGGATATACTCTATTTCTGTCTTCTACCTCTGCTGTTCCTTCTGAGCAGGCTGAGTGAGGTGTATATCATACACGTGGATATACTCTATCTCTGTCTTCTACCTCTGCTGTTCCTTCTGAGCAGGCTGAGTGAGGTGTAGATCAGACACTTGGATATACTCTATATCTGTCTTCTACCTCTGCTGTTCCTTCTGAGCAGGCTGAGTGAGGTGTAGATCAGACACGTGGATATACTCTATTTCTGTCTTCTACCTCTGCTGTTCCTTCTGAGCAGGCTGAGTGAGGTGTATATCATACACGTGGATATACTCTATCTCTGTCTTCTACCTCTGCTGTTCCTTCTGAGCAGGCTGAGTGAGGTGTAGCTCAGACACGTGGATATACTCTATCTCTGTCTTCTACCTCTGCTGTTCCTTCTGAGCAGGCTGAGTGAGACACGTGGATATACTCTATCTCTGTCTTCTACCTCTGCTTTTCCTTCTGAGCAGGCTGAGTGAGGTGTAGATCAGACACGTGGATATACTCTATCTCTTTCTTCTACCTCTGCTGTTCCTTCTGAGCAGGCTGAGTGAGGTGTAGATTAGACACGTGGATATACTCTATCTCTGTCTTCTACATCTGCTGTTCCTTCTGAGCAGGCTGGGTGAGACACGTGGATATACTCTATCTCTGTATTCTACCTCTGCTGTTCCTTCTGAGCAGGCTGAGTGAGGTGTAGATCACACACGTGGATATACTCTATCTCTGTCTTCTACCTCTGCTTTTCCTTCTGAGCAGGCTGAGTGAGGTGTAGATCAGACACGTGGATATACCCTATATCTGTCTTCTACCTCTGCTGTTCCTTCTGAGCAGGCTGAGTGAGACACGTGGATATACTCTATATCTGTTTTCCATCTATGCTGTTCCTTCTGAGCAGGCTGAGTAAGACACGTGGATATACTCTATCTCTGTCTTCTACCTCTGCTGTTCCTTCTGCGCAGGCTGAGTGAGACACTTGGATATACTCTATCTCTGTCTTCTACCTCTGCTGTTCCTTCTGAGCAGGCTGAGTGAGACACGTGGATATACTATATCTCTGTCTTCTACCTCTGCTGTTCCTTCTGAGCAGGCTGAGTGAGACACGTGGATATACTCTATCTCTGTCTTCTACCTCTGCTGTTCCTTCTGAGCAGGCTGAGTGAGACACTTGGATATACTCTATCTCTGTCTTCTACCTCTGCTGTTCCTTCTGAGCAGGCTGAGTGAGGTGTAGATCAGACACGTGGATATACTCTATTTCTGTCTTCTACCTCTGCTGTTCCTTCTGAGCAGGCTGAGTGAGGTGTATATCATACACGTGGATATACTCTATCTCTGTCTTCTACCTCTGCTGTTCCTTCTGAGCAGGCTGAGTGAGGTGTAGATCAGACACTTGGATATACTCTATATCTGTCTTCTACCTCTGCTGTTCCTTCTGAGCAGGCTGAGTGAGGTGTAGATCAGACACGTGGATATACTCTATTCTGTCTTCTACCTCTGCTGTTCCTTCTGAGCAGGCTGAGTGAGGTGTATATCATACACGTGGATATACTCTATCTCTGTCTTCTACCTCTGCTGTTCCTTCTGAGCAGGCTGAGTGAGGTGTAGATCAGACACGTGGATATACTCTATCTCTGTCTTCTACCTCTGCTGTTCCTTCTGAGCAGGCTGAGTGAGACACGTGGATATACTCTATCTCTGTCTTCTACCTCTGCTTTTCCTTCTGAGCAGGCTGAGTGAGGTGTATATCAGACACGTGGATATACTCTATCTCTGTCTTCTACCTATGCTGTTCCTTCTAAGCAGGCTGAGTGAGGTGTAGATCAGACACGTGGATATACTCTATCTCTGTCTTCTACCTCTGCTGTTCCTTCTGAGCAGGCTGAGTGAGGTGTAGATCAAACACGTGGATATACTCTATCTCTGTCTTCTACCTCTGCTGTTCCTTCTGAGCAGGCTGAGTGAGGTGTAGATCAGACACGTGGATATACTCTATCTCTGTCTTCTACCTCTGCTGTTCCTTCTGAGCAGGCTGAGTGAGACACGTGGATATACTCTATCTCTGTCTTCTACCTCTGCTGTTCCTTCTGAGCAGGCTGAGTGAGACACTTGGATATACTCTATCTCTGTATTTTACCTCTGCTGTTCCTTCTGAGCAGGCTGAGTGAGGTGTAGATCAGACACTTGGATATACTCTATCTATGTCTTCTACCTCTGCTGTTCCTTCTGAGCAGGCTGAGTGAGGTGTAGATCAGACACGTGGATATACTCTATCTATGTCTTCTACCTCTGCTGTTCCTTCTGAGCAGGCTGAGTGAGGTGTAGATCAGACACGTGGATATACTCTATCTCTGTCTTCTACCTCTGCTGTTCCTTCTGCGCAGGCTGAGTGAGACACTTGGATATACTCTATCTCTGTCTTCTACCTCTGCTGTTCCTTCTGAGCAGGCTGAGTGAGACACGTGGATATACTATATCTCTGTCTTCTACCTCTGCTGTTCCTTCTGAGCAGGCTGAGTGAGACACGTGGATATACTCTATCTCTGTCTTCTACCTCTGCTGTTCCTTCTGAGCAGGCTGAGTGAGACACTTGGATATACTCTATCTCTGTCTTCTACCTCTGCTGTTCCTTCTGAGCAGGCTGAGTGAGGTGTAGATCAGACACGTGGATATACTCTATTTCTGTCTTCTACCTCTGCTGTTCCTTCTGAGCAGGCTGAGTGAGGTGTATACCATACACGTGGATATACTCTATCTCTGTCTTCTACCTCTGCTGTTCCTTCTGAGCAGGCTGAGTGAGGTGTAGATCAGACACTTGGATATACTCTATATCTGTCTTCTACCTCTGCTGTTCCTTCTGAGCAGGCTGAGTGAGGTGTAGATCAGACACGTGGATATACTCTATTTCTGTCTTCTACCTCTGCTGTTCCTTCTGAGCAGGCTGAGTGAGGTGTATATCATACACGTGGATATACTCTATCTCTGTCTTCCACCTCTGCTGTTCCTTCTGAGCAGGCTGAGTGAGGTGTAGATCAGACACGTGGATATACTCTATCTCTGTCTTCTACCTCTGCTGTTCCTTCTGAGCAGGCTGAGTGAGACACGTGGATATACTCTATCTCTGTCTTCTACCTCTGCTTTTCCTTCTGAGCAGGCTGAGTGAGGTGTAGATCAGACACGTGGATATACTCTATCTCTTTCTTCTACCTCTGCTGTTCCTTCTGAGCAGGCTGAGTGAGGTGTAGACTAGACACGTGGATATACTCTATCTCTGTCTTCTACATCTGCTGTTCCTTCTGAGCAGGCTGGGTGAGACACGTGGATATACTCTATCTCTGTATTCTACCTCTGCTGTTCCTTCTGAGCAGGCTGAGTGAGGTGTAGATCACACACGTGGATATACTCTATCTCTGTCTTCTACCTCTGCTTTTCCTTCTGAGCAGGCTGAGTGAGGTGTAGATCAGACACGTGGATATACCCTATATCTGTCTTCTACCTCTGCTGTTTCTTCTGAGCAGGCTGAGTGAGGTGTATATCAGACACGTGGATATACTCTATCTCTGTCTTCTACCTATGCTGTTCCTTCTAAGCAGGCTGAGTGAGGTGTAGATCAGACACGTGGATATACTCTATCTCTGTCTTCTACCTCTGCTGTTCCTTCTGAGCAGGCTGAGTGAGGTGTAGATCAAACACGTGGATATACTCTATCTCTGTCTTCTACCTCTGCTGTTCCTTCTGAGCAGGCTGAGTGAGGTGTAGATCAGACACGTGGATATACTCTATCTCTGTCTTCTACCTCTGCTGTTCCTTCTGAGCAGGCTGAGTGAGACACGTGGATATACTCTATCTCTGTCTTCTACCTCTGCTGTTCCTTCTGAGCAGGCTGAGTGAGACACTTGGATATACTCTATCTCTGTATTTTACCTCTGCTGTTCCTTCTGAGCAGGCTGAGTGAGGTGTAGATCAGACACTTGGATATACTCTATCTATGTCTTCTACCTCTGCTGTTCCTTCTGAGCAGGCTGAGTGAGGTGTAGATCAGACACGTGGATATACTCTATCTCTGTCTTCTAGCTCTGCTGTTTCTTCTGAGCAGGCTGAGTGAGGTGTAGATCAGACACGTGGATATACTTTATCTCTGTCTTCTACCTCTGCTGTTCCTTCTGAGCAGGCTGAGTGAGGTGTAGATTAGAAACGTGGATATACTCTATCTCTGTCTTCTACATCTGCTGTTCCTTCTGAGCAGGCTGAGTGAGACACGTGGATATACTCTATCTCTGTCTTCTACCTCTGCTGTTCCTTCTGAGCAGGCTGAGTGAGGTGTAGATCAGACACGTGGATAAACTCTATCTCTGTCTTCTACCTCTGCTGTTTCTTCTGAGCAGGCTGAGTGAGGTGTAGATCAGACACGGGGATATACCCTATCTCTGTCTTCTACCTCTGCTGTTCCTTCTGAGCAGGCTGAGTGAGGTGTATATCATACACGTGGATATACTCTATCTCTGTCTTCTACCTCTGCTGTTCCTTCTGAGCAGGCTGAGTGAGGTATAGATCAGACACGTGGATATACTCTATCTCTTTCTTCTACCTCTGCTGTTCCTTCTGAGCAGGCTGAGTGAGGTGTAGATCAAACACGTGGATATACTCTATCTCTGTCTTCTACCTCTGCTGTTCCTTCTGAGCAGGCTGAGTGAGGTGTAGATCAGACACGTGGATATACTCTATCTCTGTCTTCTACCTCTGCTGTTCCTTCTGAGCAGGCTGAGTGAGGTGTAGATCAGACACGTGGATATACTCTATCTCTGTCTTCTACCTCTGCTGTTCCTTCTGAGCAGGCTGAGTGAGGTGTAGATCAGACACGTGAATATACTTTATCTCTGTCTTCTACCTCTGCTGTTCCTTCTGAGCAGGCTGAGTGAGGTGTAGATTAGACACGTGGATATACTCTATCTCTGTCTTCTACATCTGCTGTTCCTTCTGAGCAGGCTGAGTGAGACACGTGGATATACTCTATCTCTGTCTTCTACCTCTGCTGTTCCTTCTGAGCAGGCTGAGTGAGACACGTGGATATACTCTATCTCTGTCTTCTACCTCTGCTGTTCCTTCTGAGCAGGCTGAGTGAGGTGTAGATCAGACACGTGGATATACTATATCTCTTTCTTCTACCTCTGCTGTTCCTTCTGAGCAGGCTGAGTGAGGTGTAGATCAGACACGTGGATATACCCTATCTCTGTCTTCTACCTCCGCTGTTCCTTCTGAGCAGGCTGAGTGAGGTGTATATCATACACGTGGATATACTCTATCTCTGTCTTCTACCTCTGCTGTTCCTTCTGAGCAGGCTGAGTGAGGTGTAGATCAGACACGTGGAAATACTATATCTCTGTCTTCTACCTCTGCTGTTCCTTCTGAGCAGGCTGAGTGAGACACGTGGATATACTCTATCTCTGTCTTCTACCTCTGCTGTTCCTTCTGAGCAGGCTGAGTGAGGTGTAGATCAGACACGTGGATATACTATATCTCTTTCTTCTACCTCTGCTGTTCCTTCTGAGCAGGCTGAGTGAGGTGTAGATCAGACACGTGGATATACTCTATCTCTGTCTTCAACCTCTGCTGTTCCTTCTTAGCAGGCTGAGTGTGGTGTATATCAGACACCTGGATATACTCTATCTCTGTATTCTACCTCTGCTGTTCCTTCTGAGCAGGCTGAGTGAGGTGTATATCAGACACGTGGATATACTCTATCTCTGTCTTCTACCTCTGCTGTTCCTTCTGAGCAGGCTGAGTGAGGTGTAGATCAGACACGTAGATATACTCTATCTCTGTCTTCTACCTCTGCTGTTCCTTCTGAGCAGGCTGAGTGAGACACGTGGATATACTCTATCTCTGTATTCTACCTCTGCTGTTCCTTCTGAGCAGGCTGAGTGAGACACGTGGATATACTCTATCTCTGTCTTCTACCTCTGAAGTTCCTTCTGAGCAGGCTCAGTGAGACACGTGGATATACTCTATCTCTGTCTTCTACCTCTGCTGTTCCTTCTGCGCAGGCTGAGTGAGACACTTGGATATACTCTATCTCTGTCTTTTCCCTCTGCTGTTCCTTCTGAGCAGGCTGAGTGAGGTGTATATCAGATACGTGGATATACTCTATCTCTGTCTTCTACCTCTGCTGTTCCTTCTGAGCAGGCTGAGTGAGGTGTAGATCAGACACGTGGATATACTTTATCTCTGTCTTCTACCTCTGCTGTTCCTTCTGAGCAGGCTGAGTGAGGTATAGATTAGACACGTGGATATACTCTATCTCTGTCTTCTACATCTGCTGTTCCTTCTGAGCAGGCTGAGTGAGACACGTAGATATACTCTATGTCTGTCTTCTACCTCTGCTGTTCCTTCTGAGCAGGCTGAGTGAGGTGTAGATCAGACACGTGGATATACTCTATCTCTGTCTTCTACCTCTGCTGTTCCTTCTGAGCAGGCTGAGTGAGACACGTGGATATACTCTATCTCTGTCTTCTACATCTGCTGTTCCTTCTGAGCAGGCTGAGTGAGACACGTGGATATACTCTATATCTGTCTTCTACCTCTGCTGTTCCTTCTGAGCAGGCTGAGTGAGACACGTGGATATACTCTATCTCTGTCTTCTACCTCTGCTGTTCCTTCTGAGCAGGCTGAGTGAGACACGTGGATATACTCTATCTCTGTCTTATACCTCTGCTGTTCCTTCTGAGCAGGCTGAGTGAGGTGTAGATCAGACACGTGGATATACTCTATCTCTGTCTTCTACCTCTGCTGTTCCTTCTGAGCAGGCTGAGTGAGGTGTAGATCAGACACGTGGATATACTCTATCTCTGTCTTCAACCTCTGCTGTTCCTTCTTAGCAGGCTGAGTGTGGTGTATATCAGACACCTGGATATACTCTATCTCTGTATTCTACCTCTGCTGTTCCTTCTGAGCAGGCTGAGTGAGGTGTATATCAGACACGTGGATATACTCTATCTCTGTCTTCTACCTCTGCTGTTCCTTCTGAGCAGGCTGAGTGAGACACGTGGATATACTCTATCTGTGTCTTCTACCTCTGATGTTCCTTCTGAGCAGGCTGAGTGAGACACGTGGATATACTCTATCTCTGTCTTATACCTCTGCTGTTCCTTCTGAGCAGGCTGAGTGGGGTGTATATTAGACACGTGGATATACTCTATCTCTGTCTTCTACATCTGCTGTTCCTTCTGAGCAGGCTGAGTGAGACACGTGGATATTCTCTATCTCTGTCTTCTACCTCTGCTGTTCCTTCTGAGCAGGCTGAGTGAGGTGTAGATCAGACACGTGGATATACTATATCTCTTTCATCTACCTCTGCTGTTCCTTCTGAGCAGGCTGAGTGAGGTGTAGATCAGACACGTGGATATACTCTATCTCTGTCTTCTACCTCTGCTGTTCCTTCTGAGCAGGCTGAGTGAGGTGTATATCAGACACCTGGATATACTCTATCTCTGTCTCATACCTCTGCTGTTCCTTTTGAGCAGGCTGAGTGAGGTGTAGATCAGACACGTGGATATACTCTATCTCTGTCTTCTACCTCTGCTGTTCCTTCTGAGCAGGCTGAGTGAGACACGTGGATATACTCTATCTATGTCTTCTACCTCTGCTGTTCCTTCTGAGCAGGCTGAGTGAGACACGTGGATATACTCTATCTCTGTCTTCTACCTCTGCTGTTCCTTCTGAGCAGGCTGAGTGAGATACGTCGATATACTCTATGTCTGTCTTCTACCTCTGCTGTTCCTTCTGAGCAGGCTGAGTGGGGTGTAGATTAGAGACGTGGATATACTCTATCTCTGTCTTCTACATCTGCTGTTCCTTCTGAGCAGGCTGAGTGAGACACGTGGATATACTCTATCTCTGTCTTCTACCTCTGCTGTTCCTTCTGAGCAGGCTGAGTGAGGTGTAGATCAGACACGTGGATATATTATATCTCTTTCTTCTACCTCTGCTGTTCCTTCTGAGCAGGCTGAGTGAGGTGTAGATCAGACACGTGGATATACTCTATCTCTGTCTTCAACCTCTGCTGTTCCTTCTTAGCAGGCTGAGTGTGGTGTATATCAGACACCTGGATATACTCTATCTCTGTATTCTACCTCTGCTGTTCCTTCTGAGCAGGCTGAGTGAGGTGTATATCAGACACGTGGATATACTCTATCTCTGTCTTCTACCTCTGCTGTTCCTTCTGAGCAGGCTGAGTGAGACACGTGGATATACTCTATCTGTGTCTTCTACCTCTGATGTTCCTTCTGAGCAGGCTGAGTGAGACACGTGGATATACTCTATCTCTGTCTTATACCTCTGCTGTTCCTTCTGAGCAGGCTGAGTGGGGTGTATATTAGACACGTGGATATACTCTATCTCTGTCTTCTACATCTGCTGTTCCTTCTGAGCAGGCTGAGTGAGGTGTAGATCAGACACGTGGATATACTATATCTCTTTCATCTACCTCTGCTGTTCCTTCTGAGCAGGCTGAGTGAGGTGTAGATCAGACACGTGGATATACTCTATCTCTGTCTTCTACCTCTGCTGTTCCTTCTGAGCAGGCTGAGTGAGGTGTATATCAGACACCTGGATATACTCTATCTCTGTCTCATACCTCTGCTGTTCCTTTTGAGCAGGCTGAGTGAGGTGTAGATCAGACACGTGGATATACTCTATCTCTGTCTTCTACCTCTGCTGTTCCTTCTGAGCAGGCTGAGTGAGACACGTGGATATACTCTATCTATGTCTTCTACCTCTGCTGTTCCTTCTGAGCAGGCTGAGTGAGACACGTGGATATACTCTATCTCTGTCTTCTACCTCTGCTGTTCCTTCTGAGCAGGCTGAGTGAGATACGTCGATATACTCTATGTCTGTCTTCTACCTCTGCTGTTCCTTCTGAGCAGGCTGAGTGGGGTGTAGATTAGAGACGTGGATATACTCTATCTCTGTCTTCTACATCTGCTGTTCCTTCTGAGCAGGCTGAGTGAGACACGTGGATATACTCTATCTCTGTCTTCTACCTCTGCTGTTCCTTCTGAGCAGGCTGAGTGAGGTGTAGATCAGACACGTGGATATATTATATCTCTTTCTTCTACCTCTGCTGTTCCTTCTGAGCAGGCTGAGTGAGGTGTAGATCAGACACGTGGATATACTCTATCTCTGTCTTCTACCTCTGCTGTTCCTTCTGAGCAGGCTGAGTGAGGTGTATATCAGACACCTGGATATACTCTATCTCTGTCTTCTACCTCTGCTGTTCCTTTTGAGCAGGCTGAGTGAGGTGTAGATCAGACACGTGGATATACTCTATCTCTGTCTTCTACCTCTGCTGTTCCTTCTGAGCAGGCTGAGTGAGGTGTAGATCAGACACGTGGATATACTCTATCTCTGTCTTCAACCTCTGCTGTTCCTTCTTAGCAGGCTGAGTGTGGTGTATATCAGACACCTGGATATACTCTATCTCTGTATTCTACCTCTGCTGTTCCTTCTGAGCAGGCTGAGTGAGGTGTATATCAGACACGTGGATATACTCTATCTCTGTCTTCTACCTCTGCTGTTCCTTCTGAGCAGGCTGAGTGAGACACGTGGATATACTCTATCTCTGTCTTCTATCTCTGCTGTTCCTTCTGAGCAGGCTGAGTGAGACACGTGGATATACTCTATCTCTGTCTTATACCTCTGCTGTTCCTTCTGAGCAGGCTGAGTGAGGTGTAGATCAGACACGTGGATATACTCTATCTCTGTCTTCTACCTCTGCTGTTCCTTCTGAGCAGGCTGAGTGAGGTGTAGATCAGACACGTGGATATACTCTATCTCTGTCTTCAACCTCTGCTGTTCCTTCTTAGCAGGCTGAGTGTGGTGTATATCAGACACCTGGATATACTCTATCTCTGTATTCTACCTCTGCTGTTCCTTCTGAGCAGGCTGAGTGAGGTGTATATCAGACACGTGGATATACTCTATCTCTGTCTTCTACCTCTGCTGTTCCTTCTGAGCAGGCTGAGTGAGGTGTAGATCAGACACGTAGATATACTCTATCTCTGTCTTCTACCTCTGCTGTTCCTTCTGAGCAGGCTGAGTGAGACACGTGGATATACTCTATCTCTGTATTCTACCTCTGCTGTTCCTTCTGAGCAGGCTGAGTGAGACACGTGGATATACTCTATCTCTGTCTTCTACCTCTGAAGTTCCTTCTGAGCAGGCTCAGTGAGACACGTGGATATACTCTATCTCTGTCTTCTACCTCTGCTGTTCCTTCTGCGCAGGCTGAGTGAGACACTTGGATATACTCTATCTCTGTCTTTTCCCTCTGCTGTTCCTTCTGAGCAGGCTGAGTGAGGTGTATATCAGATACGTGGATATACTCTATCTCTGTCTTCTACCTCTGCTGTTCCTTCTGAGCAGGCTGAGTGAGGTGTAGATCAGACACGTGGATATACTTTATCTCTGTCTTCTACCTCTGCTGTTCCTTCTGAGCAGGCTGAGTGAGGTATAGATTAGACACGTGGATATACTCTATCTCTGTCTTCTACATCTGCTGTTCCTTCTGAGCAGGCTGAGTGAGACACGTAGATATACTCTATCTCTGTCTTCTACCTCTGCTGTTCCTTCTGAGCAGGCTGAGTGAGACACGTGGATATACTCTATCTATGTCTTCTACCTCTGCTGTTCCTTCTGAGCAGGCTGAGTGAGACACGTGGATATACTCTATCTCTGTCTTCTACCTCTGCTGTTCCTTCTGAGCAGGCTGAGTGAGATACGTCGATATACTCTATGTCTGTCTTCTACCTCTGCTGTTCCTTCTGAGCAGGCTGAGTGGGGTGTAGATTAGAGACGTGGATATACTCTATCTCTGTCTTCTACATCTGCTGTTCCTTCTGAGCAGGCTGAGTGAGACACGTGGATATACTCTATCTCTGTCTTCTACCTCTGCTGTTCCTTCTGAGCAGGCTGAGTGAGGTGTAGATCAGACACGTGGATATATTATATCTCTTTCTTCTACCTCTGCTGTTCCTTCTGAGCAGGCTGAGTGAGGTGTAGATCAGACACGTGGATATACTCTATCTCTGTCTTCTACCTCTGCTGTTCCTTCTGAGCAGGCTGAGTGAGGTGTATATCAGACACCTGGATATACTCTATCTCTGTCTTCTACCTCTGCTGTTCCTTTTGAGCAGGCTGAGTGAGGTGTAGATCAGACACGTGGATATACTCTATCTCTGTCTTCTACCTCTGCTGTTCCTTCTGAGCAGGCTGAGTGAGGTGTAGATCAGACACGTGGATATACTCTATCTCTGTCTTCAACCTCTGCTGTTCCTTCTTAGCAGGCTGAGTGTGGTGTATATCAGACACCTGGATATACTCTATCTCTGTATTCTACCTCTGCTGTTCCTTCTGAGCAGGCTGAGTGAGGTGTATATCAGACACGTGGATATACTCTATCTCTGTCTTCTACCTCTGCTGTTCCTTCTGAGCAGGCTGAGTGAGACACGTGGATATACTCTATCTCTGTCTTCTACCTCTGCTGTTCCTTCTGAGCAGGCTGAGTGAGACACGTGGATATACTCTATCTCTGTCTTATACCTCTGCTGTTCCTTCTGAGCAGGCTGAGTGAGGTGTAGATCAGACACGTGGATATACTCTATCTCTGTCTTCTACCTCTGCTGTTCCTTCTGAGCAGGCTGAGTGAGGTGTAGATCAGACACGTGGATATACTCTATCTCTGTCTTCAACCTCTGCTGTTCCTTCTTAGCAGGCTGAGTGTGGTGTATATCAGACACCTGGATATACTCTATCTCTGTATTCTACCTCTGCTGTTCCTTCTGAGCAGGCTGAGTGAGGTGTATATCAGACACGTGGATATACTCTATCTCTGTCTTCTACCTCTGCTGTTCCTTCTGAGCAGGCTGAGTGAGGTGTAGATCAGACACGTAGATATACTCTATCTCTGTCTTCTACCTCTGCTGTTCCTTTTGAGCAGGCTGAGTGAGACACGTGGATATACTCTATCTCTGTATTCTACCTCTGCTGTTCCTTCTGAGCAGGCTGAGTGAGACACGTGGATATACTCTATCTCTGTCTTCTACCTCTGAAGTTCCTTCTGAGCAGGCTCAGTGAGACACGTGGATATACTCTATCTCTGTCTTCTACCTCTGCTGTTCCTTCTGCGCAGGCTGAGTGAGACACTTGGATATACTCTATCTCTGTCTTTTCACTCTGCTGTTCCTTCTGAGCAGGCTGAGTGAGGTGTATATCAGACACGTGGATATACTCTATCTCTGTCTTCTACCTCTGCTGTTCCTTCTGAGCAGGCTGAGTGAGGTGTAGATCAGACACGTAGATATACTCTATCTCTGTCTTCTACCTCTGCTGTTCCTTTTGAGCAGGCTGAGTGAGACACGTGGATATACTCTATCTCTGTATTCTACCTCTGCTGTTCCTTCTGAGCAGGCTGAGTGAGACACGTGGATATACTCTATCTCTGTCTTCTACCTCTGAAGTTCCTTCTGAGCAGGCTCAGTGAGACACGTGGATATACTCTATCTCTGTCTTCTACCTCTGCTGTTCCTTCTGCGCAGGCTGAGTGAGACACTTGGATATACTCTATCTCTGTCTTTTCACTCTGCTGTTCCTTCTGAGCAGGCTGAGTGAGGTGTATATCAGATACGTGGATATACTCTATCTCTGTCTTCTACCTCTGCTGTTCCTTCTGAGCAGGCTGAGTGAGGTGTAGATCAGACACGTGGATATACTTTATCTCTGTCTTCTACCTCTGCTGTTCCTTCTGAGCAGGCTGAGTGAGGTATAGATTAGACACGTGGATATACACTATCTCTGTCTTCTACATCTGCTGTTCCTTCTGAGCAGGCTGAGTGAGACACGTAGATATACTCTATCTCTGTCTTCTACCTCTGCTGTTCCTTCTGAGCAGGCTGAGTGAGACACGTGGATATACTCTATCTCTGTCTTCTACATCTGCTGTTCCTTCTGAGCAGGCTGAGTGAGACACGTGGATATACTTTATATCTGTCTTCTACCTCTGCTGTTCCTTCTGAGCAGGCTGAGTGAGACACGTGGATATACTCTATCTCTGTCTTCTACCTCTGCTGTTCCTTCTGAGCAGGCTGAGTGAGACACGTGGATATACTCTATCTCTGTCTTATACCTCTGCTGTTCCTTCTGAGCAGGCTGAGTGAGGTGTAGATCAGACACGTGGATATACTCTATCTCTGTCTTCTACCTCTGCTGTTCCTTCTGAGCAGGCTGAGTGAGGTGTAGATCAGACACGTGGATATACTCTATCTCTGTCTTCAACCTCTGCTGTTCCTTCTTAGCAGGCTGAGTGTGGTGTATATCAGACACCTGGATATACTCTATCTCTGTATTCTACCTCTGCTGTTCCTTCTGAGCAGGCTGAGTGAGGTGTATATCAGACACGTGGATATACTCTATCTCTGTCTTCTACCTCTGCTGTTCCTTCTGAGCAGGCTGAGTGAGACACGTGGATATACTCTATCTGTGTCTTCTACCTCTGATGTTCCTTCTGAGCAGGCTGAGTGAGACACGTGGATATACTCTATCTCTGTCTTATACCTCTGCTGTTCCTTCTGAGCAGGCTGAGTGGGGTGTATATTAGACACGTGGATATACTCTATCTCTGTCTTCTACATCTGCTGTTCCTTCTGAGCAGGCTGAGTGAGACACGTGGATATTCTCTATCTCTGTCTTCTACCTCTGCTGTTCCTTCTGAGCAGGCTGAGTGAGGTGTAGATCAGACACGTGGATATACTATATCTCTTTCATCTACCTCTGCTGTTCCTTCTGAGCAGGCTGAGTGAGGTGTAGATCAGACACGTGCATATACTCTATCTCTGTCTTCTACCTCTGCTGTTCCTTCTGAGCAGGCTGAGTGAGGTGTATATCAGACACCTGGATATACTCTATCTCTGTCTCATACCTCTGCTGTTCCTTTTGAGCAGGCTGAGTGAGGTGTAGATCAGACACGTGTATATACTCTATCTCTGTCTTCTACCTCTGCTGTTCCTTCTGAGCAGGCTGAGTGAGACACGTGGATATACTCTATCTATGTCTTCTACCTCTGCTGTTCCTTCTGAGCAGGCTGAGTGAGACACGTGGATATACTCTATCTCTGTCTTCTACTTCTGCTGTTCCTTCTGAGCAGGCTGAGTGAGATACGTCGATATACTCTATGTCTGTCTTCTACCTCTGCTGTTCCTTCTGAGCAGGCTGAGTGGGGTGTAGATTAGAGACGTGGATATACTCTATCTCTGTCTTCTACATCTGCTGTTCCTTCTGAGCAGGCTGAGTGAGACACGTGGATATACTCTATCTCTGTCTTCTACCTCTGCTGTTCCTTCTGAGCAGGCTGAGTGAGGTGTAGATCAGACACGTGGATATATTATATCTCTTTCTTCTACCTCTGCTGTTCCTTCTGAGCAGGCTGAGTGAGGTGTAGATCAGACACGTGGATATACTCTATCTCTGTCTTCTACCTCTGCTGTTCCTTCTGAGCAGGCTGAGTGAGGTGTATATCAGACACCTGGATATACTCTATCTCTGTCTTCTACCTCTGCTGTTCCTTTTGAGCAGGCTGAGTGAGGTGTAGATCAGACACGTGGATATACTCTATCTCTGTCTTCTACCTCTGCTGTTCCTTCTGAGCAGGCTGAGTGAGACACGTGGATATACTCTATCTCTGTCTTCTACCTCTGCTGTTCATTTTGAGCAGGCTGAGTGAGACACGTGGATATACTCTATCTCTGTCTTCTACCTCTGCTGTTCCTTCTGAGCAGGCTGAGTGAGGTGTAGATCAGACACGTGGATATACTCTATCTCTTTCTTCTACCTCTGCTGTTCCTTCTGAGCAGGCTGAGTGAGGTATAGATCAAACACGTGGATATACTCTATCTCTGTCTTCTACCTCTGCTGTTCCTTCTGAGCAGGCTGAGTGAGGTGTAGATCAGACACGTGGATATACTCTATCTCTGTCTTCTACCTCTGCTGTTCCTTCTGAGCAGGCTGGGTGAGGTGTAGATCAGACACGTGGATATACTCTATCTGTGTCTTCTACCTCTGCTGTTCCTTCTGAGCAGGCTGAGTGAGGTGTAGATCAGACACGTGGATATACTTTATCTCTGTCTTCTACCTCTGCTGTTCCTTCTGAGCAGGCTGAGTGAGGTGTAGATTAGACACGTGGATATACTCTATCTCTGTCTTCTACATCTGCTGTTCCTTCTGAGCAGGCTGAGTGAGACACGTGGATATACTCTATCTCTGTCTTCTACCTCTGCTGTTCCTTCTGAGCAGGCTGAGTGAGGTGTAAATCAGAAACGTGGATATACTCTATCTCTGTCTTCTACCTCTGCTGTTTCTTCTGAGCAGGCTGAGTGAGGTGTAGATCAGACACGTGGATATACTCTATCTCTGTATTCTACCTCTGCTGTTCCTTCTGAGCAGGCTGAGTGAGGTGTATATCAGACACGTGGATATACTCTATCTCTGTCTTCTACCTCTGCTGTTCCTTCTGAGCAGGCTGAGTGAGACACGTGGATATACTCTATCTGTGTCTTCTACCTCTGATGTTCCTTCTGAGCAGGCTGAGTGAGACACGTGGATATACTCTATCTCTGTCTTATACCTCTGCTGTTCCTTCTGAGCAGGCTGAGTGGGGTGTATATTAGACACGTGGATATACTCTATCTCTGTCTTCTACATCTGCTGTTCCTTCTGAGCAGGCTGAGTGAGACACGTGGATATTCTCTATCTCTGTCTTCTACCTCTGCTGTTCCTTCTGAGCAGGCTGAGTGAGGTGTAGATCAGACACGTGGATATACTATATCTCTTTCATCTACCTCTGCTGTTCCTTCTGAGCAGGCTGAGTGAGGTGTAGATCAGACACGTGGATATACTCTATCTCTGTCTTCTACCTCTGCTGTTCCTTCTGAGCAGGCTGAGTGAGGTGTATATCAGACACCTGGATATACTCTATCTCTGTCTCATACCTCTGCTGTTCCTTTTGAGCAGGCTGAGTGAGGTGTAGATCAGACACGTGGATATACTCTATCTCTGTCTTCTACCTCTGCTGTTCCTTCTGAGCAGGCTGAGTGAGACACGTGGATATACTCTATCTATGTCTTCTACCTCTGCTGTTCCTTCTGAGCAGGCTGAGTGAGACACGTGGATATACTCTATCTCTGTCTTCTACCTCTGCTGTTCCTTCTGAGCAGGCTGAGTGAGATACGTCGATATACTCTATGTCTGTCTTCTACCTCTGCTGTTCCTTCTGAGCAGGCTGAGTGGGGTGTAGATTAGAGACGTGGATATACTCTATCTCTGTCTTCTACATCTGCTGTTCCTTCTGAGCAGGCTGAGTGAGACACGTGGATATACTCTATCTCTGTCTTCTACCTCTGCTGTTCCTTCTGAGCAGGCTGAGTGAGGTGTAGATCAGACACGTGGATATATTATATCTCTTTCTTCTACCTCTGCTGTTCCTTCTGAGCAGGCTGAGTGAGGTGTAGATCAGACACGTGGATATACTCTATCTCTGTCTTCTACCTCTGCTGTTCCTTCTGAGCAGGCTGAGTGAGGTGTATATCAGACACCTGGATATACTCTATCTCTGTCTTCTACCTCTGCTGTTCCTTTTGAGCAGGCTGAGTGAGGTGTAGATCAGACACGTGGATATACTCTATCTCTGTCTTCTACCTCTGCTGTTCCTTCTGAGCAGGCTGAGTGAGACACGTGGATATACTCTATCTCTGTCTTCTACCTCTGCTGTTCATTTTGAGCAGGCTGAGTGAGACACGTGGATATACTCTATCTCTGTCTTCTACCTCTGCTGTTCCTTCTGAGCAGGCTGAGTGAGGTGTAGATCAGACACGTGGATATACTCTATCTCTTTCTTCTACCTCTGCTGTTCCTTCTGAGCAGGCTGAGTGAGGTATAGATCAAACACGTGGATATACTCTATCTCTGTCTTCTACCTCTGCTGTTCCTTCTGAGCAGGCTGAGTGAGGTGTAGATCAGACACGTGGATATACTCTATCTCTGTCTTCTACCTCTGCTGTTCCTTCTGAGCAGGCTGAGTGAGGTGTAGATCAGACACGTGGATATACTCTATCTGTGTCTTCTACCTCTGCTGTTCCTTTTGAGCAGGCTGAGTGAGGTGTAGATCAGACACGTGGATATACTTTATCTCTGTCTTCTACCTCTGCTGTTCCTTCTGAGCAGGCTGAGTGAGGTGTAGATTAGACACGTGGATATACTCTATCTCTGTCTTCTACATCTGCTGTTCCTTCTGAGCAGGCTGAGTGAGACACGTGGATATACTCTATCTCTGTCTTCTACCTCTGCTGTTCCTTCTGAGCAGGCTGAGTGAGGTGTAAATCAGAAACGTGGATATACTCTATCTCTGTCTTCTACCTCTGCTGTTTCTTCTGAGCAGGCTGAGTGAGGTGTAGATCAGACACGTGGATATACTCTATCTCTGTATTCTACCTCTGCTGTTCCTTCTGAGCAGGCTGAGTGAGGTGTATATCAGACACGTGGATATACTCTATCTCTGTCTTCTACCTCTGCTGTTCCTTCTGAGCAGGCTGAGTGAGACACGTGGATATACTCTATCTGTGTCTTCTACCTCTGATGTTCCTTCTGAGCAGGCTGAGTGAGACACGTGGATATACTCTATCTCTGTCTTATACCTCTGCTGTTCCTTCTGAGCAGGCTGAGTGGGGTGTATATTAGACACGTGGATATACTCTATCTCTGTCTTCTACATCTGCTGTTCCTTCTGAGCAGGCTGAGTGAGACACGTGGATATACTCTATCTCTGTCTTCTACCTCTGCTGTTCCTTCTGAGCAGGCTGAGTGAGGTGTAGATCAGACACGTGGATATATTATATCTCTTTCTTCTACCTCTGCTGTTCCTTCTGAGCAGGCTGAGTGAGGTGTAGATCAGACACGTGGATATACTCTATCTCTGTCTTCTACCTCTGCTGTTCCTTCTGAGCAGGCTGAGTGAGGTGTATATCAGACACCTGGATATACTCTATCTCTGTCTTCTACCTCTGCTGTTCCTTTTGAGCAGGCTGAGTGAGGTGTAGATCAGACACGTGGATATACTCTATCTCTGTCTTCTACCTCTGCTGTTCCTTCTGAGCAGGCTGAGTGAGACACGTGGATATACTCTATCTCTGTCTTCTACCTCTGCTGTTCATTTTGAGCAGGCTGAGTGAGACACGTGGATATACTCTATCTCTGTCTTCTACCTCTGCTGTTCCTTCTGAGCAGGCTGAGTGAGGTGTAGATCAGACACGTGGATATACTTTATCTCTTTCTTCTACCTCTGCTGTTCCTTCTGAGCAGGCTGAGTGAGGTATAGATCAAACACGTGGATATACTCTATCTCTGTCTTCTACCTCTGCTGTTCCTTCTGAGCAGGCTGAGTGAGGTGTAGATCAGACACGTGGATATACTCTATCTCTGTCTTCTACCTCTGCTGTTCCTTCTGAGCAGGCTGAGTGAGGTGTAGATCAGACACGTGGATATACTCTATCTGTGTCTTCTACCTCTGCTGTTCCTTTTGAGCAGGCTGAGTGAGGTGTAGATCAGACACGTGGATATACTTTATCTCTGTCTTCTACCTCTGCTGTTCCTTCTGAGCAGGCTGAGTGAGGTGTAGATTAGACACGTGGATATACTCTATCTCTGTCTTCTACATCTGCTGTTCCTTCTGAGCAGGCTGAGTGAGACACGTGGATATACTCTATCTCTGTCTTCTACCTCTGCTGTTCCTTCTGAGCAGGCTGAGTGAGGTGTAAATCAGAAACGTGGATATACTCTATCTCTGTCTTCTACCTCTGCTGTTTCTTCTGAGCAGGCTGAGTGAGGTGTAGATCAGACACGTGGATATACTCTATCTCTGTATTCTACCTCTGCTGTTCCTTCTGAGCAGGCTGAGTGAGGTGTATATCAGACACGTGGATATACTCTATCTCTGTCTTCTACCTCTGCTGTTCCTTCTGAGCAGGCTGAGTGAGACACGTGGATATACTCTATCTGTGTCTTCTACCTCTGATGTTCCTTCTGAGCAGGCTGAGTGAGACACGTGGATATACTCTATCTCTGTCTTATACCTCTGCTGTTCCTTCTGAGCAGGCTGAGTGGGGTGTATATTAGACACGTGGATATACTCTATCTCTGTCTTCTACATCTGCTGTTCCTTCTGAGCAGGCTGAGTGAGACACGTGGATATTCTCTATCTCTGTCTTCTACCTCTGCTGTTCCTTCTGAGCAGGCTGAGTGAGGTGTAGATCAGACACGTGGATATACTATATCTCTTTCATCTACCTCTGCTGTTCCTTCTGAGCAGGCTGAGTGAGGTGTAGATCAGACACGTGGATATACTCTATCTCTGTCTTCTACCTCTGCTGTTCCTTCTGAGCAGGCTGAGTGAGGTGTATATCAGACACCTGGATATACTCTATCTCTGTCTCATACCTCTGCTGTTCCTTTTGAGCAGGCTGAGTGAGGTGTAGATCAGACACGTGGATATACTCTATCTCTGTCTTCTACCTCTGCTGTTCCTTCTGAGCAGGCTGAGTGAGACACGTGGATATACTCTATCTATGTCTTCTACCTCTGCTGTTCCTTCTGAGCAGGCTGAGTGAGACACGTGGATATACTCTATCTCTGTCTTCTACCTCTGCTGTTCCTTCTGAGCAGGCTGAGTGAGATACGTCGATATACTCTATGTCTGTCTTCTACCTCTGCTGTTCCTTCTGAGCAGGCTGAGTGGGGTGTAGATTAGAGACGTGGATATACTCTATCTCTGTCTTCTACATCTGCTGTTCCTTCTGAGCAGGCTGAGTGAGACACGTGGATATACTCTATCTCTGTCTTCTACCTCTGCTGTTCCTTCTGAGCAGGCTGAGTGAGGTGTAGATCAGACACGTGGATATATTATATCTCTTTCTTCTACCTCTGCTGTTCCTTCTGAGCAGGCTGAGTGAGGTGTAGATCAGACACGTGGATATACTCTATCTCTGTCTTCTACCTCTGCTGTTCCTTCTGAGCAGGCTGAGTGAGGTGTATATCAGACACCTGGATATACTCTATCTCTGTCTTCTACCTCTGCTGTTCCTTTTGAGCAGGCTGAGTGAGGTGTAGATCAGACACGTGGATATACTCTATCTCTGTCTTCTACCTCTGCTGTTCCTTCTGAGCAGGCTGAGTGAGACACGTGGATATACTCTATCTCTGTCTTCTACCTCTGCTGTTCATTTTGAGCAGGCTGAGTGAGACACGTGGATATACTCTATCTCTGTCTTCTACCTCTGCTGTTCCTTCTGAGCAGGCTGAGTGAGGTGTAGATCAGACACGTGGATATACTCTATCTCTTTCTTCTACCTCTGCTGTTCCTTCTGAGCAGGCTGAGTGAGGTATAGATCAAACACGTGGATATACTCTATCTCTGTCTTCTACCTCTGCTGTTCCTTCTGAGCAGGCTGAGTGAGGTGTAGATCAGACACGTGGATATACTCTATCTCTGTCTTCTACCTCTGCTGTTCCTTCTGAGCAGGCTGAGTGAGGTGTAGATCAGACACGTGGATATACTCTATCTGTGTCTTCTACCTCTGCTGTTCCTTCTGAGCAGGCTGAGTGAGGTGTAGATCAGACACGTGGATATACTTTATCTCTGTCTTCTACCTCTGCTGTTCCTTCTGAGCAGGCTGAGTGAGGTGTAGATTAGACACGTGGATATACTCTATCTCTGTCTTCTACATCTGCTGTTCCTTCTGAGCAGGCTGAGTGAGACACGTGGATATACTCTATCTCTGTCTTCTACCTCTGCTGTTCCTTCTGAGCAGGCTGAGTGAGGTGTAAATCAGAAACGTGGATATACTCTATCTCTGTCTTCTACCTCTGCTGTTTCTTCTGAGCAGGCTGAGTGAGGTGTAGATCAGACACGTGGATATACTCTATCTCTGTCTTCTACATCTGCTGTTCCTTCTGAGCAGGCTGAGTGAGACACGTGGATATACTCTATCTCTGTCTTCTACCTCTGCTGTTCCTTCTGAGCAGGCTGAGTGAGGTGTAGATCAGAAACGTGGATATACTCTATCTCTGTCTTCTACCTCTGCTGTTTCTTCTGAGCAGGCTGAGTGAGGTGTAGATCAGACACGTGGAAATACTCTATCTCTGTCTTCTACCTCTGCTGTTCCTTCTGAGCAGAGGTAGAAGACAGAGATAGAGTATATACACGTGTCTGATCTACACCTCACTCAGCCTTCTCAGAAGGAACAGCAGAGGTAGAAGACAGAGATAGAGTATATCCACGTGTCTCACTCAGCCTGCTCAGAAGGAACAGCAGAGGTAGAAGATAGAGATAGAGTATATCCACGTGTCTCACTCAGCCTGCTCAGAAGGAACAGCAGAGGTAGAAGACAGAGATAGAGTATATCTACGTGTCTGATCTACACCTCACTCAGCCTGCTCGGAAGGAACAGCAGAGGTAGAAGACAGAGATATAGTATATCCACGTGTCTCACTTAGCCTGCTCAGAAGGAACAGCAGAAGTAGAAGACAGAGATAGAGTATATCCACGTGTCTCACTCAGCCTGCTCAGAAGGAACAGCAGAGGTAGAAGACAGAGATAGAGTATATCCACGTGTCTGATCTACACCTCACTCAGCCTGCTCAGTAGGAACAGCAGAGGTAGAAGACAGAGATAGAGTATATCCACGTGTCTCACTCAGCCTGCTCAGAAGGAACAGCAGAGGTAGAAGACAGAGATAGAGTATATCCACGTGTCTGATCTACACCTCACTCAGCCTGCTCAGTAGGAACAGCAGAGGTAGAAGACAGAGATAGAGTATATCTTCGTGTCTCACTCAGCCTGATCAGAAGGAACAGCAGAGGTAGAAGACCGAGATAGAGTATATCCACGTGTCTGATCTACACCTCACTCAGCATGCTCAGAAAGAACAGCAGAGGTAGAAGACAGAGATAGAGTATATCCACGTGTCTCACTCAGCCTGCTCAGAATGAACAGCAGAGGTAGAAGACAGAGATAGAGTATATCCACGTGTCTGATCTACACATCACTCAGCCTGCTCAGAAGGAACAGCAGAGGTAGAAGACAGAGATAGAGTATATCCACGTGTCTCACTCAGCCTGCTCAGAAGGAACAGCAGAGGTAGAAGATAGAGATAGAGTATATCCACGTGTCTCACTCAGCCTGCTCAGAAGGAACAGCAGAGGAAGAAGACAGAGATAGAGTATATCTACGTGTCTGATCTACACCTCACTCAGCCTGCTCGGAAGGAACAGCAGAGGTAGAAGACAGAGATATAGTATATCCACGTGTCTCACTCAGCCTGCTCAGAAGGAACAGCAGAGGTAGCAGACAGAGATAGAGTATATCCACGTGTCTGATCTACACCTCACTCAGCCTGCTCAGAAGGAACAGCAGAGGTAGAAGACAGAGATAGAGTATATCCACGTGTCTCACTTAGCCTGCTCAGAAGGAACAGCAGAAGTAGAAGACAGAGATAGAGTATATCCACGTGTCTCACTCAGCCTGCTCAGAAGGAACAGCAGAGGTAGAAGACAGAGATAGAGTATATCCACGTGTCTGATCTACACCTCACTCAGCCTGCTCAGTAGGAACAGCAGAGGTAGAAGACAGAGATAGAGTATATCTTCGTGTCTCACTCAGCCTGATCAGAAGGAACAGCAGAGGTAGAAGACCGAGATAGAGTATATCCACGTGTCTGATCTACACCTCACTCAGCCTGCTCAGAAAGAACAGCAGAGGTAGAAGACAGAGATAGAGTATATCCACGTGTCTCACTCAGCCTGCTCAGAATGAACAGCAGAGGTAGAAGACAGAGATAGAGTATATCCACGTGTCTGATCTACACATCACTCAGCCTGCTCAGAAGGAACAGCAGAGGTAGAAGACAGAGAAAGAGTATATCCACGTTTCTGATATACACCTCACTCAGCCTGCTCAGAAGGAACAGCAGAGGTAGAAGACAGAGATAGAGTATATCCACATGTCTGATCTACACCTCACTCAGCCTGCTCAGAAAGAACAGCAGAGGTAGAAGACAGAGATAGAGTATATCCACGTGTCTGATCTACACCTCACTCAGCCTGTTCAGAAGGAACAGCAGAGGTAGAAGACAGAGATAGAGTATATCCACGTGTCTCACTTAGCCTGCTCAGAAGGAACAGCAGAAGTAGTAGACAGAGATAGAGTATATCCACGTGTCTCACTCAGCCTGCTCAGAAGGAACAGCAGAGGTAGAATACAGAGATAGAGTATATCCACGTGTCTCACTCATCCTGCTCAGAAGGAACAGCAGAGGTAGAAGACAGAGATATAGTATATACACGTGTCTGATCTACACCTCACTCAGCCTGCTCAGAATGAACAGCAGAGGTAGAAGATAGAGATATAGTATATCCACGTGTCTCACTCAGCCTGCTTAGAATGAACAGCAGAGGTAGAAGATAGAGATAGAGTATATCCACGTGTCTCACTCAGCCTGCTCAGAAGGAACAGCAGAGGTAGAAGACAGAGATAGAGTATATCCACGTGTCTGTTCTACACCTCACTCAGCCTGCTCGGAAGGAACAGCAGAGGTAAAAGACAGAGATATAGTATATCCCCGTGTCTCACTCAGCCTGCTCAGAAGGAACAGCAGAGGTAGAAGACAGAGATAGAGTATATGCACATGTCTCACTTAGCCTGCTCAGAAGGAACAGCAGAGATAGAAGACATAGATAGAGTATATACACGTGTCTGATCTACAACTCACTCAGCCTGCTCAGAAGGAACAGCAGAGGTAGAAGACAGAGATAGAATATATCCACGTGTCCCACTCAGCCTGCTAGGAAGGAACAGCAGAGGTAGAAGACAGAGATATAGTATATACACGTGTCTGATCTACACCTCACTCAGCCTGCTCAGAAGGAACAGCAGAGGTAGAAGACAGACATAGAGTATATCGACGTATCTCACTCAGCCTGCTCAGAAGGAACAGCAGAGGTAGAAGACAGAGATAGAGTATATCCACGTGTCTCACTCAGCCTGCTCAGAAGGAACAGCAGAGGTAGAAGACAGATATAGAGTATATCCACGTGTCTTACTCAGCCTGCTCAGAAGGAACAGCATAGATGGAAAACAGATATAGAGTATATCCACGTGTCTCACTCAGCCTGCTCAGAAGGAACAGCAGAGGTAGAAGACAGAGATAGAGTATATCCACGTGTCTCACTCAGCCTGCTCAGAAGGAACAGCAGAGGTAGGAGACAGAGATAGAGTATATACACGTGTCTGATCTACACCTCACTCAGCCTGCTCAGAAGGAACAGCAGAGGTAGAAGACAGACATAGAGTATATCGACGTATCTCACTCAGCCTGCTCAGAAGGAACAGCAGAGGTAGAAGACAGAGATATAGCATATCCAAGTGTCTTACTCAGCCTGCTCAGAAGGAACAGCAGAGGTAGAAGACAGAGATAGAGTATATCCACGTGTCTCACTCAGCCTGCTCAGAAGGAACAGCAGAGGTAGAAGACAGAGATAGAGTATATCCACGTGTCTGATTTACACCTCACTCAGCCTGCTCAGAAGGAACAGCAGAGGTAGAAGACAGAGATATAGTATATACACGTGTCTCACTCAGCATGCTCAGAAGGAACAGCAGATGTAGAAGACAGAGATAGAGTATATCCACGTGTCTAATCTACACCTCACTCAGCCTGCTCAGAAGGAACAGCAGAGGTAGAAGACAGAGATAGAGTATATTCACGTGTCTCGCTCAGCCTGCTCAGAAGGAACAGCAGAGGTAGAAGACAGAAATAACGTATATCCACGTGTCTGATCGACACCTCACTCTGCCTGCTCAGAAGGAACAGCAGAGGTACAAGACAGAGATAGAGTATATCCACGTGTCTCACTCAGCCTGCTCAAAAGGAACAGCAGAGGTAGAAGGCAGAGATAGAGTATATCCACGTTTCTGATCTACACCTCACTCAGCCTGGTCAGAAGGAACAGCAGAGGTAGAAGACAGAGATATAGTATATCCACGTGTCTCACTTAGCCTGCTCAGAAGGAACAGCAGAAGTAGAAGACAGAGATAGAGTATATCCACGTGTCTCACTCAGCCTGCTCAGAAGGAACAGCAGAGGTAGAAGACAGAGATAGAATATATCCACGTGTCTGATATACACCTCACTCAGCCTGTTCAGGAGGAACAGCAGAGGTAGAAGACAGAGAAAGAGTATATCCACGTTTCTGATATACACCTCACTCAGCCTGCTCAGAAGGAACAGCAGAGGTAGAAGACAGAGATAGAGTATATCCACGTGTCTGATCTACACCTCACTCAGCCTGCTCAGAAGAAACAGCAGAGGTAGAAGACAGAGATAGAGTATATACACGTGTCTGATCTACACCTCACTCAGCCTTCTCAGAAGGAACAGCAGATGTAGAAGACAGATATAGAGTATATCCACGTGTCTCACTCAGCCTGCTCAGAAGGAACAGCAGAGGTAGAAGATAGAGATAGAGTATATCCACGTGTCTCACTCTGCCTGCTCAGAAGGAACAGCAGAGGTAAAAGGCAGAGATAGAGTATATCCACGTGTCTGATCTACACCTCACTCAGCCTGCTCGGAAGGAACAACAGAGGTAGAAGACAGAGATATAGTATATCCACGTGTCTCACTCAGCCTGCTCAGAAGGAACAGCAGAGGTAGCAGACAGAGATAGAGTATATCCACGTGTCTGATCTACACCTCACTCAGCCTGCTCAGAAGGAACAGCAGAGGTAGAAGACAGAGATAGAGTTTATCCACGTGTCTCACTCAGCCTGCTCAGCAGGAACAGCAGAGGTAGAAGAGAGAGATAGAGTATATACACGTGTCTGATCTACACCTCACTCAGCCTGCCCAGAAGAAACAGCAGCGGTAGAAGACAGAGATAGAGTATATCCACGTGTCTCACTCAGCCTGCTCAGAAGGAACAGCAGAAGTAGAAGACAGAGATAGAGTATATCCACGTGTCTCACTCAGCCTGCTCAGAAGGAACAGCAGAGGTAGAAGACAGAGATAGAGTATATCCACGTGTCTGATATACACCTCACTCAGCCTGTTCAGGAGGAACAGCAGAGGTAGAAGACACAGATAGAGTATATCCACGTGTCTGATCTACACCTCACTCAGCCTGTTCAGACGGAACAGCAGAGGTAGAAGACAGAGATAGAGTATATCCACGTGTCTCACTTAGCCTGCTCAGAAGGAACAGCAGAAGTAGAAGACAGAGATAGAGTATATCCACGTGTCTCACTCAGCCTGCTCAGAAGGAACAACAGAGGTAGAATACAGAGATAGAGTATATCCACGTGTCTCACTCAGCCTGCTCAGAAGGAACAGCAGAGGTAGAAGACAGAGATAGAGTATATACACGTGTCTGATCTACACCTCACTCAGCCTGCTCAGAATGAACAGCAGAGGTAGAAGATAGAGATAGAGTATATCCACGTGTCTCACTCAGCCTGCTTAGAATGAACAGCAGAGGTAGAAGATAGAGATAGAGTATATCCACGTGTCTCACTCAGCCTGCTCAGAAGGAACAGCAGAGGTAGAAGACAGAGATAGAGTATATCCACGTGTCTGTTCTACACCTCACTCAGCCTGCTCGGAAGGAACAGCAGAGGTAAAATACAGAGATATAGTATATCCACGTGTCTCACTCAGCCTGCTCAGAAGGAACAGCAGAGGTAGAAGACAGAGATAGAGTATACCCACGTGTCTGATCTACACCTCACTCAGCCTGCTCAGAAGGAACAGCAGAGGTAGAAGACAGAGATATAGTATATGCACATGTCTCACTCAGCCTGCTCAGAAGGAACAGCAGAGGTAGAAGACAGAGATATAGTATATACACGTGTCTGATCTACACCTCACTCAGCCTGCTCAGAAGGAACAGCAGAGGTAGAAGACAGATATAGAGTATATCCACGTGTCTTACTCAGCCTGCTCAGAAGGAACAGCATAGATGGAAAACAGATATAGAGTATATCCACGTGTCTCACTCAGCCTGCTCAGAAGGAACAGCAGAGGTAGACGACAGAGATAGAGTATATCCACGTGTCTCACTCAGCCTGCTCAGAAGGAACAGCAGAGGTAGAAGACGGAGATAGAGTATATCCACGTGTCTGATCGACACCTCACTCTGCCTGCTCAGAAGGAACAGCAGAGGTACAATACAGAGATAGAGTATATCCACGTGTCTCACTCAGCCTGCTCAAAAGGAACAGCAGAGGTAGAAGGCAGAGATAGAGTATATCCACGTTTCTGATCTACACCTCACTCAGCCTGGTCAGAAGGAACAGCAGAGGTAGAAGACAGAGATATAGTATATCCACGTGTCTCACTTAGCCTGCTCAGAAGGAACAGCAGAAGTAGAAGACAGAGATAGAGTATATCCACGTGTCTCACTCAGCCTGCTCAGAAGGAACAGCAGAGGTAGAAGACAGAGATAGAATATATCCACGTGTCTGATATACACCTCACTCAGCCTGTTCAGGAGGAACAGCAGAGGTAGAAGACAGAGAAAGAGTATATCCACGTTTCTGATATACACCTCACTCAGCCTGCTCAGAAGGAACAGCAGAGGTAGAAGACAGAGATAGAGTATATCCACGTGTCTGATCTACACCTCACTCAGCCTGCTCAGAAGAAACAGCAGAGGTAGAAGACAGAGATAGAGTATATACACGTGTCTGATCTACACCTCACTCAGCCTTCTCAGAAGGAACAGCAGATGTAGAAGACAGATATAGAGTATATCCACGTGTCTCACTCAGCCTGCTCAGAAGGAACAGCAGAGGTAGAAGATAGAGATAGAGTATATCCACGTGTCTCACTCTGCCTGCTCAGAAGGAACAGCAGAGGTAAAAGGCAGAGATAGAGTATATCCACGTGTCTGATCTACACCTCACTCAGCCTGCTCGGAAGGAACAACAGAGGTAGAAGACAGAGATATAGTATATCCACGTGTCTCACTCAGCCTGCTCAGAAGGAACAGCAGAGGTAGCAGACAGAGATAGAGTATATCCACGTGTCTGATCTACACCTCACTCAGCCTGCTCAGAAGGAACAGCAGAGGTAGAAGACAGAGATAGAGTTTATCCACGTGTCTCACTCAGCCTGCTCAGCAGGAACAGCAGAGGTAGAAGAGAGAGATAGAGTATATACACGTGTCTGATCTACACCTCACTCAGCCTGCCCAGAAGAAACAGCAGCGGTAGAAGACAGAGATAGAGTATATCCACGTGTCTCACTCAGCCTGCTCAGAAGGAACAGCAGAAGTAGAAGACAGAGATAGAGTATATCCACGTGTCTCACTCAGCCTGCTCAGAAGGAACAGCAGAGGTAGAAGACAGAGATAGAGTATATCCACGTGTCTGATATACACCTCACTCAGCCTGTTCAGGAGGAACAGCAGAGGTAGAAGACACAGATAGAGTATATCCACGTGTCTGATCTACACCTCACTCAGCCTGTTCAGACGGAACAGCAGAGGTAGAAGACAGAGATAGAGTATATCCACGTGTCTCACTTAGCCTGCTCAGAAGGAACAGCAGAAGTAGAAGACAGAGATAGAGTATATCCACGTGTCTCACTCAGCCTGCTCAGAAGGAACAACAGAGGTAGAATACAGAGATAGAGTATATCCACGTGTCTCACTCAGCCTGCTCAGAAGGAACAGCAGAGGTAGAAGACAGAGATAGAGTATATACACGTGTCTGATCTACACCTCACTCAGCCTGCTCAGAATGAACAGCAGAGGTAGAAGATAGAGATAGAGTATATCCACGTGTCTCACTCAGCCTGCTTAGAATGAACAGCAGAGGTAGAAGATAGAGATAGAGTATATCCACGTGTCTCACTCAGCCTGCTCAGAAGGAACAGCAGAGGTAGAAGACAGAGATAGAGTATATCCACGTGTCTGTTCTACACCTCACTCAGCCTGCTCGGAAGGAACAGCAGAGGTAAAATACAGAGATATAGTATATCCACGTGTCTCACTCAGCCTGCTCAGAAGGAACAGCAGAGGTAGAAGACAGAGATAGAGTATACCCACGTGTCTGATCTACACCTCACTCAGCCTGCTCAGAAGGAACAGCAGAGGTAGAAGACAGAGATATAGTATATGCACATGTCTCACTCAGCCTGCTCAGAAGGAACAGCAGAGGTAGAAGACAGAGATATAGTATATACACGTGTCTGATCTACACCTCACTCAGCCTGCTCAGAAGGAACAGCAGAGGTAGAAGACAGATATAGAGTATATCCACGTGTCTTACTCAGCCTGCTCAGAAGGAACAGCATAGATGGAAAACAGATATAGAGTATATCCACGTGTCTCACTCAGCCTGCTCAGAAGGAACAGCAGAGGTAGACGACAGAGATAGAGTATATCCACGTGTCTCACTCAGCCTGCTCAGAAGGAACAGCAGAGGTAGAAGACGGAGATAGAGTATATCCACGTGTCTGATCGACACCTCACTCTGCCTGCTCAGAAGGAACAGCAGAGGTACAATACAGAGATAGAGTATATCCACGTGTCTCACTCAGCCTGCTCAGAAGGAACAGCAGAGGTAGAAGGCAGAGATAGAGTATATCCACGTTTCTGATCTACACCTCACTCAGCCTGTTCAGAAGGAACAGCAGAGGTGGAAGACAGAGATAGAGTATATCCACGTGTCTCACTTAGCCTGCTCAGAAGGAACAGCAGAAGTAGAAGACAGAGATAGAGTATATCCACGTGTCTCACTCAGCCTGCTCAGAAGGAACAGCAGAGGTAGAAGACAGAGATAGAGTATATCCACGTGTCTGATATACACCTCACTCAGCCTGTTCAGGAGGAACAGCACAGGTAGAAGACAGAGAAAGAGTATATCCACGTTTCTGATATACACCTCACTCAGCCTGCTCAGAAGGAACAGCAGAGGTAGAAGACAGAGATAGAGTATATCCACGTGTCTGATCTACACCTCACTCAGCCTGCTCAGAAAGAACAGCAGAGGTAGAAGACAGAGATAGAGTATATCCACGTGTCTGATCTACACCTCAATCAACCTGCTCAGAATGAACAGCAGAGGTAGAAGATAGAGATATAGTATATCCACGTGTCTCACTCAGCCTGCTCAGAAGAAACAGCAGAAGTAGAAGACAGAGATAGAGTATATCCACGTGTCTCACTCAGCCTGCTCAGAAGGAACAGCAGAGGTAGAAGACAGAGATAGAGTATATCCACGTGTCTGATATACACCTCACTCAGCCTGCTCAGAAGGAACAGCAGAGGTAGAAGACAGAGATAGAGTATATCCACGTGTCTGATCTACACCTCACTCAGCCTGCTCAGAAGAAACAGCAGAGGTAGAAGACAGAGATAGAGTATATACACGTGTCTGATCTACACCTCACTCAGCCTTCTCAGAAGGAACAGCAGAAGTAGAAGACAGAGATAGAGTATATCCACGTGTCTCACTCAGCCTGCTCAGAAGGAACAGCAGAGGTAGAAGACAGAGATAGAGTATATCCACGTGTCTGATATACACCTCACTCAGCCTGTTCAGGAGGAACAGCAGAGGTAGAAGACACAGATAGAGTATATCCACGTGTCTGATCTACACCTCACTCAGCCTGTTCAGACGGAACAGCAGAGGTAGAAGACAGAGATAGAGTATATCCACGTGTCTCACTTAGCCTGCTCAGAAGGAACAGCAGAAGTAGAAGACAGAGATAGAGTATATCCACGTGTCTCACTCAGCCTGCTCAGAAGGAACAACAGAGGTAGAATACAGAGATAGAGTATATCCACGTGTCTCACTCAGCCTGCTCAGAAGGAACAGCAGAGGTAGAAGACAGAGATAGAGTATATACACGTGTCTGATCTACACCTCACTCAGCCTGCTCAGAATGAACAGCAGAGGTAGAAGATAGAGATAGAGTATATCCACGTGTCTCACTCAGCCTGCTTAGAATGAACAGCAGAGGTAGAAGATAGAGATAGAGTATATCCACGTGTCTCACTCAGCCTGCTCAGAAGGAACAGCAGAGGTAGAAGACAGAGATAGAGTATATCCACGTGTCTGTTCTACACCTCACTCAGCCTGCTCGGAAGGAACAGCAGAGGTAAAATACAGAGATATAGTATATCCATGTGTCTCACTCAGCCTGCTCAGAAGGAACAGCAGAGATAGAAGACAGAGATAGAGTATACCCACGTGTCTGATCTACACCTCACTCAGCCTGCTCAGAAGGAACAGCAGAGGTAGAAGACAGAGATAGAGTATATGCACATGTCTCACTCAGCCTGCTCAGAAGGAACAGCAGAGGTAGAAGACAGAGATATAGTATATACACGTGTCTGATCTACACCTCACTCAGCCTGCTCAGAAGGAACAGCAGAGGTAGAAGACAGATATAGAGTATATCCACGTGTCTTACTCAGCCTGCTCAGAAGGAACAGCATAGATGGAAAACAGATATAGAGTATATCCACGTGTCTCACTCAGCCTGCTCAGAAGGAACAGCAGAGGTAGAAGACAGAGATAGAGTATATCCACGTGTCTCACTCAGCCTGCTCAGAAGGAACAGCAGAGGTAGAAGATGGAGATAGAGTATATCCACGTGTCTGATCGACACCTCACTCTGCCTGCTCAGAAGGAACAGCAGAGGTACAATACAGAGATAGAGTATATCCACGTGTCTCACTCAGCCTGCTCAGAAGGAACAGCAGAGGTAGAAGGCAGAGATAGAGTATATTCACGTTTCTGATCTACACCTCACTCAGCCTGTTCAGAAGGAACAGCAGAGGTGGAAGACAGAGATAGAGTATATCCACGTGTCTCACTTAGCCTGCTCAGAAGGAACAGCAGAAGTAGAAGACAGAGATAGAGTATATCCACGTGTCTCACTCAGCCTGCTCAGAAGGAACAGCAGAGGTAGAAGACAGAGATAGAGTATATCCACGTGTCTGATATACACCTCACTCAGCCTGTTCAGGAGGAACAGCACAGGTAGAAGACAGAGAAAGAGTATATCCACGTTTCTGATATACACCTCACTCAGCCTGCTCAGAAGGAACAGCAGAGGTAGAAGACAGAGATAGAGTATATCCACGTGTCTGATCTACACCTCACTCAGCCTGCTCAGAAAGAACAGCAGAGGTAGAAGACAGAGATAGAGTATATCCACGTGTCTGATCTACACCTCACTCAACCTGCTCAGAATGAACAGCAGAGGTAGAAGATAGAGATATAGTATATCCACGTGTCTCACTCAGCCTGCTCAGAAGAAACAGCAGAAGTAGAAGACAGAGATAGAGTATATCCACGTGTCTCACTCAGCCTGCTCAGAAGGAACAGCAGAGGTAGAAGACAGAGATAGAGTATATCCACGTGTCTGATATACACCTCACTCAGCCTGTTCAGGAGGAACAGCAGAGGTAGAAGACAGAGAAAGAGTATATCCACGTTTCTGATATACACCTCACTCAGCCTGCTCAGAAGGAACAGCAGAGGTAGAAGACAGAGATAGAGTATATCCACGTGTCTGATCTACACCTCACTCAGCCTGCTCAGAAGAAACAGCAGAGGTAGAAGACAGAGATAGAGTATATACACGTGTCTGATCTACACCTCACTCAGCCTTCTCAGAAGGAACAGCAGAGGTAGAAGACAGATATAGAGTATATCCACCTGTCTCACTCAGCCTGCTCAGAAGGAACAGCAGAGGTAGAAGATAGAGATAGAGTATATCCACGTGTCTCACTCTGCCTGCTCAGAAGGAACAGCAGAGGTAAAAGGCAGAGATAGAGTATATCCACGTGTCTGATCTACACCTCACTCAGCCTGCTCGTAAGGAACAGCAGAGGTAGAAGACAGAGATATAGTATATCCACGTGTCTCACTCAGCCTGCTCAGAAGGAACAGCAGAGGTAGCAGACAGAGATAGAGTATATCCACGTGTCTTATCTACATCTCACTCAGCCTGCTCAGAAGGAACAGCAGAGGTAGAAGACAGAGATAGAGTATATCCACGTGTCTGATCTACACCTCACTCAGCCTGCCCAGAAGAAACAGCAGAGGTAGAAGACAGAGATAGAGTATATCCACGTGTCTCACTCAGCCTGCTCAGAAGGAACAGCAGAAGTAGAAGACAGAGATAGAGTATATCCACGTGTCTCACTCAGCCTGCTCAGAAGGAACAGCAGAGGTAGAAGACAGAGATAGAGTATATCCACGTGTCTGATATACACCTCACTCAGCCTGTTCAGACGGAACAGCAGAGGTAGAAGACAGAGATAGAGTATATCCACGTGTCTCACTTAGCCTGCTCAGAAGGAACAGCAGAAGTAGAAGACAGAGATAGAGTATATCCACGTGTCTCACTCAGCCTGCTCAGAAGGAACAACAGAGGTAGAATACAGAGATAGAGTATATCCACGTGTCTCACTCAGCCTGCTCAGAAGGAACAGCAGAGGTAGAAGACAGAGATAGAGTATATACACGTGTCTGATCTACACCTCACTCAGCCTGCTCAGAATGAACAGCAGAGGTAGAAGATAGAGATAGAGTATATCCACGTGTCTCACTCAGCCTCCTTAGAATGAACAGCAGAGGTAGAAGATAGAGATAGAGTATATCCACGTGTCTCACTCAGCCTGCTCAGAAGGAACAGCAGAGGTAGAAGACAGAGATAGAGTATATCCACGTGTCTGTTCTACACCTCACTCAGCCTGCTCGGAAGGAACAGCAGAGGTAAAATACAGAGATATAGTATATCCACGTGTCTCACTCAGCCTGCTCAGAAGGAACAGCAGAGGTAGAAGACAGAGATAGAGTATACCCACGTGTCTGATCTACACCTCACTCAGCCTGCTCAGAAGGAACAGCAGAGGTATAAGACAGATATAGAGTATATCCACGTGTCTTACTCAGCCTGCTCAGAAGGAACAGCATAGATGGAAAACAGATATAGAGTATATCCACGTGTCTCACTCAGCCTGCTCAGAAGGAACAGCAGAGGTAGAAGACAGAGATAGAGTATATCCACGTGTCTCACTCAGCCTGCTCAGAAGGAACAGCAGAGGTAGAAGACGGAGATAGAGTATATCCACGTGTCTGATCGACACCTCACTCTGCCTGCTCAGAAGGAACAGCAGAGGTACAATACAGAGATAGAGTATATCCACGTGTCTCACTCAGACTGCTCAGCAGGAACAGCAGAGGTAGAAGAGAGAGATAGAGTATATACACGTGTCTGATCTACACCTCACTCAGCCTGCCCAGAAGAAACAGCAGAGGTAGAAGACAGAGATAGAGTATATCCACGTGTCTCACTCAGCCTGCTCAGAAGGAACAGCAGAGGTAGAAGACAGAGATAGAGTATATCCACGTGTCTGATATACACCTCACTCAGCCTGTTCAGGAGGAACAGCAGAGGTAGAAGACAGAGATAGAGTATATACACGTGTCTGATCTACACCTCACTCAGCCTTCTCAGAAGGAACAGCAGAGGTAGAAGACAGATATAGAGTATATCCACCTGTCTCACTCAGCCTGCTCAGAAGGAACAGCAGAGGTAGAAGATAGAGATAGAGTATATCCACGTGTCTCACTCTGCCTGCTCAGAAGGAACAGCAGAGGTAAAAGGCAGAGATAGAGTATATCCACGTGTCTGATCTACACCTCACTCAGCCTGCTCGTAAGGAACAGCAGAGGTAGAAGACAGAGATATAGTATATCCACGTGTCTCACTCAGCCTGCTCAGAAGGAACAGCAGAGGTAGCAGACAGAGATAGAGTATATCCACGTGTCTGATCTACATCTCACTCAGCCTGCTCAGAAGGAACAGCAGAGGTAGAAGACAGAGATAGAGTATATCCACGTGTCTGATCTACACCTCACTCAGCCTGCCCAGAAGAAACAGCAGAGGTAGAAGACAGAGATAGAGTATATCCACGTGTCTCACTCAGCCTGCTCAGAAGGAACAGCAGAAGTAGAAGACAGAGATAGAGTATATCCACGTGTCTCACTCAGCCTGCTCAGAAGGAACAGCAGAGGTAGAAGACAGAGATAGAGTATATCCACGTGTCTGATATACACCTCACTCAGCCTGTTCAGACGGAACAGCAGAGGTAGAAGACAGAGATAGAGTATATCCACGTGTCTCACTTAGCCTGCTCAGAAGGAACAGCAGAAGTAGAAGACAGAGATAGAGTATATCCACGTGTCTCACTCAGCCTGCTCAGAAGGAACAACAGAGGTAGAATACAGAGATAGAGTATATCCACGTGTCTCACTCAGCCTGCTCAGAAGGAACAGCAGAGGTAGAAGACAGAGATAGAGTATATACACGTGTCTGATCTACACCTCACTCAGCCTGCTCAGAATGAACAGCAGAGGTAGAAGATAGAGATAGAGTATATCCACGTGTCTCACTCAGCCTCCTTAGAATGAACAGCAGAGGTAGAAGATAGAGATAGAGTATATCCACGTGTCTCACTCAGCCTGCTCAGAAGGAACAGCAGAGGTAGAAGACAGAGATAGAGTATATCCACGTGTCTGTTCTACACCTCACTCAGCCTGCTCGGAAGGAACAGCAGAGGTAAAATACAGAGATATAGTATATCCACGTGTCTCACTCAGCCTGCTCAGAAGGAACAGCAGAGGTAGAAGACAGAGATAGAGTATACCCACGTGTCTGATCTACACCTCACTCAGCCTGCTCAGAAGGAACAGCAGAGGTATAAGACAGATATAGAGTATATCCACGTGTCTTACTCAGCCTGCTCAGAAGGAACAGCATAGATGGAAAACAGATATAGAGTATATCCACGTGTCTCACTCAGCCTGCTCAGAAGGAACAGCAGAGGTAGAAGACAGAGATAGAGTATATCCACGTGTCTCACTCAGCCTGCTCAGAAGGAACAGCAGAGGTAGAAGACGGAGATAGAGTATATCCACGTGTCTGATCGACACCTCACTCTGCCTGCTCAGAAGGAACAGCAGAGGTACAATACAGAGATAGAGTATATCCACGTGTCTCACTCAGACTGCTCAGCAGGAACAGCAGAGGTAGAAGAGAGAGATAGAGTATATACACGTGTCTGATCTACACCTCACTCAGCCTGCCCAGAAGAAACAGCAGAGGTAGAAGACAGAGATAGAGTATATCCACGTGTCTCACTCAGCCTGCTCAGAAGGAACAGCAGAGGTAGAAGACAGAGATAGAGTATATCCACGTGTCTGATATACACCTCACTCAGCCTGTTCAGGAGGAACAGCAGAGGAAGAAGACAGAGAAAGAGTATATCCACGTTTCTCACTCAGCCTGCTCAGAAGGAACAGCAGAAGTAGAAGACAGAGATAGAGTATATCCACGTGTCTCACTCAGCCTGCTCAGAAGGAACAGCAGAGGTAGAAGACAGAGATAGAGTATATCCACGTGTCTGATATACACCTCACTCAGCCTGTTCAGGAGGAACAGCAGAGGAAGAAGACAGAGAAAGAGTATATCCACGTTTCTGATATACACCTCACTCAGCCTGCTCAGAAGGAACAGCAGAGGTAGAAGACAGAGATAGAGTATATCCACGTGTCTGATCTACACCTCACTCAGCCTGCTCAGAAGAAACAGCAGAGGTAGAAGACAGAGATAGAGTATATACACGTGTCTGATCTACACCTCACTCAGCCTTCTCAGAAGGAACAGCAGAGGTAGAAGACAGATATAGAGTATATCCACGTGTCTCACTCAGCCTGCTCAGAAGGAACAGCAGAGGTAGAAGATAGAGATAGAGTATATCCACGTGTCTCACTCTGCCTGCTCAGAAGGAACAGCAGAGGTAGAAGACAGAGATAGAGTATATCCACGTGTCTGATCTACACCTCACTCAGCCTGCTCGGAAGGAACAGCAGAGGTAGAAGACAGAGATATAGTATATCCACGTGTCTCACTCAGCCTGCTCAGAAGGAACAGCAGAGGTAGCAGACAGAGATAGAGTATATCCACGTGTCTGATCTACACCTCCCTCAGCCTGCTCAGAAGGAACAGCAGAGGTAGAAGACAGAGATAGAGTATATCCACGTGTCTCACTCAGCCTGCTCAGCAGGAACAGCAGAAGTAGAAGAGAGAGATAGAGTATATACACGTGTCTGATCTACACCTCACTCAGCCTGCCCAGAAGAAACAGCAGAGGTAGAAGACAGAGATAGAGTATATCCACGTGTCTCACTCAGCCTTCTAGGAAGGAACAGCAGAGGTAGAAGACAGAGATAGAGTATATACACGTGTCTGATCTTCACCTCACTCAGCCTGCTCAGAAGGAACAGCAGAGGTAGAAGACAGAGATAGAGTATATCCACGTGTCTCACTCAGCCTGCTCAGAAGCAACAGCAGAGGTAGAAGACAGAGATAGAGTATATCCACGTGTCTGATCTACACCTCATTCAGCCTGCTCAGAAGGAACAGCAAAGGTACAAGACAGAGATAGAGTATATCCACGTGTCTCACTCAGCCTGCTCAGAAGGAACAGCAGAGGTAGAAGACAGAGATAGAGTATATCCACGTTTCTGATCTACACCTCACTCAGCCTGTTCAGAAGGAACAGCAGAGGTAGAAGACAGAGATAGAGTATATCCACGTGTCTCACTTAGCCTGCTCAGAAGGAACAGCAGAAGTAGAAGACAGAGATAGAGTATATCCACGTGGCTGATCGACACCTCACTCTGCCTGCTCAGAAGGAACAGCAGAGGTACAAGACAGAGATAGAGTATATCCACTTGTCTCATTCAGCCTGCTCAGAAGGAACAGCAGAGGTAGAAGACAGAGATAGAGTATATCCACGTTTCTGATCTACACCTCACTCAGCCTGTTCAGAAGGAACAGCAGAGGTAGAAGACAGAGATAGAGTATATCCACGTGTCTCACTTAGCCTGCTCAGAAGGAACAGCAGAAGTAGAAGACAGAGATAGAGTATATCCACGTGTCTCACTCAGCCTGCTCAGAAGGAACAGCAGAGGTAGAAGACAGAGATAGAGTATATCCACGTGTCTGATCTACACCTCACTCAGCCTGCTCAGTAGGAACAGCAGAGGTAGAAGACAGAGATAGAGTATATCTTCGTGTCTCACTCAGCCTGCTCAGAAGGAACAGCAGAGGTAGAAGACAGAGATAGAGTATATCCACGTGTCTGATCTACACCTCACTCAGCCTGCTCAGAAAGAACAGCAGAGGTAGAAGACAGAGATAGAGTATATCCACGTGTCTCACTCAGCCTGCTCAGAATGAACAGCAGAGGTAGAAGACAGAGATAGAGTATATCCACGTGTCTGATCTACACATCACTCAGCCTGCTCAGAAGGAACAGCAGAGGTAGAAGACACAGATAGAGTATATCCACGTGTCTGATCTACACCTCACTCAGCCTGCTCAGAAGGAACGGCAGAGGTAGAAGACAGAAATAGAGTATATACACGTGTCTGATCTACACCGCACTCAGCCTGCTCAGAAGGAACAGCAGAGGTAGAAGACAGAGATAGAGTATATCCACGTGTCTCACTCAGCCTGCTCAGAACGAACAGCAGAGGTAGAAGACAGAGATAGAGTATATCCACGTGTCTGATCTACACCTCATTCAGCCTGCTCAGAAGGAACATCAAAGGTAGAAGACAGAGATAGAGTATATCCACGTGTCTGATCGACACCTCACTCTGCCTGCTCAGAAGGAACAGCAGAGGTAGAAGACAGAGATAGAGTATATCCACGTTTCTGATCTACACCTCACTCAGCCTGTTCAGAATGAAGAGCAGAGGTAGAAGACAGACATAGAGTATATCCACGTGTCTCACTTAGCCTGCTCAGAAGGAACAGCAGAAGTAGAAGACAGAGATAGAGTATATCCACGTGTCTCACTCAGCCTGTTCAGAAGGGACAGCAGAGGTAGAAGACAGAGATAGAGTATATCCACCTGTCTCACTCAGCCTGCTCAGAAGAAACAGCAGAGGTAGAAGACAGAGATAGAGTATATACACGTGTCTGATCTACACCTCACTCAACCTGCTCAGAAGGAACAGCAGAGGTACAATACAGAGATAGAGTATATCCACGTGTCTCACTCAGACTGCTCAGAAGGAACAGCAGAGGTAGAATACAGAGATAGAGTATATCCACGTTTCTGATCTACACCTCACTCAGCCTGTTCAGAAGGAACAGCAGAGGTAGAAGACAGAGATAGAGTATATCCACGTGTCTCACTTAGCCTGCTCAGAAGGAACAGCAGAAGTAGAAGACAGAGATATAGTATATCCACTTGTCTCACTCAGCCTGCTCAGAAGGAACAGCAGAGGTAGAAGACAGAGATAGAGTATATCCAAGTGTCTCACTCAGCCTGCTCAGAAGGAAGAGCAGAGGTAGAAGACAGAGATAGAGTATATCCACGTGTCTGATCTACACCTCACTCAGCCTGCTCGGAAGGAACAGCAGAGGTAAAAGACAGAGATATAGTATATCCTCGTGTCTCACTCAGCCTGCTCAGAAGGAACAGCAGAGGTAGAAGACAGCGATAGAGTATATCCACGTGTCTGATCTACACCTCACTCAGCCTGCTCAGAAGGAACAGCAGAGGTAGGAGACAGAGATAAAGTATATCCACGTGTCTCACTCAGCCTGCTCAGAAGGAACAGCAGAGGTAGAAGACAGAGATAGAGTATATCCACGTGTCTGATCTACACCTCATTCAGCCTGCTCAGAAGGAACATCAAAGGTAGAAGACAGAGATAGAGTATATCCACGTGTCTGATCGACACCTCACTCTGCCTGCTCAGAAGGAACAACAGAGGTACAAGACAGAGATAGAGTATATCCACGTCTCTCACTCAGCCTGCTCAGAAGGAACAGCAGAGGTAGAAGACAGAGATAGAGTATATCCACTTTTCTGATCTACACCTCACTCAGCCTGTTCAGAAGGAACAGCAGAGGTAGAAGACAGAGATAGAGTATATCCACGTGTCTCACTTAGCCTGCTCAGAAGGAACAGCAGAAGTAGAAGACAGAGATAGAGTATATCCACGTGTCTCACTCAGCCTGCTCAGAAGGAACAGCAGAGGTAGAAGACAGAGATAGAGTATATCCACGTGTCTGATCTACACCTCACTCAGCCTGCTCAGTAGGAACAGCAGAGGTAGAAGACAGAGATAGAGTATATCTTCGTGTCTCACTCAGCCTGATCAGAAGGAACAGCAGAGGTAGAAGACAGAGATAGAGTATATCCACGTGTCTGATCTACACCTCACTCAGCCTGCTCAGAAGGAACAGCAGAGGTAGAAGACAGAGATAGAGTATATCCACGTGTCTGATCTACACCTCACTCAGCCTGCTCAGAAAGAACAGCAGAGGTAGAAGACAGAGATAGAGTATATCCACGTGTCTCACTCAGCCTGCTCAGAATGAACAGCAGAGGTAGAAGACAGAGATAGAGTATATCCACGTGTCTGATCTACACATCACTCAGCCTGCTCAGAAGGAACAGCAGAGGTAGAAGACACAGATAGAGTATATCCACGTGTCTGATCTACACCTCACTCAGCCTGCTCAGAAGGAACAGCAGAGGTAGAAGACAGAAATAGAGTATATACACGTGTCTGATCTACACCGCACTCAGCCTGTTCAGAATGAAGAGCAGAGGTAGAAGACAGACATAGAGTATATCCACGTGTCTCACTTAGCCTGCTCAGAAGGAACAGCAGAAGTAGAAGACAGAGATAGAGTATATCCACGTGTCTCACTCAGCCTGCTCAGAAGGGACAGCAGAGGTAGAAGACAGAGATAGAGTATATCCACCTGTCTCACTCAGCCTGCTCAGAAGAAACAGCAGAGGTAGAAGACAGAGATAGAGTATATACACGTGTCTGATCTACACCTCACTCAACCTGCTCAGAAGGAACAGCAGAGGTACAATACAGAGATAGAGTATATCCACGTGTCTCACTCAGACTGCTCAGAAGGAACAGCAGAGGTAGAATACAGAGATAGAGTATATCCACGTTTCTGATCTACACCTCACTCAGCCTGTTCAGAAGGAACAGCAGAGGTAGAAGACAGAGATAGAGTATATCCACGTGTTTCACTTAGCCTGCTCAGAAGGAACAGCAGAAGTAGAAGACAGAGATAGAGTATATCCACTTGTCTCACTCAGCCTGCTCAGAAAGAACAGCAGAGGTAGAAGACAGAGATAGAGTATATCCAAGTGTCTCACTCAGCCTGCTCAGAAGGAAGAGCAGAGGTGGAAGACAGAGATAGAGTATATCCACGTGTCTGATCTACACCTCACTCAGCCTGCTCGGAAGGAACAGCAGAGGTAAAAGACAGAGATATAGTATATCCTCGTGTCTCACTCAGCCTGCTCAGAAGGAACATCAGAGGTAGAAGACAGCGATAGAGTATATCCACGTGTCTGATCTACACCTCACTTAACCTGCTCAGAAGGAACAGCAGAGGTAGGAGACAGAGATAGAGTATATCCACGTGTCTCACTCAGCCTGCTCAGAAGGAACAGCAGAGGTAGAAGACAGAGATAGAGTATATCCACGTGTCTGATCTACACCTCATTCAGCCTGCTCAGAAGGAACATCAAAGGTAGAAGACAGAGATAGAGTATATCCACGTGTCTGATCGACACCTCACTCTGCCTGCTCAGAAGGAACAACAGAGGTACAAGACAGAGATAGAGTATATCCACGTGTCTCACTCAGCCTGCTCAGAAGGAACAGCAGAGGTAGAAGACAGGGATAGAGTATATCCACGTTTCTGATCTACACCTCACTCAGCCTGTTCAGAAGGAACAGCAGAGGTAGAAGACAGACATAGAGTATATCCACGTGTCTCACTTAGCCTGCTCAGAAGGAACAGCAGAAGTAGAAGACAGAGATAGAGTATATCCACGTGTCTCACTCAGCCTGCTCAGAAGGAACAGCAGAGGTAGAAGACAGAGATAGAGTATATCCACGTTTCTGATCTACACCTCACTCAGCCTGTTCAGAAGGAACAGCAGAGGTAGAAGACAGACATAGAGTATATCCACGTGTCTCACTTAGCCTGCTCAGAAGGAACAGCAGAAGTAGAAGACAGAGATAGAGTATATCCACGTGTCTCACTCAGCCTGCTCAGAAGGAATAGCAGAGGTAGGAGACAGAGATAGAGTATATCCACGTGTCTCACTCAGCCTGCTCAGAAGGAACAGCAGAGGTAGAAGACAGAGATAGAGTATATCCACGTTTCTGATCTACACCTCACTCAGCCTGTTCAGAAGGAACAGCAGAGGTAGAAGACAGACATAGAGTATATTCACGTGTCTCACTTAGCCTGCTCAGAAGGAACAGCAGAAGTAGAAGACAGAGATAGAGTATATCCACGTGTCTCACTCAGCCTGCTCAGAAGGAACAGCAGAGGTAGAAGACAGAGATAGAGTATATCCACGTGTCTGATCTACACCTCATTCAGCCTGATCAGAAGGAACATCAAAGGTAGAAGACAGAGAGAGAGTATATCCACGTGTCTGATCGACACCTCACTCTGCCTGCTCAGAAGGAACAACAGAGGTACAAGACAGAGATAGAGTATATCCACGTGTCTCACTCAGACTGCTCAGAAGGAACAGCAGAGGTAGAATACAGAGATAGAGTATATCCACGTTTCTGATCTACACCTCACTCAGCCTGTTCAGAAGGAACAGCAGAGGTAGAAGACAGAGATAGAGTATATCCACGTGTTTCACTTAGCCTGCTCAGAAGGAACAGCAGAAGTAGAAGACAGAGATAGAGTATATCCACTTGTCTCACTCAGCCTGCTCAGAAAGAACAGCAGAGGTAGAAGACAGAGATAGAGTATATCCAAGTGTCTCACTCAGCCTGCTCAGAAGGAAGAGCAGAGGTGGAAGACAGAGATAGAGTATATCCACGTGTCTGATCTACACCTCACTCAGCCTGCTCGGAAGGAACAGCAGAGGTAAAAGACAGAGATATAGTATATCCTCGTGTCTCACTCAGCCTGCTCAGAAGGAACATCAGAGGTAGAAGACAGCGATAGAGTATATCCACGTGTCTGATCTACACCTCACTCAGCCTGCTCAGAAGGAACAGCAGAGGTAGGAGACAGAGATAGAGTATATCCACGTGTCTCACTCAGCCTGCTCAGAAGGAACAGCAGAGGTAGAAGACAGAGATAGAGTATATCCACGTGTCTGATCTACACCTCATTCAGCCTGCTCAGAAGGAACATCAAAGGTAGAAGACAGAGATAGAGTATATCCACGTGTCTGATCGACACCTCACTCTGCCTGCTCAGAAGGAACAACAGAGGTACAAGACAGAGATAGAGTATATCCACGTGTCTCACTCAGCCTGCTCAGAAGGAACAGCAGAGGTAGAAGACAGGGATAGAGTATATCCACGTTTCTGATCTACACCTCACTCAGCCTGTTCAGAAGGAACAGCAGAGGTAGAAGACAGACATAGAGTATATCCACGTGTCTCACTTAGCCTGCTCAGAAGGAACAGCAGAAGTAGAAGACAGAGATAGAGTATATCCACGTGTCTCACTCAGCCTGCTCAGAAGGAACAGCAGAGGTAGAAGACAGAGATAGAGTATATCCACGTTTCTGATCTACACCTCACTCAGCCTGTTCAGAAGGAACAGCAGAGGTAGAAGACAGACATAGAGTATATCCACGTGTCTCACTTAGCCTGCTCAGAAGGAACAGCAGAAGTAGAAGACAGAGATAGAGTATATCCACGTGTCTCACTCAGCCTGCTCAGAAGGAATAGCAGAGGTAGGAGACAGAGATAGAGTATATCCACGTGTCTCACTCAGCCTGCTCAGAAGGAACAGCAGAGGTAGAAGACAGAGATAGAGTATATCCACGTTTCTGATCTACACCTCACTCAGCCTGTTCAGAAGGAACAGCAGAGGTAGAAGACAGACATAGAGTATATTCACGTGTCTCACTTAGCCTGCTCAGAAGGAACAGCAGAAGTAGAAGACAGAGATAGAGTATATCCACGTGTCTCACTCAGCCTGCTCAGAAGGAACAGCAGAGGTAGAAGACAGAGATAGAGTATATCCACGTGTCTGATCTACACCTCATTCAGCCTGATCAGAAGGAACATCAAAGGTAGAAGACAGAGAGAGAGTATATCCACGTGTCTGATCGACACCTCACTCTGCCTGCTCAGAAGGAACAACAGAGGTACAAGACAGAGATAGAGTATATCCACGTGTCTCACTCAGCCTGCTCAGAAGGAACAGCAGAGGTAGAAGACAGAGATAGAGTATATCCACGTTTCTGATCTACACATCACTCAGCCTGTTCAGAAGGAACAGCAGAGGTAGAAGACAGACATAGAGTATATCCACGTGTCTCACTTAGCCTGCTCAGAAGGAACAGCAGAAGTAGAAGACAGAGATAGAGTATATCCACGTGTCTCACTCAGCCTGCTCAGAAGGAACAGCAGAGGTAGAAGACAGAGATAGAGTATATCCACGTGTCTCACTCAATCTGCTCAGAAGAAACAGCAGAGGTAGAAGACAGAGATAGAATATATACACGTGTCTGATCTACACCTCACTCAACCTGCTCAGAAGGAACAGCAGAGGTACAATACAGAGATAGAGTATATCCACGTGTCTCACTCAGACTGCTCAGAAGGAACAGCAGAGGTAGAAGACAGAGATAGAGTATATCCACGTTTCTGATCTACACCTCACTCAGCCTGTTCAGAAGGAACAGCAGAGGTAGAAGACAGAGATAGAGTATATCCACGTGTCTCACTTAGCCTGCTCAGAAGGAACAGCAGAAGTAGAAGACAGAGATAGAGTATATCCACTTGTCTCACTCAGCCTGCTCAGAAGGAACAGCAGAGGTAGAAGACAGAGATATAGTATATCCACGTGTCTGACCTACACCTCACTCAGCCTGCTCAGAAGGAACAGCAGAGGTAGAAGACAGAGATAGAGTATATCCAAGTGTCTCACTCAGCCTGATCAGAAGGAACAGCAGAGGTAGAGGACAGAGATAGAGTATATCCACGTGTCTGATCTACACCTCACTCAGCCTGCTCAGAAGGAACAGCAGAGGTAGAAGACAGAGATAGAGTATATCCACTTGTCTGATCTACACCTCACTCAGCCTGCTCAGAAGGAACAGCAGAGGTAGAAGACAGAGATAGAGTATATCCACGTGTCTGATCTACACCTCACTCAGCCTGCTCAGAAGGAACATCAGAGGCAGACGACAGAGATAGAGTATATCCACGTGTCTAGTCTACACCTCACTCAGCCTGCTCAGAAGGAACAGCAGAGATAGAAGACAGAGATAGAGTATATCCACGTGTCTAACTCAGCCTGCTCAGAAGGAACAACAGAGGTAGAAGACAGACATAGAGTATATCCACGTGTCTCACTTAGCCTGCTCAGAAGGAACAGCAGAAGTAGAAGACAGAGATAGAGTATATCCACGTGTCTCACTCAGCCTGCTCAGAAGGAACAGCAGAGGTAGAAGACAGAGATAGAGTATATCCACGTGTCTCACTCAGCCTGCTCAGAAGAAACAGCAGAGGTAGAAGACAGAGATAGAATATATACACGTGTCTGATCTACACCTCACTCAACCTGCTCAGAAGGAACAGCAGAGGTACAATACAGAGATAGAGTATATCCACGTGTCTCACTCAGACTGCTCAGAAGGAACAGCAGAGGTAGAAGACAGAGATAGAGTATATCCACGTTTCTGATCTACACCTCACTCAGCCTGTTCAGAAGGAACAGCAGAGGTAGAAGACAGAGATAGAGTATATCCACGTGTCTCACTTAGCCTGCTCAGAAGGAACAGCAGAAGTAGAAGACAGAGATAGAGTATATCCACTTGTCTCACTCAGCCTGCTCAGAAGGAACAGCAGAGGTAGAAGACAGAGATATAGTATATCCACGTGTCTGACCTACACCTCACTCAGCCTGCTCAGAAGGAACAGCAGAGGTAGAAGACAGAGATAGAGTATATCCAAGTGTCTCACTCAGCCTGATCAGAAGGAACAGCAGAGGTAGAGGACAGAGATAGAGTATATCCACGTGTCTGATCTACACCTCACTCAGCCTGCTCAGAAGGAACAGCAGAGGTAGAAGACAGAGATAGAGTATATCCACTTGTCTGATCTACACCTCACTCAGCCTGCTCAGAAGGAACAGCAGAGGTAGAAGACAGAGATAGAGTATATCCACGTGTCTGATCTACACCTCACTCAGCCTGCTCAGAAGGAACATCAGAGGCAGACGACAGAGATATAGAATATCCACGTGTCTCACTCAGCCTGCTCAGAAGGAACAGCAGAGGTAGAAGATATAGATAGAGTATATCCACGTGTCTCACTCAGCCTGCTCAGAAGGAAGAGCAGAGGTAGAAGACAGAGATAGAGTATATCCACGTGTCTGATCTACACCTCACTCAGCCTGCTCGGAAGGAACAGCAGAGGTAAAAGACAGAGATATAGTATATCCTCGTGTCTCACTCAGCCTGCTCAGAAGGAACAGCAGAGGTAGAAGACAGAGATAGAGTATATCCACGTGTCTGATCTACACCTCACTCAGCCTGCTCAGAAGGAACAGCAGAGGTAGAAGACAGAGATAGAGTATATCCACGTGTCTGATCTACACCTCACTCAGACTGCTCAGAAAGAACAGCAGAGGTAGAAGACAGAAATAGAGTATATCCACGTGTCTCACTCAGCCTGCTCAGAATGAACAGCAGAGGTAGAAGACAGAGATAGAGTATATCCACGTGTCTGATCTACACATCACTCAGCATGCTCAGAAGGAACAGCAGAGGTAGAAGACACAGATAGAGTATATCCACGTGTCTGATCTACACCGCACTCAGCCTGCTCAGAAGGAACAGCAGAGGTAGAAGACAGAGATAGAGTATATCCACGTGTCTCACTCAGCCTGCTCAGAAGGAACAGCAGAGGTATAAGACAGAGATAGAGTATATCCACGTGTCTGATCTACACCTCATTCAGCCTGCTCAGAAGGAACATCAAAGGTAGAAGACAGAGATAGAGTATATCCACGTGTCTGATCGACACCTCACTCTGCCTGCTCAGAAGGAACAGCAGAGGTAGAAGACAGAGATAGAGTATATCCACGTTTCTGATCTACACCTCACTCAGCCTGTTCAGAATGAAGAGCAGAGGTAGAAGACAGACATAGAGTATATCCACGTGTCTCACTTAGCCTGCTCAGAAGGAACAGCAGAAGTAGAAGACAGAGATAGAGTATATCCACGTGTCTCACTCAGCCTGCTCAGAAGGAACAGCAGAGGTAGAAGACAGAGATAGAGTATATCCACGTGTCTCACTCAGCCTGCTCAGAAGAAACAGCAGAGGTAGAAGACAGAGATAGAGTATATACACGTGTCTGATCTACACCTCACTCAACCTGCTCAGAAGGAACAGCAGAGGTACAATACAGAGATAGAGTATATCCACGTGTCTCACTCAGACTGCTCAGAAGGAACAGCAGAGGTAGAAGACAGAGATAGAGTATATCCACGTTTCTGATCTACACCTCACTCAGCCTGTTCAGAAGGAACAGCAGAGGTAGAAGACAGAGATAGAGTATATCCACGTGTCTCACTTAGCCTGCTCAGAAGGAACAGCAGAAGTAGAAGACAGAGATAGAGTATATCCACTTGTCTCACTCAGCCTGCTCAGAAGGAACAGCAGAGGTAGAAGACAGAGATAGAGTATATCCAAGTGTCTCACTCAGCCTGATCAGAAGGAACAGCAGAGGTAGAAGACAGAGATAGAGTATATCCACGTGTCTGATCTACACCTCACTCAGCCTGCTCAGAAGGAACATCAGAGGCAGAAGACAGAGATAGAGAATATCCACGTGTCTCACTCAGCCTGCTCAGAAGGAACAGCAGAGGTAGAAGATAGAGATAGAGTATATCCACGTGTCTCACTCAGCCTGCTCAGAAGGAAGGGCAGAGGTAGAAGACAGAGATAGAGTATATCCACGTGTCTGATCTACACCTCACTCAGCCTGCTCGGAAGGAACAGCAGAGGTAAAAGACAGAGATATAGTATATCCTCGTGTCTCACTCAGCCTGCTCAGAAGGAACAGCAGAGGTAGAAGACAGCGATAGAGTATATCCACGTGTCTGATCTACACCTCACTCAGCCTGCTCAGAAGGAACAGCAGAGGTAGAAGACAGAGATAGAGTATATCCACGTGTCTGATCTACACCTCATTCAGCCTGCTCAGAAGGAACATCAAAGGTAGAAGACAGAGATAGAGTATATCCACGTGTCTGATCGACACCTCACTCTGCCTGCTCAGAAGGAACAACAGAGGTACAAGACAGAGATAGAGTATATCCACGTGTCTCACTCAGCCTGCTCAGAAGGAACAGCAGAGGTAGAAGACAGAGATAGAGTATATCCACGTTTCTGATCTACACCTCACTCAGCCTGTTCAGAAGGAACAGCAGAGGTAGAAGACAGACATAGAGTATATCCACGTGTCTCACTTAGCCTGCTCAGAAGGAACAGCAGAAGTAGAAGACAGAGATAGAGTATATCCACGTGTCTCACTCAGCCTGCTCAGAAGGAACAGCAGAGGTAGCAGACAGAGATAGAGTATATCCACGTTTCTGATCTACACCTCACTCAGCCTGTTCAGAAGGAACAGCAGAGGTAGAAGACAGACATAGAGTATATCCACGTGTCTCACTTAGCCTGCTCAGAAGGAACAGCAGAAGTAGAAGACAGAGATAGAGTATATCCACGTGTCTCACTCAGCCTGCTCAGAAGGAACAGCAGAGGTAGAAGACAGAGATAGAGTATATCCACGTGTCTCACTCAGCCTGCTCAGAAGGAACAGCAGAGGTAGAAGACAGAGATAGAGTATATCCACGTTTCTGATCTACACCTCACTCAGCCTGTTCAGAAGGAACAGCAGAGGTAGAAGACAGACATAGAGTATATCCACGTGTCTCACTTAGCCTGCTCAGAAGGAACAGCAGAAGTAGAAGACAGAGATAGAGTATATCCACGTGTCTCACTCAGCCTGCTCAGAAGGAACAGCAGAGGTAGAAGACAGAGATAGAGTATATCCACGTGTCTGATCTACACCTCATTCAGCCTGATCAGAAGGAACATCAAAGGTAGAAGACAGAGATAGAGTATATCCACGTGTCTGATCGACACCTCACTCTGCCTGCTCAGAAGGAACAACAGAGGTACAAGACAGAGATAGAGTATATCCACGTGTCTCACTCAGCCTGCTCAGAAGGAACAGCAGAGGTAGAAGACAGAGATAGAGTATATCCACGTGTCTGATCTACACCTCACTCAGACTGCTCAGAAAGAACAGCAGAGGTAGAAGACAGAGATAGAGTATATCCACGTGTCTCACTCAGCCTGCTCAGAATGAACAGCAGAGGTAGAAGACAGAGATAGAGTATATCCACGTGTCTGATCTACACATCACTCAGCCTGCTCAGAAGGAACAGCAGAGGTAGAAGACACAAATAGAGTATATCCACGTGTCTGATCTACACCTCACTCAGCCTGCTCAGAAGGAACAGCAGAGGTAGAAGACAGAAATAGAGTATATACACGTGTCTGATCTACACCGCACTCAGCCTGCTCAGAAGGAACAGCAGAGGTAGAAGACAGAAATAGAGTATATACACGTGTCTCACTCAGCCTGCTCAGAAGGAACAGCAGAGGTATAAGACAGAGATAGAGTATATCCACGTGTCTGATCTACACCTCATTCAGCCTGCTCAGAAGGAACATCAAAGGTAGAAGACAGAGATAGAGTATATCCACGTGTCTGATCGACACCTCACTCTGCCTGCTCAGAAGGAACAGCAGAGGTAGAAGACAGAGATAGAGTATATCCACGTTTCTGATCTACACCTCACTCAGCCTGTTCAGAATGAAGAGCAGAGGTAGAAGACAGACATAGAGTATATCCACGTGTCTCACTTAGCCTGCTCAGAAGGAACAGCAGAAGTAGAAGACAGAGATAGAGTATATCCACGTGTCTCACTCAGCCTGCTCAGAAGGAACAGCAGAGGTAGAAGACAGAGATAGAGTATATCCACGTGTCTCACTCAGCCTGCTCAGAAGAAACAGCAGAGGTAGAAGACAGAGATAGAGTATATACACGTGTCTGATCTACACCTCACTCAACCTGCTCAGAAGGAACAGCAGAGGTACAATACAGAGATAGAGTATATCCACGTGTCTCACTCAGACTGCTCAGAAGGAACAGCAGAGGTAGAAGACAGAGATAGAGTATATCCACGTTTCTGATCTACACCTCACTCAGCCTGTTCAGAAGGAACAGCAGAGGTAGAAGACAGAGATAGAGTATATCCACGTGTCTCACTTAGCCTGCTCAGAAGGAACAGCAGAAGTAGAAGACAGAGATAGAGTATATCCACTTGTCTCACTCAGCCTGCTCAGAAGGAACAGCAGAGGTAGAAGACAGAGATAGAGTATATCCAAGTGTCTCACTCAGCCTGATCAGAAGGAACAGCAGAGGTAGAAGACAGAGATAGAGTATATCCACGTGTCTGATCTACACCTCACTCAGCCTGCTCAGAAGGAACATCAGAGGCAGAAGACAGAGATAGAGAATATCCACGTGTCTCACTCAGCCTGCTCAGAAGGAACAGCAGAGGTAGAAGATAGAGATAGAGTATATCCACGTGTCTCACTCAGCCTGCTCAGAAGGAAGGGCAGAGGTAGAAGACAGAGATAGAGTATATCCACGTGTCTGATCTACACCTCACTCAGCCTGCTCGGAAGGAACAGCAGAGGTAAAAGACAGAGATATAGTATATCCTCGTGTCTCACTCAGCCTGCTCAGAAGGAACAGCAGAGGTAGAAGACAGCGATAGAGTATATCCACGTGTCTGATCTACACCTCACTCAGCCTGCTCAGAAGGAACAGCAGAGGTAGGAGACAGAGATAGAGTATATCCACGTGTCTGATCTACACCTCATTCAGCCTGCTCAGAAGGAACATCAAAGGTAGAAGACAGAGATAGAGTATATCCACGTGTCTGATCGACACCTCACTCTGCCTGCTCAGAAGGAACAACAGAGGTACAAGACAGAGATAGAGTATATCCACGTGTCTCACTCAGCCTGCTCAGAAGGAACAGCAGAGGTAGAAGACAGAGATAGAGTATATCCACGTTTCTGATCTACACCTCACTCAGCCTGTTCAGAAGGAACAGCAGAGGTAGAAGACAGACATAGAGTATATCCACGTGTCTCACTTAGCCTGCTCAGAAGGAACAGCAGAAGTAGAAGACAGAGATAGAGTATATCCACGTGTCTCACTCAGCCTGCTCAGAAGGAACAGCAGAGGTAGAAGACAGAGATAGAGTATATCCACGTTTCTGATCTACACCTCACTCAGCCTGTTCAGAAGGAACAGCAGAGGTAGAAGACAGACATAGAGTATATCCACGTGTCTCACTTAGCCTGCTCAGAAGGAACAGCAGAAGTAGAAGACAGAGATAGAGTATATCCACGTGTCTCACTCAGCCTGCTCAGAAGGAACAGCAGAGGTAGAAGACAGAGATAGAGTATATCCACGTGTCTCACTCAGCCTGCTCAGAAGGAACAGCAGAGGTAGAAGACAGAGATAGAGTATATCCACGTTTCTGATCTACACCTCACTCAGCCTGTTCAGAAGGAACAGCAGAGGTAGAAGACAGACATAGAGTATATCTACGTGTCTCACTTAGCCTGCTCAGAAGGAACAGCAGAAGTAGAAGACAGAGATAGAGTATATCCACGTGTCTCACTCAGCCTGCTCAGAAGGAACAGCAGAGGTAGAAGACAGAGATAGAGTATATCCACGTGTCTGATCTACACCTCATTCAGCCTGATCAGAAGGAACATCAAAGGTAGAAGACAGAGATAGAGTATATCCACGTGTCTGATCGACACCTCACTCTGCCTGCTCAGAAGGAACAACAGAGGTACAAGACAGAGATAGAGTATATCCACGTGTCTCACTCAGCCTGCTCAGAAGGAACAGCAGAGGTAGAAGACAGAGATAGAGTATATCCACGTGTCTGATCTACACCTCACTCAGACTGCTCAGAAAGAACAGCAGAGGTAGAAGACAGAGATAGAGTATATCCACGTGTCTCACTCAGCCTGCTCAGAATGAACAGCAGAGGTAGAAGACAGAGATAGAGTATATCCACGTGTCTGATCTACACATCACTCAGCCTGCTCAGAAGGAACAGCAGAGGTAGAAGACACAGATAGAGTATATCCACGTGTCTGATCTACACCTCACTCAGCCTGCTCAGAAGGAACAGCAGAGGTAGAAGACAGAAATAGAGTATATACACGTGTCTGATCTACACCGCACTCAGCCTGCTCAGAAGGAACAGCAGAGGTAGAAGACAGAGATAGAGTATATCCACGTGTCTCACTCAGCCTGCTCAGAAGGAACAGCAGAGGTATAAGACAGAGATAGAGTATATCCACGTGTCTGATCTACACCTCATTCAGCCTGCTCAGAAGGAACATCAAAGGTAGAAGACAGAGATAGAGTATATCCACGTGTCTGATCGACACCTCACTCTGCCTGCTCAGAAGGAACAGCAGAGGTAGAAGACAGAGATAGAGTATATCCACGTTTCTGATCTACACCTCACTCAGCCTGTTCAGAATGAAGAGCAGAGGTAGAAGACAGACATAGAGTATATCCACGTGTCTCACTTAGCCTGCTCAGAAGGAACAGCAGAAGTAGAAGACAGAGATAGAGTATATCCACGTGTCTCACTCAGCCTGCTCAGAAGGAACAGCAGAGGTAGAAGACAGAGATAGAGTATATCCACGTGTCTCACTCAGCCTGCTCAGAAGAAACAGCAGAGGTAGAAGACAGAGATAGAGTATATACACGTGTCTGATCTACACCTCACTCAACCTGCTCAGAAGGAACAGCAGAGGTACAATACAGAGATAGAGTATATCCACGTGTCTCACTCAGACTGCTCAGAAGGAACAGCAGAGGTAGAAGACAGAGATAGAGTATATCCACGTTTCTGATCTACACCTCACTCAGCCTGTTCAGAAGGAACAGCAGAGGTAGAAGACAGAGATAGAGTATATCCACGTGTCTCACTTAGCCTGCTCAGAAGGAACAGCAGAAGTAGAAGACAGAGATAGAGTATATCCACTTGTCTCACTCAGCCTGCTCAGAAGGAACAGCAGAGGTAGAAGACAGAGATAGAGTATATCCAAGTGTCTCACTCAGCCTGATCAGAAGGAACAGCAGAGGTAGAAGACAGAGATAGAGTATATCCACGTGTCTGATCTACACCTCACTCAGCCTGCTCAGAAGGAACATCAGAGGCAGAAGACAGAGATAGAGAATATCCACGTGTCTCACTCAGCCTGCTCAGAAGGAACAGCAGAGGTAGAAGATAGAGATAGAGTATATCCACGTGTCTCACTCAGCCTGCTCAGAAGGAAGGGCAGAGGTAGAAGACAGAGATAGAGTATATCCACGTGTCTGATCTACACCTCACTCAGCCTGCTCGGAAGGAACAGCAGAGGTAGAAGACAGCGATAGAGTATATCCACGTGTCTGATCTACACCTCACTCAGCCTGCTCAGAAGGAACAGCAGAGGTAGGAGACAGAGATAGAGTATATCCACGTGTCTGATCTACACCTCATTCAGCCTGCTCAGAAGGAACATCAAAGGTAGAAGACAGAGATAGAGTATATCCACGTGTCTGATCGACACCTCACTCTGCCTGCTCAGAAGGAACAACAGAGGTACAAGACAGAGATAGAGTATATCCACGTGTCTCACTCAGCCTGCTCAGAAGGAACAGCAGAGGTAGAAGACAGAGATAGAGTATATCCACGTTTCTGATCTACACCTCACTCAGCCTGTTCAGAAGGAACAGCAGAGGTAGAAGACAGAGATAGAGTATATCCACGTGTCTCACTCAGCCTGCTCAGAAGGAACAGCAGAGGTAGAAGACAGAGATAGAGTATATCCACGTTTCTGATCTACACCTCACTCAGCCTGTTCAGAAGGAACAGCAGAGGTAGAAGACAGACATAGAGTATATCCACGTGTCTCACTTAGCCTGCTCAGAAGGAACAGCAGAAGTAGAAGACAGAGATAGAGTATATCCACGTGTCTCACTCAGCCTGCTCAGAAGGAACAGCAGAGGTAGAAGACAGAGATAGAGTATATCCACGTGTCTCACTCAGCCTGCTCAGAAGGAACAGCAGAGGTAGAAGACAGAGATAGAGTATATCCACGTTTCTGATCTACACCTCACTCAGCCTGTTCAGAAGGAACAGCAGAGGTAGAAGACAGACATAGAGTATATCCACGTGTCTCACTTAGCCTGCTCAGAAGGAACAGCAGAAGTAGAAGACAGAGATAGAGTATATCCACGTGTCTCACTCAGCCTGCTCAGAAGGAACAGCAGAGGTAGAAGACAGAGATAGAGTATATCCACGTGTCTGATCTACACCTCATTCAGCCTGATCAGAAGGAACATCAAAGGTAGAAGACAGAGATAGAGTATATCCACGTGTCTGATCGACACCTCACTCTGCCTGCTCAGAAGGAACAACAGAGGTACAAGACAGAGATAGAGTATATCCACGTGTCTCACTCAGCCTGCTCAGAAGGAACAGCAGAGGTAGAAGACAGAGATAGAGTATATCCACGTGTCTGATCTACACCTCACTCAGACTGCTCAGAAAGAACAGCAGAGGTAGAAGACAGAGATAGAGTATATCCACGTGTCTCACTCAGCCTGCTCAGAATGAACAGCAGAGGTAGAAGACAGAGATAGAGTATATCCACGTGTCTGATCTACACATCACTCAGCCTGCTCAGAAGGAACAGCAGAGGTAGAAGACACAGATAGAGTATATCCACGTGTCTGATCTACACCTCACTCAGCCTGCTCAGAAGGAACAGCAGAGGTAGAAGACAGAAATAGAGTATATACACGTGTCTGATCTACACCGCACTCAGCCTGCTCAGAAGGAACAGCAGAGGTAGAAGACAGAGATAGAGTATATCCACGTGTCTCACTCAGCCTGCTCAGAAGGAACAGCAGAGGTATAAGACAGAGATAGAGTATATCCACGTGTCTGATCTACACCTCATTCAGCCTGCTCAGAAGGAACATCAAAGGTAGAAGACAGAGATAGAGTATATCCACGTGTCTGATCGACACCTCACTCTGCCTGCTCAGAAGGAACAGCAGAGGTAGAAGACAGAGATAGAGTATATCCACGTTTCTGATCTACACCTCACTCAGCCTGTTCAGAATGAAGAGCAGAGGTAGAAGACAGACATAGAGTATATCCACGTGTCTCACTTAGCCTGCTCAGAAGGAACAGCAGAAGTAGAAGACAGAGATAGAGTATATCCACGTGTCTCACTCAGCCTGCTCAGAAGGAACAGCAGAGGTAGAAGACAGAGATAGAGTATATCCACGTGTCTCACTCAGCCTGCTCAGAAGAAACAGCAGAGGTAGAAGACAGAGATAGAGTATATACACGTGTCTGATCTACACCTCACTCAACCTGCTCAGAAGGAACAGCAGAGGTACAATACAGAGATAGAGTATATCCACGTGTCTCACTCAGACTGCTCAGAAGGAACAGCAGAGGTAGAAGACAGAGATAGAGTATATCCACGTTTCTGATCTACACCTCACTCAGCCTGTTCAGAAGGAACAGCAGAGGTAGAAGACAGAGATAGAGTATATCCACGTGTCTCACTTAGCCTGCTCAGAAGGAACAGCAGGAGTAGAAGACAGAGATAGAGTATATCCACTTGTCTCACTCAGCCTGCTCAGAAGGAACAGCAGAGGTAGAAGACAGAGATAGAGTATATCCAAGTGTCTCACTCAGCCTGATCAGAAGGAACAGCAGAGGTAGAAGACAGAGATAGAGTATATCCACGTGTCTGATCTACACCTCACTCAGCCTGCTCAGAAGGAACATCAGAGGCAGAAGACAGAGATAGAGAATATCCACGTGTCTCACTCAGCCTGCTCAGAAGGAACAGCAGAGGTAGAAGATAGAGATAGAGTATATCCACGTGTCTCACTCAGCCTGCTCAGAAGGAAGGGCAGAGGTAGAAGACAGAGATAGAGTATATCCACGTGTCTGATCTACACCTCACTCAGCCTGCTCGGAAGGAACAGCAGAGGTAGAAGACAGCGATAGAGTATATCCACGTGTCTGATCTACACCTCACTCAGCCTGCTCAGAAGGAACAGCAGAGGTAGGAGACAGAGATAGAGTATATCCACGTGTCTGATCTACACCTCATTCAGCCTGCTCAGAAGGAACATCAAAGGTAGAAGACAGAGATAGAGTATATCCACGTGTCTGATCGACACCTCACTCTGCCTGCTCAGAAGGAACAACAGAGGTACAAGACAGAGATAGAGTATATCCACGTGTCTCACTCAGCCTGCTCAGAAGGAACAGCAGAGGTAGAAGACAGAGATAGAGTATATCCACGTTTCTGATCTACACCTCACTCAGCCTGTTCAGAAGGAACAGCAGAGGTAGAAGACAGACATAGAGTATATCCACGTGTCTCACTTAGCCTGCTCAGAAGGAACAGCAGAAGTAGAAGACAGAGATAGAGTATATCCACGTGTCTCACTCAGCCTGCTCAGAAGGAACAGCAGAGGTAGAAGACAGAGATAGAGTATATCCACGTTTCTGATCTACACCTCACTCAGCCTGTTCAGAAGGAACAGCAGAGGTAGAAGACAGACATAGAGTATATCCACGTGTCTCACTTAGCCTGCTCAGAAGGAACAGCAGAAGTAGAAGACAGAGATAGAGTATATCCACGTGTCTCACTCAGCCTGCTCAGAAGGAACAGCAGAGGTAGAAGACAGAGATAGAGTATATCCACGTGTCTCACTCAGCCTGCTCAGAAGGAACAGCAGAGGTAGAAGACAGAGATAGAGTATATCCACGTTTCTGATCTACACCTCACTCAGCCTGTTCAGAAGGAACAGCAGAGGTAGAAGACAGACATAGAGTATATCCACGTGTCTCACTTAGCCTGCTCAGAAGGAACAGCAGAAGTAGAAGACAGAGATAGAGTATATCCACGTGTCTCACTCAGCCTGCTCAGAAGGAACAGCAGAGGTAGAAGACAGAGATAGAGTATATCCACGTGTCTGATCTACACCTCATTCAGCCTGATCAGAAGGAACATCAAAGGTAGAAGACAGAGATAGAGTATATCCACGTGTCTGATCGACACCTCACTCTGCCTGCTCAGAAGGAACAACAGAGGTACAAGACAGAGATAGAGTATATCCACGTGTCTCACTCAGCCTGCTCAGAAGGAACAGCATAGGTAGAAGACAGAGATAGAGTATATCCACGTTTCTGATCTACACATCACTCAGCCTGTTCAGAAGGAACAGCAGAGGTAGAAGACAGACATAGCGTATATCCACGTGTCTCACTTAGCCTGCTCAGAAGGAACAGCAGAAGTAGAAGACAGAGATAGAGTATATCCACGTGTCTCACTCAGCCTGCTCAGAAGGAACAGCAGAGGTAGAAGACAGAGATAGAGTATATCCACGTGTCTCACTCAGCCTGCTCAGAAGAAACAGCAGAGGTAGAAGACAGAGATAGAGTATATCCACGTGTCTGATCTACACCTCATTCAGCCTGCTCAGAAGGAACATCAAAGGTAGAAGACAGAGATAGAGTATATACACGTGTCTGATCTACACCTCACTCAACCTGCTCAGAAGGAACAGCAGAGGTACAATACAGAGATAGAGTATATCCACGTGTCTCACTCAGACTGCTCAGAAGGAACAGCAGAGGTAGAAGACAGAGATAGAGTATATCCACGTTTCTGATCTACACCTCACTCAGCCTGTTCAGAAGGAACAGCAGAGGTAGAAGACAGAGATAGAGTATATCCACGTGTCTCACTTAGCCTGCTCAGAAGGAACAGCAGAAGTAGAAGACAGAGATAGAGTATATCCACTTGTCTCACTCAGCCTGCTCAGAAGGAACAGCAGAGGTAGAAGACAGAGATAGAGTATATCCAAGTGTCTCACTCAGCCTGATCAGAAGGAACAGCAGAGGTAGAAGACAGAGATAGAGTATATCCACGTGTCTGATCTACACCTCACTCAGCCTGCTCAGAAGGAACATCAGAGGCAGAAGACAGAGATAGAGAATATCCACGTGTCTCACTCAGCCTGCTCAGAAGGAACAGCAGAGGTAGAAGATAGAGATAGAGTATATCCACGTGTCTCACTCAGCCTGCTCAGAAGGAAGGGCAGAGGTAGAAGACAGAGATAGAGTATATCCACGTGTCTGATCTACACCTCACTCAGCCTGCTCGGAAGGAACAGCAGAGGTAGAAGACAGCGATAGAGTATATCCACGTGTCTGATCTACACCTCACTCAGCCTGCTCAGAAGGAACAGCAGAGGTAGGAGACAGAGATAGAGTATATCCACGTGTCTGATCTACACCTCATTCAGCCTGCTCAGAAGGAACATCAAAGGTAGAAGACAGAGATAGAGTATATCCACGTGTCTGATCGACACCTCACTCTGCCTGCTCAGAAGGAACAACAGAGGTACAAGACAGAGATAGAGTATATCCACGTGTCTCACTCAGCCTGCTCAGAAGGAACAGCAGAGGTAGAAGACAGAGATAGAGTATATCCACGTTTCTGATCTACACCTCACTCAGCCTGTTCAGAAGGAACAGCAGAGGTAGAAGACAGAGATAGAGTATATCCACGTGTCTCACTCAGCCTGCTCAGAAGGAACAGCAGAGGTAGAAGACAGAGATAGAGTATATCCACGTTTCTGATCTACACCTCACTCAGCCTGTTCAGAAGGAACAGCAGAGGTAGAAGACAGACATAGAGTATATCCACGTGTCTCACTTAGCCTGCTCAGAAGGAACAGCAGAAGTAGAAGACAGAGATAGAGTATATCCACGTGTCTCACTCAGCCTGCTCAGAAGGAACAGCAGAGGTAGAAGACAGAGATAGAGTATATCCACGTGTCTCACTCAGCCTGCTCAGAAGGAACAGCAGAGGTAGAAGACAGAGATAGAGTATATCCACGTTTCTGATCTACACCTCACTCAGCCTGTTCAGAAGGAACAGCAGAGGTAGAAGACAGACATAGAGTATATCCACGTGTCTCACTTAGCCTGCTCAGAAGGAACAGCAGAAGTAGAAGACAGAGATAGAGTATATCCACGTGTCTCACTCAGCCTGCTCAGAAGGAACAGCAGAGGTAGAAGACAGAGATAGAGTATATCCACGTGTCTGATCTACACCTCATTCAGCCTGATCAGAAGGAACATCAAAGGTAGAAGACAGAGATAGAGTATATCCACGTGTCTGATCGACACCTCACTCTGCCTGCTCAGAAGGAACAACAGAGGTACAAGACAGAGATAGAGTATATCCACGTGTCTCACTCAGCCTGCTCAGAAGGAACAGCAGAGGTAGAAGACAGAGATAGAGTATATCCACGTGTCTGATCTACACCTCACTCAGACTGCTCAGAAAGAACAGCAGAGGTAGAAGACAGAGATAGAGTATATCCACGTGTCTCACTCAGCCTGCTCAGAATGAACAGCAGAGGTAGAAGACAGAGATAGAGTATATCCACGTGTCTGATCTACACATCACTCAGCCTGCTCAGAAGGAACAGCAGAGGTAGAAGACACAGATAGAGTATATCCACGTGTCTGATCTACACCTCACTCAGCCTGCTCAGAAGGAACAGCAGAGGTAGAAGACAGAAATAGAGTATATACACGTGTCTGATCTACACCGCACTCAGCCTGCTCAGAAGGAACAGCAGAGGTAGAAGACAGAGATAGAGTATATCCACGTGTCTCACTCAGCCTGCTCAGAAGGAACAGCAGAGGTATAAGACAGAGATAGAGTATATCCACGTGTCTGATCTACACCTCATTCAGCCTGCTCAGAAGGAACATCAAAGGTAGAAGACAGAGATAGAGTATATCCACGTGTCTGATCGACACCTCACTCTGCCTGCTCAGAAGGAACAGCAGAGGTAGAAGACAGAGATAGAGTATATCCACGTTTCTGATCTACACCTCACTCAGCCTGTTCAGAATGAAGAGCAGAGGTAGAAGACAGACATAGAGTATATCCACGTGTCTCACTTAGCCTGCTCAGAAGGAACAGCAGAAGTAGAAGACAGAGATAGAGTATATCCACGTGTCTCACTCAGCCTGCTCAGAAGGAACAGCAGAGGTAGAAGACAGAGATAGAGTATATCCACGTGTCTCACTCAGCCTGCTCAGAAGAAACAGCAGAGGTAGAAGACAGAGATAGAGTATATACACGTGTCTGATCTACACCTCACTCAACCTGCTCAGAAGGAACAGCAGAGGTACAATACAGAGATAGAGTATATCCACGTGTCTCACTCAGACTGCTCAGAAGGAACAGCAGAGGTAGAAGACAGAGATAGAGTATATCCACGTTTCTGATCTACACCTCACTCAGCCTGTTCAGAAGGAACAGCAGAGGTAGAAGACAGAGATAGAGTATATCCACGTGTCTCACTTAGCCTGCTCAGAAGGAACAGCAGAAGTAGAAGACAGAGATAGAGTATATCCACTTGTCTCACTCAGCCTGCTCAGAAGGAACAGCAGAGGTAGAAGACAGAGATAGAGTATATCCAAGTGTCTCACTCAGCCTGATCAGAAGGAACAGCAGAGGTAGAAGACAGAGATAGAGTATATCCACGTGTCTGATCTACACCTCACTCAGCCTGCTCAGAAGGAACATCAGAGGCAGAAGACAGAGATAGAGAATATCCACGTGTCTCACTCAGCCTGCTCAGAAGGAACAGCAGAGGTAGAAGATAGAGATAGAGTATATCCACGTGTCTCACTCAGCCTGCTCAGAAGGAAGGGCAGAGGTAGAAGACAGAGATAGAGTATATCCACGTGTCTGATCTACACCTCACTCAGCCTGCTCGGAAGGAACAGCAGAGGTAGAAGACAGCGATAGAGTATATCCACGTGTCTGATCTACACCTCACTCAGCCTGCTCAGAAGGAACAGCAGAGGTAGGAGACAGAGATAGAGTATATCCACGTGTCTGATCTACACCTCATTCAGCCTGCTCAGAAGGAACATCAAAGGTAGAAGACAGAGATAGAGTATATCCACGTGTCTGATCGACACCTCACTCTGCCTGCTCAGAAGGAACAACAGAGGTACAAGACAGAGATAGAGTATATCCACGTGTCTCACTCAGCCTGCTCAGAAGGAACAGCAGAGGTAGAAGACAGAGATAGAGTATATCCACGTTTCTGATCTACACCTCACTCAGCCTGTTCAGAAGGAACAGCAGAGGTAGAAGACAGACATAGAGTATATCCACGTGTCTCACTTAGCCTGCTCAGAAGGAACAGCAGAAGTAGAAGACAGAGATAGAGTATATCCACGTGTCTCACTCAGCCTGCTCAGAAGGAACAGCAGAGGTAGAAGACAGAGATAGAGTATATCCACGTTTCTGATCTACACCTCACTCAGCCTGTTCAGAAGGAACAGCAGAGGTAGAAGACAGACATAGAGTATATCCACGTGTCTCACTTAGCCTGCTCAGAAGGAACAGCAGAAGTAGAAGACAGAGATAGAGTATATCCACGTGTCTCACTCAGCCTGCTCAGAAGGAACAGCAGAGGTAGAAGACAGAGATAGAGTATATCCACGTGTCTCACTCAGCCTGCTCAGAAGGAACAGCAGAGGTAGAAGACAGAGATAGAGTATATCCACGTTTCTGATCTACACCTCACTCAGCCTGTTCAGAAGGAACAGCAGAGGTAGAAGACAGACATAGAGTATATCCACGTGTCTCACTTAGCCTGCTCAGAAGGAACAGCAGAAGTAGAAGACAGAGATAGAGTATATCCACGTGTCTCACTCAGCCTGCTCAGAAGGAACAGCAGAGGTAGAAGACAGAGATAGAGTATATCCACGTGTCTGATCTACACCTCATTCAGCCTGATCAGAAGGAACATCAAAGGTAGAAGACAGAGATAGAGTATATCCACGTGTCTGATCGACACCTCACTCTGCCTGCTCAGAAGGAACAACAGAGGTACAAGACAGAGATAGAGTATATCCACGTGTCTCACTCAGCCTGCTCAGAAGGAACAGCATAGGTAGAAGACAGAGATAGAGTATATCCACGTTTCTGATCTACACATCACTCAGCCTGTTCAGAAGGAACAGCAGAGGTAGAAGACAGACATAGCGTATATCCACGTGTCTCACTTAGCCTGCTCAGAAGGAACAGCAGAAGTAGAAGACAGAGATAGAGTATATCCACGTGTCTCACTCAGCCTGCTCAGAAGGAACAGCAGAGGTAGAAGACAGAGATAGAGTATATCCACGTGTCTCACTCAGCCTGCTCAGAAGAAACAGCAGAGGTAGAAGACAGAGATAGAGTATATCCACGTGTCTGATCTACACCTCATTCAGCCTGCTCAGAAGGAACATCAAAGGTAGAAGACAGAGATAGAGTATATCCACGTGTCTGATCGACACCTCACTCTGCCTGCTCAGAAGGAACAGCAGAGGTAGAAGACAGAGATAGAGTATATCCACGTTTCTGATCTACACCTCACTCAGCCTGTTCAGAATGAAGAGCAGAGGTAGAAGACAGACATAGAGTATATCCACGTGTCTCACTTAGCCTGCTCAGAAGGAACAGCAGAAGTAGAAGACAGAGATAGAGTATATCCACGTGTCTCACTCAGCCTGCTCAGAAGGAACAGCAGAGGTAGAAGACAGAGCTAGAGTATATCCACGTGTCTCACTCAGCCTGCTCAGAAGAAACAGCAGAGGTAGAAGACAGAGATAGAGTATATACACGTGTCTGATCTACACCTCACTCAACCTGCTCAGAAGGAACAGCAGAGGTACAATACAGAGATAGAGTATATCCACGTGTCTCACTCAGACTGCTCAGAAGGAACAGCAGAGGTAGAAGACAGAGATAGAGTATATCCACGTTTCTGATCTACACCTCACTCAGCCTGTTCAGAAGGAACAGCAGAGGTAGAAGACAGAGATAGAGTATATCCACGTGTCTCACTTAGCCTGCTCAGAAGGAACAGCAGAAGTAGAAGACAGAGATAGAGTATATCCACTTGTCTCACTCAGCCTGCTCAGAAGGAACAGCAGAGGTAGAAGACAGAGATAGAGTATATCCACGTGTCTGATCTACACCTCACTCAGCCTGCTCAGAAGGAACATCAGAGGCAGAAGACAGAGATAGAGAATATCCACGTGTCTCACTCAGCCTGCTCAGAAGGAACAGCAGAGGTAGAAGATAGAGATAGAGTATATCCACGTGTCTCACTCAGCCTGCTCAGAAGGAAGGGCAGAGGTAGAAGACAGAGATAGAGTATATCCACGTGTCTGATCTACACCTCACTCAGACTGCTCAGAAGGAACAGCAGAGGTAGAAGACAGAGATAGAGCATATCCAAGTGTCTCACTCAGCCTGCTCAGAAGGAACAGCAGAGGTAGAAGACAGAGATAGAGTATATCCACGTGTCTCACTCAGACTGCTCAGAAGGAACAGCAGAGGTAGAAGACAGAGATAGAGTATATCCACGTGTCTGATCTACACCTCACTTAGCCTGCTCAGAAGGAACAGCAGAGGTAGAAGACAGAGATATAGTATATACACGTGTCTCACTCAGCCTGCTCAGAAGGAACAGCAGATGTAGAAGACAGAGATAGAGTATATCCACGTGTCTAATCTACACCTCACTCAGCCTGCTCAGAAGGAACAGCAGAGGTAGAAGACAGAGATATAGTATATTCACGTGTCTCGCTCAGCCTGCTCAGAAGTAACAGCAGAGGTAGAAGACAGAGATAAAGTATATCCACGTGTCTGATCTACACCTCACTCAGCCTGCTCACTAGGAACAGCAGAGGTAGAAGACAGAGATAGAGTATATCCACGTGTCTCAATCAGCCTGCTCAGAAGGAACAACAGATGTAGAAGACAGAGCTAGAGTATATCCACGTGTATAATCTACACCCCACTCAGCCTGCTCAGAAGGAACAGCAGAGGTAGAAGACAGAGATACAGTATATCCACGTGTCTGATCTACACCTCACTCAGACCTCTCAGAAGGAACAGCAGAGGTTGAAGACAGAGATAGAGCATATCCAAGTGTCTCACTCAGCCTGCTCAGAAGGAACAGCAGAGGTAGAAGACAGAGATAGAGTATATCCACGTGTCTCACTCAGCCTGCTCAGAAGGAACAGCAGAGGTAGAAGACAGAGATAGAGTATATCCACGTGTCTCACTCAGCCTGCTCAGAAGGAACAGCAGAGGTAGAAGACAGAGATAGAGTATATCCACGTGTCTCACTCAGCCTGCTCAGAAGGAACAGCAGAGGTAGAAGCCAGAGATAGAGTATATCCACGTGTGTGATATACACCTAACTCAACCTGCTCAGAAGGAACAGCAGAGGTAGAAGACAGAGATATAGTATATCCACGTGTCTCACTCAGCCTGCTCAGAAGGAACAGCAGATGTAGGAGACAGAGATAGAGTATATTCACGTGTCTCACTCAGCCTGCTCAGAAGGAACAGCAGAGGTAGAAGACAGAGATAGAGTATATCCACGTGTCTCACTCAGCCTGCTCAGAAGGAACAGCAGAGGTAGGATACAGAGATAGAGTATATCCACGTGTCTGATCTACACCTCACTCAGACTGCTCATAAGGAACAGCATAGATAGAAAACAGCGATAGAGCATATCCTCGTGTCTCACTCAGCCTGCTCAGAAGGAACAGCAGAGGTAGAAGACAGAGATAGAGTATATCCACGTGTCTCACTCAGCCTGCTCAGAGGGAACAGCAGAGGTAGAAGACAGAGATAGAGTATATTCACGTGTCTCGCTCAGCCTGCTCAGAAGGAACAGCAGAGGTAGGAGACAGAGATAGAGTATATCCACGTGTCTGATCTACACCTCACTCAGACTGCTCAGAAGGAACAGCAGAGGTAGAAGACAGAGATAGAGCATATCCAAGTGTCTCACTCAGCCTGCTCAGAAGGAACAGCAGAGGTAGAAGACAGAGATAGAGTATATCCACGTGTCTCACTCAGACTGCTCAGAAGGAACAGCAGAGGTAGAAGACAGAGATAGAGTATATCCACGTGTCTGATCTACACCTCACTTAGCCTGCTCAGAAGGAACAGCAGAGGTAGAAGACAGAGATATAGTATATACACGTGTCTCACTCAGCCTGCTCAGAAGGAACAGCAGATGTAGAAGACAGAGATAGAGTATATCCACGTGTCTAATCTACACCTCACTCAGCCTGCTCAGAAGGAACAGCAGAGGTAGAAGACAGAGATATAGTATATTCACGTGTCTCGCTCAGCCTGCTCAGAAGTAACAGCAGAGGTAGAAGACAGAGATAAAGTATATCCACGTGTCTGATCTACACCTCACTCAGCCTGCTCACTAGGAACAGCAGAGGTAGAAGACAGAGATAGAGTATATCCACGTGTCTCAATCAGCCTGCTCAGAAGGAACAACAGATGTAGAAGACAGAGCTAGAGTATATCCACGTGTATAATCTACACCCCACTCAGCCTGCTCAGAAGGAACAGCAGAGGTAGAAGACAGAGATACAGTATATCCACGTGTCTGATCTACACCTCACTCAGACCTCTCAGAAGGAACAGCAGAGGTTGAAGACAGAGATAGAGTATATCCACGTGTCTCACTCAGCCTGCTCAGAGGGAACAGCAGAGGTAGAAGACAGAGATAGAGTATATCCACGTGTCTCACTCAGCCTGCTCAGAGGGAACAGCAGAGGTAGAAGACAGAGATAGAGTATATCCACGTGTCTCACTCAGCCTGCTCAGAAGGAACAGCAGAGGTAGAAGACAGAGATAGAGTATATCCACGTGTCTCACTCAGCCTGCTCAGAAGGAACAGCAGAGGTAGAAGACAGAGATAGAGTATATCCACGTGTCTCACTCAGCCTGCTCAGAAGGAACAGCAGAGGTAGGAGACAGAGATAGAGTATATCCACGTGTCTGATCTACACCTCACTCAGACTGCTCAGAAGGAACAGCAGAGGTAGAAGACAGCGATAGAGCATATCCACGTGTCTCACTCAGCCTGCTCAGAAGGAACAGCAGAGGTAGAAGACAGAGATAGAGTATATCCACGTGTCTCACTCAGCCTGCTCAGAGGGAACAGCAGAGGTAGAAGACAGAGATAGAGTATATCCACGTGTCTCACTCAGCCTGCTCAGAAGGAACAGCAGAGGTAGAAGACAGAGATAGAGTATATTCACGTGTCTCGCTCAGCCTGCTCAGAAGGAACAGCAGAGGTAGAAGACAGAGATAAAGTATATCCACGTGTCTGATCTACACCTCACTCAGCCTGCTCAGAAGGAACAGCAGAGGTAGAAGACAGAGATAGAGTATATCCACGTGTCTCAATCAGCCTGCTCAGAATGAACAACAGATGTAGAAGACAGAGATAGAGTATATCCACGTGTCTAATCTACACCCCACTCAGCCTGCTCAGAAGGAACAGCAGAGGTAGAAGACAGAGATAAAGTATATCCACGTGTCTGATCTACACCTCACTCAGCCTGCTCAGAAGGAACAGCAGAGGTAGAAGACATAGATAGAGTATATCCACGTGTCTGATCTACACCTCACTCAGCCTGCTCAGAAGGAACAGCAGAGGTAGAAGACAGAGATAGAGTATATCCACGTGTCTCACTCAGCCTGCTCAGAAGGAACAGCAGAGGTAGAAGGCAGAGATAGAGTATATCCACGTGTCTAACTCAGCCTGCTCAGAAGGAACAACAGAGGTAGAAGACAGAGATAGAGTATATCCACGTGTCTGATCTACACCTCACTCAGACTGCTCAGCAGGAACAGCAGAGGTAGAAGACAGAGATAGAGTATATCCACGTGTCTCACTCAGCCTGCTCAGAAGGAACAGCAGAGGTAGAAGACAGAGATAGAGTATATTCACGTGTCTCACTCAGCCTGCTCAGAAGGAACAGCAGAGGTAGAAGACAGAGATAGAGTATATCCACGTGTCTCACTCAGCCTGCTCAGAAGGAACAGCAGAGGTAGGAGACAGAGATAGAGTATATCCACGTGTCTGATCTACACCTCACTCAGACTGCTCAGAAGGAACAGCATAGGTAGAAGACAGCGATAGAGCATATCCACGTGTCTCACTCAGCCTGCTCAGAAGGAACAGCAGAGGTAGAAGACAGAGATAGAGTATATCCACGTGTCTCACTCAGCCTGCTCAGAGGGAACAGCAGAGGTAGAAGACAGAGATAGAGTATATTCACGTGTCTCGCTCAGCCTGCTCAGAAGGAACAGCAGAGGTAGAAGACAGAGATAGAGTATATCGACGTGTCTCACTCAGCCTGCTCAGAAGGAACAGCAGAGGTAGGAGACAGAGATAAAGTATATCCACGTGTCTGATCTACACCTCACTCAGACTGCTCAGAAGGAACAGCAGAGGTAGAAGACAGAGATAGAGCATATCCAAGTGTCTCACTCAGCCTGCTCAGAAGGAACAGCAGAGGTAGAAGACAGAGATAGTGTATATCCACGTGTCTCACTCAGACTGCTCAGAAGGAACAGCAGAGGTAGAAGACAGAGCTAGAGTATATCCACGTGTCTCACGCAGCCTGCTCAGAAGGAACAGCAGAGGTAGGAGACAGAGATAGAGTATATCCACGTGTCTGATCTACACCTCACTCAGACTGCTCAGAAGGAACAGCAGAGGTAGAAGACAGCGATAGAGCATATCCACGTGTCTCACTCAGCCTGCTCAGAAGGAACAGCAGAGGTAGAAGACAGAGATAGAGTATATCCACTTGTCTCACTCAGCCTGCTCAGAGGGAACAGCAGAGGTAGAAGACAGAGATAGAGTATATCCACGTGTCTCACTCAGCCTGCTCAGAAGGAACAGCAGAGATAGAAGACAGAGATAGAGTATATCCACGTGTCTAACTCAGCCTGCTCAGAAGGAACAACAGAGGTAGAAGACAGAGATAGAGTATATCCACGTGTCTGATCTACACCTCACTCAGACTGCTCAGAAGGAACAGCAGAGGTAGAAGACAGAGATAGAGTATATCCACGTGTCTCACTCAGCCTGCTCAGAAGGAACAGCAGAGGTAGAAGACAGAGATAGAGTATATTCACGTGTCTCACTCAGCCTGCTCAGAAGGAACAGCAGAGGTAGAAGACAGAGATAGAGTATATCCACGTGTCTCACTCAGCCTGCTCAGAAGGAACAGCAGAGGTAGGAGACAGAGATAGAGTATATCCACGTGTCTGATCTACACCTCACTCAGACTGCTCAGAAGGAACAGCATAGGTAGAAGACAGCGATAGAGCATATCCACGTGTCTCACTCAGCCTGCTCAGAAGGAACAGCAGAGGTAGAAGACAGAGATAGAGTATATCCACGTGTCTCACTCAGCCTGCTCAGAGGGAACAGCAGAGGTAGAAGACAGAGATAGAGTATATTCACGTGTCTCGCTCAGCCTGCTCAGAAGGAACAGCAGAGGTAGAAGACAGAGATAGAGTATATCGACGTGTCTCACTCAGCCTGCTCAGAAGGAACAGCAGAGGTAGGAGACAGAGATAGAGTATATCCACGTGTCTGATCTACACCTCACTCAGACTGCTCAGAAGGAACAGCAGAGGTAGAAGACAGAGATAGAGCATATCCAAGTGTCTCACTCAGCCTGCTCAGAAGGAACAGCAGAGGTAGAAGACAGAGATAGAGTATATCCACGTGTCTCACTCAGACTGCTCAGAAGGAACAGCAGAGGTAGAAGACAGAGATAGAGTATATCCACGTGTCTGATCTACACCTCACTTAGCCTGCTCAGAAGGAACAGCAGAGGTAGAAGACAGAGATATAGTATATACACGTGTCTCACTCAGCCTGCTCAGAAGGAACAGCAGAGGTAGAAGACAGAGATAGAGTATATCCACGTGTCTCACTCAGCCTGCTCAGAAGGAACAGCAGAGGTAGAAGACAGAGATAGAGTATATCCACGTGTCTCACTCAGCCTGCTCAGAAGGAACAGCAGAGGTAGAAGACAGAGATAGAGTATATCCACGTGTCTCACTCAGCCTGCTCAGAAGGAACAGCAGAGGTAGGAGACAGAGATAGAGTATATCCACGTGTCTGATCTACACCTCACTCAGACTGCTCAGAAGGAACAGCAGAGGTAGAAGACAGCGATAGAGCATATCCACGTGTCTCACTCAGCCTGCTCAGAAGGAACAGCAGAGGTAGAAGACAGAGATAGAGTATATCCACGTGTCTCACTCAGCCTGCTCAGAGGGAACAGCAGAGGTAGAAGACAGAGATAGAGTATATCCACGTGTCTCACTCAGCCTGCTCAGAAGGAACAGCAGATGTAGAAGACAGAGATAGAGTATATCCACGTGTCTCACTCAGCCTGCTCAGAAGGAACAGCAGAGGTAGAAGACAGAGCTAGAGTATATCCACGTGTCTCACGCAGCCTGCTCAGAAGGAACAGCAGAGGTAGGAGACAGAGATAGAGTATATCCACGTGTCTGATCTACACCTCACTCAGACTGCTCAGAAGGAACAGCAGAGGTAGAAGACAGCGATAGAGCATATCCACGTGTCTCACTCAGCCTGCTCAGAAGGAACAGCAGAGGTAGAAGACAGAGATAGAGTATATCCACTTGTCTCACTCAGCCTGCTCAGAGGGAACAGCAGAGGTAGAAGACAGAGATAGAGTATATCCACGTGTCTCGCTCAGCCTGCTCAGAAGGAACAGCAGAGGTAGAATACAGAGATAAAGTATATTCACGTGTCTGATCTACACCTCACTCAGCCTGCTCAGAAGGAACAGCAGAGTTAGAAGACAGAGATAGAGTATATCGACGTGTCTCACTCAGCCTGCTCTGAAGGAACAGCAGAGGTAGGAGACAGAGATAGAGTATATCCAAGTGTCTGATCTACACCTCACTCAGACTGCTCAGAAGGAACAGCAGAGGTAGAAGACAGAGATAGAGCATATCCACGTGTCTCACTCAGACTGCTCAGAAGGAACAGCAGAGGTAGAAGACAGAGATAGAGTATATCCACGTGTCTCACTCAGACTGCTCAGAAGGAACAGCAGAGGTAGAAGACAGAGATAGAGTATATCCACGTGTCTAGTCTACACCTCACTCAGCCTGCTCAGAAGGAACAGCAGAGATAGAAGACAGAGATAGAGTATATCCACGTGTCTAACTCAGCCTGCTCAGAAGGAACAACAGAGGTAGAAGACAGAGATAGAGTATATCCACGTGTCTGATCTACACCTCACTCAGACTGCTCAGAAGGAACAGCAGAGGTAGAAGACAGAGATAGAGTATATCCACGTGTCTAACTCAGCCTGCTCAGAAGGAACAACAGAGGTAGAAGACAGAGATAGAGTATATCCACGTGTCTGATCTACACCTCACTCAGCCTGCTCAGAAGGAACAGCAGAGGTAGAAGACAGAGATAGAGTATATCCACGTGTCTCACTCAGCCTGCTCAGAAGGAACAGCAGAGGTAGGAGACAGAGATAGAGTATATCCACGTGTCTGATCTACACCTCACTCAGACTGCTCAGAAGGAACAGCATAGGTAGAAGACAGCGATAGAGCATATCCACGTGTCTCACTCAGCCTGCTCAGAAGGAACAGCAGAGGTAGAAGACAGAGATAGAGTATATCCACGTGTCTCACTCAGCCTGCTCAGAGGGAACAGCAGAGGTAGAAGACAGAGATAGAGTATATTCACGTGTCTCGCTCAGCCTGCTCAGAAGGAACAGCAGAGGTAGAAGACAGAGATAGAGTATATCGACGTGTCTCACTCAGCCTGCTCAGAAGGAACAGCAGAGGTAGGAGACAGAGAGAGAGTATATCCACGTGTCTGATCTACACCTCACTCAGACTGCTCAGAAGGAACAGCAGAGGTAGAAGACAGAGATAGAGCATATCCAAGTGTCTCACTCAGCCTGCTCAGAAGGAACAGCAGAGGTAGAAGACAGAGATAGAGTATATCCACGTGTCTCACTCAGACTGCTCAGAAGGAACAGCAGAGGTAGAAGACAGAGATAGAGTATATCCACGTGTCTGATCTACACCTCACTTAGCCTGCTCAGAAGGAACAGCAGAGGTAGAAGACAGAGATATAGTATATACACGTGTCTCACTCAGCCTGCTCAGAAGGAACAGCAGATGTAGAAGACAGAGATAGAGTATATCCACGTGTCTAATCTACACCTCACTCAGCCTGCTCAGAAGGAACAGCAGAGGTAGAAGACAGAGATAGAGTATATTCACGTGTCTCGCTCAGCCTATTCAGAAGTAACAGCAGAGGTAGAAGACAGAGATAAAGTATATCCACGTGTCTGATCTACACCTCACTCAGCCTGCTCACTAGGAACAGCAGAGGTAGTAGACAGAGATAGAGTATATCCACGTGTCTCAATCAGCCTGCTCAGAAGGAACAACAGATGTAGAAGACAGAGCTAGAGTATATCCACGTGTATAATCTACACCCCACTCAGCCTGCTCAGAAGGAACAGCAGAGGTAGAAGACAGAGATACAGTATATCCACGTGTCTGATCTACACCTCACTCAGCCTGCTCAGAAGGAACAGCAGAGGTAGAAGACAGAGATAGAGTATATCCACGTGTCTGATCTACACCTCACTCAGCCTGCTCAGAAGGAACAGCAGAGGTAGAAGACAGAGATAGAGTATATCCACGTGTCTCACTCAGCCTGCTCAGAAGGAACAGCAGAGGTAGAAGGCAGAGATAGAGTATATCCACGTGTCTCACTCAGCCTGCTCAGAAGGAACAACAGAGGTAGAAGACAGAGATAGAGTATATTCACGTGTCTGATATATACTTCACTCAACCTGCTCAGAAGGAACAGCAGAGGTAGAAGACAGAGATAGAGTATATCCACGTGTCTCGCTCAGCCTGCTCAGAAGGAACAGCAGAGGTAGGAGACAGAGATAGAGTATATCCACTTGTCTGATCTACACCTCACTCAGACTGCTCAGAAGGAACAGCAGAGGTTGAAGACAGAGATAGAGCATATCCAAGTGTCTCACTCAGCCTGCTCAGAAGGAACAGCAGAGGTAGAAGACAGAGATAGAGTATATCCACGTGTCTCACTCAGACTGCTCAGAAGGAACAGCAGAGGTAGAAGACAGAGATAGAGTATATCCACGTGTCTAGTCTACACCTCACTCAGCCTGCTCAGAAGGAACAGCAGAGATAGAAGACAGAGATAGAGTATATCCACGTGTCTAACTCAGCCTGCTCAGAAGGAACAACAAAGGTAGAAGACAGAGATAGAGTATATCCACGTGTCTGATCTACACCTCACTCAGACTGCTCAGAAGGAACAGCAGAGGTAGAAGACAGAGATAGAGTATATCCACGTGTCTCACTCAGCCTGCTCAGAAGGAACAGCAGAGGTAGAAGACAGAGATAGAGTATATTCACGTGTCTCACTCAGCCTGCTCAGAAGGAACAGCAGAGGTAGAAGACAGAGATAGAGTATATCCACGTGTCTCACTCAGCCTGCTCAGAAGGAACAGCAGAGGTAGGAGACAGAGATAGAGTATATCCACGTGTCTGATCTACACCTCACTCAGACTGCTCAGAAGGAACAGCATAGGTAGAAGACAGCGATAGAGCATATCCACGTGTCTCACTCAGCCTGCTCAGAAGGAACAGCAGAGGTAGAAGACAGAGATAGAGTATATCCACGTGTCTCACTCAGCCTGCTCAGAGGGAACAGCAGAGGTAGAAGACAGAGATAGAGTATATTCACGTGTCTCGCTCAGCCTGCTCAGAAGGAACAGCAGAGGTAGAAGACAGAGATAGAGTATATCGACGTGTCTCACTCAGCCTGCTCAGAAGGAACAGCAGAGGTAGGAGACAGAGATAGAGTATATCCACGTGTCTGATCTACACCTCACTCAGACTGCTCAGAAGGAACAGCAGAGGTAGAAGACAGAGATAGAGCATATCCAAGTGTCTCACTCAGCCTGCTCAGAAGGAACAGCAGAGGTAGAAGACAGAGATAGAGTATATCCACGTGTCTCACTCAGACTGCTCAGAAGGAACAGCAGAGGTAGAAGACAGAGATAGAGTATATCCACGTGTCTGATCTACACCTCACTTAGCCTGCTCAGAAGGAACAGCAGAGGTAGAAGACAGAGATATAGTATATACACGTGTCTCACTCAGCCTGCTCAGAAGGAACAGCAGATGTAGAAGACAGAGATAGAGTATATCCACGTGTCTAATCTACACCTCACTCAGCCTGCTCAGAAGGAACAGCAGAGGTAGAAGACAGAGATAGAGTATATTCACGTGTCTCGCTCAGCCTATTCAGAAGTAACAGCAGAGGTAGAAGACAGAGATAAAGTATATCCACGTGTCTGATCTACACCTCACTCAGCCTGCTCACTAGGAACAGCAGAGGTAGAAGACAGAGATAGAGTATATCCACGTGTCTCAATCAGCCTGCTCAGAAGGAACAACAGATGTAGAAGACAGAGCTAGAGTATATCTACGTGTATAATCTACACCCCACTCAGCCTGCTCAGAAGGAACAGCAGAGGTAGAAGACAGAGATACAGTATATCCACGTGTCTGATCTACACCTCACTCAGCCTGCTCAGAAGGAACAGCAGAGGTAGAAGACAGAGATAGAGTATATCCACGTGTCTGATCTACACCTCACTCAGCCTGCTCAGAAGGAACAGCAGAGGTAGAAGACAGAGATAGAGTATATCCACGTGTCTCACTCAGCCTGCTCAGAAGGAACAGCAGAGGTAGAAGGCAGAGATAGAGTATATCCACGTGTCTCACTCAGCCTGCTCAGAAGGAACAACAGAGGTAGAAGACAGAGATAGAGTATATCCACGTGTCTGATATATACTTCACTCAACCTGCTCAGAAGGAACAGCAGAGGTAGAAGACAGAGATAGAGTATATCCACGTGTCTCGCTCAGCCTGCTCAGAAGGAACAGCAGAGGTAGGAGACAGAGATAGAGTATATCCACTTGTCTGATCTACACCTCACTCAGACTGCTCAGAAGGAACAGCAGAGGTTGAAGACAGAGATAGAGCATATCAAAGTGTCTCACTCAGCCTGCTCAGAAGGAACAGCAGAGGTAGAAGACAGAGATAGAGTATATCCACGTGTCTCACTCAGACTGCTCAGAAGGAACAGCAGAGGTAGAAGACAGAGATAGAGTATATCCACGTGTCTAGTCTACACCTCACTCAGCCTGCTCAGAAGGAACAGCAGAGATAGAAGACAGAGATAGAGTATATCCACGTGTCTAACTCAGCCTGCTCAGAAGGAACAACAGAGGTAGAAGACAGAGATAGAGTATATCCACGTGTCTGATCTACACCTCACTCAGACTGCTCAGAAGGAACAGCAGAGGTAGAAGACAGAGATAGAGTATATCCACGTGTCTCACTCAGCCTGCTCAGAAGGAACAGCAGAGGTAGAAGACAGAGATAGAGTATATTCACGTGTCTCACTCAGCCTGCTCAGAAGGAACAGCAGAGGTAGAAGACAGAGATAGAGTATATCCACGTGTCTCACTCAGCCTGCTCAGAAGGAACAGCAGAGGTAGGAGACAGAGATAGAGTATATCCACGTGTCTGATCTACACCTCACTCAGACTGCTCAGAAGGAACAGCATAGGTAGAAGACAGCGATAGAGCATATCCACGTGTCTCACTCAGCCTGTTCAGAAGGAACAGCAGAGGTAGAAGACAGAGATAGAGTATATCCACGTGTCTCACTCAGCCTGCTCAGAGGGAACAGCAGAGGTAGAAGACAGAGATAGAGTATATTCACGTGTCTCGCTCAGCCTGCTCAGAATGAACAGCAGAGGTAGAAGACAGAGATAGAGTATATCGACGTGTCTCACTCAGCCTGCTCAGAAGGAACAGCAGAGGTAGGAGACAGAGATAGAGTATATCCACGTGTCTGATCTACACCTCACTCAGACTGCTCAGAAGGAACAGCAGAGGTAGAAGACAAAGATAGAGCATATCCAAGTGTCTCACTCAGCCTGCTCAGAAGGAACAGCAGAGGTAGAAGACAGAGATAGAGTATATCCACGTGTCTCACTCAGACTGCTCAGAAGGAACAGCAGAGGTAGAAGACAGAGATAGAGTATATCCACGTGTCTGATCTACACCTCACTTAGCCTGCTCAGAAGGAACAGCAGAGGTAGAAGACAGAGATATAGTATATACACGTGTCTCACTCAGCCTGCTCAGAAGGAACAGCAGATGTAGAAGACAGAGATAGAGTATATCCACGTGTCTAATCTACACCTCACTCAGCCTGCTCAGAAGGAACAGCAGAGGTAGAAGACAGAGATAGAGTATATTCACGTGTCTCGCTCAGCCTATTCAGAAGTAACAGCAGAGGTAGAAGACAGAGATAAAGTATATCCACGTGTCTGATCTACACCTCACTCAGCCTGCTCACTAGGAACAGCAGAGGTAGAAGACAGAGATAGAGTATATCCACGTGTCTCAATCAGCCTGCTCAGAAGGAACAACAGATGTAGAAGACAGAGCTAGAGTATATCCACGTGTATAATCTACACCCCACTCAGCCTGCTCAGAAGGAACAGCAGAGGTAGAAGACAGAGATACAGTATATCCACGTGTTTGATCTACACCTCACTCAGCCTGCTCAGAAGGAACAGCAGAGGTAGAAGACAGAGATAGAGTATATCCACGTGTCTGATCTACACCTCACTCAGCCTGCTCAGAAGGAACAGCAGAGGTAGAAGACAGAGATAGAGTATATCCACGTGTCTCACTCAGCCTGCTCAGAAGGAACAGCAGAGGTAGAAGGCAGAGATAGAGTATATCCACGTGTCTCACTCAGCCTGCTCAGAAGGAACAACAGAGGTAGAAGACAGAGATAGAGTATATCCACGTGTCTGATATATACTTCACTCAACCTGCTCAGAAGGAACAGCAGAGGTAGAAGACAGAGATAGAGTATATCCACGTGTCTCGCTCAGCCTGCTCAGAAGGAACAGCAGAGGTAGGAGACAGAGATAGAGTATATCCACTTGTCTGATCTACACCTCACTCAGACTGCTCAGAAGGAACAGCAGAGGTTGAAGACAGAGATAGAGCATATCCAAGTGTCTCACTCAGCCTGCTCAGAAGGAACAGCAGAGGTAGAAGACAGAGATAGAGTATATCCACGTGTCTCACTCAGCCTGCTCAGAAGGAACAGCAGAGGTAGAAGACAGAGATAGAGTATATCCACGTGTCTCACTCAGCCTGCTCAGAAGAAACAGCAGAGGTAGAAGACAGAGATAGAGTATATCCACGTGTCTCACTCAGCCTGCTCAGAAGGAACAGCAGAGGTAGGAGACAGAGATAGAGTATATCCACGTGTCTGATCTACACCTCACTCAGACTGCTCAGAAGGAACAGCAGAGGTAGAAGACAGCAATAGAGCATATCCACGTGTCTCACTCAGCCTGCTCAGAAGGAACAGCAGAGGTAGAAGACAGAGATAGAGTATATCCACGTGTCTCACTCAGCCTGCTCAGAGGGAACAGCAGAGGTAGAAGACAGAGATAGAGTATATCCACGTGTCTCACTCAGCCTGCTCAGAAGGAACAGCAGAGGTAGAAGACAGAGATAGAGTATATCCACGTGTCTCACTCAGCCTGCTCAGAAGGAACAGCAGAGGTAGAAGACAGAGATAGAGTATATCCACGTGTCTCACTAAGCCTGCTCAGAAGGAACAGCAGAGGTAGAAGACAGAGATAGAGTATATCCACGTGTCTCACTCAGCCTGCTCAGAAGGAACAGCAGAGGTAGGAGACAGAGATAGAGTATATCCACGTGTCTGATCTACACCTCACTCAGACTGCTCAGAAGGAACAGCAGAGGTAGAAGACAGCGATAGAGCATATCCACGTGTATCACTCAGCCTGCCCAGAAGGAACAGCAGAGGTAGAAGACAGAGATAGAGTATATCCACGTGTCTCACTCAGCCTGCTCAGAGGGAACAGCAGAGGTAGAAGACAGAGATAGAGTATATCCACGTGTCTCGCTCAGCCTGCTCAGAAGGAACAGCAGAGGTAGAAGACAGAGATAAAGTATATTCACGTGTCTGATCTACACCTCACTCAGCCTGCTCAGAAGGAACAGCAGAGTTAGAAGACAGAGATAGAGTATATCGACGTGTCTCACTCAGCCTGCTCTGAAGGAACAGCAGAGGTAGGAGACAGAGATAGAGTATATCCAAGTGTCTGATCTACACCTCACTCAGACTGCTCAGAAGGAACAGCAGAGGTAGAAGACAGAGATAGAGCATATCCAAGTGTCTCACTCAGCCTGCTCAGAAGGAACAGCAGAGGTAGAAGACAGAGATAGAGTATATCCACGTGTCTCACTCAGACTGCTCAGAAGGAACAGCAGAGGTAGAAGACAGAGATAGAGTATATCCACGTGTCTAGTCTACACCTCACTCAGCCTGCTCAGAAGGAACAGCAGAGGTAGAAGACAGAGATAGAGTATATTCACGTGTCTTGCTCAGCCTGCTCAGAAGGAACAGCAGAGGTAGAAGACAGAGATGAAGTATATCCACGTGTCTGATCTACACCTCACTCAGCCTGCTCAGAAGGAACAGCAGAGGTAGAAGACAGAGATAGAGTATATCCACGTGTCTCAATCAGCCTGCTCAGAATGAACAACAGATGTAGAAGACAGAGATAGAGTATATCCACGTGTCTAATCTACACCCCACTCAGCCTGCTCAGAAGGAACAGCAGAGGTAGAAGACAGAGATAAAGTATATCCACGTGTCTGATCTACCCCTCACTCAGCCTGCTCAGAAGGAACAGCAGAGGTAGAAGACAGAGATAGAGTATATCCACGTGTCTGGTCTACACCTCACTCAGCCTGCTCAGAAGGAACAGCAGAGGTAGAAGACAGAGATAGAGTATATCCACGTGTCTCACTCAGCCTGCTCAGAAGGAACATCAGAGGTAGAAGGCAGAGATAGAGTATATCCACGTGTCTAACTCAGCCTGCTCAGAAGGAACAACAGAGGTAGAAGACAGAGATAGAGTATATCCACGTGTCTGATCTACACCTCACTCAGACTGCTCAGAAGGAACAGCAGAGGTAGAAGACAGAGATAGAGTATATCCACGTGTCTCACTCAGCCTGCTCAGAAGGAACAGCAGAGGTAGAAGACAGAGATAGAGTATATTCACGTGTCTCACTCAGCCTGCTCAGAAGGAACAGCAGAGGTAGAAGACAGAGATAGAGTATATCCACGTGTCTCACTCAGCCTGCTCAGAAGGAACAGCAGAGGTAGGAGACAGAGATAGAGTATATCCACGTGTCTGATCTACACCTCACTCAGACTGCTCAGAAGGAACAGCATAGGTAGAAGACAGCGATAGAGCATATCCACGTGTCTCACTCAGCCTGCTCAGAAGGAACAGCAGAGGTAGAAGACAGAGATAGAGTATATCCACGTGTCTCACTCAGCCTGCTCAGAGGGAACAGCAGAGGTAGAAAACAGAGATAGAGTATATTCACGTGTCTCGCTCAGCCTGCTCAGAAGGAGCAGCAGAGGTAGAAGACAGAGATAGAGTATATCGACGTGTCTCACTCAGCCTGCTCAGAAGGAACAGCAGAGGTAGGAGACAGAGATAGAGTATATCCACGTGTCTGATCTACACCTCACTCAGACTGCTCAGAAGGAACAGCAGAGTTAGAAGACAGAGATAGAGTATATCGACGTGTCTCACTCAGCCTGCTCTGAAGGAACAGCAGAGGTAGGAGACAGAGATAGAGTATATCCAAGTGTCTGATCTACACCTCACTCAGACTGCTCAGAAGGAACAGCAGAGGTAGAAGACAGAGATAGAGCATATCCAAGTGTCTCACTCAGCCTGCTCAGAAGGAACAGCAGAGGTAGAAGACAGAGATAGAGTATATCCACGTGTCTCACTCAGACTGCTCAGAAGGAACAGCAGAGGTAGAAGACAGAGATAGAGTATATCCACGTGTCTAGTCTACACCTCACTCAGCCTGCTCAGAAGGAACAGCAGAGGTAGAAGACAGAGATAGAGTATATTCACGTGTCTTGCTCAGCCTGCTCAGAAGGAACAGCAGAGGTAGAAGACAGAGATGAAGTATATCCACGTGTCTGATCTACACCTCACTCAGCCTGCTCAGAAGGAACAGCAGAGGTAGAAGACAGAGATAGAGTATATCCACGTGTCTCAATCAGCCTGCTCAGAATGAACAACAGATGTAGAAGACAGAGATAGAGTATATCCACGTGTCTAATCTACACCCCACTCAGCCTGCTCAGAAGGAACAGCAGAGGTAGAAGACAGAGATAAAGTATATCCACGTGTCTGATCTACCCCTCACTCAGCCTGCTCAGAAGGAACAGCAGAGGTAGAAGACAGAGATAGAGTATATCCACGTGTCTGGTCTACACCTCACTCAGCCTGCTCAGAAGGAACAGCAGAGGTAGAAGACAGAGATAGAGTATATCCACGTGTCTCACTCAGCCTGCTCAGAAGGAACATCAGAGGTAGAAGGCAGAGATAGAGTATATCCACGTGTCTAACTCAGCCTGCTCAGAAGGAACAACAGAGGTAGAAGACAGAGATAGAGTATATCCACGTGTCTGATCTACACCTCACTCAGACTGCTCAGAAGGAACAGCAGAGGTAGAAGACAGAGATAGAGTATATCCACGTGTCTCACTCAGCCTGCTCAGAAGGAACAGCAGAGGTAGAAGACAGAGATAGAGTATATTCACGTGTCTCACTCAGCCTGCTCAGAAGGAACAGCAGAGGTAGAAGACAGAGATAGAGTATATCCACGTGTCTCACTCAGCCTGCTCAGAAGGAACAGCAGAGGTAGGAGACAGAGATAGAGTATATCCACGTGTCTGATCTACACCTCACTCAGACTGCTCAGAAGGAACAGCATAGGTAGAAGACAGCGATAGAGCATATCCACGTGTCTCACTCAGCCTGCTCAGAAGGAACAGCAGAGGTAGAAGACAGAGATAGAGTATATCCACGTGTCTCACTCAGCCTGCTCAGAGGGAACAGCAGAGGTAGAAAACAGAGATAGAGTATATTCACGTGTCTCGCTCAGCCTGCTCAGAAGGAGCAGCAGAGGTAGAAGACAGAGATAGAGTATATCGACGTGTCTCACTCAGCCTGCTCAGAAGGAACAGCAGAGGTAGGAGACAGAGATAGAGTATATCCACGTGTCTGATCTACACCTCACTCAGACTGCTCAGAAGGAACAGCAGAGGTAGAAGACAGAGATAGAGCATATCCAAGTGTCTCACTCAGCCTGCTCAGAAGGAACAGCAGAGGTAGACGACAGAGATAGAGTATATCCACGTGTCTCACTCAGACTGCTCAGAAGGAACAGCAGAGGTAGAAGACAGAGATAGAGTATATCCACGTGTCTGATCTACACCTCACTTAGCCTGCTCAGAAGGAACAGCAGAGGTAGAAGACAGAGATAGAGTATATTCACGTGTCTCGCTCAGCCTGCTCAGAAGTAACAGCAGAGGTAGAAGACAGAGATAAAGTATATCCACGTGTCTGATCTACACCTAACTCAGCCTGCTCACTAGGAACAGCAGAGGTAGAAGACAGAGATAGAGTATATCCACGTGTCTCAATCAGCCTGCTCAGAAGGAACAACAGATGTAGAAGACAGAGCTAGAGTATATCCACGTGTATAATCTACACCCCACTCAGCCTGCTCAGAAGGAACAGCAGAGGTAGAAGACAGAGATACAGTATATCCACGTGTCTGATCTACACCTCACTCAGCCTGCTCAGAAGGAACAGCAGAGGTAGAAGACAGAGATAGAGTATATCCACGTGTCTGATCTACACCTCACTCAGCCTGCTCAGAAGGAACAGCAGAGGTAGAAGACAGAGATAGAGTATATCCACGTGTCTGATCTACACCTCACTCAGCCTGCTCAGAAGGAACAGCAGAGGTAGAAAACAGAGATAGAGTATATCCACGTGTCTCACTCAGCCTGCTCAGAAGGAACAGCAGAGGTAGAAGGCAGAGATAGAGTATATTCACGTGTCTCACTCAGCCTGCTCAGAAGGAACAACAGAGGTAGAAGACAGAGATAGAGTATATCCACGTGTCTGATATATACCTCACTCAACCTGCTCAGAAGGAACAGCAGAGGTAGAAGACAGAGATAGAGTATATCCACGTGTCTCGCTCAGCCTGCTCAGAAGGAACAGCAGAGGTAGGAGACAGAGATAGAGTATATCCACGTGTCTGATCTACACCTCACTCAGACTGCTCAGAAGGAACAGCAGAGGTTGAAGACAGAGATAGAGCATATCCAAGTGTCTCACTCAGCCTGCTCAGAAGGAACAGCAGAGGTAGAAGACAGAGATAGAGTATATCCACGTGTCTCACTCAGCCTGCTCAGAAGGAACAGCAGAGGTAGAAGACAGAGATAGAGTATATCCACGTGTCTCACTCAGCCTGCTCAGAAGGAACAGCAGAGGTAGAAGACAGAGATAGAGTATATCCACGTGTCTCACTCAGCCTGCTCAGAAGGAACAGCAGAGGTAGGAGACAGAGATAGAGTATATCCACGTGTCTGATCTACACCTCACTCAGACTGCTCAGAAGGAACAACAGAGGTAGAAGACAGCGATAGAGCATATCCACGTGTCTCACTCAGCCTGCTCAGAAGGAACAGCAGAGGTAGAAGACAGAGATAGAGTATATCGACGTGTCTCACTCAGCCTGCTCTGAAGGAACAGCAGAGGTAGGAGACAGAGATAGAGTATATCCAAGTGTCTGATCTACACCTCACTCAGACTGCTCAGAAGGAACAGCAGAGGTAGAAGACAGAGATAGAGCATATCCAAGTGTCTCACTCAGCCTGCTCAGAAGGAACAGCAGAGGTAGAAGACAGAGATAGAGTATATCCACGTGTCTCACTCAGACTGCTCAGAAGGAACAGCAGAGGTAGAAGACAGAGATAGAGTATATCCACGTGTCTAGTCTACACCTCACTCAGCCTGCTCAGAAGGAACAGCAGAGGTAGAAGACAGAGATAGAGTATATTCACGTGTCTCGCTCAGCCTGCTCAGAAGGAACAGCAGAGGTAGAAGACAGAGATGAAGTATATCCACGTGTCTGATCTACACCTCACTCAGCCTGCTCAGAAGGAACAGCAGAGGTAGAAGACAGAGATAAAGTATATCCACGTGTCTCAATCAGCCTGCTCAGAATGAACAACAGATGTAGAAGACAGAGATAGAGTATATCCACGTGTCTAATCTACACCCCACTCAGCCTGCTCAGAAGGAACAGCAGAGGTAGAAGACAGAGATAAAGTATATCCACGTGTCTGATCTACACCTCACTCAGCCTGCTCAGAAGGAACAGCAGAGGTAGAAGACAGAGATAGAGTATATCCACGTGTCTGGTCTACACCTCACTCAGCCTGCTCAGAAGGAACAGCAGAGGTAGAAGACAGAGATAGAGTATATCCACGTGTCTCACTCAGCCTGCTCAGAAGGAACATCAGAGGTAGAAGGCAGAGATAGAGTATATCCACGTGTCTAACTCAGCCTGCTCAGAAGGAACAACAGAGGTAGAAGACAGAGATAGAGTATATCCACGTGTCTGATCTACACCTCACTCAGACTGCTCAGAAGGAACAGCAGAGGTAGAAGACAGAGATAGAGTATATCCACGTGTCTCACTCAGCCTGCTCAGAAGGAACAGCAGAGGTAGAAGACAGAGATAGAGTATATTCACGTGTCTCACTCAGCCTGCTCAGAAGGAACAGCAGAGGTAGAAGACAGAGATAGAGTATATCCACGTGTCTCACTCAGCCTGCTCAGAAGGAACAGCAGAGGTAGGAGACAGAGATAGAGTATATCCACGTGTCTGATCTACACCTCACTCAGACTGCTCAGAAGGAACAGCATAGGTAGAAGACAGCGATAGAGCATATCCACGTGTCTCACTCAGCCTGCTCAGAAGGAACAGCAGAGGTAGAAGACAGAGATAGAGTATATCCACGTGTCTCACTCAGCCTGCTCAGAGGGAACAGCAGAGGTAGAAGACAGAGATAGAGTATATTCACGTGTCTCGCTCAGCCTGCTCAGAAGGAGCAGCAGAGGTAGAAGACAGAGATAGAGTATATCGACGTGTCTCACTCAGCCTGCTCAGAAGGAACAGCAGAGGTAGGAGACAGAGATAGAGTATATCCACGTGTCTGATCTACACCTCACTCAGACTGCTCAGAAGGAACAGCAGAGGTAGAAGACAGAGATAGAGCATATCCAAGTGTCTCACTCAGCCTGCTCAGAAGGAACAGCAGAGGTAGACGACAGAGATAGAGTATATCCACGTGTCTCACTCAGACTGCTCAGAAGGAACAGCAGAGGTAGAAGACAGAGATAGAGTATATCCACGTGTCTGATCTACACCTCACTTAGCCTGCTCAGAAGGAACAGCAGAGGTAGAAGACAGAGATAGAGTATATTCACGTGTCTCGCTCAGCCTGCTCAGAAGAAACAGCAGAGGTAGAAGACAGAGATAAAGTATATCCACGTGTCTGATCTACACCTAACTCAGCCTGCTCACTAGGAACAGCAGAGGTAGAAGACAGAGATAGAGTATATCCACGTGTCTCAATCAGCCTGCTCAGAAGGAACAACAGATGTAGAAGACAGAGCTAGAGTATATCCACGTGTATAATCTACACCCCACTCAGCCTGCTCAGAAGGAACAGCAGAGGTAGAAGACAGAGATACAGTATATCCACGTGTCTGATCTACACCTCACTCAGCCTGCTCAGAAGGAACAGCAGAGGTAGAAGACAGAGATAGAGTATATCCACGTGTCTGATCTACACCTCACTCAGCCTGCTCAGAAGGAACAGCAGAGGTAGAAAACAGAGATAGAGTATATCCACGTGTCTCACTCAGCCTGCTCAGAAGGAACAGCAGAGGTAGAAGGCAGAGATAGAGTATATCCACGTGTCTCACTCAGCCTGCTCAGAAGGAACAACAGAGGTAGAAGACAGAGATAGAGTATATCCACGTGTCTGATATATACCTCACTCAACCTGCTCAGAAGGAACAGCAGAGGTAGAAGACAGAGATAGAGTATATCCACGTGTCTCGCTCAGCCTGCTCAGAAGGAACAGCAGAGGTAGGAGACAGAGATAGAGTATATCCACGTGTCTGATCTACACCTCACTCAGACTGCTCAGAAGGAACAGCAGAGGTTGAAGACAGAGATAGAGCATATCCAAGTGTCTCACTCAGCCTGCTCAGAAGGAACAGCAGAGGTAGAAGACAGAGATAGAGTATATCCACGTGTCTCACTCAGCCTGCTCAGAAGGAACAGCAGAGGTAGAAGACAGAGATAGAGTATATCCACGTGTCTCACTCAGCCTGCTCAGAAGGAACAGCAGAGGTAGAAGACAGAGATAGAGTATATCCACGTGTCTCACTCAGCCTGCTCAGAAGGAACAGCAGAGGTAGGAGACAGAGATAGAGTATATCCACGTGTCTGATCTACACCTCACTCAGACTGCTCAGAAGGAACAGCAGAGGTAGAAGACAGCGATAGAGCATATCCACGTGTCTCACTCAGCCTGCTCAGAAGGAACAGCAGAGGTAGAAGACAAAGATAGAGTATATCCACGTGTCTCACTCAGCCTGCTCAGAGGGAACAGCAGAGGTAGAAGACAGAGATAGAGTATATCCACGTGTCTCACTCAGCATGCTCAGAAGGAACAGCAGAGGTAGAAGACAGAGATAGAGTATATCCACGTGTCTGATCTACACCTCACTTAGCCTGCTCAGAAGGAACAGCAGAGGTAGAAGACAGAGATAGAGTATATTCACGTGTCTCGCTCAGCCTGCTCAGAAGAAACAGCAGAGGTAGAAGACAGAGATAAAGTATATCCACGTGTCTGATCTACACCTAACTCAGCCTGCTCACTAGGAACAGCAGAGGTAGAAGACAGAGATAGAGTATATCCACGTGTCTCAATCAGCCTGCTCAGAAGGAACAACAGATGTAGAAGACAGAGCTAGAGTATATCCACGTGTATAATCTACACCCCACTCAGCCTGCTCAGAAGGAACAGCAGAGGTAGAAGACAGAGATACAGTATATCCACGTGTCTGATCTACACCTCACTCAGCCTGCTCAGAAGGAACAGCAGAGGTAGAAGACAGAGATAGAGTATATCCACGTGTCTGATCTACACCTCACTCAGCCTGCTCAGAAGGAACAGCAGAGGTAGAAAACAGAGATAGAGTATATCCACGTGTCTCACTCAGCCTGCTCAGAAGGAACAGCAGAGGTAGAAGGCAGAGATAGAGTATATCCACGTGTCTCACTCAGCCTGCTCAGAAGGAACAACAGAGGTAGAAGACAGAGATAGAGTATATCCACGTGTCTGATATATACCTCACTCAACCTGCTCAGAAGGAACAGCAGAGGTAGAAGACAGAGATAGAGTATATCCACGTGTCTCGCTCAGCCTGCTCAGAAGGAACAGCAGAGGTAGGAGACAGAGATAGAGTATATCCACGTGTCTGATCTACACCTCACTCAGACTGCTCAGAAGGAACAGCAGAGGTTGAAGACAGAGATAGAGCATATCCAAGTGTCTCACTCAGCCTGCTCAGAAGGAACAGCAGAGGTAGAAGACAGAGATAGAGTATATCCACGTGTCTCACTCAGCCTGCTCAGAAGGAACAGCAGAGGTAGAAGACAGAGATAGAGTATATCCACGTGTCTCACTCAGCCTGCTCAGAAGGAACAGCAGAGGTAGAAGACAGAGATAGAGTATATCCACGTGTCTCACTCAGCCTGCTCAGAAGGAACAGCAGAGGTAGGAGACAGAGATAGAGTATATCCACGTGTCTGATCTACACCTCACTCAGACTGCTCAGAAGGAACAGCAGAGGTAGAAGACAGCGATAGAGCATATCCACGTGTCTCACTCAGCCTGCTCAGAAGGAACAGCAGAGGTAGAAGACAGAGATAGAGTATATCCACGTGTCTCACTCAGCCTGCTCAGAGGGAACAGCAGAGGTAGAAGACAGAGATAGAGTATATCCACGTGTCTCACTCAGCATGCTCAGAAGGAACAGCAGAGGTAGAAGACAGAGATAGAGTATATCCACGTGTCTCACTCAGCCTGCTCAGAAGGAACAGCAGAGGTAGAAGACAGAGATAGAGTATATCCACGTGTCTCACTCAGCCTGCTCAGAAGGAACAGCAGAGGTAGGAGACAGAGATAGAGTATATCCACGTGTCTGATCTACACCTCACTCAGACTGCTCAGAAGGAACAGCAGAGGTAGAAGACAGCGATAGAGCATATCCACGTGTCTCACTCAGCCTGCTCAGAAGGAACAGCAGAGGTAGAAGACAGAGATAGAGTATATCCACGTGTCTCACTCAGCCTGCTCAGAGGGAACAGCAGAGGTAGAAGACAGAGATAGAGTATATCCACGTGTCTCGCTCAGCCTGCTCAGAAGGAACAGCAGAGGTAGAAGACAGAGATAAAGTATATTCACGTGTCTGATCTACACCTCACTCAGCCTGCTCAGAAGGAACAGCAGAGTTAGAAGACAGAGATAGAGTATATCGACGTGTCTCACTCAGCCTGCTCTGAAGGAACAGCAGAGGTAGGAGACAGAGATAGAGTATATCCAAGTGTCTGATCTACACCTCACTCAGACTGCTCAGAAGGAACAGCAGAGGTAGAAGACAGAGATAGAGCATATCCAAGTGTCTCACTCAGCCTGCTCAGAAGGAACAGCAGAGGTAGAAGACAGAGATAGAGTATATCCACGTGTCTCACTCAGACTGCTCAGAAGGAACAGCAGAGGTAGAAGACAGAGATAGAGTATATCCACGTGTCTGATCTACACCTCACTCAGCCTGATCAGAAGGAACAGCAGAGGTAGAAGACAGAGATATAGTATATACACGTGTCTCACTCAGCCTGCTCAGAAGGAACAGCAGAGGTAGAAGACAGAGATAGAGTATATCCACGTGTCTCACTCAGCCTGCTCAGAAGGAACAGCAGAGGTAGAAGACAGAGATAGAGTATATCCACGTGTCTCACTCAGCCTGCTCAGAGGGAACAGCAGAGGTAGAAGACAGAGATAGAGTATATCCACGTGTCTCGCTCAGCCTGCTCAGAAGGAACAGCAGAGGTAGGAGACAGAGATAGAGTATATCCACGTGTCTGATCTACACCTCACTCAGACTGCTCAGAAGGAACAGCAGAGGTTGAAGACAGAGATAGAGCATATCCAAGTGTCTCACTCAGCCTGCTCAGAAGGAACAGCAGAGGTAGAAGACAGAGATAGAGTATATCCACGTGTCTCACTCAGCCTGCTCAGAAGGAACAGCAGAGGTAGAAGACAGAGATAGAGTATATCCACGTGTCTCACTCAGCCTGCTCAGAAGGAACAGCAGAGGTAGGAGACAGAGATAGAGTATATCCACGTGTCTGATCTACACCTCACTCAGACTGCTCAGAAGGAACAGCAGAGGTAGAAGACAGCGATAGAGCATATCCACGTGTCTCACTCAGCCTGCTCAGAAGGAACAGCAGAGGTAGAAGACAGAGATAGAGTATATCCACGTATCTCACTCAGCCTGCTCAGAGGGAACAGCAGAGGTAGAAGACAGAGATAGAGTATATCCACGTGTCTCACTCAGCATGCTCAGAAGGAACAGCAGAGGTAGAAGACAGAGATAGAGTATATCCACGTGTCTCACTCAGCCTGCTCAGAAGGAACAGCAGAGGTAGAAGACAGAGATAGAGTATATCCACGTGTCTCACTCAGCCTGCTCAGAAGGAACAGCAGAGGTAGGAGAAAGAGATAGAGTATATCCACGTGTCTGATCTACACCTCACTCAGACTGCTCAGAAGGAACAGCAGAGGTAGAAGACAGCGATAGAGCATATCCACGTGTCTCACTCAGCCTGCTCAGAAGGAACAGCAGAGGTAGAAGACAGAGATAGAGTATATCCACGTGTCTCACTCAGCCTGCTCAGAGGGAACAGCAGAGGTAGAAGACAGAGATAGAGTATATCCACGTGTCTCGCTCAGCCTGCTCAGAAGGAACAGCAGAGGTAGAAGACAGAGATAAAGTATATTCACGTGTCTGATCTACACCTCACTCAGCCTGCTCAGAAGGAACAGCAGAGTTAGAAGACAGAGATAGAGTATATCGACGTGTCTCACTCAGCCTGCTCTGAAGGAACAGCAGAGGTAGGAGACAGAGATAGAGTATATCCAAGTGTCTGATCTACACCTCACTCAGACTGCTCAGAAGGAACAGCAGAGGTAGAAGACAGAGATAGAGCATATCCAAGTGTCTCACTCAGCCTGCTCAGAAGGAACAGCAGAGGTAGAAGACAGAGATAGAGTATATCCACGTGTCTCACTCAGACTGCTCAGAAGGAACAGCAGAGGTAGAAGACAGAGATAGAGTATATCCACGTGTCTGATCTACACCTCACTCAGCCTGATCAGAAGGAACAGCAGAGGTAGAAGACAGAGATATAGTATATACACGTGTCTCACTCAGCCTGCTCAGAAGGAACAGCAGATGTAGAAGACAGAGATAGAGTATATCCACGTGTCTAATCTACACCTCACTCAGCCTGCTCAGAAGGAACAGCAGAGGTAGAAGACAGAGATAGAGTATATTCACGTGACTCGCTCAGCCTGCTCAGAAGGAACAGCAGAGGTAGAAGACAGAGATAAAGTATATCCACGTGTCTGATCTACACCTCACTCAGCCTGCTCAGAAGGAACAGCAGAGGTAGAAGACAGAGATAGAGTATATCCACGTGTCTCAATCAGCCTGCTCAGAAGTAACAACAGATGTAGAAGACAGAGCTAGAGTATATCCACGTGTATAATCTACACCCCACTCAGCCTGCTCAGAAGGAAGAGCAGAGGTAGAAGACAGAGATAAAGTATATCCACGTGTCTGATCTACACCTCACTCAGCCTGCTCAGAAGGAACAGCAGAGGTAGAAGACAGAGATAGAGTATATCCACGTGTCTGATCTACACCTCACTCAGCCTGCTCAGAAGGAACAGCAGAGGTAGAAGACAGAGATAGAGTATATCCACGTGTCTCACTCAGCCTGCTCAGAAGGAATAGCAGAGGTAGAAGGCAGAGATAGAGTATATTCACGTGTCTCACTCAGCCTGCTCAGAGGGAACAACAGAGGTAGAAGACAGAGATAGAGTATATCCACGTGTCTGATATATACCTCACTCAACCTGCTCAGAAGGAACAGCAGAGGTAGAAGACAGAGATAGAGTATATCCACGTGTCTCGCTCAGCCTGCTCAGAAGGAACAGCAGAGTTAGGAGACAGAGATAGAGTATATCCACGTGTCTGATCTACACCTCACTCAGACTGCTCAGAAGGAACAGCAGAGGTTGAAGACAGAGATAGAGCATATCCAAGTGTCTCACTCAGCCTGCTCAGAAGGAACAGCAGAGGTAGAAGACAGAGATAGAGTATATCCACGTGTCTCACTCAGCCTGCTCAGAAGGAACAGCAGAGGTAGAAGACAGAGATAGAGTATATCCACGTGTCTCATTCAGCCTGCTCAGAAGGAACAGCAGAGGTAGAAGACAGATATATAGTATATACACGTGTCTCACTCAGCCTGCTCAGAAGGAACAGCAGATGTAGAAGACAGAGATAGAGTATATCCACGTGTCTAATCTACACCTCACTCAGCCTGCTCAGAAGGAACAGCAGAGGTAGAAGACAGAGATAAGGTATATTCACGTGTCTCGCTCAGCCTGCTCAGAAGGAACAGCAGAGGTAGAAGACAGAGATTAAGTATATCCACGTGTCTGATCTACACCTCACTCAGCCTGCTCACTAGGAAAAGCAGAGGTAGAAGACAGAGATAGAGTATATCCACGTGTCTCAATCAGCCTGCTCAGAAGGAACAACAGATGTAGAAGACAGAGCTAGAGTATATCCACGTGTATAATCTACACCCCACTCAGCCTGCTCAGAAGGAACAGCAGAGGTAGAAGACAGAGATACAGTATATCCACGTGTCTGATCTACACCTCACTCAGCCTGCTCAGAAGGAACAGCAGAGGTAGAAGACAGAGATAGAGTATATCCACGTGTCTGATCTACACCTCACTCAGCCTGCTCAGAAGGAACAGCAGAGGTAGAAGACAGAGATAGAGTATATCCACGTGTCTCACTCAGCCTGCTCAGAAGGAACAGCAGAGGTAGAAGGCAGAGATAGAGTATATCCACGTGTCTCACTCAGCCTGCTCAGAAGGAACAACAGAGGTAGAAGACAGAGATAGAGTATATCCACGTGTCTGATATATACCTCACTCAGACTGCTCAGAAGGAACAGCAGAGGTAGAAGACAGAGATAGAGTATATCCACGTGTCTCACTCAGCCTGCTCAGAGGGAACAGCAGAGGTAGAAGACAGAGATAGAGTATATTCACGTGTCTCGCTCAGCCTGCTCAGAAGGAACAGCAGAGGTAGAAGACAGAGATAGAGTATATCGACGTGTCTCACTCAGCCTGCTCAGAAGGAACAGCAGAGGTAGGAGACAGAGATAGAGTATATCCACGTGTCTGATCTACACCTCACTCAGACTGCTCAGAAGGAACAGCAGAGGTAGAAGACAGAGATAGAGCATATCCAAGTGTCTCACTCAGCCTGCTCAGAAGGAACAGCAGAGGTAGAAGACAGAGATAGAGTATATCCACGTGTCTCACTCAGACTGCTCAGAAGGAACAGCAGAGGTAGAAGACAGAGATAGAGTATATCCACGTGTCTGATCTACACCTCACTTAGCCTGCTCAGAAGGAACAGCAGAGGTAGAAGACAGAGATATAGTATATACACGTGTCTCACTCAGCCTGCTCAGAAGGAACAGCAGATGTAGAAGACAGAGATAGAGTATATCCACGTGTCTAATCTACACCTCACTCAGCCTGCTCAGAAGGAACAGCAGAGGTAGAAGACAGAGATAGAGTATATTCACGTGTCTCGCTCAGCCTATTCAGAAGTAACAGCAGAGGTAGAAGACAGAGATAAAGTATATCCACGTGTCTGATCTACACCTCACTCAGCCTGCTCACTAGGAACAGCAGAGGTAGAAGACAGAGATAGAGTATATCCACGTGTCTCAATCAGCCTGCTCAGAAGGAACAACAGATGTAGAAGACAGAGCTAGAGTATATCCACGTGTATAATCTACACCCCACTCAGCCTGCTCAGAAGGAACAGCAGAGGTAGAAGACAGAGATACAGTATATCCACGTGTCTGATCTACACCTCACTCAGCCTGCTCAGAAGGAACAGCAGAGGTAGAAGACAGAGATAGAGTATATCCACGTGTCTGATCTACACCTCACTCAGCCTGCTCAGAAGGAACAGCAGAGGTAGAAGACAGAGATAGAGTATATCCACGTGTCTCACTCAGCCTGCTCAGAAGGAACAGCAGAGGTAGAAGGCAGAGATAGAGTATATCCACGTGTCTCACTCAGCCTGCTCAGAAGGAACAACAGAGGTAGAAGACAGAGATAGAGTATATCCACGTGTCTGATATATACTTCACTCAACCTGCTCAGAAGGAACAGCAGAGGTAGAAGACAGAGATAGAGTATATCCACGTGTCTCGCTCAGCCTGCTCAGAAGGAACAGCAGAGGTAGGAGACAGAGATAGAGTATATCCACTTGTCTGATCTACACCTCACTCAGACTGCTCAGAAGGAACAGCAGAGGTTGAAGACAGAGATAGAGCATATCAAAGTGTCTCACTCAGCCTGCTCAGAAGGAACAGCAGAGGTAGAAGACAGAGATAGAGTATATCCACGTGTCTCACTCAGACTGCTCAGAAGGAACAGCAGAGGTAGAAGACAGAGATAGAGTATATCCACGTGTCTAGTCTACACCTCACTCAGCCTGCTCAGAAGGAACAGCAGAGATAGAAGACAGAGATAGAGTATATCCACGTGTCTAACTCAGCCTGCTCAGAAGGAACAACAGAGGTAGAAGACAGAGATAGAGTATATCCACGTGTCTGATCTACACCTCACTCAGACTGCTCAGAAGGAACAGCAGAGGTAGAAGACAGAGATAGAGTATATCCACGTGTCTCACTCAGCCTGCTCAGAAGGAACAGCAGAGGTAGAAGACAGAGATAGAGTATATTCACGTGTCTCACTCAGCCTGCTCAGAAGGAACAGCAGAGGTAGAAGACAGAGATAGAGTATATCCACGTGTCTCACTCAGCCTGCTCAGAAGGAACAGCAGAGGTAGGAGACAGAGATAGAGTATATCCACGTGTCTGATCTACACCTCACTCAGACTGCTCAGAAGGAACAGCATAGGTAGAAGACAGCGATAGAGCATATCCACGTGTCTCACTCAGCCTGCTCAGAAGGAACAGCAGAGGTAGAAGACAGAGATAGAGTATATCCACGTGTCTCACTCAGCCTGCTCAGAGGGAACAGCAGAGGTAGAAGACAGAGATAGAGTATATTCACGTGTCTCGCTCAGCCTGCTCAGAATGAACAGCAGAGGTAGAAGACAGAGATAGAGTATATCGACGTGTCTCACTCAGCCTGCTCAGAAGGAACAGCAGAGGTAGGAGACAGAGATAGAGTATATCCACGTGTCTGATCTACACCTCACTCAGACTGCTCAGAAGGAACAGCAGAGGTAGAAGACAGAGATAGAGCATATCCAAGTGTCTCACTCAGCCTGCTCAGAAGGAACAGCAGAGGTAGAAGACAGAGATAGAGTATATCCACGTGTCTCACTCAGACTGCTCAGAAGGAACAGCAGAGGTAGAAGACAGAGATAGAGTATATCCACGTGTCTGATCTACACCTCACTTAGCCTGCTCAGAAGGAACAGCAGAGGTAGAAGACAGAGATATAGTATATACACGTGTCTCACTCAGCCTGCTCAGAAGGAACAGCAGATGTAGAAGACAGAGATAGAGTATATCCACGTGTCTAATCTACACCTCACTCAGCCTGCTCAGAAGGAACAGCAGAGGTAGAAGACAGAGATAGAGTATATTCACGTGTCTCGCTCAGCCTATTCAGAAATAACAGCAGAGGTAGAAGACAGAGATAAAGTATATCCACGTGTCTGATCTACACCTCACTCAGCCTGCTCACTAGGAACAGCAGAGGTAGAAGACAGAGATAGAGTATATCCACGTGTCTCAATCAGCCTGCTCAGAAGGAACAGCAGAGGTAGAAGACAGAGATAGAGTATATCCACGTGTCTCACTCAGCCTGCTCAGAGGGAACAGCAGAGGTAGAAGACAGAGATAGAGTATATCCACGTGTCTCACTCAGCCTGCTCAGAAGGAACAGCAGAGGTAGAAGACAGAGATAGAGTATATCCACGTGTCTCACTCAGCCTGCTCAGAAGGAACAGCAGAGGTAGAAGACAGAGATAGAGTATATCCACGTGTCTCACTAAGCCTGCTCAGAAGGAACAGCAGAGGTAGAAGACAGAGATAGAGTATATCCACGTGTCTCACTCAGCCTGCTCAGAAGGAACAGCAGAGGTAGGAGACAGAGATAGAGTATATCCACGTGTCTGATCTACACCTCACTCAGACTGCTCAGAAGGAACAGCAGAGGTAGAAGACAGCGATAGAGCATATCCACGTGTATCACTCAGCCTGCCCAGAAGGAACAGCAGAGGTAGAAGACAGAGATAGAGTATATCCACGTGTCTCACTCAGCCTGCTCAGAGGGAACAGCAGAGGTAGAAGACAGAGATAGAGTATATCCACGTGTCTCGCTCAGCCTGCTCAGAAGGAACAGCAGAGGTAGAAGACAGAGATAAAGTATATTCACGTGTCTGATCTACACCTCACTCAGCCTGCTCAGAAGGAACAGCAGAGTTAGAAGACAGAGATAGAGTATATCGACGTGTCTCACTCAGCCTGCTCTGAAGGAACAGCAGAGGTAGGAGACAGAGATAGAGTATATCCAAGTGTCTGATCTACACCTCACTCAGACTGCTCAGAAGGAACAGCAGAGGTAGAAGACAGAGATAGAGCATATCCAAGTGTCTCACTCAGCCTGCTCAGAAGGAACAGCAGAGGTAGAAGACAGAGATAGAGTATATCCACGTGTCTCACTCAGACTGCTCAGAAGGAACAGCAGAGGTAGAAGACAGAGATAGAGTATATCCACGTGTCTAGTCTACACCTCACTCAGCCTGCTCAGAAGGAACAGCAGAGGTAGAAGACAGAGATAGAGTATATTCACGTGTCTTGCTCAGCCTGCTCAGAAGGAACAGCAGAGGTAGAAGACAGAGATGAAGTATATCCACGTGTCTGATCTACACCTCACTCAGCCTGCTCAGAAGGAACAGCAGAGGTAGAAGACAGAGATAGAGTATATCCACGTGTCTCAATCAGCCTGCTCAGAATGAACAACAGATGTAGAAGACAGAGATAGAGTATATCCACGTGTCTAATCTACACCCCACTCAGCCTGCTCAGAAGGAACAGCAGAGGTAGAAGACAGAGATAAAGTATATCCACGTGTCTGATCTACCCCTCACTCAGCCTGCTCAGAAGGAACAGCAGAGGTAGAAGACAGAGATAGAGTATATCCACGTGTCTGGTCTACACCTCACTCAGCCTGCTCAGAAGGAACAGCAGAGGTAGAAGACAGAGATAGAGTATATCCACGTGTCTCACTCAGCCTGCTCAGAAGGAACATCAGAGGTAGAAGGCAGAGATAGAGTATATCCACGTGTCTAACTCAGCCTGCTCAGAAGGAACAACAGAGGTAGAAGACAGAGATAGAGTATATCCACGTGTCTGATCTACACCTCACTCAGACTGCTCAGAAGGAACAGCAGAGGTAGAAGACAGAGATAGAGTATATCCACGTGTCTCACTCAGCCTGCTCAGAAGGAACAGCAGAGGTAGAAGACAGAGATAGAGTATATTCACGTGTCTCACTCAGCCTGCTCAGAAGGAACAGCAGAGGTAGAAGACAGAGATAGAGTATATCCACGTGTCTCACTCAGCCTGCTCAGAAGGAACAGCAGAGGTAGGAGACAGAGATAGAGTATATCCACGTGTCTGATCTACACCTCACTCAGACTGCTCAGAAGGAACAGCATAGGTAGAAGACAGCGATAGAGCATATCCACGTGTCTCACTCAGCCTGCTCAGAAGGAACAGCAGAGGTAGAAGACAGAGATAGAGTATATCCACGTGTCTCACTCAGCCTGCTCAGAGGGAACAGCAGAGGTAGAAAACAGAGATAGAGTATATTCACGTGTCTCGCTCAGCCTGCTCAGAAGGAGCAGCAGAGGTAGAAGACAGAGATAGAGTATATCGACGTGTCTCACTCAGCCTGCTCAGAAGGAACAGCAGAGGTAGGAGACAGAGATAGAGTATATCCACGTGTCTGATCTACACCTCACTCAGACTGCTCAGAAGGAACAGCAGAGGTAGAAGACAGAGATAGAGCATATCCAAGTGTCTCACTCAGCCTGCTCAGAAGGAACAGCAGAAGTAGACGACAGAGATAGAGTATATCCACGTGTCTCACTCAGACTGCTCAGAAGGAACAGCAGAGGTAGAAGACAGAGATAGAGTATATCCACGTGTCTGATCTACACCTCACTTAGCCTGCTCAGAAGGAACAGCAGAGGTAGAAGACAGAGATAGAGTATATTCACGTGTCTCGCTCAGCCTGCTCAGAAGTAACAGCAGAGGTAGAAGACAGAGATAAAGTATATCCACGTGTCTGATCTACACCTAACTCAGCCTGCTCACTAGGAACAGCAGAGGTAGAAGACAGAGATAGAGTATATCCACGTGTCTCAATCAGCCTGCTCAGAAGGAACAACAGATGTAGAAGACAGAGCTAGAGTATATCCACGTGTATAATCTACACCCCACTCAGCCTGCTCAGAAGGAACAGCAGAGGTAGAAGACAGAGATAGAGTATATCCACGTGTCTGATCTACACCTCACTCAGCCTGCTCAGAAGGAACAGCAGAGGTAGAAGACAGAGATAGAGTATATCCACGTGTCTGATCTACACCTCACTCAGCCTGCTCAGAAGGAACAGCAGAGGTAGAAAACAGAGATAGAGTATATCCACGTGTCTCACTCAGCCTGCTCAGAAGGAACAGCAGAGGTAGAAGGCAGAGATAGAGTATATTCACGTGTCTCACTCAGCCTGCTCAGAAGGAACAACAGATGTAGAAGACAGAGATAGAGTATATCCACGTGTCTGATCTACACCTCACTCAGCCTGCTCAGAAGGAACAGCAGAGGTAGAAGACAGAGATAGAGTATATCCACGTGTCTGATCTACACCTCACTCAGCCTGCTCAGAAGGAACAGCAGAGGTAGAAAACAGAGATAGAGTATATCCACGTGTCTCACTCAGCCTGCTCAGAAGGAACAGCAGAGGTAGAAGGCAGAGATAGAGTATATTCACGTGTCTCACTCAGCCTGCTCAGAAGGAACAACAGAGGTAGAAGACAGAGATAGAGTATATCCACGTGTCTGATATATACCTCACTCAACCTGCTCAGAAGGAACAGCAGAGGTAGAAGACAGAGATAGAGTATATCCACGTGTCTCGCTCAGCCTGCTCAGAAGGAACAGCAGAGGAAGGAGACAGAGATAGAGTATATCCACGTGTCTGATCTACACCTCACTCAGACTGCTCAGAAGGAACAGCAGAGGTTGAAGACAGAGATAGAGCATATCCAAGTGTCTCACTCAGCCTGCTCAGAAGGAACAGCAGAGGTAGAAGACAGAGATAGAGTATATCCACGTGTCTCACTCAGCCTGCTCAGAAGGAACAGCAGAGGTAGAAGACAGAGATAGAGTATATCCACGTGTCTCACTCAGCCTGCTCAGAAGGAACAGCAGAGGTAGAAGACAGAGATAGAGTATATCCACGTGTCTCACTCAGCCTGCTCAGAAGGAACAGCAGAGGTAGGAGACAGAGATAGAGTATATCCACGTGTCTGATCTACACCTCACTCAGACTGCTCAGAAGGAACAGCAGAGGTAGAAGACAGCGATAGAGCATATCCACGTGTCTCACTCAGCCTGCTCAGAAGGAACAGCAGAGGTAGAAGACAGAGATAGAGTATATCCACGTGTCTCACTCAGCCTGCTCAGTGGGAACAGCAGAGGTAGAAGACAGAGATAGAGTATATCCACGTGTCTCACTCAGCATGCTCAGAAGGAACAGCAGAGGTAGAAGACAGAGATAGAGTATATCCACGTGTCTCACTCAGCCTGCTCAGAAGGAACAGCAGAGGTAGAAGACAGAGATAGAGTATATCCACGTGTCTCACTCAGCCTGCTCAGAAGGAACAGCAGAGGTAGGAGACAGAGATAGAGTATATCCACGTGTCTGATCTACACCTCACTCAGACTGCTCAGAAGGAACAGCAGAGGTAGAAGACAGCGATAGAGCATATCCACGTGTCTCACTCAGCCTGCTCAGAAGGAACAGCAGAGGTAGAAGACAGAGATAGAGTATATCGACGTGTCTCACTCAGCCTGCTCTGAAGGAACAGCAGAGGTAGGAGACAGAGATAGAGTATATCCAAGTGTCTGATCTACACCTCACTCAGACTGCTCAGAAGGAACAGCAGAGGTAGAAGACAGAGATAGAGCATATCCAAGTGTCTCACTCAGCCTGCTCAGAAGGAACAGCAGAGGTAGAAGACAGAGATAGAGTATATCCACGTGTCTCACTCAGACTGCTCAGAAGGAACAGCAGAGGTAGAAGACAGAGATAGAGTATATCCACGTGTCTAGTCTACACCTCACTCAGCCTGCTCAGAAGGAACAGCAGAGGTAGAAGACAGAGATAGAGTATATTCACGTGTCTCGCTCAGCCTGCTCAGAAGGAACAGCAGAGGTAGAAGACAGAGATGAAGTATATCCACGTGTCTGATCTACACCTCACTCAGCCTGCTCAGAAGGAACAGCAGAGGTAGAAGACAGAGATAAAGTATATCCACGTGTCTCAATCAGCCTGCTCAGAATGAACAACAGATGTAGAAGACAGAGATAGAGTATATCCACGTGTCTAATCTACACCCCACTCAGCCTGCTCAGAAGGAACAGCAGAGGTAGAAGACAGAGATAAAGTATATCCACGTGTCTGATCTACACCTCACTCAGCCTGCTCAGAAGGAACAGCAGAGGTAGAAGACAGAGATAGAGTATATCCACGTGTCTGGTCTACACCTCACTCAGCCTGCTCAGAAGGAACAGCAGAGGTAGAAGACAGAGATAGAGTATATCCACGTGTCTCACTCAGCCTGCTCAGAAGGAACATCAGAGGTAGAAGGCAGAGATAGAGTATATCCACGTGTCTAACTCAGCCTGCTCAGAAGGAACAACAGAGGTAGAAGACAGAGATAGAGTATATCCACGTGTCTGATCTACACCTCACTCAGACTGCTCAGAAGGAACAGCAGAGGTAGAAGACAGAGATAGAGTATATCCACGTGTCTCACTCAGCCTGCTCAGAGGGAACAGCAGAGGTAGAAGACAGAGATAGAGTATATTCACGTGTCTCGCTCAGCCTGCTCAGAAGGAGCAGCAGAGGTAGAAGACAGAGATAGAGTATATCGACGTGTCTCACTCAGCCTGCTCAGAAGGAACAGCAGAGGTAGGAGACAGAGATAGAGTATATCCACGTGTCTGATCTACACCTCACTCAGACTGCTCAGAAGGAACAGCAGAGGTAGAAGACAGAGATAGAGCATATCCAAGTGTCTCACTCAGCCTGCTCAGAAGGAACAGCAGAGGTAGACGACAGAGATAGAGTATATCCACGTGTCTCACTCAGACTGCTCAGAAGGAACAGCAGAGGTAGAAGACAGAGATAGAGTATATCCACGTGTCTGATCTACACCTCACTTAGCCTGCTCAGAAGGAACAGCAGAGGTAGAAGACAGAGATAGAGTATATTCACGTGTCTCGCTCAGCCTGCTCAGAAGAAACAGCAGAGGTAGAAGACAGAGATAAAGTATATCCACGTGTCTGATCTACACCTAACTCAGCCTGCTCACTAGGAACAGCAGAGGTAGAAGACAGAGATAGAGTATATCCACGTGTCTCAATCAGCCTGCTCAGAAGGAACAACAGATGTAGAAGACAGAGCTAGAGTATATCCACGTGTATAATCTACACCCCACTCAGCCTGCTCAGAAGGAACAGCAGAGGTAGAAGACAGAGATACAGTATATCCACGTGTCTGATCTACACCTCACTCAGCCTGCTCAGAAGGAACAGCAGAGGTAGAAGACAGAGATAGAGTATATCCACGTGTCTGATCTACACCTCACTCAGCCTGCTCAGAAGGAACAGCAGAGGTAGAAAACAGAGATAGAGTATATCCACGTGTCTCACTCAGCCTGCTCAGAAGGAACAGCAGAGGTAGAAGGCAGAGATAGAGTATATCCACGTGTCTCACTCAGCCTGCTCAGAAGGAACAACAGAGGTAGAAGACAGAGATAGAGTATATCCACGTGTCTGATATATACCTCACTCAACCTGCTCAGAAGGAACAGCAGAGGTAGAAGACAGAGATAGAGTATATCCACGTGTCTCGCTCAGCCTGCTCAGAAGGAAGAGCAGAGGTAGGAGACAGAGATAGAGTATATCCACGTGTCTGATCTACACCTCACTCAGACTGCTCAGAAGGAACAGCAGAGGTTGAAGACAGAGATAGAGCATATCCAAGTGTCTCACTCAGCCTGCTCAGAAGGAACAGCAGAGGTAGAAGACAGAGATAGAGTATATCCACGTGTCTCACTCAGCCTGCTCAGAAGGAACAGCAGAGGTAGAAGACAGAGATAGAGTATATCCACGTGTCTCACTCAGCCTGCTCAGAAGGAACAGCAGAGGTAGAAGACAGAGATAGAGTATATCCACGTGTCTCACTCAGCCTGCTCAGAAGGAACAGCAGAGGTAGGAGACAGAGATAGAGTATATCCACGTGTCTGATCTACACCTCACTCAGACTGCTCAGAAGGAACAGCAGAGGTAGAAGACAGCGATAGAGCATATCCACGTGTCTCACTCAGCCTGCTCAGAAGGAACAGCAGAGGTAGAAGACAGAGATAGAGTATATCCACGTGTCTCACTCAGCCTGCTCAGAGGGAACAGCAGAGGTAGAAGACAGAGATAGAGTATATCCACGTGTCTCACTCAGCATGCTCAGAAGGAACAGCAGAGGTAGAAGACAGAGATAGAGTATATCCACGTGTCTGATCTACACCTCACTTAGCCTGCTCAGAAGGAACAGCAGAGGTAGAAGACAGAGATAGAGTATATTCACGTGTCTCGCTCAGCCTGCTCAGAAGAAACAGCAGAGGTAGAAGACAGAGATAAAGTATATCCACGTGTCTGATCTACACCTAACTCAGCCTGCTCACTAGGAACAGCAGAGGTAGAAGACAGAGATAGAGTATATCCACGTGTCTCAATCAGCCTGCTCAGAAGGAACAACAGATGTAGAAGACAGAGCTAGAGTATATCCACGTGTATAATCTACACCCCACTCAGCCTGCTCAGAAGGAACAGCAGAGGTAGAAGACAGAGATACAGTATATCCACGTGTCTGATCTACACCTCACTCAGCCTGCTCAGAAGGAACAGCAGAGGTAGAAGACAGAGATAGAGTATATCCACGTGTCTGATCTACACCTCACTCAGCCTGCTCAGAAGGAACAGCAGAGGTAGAAAACAGAGATAGAGTATATCCACGTGTCTCACTCAGCCTGCTCAGAAGGAACAGCAGAGGTAGAAGGCAGAGATAGAGTATATCCACGTGTCTCACTCAGCCTGCTCAGAAGGAACAACAGAGGTAGAAGACAGAGATAGAGTATATCCACGTGTCTGATATATACCTCACTCAACCTGCTCAGAAGGAACAGCAGAGGTAGAAGACAGAGATAGAGTATATCCACGTGTCTCGCTCAGCCTGCTCAGAAGGAACAGCAGAGGTAGGAGACAGAGATAGAGTATATCCACGTGTCTGATCTACACCTCACTCAGACTGCTCAGAAGGAACAGCAGAGGTTGAAGACAGAGATAGAGCATATCCAAGTGTCTCACTCAGCCTGCTCAGAAGGAACAGCAGAGGTAGAAGACAGAGATAGAGTATATCCACGTGTCTCACTCAGCCTGCTCAGAAGGAACAGCAGAGGTAGAAGACAGAGATAGAGTATATCCACGTGTCTCACTCAGCCTGCTCAGAAGGAACAGCAGAGGTAGAAGACAGAGATAGAGTATATCCACGTGTCTCACTCAGCCTGCTCAGAAGGAACAGCAGAGGTAGGAGACAGAGATAGAGTATATCCACGTGTCTGATCTACACCTCACTCAGACTGCTCAGAAGGAACAGCAGAGGTAGAAGACAGCGATAGAGCATATCCACGTGTCTCACTCAGCCTGCTCAGAAGGAACAGCAGAGGTAGAAGACAGAGATAGAGTATATCCACGTGTCTCACTCAGCCTGCTCAGAGGGAACAGCAGAGGTAGAAGACAGAGATAGAGTATATCCACGTGTCTCACTCAGCATGCTCAGAAGGAAAAGCAGAGGTAGAAGACAGAGATAGAGTATATCCACGTGTCTCACTCAGCCTGCTCAGAAGGAACAGCAGAGGTAGAAGACAGAGATAGAGTATATCCACGTGTCTCACTCAGCCTGCTCAGAAGGAACAGCAGAGGTAGGAGACAGAGATAGAGTATATCCACGTGTCTGATCTACACCTCACTCAGACTGCTCAGAAGGAACAGCAGAGGTAGAAGACAGCGATAGAGCATATCCACGTGTCTCACTCAGCCTGCTCAGAAGGAACAGCAGAGGTAGAAGACAGAGATAGAGTATATCCACGTGTCTCACTCAGCCTGCTCAGAGGGAACAGCAGAGGTAGAAGACAGAGATAGAGTATATCCACGTGTCTCGCTCAGCCTGCTCAGAAGGAACAGCAGAGGTAGAAGACAGAGATAAAGTATATTCACGTGTCTGATCTACACCTCACTCAGCCTGCTCAGAAGGAACAGCAGAGTTAGAAGACAGAGATAGAGTATATCGACGTGTCTCACTCAGCCTGCTCTGAAGGAACAGCAGAGGTAGGAGACAGAGATAGAGTATATCCAAGTGTCTGATCTACACCTCACTCAGACTGCTCAGAAGGAACAGCAGAGGTAGAAGACAGAGATAGAGCATATCCAAGTGTCTCACTCAGCCTGCTCAGAAGGAACAGCAGAGGTAGAAGACAGAGATAGAGTATATCCACGTGTCTCACTCAGACTGCTCAGAAGGAACAGCAGAGGTAGAAGACAGAGATAGAGTATATCCACGTGTCTGATCTACACCTCACTCAGCCTGATCAGAAGGAACAGCAGAGGTAGAAGACAGAGATATAGTATATACACGTGTCTCACTCAGCCTGCTCAGAAGGAACAGCAGAGGTAGAAGACAGAGATAGAGTATATCCACGTGTCTCACTCAGCCTGCTCAGAAGGAACAGCAGAGGTAGAAGACAGAGATAGAGTATATCCACGTGTCTCACTCAGCCTGCTCAGAGGGAACAGCAGAGGTAGAAGACAGAGATAGAGTATATCCACGTGTCTCGCTCAGCCTGCTCAGAAGGAACAGCAGAGGTAGGAGACAGAGATAGAGTATATCCACGTGTCTGATCTACACCTCACTCAGACTGCTCAGAAGGAACAGCAGAGGTTGAAGACAGAGATAGAGCATATCCAAGTGTCTCACTCAGCCTGCTCAGAAGGAACAGCAGAGGTAGAAGACAGAGATAGAGTATATCCACGTGTCTCACTCAGCCTGCTCAGAAGGAACAGCAGAGGTAGAAGACAGAGATAGAGTATATCCACGTGTCTCACTCAGCCTGCTCAGAAGGAACAGCAGAGGTAGAAGACAGAGATAGAGTATATCCACGTGTCTCACTCAGCCTGCTCAGAAGGAACAGCAGAGGTAGGAGACAGAGATAGAGTATATCCACGTGTCTGATCTACACCTCACTCAGACTGCTCAGAAGGAACAGCAGAGGTAGAAGACAGCGATAGAGCATATCCACGTGTCTCACTCAGCCTGCTCAGAAGGAACAGCAGAGGTAGAAGACAGAGATAGAGTATATCCACGTATCTCACTCAGCCTGCTCAGAGGGAACAGCAGAGGTAGAAGACAGAGATAGAGTATATCCACGTGTCTCACTCAGCATGCTCAGAAGGAACAGCAGAGGTAGAAGACAGAGATAGAGTATATCCACGTGTCTCACTCAGCCTGCTCAGAAGGAACAGCAGAGGTAGAAGACAGAGATAGAGTATATCCACGTGTCTCACTCAGCCTGCTCAGAAGGAACAGCAGAGGTAGGAGAAAGAGATAGAGTATATCCACGTGTCTGATCTACACCTCACTCAGACTGCTCAGAAGGAACAGCAGAGGTAGAAGACAGCGATAGAGCATATCCACGTGTCTCACTCAGCCTGCTCAGAAGGAACAGCAGAGGTAGAAGACAGAGATAGAGTATATCCACGTGTCTCACTCAGCCTGCTCAGAGGGAACAGCAGAGGTAGAAGACAGAGATAGAGTATATCCACGTGTCTCGCTCAGCCTGCTCAGAAGGAACAGCAGAGGTAGAAGACAGAGATAAAGTATATTCACGTGTCTGATCTACACCTCACTCAGCCTGCTCAGAAGGAACAGCAGAGTTAGAAGACAGAGATAGAGTATATCGACGTGTCTCACTCAGCCTGCTCTGAAGGAACAGCAGAGGTAGGAGACAGAGATAGAGTATATCCAAGTGTCTGATCTACACCTCACTCAGACTGCTCAGAAGGAACAGCAGAGGTAGAAGACAGAGATAGAGCATATCCAAGTGTCTCACTCAGCCTGCTCAGAAGGAACAGCAGAGGTAGAAGACAGAGATAGAGTATATCCACGTGTCTCACTCAGACTGCTCAGAAGGAACAGCAGAGGTAGAAGACAGAGATAGAGTATATCCACGTGTCTGATCTACACCTCACTCAGCCTGATCAGAAGGAACAGCAGAGGTAGAAGACAGAGATATAGTATATACACGTGTCTCACTCAGCCTGCTCAGAAGGAACAGCAGATGTAGAAGACAGAGATAGAGTATATCCACGTGTCTAATCTACACCTCACTCAGCCTGCTCAGAAGGAACAGCAGAGGTAGAAGACAGAGATAGAGTATATTCACGTGACTCGCTCAGCCTGCTCAGAAGGAACAGCAGAGGTAGAAGACAGAGATAAAGTATATCCACGTGTCTGATCTACACCTCACTCAGCCTGCTCAGAAGGAACAGCAGAGGTAGAAGACAGAGATAGAGTATATCCACGTGTCTCAATCAGCCTGCTCAGAAGTAACAACAGATGTAGAAGACAGAGCTAGAGTATATCCACGTGTATAATCTACACCCCACTCAGCCTGCTCAGAAGGAAGAGCAGAGGTAGAAGACAGAGATAAAGTATATCCACGTGTCTGATCTACACCTCACTCAGCCTGCTCAGAAGGAACAGCAGAGGTAGAAGACAGAGATAGAGTATATCCACGTGTCTGATCTACACCTCACTCAGCCTGCTCAGAAGGAACAGCAGAGGTAGAAGACAGAGATAGAGTATATCCACGTGTCTCACTCAGCCTGCTCAGAAGGAATAGCAGAGGTAGAAGGCAGAGATAGAGTATATTCACGTGTCTCACTCAGCCTGCTCAGAGGGAACAACAGAGGTAGAAGACAGAGATAGAGTATATCCACGTGTCTGATATATACCTCACTCAACCTGCTCAGAAGGAACAGCAGAGGTAGAAGACAGAGATAGAGTATATCCACGTGTCTCGCTCAGCCTGCTCAGAAGGAACAGCAGAGTTAGGAGACAGAGATAGAGTATATCCACGTGTCTGATCTACACCTCACTCAGACTGCTCAGAAGGAACAGCAGAGGTTGAAGACAGAGATAGAGCATATCCAAGTGTCTCACTCAGCCTGCTCAGAAGGAACAGCAGAGGTAGAAGACAGAGATAGAGTATATCCACGTGTCTCACTCAGCCTGCTCAGAAGGAACAGCAGAGGTAGAAGACAGAGATAGAGTATATCCACGTGTCTCATTCAGCCTGCTCAGAAGGAACAGCAGAGGTAGAAGACAGATATATAGTATATACACGTGTCTCACTCAGCCTGCTCAGAAGGAACAGCAGATGTAGAAGACAGAGATAGAGTATATCCACGTGTCTAATCTACACCTCACTCAGCCTGCTCAGAAGGAACAGCAGAGGTAGAAGACAGAGATAAGGTATATTCACGTGTCTCGCTCAGCCTGCTCAGAAGGAACAGCAGAGGTAGAAGACAGAGATTAAGTATATCCACGTGTCTGATCTACACCTCACTCAGCCTGCTCACTAGGAAAAGCAGAGGTAGAAGACAGAGATAGAGTATATCCACGTGTCTCAATCAGCCTGCTCAGAAGGAACAACAGATGTAGAAGACAGAGCTAGAGTATATCCACGTGTATAATCTACACCCCACTCAGCCTGCTCAGAAGGAACAGCAGAGGTAGAAGACAGAGATACAGTATATCCACGTGTCTGATCTACACCTCACTCAGCCTGCTCAGAAGGAACAGCAGAGGTAGAAGACAGAGATAGAGTATATCCACGTGTCTGATCTACACCTCACTCAGCCTGCTCAGAAGGAACAGCAGAGGTAGAAGACAGAGATAGAGTATATCCACGTGTCTCACTCAGCCTGCTCAGAAGGAACAGCAGAGGTAGAAGGCAGAGATAGAGTATATCCACGTGTCTCACTCAGCCTGCTCAGAAGGAACAACAGAGGTAGAAGACAGAGATAGAGTATATCCACGTGTCTGATATATACCTCACTCAACCTGCTCAGAAGGAACAGCAGAGGTAGAAGACAGAGATAGAGAATATCCACGTGTCTCACTCAGCCTGCTCAGAAGGAACAGCAGAGGTAGAAGACAGAGATAGAGTATATCCACGTGTCTCGCTCAGCCTGCTCAGAGGGAACAACAGAGGTAGAAGACAGAGATAGAGTATATCCACGTGTCTGATATATACCTCACTCAACCTGCTCAGAAGGAACAGCAGAGGTAGAAGACAGAGATAGAGTATATCCACGTGTCTCGCTCAGCCTGCTCAGAAGGAACAGCAGAGTTAGGAGACAGAGATAGAGTATATCCACGTGTCTGATCTACACCTCACTCAGACTGCTCAGAAGGAACAGCAGAGGTTGAAGACAGAGATAGAGCATATCCAAGTGTCTCACTCAGCCTGCTCAGAAGGAACAGCAGAGGTAGAAGACAGAGATAGAGTATATCCACGTGTCTCACTCAGCCTGCTCAGAAGGAACAGCAGAGGTAGAAGACAGAGATAGAGTATATCCACGTGTCTCATTCAGCCTGCTCAGAAGGAACAGCAGAGGTAGAAGACAGATATATAGTATATACACGTGTCTCACTCAGCCTGCTCAGAAGGAACAGCAGATGTAGAAGACAGAGATAGAGTATATCCACGTGTCTAATCTACACCTCACTCAGCCTGCTCAGAAGGAACAGCAGAGGTAGAAGACAGAGATAAGGTATATTCACGTGTCTCGCTCAGCCTGCTCAGAAGGAACAGCAGAGGTAGAAGACAGAGATTAAGTATATCCACGTGTCTGATCTACACCTCACTCAGCCTGCTCACTAGGAAAAGCAGAGGTAGAAGACAGAGATAGAGTATATCCACGTGTCTCAATCAGCCTGCTCAGAAGGAACAACAGATGTAGAAGACAGAGCTAGAGTATATCCACGTGTATAATCTACACCCCACTCAGCCTGCTCAGAAGGAACAGCAGAGGTAGAAGACAGAGATACAGTATATCCACGTGTCTGATCTACACCTCACTCAGCCTGCTCAGAAGGAACAGCAGAGGTAGAAGACAGAGATAGAGTATATCCACGTGTCTGATCTACACCTCACTCAGCCTGCTCAGAAGGAACAGCAGAGGTAGAAGACAGAGATAGAGTATATCCACGTGTCTCACTCAGCCTGCTCAGAAGGAACAGCAGAGGTAGAAGGCAGAGATAGAGTATATCCACGTGTCTCACTCAGCCTGCTCAGAAGGAACAACAGAGGTAGAAGACAGAGATAGAGTATATCCACGTGTCTGATATATACCTCACTCAACCTGCTCAGAAGGAACAGCAGAGGTAGAAGACAGAGATAGAGAATATCCACGTGTCTCACTCAGCCTGCTCAGAAGGAACAGCAGAGGTAGAAGACAGAGATAGAGTATATCCACGTGTCTCGCTCAGCCTGCTCAGAAGGAATAGCAGAGGTAGGAGACAGATATAGAGTATATCCACGTGTCTGATCTACACCTCACTCAGACTGCTCAGAAGGAACAGCAGAGGTCGAAGACAGAGATAGAGCATATCCAAGTGTCTCACTCAGCCTGCTCAGAAGGAACAGCAGAGGTAGAAGACAGAGATAGAGTATATCCACGTGTCTGATCTACACCTCACTCAGCCTGCTCAGAAGGAACAGCAGAGGTAGAAGACAGAGATAGAGTATATCCACGTGTCTGATCTACACCTCACTCAGCCTGCTCAGAAGGAACAGCAGAGGTAGAAGACAGAGATAGAGTATATCCACGTGTCTGATCTACACCTCACTCAGCCTGCTCATAAGGAACAGCAGAGGTAGAAGACAGAGATAGAGTATATCCACGTGTCTCACTCAGCCTGCTCAGAAGGAACAGCAGAGGTAGAAGGCAGAGATAGAGTATATCCACGTGTCTCACTCAGCCTGCTCAGAAGGAACAACAGAGGTAGAAGACAGAGATAGAGTATATCCACGTGTCTGATATATACCTCACTCAACCTGCTCAGAAGGAACAGCAGAGGTAGAAGACAGAGATAGAGCATATCCACGTGTCTCACTCAGCCTGCTCAGAAGGAACAGCAGAGGTAGAAGACAGAGATAGAGTATATCCACGTGTCTCGCTCAGCCTGCTCAGAAGGAACAGCAGAGGTAGGAGACAGAGATAGAGTATATCCACGTGTCTGATCTACACCTCACTCAGACTGCTCAGAAGGAACAGCAGAGGTCGAAGACAGAGATAGAGCATATCCAAGTGTCTCACTCAGCCTGCTCAGAAGGAACAGCAGAGGTAGAAGACAGAGATAGAGTATATCCACGTGTCTCACTCAGCCTGCTCAGAAGGAACAGCAGAGGTAGAAGACAGAGATAGAGTATATCCACGTGTCTCACTCAGCCTGCTCAGAAGGAACAGCAGAGGTAGGAGACAGAGATAGAGTATATCCACGTGTCTGATCTACACCTCACTCAGACTGCTCAGAAGGAACAGCAGAGGTAGAAGACAGCGATAGAGCATATCCACGTGTCTCACTCAGCCTGCTCAGAAGGAACAGCAGAGGTAGAAGACAGAGATAGAGTATATCCACGTGTCTCACTCAGCCTGCTCAGAGGGAACAGCAGAGGTAGAAGACAGAGATAGAGTATATCCACGTGTCTCGCTCAGCCTGCTCAGAAGGAACAGCAGAGGTAGAAGACAGAGATAAAGTATATTCACGTGTCTGATCTACACCTCACTCAGCCTGCTCAGAATTAACAGCAGAGGTAGAAGACAGAGATAGAGTATATCGACGTGTCTCACTCAGCCTGCTCAGAAGGAACAGCTGAGGTAGGAGACAGAGATAGAGTATATCCACGTGTCTGATCTACACCTCACTCAGACTGCTCAGAAGGAACAGCAGAGGTAGAAGACAGAGATAGAGCATATCCAAGTGTCTCACTCAGCCTGCTCAGAAGGAACAGCAGAGGTAGAAGACAGAGATAGAGTATATCCACGTGTCTCACTCAGACTGCTCAGAAGGAACAGCAGAGGTAGAAGACAGAGATAGAGTATATCCACGTGTCTGATCTACACCTCACTCAGCCTGCTCAGAAGGAACAGCAGAGGTAGAAGACAGAGATATAGTATATACACGTGTCTCACTCAGCCTGCTCAGAAGGAACAGCAGATGTAGAAGACAGAGATAGAGTATATCCACGTGTCTAATCTACACCTCACTCAGCCTGCTCAGAAGGAACAGCAGAGGTAGAAGACAGAGATAGAGTATATTCACGTGACTCGCTCAGCCTGCTCAGAAGGAACAGCAGAGGTAGAAGACAGAGATAAAGTATATCCACGTGTCTGATCTACACCTCACTCAGCCTGCTCAGAAGGAACAGCAGAGGTAGAAGACAGAGATAGAGTATATCCACGTGTCTCAATCAGCCTGCTCAGAAGGAACAACAGATGTAAAAGACAGAGCTAGAGTATATCCACGTGTATAATCTACACCCCACTCAGCGTGCTCAGAAGGAAGAGCAGAGGTAGAAGACAGAGATAAAGTATATCCACGTGTCTGATCTACACCTCACTCAGCCTGCACAGAAGAAACAGCAGAGGTAGAAGACAGAGATAGAGTATATCCACGTGTCTGATCTACACCTCACTCAGCCTGCTCAGAAGGAACAGCAGAGGTAGAAGACAGAGATAGAGTATATCCACTTGTCTCACTCAGCCTGCTCAGAAGGAACAGCAGAGGTAGAAGGCAGAGATAGAGTATATCCACGTGTCTCACTCAGCCTGCTCAGAAGGAACAACAGAGGTAGAAGACAGAGATAGAGTATATCCACGTGTCTGATATATACCTCACTCAACCTGCTCAGAAGGAAAAGCAGAGGTAGAAGACAGAGATAGAGTATATCCACGTGTCTCGCTCAGCCTGCTCAGAAGGAACAGCAGAGGTAGGAGACAGAGATAGAGTATATCCACGTGTCTGATCTACACCTCACTCAGACTGCTCAGAAGGAACAGCAGAGGTAGAAGACAGAGATAGAGCATATCCAAGTGTCTCACTCAGCCTGCTCAGAAGGAACAGCAGAGGTAGAAGACAGAGATAGAGTATATCCACGTGTCTCACTCAGACTGCTCAGAAGGAACAGCAGAGGTAGAAGACATAGATAGAGTATATCCACGTGTCTGATCTACACCTCACTCAGCCTGCTCAGAAGGAACAGCAGAGGTAGAAGACAGAGATATAGTATATACACGTGTCTCACTCAGCCTGCTCAGAAGGAACAGCAGATGTAGAAGACAGAGATAGAGTATATCCACGTGTCTAATCTACACCTCACTCAGCCTGCTCAGAAGGAACAGCAGAGGTAGAAGACAGAGATAGAGTATATTCACGTGACTCGCTCAGCCTGCTCAGAAGGAACAGCAGAGGTAGAAGACAGAGATAAAGTATATCCACGTGTCTGATCTACACCTCACTCAGCCTGCTCAGAAGGAACAGCAGAGGTAGAAGACAGAGATAGAGTATATCCACGTGTCTCAATCAGCCTGCTCAGAAGGAACAACAGATGTAGAAGACAGAGCTAGAGTATATCCACGTGTATAATCTACACCCCACTCAGCCTGCTCAGAAGGAAGAGCAGAGGTAGAAGACAGAGATAAAGTATATCCACGTGTCTGATCTACACCTCACTCAGCCTGCACAGAAGGAACAGCAGAGGTAGAAGACAGAGATAGAGTATATCCACGTGTCTGATCTACACCTCACTCAGCCTGCTCAGAAGGAACAGCAGAGGTAGAAGACAGAGATAGAGTATATCCACTTGTCTCACTCAGCCTGCTCAGAAGGAAGAGCAGAGGTAGAAGGCAGAGATAGAGTATATCCACGTGTCTCACTCAGCCTGCTCAGAAGGAACAACAGAGGTAGAAGACAGAGATAGAGTATATCCACGTGTCTCACTCAGCCTGCTCAGAAGGAACAGCAGAGGTAGAAGACAGAGATAGAGTATATCCACGTGTCTCACTCAGCCTGCTCAGAAGGAACAGCAGAGGTAGGAGACAGAGATAGAGTATATCCACGTGTCTGATCTACACCTCACTCAGACTGCTCAGAAGGAACAGCAGAGGTAGAAGACAGCGATAGAGCATATCCACGTGTCTCACTCAGCCTGCTCAGAAGGAACAGCAGAGGTAGAAGACAGAGATAGAGTATATCCACGTGTCTCACTCAGCCTGCTCAGAGGGAACAGCAGAGGTAGAAGACAGAGATAGAGTATATCCACGTGTCTCGCTCAGCCTGCTCAGAAGGAACAGCAGAGGTAGAAGACAGAGATAAAGTATATTCACGTGTCTGATCTACACCTCACTCAGCCTGCTCAGAATTAACAGCAGAGGTAGAAGACAGAGATAGAGTATATCGACGTGTCTCACTCAGCCTGCTCAGAAGGAACAGCTGAGGTAGGAGACAGAGATAGAGTATATCCACGTGTCTGATCTACACCTCACTCAGACTGCTCAGAAGGAACAGCAGAGGTAGAAGACAGAGATAGAGCATATCCAAGTGTCTCACTCAGCCTGCTCAGAAGGAACAGCAGAGGTAGAAGACAGAGATAGAGTATATCCACGTGTCTCACTCAGACTGCTCAGAAGGAACAGCAGAGGTAGAAGACAGAGATAGAGTATATCCACGTGTCTGATCTACACCTCACTCAGCCTGCTCAGAAGGAACAGCAGAGGTAGAAGACAGAGATATAGTATATACACGTGTCTCACTCAGCCTGCTCAGAAGGAACAGCAGATGTAGAAGACAGAGATAGAGTATATCCACGTGTCTAATCTACACCTCACTCAGCCTGCTCAGAAGGAACAGCAGAGGTAGAAGACAGAGATAGAGTATATTCACGTGACTCGCTCAGCCTGCTCAGAAGGAACAGCAGAGGTAGAAGACAGAGATAAAGTATATCCACGTGTCTGATCTACACCTCACTCAGCCTGCTCAGAAGGAACAGCAGAGGTAGAAGACAGAGATAGAGTATATCCACGTGTCTCAATCAGCCTGCTCAGAAGGAACAACAGATGTAAAAGACAGAGCTAGAGTATATCCACGTGTATAATCTACACCCCACTCAGCGTGCTCAGAAGGAAGAGCAGAGGTAGAAGACAGAGATAAAGTATATCCACGTGTCTGATCTACACCTCACTCAGCCTGCACAGAAGGAACAGCAGAGGTAGAAGACAGAGATAGAGTATATCCACGTGTCTGATCTACACCTCACTCAGCCTGCTCAGAAGGAACAGCAGAGGTAGAAGACAGAGATAGAGTATATCCACTTGTCTCACTCAGCCTGCTCAGAAGGAACAGCAGAGGTAGAAGGCAGAGATAGAGTATATCCACGTGTCTCACTCAGCCTGCTCAGAAGGAACAACAGAGGTAGAAGACAGAGATAGAGTATATCCACGTGTCTGATATATACCTCACTCAACCTGCTCAGAAGGAAAAGCAGAGGTAGAAGACAGAGATAGAGTATATCCACGTGTCTCGCTCAGCCTGCTCAGAAGGAACAGCAGAGGTAGGAGACAGAGATAGAGTATATCCACGTGTCTGATCTACACCTCACTCAGACTGCTCAGAAAGAACAGCAGAGGTAGAAGACAGAGATAGAGCATATCCAAGTGTCTCACTCAGCCTGCTCAGAAGGAACAGCAGAGGTAGAAGACAGAGATAGAGTATATCCACGTGTCTCACTCAGACTGCTCAGAAGGAACAGCAGAGGTAGAAGACATAGATAGAGTATATCCACGTGTCTGATCTACACCTCACTCAGCCTGCTCAGAAGGAACAGCAGAGGTAGAAGACAGAGATATAGTATATACACGTGTCTCACTCAGCCTGCTCAGAAGGAACAGCAGATGTAGAAGACAGAGATAGAGTATATCCACGTGTCTAATCTACACCTCACTCAGCCTGCTCAGAAGGAACAGCAGAGGTAGAAGACAGAGATAGAGTATATTCACGTGACTCGCTCAGCCTGCTCAGAAGGAACAGCAGAGGTAGAAGACAGAGATAAAGTATATCCACGTGTCTGATCTACACCTCACTCAGCCTGCTCAGAAGGAACAGCAGAGGTAGAAGACAGAGATAGAGTATATCCACGTGTCTCACTCAGCCTGCTCAGAAGGAACAGCAGAGGTAGAAGACAGAGATAGAGTATATCCACGTGTCTCACTAAGCCTGCTCAGAAGGAACAGCAGAGGTAGAAGACAGAGATAGAGTATATCGACGTGTCTCACTCAGCCTGCTCAGAAGGAACAGCTGAGGTAGGAGACAGAGATAGAGTATATCCACGTGTCTGATCTACACCTCACTCAGACTGCTCAGAAGGAACAGCAGAGGTAGAAGACAGAGATAGAGCATATCCAAGTGTCTCACTCAGCCTGCTCAGAAGGAACAGCAGAGGTAGAAGACAGAGATAGAGTATATCCACGTGTCTCACTCAGACTGCTCAGAAGGAACAGCAGAGGTAGAAGACAGAGATAGAGTATATCCACGTGTCTGATCTACACCTCACTCAGCCTGCTCAGAAGGAACAGCAGAGGTAGAAGACAGAGATATAGTATATACACGTGTCTCACTCAGCCTGCTCAGAAGGAACAGCAGATGTAGAAGACAGAGATAGAGTATATCCACGTGTCTAATCTACACCTCACTCAGCCTGCTCAGAAGGAACAGCAGAGGTAGAAGACAGAGATAGAGTATATTCACGTGACTCGCTCAGCCTGCTCAGAAGGAACAGCAGAGGTAGAAGACAGAGATAAAGTATATCCACGTGTCTGATCTACACCTCACTCAGCCTGCTCAGAAGGAACAGCAGAGGTAGAAGACAGAGATAGAGTATATCCACGTGTCTCAATCAGCCTGCTCAGAAGGAACAACAGATGTAAAAGACAGAGCTAGAGTATATCCACGTGTATAATCTACACCCCACTCAGCGTGCTCAGAAGGAAGAGCAGAGGTAGAAGACAGAGATAAAGTATATCCACGTGTCTGATCTACACCTCACTCAGCCTGCACAGAAGAAACAGCAGAGGTAGAAGACAGAGATAGAGTATATCCACGTGTCTGATCTACACCTCACTCAGCCTGCTCAGAAGGAACAGCAGAGGTAGAAGACAGAGATAGAGTATATCCACTTGTCTCACTCAGCCTGCTCAGAAGGAACAGCAGAGGTAGAAGGCAGAGATAGAGTATATCCACGTGTCTCACTCAGCCTGCTCAGAAGGAACAACAGAGGTAGAAGACAGAGATAGAGTATATCCACGTGTCTGATATATACCTCACTCAACCTGCTCAGAAGGAAAAGCAGAGGTAGAAGACAGAGATAGAGTATATCCACGTGTCTCGCTCAGCCTGCTCAGAAGGAACAGCAGAGGTAGGAGACAGAGATAGAGTATATCCACGTGTCTGATCTACACCTCACTCAGACTGCTCAGAAGGAACAGCAGAGGTAGAAGACAGAGATAGAGCATATCCAAGTGTCTCACTCAGCCTGCTCAGAAGGAACAGCAGAGGTAGAAGACAGAGATAGAGTATATCCACGTGTCTCACTCAGACTGCTCAGAAGGAACAGCAGAGGTAGAAGACATAGATAGAGTATATCCACGTGTCTGATCTACACCTCACTCAGCCTGCTCAGAAGGAACAGCAGAGGTAGAAGACAGAGATATAGTATATACACGTGTCTCACTCAGCCTGCTCAGAAGGAACAGCAGATGTAGAAGACAGAGATAGAGTATATCCACGTGTCTAATCTACACCTCACTCAGCCTGCTCAGAAGGAACAGCAGAGGTAGAAGACAGAGATAGAGTATATTCACGTGACTCGCTCAGCCTGCTCAGAAGGAACAGCAGAGGTAGAAGACAGAGATAAAGTATATCCACGTGTCTGATCTACACCTCACTCAGCCTGCTCAGAAGGAACAGCAGAGGTAGAAGACAGAGATAGAGTATATCCACGTGTCTCAATCAGCCTGCTCAGAAGGAACAACAGATGTAGAAGACAGAGCTAGAGTATATCCACGTGTATAATCTACACCCCACTCAGCCTGCTCAGAAGGAAGAGCAGAGGTAGAAGACAGAGATAAAGTATATCCACGTGTCTGATCTACACCTCACTCAGCCTGCACAGAAGGAACAGCAGAGGTAGAAGACAGAGATAGAGTATATCCACGTGTCTGATCTACACCTCACTCAGCCTGCTCAGAAGGAACAGCAGAGGTAGAAGACAGAGATAGAGTATATCCACTTGTCTCACTCAGCCTGCTCAGAAGGAAGAGCAGAGGTAGAAGGCAGAGATAGAGTATATCCACGTGTCTCACTCAGCCTGCTCAGAAGGAACAACAGAGGTAGAAGACAGAGATAGAGTATATCCACGTGTCTCACTCAGCCTGCTCAGAAGGAACAGCAGAGGTAGAAGACAGAGATAGAGTATATCCACGTGTCTCACTCAGCCTGCTCAGAAGGAACAGCAGAGGTAGGAGACAGAGATAGAGTATATCCACGTGTCTGATCTACACCTCACTCAGACTGCTCAGAAGGAACAGCAGAGGTAGAAGACAGCGATAGAGCATATCCACGTGTCTCACTCAGCCTGCTCAGAAGGAACAGCAGAGGTAGAAGACAGAGATAGAGTATATCCACGTGTCTCACTCAGCCTGCTCAGAGGGAACAGCAGAGGTAGAAGACAGAGATAGAGTATATCCACGTGTCTCGCTCAGCCTGCTCAGAAGGAACAGCAGAGGTAGAAGACAGAGATAAAGTATATTCACGTGTCTGATCTACACCTCACTCAGCCTGCTCAGAATTAACAGCAGAGGTAGAAGACAGAGATAGAGTATATCGACGTGTCTCACTCAGCCTGCTCAGAAGGAACAGCTGAGGTAGGAGACAGAGATAGAGTATATCCACGTGTCTGATCTACACCTCACTCAGACTGCTCAGAAGGAACAGCAGAGGTAGAAGACAGAGATAGAGCATATCCAAGTGTCTCACTCAGCCTGCTCAGAAGGAACAGCAGAGGTAGAAGACAGAGATAGAGTATATCCACGTGTCTCACTCAGACTGCTCAGAAGGAACAGCAGAGGTAGAAGACAGAGATAGAGTATATCCACGTGTCTGATCTACACCTCACTCAGCCTGCTCAGAAGGAACAGCAGAGGTAGAAGACAGAGATATAGTATATACACGTGTCTCACTCAGCCTGCTCAGAAGGAACAGCAGATGTAGAAGACAGAGATAGAGTATATCCACGTGTCTAATCTACACCTCACTCAGCCTGCTCAGAAGGAACAGCAGAGGTAGAAGACAGAGATAGAGTATATTCACGTGACTCGCTCAGCCTGCTCAGAAGGAACAGCAGAGGTAGAAGACAGAGATAAAGTATATCCACGTGTCTGATCTACACCTCACTCAGCCTGCTCAGAAGGAACAGCAGAGGTAGAAGACAGAGATAGAGTATATCCACGTGTCTCAATCAGCCTGCTCAGAAGGAACAACAGATGTAAAAGACAGAGCTAGAGTATATCCACGTGTATAATCTACACCCCACTCAGCGTGCTCAGAAGGAAGAGCAGAGGTAGAAGACAGAGATAAAGTATATCCACGTGTCTGATCTACACCTCACTCAGCCTGCACAGAAGGAACAGCAGAGGTAGAAGACAGAGATAGAGTATATCCACGTGTCTGATCTACACCTCACTCAGCCTGCTCAGAAGGAACAGCAGAGGTAGAAGACAGAGATAGAGTATATCCACTTGTCTCACTCAGCCTGCTCAGAAGGAACAGCAGAGGTAGAAGGCAGAGATAGAGTATATCCACGTGTCTCACTCAGCCTGCTCAGAAGGAACAACAGAGGTAGAAGACAGAGATAGAGTATATCCACGTGTCTGATATATACCTCACTCAACCTGCTCAGAAGGAAAAGCAGAGGTAGAAGACAGAGATAGAGTATATCCACGTGTCTCGCTCAGCCTGCTCAGAAGGAACAGCAGAGGTAGGAGACAGAGATAGAGTATATCCACGTGTCTGATCTACACCTCACTCAGACTGCTCAGAAAGAACAGCAGAGGTAGAAGACAGAGATAGAGCATATCCAAGTGTCTCACTCAGCCTGCTCAGAAGGAACAGCAGAGGTAGAAGACAGAGATAGAGTATATCCACGTGTCTCACTCAGACTGCTCAGAAGGAACAGCAGAGGTAGAAGACATAGATAGAGTATATCCACGTGTCTGATCTACACCTCACTCAGCCTGCTCAGAAGGAACAGCAGAGGTAGAAGACAGAGATATAGTATATACACGTGTCTCACTCAGCCTGCTCAGAAGGAACAGCAGATGTAGAAGACAGAGATAGAGTATATCCACGTGTCTAATCTACACCTCACTCAGCCTGCTCAGAAGGAACAGCAGAGGTAGAAGACAGAGATAGAGTATATTCACGTGACTCGCTCAGCCTGCTCAGAAGGAACAGCAGAGGTAGAAGACAGAGATAAAGTATATCCACGTGTCTGATCTACACCTCACTCAGCCTGCTCAGAAGGAACAGCAGAGGTAGAAGACAGAGATAGAGTATATCCACGTGTCTCAATCAGCCTGCTCAGAAGGAACAACAGATGTAGAAGACAGAGCTAGAGTATATCCACGTGTATAATCTACACCCCACTCAGCCTGCTCAGAAGGAAGAGCAGAGGTAGAAGACAGAGATAAAGTATATCCACGTGTCTGATCTACACCTCACTCAGCCTGCACAGAAGGAACAGCAGAGGTAGAAGACAGAGATATAGTATATACACGTGTCTGATCTACACCTCACTCAGCCTGCTCAGAAGGAACAGCAGAGGTAGAAGACAGAGATAGAGTATATCCACTTGTCTCACTCAGCCTGCTCAGAAGGAAGAGCAGAGGTAGAAGGCAGAGATAGAGTATATCCACGTGTCTCACTCAGCCTGCTCAGAAGGAACAACAGTGGTAAAAGACAGAGATAGAGTATATCCACGTGTCTGATATATACCTCACTCAACCTGCTCAGAAGGAACAGCAGAGGTAGAAGACAGAGATAGAGTATATCCACGTGTCTCGCTCAGCCTGCTCAGAAGGAACAGCAGAGGTAGGAGACAGAGATAGAGTATATCCACGTGTCTGATCTACACCTCACTCAGACTGCTCAGAAGGAACAGCAGAGGTTGAAGACAGAGATAGAGTATATCCACGTGTCTCACTCAGCCTGCTCAGAAGGAACAGCAGAGGTAGAAGACAGAGATAGAGTATATCCACGTGTCTCACTCAGCCTGCTCAGAAGGAACAGCAGAGGTAGAAGACAGAGATAGAGTATATCCACGTGTCTCACTCAGCCTGCTCAGAAGGAACAGCAGAGGTAGAAGACAGAGATAGAGTATATCCACGTGTCTGATCTACACCTCACTCAGCCTGCTCAGAAGGAACAGCAGAGGTAGAAGACAGAGATAGAGTATATCCACGTGTCTCACTCAGCCTGCTCAGAAGGAACAGCAGAGGTAGAAGACAGAGATAGAGTATATCCACGTGTCTCACTCAGACTGCTCAGAAGGAACAGCAGAGGTAGAAGACAGAGATAGAGTATATCCACGTGTCTCACTCAGCCTGCTCAGAAGGAACAGCAGAGGTAGAAGACAGAGATAGAGTATATACACGTGTCTCACTCAGCCTGCTCAGAAGGAACAGCAGATGTATAAGACCGAGACAGAGTATATCCACGTGTCTAATCTACACCTCACTCAGCCTGCTCAGAAGGAACAGCAGAGGTAGAAGACAGAGATAAAGTATATCCACGTGTCTGATCTACACCTCACTCAGCCTGCTCAGAAGGAACAGCAGAGGTAGAAGACAGAGATAGAGTATATTCACGTGACTCGCTCAGCCTGCTCAGGAGGAAGAGCAGAGGTAGAAGACAGAGATAAAGTATATCCACGTGTCTGATCTACACCTCACTCAGCCTGCACAGAAGGAACAGCAGAGGTAGAAGACAGAGATAGAGTATATCCACTTGTCTCACTCAGCCTGCTCAGAAGGAACAGCAGAGGTAGAAGGCAGAGATAGAGTATATCCACGTGTCTCACTCAGCCTGCTCAGAAGGAACAACAGAGGTAGAAGACAGAGATAGAGTATATTCACGTGTCTGATATATACCTCACTCAACCTGCTCAGAAGGAACAGCAGAGGTAGAAGACAGAGATAGAGTATATCCACGTGTCTCGCTCAGCCTGCTCAGAAGGAACAGCAGAGGTAGGAGACAGAGATAGAGTATATCCACGTGTCTGATCTACACCTCACTCAGACTGCTCAGAAGGAACAGCAGAGGTAGAAGACAGAGATAGAGTATATCCACGTGTCTGATATACACCTCACTCAGCCTGCTCAGAAGGAACAGCAGAGGTAGAAGACAGAGATAGAGTATATCCACGTTTCTCGCTCAGCCTGCTCAGAAGGAACAGCAGAGGTAGGAGACAGAGATAGAGTATATTCACGTGTCTGATCTACACCTCACTCAGACTGCTCAGAAGGAACAGCAGAGGTTGAAGACAGAGATAGAGCATATCCAAGTGTCTCACTCAGCCTGCTCAGAAGGAACAGCAGAGGTAGAAGACAGAGATAGAGTATATCCACGTGTCTCACTCAGCCTGCTCAGAAGGAACAGCAGAGGTAGAAGACAGAGATAGAGTATATCCACGTGTCTCACTCAGCCTGCTCAGAAGGAACAGCAGAGGTAGAAGACAGAGATAGAGTATATCCACGTGTCTCACTCAGCCTGCTCAGAAGGAACAGCAGAGGTAGGAGACAGAGATAGAGTATATCCACGTGTCTGATCTACACCTCACTCAGCCTGCTCAGAAGGAACAGCAGAGGTAGAAGACAGAGATATAGTATATTCACGTGACTCGCTCAGCCTGCTCAGAAGGAAGAGCAGAGGTAGAAGACAGAGATAAAGTATATCCACGTGTCTGATCTACATCTCACTCAGCCTGCACAGAAGGAACAGCAGAGGTAGAAGACAGAGATAGAGTATATCCACTTGTCTCACTCAGCCTGCTCAGAAGGAACAGCAGAGGTAGAAGGCAGAGATAGAGTATATCCACGTGTCTCACTCAGCCTGCTCAGAAGGAACAACAGAGGTAGAAGACAGAGATAGAGTATATTCACGTGTCTGATATATACCTCATTCAACCTGCTCAGAAGGAACAGCAGAGGTAGAAGACAGAGATAGAGTATATCCACGTGTCTCGCTCAGCCTGCTCAGAAGGAACAGCAGAGGTAGGAGACAGAGATAGAGTATATCCACGTGTCTGATCTACACCTCACTCAGACTGCTCAGAAGGAACAGCAGAGGTTGAAGACAGAGATAGAGCATATCCAAGTGTCTCACTCAGCCTGCTCAGAAGGAACAGCAGAGGTAGAAGACAGAGATAGAGTATATCCACGTGTCTCACTCAGCCTGCTCAGAAGGAACAGCAGAGGTAGAAGACAGAGATAGAGTATATCCACGTGTCTCACTCAGCCTGCTCAGAAGGAACAGCAGAGGTAGAAGACAGAGATAGAGTATATCCACGTGTCTCACTCAGCCTGCTCAGAAGGAACAGCAGAGGTAGGAGACAGAGATAGAGTATATCCACGTGTCTGATCTACACCTCACTCAGACTGCTCATAAGGAACAGCAGAGGTAGAAGCCAGAGATAGAGTATATCCACGTGTGTGATATACACCTAACTCAACCTGCTCAGAAGGAACAGCAGAGGTAGAAGACAGAGATATAGTATATCCACGTGTCTCACTCAGCCTGCTCAGAAGGAACAGCAGATGTAGGAGACAGAGATAGAGTATATCCACGTGTCTTATCTACACCTCACTCAGACTGCTCAGAAGGAACAGCAGAGGTAGAAGACAGCGATAGAGCATATCCAAGTGTCTCACTCAGCCTGCTCAGAAGGAACAGCAGAGGTAGAAGACAAAGATAGAGTATATCCACGTGTCTCACTCAGCCTGCTCAGAAGGAACAGCAGAGGTAGAAGACAGAGATAGAGTATATCCACGTGTCTCACTCAGCCGGCTCAGAAGGAACAGCAGAGGTAGAAGACAGAGATAGAGTATATCCACGTGTCTGATCTACACCTCACTCAACCTGCTCAGAAGGAACAGCAGAGGTAGAAGACAGAGATAGAGTATATCCACGTGTCTCACTCAGCCTGCTCAGAAGGAACAGCAGAGGTAGAAGGCAGAGATAGAGTATATCCACGTGTCTCACTCAGCCTGCTCAGAAGGAACAGCAGAGGTAGAAGACAGAGATAGAGTATATCCACGTGTCTGATATACACCTCACTCAACCTGCTCAGAAAGAACAGCAGAGGTAGAAGACACAGATAGAGTATATCCACGTGTCTCACTCAGCCTGCTCAGAAGGAACAGCAGAGGTAGGAGACAGAGATAGAGTATATCCACGTGTCTGATCTACACCTCACTCAGACTGCTCAGAAGGAACAGCAGAGGTTGAAGACAGAGATAGAGCATATCCAAGTGTCTCACTCAGCCTGCTCAGAAGGAACAGCAGAGGTAGAAGACAGAGATAGAGTATATCCACGTGTCTCACTCAGCCTGCTCAGAAGGAACAGCAGAGGTAGGAGACAGAGATAGAGTATATCCACGTGTCTGATCTACACCTCACTCAGCCTGCTCAGAAGGAACAGCAGAGGTAGAAGACAGAGATAGAGTATATTCACGTGACTCGCTCAGCCTGCTCAGAAGGAAGAGCAGAGGTAGAAGACAGAGATAAAGTATATCCACGTGTCTGATCTACACCTCACTCAGCCTGCACAGAAGGAACAGCAGAGGTAGAAGACAGAGATAGAGTATATCCACTTGTCTCACTCAGCCTGCTCAGAAGGAACAGCAGAGGTAGAAGGCAGAGATAGAGTATATCCACGTGTCTCGCTCAGCCTGCTCAGAAGGAACAACAGAGGTAGAAGACAGAGATATAGTATATCCACGTGTCTGATATATACCTCACTCAACCTGCTCAGAAGGAACAGCAGAGGTAGAAGACAGAGATAGAGTATATCCACGTGTCTCGCTCAGCCTGCTCAGAAGGAACAGCAGAGGTAGGAGACAGAGATAGAGTATATCCACGTGTCTGATCTACTACACCTCACTCAGACTGCTCAGAAGGAACAGCAGAGGTTGAAGACAGAGATAGAGCATATCCAAGTGTCTCACTCAGACTGCTCAGAAGGAACAGCAGAGGTAGAAGACAGAGATAGAGTATATCCACGTGTCTCACTCAGCCTGCTCAGAAGGAACAGCAGAGGTAGAAGACAGAGATAGAGTATATCCACGTGTCTCACTCAGCCTGCTCAGAAGGAACAGCAGAGGTAGAAGACAGAGATAGAGTATATCCATGTGTCTCACTCAGCCTGCTCAGAAGGAACAGCAGAGGTAGAAGACAGAGATAGAGTATATCCACGTGTCTGATCTACACCTCACTCAGCCTGCTCAGAAGGAACAGCAGAGGTAGAAGACAGAGATAGAGTATATCCACGTGTCTCACTCAGCCTGCTCAGAAGGAACAGCAGAGGTAGAAGACAAAGATAGAGTATATCCACGTGTCTCACTCAGACTGCTCAGAAGGAACAGCAGAGGTAGAAGACAGAGATAGAGTATATCCACGTGTCTCACTCAGCCTGCTCAGAAGGAACAGCAGAGGTAGAAGACAGAGATAGAGTATATACACGTGTCTCACTCAGCCTGCTCAGAAGGAACAGCAGATGTATAAGACCGAGACAGAGTATATCCACGTGTCTAATCTACACCTCACTCAGCCTGCTCAGAAGGAACAGCAGAGGTAGAAGACAGAGATAAAGTATATCCACGTGTCTGATCTACACCTCACTCAGCCTGCTCAGAAGGAACAGCAGAGGTAGAAGACAGAGATAGAGTATATTCACGTGACTCGCTCAGCCTGCTCAGAAGGAAGAGCAGAGGTAGAAGACAGAGATAAAGTATATCCACGTGTCTGATCTACACCTCACTCAGCCTGCACAGAAGGAACAGCAGAGGTAGAAGACAGAGATAGAGTATATCCACTTGTCTCACTCAGCCTGCTCAGAAGGAACAGCAGAGGTAGAAGGCAGAGATAGAGTATATCCACGTGTCTCGCTCAGCCTGCTCAGAAGGAACAACAGAGGTAGAAGACAGAGATATAGTATATCCACGTGTCTGATATATACCTCACTCAACCTGCTCAGAAGGAACAGCAGAGGTAGAAGACAGAGATAGAGTATATCCACGTGTCTCGCTCAGCCTGCTCAGAAGGAACAGCAGAGGTAGGAGACAGAGATAGAGTATATCCACGTGTCTGATCTACTACACCTCACTCAGACTGCTCAGAAGGAACAGCAGAGGTTGAAGACAGAGATAGAGCATATCCAAGTGTCTCACTCAGACTGCTCAGAAGGAACAGCAGAGGTAGAAGACAGAGATAGAGTATATCCACGTGTCTCACTCAGCCTGCTCAGAAGGAACAGCAGAGGTAGAAGACAGAGATAGAGTATATCCACGTGTCTCACTCAGCCTGCTCAGAAGGAACAGCAGAGGTAGAAGACAGAGATAGAGTATATCCATGTGTCTCACTCAGCCTGCTCAGAAGGAACAGCAGAGGTAGAAGACAGAGATAGAGTATATCCACGTGTCTGATCTACACCTCACTCAGCCTGCTCAGAAGGAACAGCAGAGGTAGAAGACAGAGATAGAGTATATCCACGTGTCTCACTCAGCCTGCTCAGAAGGAACAGCAGAGGTAGAAGACAAAGATAGAGTATATCCACGTGTCTCACTCAGACTGCTCAGAAGGAACAGCAGAGGTAGAAGACAGAGATAGAGTATATCCACGTGTCTCACTCAGCCTGCTCAGAAGGAACAGCAGAGGTAGAAGACAGAGATAGAGTATATACACGTGTCTCACTCAGCCTGCTCAGAAGGAACAGCAGATGTATAAGACCGAGACAGAGTATATCCACGTGTCTAATCTACACCTCACTCAGCCTGCTCAGAAGGAACAGCAGAGGTAGAAGACAGAGATAAAGTATATCCACGTGTCTGATCTACACCTCACTCAGCCTGCTCAGAAGGAACAGCAGAGGTAGAAGACAGAGATAGAGTATATTCACGTGACTCGCTCAGCCTGCTCAGAAGGAAGAGCAGAGGTAGAAGACAGAGATAAAGTATATCCACGTGTCTGATCTACACCTCACTCAGCCTGTACAGAAGGAACAGCAGAGGTAGAAGACAGAGATAGAGTATATCCACTTGTCTCACTCAGCCTGCTCAGAAGGAACAGCAGAGGTAGAAGGCAGAGATAGAGTATATCCACGTGTCTCACTCAGCCTGCTCAGAAGGAACAACAGAGGTAGAAGACAGAGATAGAGTATATTCACGTGTCTGATATATACCTCACTCAACCTGCTCAGAAGGAACAGCAGAGGTAGAAGACAGAGATAGAGTATATCCACGTGTCTCGCTCAGCCTGCTCAGAAGGAACAGCAGAGGTAGGAGACAGAGATAGAGTATATCCACGTGTCTGATCTACACCTCACTCAGACTGCTCAGAAGAAACAGCAGAGGTAGAAGACAGAGATAGAGTATATCCACGTGTCTGATATACACCTCACTCAGCCTGCTCAGAAGGAACAGCAGAGGTAGAAGACAGAGATAGAGTATATCCACGTTTCTCGCTCAGCCTGCTCAGAAGGAACAGCAGAGGTAGGAGACAGAGATAGAGTATATTCACGTGTCTGATCTACACCTCACTCAGACTGCTCAGAAGGAACAGCAGAGGTTGAAGACAGAGATAGAGCATATCCAAGTGTCTCACTCAGCCTGCTCAGAAGGAACAGCAGAGGTAGAAGACAGAGATAGAGTATATCCACGTGTCTCACTCAGCCTGCTCAGAAGGAACAGCAGAGGTAGAAGACAGAGATAGAGTATATCCACGTGTCTCACTCAGCCTGCTCAGAAGGAACAGCAGAGGTAGAAGACAGAGATAGAGTATATCCACGTGTCTCACTCAGCCTGCTCAGAAGGAACAGCAGAGGTAGGAGACAGAGATAGAGTATATCCACGTGTCTGATCTACACCTCACTCAGCCTGCTCAGAAGGAACAGCAGAGGTAGAAGACAGAGATATAGTATATTCACGTGACTCGCTCAGCCTGCTCAGAAGGAAGAGCAGAGGTAGAAGACAGAGATAAAGTATATCCACGTGTCTGATCTACATCTCACTCAGCCTGCACAGAAGGAACAGCAGAGGTAGAAGACAGAGATAGAGTATATCCACTTGTCTCACTCAGCCTGCTCAGAAGGAACAGCAGAGGTAGAAGGCAGAGATAGAGTATATCCACGTGTCTCACTCAGCCTGCTCAGAAGGAACAACAGAGGTAGAAGACAGAGATAGAGTATATTCACGTGTCTGATATATACCTCACTCAACCTGCTCAGAAGGAACAGCAGAGGTAGAAGACAGAGATAGAGTATATCCACGTGTCTCGCTCAGCCTGCTCAGAAGGAACAGCAGAGGTAGGAGACAGAGATAGAGTATATCCACGTGTCTGATCTACACCTCACTCAGACTGCTCAGAAGGAACAGCAGAGGTTGAAGACAGAGATAGAGCATATCCAGGTGTCTCACTCAGCCTGCTCAGAAGGAACAGCAGAGGTAGAAGACAGAGATAGAGTATATCCACGTGTCTCACTCAGCCTGCTCAGAAGGAACAGCAGAGGTAGAAGACAGAGATAGAGTATATCCACGTGTCTCACTCAGCCTGCTCAGAAGGAACAGCAGAGGTAGAAGACAGAGATAGAGTATATCCACGTGTCTCACTCAGCCTGCTCAGAAGGAACAGCAGAGGTAGGAGACAGAGATAGAGTATATCCACGTGTCTGATCTACACCTCACTCAGACTGCTCATAAGGAACAGCAGAGGTAGAAGCCAGAGATAGAGTATATCCACGTGTGTGATATACACCTAACTCAACCTGCTCAGAAGGAACAGCAGAGGTAGAAGACAGAGATATAGTATATCCACGTGTCTCACTCAGCCTGCTCAGAAGGAACAGCAGATGTAGGAGACAGAGATAGAGTATATCCACGTGTCTTATCTACACCTCACTCAGACTGCTCAGAAGGAACAGCAGAGGTAGAAGACAGCGATAGAGCATATCCAAGTGTCTCACTCAGCCTGCTCAGAAGGAACAGCAGAGGTAGAAGACAAAGATAGAGTATATCCACGTGTCTCACTCAGCCTGCTCAGAAGGAACAGCAGAGGTAGAAGACAGAGATAGAGTATATCCACGTGTCTCACTCAGCCGGCTCAGAAGGAACAGCAGAGGTAGAAGACAGAGATAGAGTATATCCACGTGTCTGATCTACACCTCACTCAACCTGCTCAGAAGGAACAGCAGAGGTAGAAGACAGAGATAGAGTATATCCACGTGTCTCACTCAGCCTGCTCAGAAGGAACAGCAGAGGTAGAAGGCAGAGATAGAGTATATCCACGTGTCTCACTCAGCCTGCTCAGAAGGAACAGCAGAGGTAGAAGACAGAGATAGAGTATATCCACGTGTCTGATATACACCTCACTCAACCTGCTCAGAAAGAACAGCAGAGGTAGAAGACACAGATAGAGTATATCCACGTGTCTCACTCAGCCTGCTCAGAAGGAACAGCAGAGGTAGGAGACAGAGATAGAGTATATCCACGTGTCTGATCTACACCTCACTCAGACTGCTCAGAAGGAACAGCAGAGGTTGAAGACAGAGATAGAGCATATCCAAGTGTCTCACTCAGCCTGCTCAGAAGGAACAGCAGAGGTAGAAGACAGAGATAGAGTATATCCACGTGTCTCACTCAGCCTGCTCAGAAGGAACAGCAGAGGTAGGAGACAGAGATAGAGTATATCCACGTGTCTGATCTACACCTCACTCAGCCTGCTCAGAAGGAACAGCAGAGGTAGAAGACAGAGATAGAGTATATTCACGTGACTCGCTCAGCCTGCTCAGGAGGAAGAGCAGAGGTAGAAGACAGAGATAAAGTATATCCACGTGTCTGATCTACACCTCACTCAGCCTGCACAGAAGGAACAGCAGAGGTAGAAGACAGAGATAGAGTATATCCACTTGTCTCACTCAGCCTGCTCAGAAGGAACAGCAGAGGTAGAAGGCAGAGATAGAATATATCCACGTGTCTCGCTCAGCCTGCTCAGAAGGAACAACAGAGGTAGAAGACAGAGATATAGTATATCCACGTGTCTGATATATACCTCACTCAACCTGCTCAGAAGGAACAGCAGAGGTAGAAGACAGAGATAGAGTATATCCACGTGTCTCGCTCAGCCTGCTCAGAAGGAACAGCAGAGGTAGGAGACAGAGATAGAGTATATCCACGTGTCTGATCTACACCTCACTCAGACTGCTCAGAAGGAACAGCAGAGGTTGAAGACAGAGATAGAGCATATCCAAGTGTCTCACTCAGACTGCTCAGAAGGAACAGCAGAGGTAGAAGACAGAGATAGAGTATATCCACGTGTCTCACTCAGCCTGCTCAGAAGGAACAGCAGAGGTAGAAGACAGAGATAGAGTATATCCACGTGTCTCACTCAGCCTGCTCAGAAGGAACAGCAGAGGTAGAAGACAGAGATAGAGTATATCCATGTGTCTCACTCAGCCTGCTCAGAAGGAACAGCAGAGGTAGGAGACAGAGATAGAGTATATCCACGTGTCTGATCTACACCTCACTCAGACTGCTCATAAGGAACAGCAGAGGTAGAAGCCAGAGATAGAGTATATCCACGTGTGTGATATACACCTAACTCAACCTGCTCAGAAGGAACAGCAGAGGTAGAAGACAGAGATATAGTATATCCACGTGTCTCACTCAGCCTGCTCAGAAGGAACAGCAGATGTAGGAGACAGAGATAGAGTATATCCACGTGTCTCGCTCAGCCTGCTCAGAAGAAACAGCAGAGGTAGAAGACAGAGATAGAGTATATCCACGTTTCTGATCTACACCTCACTCAGCCTGCTCAGAAGGAACAGCAGAGGTAGAAGACAGAGATAGAGTATATTCACGTGACTCGCTCAGCCTGCTCAGAAGGAAGAGCAGAGGTAGAAGACAGAGATAAAGTATATCCACGTGTCTGATCTACACCTCACTCAGCCTGCACAGAAGGAACAGCAGAGGTAGAAGACAGAGATAGAGTATATCCACTTGTCTCACTCAGCCTGCTCAGAAGGAACAGCAGAGGTAGAAGGCAGAGATAGAGTATATCCACGTGTCTCACTCAGCCTGCTCAGAAGGAACAACAGAGGTAGAAGACAGAGATAGAGTATATTCACGTGTCTGATATATACCTCACTCAACCTGCTCAGAAGGAACAGCAGAGGTAGAAGACAGAGATAGAGTATATCCACGTGTCTCGCTCAGCCTGCTCAGAAGGAACAGCAGAGGTAGGAGACAGAGATAGAGTATATCCACGTGTCTGATCTACACCTCACTCAGACTGCTCAGAAGGAACAGCAGAGGTTGAAGACAGAGATAGAGCATATCCAAGTGTCTCACTCAGCCTGCTCAGAAGGAACAGCAGAGGTAGAAGACAGAGATAGAGTATATCCACGTGTCTCACTCAGCCTGCTCAGAAGGAACAGCAGAGGTAGAAGACAGAGATAGAGTATATCCACGTGTCTCACTCAGCCTGCTCAGAAGGAACAGCAGAGGTAGAAGACAGAGATAGAGTATATCCACGTGTCTCACTCAACCTGCTCAGAAGGAACAGCAGAGGTAGGAGACAGAGATAGAGTATATCCACGTGTCTGATCTACACCTCACTCAGACTGCTCATAAGGAACAGCAGAGGTAGAAGCCAGAGATAGAGTATATCCACGTGTGTGATATACACCTAACTCAACCTGCTCAGAAGGAACAGCAGAGGTAGAAGACAGAGATATAGTATATCCACGTGTCTCACTCAGCCTGCTCAGAAGGAACAGCAGATGTAGGAGACAGAGATAGAGTATATCCACGTGTCTTATCTACACCTCACTCAGACTGCTCAGAAGGAACAGCAGAGGTAGAAGACAGCGATAGAGCATATCCAAGTGTCTCACTCAGCCTGCTCAGAAGGAACAGCAGAGGTAGAAGACAAAGATAGAGTATATCCACGTGTCTCACTCAGCCTGCTCAGAAGGAACAGCAGAGGTAGAAGACAGAGATAGAGTATATCCACGTGTCTCACTCAGCCGGCTCAGAAGGAACAGCAGAGGTAGAAGACAGAGATAGAGTATATCCACGTGTCTGATCTACACCTCACTCAACCTGCTCAGAAGGAACAGCAGAGGTAGAAGACAGAGATAGAGTATATCCACGTGTCTCACTCAGCCTGCTTAGAAGGAACAGCAGAGGTAGAAGGCAGAGATAGAGTATATCCACGTGTCTCACTCAGCCTGCTCAGAAGGAACAGCAGAGGTAGAAGACAGAGATAGAGTATATCCACGTGTCTGATATACACCTCACTCAACCTGCTCAGAAGGAACAGCAGAGGTAGAAGACACAGATAGAGTATATCCACGTGTCTCACTCAGCCTGCTCAGAAGGAACAGCAGAGGTAGGAGACAGAGATAGAGTATATCCACGTGTCTGATCTACACCTCACTCAGACTGCTCAGAAGGAACAGCAGAGGTAGAAGACAGAGATAGAGTATATCCACGTGTCTGATATACACCTCACTCAGCCTGCTCAGAAGGAACAGCAGAGGTAGAAGACAGAGATAGAGTATATCCACGTTTCTCGCTCAGCCTGCTCAGAAGGAACAGCAGAGGTAGGAGACAGAGATAGAGTATATCCACGTGTCTGATCTACACCTCACTCAGACTGCTCAGAAGGAACAGCAGAGGTTGAAGACAGAGATAGAGCATATCCAAGTGTCTCACTCAGCCTGCTCAGAAGGAACAGCAGAGGTAGAAGACAGAGATAGAGTATATCCACGTGTCTCACTCAGCCTGCTCAGAAGGAACAGCAGAGGTAGGAGACAGAGATAGAGTATATCCACGTGTCTGATCTACACCTCACTCAGCCTGCTCAGAAGGAACAGCAGAGGTAGAAGACAGAGATAGAGTATATTCACGTGACTCGCTCAGCCTGCTCAGAAGGAAGAGCAGAGGTAGAAGACAGAGATAAAGTATATCCACGTGTCTGATCTACACCTCACTCAGCCTGCACAGAAGGAACAGCAGAGGTAGAAGACAGAGATAGAGTATATCCACTTGTCTCACTCAGCCTGCTCAGAAGGAACAGCAGAGGTAGAAGGCAGAGATAGAGTATATCCACGTGTCTCACTCAGCCTGCTCAGAAGGAACAACAGAGGTAGAAGACAGAGATAGAGTATATCCACGTGTCTGATATATACCTCACTCAACCTGCTCAGAAGGAACAGCAGAGGTAGAAGACAGAGATAGAGTATATCCACGTGTCTCGCTCAGCCTGCTCAGAAGGAACAGCAGAGGTAGGAGACAGAGATAGAGTATATCCACGTGTCTGATCTACACCTCACTCAGACTGCTCAGAAGGAACAGCAGAGGTTGAAGACAGAGATAGAGCATATCCAAGTGTCTCACTCAGACTGCTCAGAAGGAACAGCAGAGGTAGAAGACAGAGATAGAGTATATCCACGTGTCTCACTCAGCCTGCTCAGAAGGAACAGCAGAGGTAGAAGACAGAGATAGAGTATATCCACGTGTCTCACTCAGCCTGCTCAGAAGGAACAGCAGAGGTAGAAGACAGAGATAGAGTATATCCATGTGTCTCACTCAGCCTGCTCAGAAGGAACAGCAGAGGTAGGAGACAGAGATAGAGTATATCCACGTGTCTGATCTACACCTCACTCAGACTGCTCATAAGGAACAGCAGAGGTAGAAGCCAGAGATAGAGTATATCCACGTGTGTGATATACACCTAACTCAACCTGCTCAGAAGGAACAGCAGAGGTAGAAGACAGAGATATAGTATATCCACGTGTCTCACTCAGCCTGCTCAGAAGGAACAGCAGATGTAGGAGACAGAGATAGAGTATATCCACGTGTCTTATCTACACCTCACTCAGACTGCTCAGAAGGAACAGCAGAGGTAGAAGACAGCGATAGAGCATATCCAAGTGTCTCACTCAGCCTGCTCAGAAGGAACAGCAGAGGTAGAAGACAAAGATAGAGTATATCCACGTGTCTCACTCAGCCTGCTCAGAAGGAACAGCAGAGGTAGAAGACAGAGATAGAGTATATCCACGTGTCTCACTCAGCCGGCTCAGAAGGAACAGCAGAGGTAGAAGACAGAGATAGAGTATATCCACGTGTCTGATCTACACCTCACTCAACCTGCTCAGAAGGAACAGCAGAGGTAGGAGACAGAGATAGAGTATATCCACGTGTCTGATCTACACCTCACTCAGACTGCTCAGAAGGAACAGCAGAGGTAGAAGACAGAGATAGAGTATATCCACGTGTCTGATATACACCTCACTCAGCCTGCTCAGAAGGAACAGCAGAGGTAGAAGACAGAGATAGAGTATATCCACGTTTCTCGCTCAGCCTGCTCAGAAGGAACAGCAGAGGTAGGAGACAGAGATAGAGTATATCCACGTGTCTGATCTACACCTCACTCAGACTGCTCAGAAGGAACAGCAGAGGTTGAAGACAGAGATAGAGCATATCCAAGTGTCTCACTCAGCCTGCTCAGAAGGAACAGCAGAGGTAGAAGACAGAGATAGAGTATATCCACGTGTCTCACTCAGCCTGCTCAGAAGGAACAGCAGAGGTAGAAGACAGAGATAGAGTATATCCACGTGTCTCACTCAGCCTGCTCAGAAGGAACAGCAGAGGTAGAAGACAGAGATAGAGTATATCCACGTGTCTCACTCAGCCTGCTCAGAAGGAACAGCAGAGGTAGGAGACAGAGATAGAGTATATCCACGTGTCTGATCTACACCTCACTCAGACTGCTCAGAAGGAACAGCAGAGGTAGAAGACAGCGATAGAGCATATCCACGTGTCTCACTCATCCTGCTCAGAAGGAACAGCAGAGGTAGAAGACAGAGATAGAGTATATCCACGTGTCTCACTCAGCCTGCTCAGAGGGAACAGCAGAGCTAGAAGACAGAGATAGAGTATATCCACGTGTCTCGCTCAGCCTGCTCAGAAGGAACAGCAGAGGTAGAAGACAGAGATAAAGTATATTCACGTGTCTGATCTACACCTCACTCAGCCTGCTCAGAAGGAACAGCAGAGGTAGAAGACAGAGATAGAGTATATCGACGTGTCTCACTCAGCCTGCTCAGAAGGAACAGCAGAGGTAGGAGACAGAGATAGAGTATATCCACGTGTCTGATATATACCTCACTCAACCTGCTCAGAAGGAACAGCAGAGGTAGAAGACAAAGATAGAGTATATCCACGTGTCTCACTCAGCCTGCTCAGAAGGAACAGCAGAGGTAGAAGACAGAGATAGAGTATATCCACGTGTCTCACTCAGCCTGCTCAGAAGGAACAGCAGAGGTAGAAGACAGAGATAGAGTATATCCACCTGTCTGATCTACACCTCACTCAACCTGCTCAGAAGGAACAGCAGAGGTAGAAGACAGAGATAGAGTATATCCACGTGTCTCACTCAGCCTGCTCAGAAGGAACAGCAGAGGTAGAAGGCAGAGATAGAGTATATCCACGTGTCTCACTCAGCCTGCTCAGAAGGAACAGCAGAGGTAGAAGACAGAGATAGAGTATATCCACGTGTCTGATCTACACCTCACTCAGACTGCTCAGAAGGAACAGCAGAGGTAGAAGACAGAGATAGAGCATATCCAAGTGTCTCACTCAGCCTGCTTAGAAGGAACAGCAGAGGTAGAAGACAGAGATAGAGTATATCCACGTGTCTCACTCAGACTGCTCAGAAGGAACAGCAGAGGTAGAAGACAGAGATAGAGTATATCCACGTGTCTGATCTACACCTCACTCAGCATGCTCAGAAGGAACAGAAGAGGTAGAAGACAGAGATATAGTATATACACGTGTCTCACTCAGCCTGCTCATAAGGAACAGCAGATGTAGAAGACAGAGATAGAGTATATCCACGTGTCTAATCTACACCTCACTCAGCCTGCTCAGAAGGAACAGCAGAGGTAGAAGACAGAGATAGAGTATATTCACGTGTCTCGCTCAGCCTGCTCAGAAGGAACAGCAGAGGTAGAAGACAGAGATAAAGTATATCCACGTGTCTGATCTACACCTCACTCAGCCTGCTCAGAAGGAACAGCAGAGGTAGAAGACAGAGATAGAGTATATCCACGTGTCTCAATCAGCCTGCTCAGAAGGAACAACAGATGTAGAAGACAGAGCTAGAGTATATCCACGTGTTTAATCTACACCCCACTCAGCCTGCTCAGAAGGAAGAGCAGAGGTAGAAGACAGAGATAAAGTATATCCACGTGTCTGATCTACACCTCACTCAGCCTGCTCAGAAGGAACAGCAGAGGTAGAAGACAGAGATAGAGTATATCCACGTGTCTGATCTACACCTCACTCAGCCTGCTCAGAAGGAACAGCAGAGGTAGAAGACAGAGATAGAGTATATCCACGTGTCTCACTCAGCCTGCTCAGAAGGAACAGCAGAGGTAGAAGGCAGAGATAGAGTATATCCACGTGTCTCACTCAGCCTGCTCAGAAGGAACAACAGAGGTAGAAGACAGAGATAGAGTATATCCACGTGTCTGATATATACCTCACTCAACCTGCTCAGAAGGAACAGCAGAGGTAGAAGACAGAGATAGAGTATATCCACGTGTCTCGCTCAGCCTGCTCAGAAGGAACAGCAGAGGTAGGAGACAGAGATAGAGTATATCCACGTGTCTGATCTACACCTCACTCAGACTGCTCAGAAGGAACAGCAGAGGTTGAAGACAGAGATAGAGCATATCCAAGTGTCTCACTCAGCCTGCTCAGAAGGAACAGCAGAGGTAGAAGACAGAGATAGAGTATATCCACGTGTCTCACTCAGCCTGCTCAGAAGGAACAGCAGAGGTAGAAGACAGAGATAGAGTATATCCACGTGTCTCACTCAGCCTGCTCAGAAGGAACAGCAGAGGTAGAAGACAGAGATAGAGTATATCCACGTGTCTCACTCAGCCTGTTCAGAAGGAACAGCAGAGGTAGGAGACAGAGATAGAGTATATCCACGTGTCTGATCTACACCTCACTCAGACTGCTCAAAAGGAACAGCAGAGGTAGAAGCCAGAGATAGAGTATATCCACGTGTGTGATATACACCTAACTCAACCTGCTCAGAAGGAACAGCAGAGGTAGAAGACAGAGATATAGTACATCCACGTGTCTCACTCAGCCTGCTCAGAAGGAACAGCAGATGTAGGAGACAGAGATAGAGTATATCCACGTGTCTTATCTACACCTCACTCAGACTGCTCAGAAGGAACAGCAGAGGTAGAAGACAGCGATAGAGCATATCCAAGTGTCTCACTCAGCCTGCTCAGAAGGAACAGCAGAGGTAGAAGACAAAGATAGAGTATATCCACGTGTCTCACTCAGCCTGCTCAGAAGGAACAGCAGAGGTAGAAGACAGAGATAGAGTATATCCACGTGTCTCACTCAGCCTGCTCAGAAGGAACAGCAGAGGTAGAAGACAGAGATATAGTATATCCACGTGTCTGATCTACACCTCACTCAACCTGCTCAGAAGGAACAGCAGAGGTAGAAGACAGAGATAGAGTATATCCACGTGTCTCACTCAGCCTGCTCATAAGGAACAGCAGAGGTAGAAGGCAGAGATAGAGTATATCCACGTGTCTCACTCAGCCTGCTCAGAAGGAACAGCAGAGGTAGAAGACGGAGATAGAGTATATCCACGTGTCTGATATACACCTCACTCAACCTGCTCAGAAGGAACAGCAGAGGTAGAAGACACAGATAGAGTATATCCACGTGTCTCGCTCAGCCTGCTCAGAAGGAACAGCAGAGGTAGGAGACAGAGATATAGTATATCCACGTGTCTGATCTACACCTCACTCAGACTGCTCAGAAGGAACAGCAGAGGTAGAAGACAGAGATAGAGTATATCCACGTGTCTGATATACACCTCACTCAGCCTGCTCAGAAGGAACAGCAGAGGTAGAAGACAGAGATAGAGTATATCCACGTGTCTGATCTACACCTCACTCAGCCTGCTCAGAAGGAACAGCAGAGGTAGAAGACAGAGATAGAGTATATCCACGTGTCTCACTCAGCCTGCTCAGAAGGAACAGCAGAGGTAGAAGACAGAGATAGAGTATATCCACGTGTCTCACTCAGCCTGCTCAGAGGGAACAGCAGAGGTAGAAGACAGAGATAGAGTATATCCACGTGTCTCGCTCAGCCTGCTCAGAAGGAACAGCAGAGGTAGAAGACAGAGATAAAGTATATTCACGTGTCCGATCTACACCTCACTCAGCCTGCTCAGAAGGAACAGCAGAGGTAGAAGACAGAGATAGAGTATATCGACGTGTCTCACTCAGCCTGCTCAGAAGGAACAGCAGAGGTAGGAGACAGAGATATAGTATATCCACGTGTCTGATCTACACCTCACTCAGACTGCTCAGAAGGAACAGCAGAGGTAGAAGACAGAGATAGAGCATATCCAAGTGTCTCACTCAGCCTGCTCAGAAGGAACAGCAGAGGTAGAAGACAGAGATAGAGTATATCCACGTGTCTCACTCAGCCTGCTCAGAAGGAACAGAAGAGGTAGAAGACAGAGATATAGTATATACACGTGTCTCACTCAGCCTGCTCATAAGGAACAGCAGATGTAGAAGACAGAGATAGAGTATATCCACGTGTCTAATCTACACCTCACTCAGCCTGCTCAGAAGGAACAGCAGAGGTAGAAGACAGAGATAGAGTATATTCACGTGTCTCGCTCAGCCTGCTCAGAAGGAACAGCAGAGGTAGAAGACAGAGATAAAGTATATCCACGTGTCTGATCTACACCTCACTCAGCCTGCTCAGAAAGAACAGCAGAGGTAGAAGACAGAGATAGAGTATATCCACGTGTCTCAATCAGCCTGCTCAGAAGGAACAACAGATGTAGAAGACAGAGCTAGAGTATATCCACGTGTTTGATCTACACCCCACTCAGCCTGCTCAGAAGGAAGAGCAGAGGTAGAAGACAGAGATAACGTATATCCACGTGTCTGATCTACACCTCACTCAGCCTGCTCAGAAGGAACAGCAGAGGTAGAAGACAGAGATAGAGTATATCCACGTGTCTGATCTACACCTCACTCAGCCTGCTCAGAAGGAACAGCAGAGGTAGAAGACAGAGATAGAGTATATCCACGTGTCTCACTCAGCCTGCTCAGAAGGAACAGCAGAGGTAGAAGGCAGAGATAGAGTATATCCACGTGTCTCACTCAGCCTGCTCAGAAGGAACAACAGAGGTAGAAGACAGAGATAGAGTATATCCACGTGTCTGATATATACCTCACTCAACCTGCTCAGAAGGAACAGCAGAGGTAGAAGACAGAGATAGAGTATATCCACGTGTCTCGCTCAGCCTGCTCAGAAGGAACAGCAGAGGTAGGAGACAGAGATAGAGTATATCCACGTGTCTGATCTACACCTCACTCAGACTGCTCAGAAGGAACAGCAGAGGTTGAAGACAGAGATAGAGCATATCCAAGTGTCTCACTCAGCCTGCTCAGAAGGAACAGCAGAGGTAGAAGACAGAGATAAAGTATATCCACGTGTCTGATCTACACCTCACTCAGCCTGCTCAGAAGGAACAGCAGAGGTAGAAGACAGAGATAGAGTATATCCACGTGTCTCAATCAGCCTGCTCAGAAGGAACAACAGATATAGAAGACAGAGCTAGAGTATATCCACGTGTTTAATCTACACCCCACTCAGCCTGCTCAGAAGGAAGAGCAGAGGTAGAAGACAGAGATAAAGTATATCCACGTGTCTGATCTACACCTCACTCAGCCTGCTCAGAAGGAACAGCAGAGGTAGAAGACAGAGATAGAGTATATCCACGTGTCTGATCTACACCTCACTCAGCCTGCTCAGAAGGAACAGCAGAGGTAGAAGACAGAGATGGAGTATATCCACGTGTCTCACTCAGCCTGCTCAGAAGGAACAGCAGAGGTAGAAGGCAGAGATAGAGTATATCCACGTGTCTCACTCAGCCTGCTCAGAAGGAACAACAGAGGTAGAAGACAGAGATAGAGTATATCCACGTGTCTGATATATACCTCACTCAACCTGCTCAGAAGGAACAGCAGAGGTAGAAGACAGAGATAGAGTATATCCACGTGTCTCGCTCAGCCTGCTCAGAAGGAACAGCAGCGGTAGGAGACAGAGATAGAGTATATCCACGTGTCTGATCTACACCTCACTCAGACTGCTCAGAAGGAACAGCAGAGGTTGAAGACAGAGATAGAGCATATCCAAGTGTCTCACTCAGCCTGCTCAGAAGGAACAGCAGAGTTAGAAGACAGAGATAGAGTATATCCACGTGTCTCACTCAGCCTGCTCAGAAGGAACAGCAGAGGTAGAAGACAGAGATAGAGTATATCCACGTGTCTCACTCAGCCTGCTCAGAAGGAACAGCAGAGGTAGAAGACAGAGATAGAGTATATCCACGTGTCTCACTCAGCCTGCTCAGAAGGAACAGCAGAGGTAGGAGACAGAGATAGAGTATATCCACGTGTCTGATCTACACCTCACTCAGACTGCTCAAAAGGAACAGCAGAGGTAGAAGCCAGAGATAGAGTATATCCACGTGTGTGATATACACCTAACTCAACCTGCTCAGAAGGAACAGCAGAGGTAGAAGACAGAGATATAGTATATCCACGTGTCTCACTCAGCCTGTTCAGAAGGAACAGCAGATGTAGGAGACAGAGATATAGTATATCCACGTGTCTTATCTACACCTCACTCAGACTGCTCAGAAGGAACAGCAGAGGTAGAAGACAGCGATAGAGCATATCCAAGTGTCTCACTCAGCCTGCTCAGAAGGAACAGCAGAGGTAGAAGACAAAGATAGAGTATATCCACGTGTCTCACTCAGCCTGCTCAGAAGGAACAGCAGAGGTAGAAGACAGAGATAGAGTATATCCACGTGTCTCATTCAGCCGGCTCAGAAGGAACAGCAGAGGTAGAAGACAGAGATAGAGTATATCCACGTGTCTGATCTACACCTCACTCAACCTGCTCAGAAGAAACAGCAGAGGTAGAAGACAGAGATAGAGTATATCCACGTGTCTCACTCAGCCTGCTCAGAAGGAACAGCAGAGGTAGAAGGCAGAGATAGAGTATATCCACGTGTCTCACTCAGCCTGCTCAGAAGGAACAGCAGAGGTAGAAGACAGAGATAGAGTATATCCACGTGTCTGATATACACCTCACGCAACCTGCTCAGAAGGAACAGCAGAGGTAGAAGACACAGATAGAGTATATCCACGTGTCTCGCTCAGCCTGCTCAGAAGGAACAGCAGAGGTAGGAGACAGAGATAGAGTATATCCACGTGTCTGATCTACACCTCACTCAGACTGCTCAGAAGGAACAGCAGAGGTAGAAGACAGAGATAGAGTATATCCACGTGTCTGATATACACCTCACTCAGCCTGCTCAGAAGGAACAGCAGAGGTAGAAGACAGAGATAGAGTATATCCACGTGTCTGATCTACACCTCACTCAGCCTGCGCAGAAGGAACAGCAGAGGTAGAAGACAGAGATAGAGTATATCCACGTGTCTCACTCAGCCTGCTCAGAAGGAACAGCAAAGGTAGAAGACAGAGATAGAGTATATCCACGTGTCTGATCTACACCTCACTCAGCCTGCTCAGAAGGAACAGCAGAGGTAGAAGACAGATATAGAGTATATCCACGTGTCTGATCTACACCTCACTCAACCTGCTCAGAAGGAACAGCAGAGGTAGAAGACAGAGATAGAGTATATCCACGTGTCTGAACTACACCTCAGTCAGCCTGCTCAGAAGGAACAGCAGAGGTAGAAGACAGAGATAGAGTATATCCACGTGTCTCACTCAGCCTGCTCAGAAGGAACAGCAGAGGTAGAAGACAGATATAGGGTATATCCACGTGTCTGATTTACACCTCACTCAGCCTGCTCAGAAGGAACAGCAGAAGTAGAAGACAGAGATAGAGTATATACACGTGTCCCACTCAGCCTGCTCAGAAGGAACAGCAGAGGTAGAAGACAGAGATAAAGTATATCCACGTGTCTGATCTACACCTCACTTAGCCTGCTCAGAAGGAACAGCAGAGGTAGAAGACAGAGATAGAGTATATCCACGTGTCTCACTCAGCCTGCTCAGAAGGAACAGCAGATGTATAAGACCGAGACAGAGTATATCCACGTGTCTAATCTACACCTCACTCAGCCTGCTCAGAAGGAACAGCAGAGGTAGAAGACAGAGATAAAGTATATCCAAGTGTCTGATCTACACCTCACTCAACCTGCTCAGAAGGAACAGCAGAGGTAGAAGACAGAGATAGAGTATATCCACGTGTCTCACTCAGCCTGCTCAGAAGGAACAGCAGAGGTAGAAGGCACAGATAGAGTATATCCACGTGTCTCACTCAGCCTGCTCAGAAGGAACAGCAGAGGTAGAAGACAGAGATAGAGTATATCCACGTGTCTGATATACACCTCACTCAACCTGCTCAGAAGGAACAGCAGAGGTAGAAGACACAGATAGAGTATATCCACGTGTCTCACTCAGCCTGCTCAGAAGGAACAGCAGAGGTAGGAGACACAGATAGAGTATATCCACGTGTCTGATCTACACCTCACTCAGACTGCTCAGAAGGAACAGCAGAGGTAGAAGACAGAGATAGAGTATATCCACGTGTCTGATATACACCTCACTCAGCCTGCTCAGAAGGAACAGCAGAGGTAGAAGACAGAGATAGAGTATATCCACGTGTCTCACTCAGCCTGCTCAGAAGGAACAGCAGAGGTAGAAGACAGAGATAGAGTATATCCACGTGTCTGATCTACACCTCACTCAGCCTGCTCAGAAGGAACAGCAGAGGTAGAAGACAGATATAGAGTATATCCACGTGTCTGATCTACACCTCACTCAACCTGCTCAGAAGGATCAGCAGAGGTAGAAGACAGAGATAGAGTATATCCACGTGTCTGATCTACACCTCACTCAGCCTGCTCAGAAGGAACAGCAGAGGTAGAAGACAGAGATAGAGTATATCCACGTGTCTCACTCAGCCTGCTCAATAGTAACAGCAGAGGTAGAAGACAGAGATAGGGTATATCCACGTGTCTGATTTACACCTCACTCAGCCTGCTCAGAAGGAACAGCAGAGGCTGAAGACAGAGATAGAGTATATACACGTGTCCCACTCAGCCTGCTCAGAAGGAACAGCAGAGGTAGAAGACAGAGATAGAGTATATCCACGTGTCTCACTCAGCCTGCTCAGAAGGAACAGCAGAGGTAGAAGACAGAGATAGAGTATATCCACGTGTCTCACTCAGCCTGCTCAGAAGGAACAGCAGAGGTAGGAGACAGAGATAGAGTATATCCACGTGTCTGATCTACACCTCACTCAGACTGCTCAAAAGGAACAGCAGAGGTAGAAGCCAGAGATAGAGTATATCCACGTGTGTGATATACACCTAACTCAACCTGCTCAGAAGGAACAGCAGAGGTAGAAGACAGAGATATAGTATATCCACGTGTCTCACTCAGCCTGCTCAGAAGGAACAGCAGATGTAGGAGACAGAGATAGAGTATATCCACATGTCTTATCTACACCTCACTCAGACTGCTCAGAAGGAACAGCAGAGGTAGAAGACAGCGATAGAGCATATCCAAGTGTCTCACTCAGCCTGCTCAGAAGGAACAGCAGAGGTATAAGACAAAGATAGAGTATATCCACGTGTCTCATTCAGCCTGCTCAGACGGAACAGCAGAGGTAGAAGACAGAGATAGAGTATATCCACGTGTCTCACTCAACCTGCTCAGAAGGAACAGCAGAGGTAGAAGACAGAGATAGAGTATATCCACGTGTCTCAATCAGCCTGCTCAGAAGGAACAACAGATGTAGAAGACAGAGCTAGAGTATATCCACGTGTTTAATCTACACCCCACTCAGCCTGCTCAGAAGGAAGAGCAGAGGTAGAAGACAGAGATAACGTATATCCACGTGTCTGATCTACACCTCACTCAGCCTGCTCAGAAGGAACAGCAAAGGTAGAAGACAGAGATAGAGTATATCCACGTGTCTGATCTACACCTCACTCAGCCTGCTCAGAAGGAACAGCAGAGGTAGAAGACAGAGATAGAGTATATCCACGTGTCTCACTCAGCCTGCTCAGAAGGAACAGCAGAGGTAGAAGGCAGAGATAGAGTATATCCACGTGTCTCACTCAGCCTGCTCAGAAGGAACAACAGAGGTAGAAGACAGAGATAGAGTATATCCACGTGTCTGATATATACCTCACTCAACCTGCTCAGAAGGAACAGCAGAAGTAGAAGACAGAGATAGAGTATATCCACGTGTCTCGCTCAGCCTGCTCAGAAGGAACAGCAGAGGTAGGAGACAGAGATAGAGTATATCCACGTGTCTGATCTACACCTCACTCAGACTGCTCAGAAGGAACAGCAGAGGTTGAAGACAGAGATAGAGCATATCCAAGTGTCTCACTCAGCCTGCTCAGAAGGAACAGCAGAGGTAGAAGACAGAGATAAAGTATATCCACGTGTCTGATCTACACCTCACTCAGCCTGCTCAGAAGGAACAGCAGAGGTAGAAGACAGAGATAGAGTATATCCACGTGTCTCAATCAGCCTGCTCAGAAGGAACAACAGATGTAGAAGACAGAGCTAGAGTATATCCACGTGTTTAATCTACACCCCACTCAGCCTGCTCAGAAGGAAGAGCAGAGGTAGAAGACAGAGATAACGTATATCCACGTGTCTGATCTACACCTCACTCAGCCTGCTCAGAAGGAACAGCAAAGGTAGAAGACAGAGATAGAGTATATCCACGTGTCTGATCTACACCTCACTCAGCCTGCTCAGAAGGAACAGCAGAGGTAGAAGACAGAGATAGAGTATATCCACGTGTCTCACTCAGCCTGCTCAGAAGGAACAGCAGAGGTAGAAGGCAGAGATAGAGTATATCCACGTGTCTCACTCAGCCTGCTCAGAAGGAACAACAGAGGTAGAAGACAGAGATAGAGTATATCCACGTGTCTGATATATACCTCACTCAACCTGCTCAGAAGGAACAGCAGAGGTAGAAGACAGAGATAGAGTATATCCCCATGTCTCGCTCAGCCTGCTCAGAAGGAACAGCAGCGGTAGGAGACAGAGATAGAGTATATCCACGTGTCTGATCTACACCTCACTCAGACTGCTCAGAAGGAACAGCAGAGGTTGAAGACAGAGATAGAGCATATCCAAGTGTCTCACTCAGCCTGCTCAGAAGGAACAGCAGAGTTAGAAGACAGAGATAGAGTATATCCACGTGTCTCACTCAGCCTGCTCAGAAGGAACAGCAGAGGTAGAAGACAGAGATAGAGTATATCCACGTGTCTCACTCAGCCTGCTCAGAAGGAACAGCAGAGGTAGAAGACAGAGATAGAGTATATCCACGTGTCTCACTCAGCCTGCTCAGAAGGAACAGCAGAGGTAGGAGACAGAGATAGAGTATATCCACGTGTCTGATCTACACCTCACTCAGACTGCTCAAAAGGAACAGCAGAGGTAGAAGCCAGAGATAGAGTATATCCACGTGTGTGATATACACCTAACTCAACCTGCTCAGAAGGAACAGCAGAGGTAGAAGACAGAGATATAGTATATCCACGTGTCTCACTCAGCCTGCTCAGAAGGAACAGCAGATGTAGGAAACAGATATATAGTATATCCACGTGTCTTATCTACACCTCACTCAGACTGCTCAGAAGGAACAGCAGAGGTAGAAGACAGCGATAGAGCATATCCAAGTGTCTCACTCAGCCTGCTCAGAAGGAACAGCAGAGGTAGAAGACAAAGATAGAGTATATCCACGTGTCTCACTCAGCCTGCTCAGAAGGAACAGCAGAGGTAGAAGACAGAGATAGAGTATATCCACGTGTCTCACTCAGCCTGCTCAGAAGGAACAGCAGAGGTAGAAGACAGAGATAGAGTATATCCACGTGTCTCACTCAGCCTGCTCAGAAGGAACAGCAGAGGTAGAAGACAGAGATAGAGTATATCCACGTGTCTCACTCAGCCTGCTCAGAAGGAACAGCAGAGGTAGAAGACAGAGATAGAGTATATCCACGTGTCTCACTCAGCCTGCTCAGAAGGAACAGCAGAGGTAGGAGACAGAGATAGAGTATATCCACGTGTCTGATCTACACCTCACTCAACCTGCTCAGAAGAAACAGCAGAGGTAGAAGACATAGATAGAGTATATCCACGTGTCTCACTTAGCCTGCTCAGAAGGAACAGCAGAGGTAGAAGGCAGAGATAGAGTATATCCACGTGTCTCACTCAGCCTGCTCAGAAGAAACAGCAGAGGTAGAAGACAGAGATAGAGTATATCCACGTGTCTGATATACACCTCACTCAACCTGCTCAGAAGGAACAGCAGAGGTAGAAGACACAGATAGAGTATATCCACGTGTCTCGCTCAGCCTGCTCAGAAGGAACAGCAGAGGTAGGAGACAGAGATAGAGTATATCCACGTGTCTGATCTACACCTCACTCAGACTGCTCAGAAGGAACAGCAGAGGTAGAAGACAGAGATAGAGTATATCCACGTGTCTGATATACACCTCACTCAGCCTGCTCAGAAGGAACAGCAGAGGTAGAAGACAGAGATAGAGTATATCCACGTGTCTGATCTACACCTCACTCAGCCTGCGCAGAAGGAACAGCAGAGGTAGAAGACAGAGATAGAGTATATCCACGTGTCTCACTCAGCCTGCTCAGAAGGAGCAGCAGAGGTAGAAGACAGAGATAGAGTATATCCACGTGTCTGATCTACACCTCACTCAGCCTGCTCAGAAGGAACAGCAGAGGTAGAAGACAGATATAGAGTATATCCACGTGTCTGATCTACACCTCACTCAACCTGCTCAGAAGGAACAGCAGAGGTAGAAGACAGAGATAGAGTATATCCACGTGTCTGAACTACACCTCACTCAGCCTGCTCAGAAGGAACAGCAGAGGTAGAAGACAGAGATAGAGTATATCCACGTGTCTCACTCAGCCTGCTCAGAAGGAACAACAGAGGTAGAAGACAGAGATAGAGTATATCCACGTGTCTGATATATACCTCACTCAACCTGCTCAGAAGGAACAGCAGAGGTAGAAGACAGAGATAGAGTATATCCACGTGTCTCGCTCAGCCTGCTCAGAAGGAACAGCAGCGGTAGGAGACAGAGATAGAGTATATCCACGTGTCTGATCTACACCTCACTCAGACTGCTCAGAAGGAACAGCAGAGGTTGAAGACAGAGATAGAGCATATCCAAGTGTCTCACTCAGCCTGCTCAGAAGGAACAGCAGAGTTAGAAGACAGAGATAGAGTATATCCACGTGTCTCACTCAGCCTGCTCAGAAGGAACAGCAGAGGTAGAAGACAGAGATAGAGTATATCCACGTGTCTCACTCAGCCTGCTCAGAAGGAACAGCAGAGGTAGAAGACAGAGATAGAGTATATCCACGTGTCTCACTCAGCCTGCTCAGAAGGAACAGCAGAGGTAGGAGACAGAGATAGAGTATATCCACGTGTCTGATCTACACCTCACTCAGACTGCTCAAAAGGAACAGCAGAGGTAGAAGCCAGAGATAGAGTATATCCACGTGTGTGATATACACCTAACTCAACCTGCTCAGAAGGAACAGCAGAGGTAGAAGACAGAGATATAGTATATCCACGTGTCTCACTCAGCCTGCTCAGAAGGAACAGCAGATGTAGGAGACAGAGATATAGTATATCCACGTGTCTTATCTACACCTCACTCAGACTGCTCAGAAGGAACAGCAGAGGTAGAAGACAGCGATAGAGCATATCCAAGTGTCTCACTCAGCCTGCTCAGAAGGAACAGCAGAGGTAGAAGACAAAGATAGAGTATATCCACGTGTCTCACTCAGCCTGCTCAGAAGGAACAGCAGAGGTAGAAGACAGAGATAGAGTATATCCACGTGTCTGATATACACCTCACTCAACCTGCTCAGAAGGAACAGCAGAGGTAGAAGACAGAGATAGAGTATATCCACGTGTCTCACTCAGCCTGCTCAGAAGGAACAGCAGAGGTAGAAGACAGAGATAGAGTATATCCACGTGTCTGATCTACACCTCACTCAGCCTGCTCAGAAGGAACAGCAGAGGTAGAAGACAGATATAGAGTATATCCACGTGTCTGATCTACACCTCACTCAACCTGCTCAGAAGGAACAGCAGAGGTAGAAGACAGAGATAGAGTATATCCACGTGTCTGATCTACACCTCAATCAGCCTGCTCAGAAGGAACAGCAGAGGTAGAAGACAGAGATAGAGTATATCCACGTGTCTCACTCAGCCTGCTCAGAAGGAACAGCAGAGGTAGAAGACAGAGATAGAGTATATCCACGTGTCTCACTCAGCCTGCTCAGAAGAAACAGCAGAGGTAGAAGACAGAGATAGAGTATATCCACGTGTCTGATCTACACCTCACTCAACCTGCTCAGAAGAAACAGCAGAGGTAGAAGACAGAGATAGAGTATATCCACGTGTCTGATATATACCTCACTCAACCTGCTCAGAAGGAACAGCAGAGGTAGAAGACAGAGATAGAGTATATCCCCATGTCTCGCTCAGCCTGCTCAGAAGGAACAGCAGCGGTAGGAGACAGAGATAGAGTATATCCAAGTGTCTGATCTACACCTCACTCAGACTGCTCAGAAGGAACAGCAGAGGTTGAAGACAGAGATAGAGCATATCCAAGTGTCTCACTCAGCCTGCTCAGAAGGAACAGCAGAGTTAGAAGACAGAGATAGAGTATATCCACGTGTCTCACTCAGCCTGCTCAGAAGGAACAGCAGAGGTAGAAGACAGAGATAGAGTATATCCACGTGTCTCACTCAGCCTGCTCAGAAGGAACAGCAGAGGTAGAAGACAGAGATAGAGTATATCCACGTGTCTCACTCAGCCTGCTCAGAAGGAACAGCAGAGGTAGGAGACAGAGATAGAGTATATCCACGTGTCTGATCTACACCTCACTCAGACTGCTCAAAAGGAACAGCAGAGGTAGAAGCCAGAGATAGAGTATATCCACGTGTGTGATATACACCTAACTCAACCTGCTCAGAAGGAACAGCAGAGGTAGAAGACAGAGATATAGTATATCCACGTGTCTCACTCAGCCTGCTCAGAAGGAACAGCAGATGTAGGAGACAGATATATAGTATATCCACGTGTCTTATCTACACCTCACTCAGACTGCTCAGAAGGAACAGCAGAGGTAGAAGACAGCGATAGAGCATATCCAAGTGTCTCACTCAGCCTGCTCAGAAGGAACAGCAGAGGTAGAAGACAAAGATAGAGTATATCCACGTGTCTCACTCAGCCTGCTCAGAAGGAACAGCAGAGGTAGAAGACAGAGATAGAGTATATCCACGTGTCTCACTCAGCCTGCTCAGAAGGAACAGCAGAGGTAGAAGACAGAGATAGAGTATATCCACGTGTCTCACTCAGCCTGCTCAGAAGGAACAGCAGAGGTAGAAGACAGAGATAGAGTATATCCACGTGTCTCACTCAGCCTGCTCAGAAGGAACAGCAGAGGTAGAAGACAGAGATAGAGTATATCCACGTGTCTCACTCAGCCTGCTCAGAAGGAACAGCAGAGGTAGGAGACAGAGATAGAGTATATCCACGTGTCTGATCTACACCTCACTCAACCTGCTCAGAAGAAACAGCAGAGGTAGAAGACAGAGATAGAGTATATCCACGTGTCTCACTTAGCCTGCTCAGAAGGAACAGCAGAGGTAGAAGGCAGAGATAGAGTATATCCACGTGTCTCACTCAGCCTGCTCAGAAGGAACAGCAGAGGTAGAAGACAGAGATAGAGTATATCCACGTGTCTGATATACACCTCACTCAACCTGCTCAGAAGGAACAGCAGAGGTAGAAGACACAGATAGAGTATATCCACGTGTCTCGCTCAGCCTGCTCAGAAGGAACAGCAGAGGTAGGAGACAGAGATAGAGTATATCCACGTGTCTGATCTACACCTCACTCAGACTGCTCAGAAGGAACAGCAGAGGTAGAAGACAGAGATAGAGTATATCCACGTGTCTGATATACACCTCACTCAGCCTGCTCAGAAGGAACAGCAGAGGTAGAAGACAGAGATAGAGTATATCCACGTGTCTGATCTACACCTCACTCAGCCTGCGCAGAAGGAACAGCAGAGGTAGAAGACAGAGATAGAGTATATCCACGTGTCTCACTCAGCCTGCTCAGAAGGAACAGCAGAGGTAGAAGACAGAGATAGAGTATATCCACGTGTCTGATCTACACCTCACTCAGCCTGCTCAGAAGGAACAGCAGAGGTAGAAGACAGATATAGAGTATATCCACGTGTCTGATCTACACCTCACTCAACCTGCTCAGAAGGAACAGCAGAGGTAGAAGACAGAGATAGAGTATATCCACGTGTCTGAACTACACCTCACTCAGCCTGCTCAGAAGGAACAGCAGAGGTAGAAGACAGAGATAGAGTATATCCACGTGTCTCACTCAGCCTGCTCAGAAGGAACAACAGAGGTAGAAGACAGAGATAGAGTATATCCACGTGTCTGATATATACCTCACTCAACCTGCTCAGAAGGAACAGCAGAGGTAGAAGACAGAGATAGAGTATATCCACGTGTCTCGCTCAGCCTGCTCAGAAGGAACAGCAGCGGTAGGAGACAGAGATAGAGTATATCCACGTGTCTGATCTACACCTCACTCAGACTGCTCAGAAGGAACAGCAGAGGTTGAAGACAGAGATAGAGCATATCCAAGTGTCTCACTCAGCCTGCTCAGAAGGAACAGCAGAGTTAGAAGACAGAGATAGAGTATATCCACGTGTCTCACTCAGCCTGCTCAGAAGGAACAGCAGAGGTAGAAGACAGAGATAGAGTATATCCACGTGTCTCACTCAGCCTGCTCAGAAGGAACAGCAGAGGTAGAAGACAGAGATAGAGTATATCCACGTGTCTCACTCAGCCTGCTCAGAAGGAACAGCAGAGGTAGGAGACAGAGATAGAGTATATCCACGTGTCTGATCTACACCTCACTCAGACTGCTCAAAAGGAACAGCAGAGGTAGAAGCCAGAGATAGAGTATATCCACGTGTGTGATATACACCTAACTCAACCTGCTCAGAAGGAACAGCAGAGGTAGAAGACAGAGATATAGTATATCCACGTGTCTCACTCAGCCTGCTCAGAAGGAACAGCAGATGTAGGAGACAGAGATATAGTATATCCACGTGTCTTATCTACACCTCACTCAGACTGCTCAGAAGGAACAGCAGAGGTAGAAGACAGCGATAGAGCATATCCAAGTGTCTCACTCAGCCTGCTCAGAAGGAACAGCAGAGGTAGAAGACAAAGATAGAGTATATCCACGTGTCTCACTCAGCCTGCTCAGAAGGAACAGCAGAGGTAGAAGACAGAGATAGAGTATATCCACGTGTCTGATATACACCTCACTCAACCTGCTCAGAAGGAACAGCAGAGGTAGAAGACAGAGATAGAGTATATCCACGTGTCTCACTCAGCCTGCTCAGAAGGAACAGCAGAGGTAGAAGACAGAGATAGAGTATATCCACGTGTCTGATCTACACCTCACTCAGCCTGCTCAGAAGGAACAGCAGAGGTAGAAGACAGATATAGAGTATATCCACGTGTCTGATCTACACCTCACTCAACCTGCTCAGAAGGAACAGCAGAGGTAGAAGACAGAGATAGAGTATATCCACGTGTCTGATCTACACCTCACTCAGCCTGCTCAGAAGGAACAGCAGAGGTAGAAGACAGAGATAGAGTATATCCACGTGTCTCACTCAGCCTGCTCAGAAGGAACAGCAGAGGTAGAAGACAGAGATAGAGTATATCCACGTGTCTCACTCAGCCTGCTCAGAAGGAACAGCAGAGGTAGAAGACAGAGATAGAGTATATCCACGTGTCTGATCTACACCTCACTCAACCTGCTCAGAAGAAACAGCAGAGGTAGAAGACAGAGATAGAGTATATCCACGTGTCTCACTCAGCCTGCTCAGAAGGAACAGCAGAGGTAGAAGGCAGAGATAGAGTATATCCACGTGTCTCACTCAGCCTGCTCAGAAGGAACAGCAGAGGTAGAAGACAGAGATAGAGTATATCCACGTGTCTGATATACACCTCACTCAACCTGCTCAGAAGGAACAGCAGAGGTAGAAGACACAGATAGAGTATATCCACGTGTCTCGCTCAGCCTGCTCAGAAGGAACAGCAGATGTAGGAGACAGAGATAGAGTATATCCACGTGTCTGATCTACACCTCACTCAGACTGCTCAGAAGGAACAGCAGAGGTAGAAGACAGAGATAGAGTATATCCACGTGTCTGATATACACCTCACTCAGCCTGTTCAGAAGGAACAGCAGAGGTAGAAGACAGAGATAGAGTATATCCACGTGTCTCACTCAGCCTGCTCAGAAGGAACAGCAGAGGTAGGAGACAGAGATAGAGTATATCCACGTGTCTGATCTACACCTCACTCAGACTGCTCAAAAGGAACAGCAGAGGTAGAAGCCAGAGATAGAGTATATCCACGTGTGTGATATACACCTAACTCAACCTGCTCAGAAGGAACAGCAGAGGTAGAAGACAGAGATATAGTATATCCACGTGTCTCACTCAGCCTGCTCAGAAGGAACAGCAGATGTAGGAGACAGAGATATAGTATATCCACGTGTCTTATCTACACCTCACTCAGACTGCTCAGAAGGAACAGCAGAGGTAGAAGACAGCGATAGAGCATATCCAAGTGTCTCACTCAGCCTGCTCAGAAGGAACAGCAGAGGTAGAAGACAAAGATAGAGTATATCCACGTGTCTCACTCAGCCTGCTCAGAAGGAACAGCAGAGGTAGAAGACAGAGATAGAGTATATCCACGTGTCTGATATACACCTCATTCAACCTGCTCAGAAGGAACAGCAGAGGTAGAAGACAGAGATAGAGTATATCCACGTGTCTCACTCAGCCTGCTCAGAAGGAACAGCAGAGGTAGAAGACAGAGATAGAGTATATCCACGTGTCTGATCTACACCTCACTCAGCCTGCTCAGAAGGAACAGCAGAGGTAGAAGACAGATATAGAGTATATCCACGTGTCTGATCTACACCTCACTCAACCTGCTCAGAAGGAACAGCAGAGGTAGAAGACAGAGATAGAGTATATCCACGTGTCTGATCTACCTCACTCAGCCTGCTCAGAAGGAACAGCAGAGGTAGAAGACAGAGATAGAGTATATCCACGTGTCTCACTCAGCCTGCTCAGAAGGAACAGCAGAGGTAGAAGACAGAGATAGAGTATATCCACGTGTCTCACTCAGCCTGCTCAGAAGGAACAGCAGAGGTAGAAGACAGAGATAGAGTATATCCACGTGTCTGATCTACACCTCACTCAACCTGCTCAGAAGAAACAGCAGAGGTAGAAGACAGAGATAGAGTATATCCACGTGTCTCACTCAGCCTGCTCAGAAGGAACAGCAGAGGTAGAAGGCAGAGATAGAGTGTATCCACGTGTCTCACTCAGCCTGCTCAGAAGGAACAGCAGAGGTAGAAGACAGAGATAGAGTATATCCACGTGTCTGATATACACCTCACTCAACCTGCTCAGAAGGAACAGCAGAGGTAGAAGACACAGATAGAGTATATCCACGTGTCTCGCTCAGCCTGCTCAGAAGGAACAGCAGAGGTAGGAGACAGAGATAGAGTATATCCACGTGTCTGATCTACACCTCACTCAGACTGCTCAGAAGGAACAGCAGAGGTAGAAGACAGAGATAGAGTATATCCACGTGTCTGATATACACCTCACTCAGCCTGTTCAGAAGGAACAGCAGAGGTAGAAGACAGAGATAGAGTATATCCACGTGTCTGATCTACACCTCACTCAGCCTGCGCAGAAGGAACAGCAGAGGTAGAAGACAGAGATAGAGTATATCCACGTGTCTCACTCAGCCTGCTCAGAAGGAACAGCAGAGGTAGAAGACAGAGATAGAGTATATCCACGTGTCTGATCTACACCTCACTCAGCCTGCTCAGAAGGAACAGCAGAGGTAGAAGACAGATATAGAGTATATCCACGTGTCTGATCTACACCTCACTCAACCTGCTCAGAAGGAACAGCAGAGGTAGAAGACAGAGATAGAGTATATCCACGTGTCTGAACTACACCTCACTCAGCCTGCTCAGAAGGAACAGCAGAGGTAGAAGACAGAGATAGAGTATATCCACGTGTCTCACTCAGCCTGCTCAGAAGGAACAGCAGAGGTAGAAGACAGATATAGGGTATATCCACGTGTCTGATTTACACCTCACTCAGCCTGCTCAGAAGGAACAGCAGAAGTAGAAGACAGAGATAGAGTATATACACGTGTCCCACTCAGCCTGCTCAGAAGGAACAGCAGAGGTAGAAGACAGAGATAAAGTATATCCACGTGTCTGATCTACACCTCACTTAGCCTGCTCAGAAGGAACAGCAGAGGTAGAAGACAGAGATAGAGTATATCCACGTGTCTCACTCAGCCTGCTCAGAAGGAACAGCAGATGTATAAGACCGAGACAGAGTATATCCACGTGTATAATCTACACCTCACTCAGCCTGCTCAGAAGGAACAGCAGAGGTAGAAGACAGAGATAAAGTATATCCACGTGTCTGATCTACACCTCACTCAACCTGCTCAGAAGGAACAGCAGAGGTAGAAGACAAAGATAGAGTATATCCACGTGTCTCACTCAGCCTGCTCAGAAGGAACAGCAGAGGTAGAAGGCAGAGATAGAGTATATCCACGTGTCTCACTCAGCCTGCTCAGAAGGAACAGCAGAGGTAGAAGACAGAGATAGAGTATATCCACGTGTCTGATATACACCTCACTCAACCTGCTCAGAAGGAACAGCAGAGGAAGAAGACACAGATAGAGTATATCCACGTGTCTCACTCAGCCTGCTCAGAAGGAACAGCAGAGGTAGGAGACACAGATAGAGTATATCCACGTGTCTGATCTACACCTCACTCAGACTGCTCAGAAGGAACAGCAGAGGTAGAAGACAGAGATAGAGTATATCCATGTGTCTGATATACACCTCACTCAGCCTGCTCAGAAGGAACAGCAGAGGTAGAAGACAGAGATAGAGTATATCCACGTGTCTCACTCAGCCTGCTCAGAAGGAACAGCAGAGGTAGAAGACAGAGATAGAGTATATCCACGTGTCTGATCTACACCTCACTCAGCCTGCTCAGAAGGAACAGCAGAGGTAGAAGACAGATATAGAGTATATCCACGTGTCTGATCTACACCTCACTCAACCTGCTCAGAAGGAACAGCAGAGGTAGAAGACAGAGATAGAGTATATCCACGTGTCTGATCTACACCTCACTCAGCCTGCTCAGAAGGAACAGCAGAGGTAGAAGACAGAGATAGAGTATATCCACGTGTCTCACTCAGCCTGCTCAGTAGGAACAGCAGAGGTAGAAGACAGAGATAGGGTATATCCACGTGTCTGATTTACACCTCACTCAGCCTGCTCAGAAGGAACAGCAGAGGTAGAAGACAGAGATAGAGTATATACACGTGTCCCACTCAGCCTGCTCAGAAGGAACAGCAGAGGTAGAAGACAGAGATAGAGTATAATTATCCACGTGTCTCACTCAGCCTGCTCAGAAGGAACAGCAGAGGTAGAAGACAGAGATAGAGTATATCCACGTGTCTCACTCAGCCTGCTCAGAAGGAACAGCAGAGGTAGGAGACAGAGATAGAGTATATCCACGTGTCTGATCTACACCTCACTCAGACTGCTCAAAAGGAACAGCAGAGGTAGAAGCCAGAGATAGAGTATATCCACGTGTGTGATATACACCTAACTCAACCTGCTCAGAAGGAACAGCAGAGGTAGAAGACAGAGATATAGTATATCCACGTGTCTCACTCAGCCTGCTCAGAAGGAACAGCAGATGTAGGAGACAGAGATAGAGTATATCCACATGTCTTATCTACACCTCACTCAGACTGCTCAGAAGGAACAGCAGAGGTAGAAGACAGCGATAGAGCATATCCAAGTGTCTCACTCAGCCTGCTCAGAAGGAACAGCAGAGGTATAAGACAAAGATAGAGTATATCCACGTGTCTCATTCAGCCTGCTCAGAAGGAACAGCATAGGTAGAAGACAGAAATAGAGTATATCCACGTGTCTCACTCAGCCTGCTCAGAAGGAACAGCAGAGGTAGAAGACAGAGATAGAGTATATCCACGTGTCTGATCTACACCTCACTCAACCTGCTCAGAAGGAACAGCAGAGGTAGAAGACAGAGATAGAGTATATCCACGTGTCTCACTCAGCCTGCTCAGAAGGAACAGCAGAGGTAGAAGGCAGAGATAGAGTATATCCACGTGTCTCACTCAGCCTGCTCAGAAGGAACAGCAGAGGTAGAAGACAGAGATAGAGTATATCCACGTGTCTGATATACACCTCACTCAACCTGCTCAGAAGGAACAGCAGAGGTAGAAGACACAGATAGAGTATATCCACGTGTCTCGCTCAGCCTGCTCAGAAGGAACAGCAGAGGTAGGAGACAGAGATATAGTATATCCACGTGTCTGATCTACACCTCACTCAGACTGCTCAGAAGGAACAGCAGAGGTAGAAGACAGAGATAGAGTATATCCACGTGTCTGATATACACCTCACTCAGCCTGCTCAGAAGGAACAGCAGAGGTAGAAGACAGAGATAGAGTATATCCACGTGTCTGATCTACACCTCACTCAGCCTGCTCAGAAGGAACAGCAGAGGTAGAAGACAGAGATAGAGTATATCCACGTGTCTGACTCAGCCTGCTCAGAAGGAACAGCAGAGGTAGAAGACAGAGATAGAGTATATCCACGTGTCTGATCTACACCTCACTCAGCCTGCTCAGAAGAAACAGCAGAGGTAGAAGACAGATATAGAGTATATCCACGTGTCTGATCTACACCTCACTCAACCTGCTCAGAAGGAACAGCAGAGGTAGAAGACAGAGATAGAGTATATCCACGTGTCTGAACTACACCTCACTCAGCCTGCTGAGAAGGAACAGCAGAGGTAGAAGACAGAGATAGAGTATATCCACGTGTCTCACTCAGCCTGCTCAGAAGGAACAGCAGAGGTAGAAGACAGATATAGGGTATATCCACGTGTCTGATTTACACCTCACTCAGCCTGCTCAGAAGGAACAGCAGAAGTAGAAGACAGAGATAGAGTATATACACGTGTCCCACTCAGCCTGCTCAGAAGGAACAGCAGAGGTAGAAGACAGAGATAAAGTATATCCACGTGTCTGATCTACACCTCACTTAGCCTGCTCAGAAGGAACAGCAGAGGTAGAAGACAGAGATAGAGTATATCCACGTGTCTCACTCAGCCTGCTCAGAAGGAACAGCAGATGTATAAGACCGAGACAGAGTATATCCACGTGTCTAATCTACACCTCACTCAGCCTGCTCAGAAGGAACAGCAGAGGTAGAAGACAGAGATAAAGTATATCCACGTGTCTGATCTACACCTCACTCAACCTGCTCAGAAGGAACAGCAGAGGTAGAAGACAGAGATAGAGTATATCCACGTGTCTCACTCAGCCTGCTCAGAAGGAACAGCAGAGGTAGAAGGCAGAGATAGAGTATATCCACGTGTCTCACTCAGCCTGCTCAGAAGGAACAGCAGAGGTAGAAGACAGAGATAGAGTATATCCACGTGTCTGATATACACCTCACTCAACCTGCTCAGAAGGAACAGCAGAGGTAGAAGACACAGATAGAGTATATCCACGTGTCTCACTCAGCCTGCTCAGAAGGAACAGCAGAGGTAGGAGACACAGATAGAGTATATCCACGTGTCTGATCTACACCTCACTCAGACTGCTCAGAAGGAACAGCAGAGGTAGAAGACAGAGATAGAGTATATCCACGTGTCTGATATACACCTCACTCAGCCTGCTCAGAAGGAACAGCAGAGGTAGAAGACAGAGATAGAGTATATCCACGTGTCTCACTCAGCCTGCTCAGAAGGAACAGCAGAGGTAGAAGACAGAGATAGAGTATATCCACGTGTCTGATCTACACCTCACTCAGCCTGCTCAGAAGGAACAGCAGAGGTGGAAGACAGATATAGAGTATATCCACGTGTCTGATCTACACCTCACTCAACCTGCTCAGAAGGAACAGCAGAGGTAGAAGACAGAGATAGAGTATATCCACGTGTCTGATCTACACCTCACTCAGCCTGCTCAGAAGGAACAGCAGAGGTAGAAGACAGAGATAGAGTATATCCACGTGTCTCACTCAGCCTGCTCAGTAGGAACAGCAGAGGTAGAAGACAGAGATAGGGTATATCCACGTGTCTGATTTACACCTCACTCAGCCTGCTCAGAAGGAACAGCAGAGGTAGAAGACAGAGATAGAGTATATACACGTGTCCCACTCAGCCTGCTCAGAAGGAACAGCAGAGGTAGAAGACAGAGATAGAGTATATCCACGTGTCTCACTCAGCCTGCTCAGAAGGAACAGCAGAGGTAGAAGACAGATATAGAGTATATCTACGTGTCTCACTCAGCCTGCTCAGAAGGAACAGCAGAGGTAGGAGACAGAGATAGAGTATATCCACGTGTCTGATCTACACCTCACACAGACTGCTCAAAAGGAACAGCAGAGGTAGAAGCCAGAGATAGAGTATATCCACGTGTGTGATATACACCTAACTCAACCTGCTCAGAAGGAACAGCAGAGGTAGAAGACAGAGATATAGTATATCCACGTGTCTCACTCAGCCTGCTCAGAAGGAACAGCAGATGTAGGAGACAGAGATAGAGTATATCCACATGTCTTATCTACACCTCACTCAGACTGCTCAGAAGGAACAGCAGAGGTAGAAGACAGCGATAGAGCATATCCAAGTGTCTCACTCAGCCTGCTCAGAAGGAACAGCAGAGGTATAAGACAAAGATAGAGTATATCCACGTGTCTCATTCAGCCTGCTCAGAAGGAACAGCAGAGGTAGAAGACAGAGATAGAGTATATCCACGTGTCTGATCTACACCTCACTCAACCTGCTCAGAAGGAACAGCAGAGGTAGAAGACAGAGATAGAGTATATCCACGTGTCTCACTCAGCCTGCTCAGAAGGAACAGCAGAGGTAGAAGGCAGAGATAGAGTATATCCACGTGTCTCACTCAGCCTGCTCAGAAGGAACAGCAGAGGTAGAAGACAGAGATAGAGTATATCCACGTGTCTGATATACACCTCACTCAACCTGCTCAGAAGGAACAGCAGAGGTAGAAGACACAGAAAGAGTATATCCACGTGTCTCGCTCAGCCTGCTCAGAAGGAACAGCAGAGGTAGGAGACAGAGATAGAGTATATCCACGTGTCTGATCTACACCTCACTCAGACTGCTCAGAAGGAACAGCAGAGGTAGAAGACAGAGATAGAGTATATCCACGTGTCTGATATACACCTCACTCAGCCTGCTCAGAAGGAACAGCAGAGGTAGAATACAGAGATAGAGTATATCCACGTGTCTGATGTACACCTCACTCAGCATGCTCAGAAGGAACAGCAGAGGTAGAAGACAGAGATAGAGTATATCCACGTGTCTGACTCAGCCTGCTCAGAAGGAACAGCAGAGGTAGAAGACAGAGATAGAGTATATCCACGTGTCTGATCTACACCTCACTCAGCCTGCTCAGAAGGAACAGCAGAGGTAGAAGACAGATATAGAGTATATCCACGTGTCTGATCTACACCTCACTCAACCTGCTCAGAAGGAACAGCAGAGGTAGAAGACAGAGATAGAGTATATCCACGTGTCTGAACTACACCTCACTCAGCCTGCTCAGAAGGAACAGCAGAGGTAGAAGACAGAGATAAAGTATATCCACGTGTCTCACTCAGCCTGCTCAGAAGGAACAGCAGAGGTAGAAGACAGAGATAGAGTATATCCACGTGTCTGATCTACACCTCACTCAGACTGCTCAGAAGGAACAGCAGAGGTAGAAGACAGAGATAGAGTATATCCACGTGTCTGATATACACCTCACTCAGCCTGCTCAGAAGGAACAGCAGAGGTAGAAGACAGAGATAGAGTATATCCACGTGTCTGATCTACACCTCACTCAGCCTGCTCAGAAGGAACAGCAGAGGTAGAAGACAGAGATAGAGTATATCCACGTGTCTCACTCAGCCTGCTCAGAAGGAACAGCAGAGGTAGAAGACAGAGATAGAGTATATCCACGTGTCTGATCTACACCTCACTCAGCCTGCTCAGAAGGAACAGCAGAGGTAGAAGACAGATATAGAGTATATCCACGTGTCTGATCTACACCTCACTCAACCTGCTCAGAAGGAACAGCAGAGGTAGAAGACAGAGATAGAGTATATCCACGTGTCTGAACTACACCTCACTCAGCCTGCTCAGAAGGAACAGCAGAGGTAGAAGACAGAGATAGAGTATATCCACGTGTCTCACTCAGCCTGCTCAGAAGGAACAGCAGAGGTAGAAGACAGAGATAGGGTATATCCACGTGTCTGATTTACACCTCACTCAGCCTGCTCAGAAGGAACAACAGAAGTAGAAGACAGAGATAGAGTATATACACGTGTCCCACTCAGCCTGCTCAGAAGGAACAGCAGAGGTAGAAGACAGAGATAAAGTATATCCACGTGTCTGATCTACACCTCACTTAGCCTGCTCAGAAGGAACAGCAGAGGTAGAAGACAGAGATAGAGTATATCCACGTGTCTCACTCAGTCTGCTCAGAAGGAACAGCAGATGTATAAGACCGAGACAGAGTATATCCACGTGTCTAATCTACACCTCACTCAGCCTGCTCAGAAGGAACAGCAGAGGTAGAAGACAGAGATAAAGTATATCCACGTGTCTGATCTACACCTCACTCAACCTGCTCAGAAGGAACAGCAGAGGTAGAAGACAGAGATAGAGTATATCCACGTGTCTCACTCAGCCTGCTCAGAAGGAACAGAAGAGGTAGAAGACAGAGATAGAGTATATCCACGTGTCTCACTCAGCCTGCTCAGAAGGAACAGCAGAGGTAGAAGACAGAGATAGAGTATATCCACGTGTCTGATATACACCTCACTCAACCTGCTCAGAAGGAACAGCAGAGGTAGAAGACACAGATAGAGTATATCCACGTGTCTCACTCAGCCTGCTCAGAAGGAACAGCAGAGGTAGGAGACACAGATAGAGTATATCCACGTGTCTGATCTACACCTCACTCAGACTGCTCAGAAGGAACAGCAGAGGTAGAAGACAGAGATAGAGTATATCCACGTGTCTGATATACACCTCACTCAGCCTGCTCAGAAGGAACAGCAGAGGTAGAAGACAGAGATAGAGTATATCCACGTGTCTGATCTACACCTCACTCAGCCTGCTCAGAAGGAACAGAGGAGGGAGAAGACAGAGATAGAGTATATCCACGTGTCTCACTCAGCCTGCTCAGAAGGAACAGCAGAGGTAGAAGACAGAGATAGAGTATATCCACGTGTCTGATCTACACCTCACTCAGCCTGCTCAGAAGGAACAGCAGAGGTAGAAGACAGATATAGAGTATATCCACGTGTCTGATCTACACCTCACTCAACCTGCTCAGAAGGAACAGCAGAGGTAGAAGACAGAGATAGAGTATATCCACGTGTCTGATCTACACCTCACTCAGCCTGCTCAGAAGGAACAGCAGAGGTAGAAGACAGAGATAGAGTATATCCACGTGTCTCACCCAGCCTGCTCAGAAGGAACAGCAGAGGTAGAAGACAGAGATAGGGTATATCCACGTGTCTGATTTACACCTCACTCAGCCTGCTCAGAAGGAACAGCAGAGGTAGAAGACAGAGATAGAGTATATACACGTGTCCCACTCAGCCTGCTCAGAAGGAACAGCAGAGGTAGAAGACAGAGATAGAGTATATCCACGTGTCTCACTCAGCCTGCTCAGAAGGAACAGCAGAGGTAGAAGACAGAGATAGAGTATATCCACGTGTCTCACTCAGCCTGCTCAGAAGGAACAGCAGAGGTAGGAGACAGAGATAGAGTATATCCACGTGTCTGATCTACACCTCACTCAGACTGCTCAAAAGGAACAGCAGAGGTAGAAGCCAGAGATAGAGTATATCCACGTGTGTGATATACACCTAACTCAACCTGCTCAGAAGGAACAGCAGAGGTAGAAGACAGAGATATAGTATATCCACGTGTCTCACTCAGCCTGCTCAGAAGGAACAGCAGATGTAGGAGACAGAGATAGAGTATATCCACGTGTCTTATCTACACCTCACTCAGACTGCTCAGAAGGAACAGCAGAGGTAGAAGACAGCGATAGAGCATATCCAAGTGTCTCACTCAGCCTGCTCAGAAGGAACAGCAGAGGTAGAAGACAGAGATAGAGTATATCCACGTGTCTCACTCAGCCTGCTCAGAAGGAACAGCAGAGGTAGAAGACAGAGATAGAGTATATACACTTGTCCCACTCAGCCTGCTCAGAAGGAACAGCAGAGGTAGAATACAGAGATAAAGTATATCCACGTGTCTGATCTACACCTCACTTAGCCAGCTCAGAAGGAACAGCAGAGGTAGAAGACAGAGATAGAGTATATCCACGTGTCTCACTCAGCCTGCTCAGAAGGAACAGCAGATGTATAAGACCGAGACAGAGTATATCCACGTGTCTAATCTACACCTCACTCAGCCTGCTCAGAAGGAACAGCAGAGGTAGAAGACAGAGATAAAGTATATCCACGTGTCTGATCTACACCTCACTCAACCTGCTCAGAAGGAACAGCAGAGGTAGAAGACAGAGATAGAGTATATCCACGTGTCTCACTCAGCCTGCTCAGAAGGAACAGCAGAGGTAGAAGGCAGAGATAGAGTATATCCACGTGTCTCACTCAGCCTGCTCAGAAGGAACAGCAGAGGTAGAAGACAGAGATAGAGTATATCCACGTGTCTGATATACACCTCACTCAACCTGCTCAGAAGGAACAGCAGAGGTAGAAGACACAGATAGAGTATATCCACGTGTCTCACTCAGCCTGCTCAGAAGGAACAGCAGAGGTAGGAGACACAGATAGAGTATATCCACGTGTCTGATCTACACCTCACTCAGACTGCTCAGAAGGAACAGCAGAGGTAGAAGACAGAGATAGAGTATATCCACGTGTCTGATATACTCCTCACTCAGCCTGCTCAGAAGGAACAGCAGAGGTAGAAGACAGAGATAGAGTATATCCACGTGTCCGATCTACACCTCACTCAGCCTGCTCAGAAGGAACAGAGGAGGGAGAAGACAGAGATAGAGTATATCCACGTGTCTCACTCAGCCTGCTCAGAAGGAACAGCAGAGGTAGAAGACAGAGATAGAGTATATCCACGTGTCTGATCTACACCTCACTCAGCCTGCTCAGAAGGAACAGCAGAGGTAGAAGACAGATATAGAGTATATCCACGTGTCTGATCTACACCTCACTCAACCTGCTCAGAAGGAACAGCAGAGGTAGAAGACAGAGATAGAGTATATCCACGTGTCTGATCTACACCTCACTCAGCCTGCTCAAAAGGAACAGCAGAGGTAGAAGACAGCGATAGAGCATATCCAAGTGTCTCACTCAGCCTGCTCAGAAGGAACAGCAGAGGTAGAAGACAAAGATAGAGTATATCCACGTGTCTCACTCAGCCTGCTCAGAAGGAACAGCAGAGGTAGAAGACAGAGATAGAGTATATCCACGTGTCTCACTCAGCCTGCTCAGAAGGAACAGCAGAGGTAGAAGACAGAGATAGAGTATATCCACGTGTCTGATCTACACCTCACTCAGCCTGCTCAGAAGGAACAGAAGAGGTAGAAGACAGAGATATAGTATATACACGTGTCTCACTCAGCCTGCTCATAAGGAACAGCAGATGTAGAAGACAGAGATAGAGTATATCCACGTGTCTAATCTACACCTCACTCAGCCTGCTCAGAAGGAACAGCAGAGGTAGAAGACAGAGATAGAGTATATTCACGTGTCTCGCTCAGCCTGCTCAGAAGGAACAGCAGAGGTAGAAGACAGAGATAAAGTATATCCACGTGTCTGATCTACACCTCACTCAGCCTGCTCAGAAGGAACAGCAGAGGTAGAAGACAGAGATAGAGTATATCCACGTGTCTCAATCAGCCTGCTCAGAAGGAACAACAGATGTAGAAGACAGAGCTAGAGTATATCCACGTGTTTAATCTACACCCCACTCAGCCTGCTCAGAAGGAAGAGCAGAGGTAGAAGACAGAGATAAAGTATATCCACGTGTCTGATCTACACCTCACTCAGCCTGCTCAGAAGGAACAGCAGAGGTAGAAGACAGAGATAGAGTATATCCACGTGTCTGATCTACACCTCACTCAGCCTGCTCAGAAGGAACAGCAGAGGTAGAAGACAGAGATAGAGTATATCCACGTGTCTCACTCAGCCTGCTCAGAAGGAACAGCAGAGGTAGAAGGCAGAGATAGAGTATATCCACGTGTCTCACTCAGCCTGCTCAGAAGGAACAACAGAGGTAGAAGACAGAGATAGAGTATATCCACGTGTCTGATATATACCTCACTCAACCTGCTCAGAAGGAACAGCAGAGGTAGAAGACAGAGATAGAGTATATCCACGTGTCTCGCTCAGCCTGCTCAGAAGGAACAGCAGAGGTAGGAGACAGAGATAGAGTATATCCACGTGTCTGATCTACACCTCACTCAGACTGCTCAGAAGGAACAGCAGAGGTTGAAGACAGAGATAGAGCATATCCAAGTGTCTCACTCAGCCTGCTCAGAAGGAACAGCAGAGGTAGAAGACAGAGATAGAGTATATACACGTGTCCCACTCAGCCTGCTCAGAAGGAACAGCAGAGGTAGAAGACAGAGATAGAGTATATCCACGTGTCTCACTCAGCCTGCTCAGAAGGAACAGCAGAGGTAGAAGACAGAGATAGAGTATATCCACGTGTCTCACTCAGCCTGCTCAGAAGGAACAGCAGAGGTAGGAGACAGAGATAGAGTATATCCACGTGTCTGATCTACACCTCACTCAGACTGCTCAAAAGGAACAGCAGAGGTAGAAGCCAGAGATAGAGTATATCCACGTGTGTGATATACACCTAACTCAACCTGCTCAGAAGGAACAGCAGAGGTAGAAGACAGAGATATAGTATATCCACGTGTCTCACTCAGCCTGCTCAGAAGGAACAGCAGATGTAGGAGACAGAGATAGAGTATATCCACGTGTCTTATCTACACCTCACTCAGACTGCTCAGAAGGAACAGCAGAGGTAGAAGACAGCGATAGAGCATATCCAAGTGTCTCACTCAGCCTGCTCAGAAGGAACAGCAGAGGTAGAAGACAGAGATAGAGTATATCCACGTGTCTCACTCAGCCTGCTCAGAAGGAACAGCAGAGGTAGAAGACAGAGATAGAGTATATACACTTGTCCCACTCAGCCTGCTCAGAAGGAACAGCAGAGGTAGAATACAGAGATAAAGTATATCCACGTGTCTGATCTACACCTCACTTAGCCAGCTCAGAAGGAACAGCAGAGGTAGAAGACAGAGATAGAGTATATCCACGTGTCTCACTCAGCCTGCTCAGAAGGAACAGCAGATGTATAAGACCGAGACAGAGTATATCCACGTGTCTAATCTACACCTCACTCAGCCTGCTCAGAAGGAACAGCAGAGGTAGAAGACAGAGATAAAGTATATCCACGTGTCTGATCTACACCTCACTCAACCTGCTCAGAAGGAACAGCAGAGGTAGAAGACAGAGATAGAGTATATCCACGTGTCTCACTCAGCCTGCTCAGAAGGAACAGCAGAGGTAGAAGGCAGAGATAGAGTATATCCACGTGTCTCACTCAGCCTGCTCAGAAGGAACAGCAGAGGTAGAAGACAGAGATAGAGTATATCCACGTGTCTGATATACACCTCACTCAACCTGCTCAGAAGGAACAGCAGAGGTAGAAGACACAGATAGAGTATATCCACGTGTCTCACTCAGCCTGCTCAGAAGGAACAGCAGAGGTAGGAGACACAGATAGAGTATATCCACGTGTCTGATCTACACCTCACTCAGACTGCTCAGAAGGAACAGCAGAGGTAGAAGACAGAGATAGAGTATATCCACGTGTCTGATATACTCCTCACTCAGCCTGCTCAGAAGGAACAGCAGAGGTAGAAGACAGAGATAGAGTATATCCACGTGTCCGATCTACACCTCACTCAGCCTGCTCAGAAGGAACAGAGGAGGGAGAAGACAGAGATAGAGTATATCCACGTGTCTCACTCAGCCTGCTCAGAAGGAACAGCAGAGGTAGAAGACAGAGATAGAGTATATCCACGTGTCTGATCTACACCTCACTCAGCCTGCTCAGAAGGAACAGCAGAGGTAGAAGACAGATATAGAGTATATCCACGTGTCTGATCTACACCTCACTCAACCTGCTCAGAAGGAACAGCAGAGGTAGAAGACAGAGATAGAGTATATCCACGTGTCTGATCTACACCTCACTCAGCCTGCTCAAAAGGAACAGCAGAGGTAGAAGACAGCGATAGAGCATATCCAAGTGTCTCACTCAGCCTGCTCAGAAGGAACAGCAGAGGTAGAAGACAAAGATAGAGTATATCCACGTGTCTCACTCAGCCTGCTCAGAAGGAACAGCAGAGGTAGAAGACAGAGATAGAGTATATCCACGTGTCTCACTCAGCCTGCTCAGAAGGAACAGCAGAGGTAGAAGACAGAGATAGAGTATATCCACGTGTCTGATCTACACCTCACTCAGCCTGCTCAGAAGGAACAGAAGAGGTAGAAGACAGAGATATAGTATATACACGTGTCTCACTCAGCCTGCTCATAAGGAACAGCAGATGTAGAAGACAGAGATAGAGTATATCCACGTGTCTAATCTACACCTCACTCAGCCTGCTCAGAAGGAACAGCAGAGGTAGAAGACAGAGATAGAGTATATTCACGTGTCTCGCTCAGCCTGCTCAGAAGGAACAGCAGAGGTAGAAGACAGAGATAAAGTATATCCACGTGTCTGATCTACACCTCACTCAGCCTGCTCAGAAGGAACAGCAGAGGTAGAAGACAAAGATAGAGTATATCCACGTGTCTCAATCAGCCTGCTCAGAAGGAACAACAGATGTAGAAGACAGAGCTAGAGTATATCCACGTGTTTAATCTACACCCCACTCAGCCTGCTCAGAAGGAAGAGCAGAGGTAGAAGACAGAGATAAAGTATATCCACGTGTCTGATCTACACCTCACTCAGCCTGCTCAGAAGGAACAGCAGAGGTAGAAGACAGAGATAGAGTATATCCACGTGTCTGATCTACACCTCACTCAGCCTGCTCAGAAGGAACAGCAGAGGTAGAAGACAGAGATAGAGTATATCCACGTGTCTCACTCAGCCTGCTCAGAAGGAACAGCAGAGGTAGAAGGCAGAGATAGAGTATATCCACGTGTCTCACTCAGCCTGCTCAGAAGGAACAACAGAGGTAGAAGACAGAGATAGAGTATATCCACGTGTCTGATATATACCTCACTCAACCTGCTCAGAAGGAACAGCAGAGGTAGAAGACAGAGATAGAGTATATCCACGTGTCTCGCTCAGCCTGCTCAGAAGGAACAGCAGAGGTAGGAGACAGAGATATAGTATATCCACGTGTCTGATCTACACCTCACTCAGACTGCTCAGAAGGAACAGCAGAGGTAGAAGACAGAGATAGAGTATATCCACGTGTCTGATATACACCTCACTCAGCCTGCTCAGAAGGAACAGCAGAGGTAGAAGACAGAGATAGAGTATATCCACGTGTCTGATCTACACCTCACTCAGCCTGCTCAGAAGGAACAGCAGAGGTAGAAGACAGAGATAGAGTATATCCACGTGTCTCACTCAGCCTGCTCAGAAGGAACAGCAGAGGTAGAAGACAGAGATAGAGTATATCCACGTGTCTCACTCAGCCTGCTCAGAGGGAACAGCAGAGGTAGAAGACAGAGATAGAGTATATCCACGTGTCTCGCTCAGCCTGCTCAGAAGGAACAGCAGAGGTAGAAGACAGAGATAAAGTATATTCACGTGTCCGATCTACACCTCACTCAGCCTGCTCAGAAGGAACAGCAGAGGTAGAAGACAGAGATAGAGTATATCGACGTGTCTCACTCAGCCTGCTCAGAAGGAACAGCAGAGGTAGGAGACAGAGATAGAGTATATCCACGTGTCTGATCTACACCTCACTCAGACTGCTCAGAAGGAACAGCAGAGGTAGAAGACAGAGATAGAGCATATCCAAGTGTCTCACTCAGCCTGCTCAGAAGGAACAGCAGAGGTAGAAGACAGAGATAGAGTATATCCACGTGTCTCACTCAGCCTGCTCAGAAGGAACAGAAGAGGTAGAAGACAGAGATATAGTATATACACGTGTCTCACTCAGCCTGCTCATAAGGAACAGCAGATGTAGAAGACAGAGATAGAGTATATCCACGTGTCTAATCTACACCTCACTCAGCCTGCTCAGAAGGAACAGCAGAGGTAGAAGACAGAGATAGAGTATATCCACGTGTCTCAATCAGCCTGCTCAGAAGGAACAACAGATGTAGAAGACAGAGCTAGAGTATATCCACGTGTTTGATCTACACCCTACTCAGCCTGCTCAGAAGGAAGAGCAGAGGTAGAAGACAGAGATAACGTATATCCACGTGTCTGATCTACACCTCACTCAGCCTGCTCAGAAGGAACAGCAGAGGTAGAAGACAGAGATAGAGTATATCCACGTGTCTGATCTACACCTCACTCAGCCTGCTCAGAAGGAACAGCAGAGGTAGAAGACAGAGATAGAGTATATCCACGTGTCTCACTCAGCCTGCTCAGAAGGAACAGCAGAGGTAGAAGGCAGAGATAGAGTATATCCACGTGTCTCACTCAGCCTGCTCAGAAGGAACAACAGAGGTAGAAGACAGAGATAGAGTATATCCACGTGTCTGATATATACCTCACTCAACCTGCTCAGAAGGAACAGCAGAGGTAGAAGACAGAGATAGAGTATATCCACGTGTCTCGCTCAGCCTGCTCAGAAGGAACAGCAGAGGTAGGAGACAGAGATAGAGTATATCCACGTGTCTGATCTACACCTCACTCAGACTGCTCAGAAGGAACAGCAGAGGTTGAAGACAGAGATAGAGCATATCCAAGTGTCTCACTCAGCCTGCTCAGAAGGAACAGCAGAGGTAGAAGACAGAGATAAAGTATATCCACGTGTCTGATCTACACCTCACTCAGCCTGCTCAGAAGGAACAGCAGAGGTAGAAGACAGAGATAGAGTATATCCACGTGTCTCAATCAGCCTGCTCAGAAGGAACAACAGATGTAGAAGACAGAGCTAGAGTATATCCACGTGTTTAATCTACACCCCACTCAGCCTGCTCAGAAGGAAGAGCAGAGGTAGAAGACAGAGATAAAGTATATCCACGTGTCTGATCTACACCTCACTCAGCCTGCTCAGAAGGAACAGCAGAGGTAGAAGACAGAGATAGAGTATATCCACGTGTCTGATCTACACCTCACTCAGCCTGCTCAGAAGGAACAGCAGAGGTAGAAGACAGAGATGGAGTATATCCACGTGTCTCACTCAGCCTGCTCAGAAGGAACAGCAGAGGTAGAAGGCAGAGATAGAGTATATCCACGTGTCTCACTCAGCCTGCTCAGAAGGAACAACAGAGGTAGAAGACAGAGATAGAGTATATCCACGTGTCTGATATATACCTCACTCAACCTGCTCAGAAGGAACAGCAGAGGTAGAAGACAGAGATAGAGTATATCCACGTGTCTCGCTCAGCCTGCTCAGAAGGAACAGCAGCGGTAGGAGACAGAGATAGAGTATATCCACGTGTCTGATCTACACCTCACTCAGACTGCTCAGAAGGAACAGCAGAGGTTGAAGACAGAGATAGAGCATATCCAAGTGTCTCACTCAGCCTGCTCAGAAGGAACAGCAGAGTTAGAAGACAGAGATAGAGTATATCCACGTGTCTCACTCAGCCTGCTCAGAAGGAACAGCAGAGGTAGAAGACAGAGATAGAGTATATCCACGTGTCTCACTCAGCCTGCTCAGAAGGAACAGCAGAGGTAGAAGACAGAGATAGAGTATATCCACGTGTCTCACTCAGCCTGCTCAGAAGGAACAGCAGAGGTAGGAGACAGAGATAGAGTATATCCACGTGTCTGATCTACACCTCACTCAGACTGCTCAAAAGGAACAGCAGAGGTAGAAGCCAGAGATAGAGTATATCCACGTGTGTGATATACACCTAACTCAACCTGCTCAGAAGGAACAGCAGAGGTAGAAGACAGAGATATAGTATATCCACGTGTCTCACTCAGCCTGTTCAGAAGGAACAGCAGATGTAGGAGACAGAGATATAGTATATCCACGTGTCTTATCTACACCTCACTCAGACTGCTCAGAAGGAACAGCAGAGGTAGAACACAGCGATAGAGCATATCCAAGTGTCTCACTCAGCCTGCTCAGAAGGAACAGCAGAGGTAGAAGACAAAGATAGAGTATATCCACGTGTCTCACTCAGCCTGCTCAGAAGGAACAGCAGAGGTAGAAGACAGAGATAGAGTATATCCACGTGTCTCATTCAGCCGGCTCAGAAGGAACAGCAGAGGTAGAAGACAGAGATAGAGTATATCCACGTGTCTGATCTACACCTCACTCAACCTGCTCAGAAGAAACAGCAGAGGTAGAAGACAGAGATAGAGTATATCCACGTGTCTCACTCAGCCTGCTCAGAAGGAACAGCAGAGGTAGAAGGCAGAGATAGAGTATATCCACGTGTCTCACTCAGCCTGCTCAGAAGGAACAGCAGAGGTAGAAGACAGAGATAGAGTATATCCACGTGTCTGATATACACCTCACGCAACCTGCTCAGAAGGAACAGCAGAGGTAGAAGACACAGATAGAGTATATCCACGTGTCTCGCTCAGCCTGCTCAGAAGGAACAGCAGAGGTAGGAGACAGAGATAGAATATATCCACGTGTCTGATCTACACCTCACTCAGACTGCTCAGAAGGAACAGCAGAGGTAGAAGACAGGGATAGAGTATATCCACGTGTCTGATATACACCTCACTCAGCCTGCTCAGAAGGAACAGCAGAGGTAGAAGACAGAGATAGAGTATATCCACGTGTCTGATCTACACCTCACTCAGCCTGCGCAGAAGGAACAGCAGAGGTAGAAGACAGAGATAGAGTATATCCACGTGTCTCACTCAGCCTGCTCAGAAGGAACAGCAGAGGTAGAAGACAGAGATAGAGTATATCCACGTGTCTGATCTACACCTCACTCAGCCTGCTCAGAAGGAACAGCAGAGGTAGAAGACAGATATAGAGTATATCCACGTGTCTGATCTACACCTCACTCAACCTGCTCAGAAGGAACAGCAGAGGTAGAAGACAGAGATAGAGTATATCCACGTGTCTGAACTACACCTCAGTCAGCCTGCTCAGAAGGAACAGCAGAGGTAGAAGACAGAGATAGAGTATATCCACGTGTCTCACTCAGCCTGCTCAGAAGGAACAGCAGAGGTAGAAGACAGATATAGGGTATATCCACGTGTCTGATTTACACCTCACTCAGCCTGCTCAGAAGGAACAGCAGAAGTAGAAGACAGAGATAGAGTATATACACGTGTCCCACTCAGCCTGCTCAGAAGGAACAGCAGAGGTAGAAGACAGAGATAAAGTATATCCACGTGTCTGATCTACACCTCACTTAGCCTGCTCAGAAGGAACAGCAGAGGTAGAAGACAGAGATAGAGTATATCCACGTGTCTCACTCAGCCTGCTCAGAAGGAACAGCAGATGTATAAGACCGAGACAGAGTATATCCACGTGTCTAATCTACACCTCACTCAGCCTGCTCAGAAGGAACAGCAGAGGTAGAAGACAGAGATAAAGTATATCCAAGTGTCTGATCTACACCTCACTCAACCTGCTCAGAAGGAACAGCAGAAGTAGAAGACAGAGATAGAGTATATCCACGTGTCTCACTCAGCCTGCTCAGAAGGAACAGCAGAGGTAGAAGGCACAGATAGAGTATATCCACGTGTCTCACTCAGCCTGCTCAGAAGGAACAGCAGAGGTAGAAGACAGAGATAGAGTATATCCACGTGTCTGATATACACCTCACTCAACCTGCTCAGAAGGAACAGCAGAGGTAGAAGACACAGATAGAGTATATCCACGTGTCTCACTCAGCCTGCTCAGAAGGAACAGCAGAGGTAGGAGACACAGATAGAGTATATCCACGTGTCTGATCTACACCTCACTCAGACTGCTCAGAAGGAACAGCAGAGGTAGAAGACAGAGATAGAGTATATCCACGTGTCTGATATACACCTCACTCAGCCTGCTCAGAAGGAACAGCAGAGGTAGAAGACAGAGATAGAGTATATCCACGTGTCTCACTCAGCCTGCTCAGAAGGAACAGCAGAGGTAGAAGACAGAGATAGAGTATATCCACGTGTCTGATCTACACCTCACTCAGCCTGCTCAGAAGGAACAGCAGAGGTAGAAGACAGATATAGAGTATATCCACGTGTCTGATCTACACCTCACTCAACCTGCTCAGAAGGAACAGCAGAGGTAGAAGACAGAGATAGAGTATATCCACGTGTCTGATCTACACCTCACTCAGCCTGCTCAGAAGGAACAGCAGAGGTAGAAGACAGAGATAGAGTATATCCACGTGTCTCACTCAGCCTGCTCAGTAGTAACAGCAGAGGTAGAAGACAGAGATAGGGTATATCCACGTGTCTGATTTACACCTCACTCAGCCTGCTCAGAAGGAACAGCAGAGGCTGAAGACAGAGATAGAGTATATACACGTGTCCCACTCAGCCTGCTCAGAAGGAACAGCAGAGGTAGAAGACAGAGATAGAGTATATCCACGTGTCTCACTCAGCCTGCTCAGAAGGAACAGCAGAGGTAGAAGACAGAGATAGAGTATATCCACGTGTCTCACTCAGCCTGCTCAGAAGGAACAGCAGAGGTAGGAGACAGAGATAGAGTATATCCACGTGTCTGATCTACACCTCACTCAGACTGCTCAAAAGGAACAGCAGAGGTAGAAGCCAGAGATAGAGTATATCCACGTGTGTGATATACACCTAACTCAACCTGCTCAGAAGGAACAGCAGAGGTAGAAGACAGAGATATAGTATATCCACGTGTCTCACTCAGCCTGCTCAGAAGGAACAGCAGATGTAGGAGACAGAGATAGAGTATATCCACATGTCTTATCTACACCTCACTCAGACTGCTCAGAAGGAACAGCAGAGGTAGAAGACAGCGATAGAGCATATCCAAGTGTCTCACTCAGCCTGCTCAGAAGGAACAGCAGAGGTATAAGACAAAGATAGAGTATATCCACGTGTCTCATTCAGCCTGCTCAGAAGGAACAGCAGAGGTAGAAGACAGAGATAGAGTATATCCACGTGTCTCACTCAACCTGCTCAGAAGGAACAGCAGAGGTAGAAGACAGAGATAGAGTATATCCACGTGTCTCAATCAGCCTGCTCAGAAGGAACAACAGATGTAGAAGACAGAGCTAGAGTATATCCACGTGTTTAATCTACACCCCACTCAGCCTGCTCAGAAGGAAGAGCAGAGGTAGAAGACAGAGATAACGTATATCCACGTGTCTGATCTACACCTCACTCAGCCTGCTCAGAAGGAACAGCAGAGGTAGAAGACAGAGATAGAGTATATCCACGTGTCTGATCTACACCTCACTCAGCCTGCTCAGAAGGAACAGCAGAGGTAGAAGACAGAGATAGAGTATATCCACGTGTCTCACTCAGCCTGCTCAGAAGGAACAGCAGAGGTAGAAGGCAGAGATAGAGTATATCCACGTGTCTCACTCAGCCTGCTCAGAAGGAACAACAGAGGTAGAAGACAGAGATAGAGTATATCCACGTGTCTGATATATACCTCACTCAACCTGCTCAGAAGGAACAGCAGAAGTAGAAGACAGAGATAGAGTATATCCACGTGTCTCGCTCAGCCTGCTCAGAAGGAACAGCAGAGGTAGGAGACAGAGATAGAGTATATCCACGTGTCTGATCTACACCTCACTCAGACTGCTCAGAAGGAACAGCAGAGGTTGAAGACAGAGATAGAGCATATCCAAGTGTCTCACTCAGCCTGCTCAGAAGGAACAGCAGAGGTAGAAGACAGAGATAAAGTATATCCACGTGTCTGATCTACACCTCACTCAGCCTGCTCAGAAGGAACAGCAGAGGTAGAAGACAGAGATAGAGTATATCCACGTGTCTCAATCAGCCTGCTCAGAAGGAACAACAGATGTAGAAGACAGAGCTAGAGTATATCCACGTGTTTAATCTACACCCCACTCAGCCTGCTCAGAAGGAAGAGCAGAGGTAGAAGACAGAGATAAAGTATATCCACGTGTCTGATCTACACCTCACTCAGCCTGCTCAGAAGGAACAGCAGAGGTAGAAGACAGAGATAGAGTATATCCACGTGTCTGATCTACACCTCACTCAGCCTGCTCAGAAGGAACAGCAGAGGTAGAAGACAGAGATGGAGTATATCCACGTGTCTCACTCAGCCTGCTCAGAAGGAACAGCAGAGGTAGAAGGCAGAGATAGAGTATATCCACGTGTCTCACTCAGCCTGCTCAGAAGGAACAACAGAGGTAGAAGACAGAGATAGAGTATATCCACGTGTCTGATATATACCTCACTCAACCTGCTCAGAAGGAACAGCAGAGGTAGAAGACAGAGATAGAGTATATCCCCATGTCTCGCTCAGCCTGCTCAGAAGGAACAGCAGCGGTAGGAGACAGAGATAGAGTATATCCACGTGTCTGATCTACACCTCACTCAGACTGCTCAGAAGGAACAGCAGAGGTTGAAGACAGAGATAGAGCATATCCAAGTGTCTCACTCAGCCTGCTCAGAAGGAACAGCAGAGTTAGAAGACAGAGATAGAGTATATCCACGTGTCTCACTCAGCCTGCTCAGAAGGAACAGCAGAGGTAGAAGACAGAGATAGAGTATATCCACGTGTCTCACTCAGCCTGCTCAGAAGGAACAGCAGAGGTAGAAGACAGAGATAGAGTATATCCACGTGTCTCACTCAGCCTGCTCAGAAGGAACAGCAGAGGTAGGAGACAGAGATAGAGTATATCCACGTGTCTGATCTACACCTCACTCAGACTGCTCAAAAGGAACAGCAGAGGTAGAAGCCAGAGATAGAGTATATCCACGTGTGTGATATACACCTAACTCAACCTGCTCAGAAGGAACAGCAGAGGTAGAAGACAGAGATATAGTATATCCACGTGTCTCACTCAGCCTGCTCAGAAGGAACAGCAGATGTAGGAGACAGATATATAGTATATCCACGTGTCTTATCTACACCTCACTCAGACTGCTCAGAAGGAACAGCAGAGGTAGAAGACAGCGATAGAGCATATCCAAGTGTCTCACTCAGCCTGCTCAGAAGGAACAGCAGAGGTAGAAGACAAAGATAGAGTATATCCACGTGTCTCACTCAGCCTGCTCAGAAGGAACAGCAGAGGTAGAAGACAGAGATAGAGTATATCCACGTGTCTCACTCAGCCTGCTCAGAAGGAACAGCAGAGGTAGAAGACAGAGATAGAGTATATCCACGTGTCTGATCTACACCTCACTCAACCTGCTCAGAAGAAACAGCAGAGGTAGAAGACAGAGATAGAGTATATCCACGTGTCTCACTTAGCCTGCTCAGAAGGAACAGCAGAGGTAGAAGGCAGAGATAGAGTATATCCACGTGTCTCACTCAGCCTGCTCAGAAGGAACAGCAGAGGTAGAAGACAGAGATAGAGTATATCCACGTGTCTGATATACACCTCACTCAACCTGCTCAGAAGGAACAGCAGAGGTAGAAGACACAGATAGAGTATATCCACGTGTCTCGCTCAGCCTGCTCAGAAGGAACAGCAGAGGTAGGAGACAGAGATAGAGTATATCCACGTGTCTGATCTACACCTCACTCAGACAGCTCAGAAGGAACAGCAGAGGTAGAAGACAGAGATAGAGTATATCCACGTGTCTGATATACACCTCACTCAGCCTGCTCAGAAGGAACAGCAGAGGTAGAAGACAGAGATAGAGTATATCCACGTGTCTAATCTACACCTCACTCAGCCTGCGCAGAAGGAACAGCAGAGGTAGAAGACAGAGATAGAGTATATCCACGTGTCTCACTCAGCCTGCTCAGAAGGAACAGCAGAGGTAGAAGACAGAGATAGAGTATATCCACGTGTCTGATCTACACCTCACTCAGCCTGCTCAGAAGGAACAGCAGAGGTAGAAGACAGATATAGAGTATATCCACGTGTCTGATCTACACCTCACTCAACCTGCTCAGAAGGAACAGCAGAGGTAGAAGACAGAGATAGAGTATATCCACGTGTCTGAACTACACCTCACTCAGCCTGCTCAGAAGGAACAGCAGAGGTAGAAGACAGAGATAGAGTATATCCACGTGTCTCACTCAGCCTGCTCAGAAGGAACAACAGAGGTAGAAGACAGAGATAGAGTATATCCACGTGTCTCGCTCAGCCTGCTCAGAAGGAACAGCAGCGGTAGGAGACAGAGATAGAGTATATCCACGTGTCTGATCTACACCTCACTCAGACTGCTCAGAAGGAACAGCAGAGGTTGAAGACAGAGATAGAGCATATCCAAGTGTCTCACTCAGCCTGCTCAGAAGGAACAGCAGAGTTAGAAGACAGAGATAGAGTATATCCACGTGTCTCACTCAGCCTGCTCAGAAGGAACAGCAGAGGTAGAAGACAGAGATAGAGTATATCCACGTGTCTGATATACACCTCACTCAGCCTGCTCAGAAGGAACAGCAGAGGTAGAAGACAGAGATAGAGTATATCCACGTGTCTGATATATACCTCACTCAACCTGCTCAGAAGGAACAGCAGAGGTAGAAGACAGAGATAGAGTATATCCACGTGTCTCGCTCAGCCTGCTCAGAAGGAACAGCAGCGGTAGGAGACAGAGATAGAGTATATCCACGTGTCTGATCTACACCTCACTCAGACTGCTCAGAAGGAACAGCAGAGGTTGAAGACAGAGATAGAGCATATCCAAGTGTCTCACTCAGCCTGCTCAGAAGGAACAGCAGAGTTAGAAGACAGAGATAGAGTATATCCACGTGTCTCACTCAGCCTGCTCAGAAGGAACAGCAGAGGTAGAAGACAGAGATAGAGTATATCCACGTGTCTCACTCAGCCTGCTCAGAAGGAACAGCAGAGGTAGAAGACAGAGATAGAGTATATCCACGTGTCTCACTCAGCCTGCTCAGAAGGAACAGCAGAGGTAGGAGACAGAGATAGAGTATATCCACGTGTCTGATCTACACCTCACTCAGACTGCTCAAAAGGAACAGCAGAGGTAGAAGCCAGAGATAGAGTATATCCACGTGTGTGATATACACCTAACTCAACCTGCTCAGAAGGAACAGCAGAGGTAGAAGACAGAGATATAGTATATCCACGTGTCTCACTCAGCCTGCTCAGAAGGAACAGCAGATGTAGGAGACAGAGATATAGTATATCCACGTGTCTTATCTACACCTCACTCAGACTGCTCAGAAGGAACAGCAGAGGTAGAAGACAGCGATAGAGCATATCCAAGTGTCTCACTCAGCCTGCTCAGAAGGAACAGCAGAGGTAGAAGACAAAGATAGAGTATATCCACGTGTCTCACTCAGCCTGCTCAGAAGGAACAGCAGAGGTAGAAGACAGAGATAGAGTATATCCACGTGTCTGATATACACCTCACTCAACCTGCTCAGAAGGAACAGCAGAGGTAGAAGACAGAGATAGAGTATATCCACGTGTCTCACTCAGCCTGCTCAGAAGGAACAGCAGAGGTAGAAGACAGAGATAGAGTATATCCACGTGTCTGATCTACACCTCACTCAGCCTGCTCAGAAGGAACAGCAGAGGTAGAAGACAGATATAGAGTATATCCACGTGTCTGATCTACACCTCACTCAACCTGCTCAGAAGGAACAGCAGAGGTAGAAGACAGAGATAGAGTATATCCACGTGTCTGATCTACACCTCACTCAGCCTGCTCAGAAGGAACAGCAGAGGTAGAAGACAGAGATAGAGTATATCCACGTGTCTCACTCAGCCTGCTCAGAAGGAACAGCAGAGGTAGAAGACAGAGATAGAGTATATCCACGTGTCTCACTCAGCCTGCTCAGAAGGAACAGCAGAGGTAGAAGACAGAGATAGAGTATATCCACGTGTCTGATCTACACCTCACTCAACCTGCTCAGAAGAAACAGCAGAGGTAGAAGACAGAGATAGAGTATATCCACGTGTCTCACTCAGCCTGCTCAGAAGGAACAGCAGAGGTAGAAGGCAGAGATAGAGTATATCCACGTGTCTCACTCAGCCTGCTCAGAAGGAACAGCAGAGGTAGAAGACAGAGATAGAGTATATCCACGTGTCTGATATACACCTCACTCAACCTGCTCAGAAGGAACAGCAGAGGTAGAAGACACAGATAGAGTATATCCACGTGTCTCGCTCAGCCTGCTCAGAAGGAACAGCAGAGGTAGGAGACAGAGATAGAGTATATCCACGTGTCTGATCTACACCTCACTCAGACTGCTCAGAAGGAACAGCAGAGGTAGAAGACAGAGATAGAGTATATCCACGTGTCTGATATACACCTCACTCAGCCTGTTCAGAAGGAACAGCAGAGGTAGAAGACAGAGATAGAGTATATCCACGTGTCTGATCTACACCTCACTCAGCCTGCGCAGAAGGAACAGCAGAGGTAGAAGACAGAGATAGAGTATATCCACGTGTCTCACTCAGCCTGCTCAGAAGGAACAGCAGAGGTAGAAGACAGAGATAGAGTATATCCACGTGTCTGATCTACACCTCACTCAGCCTGCTCAGAAGGAACAGCAGAGGTAGAAGACAGATATAGAGTATATCCACGTGTCTGATCTACACCTCACTCAACCTGCTCAGAAGGAACAGCAGAGGTAGAAGACAGAGATAGAGTATATCCACGTGTCTGAACTACACCTCACTCAGCCTGCTCAGAAGGAACAGCAGAGGTAGAAGACAGAGATAGAGTATATCCACGTGTCTCACTCAGCCTGCTCAGAAGGAACAGCAGAGGTAGAAGACAGATATAGGGTATATCCACGTGTCTGATTTACACCTCACTCAGCCTGCTCAGAAGGAACAGCAGAAGTAGAAGACAGAGATAGAGTATATACACGTGTCCCACTCAGCCTGCTCAGAAGGAACAGCAGAGGTAGAAGACAGAGATAAAGTATATCCACGTGTCTGATCTACACCTCACTTAGCCTGCTCAGAAGGAACAGCAGAGGTAGAAGACAGAGATAGAGTATATCCACGTGTCTCACTCAGCCTGCTCAGAAGGAACAGCAGATGTATAAGACCGAGACAGAGTATATCCACGTGTATAATCTACACCTCACTCAGCCTGCTCAGAAGGAACAGCAGAGGTAGAAGACAGAGATAAAGTATATCCACGTGTCTGATCTACACCTCACTCAACCTGCTCAGAAGGAACAGCAGAGGTAGAAGACAGAGATAGAGTATATCCACGTGTCTCACTCAGCCTGCTCAGAAGGAACAGCAGAGGTAGAAGGCAGAGATAGAGTATATCCACGTGTCTCACTCAGCCTGCTCAGAAGGAACAGCAGAGGTAGAAGACAGAGATAGAGTATATCCACGTGTCTGATATACACCTCACTCAACCTGCTCAGAAGGAACAGCAGAGGTAGAAGACACAGATAGAGTATATCCACGTGTCTCACTCAGCCTGCTCAGAAGGAACAGCAGAGGTAGGAGACACAGATAGAGTATATCCACGTGTCTGATCTACACCTCACTCAGACTGCTCAGAAGGAACAGCAGAGGTAGAAGACAGAGATAGAGTATATCCATGTGTCTGATATACACCTCACTCAGCCTGCTCAGAGGGAACAGCAGAGGTAGAAGACAGAGATAGAGTATATCCACGTGTCTCACTCAGCCTGCTCAGAAGGAACAGCAGAGGTAGAAGACAGAGATAGAGTATATCCACGTGTCTGATCTACACCTCACTCAGCCTGCTCAGAAGGAACAGCAGAGGTAGAAGACAGATATAGAGTATATCCACGTGTCTGATCTACACCTCACTCAACCTGCTCAGAAGGAACAGCAGAGGTAGAAGACAGAGATAGAGTATATCCACGTGTCTGATCTACACCTCACTCAGCCTGCTCAGAAGGAACAGCAGAGGTAGAAGACAGAGATAGAGTATATCCACGTGTCTCACTCAGCCTGCTCAGTAGGAACAGCAGAGGTAGAAGACAGAGATAGGGTATATCCACGTGTCTGATTTACACCTCACTCAGCCTGCTCAGAAGGAACAGCAGAGGTAGAAGACAGAGATAGAGTATATACACGTGTCCCACTCAGCCTGCTCAGAAGGAACAGCAGAGGTAGAAGACAGAGATAGAGTATATCCACGTGTCTCACTCAGCCTGCTCAGAAGGAACAGCAGAGGTAGAAGACAGAGATAGAGTATATCCACGTGTCTCACTCAGCCTGCTCAGAAGGAACAGCAGAGGTAGGAGACAGAGATAGAGTATATCCACGTGTCTGATCTACACCTCACTCAGACTGCTCAAAAGGAACAGCAGAGGTAGAAGCCAGAGATAGAGTATATCCACGTGTGTGATATACACCTAACTCAACCTGCTCAGAAGGAACAGCAGAGGTAGAAGACAGAGATATAGTATATCCACGTGTCTCACTCAGCCTGCTCAGAAGGAACAGCAGATGTAGGAGACAGAGATAGAGTATATCCACATGTCTTATCTACACCTCACTCAGACTGCTCAGAAGGAACAGCAGAGGTAGAAGACAGCGATAGAGCATATCCAAGTGTCTCACTCAGCCTGCTCAGAAGGAACAGCAGAGGTATAAGACAAAGATAGAGTATATCCACGTGTCTCATTCAGCCTGCTCAGAAGGAACAGCAGAGGTAGAAGACAGAGATAGAGTATATCCACGTGTCTCACTCAGCCTGCTCAGAAGGAACAGCAGAGGTAGAAGACAGAGATAGAGTATATCCACGTGTCTGATCTACACCTCACTCAACCTGCTCAGAACGAACAGCAGAGGTAGAAGACAGAGATAGAGTATATCCACGTGTCTCACTCAGCCTGCTCAGAAGGAACAGCAGAGGTAGAAGGCAGAGATAGAGTATATCCACGTGTCTCACTCAGCCTGCTCAGAAGGAACAGCAGAGGTAGAAGACAGAGATAGAGTATATCCACGTGTCTGATATACACCTCACTCAACCTGCTCAGAAGGAACAGCAGAGGTAGAAGACACAGATAGAGTATATCCACGTGTCTGACTCAGCCTGCTCAGAAGGAACAGCAGAGGTAGAAGACAGAGATAGAGTATATCCACGTGTCTGATCTACACCTCACTCAGCCTGCTCAGAAGGAACAGCAGAGGTAGAAGACAGATATAGAGTATATCCACGTGTCTGATCTACACCTCACTCAACCTGCTCAGAAGGAACAGCAGAGGTAGAAGACAGAGATAGAGTATATCCACGTGTCTGAACTACACCTCACTCAGCCTGCTGAGAAGGAACAGCAGAGGTAGAAGACAGAGATAGAGTATATCCACGTGTCTCACTCAGCCTGCTCAGAAGGAACAGCAGAGGTAGAAGACAGATATAGGGTATATCCACGTGTCTGATTTACACCTCACTCAGCCTGCTCAGAAGGAACAGCAGAAGTAGAAGACAGAGATAGAGTATATACACGTGTCCCACTCAGCCTGCTCAGAAGGAACAGCAGAGGTAGAAGACAGAGATAAAGTATATCCACGTGTCTGATCTACACCTCACTTAGCCTGCTCAGAAGGAACAGCAGAGGTAGAAGACAGAGATAGAGTATATCCACGTGTCTCACTCAGCCTGCTCAGAAGGAACAGCAGATGTATAAGACCGAGACAGAGTATATCCACGTGTCTAATCTACACCTCACTCAGCCTGCTCAGAAGGAACAGCAGAGGTAGAAGACAGAGATAAAGTATATCCACGTGTCTGATCTACACCTCACTCAACCTGCTCAGAAGGAACAGCAGAGGTAGAAGACAGAGATAGAGTATATCCACGTGTCTCACTCAGCCTGCTCAGAAGGAACAGCAGAGGTAGAAGGCAGAGATAGAGTATATCCACGTGTCTCACTCAGCCTGCTCAGAAGGAACAGCAGAGGTAGAAGACAGAGATAGAGTATATCCACGTGTCTGATATACACCTCACTCAACCTGCTCAGAAGGAACAGCAGAGGTAGAAGACACAGATAGAGTATATCCACGTGTCTCACTCAGCCTGCTCAGAAGGAACAGCAGAGGTAGGAGACACAGATAGAGTATATCCACGTGTCTGATCTACACCTCACTCAGACTGCTCAGAAGGAACAGCAGAGGTAGAAGACAGAGATAGAGTATATCCACGTGTCTGATATACACCTCACTCAGCCTGCTCAGAAGGAACAGCAGAGGTAGAAGACAGAGATAGAGTATATCCACGTGTCTCACTCAGCCTGCTCAGAAGGAACAGCAGAGGTAGAAGACAGAGATAGAGTATATCCACGTGTCTGATCTACACCTCACTCAGCCTGCTCAGAAGGAACAGCAGAGGTGGAAGACAGATATAGAGTATATCCACGTGTCTGATCTACACCTCACTCAACCTGCTCAGAAGGAACAGCAGAGGTAGAAGACAGAGATAGAGTATATCCACGTGTCTGATCTACACCTCACTCAGCCTGCTCAGAAGGAACAGCAGAGGTAGAAGACAGAGATAGAGTATATCCACGTGTCTCACTCAGCCTGCTCAGTAGGAACAGCAGAGGTAGAAGACAGAGATAGGGTATATCCACGTGTCTGATTTACACCTCACTCAGCCTGCTCAGAAGGAACAGCAGAGGTAGAAGACAGAGATAGAGTATATACACGTGTCCCACTCAGCCTGCTCAGAAGGAACAGCAGAGGTAGAAGACAGAGATAGAGTATATCCACGTGTCTCACTCAGCCTGCTCAGAAGGAACAGCAGAGGTAGAAGACAGATATAGAGTATATCCACGTGTCTCACTCAGCCTGCTCAGAAGGAACAGCAGAGGTAGGAGACAGAGATAGAGTATATCCACGTGTCTGATCTACACCTCACTCAGACTGCTCAAAAGGAACAGCAGAGGTAGAAGCCAGAGATAGAGTATATCCACGTGTGTGATATACACCTAACTCAACCTGCTCAGAAGGAACAGCAGAGGTAGAAGACAGAGATATAGTATATCCACGTGTCTCACTCAGCCTGCTCAGAAGGAACAGCAGATGTAGGAGACAGAGATAGAGTATATCCACATGTCTTATCTACACCTCACTCAGACTGCTCAGAAGGAACAGCAGAGGTAGAAGACAGCGATAGAGCATATCCAAGTGTCTCACTCAGCCTGCTCAGAAGGAACAGCAGAGGTATAAGACAAAGATAGAGTATATCCACGTGTCTCATTCAGCCTGCTCAGAAGGAACAGCAGAGGTAGAAGACAGAGATAGAGTATATCCACGTGTCTGATCTACACCTCACTCAACCTGCTCAGAAGGAACAGCAGAGGTAGAAGACAGAGATAGAGTATATCCACGTGTCTCACTCAGCCTGCTCAGAAGGAACAGCAGAGGTAGAAGGCAGAGATAGAGTATATCCACGTGTCTCACTCAGCCTGCTCAGAAGGAACAGCAGAGGTAGAAGACAGAGATAGAGTATATCCACGTGTCTGATATACACCTCACTCAACCTGCTCAGAAGGAACAGCAGAGGTAGAAGACACAGATAGAGTATATCCACGTGTCTCGCTCAGCCTGCTCAGAAGGAACAGCAGAGGTAGGAGACAGAGATAGAGTATATCCACGTGTCTGATCTACACCTCACTCAGACTGCTCAGAAGAAACAGCAGAGGTAGAAGACAGAGATAGAGTATATCCACGTGTCTGATATACACCTCACTCAGCCTGCTCAGAAGGAACAGCAGAGGTAGAATACAGAGATAGAGTATATCCACGTGTCTGATCTACACCTCACTCAGCATGCTCAGAAGGAACAGCAGAGGTAGAAGACAGAGATAGAGTATATCCACGTGTCTGACTCAGCCTGCTCAGAAGGAACAGCAGAGGTAGAAGACAGAGATAGAGTATATCCACGTGTCTGATCTACACCTCACTCAGCCTGCTCAGAAGGAACAGCAGAGGTAGAAGACAGATATAGAGTATATCCACGTGTCTGATCTACACCTCACTCAACCTGCTCAGAAGGAACAGCAGAGGTAGAAGACAGAGATAGAGTATATCCACGTGTCTGAACTACACCTCACTCAGCCTGCTCAGAAGGAACAGCAGAGGTAGAAGACAGAGATAAAGTATATCCACGTGTCTCACTCAGCCTGCTCAGAAGGAACAGCAGAGGTAGAAGACAGAGATAGAGTATATCCACGTGTCTGATCTACACCTCACTCAGACTGCTCAGAAGGAACAGCAGAGGTAGAAGACAGAGATAGAGTATATCCACGTGTCTGATATACACCTCACTCAGCCTGCTCAGAAGGAACAGCAGAGGTAGAAGACAGAGATAGAGTATATCCACGTGTCTGATCTACACCTCACTCAGCCTGCTCAGAAGGAACAGCAGAGGTAGAAGACAGAGATAGAGTATATCCACGTGTCTCACTCAGCCTGCTCAGAAGGAACAGCAGAGGTAGAAGACAGAGATAGAGTATATCCACGTGTCTGATCTACACCTCACTCAGCCTGCTCAGAAGGAACAGCAGAGGTAGAAGACAGATATAGAGTATATCCACGTGTCTGATCTACACCTCACTCAACCTGCTCAGAAGGAACAGCAGAGGTAGAAGACAGAGATAGAGTATATCCACGTGTCTGAACTACACCTCACTCAGCCTGCTCAGAAGGAACAGCAGAGGTAGAAGACAGAGATAGAGTATATCCACGTGTCTCACTCAGCCTGCTCAGAAGGAACAGCAGAGGTAGAAGACAGAGATAGGGTATATCCACGTGTCTGATTTACACCTCACTCAGCCTGCTCAGAAGGAACAGCAGAGGTAGAAGACAGAGATAGAGTATATCCACGTGTCTCACTCAGTCTGCTCAGAAGGAACAGCAGATGTATAAGACCGAGACAGAGTATATCCACGTGTCTAATCTACACCTCACTCAGCCTGCTCAGAAGGAACAGCAGAGGTAGAAGACAGAGATAAAGTATATCCACGTGTCTGATCTACACCTCACTCAACCTGCTCAGAAGGAACAGCAGAGGTAGAAGACAGAGATAGAGTATATCCACGTGTCTCACTCAGCCTGCTCAGAAGGAACAGAATAGGTAGAAGGCAGAGATAGAGTATATCCACGTGTCTCACTCAGCCTGCTCAGAAGGAACAGCAGAGGTAGAAGACAGAGATAGAGTATATCCACGTGTCTGATATACACCTCACTCAACCTGCTCAGAAGGAACAGCAGAGGTAGAAGACACAGATAGAGTATATCCACGTGTCTCACTCAGCCTGCTCAGAAGGAACAGCAGAGGTAGGAGACACAGATAGAGTATATCCACGTGTCTGATCTACACCTCACTCAGACTGCTCAGAAGGAACAGCAGAGGTAGAAGACAGAGATAGAGTATATCCACGTGTCTGATATACACCTCACTCAGCCTGCTCAGAAGGAACAGCAGAGGTAGAAGACAGAGATAGAGTATATCCACGTGTCTGATCTACACCTCACTCAGCCTGCTCAGAAGGAACAGAGGAGGGAGAAGACAGAGATAGAGTATATCCACGTGTCTCACTCAGCCTGCTCAGAAGGAACAGCAGAGGTAGAAGACAGAGATAGAGTATATCCACGTGTCTGATCTACACCTCACTCAGCCTGCTCAGAAGGAACAGCAGAGGTAGAAGACAGATATAGAGTATATCCACGTGTCTGATCTACACCTCACTCAACCTGCTCAGAAGGAACAGCAGAGGTAGAAGACAGAGATAGAGTATATCCACGTGTCTGATCTACACCTCACTCAGCCTGCTCAGAAGGAACAGCAGAGGTAGAAGACAGAGATAGAGTATATCCACGTGTCTCACCCAGCCTGCTCAGAAGGAACAGCAGAGGTAGAAGACAGAGATAGGGTATATCCACGTGTCTGATTTACACCTCACTCAGCCTGCTCAGAAGGAACAGCAGAGGTAGAAGACAGAGATAGAGTATATACACGTGTCCCACTCAGCCTGCTCAGAAGGAACAGCAGAGGTAGAAGACAGAGATAGAGTATATCCACGTGTCTCACTCAGCCTGCTCAGAAGGAACAGCAGAGGTAGAAGACAGAGATAGAGTATATCCACGTGTCTCACTCAGCCTGCTCAGAAGGAACAGCAGAGGTAGGAGACAGAGATAGAGTATATCCACGTGTCTGATCTACACCTCACTCAGACTGCTCAAAAGGAACAGCAGAGGTAGAAGCCAGAGATAGAGTATATCCACGTGTGTGATATACACCTAACTCAACCTGCTCAGAAGGAACAGCAGAGGTAGAAGACAGAGATATAGTATATCCACGTGTCTCACTCAGCCTGCTCAGAAGGAACAGCAGATGTAGGAGACAGAGATAGAGTATATCCACGTGTCTTATCTACACCTCACTCAGACTGCTCAGAAGGAACAGCAGAGGTAGAAGACAGCGATAGAGCATATCCAAGTGTCTCACTCAGCCTGCTCAGAAGGAACAGCAGAGGTAGAAGACAAAGATAGAGTATATCCACGTGTCTCACTCAGCCTGCTCAGAAGGAACAGCAGAGGTAGAAGACAGAGATAGAGTATATCCACGTGTCTCACTCAGCCTGCTCAGAAGGAACAGCAGAGGTAGAAGACAGAGATAGAGTATATACACTTGTCCCACTCAGCCTGCTCAGAAGGAACAGCAGAGGTAGAATACAGAGATAAAGTATATCCACGTGTCTGATCTACACCTCACTTAGCCTGCTCAGAAGGAACAGCAGAGGTAGAAGACAGAGATAGAGTATATCCACGTGTCTCACTCAGCCTGCTCAGAAGGAACAGCAGATGTATAAGACCGAGACAGAGTATATCCACGTGTCTAATCTACACCTCACTCAGCCTGCTCAGAAGGAACAGCAGAGGTAGAAGACAGAGATAAAGTATATCCACGTGTCTGATCTACACCTCACTCAACCTGCTCAGAAGGAACAGCAGAGGTAAAAGACAGAGATAGAGTATATCCACGTGTCTCACTCAGCCTGCTCAGAAGGAACAGCAGAGGTAGAAGGCAGAGATAGAGTATATCCACGTGTCTCACTCAGCCTGCTCAGAAGGAACAGCAGAGGTAGAAGACAGAGATAGAGTATATCCACGTGTCTGATATACACCTCACTCAACCTGCTCAGAAGGAACAGCAGAGGTAGAAGACACAGATAGAGTATATCCACGTGTCTCACTCAGCCTGCTCAGAAGGAACAGCAGAGGTAGGAGACACAGATAGAGTATATCCACGTGTCTGATCTACACCTCACTCAGACTGCTCAGAAGGAACAGCAGAGGTAGAAGACAGAGATAGAGTATATCCACGTGTCTGATATACTCCTCACTCAGCCTGCTCAGAAGGAACAGCAGAGGTAGAAGACAGAGATAGAGTATATCCACGTGTCCGATCTACACCTCACTCAGCCTGCTCAGAAGGAACAGAGGAGGGAGAAGACAGAGATAGAGTATATCCACGTGTCTCACTCAGCCTGCTCAGAAGGAACAGCAGAGGTAGAAGACAGAGATAGAGTATATCCACGTGTCTGATCTACACCTCACTCAGCCTCCTCAGAAGGAACAGCAGAGGTAGAAGACAGATATAGAGTATATCCACGTGTCTGATCTACACCTCACTCAACCTGCTCAGAAAAAACAGCAGAGGTAGAAGACAGAGATAGAGTATATCCACGTGTCTGATCTACACCTCACTCAGCCTGCTCAAAAGGAACAGCAGAGGTAGAAGACAGCGATAGAGCATATCCAAGTGTCTCACTCAGCCTGCTCAGAAGGAACAGCAGAGGTAGAAGACAAAGATAGAGTATATCCACGTGTCTCACTCAGCCTGCTCAGAAGGAACAGCAGAGGTAGAAGACAGAGATAGAGTATATCCACGTGTCTCACTCAGCCTGCTCAGAAGGAACAGCAGAGGTAGAAGACAGAGATAGAGTATATATACGTGTCCCACTCAGCCTGCTCAGAAGGAACAGCAGAGGTAGAATACAGAGATAAAGTATATCCACGTGTCTGATCTACACCTCACTTAGCCTGCTCAGAAGGAACAGCAGAGGTAGAAGACAGAGATAGAGTATATCCACGTGTCTCACTCAGCCTGCTCAGAAGGAACAGCAGATGTATAAGACCGAGACAGAGTATATCCACGTGTCTAATCTACACCTCACTCAGCCTGCTCAGAAGGAACAGCAGAGGTAGAAGACAGAGATAAAGTATATCCACGTGTCTGATCTACACCTCACTCAACCTGCTCAGAAGGAACAGAAGAGGTAGAAGACAGAGATAGAGTATATCCACGTGTCTCACTCAGCCTGCTCAGAAGGAACAGCAGAGGTAGAAGGCAGAGATAGAGTATATCCACGTGTCTCACTCAGCCTGCTCAGAAGGAACAGCAGAGGTAGAAGACAGAGATAGAGTATATCCACGTGTCTGATATACACCTCACTCAACCTGCTCAGAAGGAACAGCAGAGGTAGAAGACACAGATAGAGTATATCCACGTGTCTCACTCAGCCTGCTCAGAAGGAACAGCAGAGGTAGGAGACACAGATAGAGTATATCCACGTGTCTGATCTACAACTCACTCAGACTGCTCAGAAGGAACAGCAGAGGTAGAAGACAGAGATAGAGTATATCCACGTGTCTGATATACACCTCACTCAGCCTGCTCAGAAGGAACAGCAGAGGTAGAAGACAGAGATAGAGTATATCCACGTGTCTGATCTACACCTCACTCAGCCTGCTCAGAAGGAACAGAGGAGGGAGAAGACAGAGATAGAGTATATCCACGTGTCTCACTCAGCCTGCTCAGAAGGAACAGCAGAGGTAGAAGACAGAGATAGAGTATATCCACGTGTCTGATCTACACCTCACTTAGCCTGCTCAGAAGGAACAGCAGAGGTAGAAGACAGATATAGAGTATATCCACGTGTCTGATCTACACCTCACTCAACCTGCTCAGAAGGAACAGCAGAGGTAGAAGACAGAGATAGAGTATATCCACGTGTCTGATCTACACCTCACTCAGCCTGCTCAGAAGGAACAGCAGAGGTAGAAGACAGAGATATAGTATATCCACGTGTCTCACTCAGCCTGCTCAGAAGGAACAGCAGAGGTAGAAGACAGAGATAGGGTATATCCACGTGTCTGATTTACACCTCACTCAGCCTGCTCAGAAGGAACAGCAGAGGTAGAAGACAGAGATAGAGTATATACACGTGTCCCACTCAGCCTGCTCAGAAGGAACAGCAGAGGTAGTAGACAGAGATAGAGTATATCCACGTGTCTCACTCAGCCTGCTCAGAAGGAACAGCAGAGGTAGAAGACAGAGATAGAGTATATCCACGTGTCTCACTCAGCCTGCTCAGAAGGAACAGCAGAGGTAGGAGACAGAGATAGAGTATATCCACGTGTCTGATCTACACCTCACTCAGACTGCTCAAAAGGAACAGCAGAGGTAGAAGCCAGAGATAGAGTATATCCACGTGTGTGATATACACCTAACTCAACCTGCTCAGAAGGAACAGCAGAGGTAGAAGACAGAGAGATATAGTATATCCACGTGTCTCACTCAGCCTGCTCAGAAGGAACAGCAGATGTAGGAGACAGAGATAGAGTATATCCACGTGTCTTATCTACACCTCACTCAGACTGCTCAGAAGGAACAGCAGAGGTAGAAGACAGCGATAGAGCATATCGAAGTGTCTCACTCAGCCTGCTCAGAAGGAACAGCAGAGGTAGAAGACAAAGATAGAGTATATCCACGTGTCTCACTCAGCCTGCTCAGAAGGAACAGCAGAGGTAGAAGACAGAGATAGAGTATATCCACGTGTCTCACTCAGCCTGCTCAGAAGGAACAGCAGAGGTAGAAGACAGAGATAAAGTATATCCACGTGTCTGATCTACACCTCACTCAACCTGCTCAGAAGGAACAGCAGAGGTAGAAGACAGAGATAGAGTATATCCACGTGTCTCACTCAGCCTGCTCAGAAGGAACAGCAGAGGTAGAAGGCAGAGATAGAGTATATCCACGTGTCTCACTCAGCCTGCTCAGAAGGAACAGCAGAGGTAGAAGACAGAGATAAAGTATATCCACGTGTCTGATCTACACCTCACTCAACCTGCTCAGAAGGAACAGCAGAGGTAGAAGACAGAGATAGAGTATATCCACGTGTCTCACTCAGCCTACTCAGAAGGAACAGCAGAGGTAGAAGGCAGAGATAGAGTATATCCACGTGTCTCACTCAGCCTGCTCAGAAGGAACAGCAGAGGTAGAAGACAGAGATAGAGTATATCCACGTGTCTGATATACACCTCACTCAACCTGCTCAGAAGGAACAGCAGAGGTAGAAGACACAGATAGAGTATATCCACGTGTCTCACTCAGCCTGCTCAGAAGGAACAGCAGAGGTAGGAGACACAGATAGAGTATATCCACGTGTCTGATCTACACCTCACTCAGACTGCTCAGAAGGAACAGCAGAGGTAGAAGACAGAGATAGAGTATATCCACGTGTCTGATATACACCTCACTCAGCCTGCTCAGAAGGAACAGCAGAGGTAGAAGACAGAGATAGAGTATATCCACATGTCTGATCTACACCTCACTCAGCCTGCTCAGAAGGAACAGCAGAGGTAGAAGACAGAGATAGAGTATATCCACGTGTCTCACTCAGCCTGCTCAGAAGGAACAGCAGAGGTAGAAGACAGAGATAGAGTATATCCACGTGTCTGATCTACACCTCACTCAGCCTGCTCAGAAGGAACAGCAGAGGTAGAAGACAGATATAGAGTATATCCACGTGTCTGATCTACACCTCACTCAACCTGCTCAGAAGGAACAGCAGAGGTAGAAGACAGAGATAGAGTATATCCACGTGTCTGATCTACACCTCACTCAGCCTGCTCAGAAGGAACAGCAGAGGTAGAAGACAGAGATAGAGTATATCCACGTGTCTCACTCAGCCTGCTCAGACGGAACAGCAGAGGTAGAAGACAGAGATAGGGTATATCCACGTGTCTGATTTACACCTCACTCAGCCTGCTCAGAAGGAACAGCAGAGGTAGAAGACAGAGATAGAGTATATACACGTGTCCCACTCAGCCTGCTCAGAAGGAACAGCAGAGGTAGAAGACAGAGATAAAGTATATCCACGTGTCTGATCTACACCTCACTCAACCTGCTCAGAAGGAACAGCAGAGGTAGAAGACAGAGATAGAGTAAATCCACGTGTCTCACTCAGCCTGCTCAGAAGGAACAACAGAGGTAGAAGGCAGAGATAGAGTATATCCACGTGTCTCACTCAGCCTGCTCAGAAGGAACAGCAGAGGTAGAAGACAGAGATAAAGTATATCCACGTGTCTGATCTACACCTCACTCAACCTGCTCAGAAGGAACAGCAGAGGTAGAAGACAGAGATAGAGTATATCCACGTGTCTCACTCAGCCTGCTCAGAAGGAACAGCAGAGGTAGAAGGCAGAGATAGAGTATATCCACGTGTCTCACTCAGCCTGCTCAGAAGGAACAGCAGAGGTAGAAGACAGAGATAGAGTATATCCACGTGTCTGATATACACCTCACTCAACCTGCTCAGAAAGAACAGCAGAGGTAGAAGACACAGATAGAGTATATCCACGTGTCTCACTCAGCCTGCTCAGAAGGAACAGCAGAGGTAGGAGACACAGATAGAGTATATCCACGTGTCTGATCTACAACTCACTCAGACTGCTCAGAAGGAACAGCAGAGGTAGAAGACAGAGATAGAGTATATCCACGTGTCTGATATACACCTCACTCAGCCTGCTCAGAAGGAACAGCAGAGGTAGAAGACAGAGATAGAGTATATCCACGTGTCTGATCTACACCTCACTCAGCCTGCTCAGAAGGAACAGAGGAGGGAGAAGACAGAGATAGAGTATATCCACGTGTCTCACTCAGCCTGCTCAGAAGGAACAGCAGAGGTAGAAGACAGAGATAGAGTATATCCACGTGTCTGATCTACACCTCACTTAGCCTGCGCAGAAGGAACAGCAGAGGTAGAAGACAGATATAAAGTATATCCACGTGTCTGATCTACACCTCACTCAACCTGCTCAGAAGGAACAGCAGAGGTAGAAGACAGAGATAGAGTATATCCACGTGTCTGATCTACACCTCACTCAGCCTGCTCAGAAGGAACAGCAGAGGTAGAAGACAGAGATATAGTATATCCACGTGTCTCACTCAGCCTGCTCAGAAGGAACAGCAGAGGTAGAAGACAGAGATAGGGTATATCCACGTGTCTGATTTACACCTCACTCAGCCTGCTCAGAAGGAACAGCAGAGGTAGAAGACAGAGATAGAGTATATACACGTGTCCCACTCAGCCTGCTCAGAAGGAACAGCAGAGGTAGTAGACAGAGATAGAGTATATCCACGTGTCTCACTCAGCCTGCTCAGAAGGAACAGCAGAGGTAGAAGACAGAGATAGAGTATATCCACGTGTCTCACTCAGCCTGCTCAGAAGGAACAGCAGAGGTAGGAGACAGAGATAGAGTATATCCACGTGTCTGATCTACACCTCACTCAGACTGCTCAAAAGGAACAGCAGAGGTAGAAGCCAGAGATAGAGTATATCCACGTGTGTGATATACACCTAACTCAACCTGCTCAGAAGGAACAGCAGAGGTAGAAGACAGAGAGATATAGTATATCCACGTGTCTCACTCAGCCTGCTCAGAAGGAACAGCAGATGTAGGAGACAGAGATAGAGTATATCCACGTGTCTTATCTACACCTCACTCAGACTGCTCAGAAGGAACAGCAGAGGTAGAAGACAGCGATAGAGCATATCGAAGTGTCTCACTCAGCCTGCTCAGAAGGAACAGCAGAGGTAGAAGACAAAGATAGAGTATATCCACGTGTCTCACTCAGCCTGCTCAGAAGGAACAGCAGAGGTAGAAGACAGAGATAGAGTATATCCACGTGTCTCACTCAGCCTGCTCAGAAGGAACAGCAGAGGTAGAAGACAGAGATAAAGTATATCCACGTGTCTGATCTACACCTCACTCAACCTGCTCAGAAGGAACAGCAGAGGTAGAAGACAGAGATAGAGTATATCCACGTGTCTCACTCAGCCTGCTCAGAAGGAACAGCAGAGGTAGAAGGCAGAGATAGAGTATATCCACGTGTCTCACTCAGCCTGCTCAGAAGGAACAGCAGAGGTAGAAGACAGAGATAAAGTATATCCACGTGTCTGATCTACACCTCACTCAACCTGCTCAGAAGGAACAGCAGAGGTAGAAGACAGAGATAGAGTATATCCACGTGTCTCACTCAGCCTGCTCAGAAGGAACAGCAGAGGTAGAAGACAGAGATAGAGTATATCCACGTGTCTGATCTACACCTCACTTAGCCTGCTCAGAAGGAACAGCAGAGGTAGAAGACAGATATAAAGTATATCCACGTGTCTGATCTACACCTCACTCAACCTGCTCAGAAGGAACAGCAGAGGTAGAAGACAGAGATAGAGTATATCCACGTGTCTGATCTACACCTCACTCAGCCTGCTCAGAAGGAACAGCAGAGGTAGAAGACAGAGATATAGTATATCCACGTGTCTCACTCAGCCTGCTCAGAAGGAACAGCAGAGGTAGAAGACAGAGATAGGGTATATCCACGTGTCTGATTTACACCTCACTCAGCCTGCTCAGAAGGAACAGCAGAGGTAGAAGACAGAGATAGAGTATATACACGTGTCCCACTCAGCCTGCTCAGAAGGAACAGCAGAGGTAGTAGACAGAGATAGAGTATATCCACGTGTCTCACTCAGCCTGCTCAGAAGGAACAGCAGAGGTAGAAGACAGAGATAGAGTATATCCACGTGTCTCACTCAGCCTGCTCAGAAGGAACAGCAGAGGTAGGAGACAGAGATAGAGTATATCCACGTGTCTGATCTACACCTCACTCAGACTGCTCAAAAGGAACAGCAGAGGTAGAAGCCAGAGATAGAGTATATCCACGTGTGTGATATACACCTAACTCAACCTGCTCAGAAGGAACAGCAGAGGTAGAAGACAGAGAGATATAGTATATCCACGTGTCTCACTCAGCCTGCTCAGAAGGAACAGCAGATGTAGGAGACAGAGATAGAGTATATCCACGTGTCTTATCTACACCTCACTCAGACTGCTCAGAAGGAACAGCAGAGGTAGAAGACAGCGATAGAGCATATCGAAGTGTCTCACTCAGCCTGCTCAGAAGGAACAGCAGAGGTAGAAGACAAAGATAGAGTATATCCACGTGTCTCACTCAGCCTGCTCAGAAGGAACAGCAGAGGTAGAAGACAGAGATAGAGTATATCCACGTGTCTCACTCAGCCTGCTCAGAAGGAACAGCAGAGGTAGAAGACAGAGATAAAGTATATCCACGTGTCTGATCTACACCTCACTCAACCTGCTCAGAAGGAACAGCAGAGGTAGAAGACAGAGATAGAGTATATCCACGTGTCTCACTCAGCCTGCTCAGAAGGAACAGCAGAGGTAGAAGGCAGAGATAGAGTATATCCACGTGTCTCACTCAGCCTGCTCAGAAGGAACAGCAGAGGTAGAAGACAGAGATAAAGTATATCCACGTGTCTGATCTACACCTCACTCAACCTGCTCAGAAGGAACAGCAGAGGTAGAAGACAGAGATAGAGTATATCCACGTGTCTCACTCAGCCTACTCAGAAGGAACAGCAGAGGTAGAAGGCAGAGATAGAGTATATCCACGTGTCTCACTCAGCCTGCTCAGAAGGAACAGCAGAGGTAGAAGACAGAGATAGAGTATATCCACGTGTCTGATATACACCTCACTCAACCTGCTCAGAAGGAACAGCAGAGGTAGAAGACACAGATAGAGTATATCCACGTGTCTCACTCAGCCTGCTCAGAAGGAACAGCAGAGGTAGGAGACACAGATAGAGTATATCCACGTGTCTGATCTACACCTCACTCAGACTGCTCAGAAGGAACAGCAGAGGTAGAAGACAGAGATAGAGTATATCCACGTGTCTGATATACACCTCACTCAGCCTGCTCAGAAGGAACAGCAGAGGTAGAAGACAGAGATAGAGTATATCCACGTGTCTGATCTACACCTCACTCAGCCTGCTCAGAAGGAACAGCAGAGGTAGAAGACAGAGATAGAGTATATCCACGTGTCTCACTCAGCCTGCTCAGAAGGAACAGCAGAGGTAGAAGACAGAGATAGAGTATATCCACGTGTCTGATCTACACCTCACTCAGCCTGCTCAGAAGGAACAGCAGAGGTAGAAGACAGATATAGAGTATATCCACGTGTCTGATCTACACCTCACTCAACCTGCTCAGAAGGAACAGCAGAGGTAGAAGACAGAGATAGAGTATATCCACGTGTCTGATCTACACCTCACTCAGCCTGCTCAGAAGGAACAGCAGAGGTAGAAGACAGAGATAGAGTATATCCACGTGTCTCACTCAGCCTGCTCAGACGGAACAGCAGAGGTAGAAGACAGAGATAGGGTATATCCACGTGTCTGATTTACACCTCACTCAGCCTGCTCAGAAGGAACAGCAGAGGTAGAAGACAGAGATAGAGTATATACACGTGTCCCACTCAGCCTGCTCAGAAGGAACAGCAGAGGTAGAAGACAGAGATAAAGTATATCCACGTGTCTGATCTACACCTCACTCAACCTGCTCAGAAGGAACAGCAGAGGTAGAAGACAGAGATAGAGTATATCCACGTGTCTCACTCAGCCTGCTCAGAAGGAACAACAGAGGTAGAAGGCAGAGATAGAGTATATCCACGTGTCTCACTCAGCCTGCTCAGAAGGAACAGCAGAGGTAGAAGACAGAGATAAAGTATATCCACGTGTCTGATCTACACCTCACTCAACCTGCTCAGAAGGAACAGCAGAGGTAGAAGACAGAGATAGAGTATATACACGTGTCCCACTCAGCCTGCTCAGAAGGAACAGCAGAGGTAGTAGACAGAGATAGAGTATATCCACGTGTCTCACTCAGCCTGCTCAGAAGGAACAGCAGAGGTAGAAGACAGAGATAGAGTATATCTACGTGTCTCACTCAGCCTGCTCAGAAGGAACAGCAGAGGTAGGAGACAGAGATAGAGTATATCCACGTGTCTGATCTACACCTCACTCAGACTGCTCAAAAGGAACAGCAGAGGTAGAAGCCAGAGATAGAGTATATCCACGTGTGTGATATACACCTAACTCAACCTGCTCAGAAGGAACAGCAGAGGTAGAAGACAGAGAGATATAGTATATCCACGTGTCTCACTCAGCCTGCTCAGAAGGAACAGCAGATGTAGGAGACAGAGATAGAGTATATCCACGTGTCTTATCTACACCTCACTCAGACTGCTCAGAAGGAACAGCAGAGGTAGAAGACAGCGATAGAGCATATCGAAGTGTCTCACTCAGCCTGCTCAGAAGGAACAGCAGAGGTAGAAGACAAAGATAGAGTATATCCACGTGTCTCACTCAGCCTGCTCAGAAGGAACAGCAGAGGTAGAAGACAGAGATAGAGTATATCCACGTGTCTCACTCAGCCTGCTCAGAAGGAACAGCAGAGGTAGAAGACAGAGATAAAGTATATCCACGTGTCTGATCTACACCTCACTCAACCTGCTCAGAAGGAACAGCAGAGGTAGAAGACAGAGATAGAGTATATCCACGTGTCTCACTCAGCCTGCTCAGAAGGAACAGCAGAGGTAGAAGGCAGAGATAGAGTATATCCACGTGTCTCACTCAGCCTGCTCAGAAGGAACAGCAGAGGTAGAAGACAGAGATAAAGTATATCCACGTGTCTGATCTACACCTCACTCAACCTGCTCAGAAGGAACAGCAGAGGTAGAAGACAGAGATAGAGTATATCCACGTGTCTCACTCAGCCTACTCAGAAGGAACAGCAGAGGTAGAAGGCAGAGATAGAGTATATCCACGTGTCTCACTCAGCCTGCTCAGAAGGAACAGCAGAGGTAGAAGACAGAGATAGAGTATATCCACGTGTCTGATATACACCTCACTCAACCTGCTCAGAAGGAACAGCAGAGGTAGAAGACACAGATAGAGTATATCCACGTGTCTCACTCAGCCTGCTCAGAAGGAACAGCAGAGGTAGGAGACACAGATAGAGTATATCCACGTGTCTGATCTACACCTCACTCAGACTGCTCAGAAGGAACAGCAGAGGTAGAAGACAGAGATAGAGTATATCCACGTGTCTGATATACACCTCACTCAGCCTGCTCAGAAGGAACAGCAGAGGTAGAAGACAGAGATAGAGTATATCCACGTGTCTGATCTACACCTCACTCAGCCTGCTCAGAAGGAACAGCAGAGGTAGAAGACAGAGATAGAGTATATCCACGTGTCTCACTCAGCCTGCTCAGAAGGAACAGCAGAGGTAGAAGACAGAGATAGAGTATATCCACGTGTCTGATCTACACCTCACTCAGCCTGCTCAGAAGGAACAGCAGAGGTAGAAGACAGATATAGAGTATATCCACGTGTCTGATCTACACCTCACTCAACCTGCTCAGAAGGAACAGCAGAGGTAGAAGACAGAGATAGAGTATATCCACGTGTCTGATCTACACCTCACTCAGCCTGCTCAGAAGGAACAGCAGAGGTAGAAGACAGAGATAGAGTATATCCACGTGTCTCACTCAGCCTGCTCAGACGGAACAGCAGAGGTAGAAGACAGAGATAGGGTATATCCACGTGTCTGATTTACACCTCACTCAGCCTGCTCAGAAGGAACAGCAGAGGTAGAAGACAGAGATAGAGTATATACACGTGTCCCACTCAGCCTGCTCAGAAGGAACAGCAGAGGTAGAAGACAGAGATAAAGTATATCCACGTGTCTGATCTACACCTCACTCAACCTGCTCAGAAGGAACAGCAGAGGTAGAAGACAGAGATAGAGTATATCCACGTGTCTCACTCAGCCTGCTCAGAAGGAACAACAGAGGTAGAAGGCAGAGATAGAGTATATCCACGTGTCTCACTCAGCCTGCTCAGAAGGAACAGCAGAGGTAGAAGACAGAGATAAAGTATATCCACGTGTCTGATCTACACCTCACTCAACCTGCTCAGAAGGAACAGCAGAGGTAGAAGACAGAGATAGAGTATATCCACGTGTCTCACTCAGCCTGCTCAGAAGGAACAGCAGAGGTAGAAGGCAGAGATAGAGTATATCCACGTGTCTCACTCAGCCTGCTCAGAAGGAACAGCAGAGGTAGAAGACAGAGATAGAGTATATCCACGTGTCTGATATACACCTCACTCAACCTGCTCAGAAAGAACAGCAGAGGTAGAAGACACAGATAGAGTATATCCACGTGTCTCACTCAGCCTGCTCAGAAGGAACAGCAGAGGTAGGAGACACAGATAGAGTATATCCACGTGTCTGATCTACACCTCACTCAGACTGCTCAGAAGGAACAGCAGAGGTAGAAGACAGAGATAGAGTATATCCACGTGTCTGATATACACCTCACTCAGCCTGCTCAGAAGGAACAGCAGAGGTAGAAGACAGAGATAGAGTATATCCACGTGTCTGATCTACACCTCACTCAGCCTGCTCAGAAGGAACAGCAGAGGTAGAAGACAGAGATAGAGTATATCCACGTGTCTCACTCTGCCTGCTCAGAAGGAACAGCAGAGGTAGAAGACAGATATAGAGTATATCCACGTGTCTGATCTACACCTCACTCAACCTGCTCAGAAGGAACAGCAGAGTTAGAAGACAGAGATAGAGTATATCCACGTGTCTGATCTACACCTCACTCAGCCTGCTCAGAAGGAACAGCAGAGGTAGAAGACAGAGATAGAGTATATCCACGTGTCTCACTCAGCCTGCTCAGACGGAACAGCAGAGGTAGAAGACAGAGATAGGGTATATCCACGTGTCTGATTTACACCTCACTCAGCCTGCTCAGAAGGAACAGCAGAGGTAGAAGACAGAGATAGAGTATATACACGTGTCCCACTCAGCCTGCTCAGAAGGAACAGCAGAGGTAGAAGACAGAGATAAAGTATATCCACGTGTCTGATCTACACCTCACTTAGCCTGCTCAGAAGGAACAGCAGAGGTAGAAGACAGAGATAGAGTATATCCACGTGTCTCACTCAGCCTGCTCAGAAGGAACAGCAGATGTATAAGACCGAGACAGAGTATATCCACGTGTCTAATCTACACCTCACTCAGCCTGCTCAGAAGGAACAGCAGAGGTAGAAGACAGAGATAAAGTATATCCACGTGTCTGATCTACACCTCACTCAACCTGCTCAGAAGGAACAGCAGAGTTAGAAGACAGAGATAGAGTATATCCACGTGTCTCACTCAGCCTGCTCAGAAGGAACAGCAGAGGTAGAAGGCAGAGATAGAGTATATCCACGTGTCTCACTCAGCCTGCTCAGAAGGAACAGCAGAGGTAGAAGACAGAGATAGAGTATATCCACGTGTCTGATATACACCTCACTCAACCTGCTCAGAAGGAACAGCAGCGGTAGAAGACACAGATAGAGTATATCAACGTGTCTCACTCAGCCTGCTCAGAAGGAACAGCAGAGGTAGGAGACACAGATAGAGTATATCCACGTGTCTGATCTACACCTCACTCAGACTGCTCAGAAGGAACAGCAGAGGTAGAAGACATAGATAGAGTATATCCACGTGTCTGATATACACCTCACTCAGCCTGCTCAGAAGGAACAGCAGAGGTAGAAGACAGAGATAGAGTATATCCACGTGTCTGATCTACACCTCACTCAGCCTGCTCAGAAGGAACAGCAGAGGTAGAAGACAGAGATAGAGTGTATCCACGTGTCTCACTCAGCCTGCTCAGAAGGAACAGCAGAGGTAGAAGACAGAGATAGAGTATATCGACGTGTCTGATCTACACCTCACTCAGCCTGCTCAGAAGGAACAGCAGAGGTAGAAGACAGATATAGAGTATATCCACGTGTCTGATCTACACCTCACTCAACCTGCTCAGAAGGAACAGCAGAGGTAGAAGACAGAGATAGAGTATATCCACGTGTCTGATCTACACCTCACTCAGCCTGCTCAGAAGGAACAGCAGAGGTAGAAGACAGAGATAGAGTATATCCACGTGTCTCACTCAGCCTGCTCAGAAGGAACAGCAGAGGTAGAAGACAGAGATAGGGTATATCCACGTGTCTGATTTACACCTCGCTCAGCCTGCTCAGAAGGAACAGCAGAGGTAGAAGACAGAGATAGAGTATATACACGTGTCCCACTCAGCCTGCTCAGAAGGAACAGCAGAGGTAGAAGACAGAGATAAAGTATATCCACGTGTCTGATCTACACCTCACTTAGCCTGCTCAGAAGGAACAGCAGAGGTAGAAGACAGAGATAGAGTATATCCACGTGTCTCACTCAGCCTGCTCAGAAGGAACAGCAGATGTATAAGACCGAGACAGAGTATATCCACGTGTCTAATCTACACCTCACTCAGCCTGCTCAGAAGGAACAGCAGAGGTAGAAGACAGAGATAAAGTATATCCACGTGTCTGATCTACACCTCACTCAACCTGCTCAGAAGGAACAGCAGAGTTAGAAGACAGAGATAGAGTATATCCACGTGTCTCACTCAGCCTGCTCAGAAGGAACAGCAGAGGTAGAAGGCAGAGATAGAGTATATCCACGTGTCTCACTCAGCCTGCTCAGAAGGAACAGCAGAGGTAAAAGACAGAGATAGAGTATATCCACGTGTCTGATATACACCTCACTCAACCTGCTCAGAAGGAACAGCAGCGGTAGAAGACACAGATAGAGTATATCCACGTGTCTCACTCAGCCTGCTCAGAAGGAACAGCAGAGGTAGGAGACACAGATAGAGTATATCCACGTGTCTGATCTACACCTCACTCAGACTGCTCAGAAGGAACAGCAGAGGTAGAAGACAGAGATAGAGTATATCCACGTGTCTGATATACACCTCACTCAGCCTGCTCAGAAGGAACAGCAGAGGTAGAAGACAGAGATAGAGTATATCCACGTGTCTGATCTACACCTCACTCAGCCTGCTCAGAAGGAACAGCAGAGGTAGAAGACAGAGATAGAGTATATCCACGTGTCTCACTCTGCCTGCTCAGAAGGAACAGCAGAGGTAGAAGACAGATATAGAGTATATCCACGTGTCTGATCTACACCTCACTCAACCTGCTCAGAAGGAACAGCAGAGTTAGAAGACAGAGATAGAGTATATCCACGTGTCTGATCTACACCTCACTCAGCCTGCTCAGAAGGAACAGCAGAGGTAGAAGACAGAGATAGAGTATATCCACGTGTCTCACTCAGCCTGCTCAGACGGAACAGCAGAGGTAGAAGACAGAGATAGGGTATATCCACGTGTCTGATTTACACCTCACTCAGCCTGCTCAGAAGGAACAGCAGAGGTAGAAGACAGAGATAGAGTATATACACGTGTCCCACTCAGCCTGCTCAGAAGGAACAGCAGAGGTAGAAGACAGAGATAAAGTATATCCACGTGTCTGATCTACACCTCACTTAGCCTGCTCAGAAGGAACAGCAGAGGTAGAAGACAGAGATAGAGTATATCCACGTGTCTCACTCAGCCTGCTCAGAAGGAACAGCAGATGTATAAGACCGAGACAGAGTATATCCACGTGTCTAATCTACACCTCACTCAGCCTGCTCAGAAGGAACAGCAGAGGTAGAAGACAGAGATAAAGTATATCCACGTGTCTGATCTACACCTCACTCAACCTGCTCAGAAGGAACAGCAGAGTTAGAAGACAGAGATAGAGTATATCCACGTGTCTCACTCAGCCTGCTCAGAAGGAACAGCAGAGGTAGAAGGCAGAGATAGAGTATATCCACGTGTCTCACTCAGCCTGCTCAGAAGGAACAGCAGAGGTAGAAGACAGAGATAGAGTATATCCACGTGTCTGATATACACCTCACTCAACCTGCTCAGAAGGAACAGCAGCGGTAGAAGACACAGATAGAGTATATCAACGTGTCTCACTCAGCCTGCTCAGAAGGAACAGCAGAGGTAGGAGACACAGATAGAGTATATCCACGTGTCTGATCTACACCTCACTCAGACTGCTCAGAAGGAACAGCAGAGGTAGAAGACATAGATAGAGTATATCCACGTGTCTGATATACACCTCACTCAGCCTGCTCAGAAGGAACAGCAGAGGTAGAAGACAGAGATAGAGTATATCCACGTGTCTGATCTACACCTCACTCAGCCTGCTCAGAAGGAACAGCAGAGGTAGAAGACAGAGATAGAGTGTATCCACGTGTCTCACTCAGCCTGCTCAGAAGGAACAGCAGAGGTAGAAGACAGAGATAGAGTATATCGACGTGTCTGATCTACACCTCACTCAGCCTGCTCAGAAGGAACAGCAGAGGTAGAAGACAGATATAGAGTATATCCACGTGTCTGATCTACACCTCACTCAACCTGCTCAGAAGGAACAGCAGAGGTAGAAGACAGAGATAGAGTATATCCACGTGTCTGATCTACACCTCACTCAGCCTGCTCAGAAGGAACAGCAGAGGTAGAAGACAGAGATAGAGTATATCCACGTGTCTCACTCAGCCTGCTCAGAAGGAACAGCAGAGGTAGAAGACAGAGATAGGGTATATCCACGTGTCTGATTTACACCTCGCTCAGCCTGCTCAGAAGGAACAGCAGAGGTAGAAGACAGAGATAGAGTATATACACGTGTCCCACTCAGCCTGCTCAGAAGGAACAGCAGAGGTAGAAGACAGAGATAAAGTATATCCACGTGTCTGATCTACACCTCACTTAGCCTGCTCAGAAGGAACAGCAGAGGTAGAAGACAGAGATAGAGTATATCCACGTGTCTCACTCAGCCTGCTCAGAAGGAACAGCAGATGTATAAGACCGAGACAGAGTATATCCACGTGTCTAATCTACACCTCACTCAGCCTGCTCAGAAGGAACAGCAGAGGTAGAAGACAGAGATAAAGTATATCCACGTGTCTGATCTACACCTCACTCAACCTGCTCAGAAGGAACAGCAGAGTTAGAAGACAGAGATAGAGTATATCCACGTGTCTCACTCAGCCTGCTCAGAAGGAACAGCAGAGGTAGAAGGCAGAGATAGAGTATATCCACGTGTCTCACTCAGCCTGCTCAGAAGGAACAGCAGAGGTAAAAGACAGAGATAGAGTATATCCACGTGTCTGATATACACCTCACTCAACCTGCTCAGAAGGAACAGCAGCGGTAGAAGACACAGATAGAGTATATCCACGTGTCTCACTCAGCCTGCTCAGAAGGAACAGCAGAGGTAGGAGACACAGATAGAGTATATCCACGTGTCTGATCTACACCTCACTCAGACTGCTCAGAAGGAACAGCAGAGGTAGAAGACAGAGATAGAGTATATCCACGTGTCTGATATACACCTCACTCAGCCTGCTCAGAAGGAACAGCAGAGGTAGAAGACAGAGATAGAGTATATCCACGTGTCTGATCTACACCTCACTCAGCCTGCTCAGAAGGAACAGCAGAGGTAGAAGACAGAGATAGAGTATATCGACGTGTCTGATCTACACCTCACTCAGCCTGCTCAGAAGGAACAGCAGGAGTAGAAGACAGATATAGAGTATATCCACGTGTCTGATCTACACCTCACTCAACCTGCTCAGAAGGAACAGCAGAGGTAGAAGACAGAGATAGAGTATATCCACGTGTCTGATCTACACCTCACTCAGCCTGCTCAGAAGGAACAGCAGAGGTAGAAGACAGAGATAGAGTATATCCACGTGTCTCACTCAGCCTGCTCAGAAGGAACAGCAGAGGTAGAAGACAGAGATAGGGTATATCCACGTGTCTGATTTACACCTCACTCAGCCTGCTCAGAAGGAACAGCAGAGGTAGAAGACAGAGATAGAGTATATACACGTGTCCCACTCAGCCTGCTCAGAAGGAACAGCAGAGGTAGAAGACAGAGATAAAGTATATCCACGTGTCTGATCTACACCTCACTTAGCCTGCTCAGAAGGAACAGCAGAGGTAGAAGACAGAGATAGAGTATATCCACGTGTCTCACTCAGCCTGCTCAGAAGGAACAGCAGATGTATAAGACCGAGACAGAGTATATCCAGGTGTCTAATCTACACCTCACTCAGCCTGCTCAGAAGGAACAGCAGAGGTAGAAGACAGATATAGAGTATATCCACGTATCTGACATACACCTCACTCAGCCTGCTCAGAAGGAACAGCAGAGGTAGAAGACAGAGATAGAGTATATCCACGTGTCTGATCTACACCTCACTCAACCTGCTCAGAAGGAACAGCAGAGGTAGAAGACAGAGATAGAGTATATCCACGTGTCTGATATACACCTCCTTCAGCCTGCTCAGAAGGAACAGCAGAGGTAGAAGACAGGGATAGAGTATATCCACGTGTCTCACTCAGCCTGCTCAGAAGTAACAGCAGAGGTATAAGACAGAGATAGGGTATATCCACGTGTCTGATTTACACCTCACTCAGCCTGCTCAGAAGGAACAGCAGAGGTAGAAGACAGAGATAGAGTATATACACGTGTCTCACTCAGCCTGCTCAGAAGGAACAGCAGATGTATAAGACCGAGACAGAGTATATCCAGGTGTCTAATCTACACCTCACTCAGCCTGCTCAGAAGGAACAGCAGAGGTAGAAGACAGAGATAAAGTATATCCACGTGTCTGATCTACACCTCACTCAACCTGCTCAGAAGGAACAGCAGAGGTAGAAGACAGAGATAGAGTATATCCACGTGTCTCACTCAGCCTGCTCAGAAGGAACAGCAGAGGTAGAAGGCAGAGATAGAGTATATCCACGTGTCTCACTCAGCCTGCTCAGAAGGAACAGCAGAGGTAGAAGACAGAGATAGAGTATATCCACGTGTCTGATATACACCTCACTCAACCTGCTCAGAAGGAACAGCAGAGGTAGAAGACACAGATAGAGTATATCCACGTGTCTCACTCAGCCTGCTCAGAAGGAACAGCAGAGGTATAAGACAGAGATAAAGTATATCCACGTGTCTGATCTACACCTCACTTAGCCTGCTCAGAAGGAACAGCAGAGGTAGAAGACAGAGATAGAGTATATACACGTGTCCCACTCAGCCTGCTCAGAAGGAACAGCAGAGGTAGAAGACAGAGATAAAGTATATCCACGTGTCTGATCTACACCTCACTCAGCCTGCTCAGAAGGAACAACAAAGGGAGAAGACGGAGATAGGGTATATCCACGTGTCTGGCTCAGCCTGCTCAGAAGGAACAGCAGAGGTAGTAGACAGAGATAGAGTATATCCACGTGTCTCACTCAGCCTGCTCAGAAGGAACAGCAGAGGTAGAAGGCAGAGATAGAGTATATCCACGTGTCTCACTCAGCCTACTCAGAAGGAACAGCAGAGGTAGAAGACAAAGATAGAGTATATCCACGTGTCTCACTCAGCCTGCTCAGAAGGAACAGCAGAGGTAGAAGACAGAGATAGAGTATATCCACGTGTCTCACTCAGACTGCTCAGAAGGAACAGCAGAGGTAGAAGACAGCGATAGAGCATATCCAAGTGTCTCACTCAGCCTGCTCAGAAGGAACAGCAGAGGTAGAAGACAAAGATAGAGTATATCCACGTGTCTCACTCAGCCTGCTCAGAAGGAACAGCAGAGGTAGAAGACAGAGATAGAGTATATCCACGTGTCTCACTCAGCCTGCTCAGAAGGAACAGCAGAGGTAGAAGACAGAGATAGAGTATATCCACGTGTCTGATCTACACCTCACTCAACCTGCTCAGAAGGAACAGCAGAGGTAGAAGACAGAGATAGAGTATATCCACGTGTCTGATATACACCTCACTCAGCCTGCTCAGAAGGAACAGCAGAGGTAGAAGACAGAGATAGAGTATATCCACGTGTCTGATCTACACCTCACTCAGCCTGCTCAGAAGGAACAGCAGAGGTAGAAGACAGATATAGAGTATATCCACGTGTCTCACTCAGCCTGCTCAGAAGGAACAGCAGAGGTAGAAGACAGAGATAGAGTATATCCACGTGTCTGATCTACACCTCACTCAGCCTGCTCAGAAGGAACAGCAGAGGTAGAAGACAGATATAGAGTATATCCACGTGTCTGATCTACACCTCACTCAACCTGCTCAGAAGTAACAGCAGAGGTAGAAGACAGAGATAGAGTATATCCACGTGTCTGAACTACACCTCACTCAGCCTGCTCAGAAGGAACAGCAGAGGTAGAAGACAGAGATAGAGTATATCCACGTGTCTCACTCAGCCTGCTCAGAAGGAACAGCAGAGGTAGAAGACAGAGATAGGGTATATCCACGTGTCTGATTTACACCTCACTCAGCCTGCTCAGAAGGAACAGCAGAGGTAGAAGACAGAGATATAGTATATACACGTGTCCCACTCAGCCTGCTCAGAAGGAACAGCAGAGGTAGAAGACAGAGATAAAGTATATCCACGTGTCTGATCTACACCTCACTTAGCCTGCTCAGAAGGAACAGCAGAGGTAGAAGACAGAGATAGAGTATATCCACGTGTCTGATCTACACCTCACTCAACCTGCTCAGAAGGAACAGCAGAGGTAGAAGACAGAGATAGAGTATATCCACGTGTCTCACTCAGCCTGCTCAGAAGGAACAGCAGATGTAGAAGGCAGAGATAGAGTATATCCACGTGTCTCACTCAGCCTGCTCAGAAGGAACAGCAGAGGTAGAAGACAGAGATAGAGTATATCCACGTGTCTGATATACACCTCACTCATCCTGCTCAGAAGGAACAGCAGAGGTAGAAGACAAAGATAGAGTATATCCACGTGTCTCACTCAGCCTGCTCAGAAGGAACAGCAGAGGTAGAAGACAGAGATAGAGTATATCCACGTGTCTCACTCAGACTGCTCAGAAGGAACAGCAGAGGTAGAAGACAGCGATAGAGCATATCCAAGTGTCTCACTCAGCCTGCTCAGAAGGAACAGCAGAGGTAGAAGACAAAGATAGAGTATATCCACGTGTCTCACTCAGCCTGCTCAGAAGGAACAGCAGAGGTAGAAGACAGAGATAGAGTATATCCACGTGTCTCACTCAGCCTGCTCAGAAGGAACAGCAGAGGTAGAAGACAGAGATAGAATATATCCACGGTTCTCACTCAGCCTGCTCAGAAGGAACAGCAGAGGTAGAAGGCAGAGATAGAGTATATCCACGTGTCTCACTCAGCCTGCTCAGAAGGAACATCAGAGGTAGAAGACAGAGATGGAGTATATCCACGTGTCTGATATACACCTCACTCAACCTGCTCAGAAGGAACAGCAGAGGTAGAAGACACAGATAGAGTATATCCACGTGTCTCGCTCAGCCTGCTCAGAAGGAACAGCAGAGGTAGGAGACAGAGATAGAGTATATCCACGTGTCTGATCTACACCTCACTCAGACTGCTCAGAAGGAACAGCAGAGGTAGAAGACAGAGATAGAGTATATCCACGTGTCTGATATACACCTCACTCAGCCTGCTCAGAAGGAACAGCAGAGGTAGAAGACAGAGATAGAGTATATCCACGTGTCTGATCTACACCTCACTCAGCCTGCTCAGAAGGAACAGCAGAGGTAGAAGACAGATATAGAGTATATCCACGTGTCTCACTCAGCCTGCTCAGAAGGAACAGCAGAGGTAGAAGACAGAGATAGAGTATATCCACGTGTCTGATCTACACCTCACTCAGCCTGCTCAGAAGGAACAGCAGAGGTAGAAGACAGATATAGAGTATATCCACGTGTCTGATCTACACCTCACTCAACCTGCTCAGAAGTAACAGCAGAGGTAGAAGACAGAGATAGAGTATATCCACGTGTCTGAACTACACCTCACTCAGCCTGCTCAGAAGGAACAGCAGAGGTAGAAGACAGAGATAGAGTATATCCACGTGTCTCACTCAGCCTGCTCAGAAGGAACAGCAGAGGTAGAAGACAGAGATAGGGTATATCCACGTGTCTGATTTACACCTCACTCAGCCTGCTCAGAAGGAAAAGCAGAGGTAGAAGACAGAGATATAGTATATACACGTGTCCCACTCAGCCTGCTCAGAAGGAACAGCAGAGGTAGAAGACAGAGATAAAGTATATCCACGTGTCTGATCTACACCTCACTTAGCCTGCTCAGAAGGAACAGCAGAGGTAGAAGACAGAGATAGAGTATATACACGTGTCCCACTCAGCCTGCTCAGAAGGAACAGCAGAGGTAGAAGACAGAGATAAAGTATATCCACGTGTCTGATCTACACCTCACTCAACCTGCTCAGAAGGAACAGCAGAGGTAGAAGACAGAGATAGAGTATATCCACGTGTCTCACTCAGCCTGCTCAGAAGGAACAGCAGATGTAGAAGGCAGAGATAGAGTATATCCACGTGTCTCACTCAGCCTGCTCAGAAGGAACAGCAGAGGTAGAAGACAGAGATAGAGTATATCCACGTGTCTGATATACACCTCACTCAACCTGCTCAGAAGGAACAGCAGAGGTAGGAGACACAGATAGAGTATATCCACGTGTCTGATCTACACCTCACTCAGACTGCTCAGAAGGAACAGCAGAGGTAGAAGACAGAGATAGAGTATATCCACGTGTCTGATATACACCTCACTCAGCCTGCTCAGAAGGAACAGCAGAGGTAGAAGACAGAGATAGAGTATATCCACGTGTCTGATCTACACCTCACTCAGCCTGCTCAGAAGGAACAGCAGAGGTAGAAGACAGAGATAGAGTATATCCACGTGTCTCACTCAGCCTGCTCAGAAGGAACAGCAGAGGTAGAAGACAGAGATAGAGTATATCCACGTGTCTGATCTACACCTCACTCAGCCTGCTCAGAAGGAACAGCAGAGGTAGAAGACAGATATAGAGAATATCCACGTGTCTGATCTACACCTCACTCAACCTGCTCAGAAGGAACAGCAGAGGTAGAAGACAGAGATAGAGTATATCCACGTGTCTGATCTACACCTCACTCAGCCTGCTCAGAAGGAACAGCAGAGTTAGAAGACAGAGATAGAGTATATCCACGTGTCTCACTCAGCCTGCTCAGAAGGAACAGCAGAGGTAGAAGACAGAGATAGGGTATATCCACGTGTCTGATTGACACCTCACTCAGCCTGCTCAGAAGGAACAGCAGAGGTAGAAGACAGAGATAGAGTATATACACGTGTCCCACTCAGCCTGCTCAGAAGGAACAGCAGAGGTAGAAGACAGAGATAAAGTATATCCACGTGTCTGATCTACACCTCACTTAGCCTGCTCAGAAGGAACAGCAGAGGTAGAAGACAGAGATAGAGTATATCCACGTGTCTCACTCAGCCTGCTCAGAAGGAACAGCAGATGTATAAGACCGAGACAGAGTATATCCACGTGTCTAATCTACACCTCACTCAGCCTTCTCAGAAGGAACAGCAGAGGTAGAAGACAGATATAGAGTATATCCACGTATCTGACATACACCTCACTCAGCCTGCTCAGAAGGAACAGCAGAGGTAGAAGACAGAGATAGAGTATATCCACGTGTCTGATCTACACCTCCTTCAGCCTGCTCAGAAGGAACAGCAGAGGTAGAAGACAGGGATAGAGTATATCCACGTGTCTCACTCAGCCTGCTCAGAAGGAACAGCAGAGGTAGAAGACAGAGATAGGGTATATCCACGTGTCTGATTTACACCTCACTCAGCCTGCTCAGAAGGAACAGCAGAGGTAGAAGACAGAGATAGAGTATATACACGTGTCCCACTCAGCCTGCTCAGAAGGAACAGCAGAGGTAGAAGACAGAGATAAAGTATATCCACGTGTCTGATCTACACCTCACTTAGCCTGCTCAGAAGGAACAGCAGAGGTAGAAGACAGAGATAGAGTATATACACGTGTCCCACTCAGCTTGCTCAGAAGGAACAGCAGAGGTAGAAGACAGAGATAAAGTATATCCACGTGTCTGATCTACACCTCACTCAGCCTGCTCAGAAGGAACAGCAGAGGTAGAAGACAGAGATAGATTATATCCACGTGTCTGATCTACACCTCACTCAGCCTGCTCAGAAGGAACAGCAGAGGGAGAAGACGGAGATAGGGTATATCCACGTGTCTCGCTAAGCCTGCTCAGAAGGAACAGCAGAGGTAGTAGACAGAGATAGAGTATATCCACGTGTCTCACTCAGCCTGCTCAGAAGGAACAGCAGAGGTAGAAGGCAGAGATAGAGTATATCCACGTGTCTCACTCAGCCTGCTCAGAAGGAACAGCAGAGGTAGAAGACAAAGATAGAGTATATCCACGTGTCTCACTCAGCCTGCTCAGAAGGAACAGCAGAGGTAGAAGACAGAGATAGAGTATATCCACGTGTCTCACTCAGACTGCTCAGAAGGAACAGCAGAGGTAGAAGACAGCGATAGAGCATATCCAAGTGTCTCACTCAGCCTGCTCAGAAGGAACAGCAGAGGTAGAAGACAAAGATAGAGTATATCCACGTGTCTCACTCAGCCTGCTCAGAAGGAACAGCAGAGGTAGAAGACAGAGATAGAGTATATCCACGTGTCTCACTCAGCCTGCTCAGAAGGAACAGCAGAGGTAGAAGACAGAGATAGAGTATATCCACGTGTCTGATCTACACCTCACTCAACCTGCTCAGAAGGAACAGCAGAGGTAGAAGACAGAGATAGAGTATATCCACGTGTCTCACTCAGCCTGCTCAGAAGGAACAGCAGAGGTAGAAGGCAGAGATAGAGTATATCCACGTGTCTCACTCAGCCTGCTCAGAAGGAACATCAGAGGTAGAAGACAGAGATGGAGTATATCCACGTGTCTGATATACACCTCACTCAACCTGCTCAGAAGGAACAGCAGAGGTAGAAGACACAGATAGAGTATATCCACGTGTCTCACTCAGCCTGCTCAGAAGGAACAGCAGAGGTAGGAGACAGAGATAGAGTATATCCACGTGTCTGATCTACACCTCATTCAGACTGCTCAGAAGGAACAGCAGAGGTAGAAGACAGAGATAGAGTATATCCACGTGTCTGATATACACCTCACTCAGCCTGCTCAGAAAGAACAGCAGAGGTAGAAGACAGAGATAGAGTATATCCACGTGTCTGATCTACACCTCACTCAGCCTGCTCAGAAGGAACAGCAGAGGTAGAAGACAGAGATAGAGTATATCCACATGTCTCACTCAGCCTGCTCAGAAGGATCAGCAGAGTTAGAAGACAGAGATAGAGTATATCCACGTGTCTGATCTACACTTCACTCAGCCTGCTCAGAAGGAACAGCAGAGGTAGAAGACAGATATAGAGTATATCCACGTGTCTGATCTACACCTCACTCAACCTGCTCAGAAGGAACAGCAGAGGTAGAAGACAGAGATAGAGTATATCCACGTGTCTGATCTACACCTCACTCAGCCTGCTCAGAAGGACCAGCAGAGGTAGAAGACAGAGATAGAGTATATCCACGTGTCTCACTCAGCCTGCTCAGAAGGAACAGCAGAGGTAGAAGACAGAGATAGGGTATATCCACGTGTCTGATTTACACCTCACTCAGCCTGCTCAGAAGGAACAGCAGAGGTAGAAGACAGAGATAGAGTATATACACGTGTCCCACTCAGCCTGCTCAGAAGGAACAGCAGAGGTAGAAGACAGAGATAAAGTATATCCACGTGTCTGATATACACCTCACTTAGCCTGCTCAGAAGGAACAGCAGAGGTAGAAGACAGAGATAGAGTATATCCACGTGTCTCACTCAGCCTGCTCAGAAGGAACAGCAGATGTAGAAGACCGAGACAGAGAATATCCACGTGTCTAATCTACACCTCACTCAGCCTGCTCAGAAGGAACAGCAGAGGTAGAAGACAGATATAGAGTATATCCACGTATCTGATATACACCTCACTCAGCCTGCTCAGAAGGAACAGCAGAGGTAGAAGACAGAGATAGAGTATATCCACGTGTCTGATCTACACCTCACTCAACCTGCTCAGAAGAAACAGCAGAGGTAGAAGACAGAGATAGGGTATATCCACGTGTCTGATTTACACCTCACTCAGCCTGCTCAGAAGGAACAGCAGAGGTAGAAGACAGAGATAGAGTATATACACGTGTCCCACTCAGCCTGCTCAGAAGGAACAGCAGAGGTAGAAGACAGAGATAAAGTATATCCACGTGTCTGATCTACACCTCACTTAGCCTGCTCAGAAGGAACAGCAGAGGTAGAAGACAGAGATAGAGTATATCCACATGTCTCACTCAGCCTGCTCAGAAGGAACAGCAGATGTATAAGACCGAGACAGAGTATATCCACGTGTCTAATCTACACCTCACTCAGCCTGCTCAGAAGGAACAGCAGAGGTAGAAGACAGATATAGAGTATATCCACGTATCTGACATACACCTCACTCAGCCTGCTCAGAAGGAACAGCAGAGGTAGAAGACAGAGATAGAGTATATCCACGTGTCTGATCTACACCTCACTCAACCTGCTCAGAAGGAACAGCAGAGGTAGAAGACAGAGATAGAGTATATCCACGTGTCTGATATACACCTCCTTCAGCCTGCAAAGAAGGAACAGCAGAGGTAGAAGACAGGGATAGAGTATATCCACGTGTCTCACTCAGCCTGCTCAGAAGGAACAGCAGAGGTAGAAGACAGAGATAGGGTATATCCACGTGTCTGATTTACACCTCAATCAGCCTGCTCAGAAGGAACAGCAGAGGTAGAAGACAGAGATAGAGTATATACACGTGTCCCACTCAGCCTGCTCAGAAGGAACAGCAGAGGTAGAAGACAGAGATAGAGTATATCCACGTGTCTCACTCAGCCTGCTCAGAAGGAACAGCAGATGTAGAAGACCGAGACAGAGTATATCCACGTGTCTAATCTACACCTCACTCAGCCTGCTCAGAAGGAACAGCAGAGGTAGAAGACAGATATAGAGTATATCCACGTATCTGATATACACCTCACTCAGCCTGCTCAGAAGGAACAGCAGAGGTAGAAGACAGAGATAGAGTATATCCACGTGTCTGATCTACACCTCACTCAACCTGCTCAGAAGGAACAGCAGAGGTAGAAGACAGAGATAGGGTATATCCACGTGTCTGATTTACACCTCACTCAGCCTGCTCAGAAGGAACAGCAGAGGTAGAAGACAGAGATAGAGTATATACACGTGTCCCACTCAGCCTGCTCAGAAGGAACAGCAGAGGTAGAAGACAGAGATAAAGTATATCCACGTGTCTGATCTACACCTCACTTAGCCTGCTCAGAAGGAACAGCAGAGGTAGAAGACAGAGATAGAGTATATCCACATGTCTCACTCAGCCTGCTCAGAAGGAACAGCAGATGTATAAGACCGAGACAGAGTATATCCACGTGTCTAATCTACACCTCACTCAGCCTGCTCAGAAGGAACAGCAGAGGTAGAAGACAGATATAGAGTATATCCACGTATCTGACATACACCTCACTCAGCCTGCTCAGAAGGAACAGCAGAGGTAGAAGACAGAGATAGAGTATATCCACGTGTCTGATCTACACCTCACTCAACCTGCTCAGAAGGAACAGCAGAGGTAGAAGACAGAGATAGAGTATATCCACGTGTCTGATATACACCTCCTTCAGCCTGCAAAGAAGGAACAGCAGAGGTAGAAGACAGGGATAGAGTATATCCACGTGTCTCACTCAGCCTGCTCAGAAGGAACAGCAGAGGTAGAAGACAGAGATAGGGTATATCCACGTGTCTGATTTACACCTCACTCAGCCTGCTCAGAAGGAACAGCAGAGGTAGAAGACAGAGATAGAGTATATACACGTGTCCCACTCAGCCTGCTCAGAAGGAACAGCAGAGGTAGAAGACAGAGATAAAGTATATCCACGTGTCTGATCTACACCTCACTTAGCCTGCTCAGAAGGAACAGCAGAGGTAGAAGACAGAGATAGAGTATATACACGTGTCCCACTCAGCTTGCCCAGAAGGAACAGCAGAGGTAGAAGACAGAGATAAAGTATATCCACATGTCTGATCTACACCTCACTCAGCCTGCTCAGAAGGAACAGCAGAGGTAGAAGACAGAGATAGATTATATCCACGTGTCTGATCTACACCTCACTCAGCCTGCTCAGAAGGAACAGCAGAGGGAGAAGACGGAGATAGGGTATATCAACGTGTCTCGCTCAGCCTGCTCAGAAGGAACAGCAGAGGTAGTAGACAGAGATAGAGTATATCCACGTGTCTCACTCAGCCTGCTCAGAAGGAACAGCAGAGGTAGAAGGCAGAGATAGAGTATATCCACGTGTCTCACTCAGCCTGCTCAGAAGGAACAGCAGAAGTAGAAGACAAAGATAGAGTATATCCACGTGTCTCACTCAGCCTGCTCAGAAGGAACAGCAGAGGTAGAAGACAGAGATAGAGTATATCCACGTGTCTCACTCAGACTGCTCAGAAGGAACAGCAGAGGTAGAAGACAGCGATAGAGCATATCCAAGTGTCTCACTCAGCCTGCTCAGAAGGAACAGCAGAGGTAGAAGACAAAGATAGAGTATATCCACGTGTCTCACTCAGCCTGCTCAGAAGGAACAGCAGAGGTAGAAGACAGAGATAGAGTATATCCACGTGTCTCACTCAGCCTGCTCAGAAGGAACAGCAGAGGTAGAAGACAGAGATAGAGTATATCCACGTGTCTGATCTACACCTCACTCAACCTGCTCAGAAGGAACAGCAGAGGTAGAAGACAGAGATAGAGTATATCCACGTGTCTCACTCAGCCTGCTCAGAAGGAACAGCAGAGGTAGAAGGCAGAGATAGAGTATATCCACGTGTCTCACTCAGCCTGCTCAGAAGGAATATCAGAGGTAGAAGACAGAGATGGAGTATATCCACGTGTCTGATATACACCTCACTCAACCTGCTCAGAAGGAACAGCAGAGGTAGAAGACACAGATAGAGTATATCCACGTGTCTCTCTCAGCCTGCTCAGAAGGAACAGCAGAGGTAGGAGACAGAGATAGAGTATATCCACGTGTCTGATCTACACCTCACTCAGACTGCTCAGAAGGAACAGCAGAGGTAGAAGACAGAGATAGAGTATATCCACGTGTCTGATATACACCTCACTCAGCCTGCTCAGAAGGAACAGCACAGGTAGAAGACAGAGATAGAGTATATCCACGTGTCTGATCTACACCTCACTCAGCCTGCTCAGAAGGAACAGCAGAGGTAGAAGACAGAGATAGAGTATATCCACATGTCTCACTCAGCCTGCTCAGAAGGAACAGCAGAGTTATAAGACAGAGATAGAGTATATCCACGTGTCTGATCTACACCTCACTCAGCCTGCTCAGAAGGAACAGCAGAGGTAGAAGACAGATATAGAGTATATCCACGTGTCTGATCTACACCTCACTCAACCTGCTCAGAAGGAACAGCAGAGGTAGAAGACAGAGATAGAGTATATCCACGTGTCTGATCTACACCTCACTCAGCCTGCTCAGAAGGACCAGCAGAGGTAGAAGACAGAGATAGAGTATATCCACGTGTCTCACTCAGCCTGCTCAGAAGGAACAGCAGAGGTAGAAGACAGAGATAGGGTATATCCACGTGTCTGATTTACACCTCACTCAGCCTGCTCAGAAGGAACAGCAGAGGTAGAAGACAGAGATAGAGTATATACACGTGTCCCACTCAGCCTGCTCAGAAGGAACAGCAGAGGTAGAAGACAGAGATAAAGTATATCCACGTGTCTGATATACACCTCACTTAGCCTGCTCAGAAGGAACAGCAGAGGTAGAAGACAGAGATAGAGTATATCCACGTGTCTCACTCAGCCTGCTCAGAAGGAACAGCAGATGTAGAAGACCGAGACAGAGTATATCCAGGTGTCTAATCTACACCTCACTCAGCCTGCTCAGAAGGAACAGCAGAGGTAGAAGACAGATATAGAGTATATCCACGTATCTGATATACATCTCACTCAGCCTGCTCAGAAGGAACAGCAGAGGTAGAAGACAGAGATAGAGTATATCCACGTGTCTGATCTACACCTCACTCAACCTGCTCAGAAGGAACAGCAGAGGTAGAAAACAGAGATAGAGTATATCCACGTGTCTGATCTACACCTCCTTCAGCCTGCTCAGAAGGAACAGCAGAGGTAGAAGACAGAGATAGGGTATATCCACGTGTCTGATTTACACCTCACTCAGCCTGCTCAGAAGGAACAGCAGAGGTAGAAGACAGAGATAGAGTATATAAACGTGTCCCACTCAGCCTGCTCAGAAGGAACAGCAGAGGTAGAAGACAGAGATAAAGTATATCCACGTGTCTGATCTACACCTCACTTAGCCTGCTCAGAAGGAACAACAGAGGTAGAAGACAGAGATAGAGTATATCCACGTGTCTCACTCAGCCTGCTCAGAAGGAACAGCAGATGTATAAGACCGAGACAGAGTATATCCACGTGTCTAATCTACACCTCACTCAGCCTGCTCAGAAGGAACAGCAGAGGTAGAAGACAGATATAGAGTATATCCACGTATCTGACATACACCTCACTCAGCCTGCTCAGAAGGAACAGCAGAGGTAGAAGACAGAGATAGAGTATATCCACGTGTCTGATCTACACCTCACTCAACCTGCTCAGAAGGAACAGCAGAGGTAGAAGACAGAGATAGAGTATATCCACGTGTCTGATATACACCTCCTTCAGCCTGCAAAGAAGGAACAGCAGAGGTAGAAGACAGGGATAGAGTATATCCAGGTGTCTCACTCAGCCTGCTCAGAAGGAACAGCAGAGGTAGAAGACAGAGATAGGGTATATCCACGTGTCTGATTTACACCTCACTCAGCCTGCTCAGAAGGAACAGCAGAGGTAGAAGACAGAGATAGAGTATATACACGTGTCCCACTCAGCCTGCTCAGAAGGAACAGCAGAGGTAGAAGACAGAGATAAAGTATATCCACGTGTCTGATCTACACCTCACTTAGCCTGCTCAGAAGGAACAGCAGAGGTAGAAGACAGAGATAGAGTATATACACGTGTCCCACTCAGCTTGCTCAGAAGGAACAGCAGAGGTAGAAGACAGAGATAAAGTATATCCACGTGTCTGATCTACACCTCACTCAGCCTGCTCAGAAGGAACAGCAGAGGTAGAAGACAGAGATAGATTATATCCACGTGTCTGATCTACACCTCACTCAGCCTGCTCAGAAGGAACAGCAGAGGGAGAAGACGGAGATAGGGTATATCAACGTGTCTCGCTCAGCCTGCTCAGAAGGAACAGCAGAGGTAGTAGACAGAGATAGAGTATATCCCCGTGTCTCACTCAGCCTGCTCAGAAGGAACAGCAGAGGTAGAAGGCAGAGATAGAGTATATCCACGTGTCTCAATCAGCCTGCTCAGAAGGAACAGCAGAGGTAGAAGACAAAGATAGAGTATATCCACGTGTCTCACTCAGCCTGCTCAGAAGGAACAGCAGAGGTAGAAGACAGAGATAGAGTATATCCACGTGTCTCACTCAGACTGCTCAGAAGGAACAGCAGAGGTAGAAGACAGCGATAGAGCATATCCAAGTGTCTCACTCAGCCTGCTCAGAAGGAACAGCAGAGGTAGAAGACAAAGATAGAGTATATCCACGTGTCTCACTCAGCCTGCTCAGAAGGAACAGCAGAGGTAGAAGACAGAGATAGAGTATATCCACGTGTCTCACTCAGCCTGCTCAGAAGGAACAGCAGAGGTAGAAGACAGAGATAGAGTATATCCACGTGTCTGATCTACACCTCACTCAACCTGCTCAGAAGGAACAGCAGAGGTAGAAGACAGAGATAGAGTATATCCACGTGTCTCACTCAGCCTGCTCAGAAGGAACAGCAGAGGTAGAAGGCAGAGATAGAGTATATCCACGTGTCTCACTCAGCCTGCTCAGAAGGAACATCAGAGGTAGAAGACAGAGATGGAGTATATCCACGTGTCTGATAAACACCTCACTCAACCTGCTCAAAAGGAACAGCAGAGGTAGAAGACACAGATAGAGTATATCCACGTGTCTCACTCAGCCTGCTCAGAAGGAACAGCAGAGGTAGGAGACAGAGATAGAGTATATCCACGTGTCTGATCTACACCTCACTCAGACTGCTCAGAAGGAACAGCAGAGGTAGAAGACAGAGATAGAGTATATCCACGTGTCTGATATACACCTCACTCAGCCTGCTCAGAAGGAACAGCACAGGTAGAAGACAGAGATAGAGTATATCCACGTGTCTGATCTACACCTCACTCAGCCTGCTCAGAAGGAACAGCAGAGGTAGAAGACAGAGATAGAGTATATCCACATGTCTCACTCAGCCTGCTCAGAAGGAACAGCAGAGTTAGAAGACAGAGATAGAGTATATCCACGTGTCTGATCTACACCTCACTCAGCCTGCTCAGAAGGAACAGCAGAGGTAGAAGACAGATATAGAGTATATCCACGTGTCTGATCTACACCTCACTCAACCTGCTCAGAAGGAACAGCAGAGGTAGAAGACAGAGATAGAGTATATCCACGTGTCTGATCTACACCTCACTCAGCCTGCTCAGAAGGACCAGCAGAGGTAGAAGACAGAGATAGAGTATATCCACGTGTCTCACTCAGCCTGCTCAGAAGGAACAGCAGAGGTAGAAGACAGAGATAGGGTATATCCACGTGTCTGATTTACACCTCACTCAGCCTGCTCAGAAGGAACAGCAGAGGTAGAAGACAGAGATAGAGTATATACACGTGTCCCACTCAGCCTGCTCAAAAGGAACAGCAGAGGTAGAAGACAGAGATAAAGTATATCCACGTGTCTGATATACACCTCACTTAGCCTGCTCAGAAGGAACAGCAGAGGTAGAAGACAGAGATAGAGTATATCCACGTGTCTCACTCAGCCTGCTCAGAAGGAACAGCAGATGTAGAAGACCGAGACAGAGTATATCCAGGTGTCTAATCTACACCTCACTCAGCCTGCTCAGAAGGAACAGCAGAGGTAGAAGACAGATATAGAGTATATCCACGTATCTGATATACACCTCACTCAGCCTGCTCAGAAGGAACAGCAGAGGTAGAAGACAGAGATAGAGTATATCCACGTGTCTGATCTACACCTCACTCAACCTGCTCAGAAGGAACAGCAGAGGTAGAAAACAGAGATAGAGTATATCCACGTGTCTGATCTACACCTCCTTCAGCCTGCTCAGAAGGAACAGCAGAGGTAGAAGACAGAGATAGGGTATATCCACGTGTCTGATTTACACCTCACTCAGCCTGCTCAGAAGGAACAGCAGAGGTAGAAGACAGAGATAGAGTATATACACGTGTCCCACTCAGCCTGCTCAGAAGGAACAGCAGAGGTAGAAGACAGAGATAAAGTATATCCACGTGTCTGATCTACACCTCACTTAGCCTGCTCAGAAGGAACAGCAGATGTAGAATACAGAGATAGAGTATATCCACGTGTCTCACTCAGCCTGCTCAGAAGGAACAACAGATGTAGAAGACCGAGACAGAGTATATCCACGTGTCTAATCTACACCCCACTCAGCCTGCTCCGAAGGAACAGCAGAGGTAGAAGACAGAGATAAAGTATATCCACGTGTCTGATCTACACCTCACTCAGCCTGCTCAGAAGGAACAGCAGAGGTAGAAGACAAAGATAGATTATATCCACGTGTTTGATCTACACCTCACTCAGCCTGCTCAGAAGGAACAGCAGAGGTAGAAGACAGAGATAAAGTATATCCACGTGTCTGATCTACACCTCACTTAGCCTGCTCAGAAGGAACAGCAGAGGTAGAAGACAGAGATAGAGTATATCCACGTGTCTCACTCAGCCTGCTCAGAAGGAACAGCAGATGTATAAGACCGAGACAGAGTATATCCACGTGTCTAATCTACACCTCACTCAGCCTGCTCAGAAGGAACAGCAAAGGTAGAAGACAGAGATAGAGTATATCCACGTGTCTGATCTACACCTCACTCAACCTGCTCAGAAGGAACAGCAGAGGTAGAAGACAGAGATAGAGTATATCCACGTGTCTGATATACACTTCCTTCAGCCTGCTCAGAAGGAACAGCAGAGGTAGAAGACGGGGATAGAGTATATCCACGTGTCTCACTCAGCCTGCTCAGAAGGAACAGCAGAGGTAGAAGACAGAGATAGGGTATATCCACGTGTCTGATTTACACCTCACTCAGCCTGCTCAGAAGGAACAGCAGAGGTAGAAGACAGAGATAGAGTATATACACGTGTCCCACTCAGCCTGCTCAGAAGGAACAGCAGAGGTAGAAGACAGAGATAAAGTATATCCACGTGTCTGATCTACACCTCACTTAGCCTGCTCAGAAGGAACAGCAGAGGTAGAAGACAGAGATAGAGTATATACACGTGTCCCACTCAGCTTGCTCAGAAGGAACAGCAGAGGTAGAAGACAGAGATAAAGTATATCCACGTGTCTGATCTACACCTCACTCAGCCTGCTCAGAAGGAACAGCAGAGGTAGAAGACAGAGATAGATTATATCCACGTGTTTGATCTACACCTCACTCAGCCTGCTCAGAAGGAACAGCAGAGGTAGAAGACAGAGATAAAGTATATCCACGTGTCTGATCTACACCTCACTTAGCCTGCTCAGAAGGAACAGCAGAGGTAGAAGACAGAGATAGAGTATATCCACGTGTCTGATCTACACCTCACTCAGCCTGCTCAGAAGGAACAGCAGAGGTAGAAGACAGATATAGAGTATATCCACGTGTCTGATCTACACCTCACTCAACCTGCTCAGAAGGAACAGCAGAGGTAGAAGACAGAGATAGAGTATATCCACGTGTCTGATCTACACCTCACTCAGCCTGCTCAGAAGGACCAGCAGAGGTAGAAGACAGAGATAGAGTATATCGACGTGTCTCACTCAGCCTGCTCAGAAGGAACAGCAGAGGTAGAAGACAGAGATAGGGTATATCCACGTGTCTGATTTACACCTCACTCAGCCTGCTCAGAAGGAACAGCAGAGGTAGAAGACAGAGATAGAGTATATACACGTGTCCCACTCAGCCTGCTCAAAAGGAACAGCAGAGGTAGAAGACAGAGATAAAGTATATCCACGTGTCTGATATACACCTCACTTAGCCTGCTCAGAAGGAACAGCAGAGGTAGAAGACAGAGATAGAGTATATCCACGTGTCTCACTCAGCCTGCTCAGAAGGAACAGCAGATGTAGAAGACCGAGACAGAGTATATCCAGGTGTCTAATCTACACCTCACTCAGCCTGCTCAGAAGGAACAGCAGAGGTAGAAGACAGATATAGAGTATATCCACGTATCTGATATACACCTCACTCAGCCTGCTCAGAAGGAACAGCAGAGGTAGAAGACAGAGATAGAGTATATCCACGTGTCTGATCTACACCTCACTCAACCTGCTCAGAAGGAACAGCAGAGGTAGAAAACAGAGATAGAGTATATCCACGTGTCTGATCTACACCTCCTTCAGCCTGCTCAGAAGGAACAGCAGAGGTAGAAGACAGAGATAGGGTATATCCACGTGTCTGATTTACACCTCACTCAGCCTGCTCAGAAGGAACAGCAGAGGTAGAAGACAGAGATAGAGTATATACACGTGTCCCACTCAGCCTGCTCAGAAGGAACAGCAGAGGTAGAAGACAGAGATAAAGTATATCCACGTGTCTGATCTACACCTCACTTAGCCTGCTCAGAAGGAACAGCAGATGTAGAATACAGAGATAGAGTATATCCACGTGTCTCACTCAGCCTGCTCAGAAGGAACAACAGATGTAGAAGACCGAGACAGAGTATATCCACGTGTCTAATCTACACCCCACTCAGCCTGCTCCGAAGGAACAGCAGAGGTAGAAGACAGAGATAAAGTATATCCACGTGTCTGATCTACACCTCACTCAGCCTGCTCAGAAGAAACAGCAGAGGTAGAAGACAGAGATAGATTATATCCACGTGTTTGATCTACACCTCACTCAGCCTGCTCAGAAGGAACAGCAGAGGTAGAAGACAGAGATAAAGTATATCCACGTGTCTGATCTACACCTCACTTAGCCTGCTCAGAAGGAACAGCAGAGGTAGAAGACAGAGATAGAGTATATCCACGTGTCTCACTCAGCCTGCTCAGAAGGAACAGCAGATGTATAAGACCGAGACAGAGTATATCCACGTGTCTAATCTACACCTCACTCAGCCTGCTCAGAAGGAACAGCAAAGGTAGAAGACAGAGATAGAGTATATCCACGTGTCTGATCTACACCTCACTCAACCTGCTCAGAAGGAACAGCAGAGGTAGAAGACAGAGATAGAGTATATCCACGTGTCTGATATACACCTCCTTCAGCCTGCTCAGAAGGAACAGCAGAGGTAGAAGACAGGGATAGAGTATATCCACGTGTCTCACTCAGCCTGCTCAGAAGGAACAGCAGAGGTAGAAGACAGAGATAGGGTATACCCACGTGTCTGATTTACACCTCACTCAGCCTGCTCAGAAGGAACAGCAGAGGTAGAAGACAGAGATAGAGTATATACACGTGTCCCACTCAGCCTGCTCAGAAGGAACAGCAGAGGTAGAAGACAGAGATAAAGTATATCCACGTGTCTGATCTACACCTCACTTAGCCTGCTCAGAAGGAACAGCAGAGGTAGAAGACAGAGATAGAGTATATACACGTGTCCCACTCAGCTTGCTCAGAAGGAACAGCAGAGGTAGAAGACAGAGATAAAGTATATCCACGTGTCTGATCTACACCTCACTCAGCCTGCTCAGAAGGAACAGCAGAGGTAGAAGACAGAGATAGATTATATCCACGTGTTTGATCTACACCTCACTCAGCCTGCTCAGAAGGAACAGCAGAGGTAGAAGACAGAGATAAAGTATATCCACGTGTCTGATCTACACCTCACTTAGCCTGCTCAGAAGGAACAGCAGAGGTAGAAGACAGAGATAGAGTATATCCACGTGTCTCACTCAGCCTGCTCAGAAGGAACAGCAGATGTATAAGACCGAGACAGAGTATATCCACGTGTCTAATCTACACCTCACTCAGCCTGCTCAGAAGGAACAGCAAAGGTAGAAGACAGAGATAGAGTATATCCACGTGTCTGATCTACACCTCACTCAACCTGCTCAGAAGGAACAGCAGAGGTAGAAGACAGAGATAGAGTATATCCACGTGTCTGATATACACCTCCTTCAGCCTGCTCAGAAGGAACAGCAGAGGTAGAAGACAGAGATAGGGTATATCCACGTGTCTGATTTACACCTCACTCAGCCTGCTCAGAAGGAACAGCAGAGGTAGAAGACAGAGATAGAGTATATACACGTGTCCCACTCAGCCTGCTCAGAAGGAACAGCAGAGGTAGAAGACAGAGATAAAGTATATCCACGTGTCTGATCTACACCTCACTTAGCCTGCTCAGAAGGAACAGCAGAGGTAGAAGACAGAGATAGAGTATATACACGTGTCCCACTCAGCTTGCTCAGAAGGAACAGCAGAGGTAGAAGACAGAGATAAAGTATATCCACGTGTCTGATCTACACCTCACTCAGCCTGCTCAGAAGGAACAGCAGAGGTAGAAGACAGAGATAGATTATATCCACGTGTCTGATCTACACCTCACTCAGCCTGCTCAGAAGGAACAGCAGAGGGAGAAGACGGAGATAGGGTATATCCACGTGTCTCGCTCAGCCTGCTCAGAAGGAACAGCAGAGGTAGTAGACAGAGATAGAGTATATCCACGTGTCTCACTCAGCCTGCTCAGAAGGAACAGCAGAGGTAGAAGGCAGAGATAGAGTATATCCACGTGTCTCACTCAGCCTGCTCAGAAGGAACAGCAGAGGTAGAAAACAAAGATAGAGTATATCCACGTGTCTCACTCAGCCTGCTCAGAAGGAACAGCAGAGGTAGAAGACAGAGATAGAGTATATCCACGTGTCTCACCCAGCCTGCTCAGAAGGAACAGCAGAGGTAGAAGACAGAGATAAAGTATATCCACGTGTCTGAAGTACACCTCACTCAACCTGCTCAGAAGGAACAGCAGAGGTAGAAGACAGAGATAGAGTATATCCACGTGTCTCACTCAGCCTGCTCAGAAGGAACAGCAGAGGTAGAAGGCAGAGATAGAGTATATCCACGTGTCTCACTCAGCCTGCTCAGAAGGAACATCAGAGGTAGAAGACAGAGATGGAGTATATCCACGTGTCTGATATACACCTCACTCAACCTGCTCAGAAGGAACAGCAGAGGTAGAAGACACAGATAGAGTATATCCACGTGTCTCACTCAGCCTGCTCAGAAGGAACAGCAGAGGTAGGAGACAGAGATAGAGTATATCCACGTGTCTGATCTACACCTCACTCAGACTGCTCAGAAGGAACAGCAGAGGTAGAAGACAGAGATAGAGTATATCCACGTGTCTGATATACACCTCACTCAGCCTGCTCAGAAGGAACAGCACAGGTAGAAGACAGAGATAGAGTATATCCACGTGTCTGATCTACACCTCACTCAGCCTGCTCAGAAGGAACAGCAGAGGTAGAAGACAGAGATAGAGTATATCCACATGTCTCACTCAGCCTGCTCAGAAGGAACAGCAGAGTTAGAAGACAGAGATAGAGTATATCCACGTGTCTGATCTACACCTCACTCAGCCTGCTCAGAAGGAACAGCAGAGGTAGAAGACAGATATAGAGTATATCCACGTGTCTGATCTACACCTCACTCAACCTGCTCAGAAGGAACAGCAGAGGTAGAAGACAGAGATAGAGTATATCCACGTGTCTGATCTACACCTCACTCAGCCTGCTCAGAAGGAACAGCAGAGGTAGAAGACAGAGATAGAGTATATACACGTGTCCCACTCAGCCTGCTCAGAAGGAACAGCAGAGGTAGAAGACAGAGATAAAGTATATCCACGTGTCTGATATACACCTCACTTAGCCTGCTCAGAAGGAACAGCAGAGGTAGAAGACAGAGATAGAGTATATCCACGTGTCTCACTCAGCCTGCTCAGAAGGAACAGCAGATGTAGAAGACCGAGACAGAGTATATCCAGGTGTCTAATCTACACCTCACTCAGCCTGCTCAGAAGGAACAACAGAGGTAGAAGACAGATATAGAGTATATCCACGTATCTGATATACACCTCACTCAGCCTGCTCAGAAGGAACAGCAGAGGTAGAAGACAGAGATAGAGTATATCCACGTGTCTGATCTACACCTCACTCAACCTGCTCAGAAGGAACAGCAGAGGTAGAAAACAGAGATAGAGTATATCCACGTGTCTGATCTACACCTCCTTCAGCCTGCTCAGAAGGAACAGCAGAGGTAGAAGACAGAGATAGGGTATATCCACGTGTCTGATTTACACCTCACTCAACCTGCTCAGAAGGAACAGCAGAGGTAGAAGACAGAGATAGAGTATATCCACGTGTCTGATATACACCTCCTTCAGCCTGCTCAGAAGGAACAGCAGAGGTAGAAGACAGGGATAGAGTATATCCACGTGTCTCACTCAGCCTGCTCAGAAGGAACAGCAGAGGTAGAAGACAGAGATAGGGTATATCCACGTGTCTGATTTACACCTCACTCAGCCTGCTCAGAAGGAACAGCAGAGGTAGAAGACAGAGATAGAGTATATACACGTGTCCCACTCAGCCTGCTCAGAAGGAACAGCAGAGGTAGAAGACAAAGATAAAGTATATCCACGTGTCTGATCTACACCTCACTTAGCCTGCTCAGAAGGAACAGCAGAGGTAGAAGACAGAGATAGAGTATATACACGTGTCCCACTCAGCTTGCTCAGAAGGAACAGCAGAGGTAGAAGACAGAGATAAAGTATATCCACGTGTCTGATCTACACCTCACTCAGCCTGCTCAGAAGGAACAGCAGAGGTAGAAGACAGAGATAGATTATATCCACGTGTCTGATCTACACCTCACTCAGCCTGCTCAGAAGGAACAGCAGAGGGAGAAGACGGAGATAGGGTATATCCACGTGTCTCGCTCAGCCTGCTCAGAAGGAACAGCAGAGGTAGTAGACAGAGATAGAGTATATCCACGTGTCTCACTCAGCCTGCTCAGAAGGAACAGCAGAGGTAGAAGACAAAGATAGAGTATATCCACGTGTCTCACTCAGCCTGCTCAGAAGGAACAGCAGAGGTAGAAGACAGAGATAGAGTATATCCACGTATCTCACTCAGACTGCTCAGAAGGAACAGCAGAGGTAGAAGACAGCGATAGAGCATATCCAAGTGTCTCACTCAGCCTGCTCAGAAGGAACAGCAGAGGTAGAAGACAAAGATAGAGTATATCCACGTGTCTCACTCAGCCTGCTCAGAAGGAACAGCAGAGGTAGAAGACAGAGATAGAGTATATCCACGTGTCTCACTCAGCCTGCTCAGAAGGAACAGCAGAGGTAGAAGACAGAGATAGAGTATATCCACGTGTCTGATCTACACCTCACTCAGCCTGCTCAGAAGGAACAGCAGAGGTAGAAGGCAGAGAAAGAGTATATCCACGTGTCTCACTCAGCCTGCTCAGAAGGAACATCAGAGGTAGAAGACAGAGATGGAGTATATCCACGTGTCTGATATACACCTCACTCAACCTGCTCAGAAGGAACAGCAGAGGTAGAAGACACAGATAGAGTATATCCACGTGTCTCACTCAGCCTGCTCAGAAGGAACAGCAGAGGTAGGAGACAGAGATAGAGTATATCCACGTGTCTGATCTACACCTCACTCAGACTGCTCAGAAGGAACAGCAGAGGTAGAAGACAGAGATAGAGTATATCCACGTGTCTGATATACACCTCACTCAGCCTGCTCAGAAGGAACAGCACAGGTAGAAGACAGAGATAGAGTATATCCACGTGTCTGATCTACACCTCACTCAGCCTGCTCAGAAGGAACAGCAGAGGTAGAAGACAGAGATAGAGTATATCCACATGTCTCACTCAGCCTGCTCAGGAGGAACAGCAGAGTTAGAAGACAGAGATAGAGTATATCCACGTGTCTGATCTACACCTCACTCAGCCTGCTCAGAAGGAACAGCAGAGGTAGAAGACAGATATAGAGTATATCCACGTGTCTGATCTACACCTCACTCAACCTGCTCAGAAGGAACAGCAGAGGTAGAAGACAGAGATAGAGTATATCCACGTGTCTGATCTACACCTCACTCAGCCTGCTCAGAAGGACCAGCAGAGGTAGAAGACAGAGATAGAGTATATCCACGTGTCTCACTCAGCCTGCTCAGAAGGAACAGCAGAGGTAGAAGACAGAGATAGGGTATATCCACGTGTCTGATTTACACCTCACTCAGCCTGTGTCCCACTCAGCCTGCTCAGAAGGAACAGCAGAGGTAGAAGACAGAGATAAAGTATATCCACGTGTCTGATATACACCTCACTTAGCCTGCTCAGAAGGAACATCAGAGGTAGAAGACAGAGATAGAGTATATCCACGTGTCTCACTCAGCCTGCTCAGAAGGAACAGCAGATGTAGAAGACCGAGACAGAGTATATCCACGTGTCTAATCTACACCTCACTCAGCCTGCTCAGAAGGAACAGCAGAGGTAGAAGACAGATATAGAGTATATCCACGTATCTGATATACACCTCACTCAGCCTGCTCAGAAGGAACAGCAGAGGTAGAAGACAGAGATAGAGTATATCCACGTGTCTGATCTACACCTCACTCAACCTGCTCAGAAGGAACAGCAGAGGTAGAAAACAGAGATAGAGTATATCCACGTGTCTGATCTACACCTCACTCAACCTGCTCAGAAGGAACAGCAGAGGTAGAAAACAGAGATAGAGTATATCCACGTGTCTGATTTACACCTCACTCAACCTGCTCAGAAGGAACAGCAGAGGTAGAAGACAGAGATAGAGTATATACACGTGTCCCACTCAGCCTGCTCAGAAGGAACAGCAGAGGTAGAAGACAGAGATAAAGTATATCCACGTGTCTGATCTACACCTCACTTAGCCTGCTCAGAAGGAACAGCAGATGTAGAATACAGAGATAGAGTATATCCACGTGTCTCACTCAGCCTGCTCAGAAGGAACAACAGATGTAGAAGACCGAGGCAGAGTATATCAACGTGTCTAATCTACACCCCACTCAGCCTGCTCAGAAGGAACAGCAGAGGTAGAAGACAGAGATAAAGTATATCCACGTGTCTGATCTACACCTCACTCAGCCTGCTCAGAAGGAACAGCAGAGGTAGAAGACAGATATAGATTATATCCACGTGTTTGATCTACACCTCACTCAGCCTGCTCAGAAGAAACAGCAGAGGTAGAATACAGAGATAAGTATATCCACGTGTCTGATCTACACCTCACTTAGCCTGCTCAGAAGGAACATCAGAGGTAGAAGACAGAGATAGAGTATATCCACGTGTCTCACTCAGCCTGCTCAGAAGGAACAGCAGATGTATAAGACCGAGACAGAGTATATCCACGTGTCTAATCTACACCTCACTCAGCCTGCTCAGAAGGAACAGCAGAGGTAGAAGACAGATATAGAGTATATCCACGTATCTGACATACACCTCACTCAGCCTGCTCAGAAGGAACAGCAGAGGTAGAAGACAGAGATAGAGTATATCCACGTGTCTGATCTACACCTCACTCAACCTGCTCAGAAGGAACAGCAGAGGTAGAAGACAGAGATAGAGTATATCCACGTGTCTGATATACACCTCCTTCAGCCTGCTCAGAAGGAACAGCAGAGGTAGAAGACAGGGATAGAGTATATCCACGTGTCTCACTCAGCCTGCTAAGAAGGAACAGCAGAGGTAGAAGACAGAGATAGGGTATATCCACGTGTCTGATTTACACCTCACTCAGCCTGCTCAGAAGGAACAGCAGAGGTAGAAGACAGAGATAGAGTATATACACGTGTCCCACTCAGCCTGCTCAGAAGGAACAGCAGAGGTAGAAGACAGAGATAAAGTATATCCACGTGTCTGATCTACACCTCACTTAGCCTGCTCAGAAGGAACAGCAGAGGTAGAAGACAGAGGTAGAGTATATACACGTGTCCCACTCAGCTTGCTCAGAAGGAACAGCAGAGGTAGAAGACAGAGATAAAGTATATCCACGTGTCTGATCTACACCTCACTCAGCCTGCTCAGAAGGAACAGCAGAGGTAGAAGACAGAGATAGATTATATCCACGTGTCTGATCTACACCTCACTCAGCCTGCTCAGAAGGAACAGCAGAGGGAGAAGACGGAGATAGGGTATATCCACGTGTCTCGCTCAGACTGCTCAGAAGGAACAGCAGAGGTAGTAGACAGAGATAGAGTATATCCACGTGTCTCACTCAGCCTGCTCAGAAGGAACAGCAGAGGTAGAAGGCAGAGATAGAGTATATCCACGTGTCTCACTCTGCCTGCTCAGAAGGAACAGCAGAGGTAGAAGACAAAGATAGAGTATATCCACGTGTCTCACTCAGCCTGCTCAGAAGGAACAGCAGAGGTAGAAGACAGAGATAGAGTATATCCACGTGTCTCACTCAGACTGCTCAGAAGGAACAGCAGAGGTAGAAGACAGCGATAGAGCATATCCAAGTGTCTCACTCAGCCTGCTCAGAAGGAACAGCAGAGGTAGAAGACAAAGATAGAGTATATCCACGTGTCTCACTCAGCCTGCTCAGAAGGAACAGCAGAGGTAGAAGACAGAGATAGAGTATATCCACGTGTCTCACTCAGCCTGCTCAGAAGGAACAGCAGAGGTAGAAGACAGAGATAGAGTATATCCACGTGTCTGATCTACACCTCACTCAACCTGCTCAGAAGGAACAGCAGAGGTAGAAAACAGAGATAGAGTATATCCACGTGTCTGATCTACACCTCCTTCAGCCTGCTCAGAAGGAACAGCAGAGGTAGAAGACAGAGATAGGGTATATCCACGTGTCTGATTTACACCTCACTCAGCCTGCTCAGAAGGAACAGCAGAGGTAGAAGACAGAGATAGAGTATATACACGTGTCCCACTCAGCCTGCTCAGAAGGAACAGCAGAGGTAGAAGACAGAGATAAAGTATATCCACGTGTCTGATCTACACCTCACTTAGCCTGCTCAGAAGGAACAGCAGATGTAGAATACAGAGATAGAGTATATCCACGTGTCTCACTCAGCCTGCTCAGAAGGAACAGCAGATGTAGAAGACCGAGACAGAGTATATCCACGTGTCTAATCTACACCCCACTCAGCCTGCTCAGAAGGAACAGCAGAGGTAGAAGACAGAGATAAAGTATATCCACGTGTCTGATCTACACCTCACTCAGCCTGCTCAGAAGGAACAGCAGAGGTAGAAGACAGAGATAGAGTATATACACGTGTCCCACTCAGCCTGCTCAGAAGGAACAGCAGAGGTAGAAGACAGAGATAAAGTATATCCACGTGTCTGATATACACCTCACTTAGCCTGCTCAGAAGGAACAGCAGAGGTAGAAGACAGAGATAGAGTATATCCACGTGTCTCACTCAGCCTGCTCAGAAGGAACAGCAGATGTAGAAGACCGAGACAGAGTATATCCACGTGTCTAATCTACACCTCACTCAGCCTGCTCAGAGGGAACAGCAGAGGTAGAAGACAGATATAGAGTATATCCACGTATCTGATATACACCTCACTCAGCCTGCTCAGAAGGAACAGCAGAGGTAGAAGACAGAGATAGAGTATATCCACGTGTCTGATCTACACCTCACTCAACCTGCTCAGAAGGAACAGCAGAGGTAGAAAACAGAGATAGAGTATATCCACGTGTCTGATCTACACCTCCTTCAGCCTGCTCAGAAGGAACAGCAGAGGTAGAAGACAGAGATAGGGTATATCCACGTGTCTGATTTACACCTCACTCAGCCTGCTCAGAAGGAACAGCAGAGGTAGAAGACAGAGATAGAGTATATACACGTGTCCCACAGCAGATGTAGAATACAGAGATAGAGTATATCCACGTGTCTCACTCAGCCTGCTCAGAAGGAACAACAGATGTAGAAGACCGAGACAGAGTATATCCACGTGTTTAATCTACACCCCACTCAGCCTGCTCAGAAGGAACAGCAGAGGTAGAAGACAGAGATAAAGTATATCCACGTGTCTGATCTACACCTCACTCAGCCTGCTCAGAAGGAACAGCTGAGGTAGAAGACAGAGATAGATTATATCCACGTGTTTGATCTACACCTCACTCAGCCTGCTCAAAAGGAACAGCAGAGGGAGAAGACGGAGATAGGGTATATCCACGTGTCTCGCTGAGCCTGCTCAGAAGGAACAGCAGAGGTAGTAGACAGAGATAGAGTATATCCACGTGTCTCACTCAGCCTGCTCAGAAGGAACAGCAGAGGTAGAAGGCAGAGATAGAGTATATCCACGTGTCTCACTCAGACTGCTCAGAAGGAACAGCAGAGGTAGAAGACAGAGATAGAGTATATCCACGTGTCTCACTCAGCCTGCTCAGAAGGAACAGCAGAGGTAGAAGACAGAGATACAGTATATCCACGTGTCTCACTCAGCCTGCTCAGAAGGAACAGCAGAGTTAGAAGACAGAGATAGAGTATATCCACGTGTCTGATCTACACCTCACTCAGCCTGCTCAGAAGGAACAGCAGAGGTAGAAGACAGAGATAGAGTATATCCACGTGTCTGATATACACCTCACTCAGCCTGCTCAGAAGAAACAGCAGAGGTAGAAGACAGATATAGGGTATATCCACGTGTCTGATCTACACCTCACTCAGCCTGCTCAGAAGGAACAGCAGAGGTAGAAGACAGAGATAGAGTATATCCACGTGTCTGATCTACACCTCACTCAACCTGCTCAGAAGGAACAGCAGAGGTAGAAGACAGAGATAGAGTATATCCACGTGTCTCACTCAGCCTGCTCAGAAGGAACAGCAGAGGTAGAAGACAGAGATAGAGTATATCCACGTGTCTGATCTACACCTCACTCAACCTGCTCAGAAGGAACAGCAGAGGTAGAAGACAGAGATAGAGTATATCCAGGTGTCTGATATACACCTCACTCAGCCTGATCAGAATAAACAGCAGAGGTAGAAGACAGAGATAGAGTATATCCACGTGTCTGATCTACACCTCACTCAGCCTGCTCAGAAGGAACAGCTGAGGTAGAAGACAGAGATAGATTATATCCACGTGTTTGATCTACACCTCACTCAGCCTGCTCAAAAGGAACAGCAGAGGGAGAAGACGGAGATAGGGTATATCCACGTGTCTCGCTGAGCCTGCTCAGAAGGAACAGCAGAGGTAGTAGACAGAGATAGAGTATATCCACGTGTCTCACTCAGCCTGCTCAGAAGGAACAGCAGAGGTAGAAGGCAGAGATAGAGTATATCCACGTGTCTCACTCAGACTGCTCAGAAGGAACAGCAGAGGTAGAAGACAGAGATAGAGTATATCCACGTGTCTCACTCAGCCTGCTCAGAAGGAACAGCAGAGGTAGAAGACAGAGATATAGTATATCCACGTGTCTCACTCAGCCTGCTCAGAAGGAACAGCAGAGTTAGAAGACAGAGATAGAGTATATCCACGTGTCTGATCTACACCTCACTCAGCCTGCTCAGAAGGAACAGCAGAGGTAGAAGACAGAGATAGAGTATATCCACGTGTCTGATATACACCTCACTCAGCCTGCTCAGAAGAAACAGCAGAGGTAGAAGACAGATATAGGGTATATCCACGTGTCTGATCTACACCTCACTCAGCCTGCTCAGAAGGAACAGCAGAGGTAGAAGACAGAGATAGAGTATATCCACGTGTCTGATCTACACCTCACTCAGCCTGATCAGAAGGAACAGCAGAGGTAGAAGACAGAGATAGAGTATATCCACGTGTCTCACTCAGCCTGCTCAGAAGGAACAGCAGAGGTAGAAGACAGAGATAGAGTATATCCACGTGTCTGATCTACACCTCACTCAACCTGCTCAGAAGGAACAGCAGAGGTAGAAGACAGAGATAGAGTATATCCAGGTGTCTGATATACACCTCACTCAGCCTGATCAGAATAAACAGCAGAGGTAGAAGACAGAGATAGAGTATATCCACGTGTCTGATCTACACCTCACTCAGCCTGCTCAGAAGGAACAGCTGAGGTAGAAGACAGAGATAGATTATATCCACGTGTTTGATCTACACCTCACTCAGCCTGCTCAAAAGGAACAGCAGAGGGAGAAGACGGAGATAGGGTATATACACGTGTCTCGCTGAGCCTGCTCAGAAGGAACAGCAGAGGTAGTAGACAGAGATAGAGTATATCCACGTGTCTCACTCAGCCTGCTCAGAAGGAACAGCAGAGGTAGAAGGCAGAGATAGAGTATATCCACGTGTCTCACTCAGACTGCTCAGAAGGAACAGCAGAGGTAGAAGACAGAGATAGAGTATATCCACGTGTCTCACTCAGCCTGCTCAGAAGGAACAGCAGAGGTAGAAGACAGAGATATAGTATATCCACGTGTCTCACTCAGCCTGCTCAGAAGGAACAGCAGAGTTAGAAGACAGAGATAGAGTATATCCACGTGTCTGATCTACACCTCACTCAGCCTGCTCAGAAGGAACAGCAGAGGTAGAAGACAGAGATAGAGTATATCCACGTGTCTGATATACACCTCACTCAGCCTGCTCAGAAGAAACAGCAGAGGTAGAAGACAGATATAGGGTATATCCACGTGTCTGATCTACACCTCACTCAGCCTGCTCAGAAGGAACAGCAGAGGTAGAAGACAGAGATAGAGTATATCCACGTGTCTGATCTACACCTCACTCAGCCTGCTCAGAAGGAACAGCAGAGGTAGAAGACAGAGATAGAGTATATCCACGTGTCTCACTCAGCCTGCTCAGAAGGAACAGCAGAGGTAGAAGACAGAGATAGAGTATATCCACGTGTCTGATCTACACCTCACTCAACCTGCTCAGAAGGAACAGCAGAGGTAGAAGACAGAGATAGAGTATATCCAGGTGTCTGATATACACCTCACTCAGCCTGATCAGAATAAACAGCAGAGGTAGAAGACAGAGATAGAGTATATCCACGTGTCTGATCTACACCTCACTCAGCCTGCTCAGAAGGAACAGCAGAGGTAGAAGACAGAGATAGAGTATATCCACGTGTCTGATCTACACCTCACTCAGCCTGCTCAGAAGGAACAGCAGAGGTAGAAGAAAGAGATAGAATATATCCACGTGTCTGATCTACACCTCACTCAGCCTGCTCAGAATGAACAGCAGAGGTAGAAGACAGAGATAGAGTATATCCAGGTGTCTCACTCAGCCTGGTCAGAAGGAACAGCAGAGGTAGAAGACAGAGATAGAGTATATCCACGTGTCTGATCTACGCCTCACTCAGCCTGCTCAGAAGGAACAGCAGAGGTAGAAGACAGAGATAGAGTATATCCACGTGTCTGATATACACCTCACTCAGCCTGCTCAGAAGGAACAGCAGAGGTAGAAGACAGAGATAGAGTATATCCACGTGTCTGATCTACACCTCACTCAGCCTGCTAAAAAGGAACAGCAGAGGTAGAAGACAGAGATAGAGTATATCCACGTGTCTCACTCAGCCTGCTCAGAAGGAGAGGTAGAAGACAGAGATAGAGTATATCCACGTGTCCCACTCAGCCTGCTCAGAAGGAACAGCAGAGGTAGAAGACAGAGATAAAGTATATCCACGTGTCTGATATACACCTCACTTAGCCTGCTCAGAAGGAACAGCAGAGGTAGAAGACAGAGATAGAGTATATCCACGTGTCTCACTCAGCCTGCTCAGAAGGAACAGCAGATGTAGAAGACCGAGACAGAGTATATCCACGTGTCTAATCTACACCTCACTCAGCCTGCTCAGAAGGAACAGCAGAGGTAGAAGACAGATATAGAGTATATCCACGTATCTGATATACACCTCACTCAGCCTGCTCAGAAGGAACAGCAGAGGTAGAAGACAGAGATAGAGTATATCCACGTGTCTGATCTACACCTCACTCAACCTGCTCAGAAGGAACAGCAGAGGTAGAAAACAGAGATAGAGTATATCCACGTGTCTGATCTACACCTCCTTCAGCCTGCTCAGAAGGAACAGCAGAGGTAGAAGACAGAGATAGGGTATATCCACGTGTCTGATTTACACCTCACTCAGCCTGCTCAGAAGGAACAGCAGAGGTAGAAGACAGAGATAGAGTATATACACGTGTCCCACTCAGCCTGCTCAGAAGGAACAGCAGAGGTAGAAGACAGAGATAAAGTATATCCACGTGTCTGATCTACACCTCACTTAGCCTGCTCAGAAGGAACAGCAGATGTAGAATACAGAGATAGAGTATATCCACGTGTCTCACTCAGCCTGCTCAGAAGGAACAACAGATGTAGAAGACCGAGACAGAGTATATCCACGTGTCTAATCTACACCCCACTCAGCCTGCTCAGAAGGAACAGCAGAGGTAGAAGACAGAGATAAAGTATATCCACGTGTCTGATCTACACCTCACTCAGCCTGCTCAGAAGGAACAGCAGAGGTAGAAGACAGAGATAGAGTATATACACGTGTCCCACTCAGCCTGCTCAGAAGGAACAGCAGAGGTAGAAGACAGAGATAAAGTATATCCACGTGTCTGATATACACCTCACTTAGCCTGCTCAGAAGGAACAGCAGAGGTAGAAGACAGAGATAGAGTATATCCACGTGTCTCACTCAGCCTGCTCAGAAGGAACAGCAGATGTAGAAGACCGAGACAGAGTATATCCACGTGTCTAATCTACACCTCACTCAGCCTGCTCAGAAGGAACAGCAGAGGTAGAAGACAGATATAGAGTATATCCACGTATCTGATATACACCTCACTCAGCCTGCTCAGAAGGAACAGCAGAGGTAGAAGACAGAGATAGAGTATATCCACGTGTCTGATCTACACCTCACTCAACCTGCTCAGAAGGAACAGCAGAGGTAGAAAACAGAGATAGAGTATATCCACGTGTCTGATCTACACCTCCTTCAGCCTGCTCAGAAGGAACAGCAGAGGTAGAAGACAGAGATAGGGTATATCCACGTGTCTGATTTACACCTCACTCAGCCTGCTCAGAAGGAACAGCAGAGGTAGAAGACAGAGATAGAGTATATACACGTGTCCCACAGCAGATGTAGAATACAGAGATAGAGTATATCCACGTTTCTCACTCAGCCTGCTCAGAAGGAACAACAGATGTAGAAGACCGAGACAGAGTATATCCACGTGTCTAATCTACACCCCACTCAGCCTGCTCAGAAGGAACAGCAGAGGTAGAAGACAGAGATAGATTATATCCACGTGTTTGATCTACACCTCACTCAGCCTGCTCAGAAGGAACAGCAGAGGGAGAAGACGGAGATAGGGTATATCCACGTGTCTCGCTGAGCCTGCTCAGAAGGAACAGCAGAGGTAGTAGACAGAGATAGAGTATATCCACGTGTCTCACTCAGCCTGCTCAGAAGGAACAGCAGAGGTAGAAGGCAGAGATAGAGTATATCCACGTGTCTCACTCAGACTGCTCAGAAGGAACAGCAGAGGTAGAAGACAGAGATTGAGTATATCCACGTGTCTCACTCAGCCTGCTCAGAAGGAACAGCAGAGGTAGAAGACAGAGATATAGTATATCCACGTGTCTCACTCAGCCTGCTCAGAAGGAACAGCAGAGGTGGAAGACAGAGATAGAGTATATCCACGTGTCTGATCTACACCTCACTCAGCCTGCTCAGAAGGAACAGCAGAGGTAGAAGACAGAGATAGAGTATATCCACGTGTCTGATATACACCTCACTCAGCCTGCTCAGAAGAAACAGCAGAGGTAGAAGACAGATATAGGGTATATCCACGTGTCTGATCTACACCTCACTCAGCCTGCTCAGAAGGAACAGCAGAGGTAGAAGACAGAGATAGAGTATATCCACGTGTCTGATCTACACCTCACTCAGCCTGCTCAGAAGGAACAGCAGACGTAGAAGACAGAGATAGAGTATATCCACGTGTCTCACTCAGCCTGCTCAGAAGGAACAGCAGAGGTAGAAGACAGAGATAGAGTATATCCACGTGTCTGATCTACACCTCACTCAACCTGCTCAGAAGGAACAGCAGAGGTAGAAGACAGAGATAGAGTATATCCAGGTGTCTGATATACACCTCACTCAGCCTGATCAGAATGAACAGCAGAGGTAGAAGACAGAGATAGAGTATATCCACGTGTCTGATCTACACCTCACTCAGCCTGCTCAGAAGGAACAGCAGAGGTAGAAGACAGAGATAGAGTATATCCACGTGTCTGATCTACACCTCACTCAGCCTGCTCAGAAGGAACAGCAGAGGTAGAAGAAAGAGATAGAATATATCCACGTGTCTGATCTACACCTCACTCAGCCTGCTCAGAATGAACAGCAGAGGTAGAAGACAGAGATAGAGTATATCCAGGTGTCTCACTCAGCCTGGTCAGAAGGAACAGCAGAGGTAGAAGACAGAGATAGAGTATATCCACGTGTCTGATCTACACCTCACTCAGCCTGCTCAGAAGGAACAGCAGAGGTAGAAGACAGAGATAGAGTATATCCACGTGTCTGATATACACCTCACTCAGCCTGCTCAGAAGGAACAGCAGAGGTAGAAGACAGAGATAGAGTATATCCACGTGTCTCACTCAGCCTGCTCAGAAGGAACAGCAGATGTAGAAGACCGAGACAGAGTATATCCACGTGTCTAATCTACACCTCACTCAGCCTGCTCAGAAGGAACAGCAGAGGTAGAAGACAGATATAGAGTATATCCACGTATCTGATCTACACCTCACTCAGCCTGCTCAGAAGGAACAGCAGAGGTAGAAGACAGAGATAGAGTATATACACGTGTCCCACTCAGCCTGCTCAGAAGGAACAGCAGAGGTAGAAGACAGAGATAAAGTATATCCACGTGTCTGATATACACCTCACTTAGCCTGCTCAGAAGGAACAGCAGAGGTAGAAGACAGAGATAGAGTATATCCACGTGTCTCACTCAGCCTGCTCAGAAGGAACAGCAGATGTAGAAGACCGAGACAGAGTATATCCACGTGTCTAATTTACACCTCACTCAGCCTGCTCAGAAGGAACAGCAGAGGTAGAAGACAGATATAGAGTATATCCACGTATCTGATATACACCTCACTCAGCCTGCTCAGAAGGAACAGCAGAGGTAGAAGACAGAGATAGAGTATATCCACGTGTCTGATCTACACCTCACTCAACCTGCTCAGAAGGAACAGCAGAGGTAGAAAACAGAGATAGAGTATATCCACGTGTCTGATCTACACCTCCTTCAGCCTGCTCAGAAGGAACAGCAGAGGTAGAAGACAGAGATAGGGTATATCCACGTGTCTGATTTACACCTCACTCAGCCTGCTCAGAAGGAACAGCAGAGGTAGAAGACAGAGATAGAGTATATACACGTGTCCCACAGTAGATGTAGAATACAGAGATAGAGTATATCCACGTGTCTCACTCAGCCTGCTCAGAAGGAACAACAGATGTAGAAGACCGAGACAGAGTATATCCACGTGTCTAATCTACACCCCACTCAGCCTGCTCAGAAGGAACAGCAGAGGTAGAAGACAGAGATAAAGTATATCCACGTGTCTGATCTACACCTCACTCAGCCTGCTCAGAAGGAACAGCAGAGGTAGAAGACAGAGATAGATTATATCCACGTGTTTGATCTACACCTCACTCAGCCTGCTCAGAAGGAACAGCAGAGGGAGAAGACGGAGATAGGGTATATCCACGTGTCTCGCTGAGCCTGCTGAGAAGGAACAGCAGAGGTAGTAGACAGAGATAGAGTATATCCACGTGTCTCACTCAGCCTGCTCAGAAGGAACAGCAGAGGTAGAAGGCAGAGATAGAGTATATCCACGTGTCTCACTCAGACTGCTCAGAAGGAACAGCAGAGGTAGAAGACAGAGATAGAGTATATCCACGTGTCTGATCTACACCTCCTTCAGCCTGCTCAGAAGGAACAGCAGAGGTAGAAGACAGAGATAGGGTATATCCACGTGTCTGATTTACACCTCACTCAGCCTGCTCAGAAGGAACAGCAGAGGTAGAAGACAGAGATAGAGTATATACACGTGTCCCACAGCAGATGTAGAATACAGAGATAGAGTATATCCACGTGTCTCACTCAGCCTGCTCAGAAGGAACAACAGATGTAGAAGACCGAGACAGAGTATATCCACGTGTCTAATCTACACCCCACTCAGCCTGCTCAGAAGGAACAGCAGAGGTAGAAGACAGAGATAAAGTATATCCACGTGTCTGATCTACACCTTACTCAGCCTGCTCAGAAGGAACAGCAGAGGTAGAAGACAGAGATAGATTATATCCACGTGTTTGATCTACACCTCACTCAGCCTGCTCAGAAGGAACAGCAGAGGGAGAAGACGGAGATAGGGTATATCCACGTGTCTCGCTGAGCCTGCTCAGAAGGAACAGCAGAGGTAGTAGACAGAGATAGAGTATATCCACGTGTCTCACTCAGCCTGCTCAGAAGGAACAGCAGAGGTAGAAGGCAGAGATAGAGTATATCCACGTGTCTCACTCAGACTGCTCAGAAGGAACAGCAGAGGTAGAAGACAGAGATAGAGTATATCCACGTGTCTCACTCAGCCTGCTCAGAAGGAACAGCAGAGGTAGAAGACAGAGATATAGTATATCCACGTGTCTCACTCAGCCTGCTCAGAAGGAACAGCAGAGGTAGAAGACAGAGATAGAGTATATCCACGTGTCTGATCTACACCTCACTCAGCCTGCTCAGAAGGAACAGCAGAGGTAGAAGACAGAGATAGAGTATATCCACGTGTCTGATATACACCTCACTCAGCCTGCTCAGAAGAAACAGCAGAGGTAGAAGACAGATATAGGGTATATCCACGTGTCTGATCTACACCTCACTCAGCCTGCTCAGAAGGAACAGCAGAGGTAGAAGACAGAGATAGAGTATATCCACGTGTCTGATCTACACCTCACTCAGCCTGCTCAGAAGGAACAGCAGAGGTAGAAGACAGAGATAGAGTATATCCACGTGTCTCACTCAGCCTGCTCAGAAGGAACAGCAGAGGTAGAAGACAGAGATAGAGTATATCCACGTGTCTGATCTACACCTCACTCAACCTGCTCAGAAGGAACAGCAGAGGTAGAAGACAGAGATAGAGTATATCCAGGTGTCTGATATACACCTCACTCAGCCTGATCAGAATGAACAGCAGAGGTAGAAGACAGAGATAGAGTATATCCACGTGTCTGATCTACACCTCACTCAGCCTGCTCAGAAGGAACAGCAGAGGTAGAAGACAGAGATAGAGTATATCCACGTGTCTGATCTACACCTCACTCAGCCTGCTCAGAAGGAACAGCAGAGGTAGAAGAAAGAGATAGAATATATCCACGTGTCTGATCTACACCTCACTCAGCCTGCTCAGAATGAACAGCAGAGGTAGAAGGCAGAGATAGAGTATATCCAGGTGTCTCACTCAGCCTGGTCAGAAGGAACAGCAGAGGTAGAAGACAGAGATAGAGTATATCCACGTGTCTGATCTACACCTCACTCAGCCTGCTCAGAAGGAACAGCAGAGGTAGAAGACAGAGATAGAGTATATCCACGTGTCTGATATACACCTCACTCAGCCTGCTCAGAAGGAACAGCAGAGGTAGAAGACAGAGATAGAGTATATCCACGTGTCTGATATACACCTCACTCAGCCTGCTAAAAAGGAACAGCAGAGGTAGAAGACAGAGATAGAGTATATCCACGTGTCTCACTCAGCCTACTCAGAAGGAACAGCAGATGTAGAAGACAGAGATAAAGTATATCCACGTGTCTAATCTACACCTCACTCAGCCTGCTCAGAAGGAACAGCAGAGGTACAAGACAGAGATAAAGTTTATCCACGTGTCTGATCTACACCTCACTCAGCCTGCTCAGAAGGAACAGCAGAGGTAGAAGACAGAGATAGAGTATATCCACGTGTCTCACTCAGCCTGCTCAGAAGGAGAGGTAGAAGACAGAGATAGAGTATATCCACGTGTCTCACTCAGCCTGCTCAGAAGGAACAGCAGAGGTAGAAGACATAGATAGAGTATATCCACGTGTCTCACTCAGCCTGCTCAGAAGGAACAGCCGAGGTAGAAGACAGAGATAGAGTATATCCACGTGTCTGATCTACACCTCACTCAGCCTGCTCAGAAGGAACAGCAGAGGTAGAAGACAGAGATAGGGTATATCCAGGTGTCTGATATACACCTCACTCAGCCTGCTCAGAAGGAACAGCAGAGGTAGAAGACAGAGATAGAGTATATCCACGTGTCTGATCTACACCTCACTCAGCCTGCTCAGAAGGAACAGCAGAGGTAGAAAAAAGAGATATAGTATATCCACGTGTCTAATCTACACCTCACTCAGCCTGCTCAGCAGGAACAGCAGAGGTAGAAGACAGAGATAGAGTATATCCACGTGTCTCACTCAGCCTGCTCAGAATGAACAGCAGAGGTAGAAGGCAGAGATAGAGTATATCCACGTGTCTCACTCAGCCTGCTCAGAAGGAACAGCAGAGGTAGAAGACAGAGATAGAGTATATCCACGTGTCTAATATACACCTCACTCAGCCTGCTCAGAAGGAACAGCAGAGGTAGAAGACAGAGATAGAGTATATCCACGTGTCTCACTCAGCCTGCTCAGAAGGAACAGCAGAGGTAGGAGACAGAGATAGAGTATATCCACGTGTCTGATCTACACCTCACTCAGACTGCTCAGAAGGAACAGCAGAGGTAGAAGACAGAGATAGAGTATATGCAAGTGTCTCACTCAGCCTGCTCAGAAGGAACAGCAGAGGTAGAAGACAGAGATAGAGTATATCAACGTGTCTCACTCAGCCTGCTCAGAAGGAACAGCAGAGGTAGAAGACAGAGATAGAGTATATCCACGTGTCTGATCTACACCTCACTCAACCTGCTCAGAAGGAACAGCAGAGGTAGAAGACAGAGATAGAGTATATCCACGTGTCTGATCTACACCTCACTCAGCCTGCTCAGAAGGAACAGCAGAGGTAGAAGACAGAAATAGAGTATATCCAAGTTTCTCACTCAGCCTGCTCAGAAGGAACAGCAGAGATAGAAGACAGAGATAGAGTATATCCACGTGTCTCACTCAGCCTGCTCAGAAGGAACAGCAGAGGTAGAAGACAGAGATAGAGTATATCCACGTGTCTGATCTACACCTCACTCAACCTGCTCAGAAGGAACAGCAGAGGTAGAAGACAGAGATAGAGTATATCCAGGTGTCTGATATACACCTCACTCAGCCTGATCAGAATGAACAGCAGAAGTAGAAGACAGAGATAGAGTATATCCACGTGTCTGATCTACACCTCACTCAGCCTGCTCAGAAGGAACAGCAGAGGTAGAAGACAGAGATAGAGTATATCCACGTGTCTGATCTACACCTCACTCAGCCTGCTCAGAAGGAACAGCAGAGGTAGAAGAAAGAGATAGAGTATATCCACGTGTCTGATCTACACCTCACTCAGCCTGCTCAGAAGGAACAGCAGAGGTAGAAGACAGAGATAGAGTATATATCCAGGTGTCTCACTCAGCCTGCTCAGAAGGAACAGCATAGGTAGAAGACAGAGATAGAGTATATCCACGTGTCTGATCTACACCTCACTCAACCTGCTCAGAAGGAACAGCAGAGGTAGAAAACAGAGATAGAGTATATCCACGTGTCTGATCTACACCTCCTTCAGCCTGCTCAGAAGGAACAGCAGAGGTAGAAGACAGAGATAGGGTATATCCACGTGTCTGATTTACACCTCACTCAGCCTGCTCAGAAGGAACAGCAGAGGTAGAAGACAGAGATAGAGTATATACACGTGTCCCACTCAGCCTGCTCAGAAGGAACAGCAGAGGTAGAAGACAGAGATAAAGTATATCCACGTGTCTGATCTACACCTCACTTAGCCTGCTCAGAAGGAACAGCAGATGTAGAATACAGAGATAGAGTATATCCACGTGTCTCACTCAGCCTGCTCAGAAGGAACAACAGATGTAGAAGACCGAGACAGAGTATATCCACGTGTCTAATCTACACCCCACTCAGCCTGCTCAGAAGGAACAGCAGAGGTAGAAGACAGAGATAAAGTATATCCACGTGTCTGATCTACACCTCACTCAGCCTGCTCAGAAGGAACAGCAGAGGTAGAAGACAGAGATAGATTATATCCACGTGTTTGATCTACACCTCACTCAGCCTGCTCAGAAGGAACAGCGGAGGGAGAAGACGGAGATAGGGTATATCCACGTGTCTCGCTGAGCCTGCTCAGAAGGAACAGCAGAGGTAGTAGACAGAGATAGAGTATATCCACGTGTCTCACTCAGCCTGCTCAGAAGGAACAGCAGAGGTAGAAGGCAGAGATAGAGTATATCCACGTGTCTCACTCAGACTGCTCAGAAGGAACAGCAGAGGTAGAAGACAGAGATAGAGTATATCCACGTGTCTCACTCAGCCTGCGCAGAAGGAACAGCAGAGGTAGAAGACAGAGATATAGTATATCCACGTGTCTCACTCAGCCTGCTCAGAAGGAACAGCAGAGGTAGAAGACAGAGATAGAGTATATCCACGTGTCTGATCTACACCTCACTCAGCCTGCTCAGAAGGAACAGCAGAGGTAGAAGACAGAGATAGAGTATATCCACGTGTCTGATCTACACCTCACTCAGCCTGCTCAGAAGGAACAGCAGAGGTAGAAGACAGAGATAGAGTATATCCACGTGTCTGATCTACACCTCACTCAGCCTGCTCAGAAGGAACAGCAGAGGTAGAAGAAAGAGATAGAGTATATCCACGTGTCTGATCTACACCTCACTCAGCCTGCTCAGAAGGAACAGCAGAGGTAGAAGAAAGAGATAGAGTATATCCACGTGTCTGATCTACACCTCACTCAGCCTGCTCAGAAGGAACAGCAGAGGTAGAAGAAAGAGATAGAGTATATCCACGTGTCTGATCTACACCTCACTCAACCTGCTCAGAAGGAACAGCAGAGGTAGAAAACAGAGATAGAGTATATCCACGTGTCTGATCTACACCTCCTTCAGCCTGCTCAGAAGGAACAGCAGAGGTAGAAGACAGAGATAGGGTATATCCACGTGTCTGATTTACACCTCACTCAGCCTGCTCAGAAGGAACAGCAGAGGTAGAAGACAGAGATAGAGTATATACACGTGTCCCACTCAGCCTGCTCAGAAGGAACAGCAGAGGTAGAAGACAGAGATAAAGTATATCCACGTGTCTGATCTACACCTCACTTAGCCTGCTCAGAAGGAACAGCAGATGTAGAATACAGAGATAGAGTATATCCACGTGTCTCACTCAGCCTGCTCAGAAGGAACAACAGATGTAGAAGACCGAGACAGAGTATATCCACGTGTCTAATATACACCCCACTCAGCCTGCTCAGAAGGAACAGCAGAGGTAGAAGACAGAGATAAAGTATATCCACGTGTCTGATCTACACCTCACTCAGCCTGCTCAGAAGGAACAGCAGAGGTAGAAGACAGAGATAGATTATATCCACGTGTTTGATCTACACCTCACTCAGCCTGCTCAGAAGGAACAGCAGAGGGAGAAGACGGAGATAGGGTATATCCACGTGTCTCGCTGAGCCTGCTCAGAAGGAACAGCAGAGGTAGTAGACAGAGATAGAGTATATCCACGTGTCTCACTCAGCCTGCTCAGAAGGAACAGCAGAGGTAGAAGGCAGAGATAGAGTATATCCACGTGTCTCACTCAGACTGCTCAGAAGGAACAGCAGAGGTAGAAAACAGAGATAGAGTATATCCACGTGTCTGATCTACACCTCCTTCAGCCTGCTCAGAAGGAACAGCAGAGGTAGAAGACAGAGATAGGGTATATCCACGTGTCTGATTTACACCTCACTCAGCCTGCTCAGAAGGAACAGCAGAGGTAGAAGACAGAGATAGAGTATATACACGTGTCCCACTCAGCCTGCTCAGAAGGAACAGCAGAGGTAGAAGACAGAGATAAAGTATATCCACGTGTCTGATCTACACCTCACTTAGACTGCTCAGAAGGAACAGCAGATGTAGAATACAGAGATAGAGTATATCCACGTGTCTCACTCAGCCTGCTCAGAAGGAACAACAGATGTAGAAGACCGAGACAGAGTATATCCACGTGTCTAATCTACACCCCACTCAGCCTGCTCAGAAGGAACAGCAGAGGTAGAAGACAGAGATAAAGTATATCCACGTGTCTGATCTACACCTCACTCAGCCTGCTCAGAAGGAACAGCAGAGGTAGAAGACAGAGATAGATTATATCCACGTGTTTGATCTACACCTCACTCAGCCTGCTCAGAAGGAACAGCAGAGGGAGAAGACGGAGATAGGGTATATCCACGTGTCTCGCTGAGCCTGCTCAGAAGGAACAGCAGAGGTAGTAGACAGAGATAGAGTATATCCACGTGTCTCACTCAGCCTGCTCAGAAGGAACAGCAGAGGTAGAAGGCAGAGATAGAGTATATCCACGTGTCTCACTCAGACTGCTCAGAAGGAACATCAGAGGTAGAAGACAGAGATAGAGTATATCCACGTGTCTCACTCAGCCTGCTCAGAAGGAACAGCAGAGGTAGAAGACAGAGATATAGTATATCCACGTGTCTCACTCAGCCTGCTCAGAAGGAACAGCAGAGGTAGAAGACAGAGATAGAGTATATCCACGTGTCTGATCTACACCTCACTCAGCCTGCTCAGAAGGAACAGCAGAGGTAGAAGACAGAGATAGAGTATATCCACGTGTCTGATCTACACCTCACTCAGCCTGCTCAGAAGGAACAGCAGAGGTAGAAGACAGAGATAGAGTATATCCACGTGTCTGATCTACACCTCACTCAGCCTGCTCAGAAGGAACAGCAGAGGTAGAAGAAAGAGATAGAGTATATCCACGTGTCTGATCTACACCTCACTCAGCCTGCTCAGAAGGAACAGCAGAGGTAGAAGGCAGAGATAGAGTATATCCACGTGTCTCACTCAGACTGCTCAGAAGGAACAGCAGAGGTAGAAAACAGAGATAGAGTATATCCACGTGTCTGATCTACACCTCCTTCAGCCTGCTCAGAAGGAACAGCAGAGGTAGAAGACAGAGATAGGGTATATCCACGTGTCTGATTTACACCTCACTCAGCCTGCTCAGAAGGAACAGCAGAGGTAGAAGACAGAGATAGAGTATATACACGTGTCCCACTCAGCCTGCTCAGAAGGAACAGCAGAGGTAGAAGACAGAGATAGAGTATATCCACGTGTCTGATCTACACCTCACTCAACCTGCTCAGAAGGAACAGCAGAGGTAGAAGACAGAGATAGAGTATATCCAGGTGTCTGATATACACCTCACTCAGCCTGATCAGAATGAACAGCAGAAGTAGAAGACAGAGATAGAGTATATCCACGTGTCTGATCTACACATCACTCAGCCTGCTCAGAAGGAACAGCAGAGGTAGAAGACAGAGATAGAGTATATCCACGTGTCTGATCTACACCTCACTCAGCCTGCTCAGAAGGAACAGCAGAGGTAGAAGAAAGAGATAGAGTATATCCACGTGTCTGATCTACACCTCACTCAGCCTGCTCAGAAGGAACAGCAGAGGTAGAAGACAGAGATAGAGTATATATCCAGGTGTCTCACTCAGCCTGCTCAGAAGGAACAGCAGAGGTAGAAGACAGAGATAGAGTATATCCACGTGTCTGATCTACACCTCACTCAACCTGCTCAGAAGGAACAGCAGAGGTAGAAAACAGAGATAGAGTATATCCACGTGTCTGATCTACACCTCCTTCAGCCTGCTCAGAAGGAACAGCAGAGGTAGAAGACAGAGATAGGGTATATCCACGTGTCTGATTTACACCTCACTCAGCCTGCTCAGAAGGAACAGCAGAGGTAGAAGACAGAGATAGAGTATATACACGTGTCCCACTCAGCCTGCTCAGAAGGAACAGCAGAGGTAGAAGACAGAGATAAAGTATATCCACGTGTCTGATCTACACCTCACTTAGCCTGCTCAGAAGGAACAGCAGATGTAGAATACAGAGATAGAGTATATCCACGTGTCTCACTCAGCCTGCTCAGAAGGAACAACAGATGTAGAAGACCGATACAGAGTATATCCACGTGTCTAATCTACACCCCACTCAGCCTGCTCAGAAGGAACAGCAGAGGTAGAAGACAGAGATAAAGTATATCCACGTGTCTGATCTACACCTCACTCAGCCTGCTCAGAAGGAACAGCAGAGGTAGAAGACAGAGATAGATTATATCCACGTGTTTGATCTACACCTCACTCAGCCTGCTCAGAAGGAACAGCAGAGGGAGAAGACGGAGATAGGGTATATCCACGTGTCTCGCTGAGCCTGCTCAGAAGGAACAGCAGAGGTAGTAGACAGAGATAGAGTATATCCACGTGTCTCACTCAGCCTGCTCAGAAGGAACAGCAGAGGTAGAAGGCAGAGATAGAGTATTTCCACGTGTCTCACTCAGACTGCTCAGAAGGAACAGCAGAGGTAGAAGACAGAGATAGAGTATATCCACGTGTCTCACTCAGCCTGCTCAGAAGGAACAGCAGAGGTAGAAGACAGAGATATAGTATATCCACGTGTCTCACTCAGCCTGCTCAGAAGGAACAGCAGAGGTAGAAGACAGAGATAGAGTATATCCACGTGTCTGATCTACACCTCACTCAGCCTGCTCAGAAGGAACAGCAGAGGTAGAAGACAGAGATAGAGTATATCCACGTGTCTCGCTGAGCCTGCTCAGAAGGAACAGCAGAGGTAGTAGACAGAGATAGAGTATATCCACGTGTCTCACTCAGCCTGCTCAGAAGGAACAGCAGAGGTAGAAGGCAGAGATAGAGTATATCCACGTGTCTCACTCAGACTGCTCAGAAGGAACAGCAGAGGTAGAAGACAGAGATAGAGTATATCCACGTGTCTCACTCAGCCTGCTCAGAAGGAACAGCAGAGGTAGAAGACAGAGATATAGTATATCCACGTGTCTCACTCAGCCTGCTCAGAAGGAACAGCAGAGGTAGAAGACAGAGATAGAGTATATCCACGTGTCTGATCTACACCTCACTCAGCCTGCTCAGAAGGAACAGCAGAGGTAGAAGACAGAGATAGAGTATATCCACGTGTCTGATCTACACCTCACTCAGCCTGCTCAGAAGGAACAGCAGAGGTAGAAGACAGAGATAGAGTATATCCACGTGTCTGATCTACACCTCACTCAGCCTGCTCAGAAGGAACAGCAGAGGTAGAAGAAAGAGATAGAGTATATCCACGTGTCTGATCTACACCTCACTCAGCCTGCTCAGAAGGAACAGCAGAGATAGAAGACAGAGATAGAGTATATCCACGTGTCTCACTCAGCCTGCTCAGAAGGAACAGCAGAGGTAGAAGACAGAGATAGAGTATATCCACGTGTCTGATCTACACCTCACTCAACCTGCTCAGAAGGAACAGCAGAGGTAGAAGACAGAGATAGAGTATATCCAGGTGTCTGATATACACCTCACTCAGCCTGATCAGAATGAACAGCAGAAGTAGAAGACAGAGATAGAGTATATCCACGTGTCTGATCTACACATCACTCAGCCTGCTCAGAAGGAACAGCAGAGGTAGAAGACAGAGATAGAGTATATCCACGTGTCTGATCTACACCTCACTCAGCCTGCTCAGAAGGAACAGCAGAGGTAGAAGAAAGAGATAGAGTATATCCACGTGTCTGATCTACACCTCACTCAGCCTGCTCAGAAGGAACAGCAGAGGTAGAAGACAGAGATAGAGTATATATCCAGGTGTCTCACTCAGCCTGCTCAGAAGGAACAGCAGAGGTAGAAGACAGAGATAGAGTATATCCACGTGTCTGATCTACACCTCACTCAACCTGCTCAGAAGGAACAGCAGAGGTAGAAAACAGAGATAGAGTATATCCACGTGTCTGATCTACACCTCCTTCAGCCTGCTCAGAAGGAACAGCAGAGGTAGAAGACAGAGATAGGGTATATCCACGTGTCTGATTTACACCTCACTCAGCCTGCTCAGAAGGAACAGCAGAGGTAGAAGACAGAGATAGAGTATATACACGTGTCCCACTCAGCCTGCTCAGAAGGAACAGCAGAGGTAGAAGACAGAGATAAAGTATATCCACGTGTCTGATCTACACCTCACTTAGCCTGCTCAGAAGGAACAGCAGATGTAGAATACAGAGATAGAGTATATCCACGTGTCTCACTCAGCCTGCTCAGAAGGAACAACAGATGTAGAAGACCGATACAGAGTATATCCACGTGTCTAATCTACACCCCACTCAGCCTGCTCAGAAGGAACAGCAGAGGTAGAAGACAGAGATAAAGTATATCCACGTGTCTGATCTACACCTCACTCAGCCTGCTCAGAAGGAACAGCAGAGGTAGAAGACAGAGATAGATTATATCCACGTGTTTGATCTACACCTCACTCAGCCTGCTCAGAAGGAACAGCAGAGGGAGAAGACGGAGATAGGGTATATCCACGTGTCTCGCTGAGCCTGCTCAGAAGGAACAGCAGAGGTAGTAGACAGAGATAGAGTATATCCACGTGTCTCACTCAGCCTGCTCAGAAGGAACAGCAGAGGTAGAAGGCAGAGATAGAGTATATCCACGTGTCTCACTCAGACTGCTCAGAAGGAACAGCAGAGGTAGAAGACAGAGATAGAGTATATCCACGTGTCTCACTCAGCCTGCTCAGAAGGAACAGCAGAGGTAGAAGACAGAGATATAGTATATCCACGTGTCTCACTCAGCCTGCTCAGAAGGAACAGCAGAGGTAGAAGACAGAGATAGAGTATATCCACGTGTCTGATCTACACCTCACTCAGCCTGCTCAGAAGGAACAGCAGAGGTAGAAGACAGAGATAGAGTATATCCACGTGTCTGATCTACACCTCACTCAGCCTGCTCAGAAGGAACAGCAGAGGTAGAAGACAGAGATAGAGTATATCCACGTGTCTGATCTACACCTCACTCAGCCTGCTCAGAAGGAACAGCAGAGGTAGAAGAAAGAGATAGAGTATATCCACGTGTCTGATCTACACCTCACTCAGCCTGCTCAGAAGGAACAGCAGAGGTAGAAGACAGAGATAGAGTATATATCCAGGTGTCTCACTCAGCCTGCTCAGAAGGAACAGCAGAGGTAGAAGACAGAGATAGAGTATATCCACGTGTCTGATCTACACCTCACTCAACCTGCTCAGAAGGAACAGCAGAGGTAGAAAACAGAGATAGAGTATATCCACGTGTCTGATCTACACCTCCTTCAGCCTGCTCAGAAGGAACAGCAGAGGTAGAAGACAGAGATAGGGTATATCCACGTGTCTGATTTACACCTCACTCAGCCTGCTCAGAAGGAACAGCAGAGGTAGAAGACAGAGATAGAGTATATACACGTGTCCCACTCAGCCTGCTCAGAAGGAACAGCAGAGGTAGAAGACAGAGATAAAGTATATCCACGTGTCTGATCTACACCTCACTTAGCCTGCTCAGAAGGAACAGCAGATGTAGAATACAGAGATAGAGTATATCCACGTGTCTCACTCAGCCTGCTCAGAAGGAACAACAGATGTAGAAGACCGAGACAGAGTATATCCACGTGTCTGATCTACACCTCACTCAGGCGGCTCAGAAGGAACAGCAGAGGTAGAAGACAGAGATAGATTATATCCACGTGTTTGATCTACACCTCACTCAGCCTGCTCAGAAGGAACAGCAGAGAGAGAAGACGGAGATAGGGTATATCCACGTGTCTCGCTGAGCCTGCTCAGAAGGAACAGCAGAGGTAGTAGACAGAGATAGAGTATATCCACGTGTCTCACTCAGCCTGCTCAGAAGGAACAGCAGAGGTAGAAGGCAGAGATAGAGTATATCCACGTGTCTCACTCAGACTGCTCAGATGGAACAGCAGAGGTAGAAGACAGAGATAGAGTATATCCACGTGTCTCACTCAGCCTGCTCAGAAGGAACAGCAGAGGTAGAAGACAGAGATATAGTATATCCACGTGTCTCACTCAGCCTGCTCAGAAGGAACAGCAGAGGTAGAAGACAGAGATAGAGTATATCCACGTGTCTGATCTACACCTCACTCAGCCTGCTCAGAAGGAACAGCAGAGGTAGAAGACAGAGATAGAGTATATCCACGTGTCTGATCTACACCTCACTCAGCCTGCTCAGAAGGAACAGCAGAGGTAGAAGACAGAGATAGAGTATATCCACGTGTCTGATCTACACCTCACTCAGCCTGCTCAGAAGGAACAGCAGAGGTAGAAGAAAGAGATAGAGTATATCCACGTGTCTGATCTACACCTCACTCAGCCTGCTCAGAAGGAACAGCAGAGGTAGAAGACAGAGATAGAGTATATATCCAGGTGTCTCACTCAGCCTGCTCAGAAGGAACAGCATAGGTAGAAGACAGAGATAGAGTATATCCACGTGTCTGATCTACACCTCACTCAACCTGCTCAGAAGGAACAGCAGAGGTAGAAAACAGAGATAGAGTATATCCACGTGTCTGATCTACACCTCCTTCAGCCTGCTCAGAAGGAACAGCAGAGGTAGAAGACAGAGATAGGGTATATCCACGTGTCTGATTTACACCTCACTCAGCCTGCTCAGAAGGAACAGCAGAGGTAGAAGACAGAGATAGAGTATATACACGTGTCCCACTCAGCCTGCTCAGAAGGAACAGCAGAGGTAGAAGACAGAGATAAAGTATATCCACGTGTCTGATCTACACCTCACTTAGCCTGCTTAGAAGGAACAGCAGATGTAGAATACAGAGATAGAGTATATCCACGTGTCTCACTCAGCCTGCTCAGAAGGAACAACAGATGTAGAAGACCGAGACAGAGTATATCCACGTGTCTAATCTACACCCCACTCAGCCTGCTCAGAAGGAACAGCAGAGGTAGAAGACAGAGATAAAGTATATCCACGTGTCTGATCTACACCTCACTCAGCCTGCTCAGAAGGAACAGCAGAGGTAGAAGACAGAGATAGATTATATCCACGTGTTTGATCTACACCTCACTCAGCCTGCTCAGAAGGAACAGCAGAGGTAGAAGACAGAGATAGAGTATATCCACGTGTCTGATCTACACCTCACTCAGCCTGCTCAGAAGGAACAGCAGAGGTAGAAGACAGAGATAGAGTATATCCACGTGTCTCACTCAGCCTGCTCAGAAGGAACAGCAGAGGTAGAAGAAAGAGATAGAGTATATCCACGTGTCTGATCTACACCTCACTCAACCTGCTCAGAAGGAACAGCAGAGGTAGAAGACAGAGATAGAGTATATCCAGGTGTCTGATATACACCTCACTCAGCCTGATCAGAATGAACAGCAGAGGTAGAAGACAGAGATAGAGTATATCCACGTGTCTGATCTACACCTCACTCAGCCTGCTCAGAAGGAACAGCAGAGGTAGAAGACAGCGATAGAGTATATCCACGTGTCTGATCTACACCTCACTCAGCCTGCTCAGAAGGATCAGCAGAGGTAGAAGAAAGAGATAGAGTATATCCACGTGTCTGATCTACACCTCACTCAGCCTGCTCAGAATGAACAGCAGAGGTAGAAGACAGAGATAGAGTATATCCAGGTGTCTCACTCAGCCTGGTCAGAAGGAACAGCAGAGGTAGAAGACAGAGATAGAGTATATCCACGTGTCTGATCTACACCTCACTCAGCCTGCTCAGAAGGAACAGCAGAGGTAGAAGACAGAGATAGAGTATATCCACGTGTCTGATATACACCTCACTCAGCCTGCTCAGAAGGAACAGCAGAGGTAGAAGACAGAGATAGAGTATATCCACGTGTCTGATATACACCTCACTCAGCCTGCTAAAAAGGAACAGCAGAGGTAGAAGACAGAGATAGAGTATATCCACGTGTCTCACTCAGCCTGCTCAGAAGGAACAGCAGATGTAGAAGACAGAGATAGAGTATATCCACGTGTCTAATCTACACCTCACTCAGCCTGCTCAGAAGGAACAGCAGAGGTACAAGACAGAGATAAAGTTTATCCACGTGTCTGATCTACACCTCACTCAGCCTGCTCAGAAGGAACAGCAGAGGTAGAAGACAGAGATATAGTATATCCACGTGTCTGATCTACACCTCACTCAGCCTGCTCAGAAGGAATAGCAGAGGGAGAAGACAGAGATAGAGTATATCCACGTGTCTCACTCAGCCTGCTCAGAAGGAACAGCAGAGGTAGAAGACAGAGATAGAGTATATCCACGTGTCTCACTCAGCCTGCTCAGAAGGAGAGGTAGAAGACAGAGATAGAGTATATCCACGTGTCTCACTCAGCCTGCTCAGAAGGAACAGCAGAGGTAGAAGACATAGATAGAGTATATCCACGTGTCTCACTCAGCCTGCTCAGGAGGAACAGCCGAGGTAGAAGACAGAGATAGAGTATATCCACGTGTCTGATCTACACCTCACTCAGCCTGCTCAGAAGGAACAGCAGAGGTAGAAGACAGAGATAGGGTATATCCCGGTGTCTGATATACACCTCACTCAGCCTGCTCAGAAGGAACAGCAGAGGTAGAAGACAGAGATAGAGTATATCCACGTGTCTGATCTACACCTCACTCAGCCTCCTCAGAAGGAACAGCAGAGGTAGAAAAAAGAGATATAGTATATCCACGTGTCTGATCTACACCTCACTCAGCCTGCTCAGCAGGAACAGCAGAGGTAGAAGACAGAGATAGAGTATATCCACGTGTCCCACTCAGCCTGCTCAGAATGAACAGCAGAGGTAGAAGGCAGAGATAGAGTATATCCACGTGTCTCACTCAGCCTGCTCAGAAGGAACAGCAGAGGTAGAAGACAGAGATAGAGTATATCCACGTGTCTAATATACACCTCACTCAGCCTGCTCAGAAGGAACAGCAGAGGTAGAAGACAGAGATAGAGTATATCCACGTGTCTCACTCAGCCTGCTCAGAAGGAACAGCAGAGGTAGGAGACAGAGATAGAGTATATCCACGTGTCTGATCTACACCTCACTCAGACTGCTCAGAAGGAACAGCAGAGGTAGAAGACAGAGATAGAGTATATGCAAGTGTCTCACTCAGCCTGCTCAGAAGGAACAGCAGAGGTAGAAGACAGAGATAGAGTATATCAACGTGTCTCACTCAGCCTGCTCAGAAGGAACAGCAGAGGTAGAAGACAGAGATAGAGTATATCCACGTGTCTGATCTACACCTCACTCAACCTGCTCAGAAGGAACAGCAGAGGTAGAAGACAGAGATAGAGTATATCCACGTGTCTGATCTACACCTCACTCAGCCTGCTCAGAAGGAACAGCAGAGGTAGAAGACAGAAATAGAGTATATCCAAGTGTCTCACTCAGCCTGCTCAGAAGGAACAGCAGAGGTAGAAGACAGAGATAGAGTATATCCACGTGTCTCACTCAGCCTGCTCAGAAGGAACAGCAGAGGTAGAAGACAGAGATAGAGTATATCCACGTGTCTGATCTACACCTCACTCAGCCTGCTCAGAAGGAACAGCAGAGGTAGAAGACAGCGATAGAGTATATCCACGTGTCTGATCTACACCTCACTCAGCCTGCTCAGAAGGAACAGCAGAGGTAGAAGAAAGAGATAGAGTATATCCACGTGTCTGATCTACACCTCACTCAGCCTGCTCAGAATGAACAGCAGAGGTAGAAGACAGAGATAGAGTATATCCAGGTGTCTCACTCAGCCTGGTCAGAAGGAACAGCAGAGGTAGAAGACAGAGATAGAGTATATCCACGTGTCTGATCTACACCTCACTCAGCCTGCTCAGAAGGATCAGCAGAGGTAGAAGACAGAGATAGAGTATATCCACGTGTCTGATATACACCTCACTCAGCCTGCTCAGAAGGAACAGCAGAGGTAGAAGACAGAGATAGAGTATATCCACGTGTCTGATATACACCTCACTCAGCCTGCTAAAAAGGAACAGCAGAGGTAGAAGACAGAGATAGAGTATATCCACGTGTCTCACTCAGCCTGCTCAGAAGGAACAGCAGATGTAGAAGACAGAGATAGAGTATATCCACGTGTCTAATCTACACCTCACTCAGCCTGCTCAGAAGGAACAGCAGAGGTACAAGACAGAGATAAAGTTTATCCACGTGTCTGATCTACACCTCACTCAGCCTGCTCAGAAGGAACAGCAGAGGTAGAAGACAGAGATATAGTATATCCACGTGTCTGATCTACACCTCACTCAGCCTGCTCAGAAGGAATAGCAGAGGGAGAAGACAGAGATAGAGTATATCCACGTGTCTCACTCAGCCTGCTCAGAAGGAACAGCAGAGGTAGAAGACAGAGATAGAGTATATCCACGTGTCTCACTCAGCCTGCTCAGAAGGAGAGGTAGAAGACAGAGATAGAGTATATCCACGTGCCTCACTCAGCCTGCTCAGAAGGAACAGCAGAGGTAGAAGACATAGATAGAGTATATCCACGTGTCTCACTCAGCCTGCTCAGAAGGAACAGCCGAGGTAGAAGACAGAGATAGAGTATATCCACGTGTCTGATCTACACCTCACTCAGCCTGCTCAGAAGGAACAGCAGAGGTAGAAGACAGAGATAGGGTATATCCAGGTGTCTGATATACACCTCACTCAGCCTGCTCAGAAGGAACAGCAGAGGTAGAAGACAGAGATAGAGTATATCCACGTGTCTGATCTACACCTCACTCAGCCTGCTCAGAAGGAACAGCAGAGGTAGAAAAAAGAGATATAGTATATCCACGTGTCTGATCTACACCTCACTCAGCCTGCTCAGAAGGAACAGCAGAGGTAGAAGAAAGAGATAGAGTATATCCACGTGTCTGATCTACACCTCACTCAGCCTGCTCAGAATGAACAGCAGAGGTAGAAGACAGAGATAGAGTATATCCAGGTGTCTCACTCAGCCTGGTCAGAAGGAACAGCAGAGGTAGAAGACAGAGATAGAGTATATCCACGTGTCTGATCTACACCTCACTCAGCCTGCTCAGAAGGAACAGCAGAGGTAGAAGACAGAGATAGAGTATATCCACGTGTCTGATATACACCTCACTCAGCCTGCTCAGAAGGAACAGCAGAGGTAGAAGACAGAGATAGAGTATATCCACGTGTCTGATATACACCTCACTCAGCCTGCTAAAAAGGAACAGCAGAGGTAGAAGACAGAGATAGAGTATATCCACGTGTCTCACTCAGCCTGCTCAGAAGGAACAGCAGATGTAGAAGACAGAGATAGAGTATATCCACGTGTCTAATCTACACCTCACTCAGCCTGCTCAGAAGGAACAGCAGAGGTACAAGACAGAGATAAAGTTTATCCACGTGTCTGATCTACACCTCACTCAGCCTGCTCAGAAGGAACAGCAGAGGTAGAAGACAGAGATATAGTATATCCACGTGTCTGATCTACACCTCACTCAGCCTGCTCAGAAGGAATAGCAGAGGGAGAAGACAGAGATAGAGTATATCCACGTGTCTCACTCAGCCTGCTCAGAAGGAACAGCAGAGGTAGAAGACAGAGATAGAGTATATCCACGTGTCTCACTCAGCCTGCTCAGAAGGAGAGGTAGAAGACAGAGATAGAGTATATCCACGTGTCTCACTCAGCCTGCTCAGAAGGAACAGCAGAGGTAGAAGACATAGATAGAGTATATCCACGTGTCTCACTCAGCCTGCTCAGAAGGAACAGCCGAGGTAGAAGACAGAGATAGAGTATATCCACGTGTCTGATCTACACCTCACTCAGCCTGCTCAGAAGGAACAGCAGAGGTAGAAGACAGAGATAGGGTATATCCAGGTGTCTGATATACACCTCACTCAGCCTGCTCAGAAGGAACAGCAGAGGTAGAAGACAGAGATAGAGTATATCCACGTGTCTGATCTACACCTCACTCAGCCTGCTCAGAAGGAACAGCAGAGGTAGAAAAAAGAGATATAGTATATCCACGTGTCTGATCTACACCTCACTCAGCCTGCTCAGCAGGAACAGCAGAGGTAGAAGACAGAGATAGAGTATATCCACGTGTCCCACTCAGCCTGCTCAGAATGAACAGCAGAGGTAGAAGGCAGAGATAGAGTATATCCACGTGTCTCACTCAGCCTGCTCAGAAGGAACAGCAGAGGTAGAAGACAGAGATAGAGTATATCCACGTGTCTAATATACACCTCACTCAGCCTGCTCAGAAGGAACAGCAGAGGTAGAAGACAGAGATAGAGTATATCCACGTGTCTCACTCAGCCTGCTCAGAAGGAACAGCAGAGGTAGGAGACAGAGATAGAGTATATCCACGTGTCTGATCTACACCTCACTCAGACTGCTCAGAAGGAACAGCAGAGGTAGAAGACAGAGATAGAGTATATGCAAGTGTCTCACTCAGCCTGCTCAGAAGGAACAGCAGAGGTAGAAGACAGAGATAGAGTATATCAACGTGTCTCACTCAGCCTGCTCAGAAGGAACAGCAGAGGTAGAAGACAGAGATAGAGTATATCCACGTGTCTGATCTACACCTCACTCAACCTGCTCAGAAGGAACAGCAGAGGTAGAAGACAGAGATAGAGTATATCCACGTGTCTGATCTACACCTCACTCAGCCTGCTCAGAAGGAACAGCAGAGGTAGAAGACAGAAATAGAGTATATCCAAGTGTCTCACTCAGCCTGCTCAGAAGGAACAGCAGAGGTAGAAGACAGAGATAGAGTATATCCACGTGTCTCACTCAGCCTGCTCAGAAGGAACAGCAGAGGTAGAAGACAGAGATAGAGTATATCCACGTGTCTGATCTACACCTCACTCAACCTGCTCAGAAGGAACAGCAGAGGTAGAAGACAGAGATAGAGTATATCCAGGTGTCTGATATACACCTCACTCAGCCTGATCAGAATGAACAGCAGAGGTAGAAGACAGAGATAGAGTATATCCACGTGTCTGATCTACACCTCACTCAGCCTGCTCATAAGGAACAGCAGAGGTAGAAGACAGAGATAGAGTATATCCACGTGTCTGATCTACACCTCACTCAGCCTGCTCAGAAGGAACAGCAGAGGTAGAAGAAAGAGATAGAGTATATCCACGTGTCTGATCTACACCTCACTCAGCCTGCTCAGAAGGAACAGCAGAGGTAGAAGACAGAGATAGAGTATATCCAGGTGTCTCACTCAGCCTGCTCAGAAGGAACAGCAGAGGTAGAAGACAGAGATAGAGTATATCCACGTGTCTGATCTACACCTCACTCAGCCTGCTCAGAAGGAACAGCAGAGGTAGAAGACAGAGATAGAGTATATCCACGTGTCTGATCTACACCTCACTCAGCCTGCTAAAAAGGAACAGCAGAGGTAGAAGACAGAGATAGAGTATATCCACGTGTCTCACTCAGCCTGCTCAGAAGGAACAGCAGATGTAGAAGACAGAGATAGAGTATATCCACGTGTCTAATCTACACCTCACTCAGCCTGCTCAGAAGGAACAGCAGAGGTACAAGACAGAGATAAAGTATATCCACGTGTCTGATCTACACCTCACTCAGCCTGCTCAGAAGGAACAGCAGAGGTAGAAGACAGAGATATAGTATATCTACGTGTCTGATCTACACCTCACTCAGCCTGCTCAGAAGGAACAGCAGAGGGAGAAGACAGAGATAGAGTATATCCACGTGTCTCACTCAGCCTGCTCAGAAGGAACAGCAGAGGTAGAAGACAGAGATAGAGTATATCCACGTGTCTGATCTACACCTCACTCAACCTGCTCAGAAGGAACAGCAGAGGTAGAAGACAGAGATAGAGTATATCCACGTGTCTGATCTACACCTCACTCAGCCTGCTCAGAAGGAACAGCATAGGTAGAAGAAAGAGATAGAGTATATCCACGTGTCTGATCTACACCTCACTCAGCCTGCTCAGAATGAACAGCAGAGGTAGAAGACAGAGATAGAGTATATCCAGGTGTCTCACTCAGCCTTGTCAGAAGGAACAGCAGAGGTAGAAGACAGAGATAGAGTATATCCACGTGTCTGATCTACACCTCACTCAGCCTGCTCAGAAGGAACAGCAGAGGTAGAAGACAGAGATAGAGTATATCCACGTGTCTGATATACACCTCACTCAGCCTGCTCAGAAGGAACAGCAGAGGTAGAAGACAGAGATAGAGTATATCCACGTGTCTGATATACACCTCACTCAGCCTGCTAAAAAGGAACAGCAGAGGTAGAAGACAGAGATAGAGTATATCCACGTGTCTGATATACACCTCACTCAGCCTGCTAAAAAGGAACAGCAGAGGTAGAAGACAGAGATAAAGTATATCCACGTGTCTGATCTACACCTCACTCAGCCTGCTCAGAAGGAACAGCAGAGGTAGAAGACAGAGATAGAGTATATCCACGTGTCTGATATACACCTCACTCAGCCTGCTCAGAAGGAACAGCAGAGGTAGAAGACAGAGATAGAGTATATCCACGTGTCTGATATACACCTCACTCAGCCTGCTAAAAAGGAACAGCAGAGGTAGAAGACAGAGATAGAGTATATCCACGTGTCTCACTCAGCCTGCTCAGAAGGAACAGCAGATGTAGAAGACAGAGATAGAGTATATCCACGTGTCTAATCTACACCTCACTCAGCCTGCTCAGAAGGAACAGCAGAGGTACAAGACAGAGATAACGTTTATCCACGTGTCTGATCTACACCTCACTCAGCCTGCTCAGAAGGAACAGCAGAGGTAGAAGACAGAGATATAGTATATCCACGTGTCTGATCTACACCTCACTCAGCCTGCTCAGAAGGAACAGCAGAGGGAGAAGACAGAGATAGAGTATATCCACGTGTCTCACTCAGCCTGCTCAGAAGGAACAGCAGAGGTAGAAGACAGAGATAGAGTATATCCACGTGTCTCACTCAGCCTGCTCAGAAGGAGAGGTAGAAGACAGAGATAGAGTATATCCACGTGTCTCACTCAGCCTGCTCAGAAGGAACAGCAGAGGTAGAAGACATAGATAGAGTATATCCACGTGTCTCACTCAGCCTGCTCAGAAGGAACAGCCGAGGTAGAAGACAGAGATAGAGTATATCCACGTGTCTGATCTACACCTCACTCAGCCTGCTCAGAAGGAACAGCAGAGGTAGAAGACAGAGATAGGGTATATCCAGGTGTCTGATATACACCTCACTCAGCCTGCTCAGAAGGAACAGCAGAGGTAGAAGACAGAGATAGAGTATATCCACGTGTCTGATCTACACCTCACTCAGCCTGCTCAGAAGGAACAGCAGAGGTAGAAAAAAGAGATATAGTATATCCACGTGTCTGATCTACACCTCACTCAGCCTGCTCAGCAGGAACAGCAGAGGTAGAAGACAGAGATAGAGTATATCCACGTGTCTCACTCAGCCTGCTCAGAATGAACAGCAGAGGTAGAAGGCAGAGATAGAGTATATCCACGTGTCTCACTCAGCCTGCTCAGAAGGAACAGCAGAGGTAGAAGACAGAGATAGAGTATATCCACGTGTCTAATATACACCTCACTCAGCCTGCTCAGAAGGAACAGCAGAGGTAGAAGACAGAGATAGAGTATATCCACGTGTCTCACTCAGCCTGCTCAGAAGGAACAGCAGAGGTAGGAGACAGAGATAGAGTATATCCACGTGTCTGATCTACACCTCACTCAGACTGCTCAGAAGGAACAGCAGAGGTAGAAGACAGAGATAGAGTATATCCAGGTGTCTCACTCAGCCTTGTCAGAAGGAACAGCAGAGGTAGAAGACAGAGATAGAGTATATCCACGTGTCTGATCTACACCTCACTCAGCCTGCTCAGAAGGAACAGCAGAGGTAGAAGACAGAGATAGAGTATATCCACGTGTCTGATATACACCTCACTCAGCCTGCTCAGAAGGAACAGCAGAGGTAGAAGACAGAGATAGAGTATATCCACGTGTCTGATATACACCTCACTCAGCCTGCTAAAAAGGAACAGCAGAGGTAGAAGACAGAGATAGAGTATATCCACGTGTCTCACTCAGCCTGCTCAGAAGGAACAGCAGATGTAGAAGACAGAGATAGAGTATATCCACGTGTCTAATCTACACCTCACTCAGCCTGCTCAGAAGGAACAGCAGAGGTACAAGACAGAGATAACGTTTATCCACGTGTCTGATCTACACCTCACTCAGCCTGCTCAGAAGGAACAGCAGAGGTAGAAGACAGAGATATAGTATATCCACGTGTCTGATCTACACCTCACTCAGCCTGCTCAGAAGGAACAGCAGAGGGAGAAGACAGAGATAGAGTATATCCACGTGTCTCACTCAGCCTGCTCAGAAGGAACAGCAGAGGTAGAAGACAGAGATAGAGTATATCCACGTGTCTCACTCAGCCTGCTCAGAAGGAGAGGTAGAAGACAGAGATAGAGTATATCCACGTGTCTCACTCAGCCTGCTCAGAAGGAACAGCAGAGGTAGAAGACATAGATAGAGTATATCCACGTGTCTCACTCAGCCTGCTCAGAAGGAACAGCCGAGGTAGAAGACAGAGATAGAGTATATCCACGTGTCTGATCTACACCTCACTCAGCCCGTTCAGAAGGAACAGCAGAGGTAGAAGACAGAGATAGGGTATATCCAGGTGTCTGATATACACCTCACCCAGCCTGCTCAGAAGGAACAGCAGAGGTAGAAGACAGAGATAGAGTATATCCACGTGTCTGATCTACACCTCACTCAGCCTGCTCAGAAGGAACAGCAGAGGTAGAAAAAAGAGATATAGTATATCCACGTGTCTGATCTACACCTCACTCAGCCTGCTCAGCAGGAACAGCAGAGGTAGAAGACAGAGATAGAGTATATCCACGTGTCTCACTCAGCCTGCTCAGAATGAACAGCAGAGGTAGAAGGCAGAGATAGAGTATATCCACGTGTCTCACTCAGCCTGCTCAGAAGGAACAGCAGAGGTAGAAGACAGAGATAGAGTATATCCACGTGTCTAATATACACCTCACTCAGCCTGCTCAGAAGGAACAGCAGAGGTAGAAGACAGAGATAGAGTATATCCACGTGTCTCACTCAGCCTGCTCAGAAGGAACAGCAGAGGTAGGAGACAGAGATAGAGTATATCCACGTGTCTGATCTACACCTCACTCAGACTGCTCAGAAGGAACAGCAGAGGTAGAAGACAGAGATAGAGTATATGCAAGTGTCTCACTCAGCCTGCTCAGAAGGAACAGCAGAGGTAGAAGACAGAGATAGAGTATATCAACGTGTCTCACTCAGCCTGCTCAGAAGGAACAGCAGTGGTAGAAGACAGAGATAGAGTATATCCACGTGTCTGATCTACACCTCACTCAACCTGCTCAGAAGGAACAGCAGAGGTAGAAGACAGAGATAGAGTATATCCACGTGTCTGATCTACACCTCACTCAGCCTGCTCAGAAGGAACAGCAGAGGTAGAAGACAGAAATAGAGTATATCCAAGTGTCTCACTCAGCCTGCTCAGAAGGAACAGCAGAGGTAGAAGACAGAGATAGAGTATATCCACGTGTCTCACTCAGCCTGCTCAGAAGGAACAGCAGAGGTAGAAGACAGAGATAGAGTATATCCACGTGTCTGATCTACACCTCACTCAACCTGCTCAGAAGGAACAGCAGAGGTAGAAGACAGAGATAGAGTATATCCAGGTGTCTGATATACACCTCACTCAGCCAGATCAGAATGAACAGCAGAAGTAGAAGACAGAGATAGAGTATATCCACGTGTCTGATCTACACCTCACTCAGCCTGCTCAGAAGGAACAGCAGAGGTAGAAGACAGAGATAGAGTATATCCACGTGTCTGATCTACACCGCACTCAGCCTGCTCAGAAGGAACAGCAGAGGTAGAAGAAAGAGATAGAGTATATCCACGTGTCTGATCTACACCTCACTCAGCCTGCTCAGAAGGAACAGCAGAGGTAGAAGACAGAGATAGAGTATATCCAGGTGTCTCACTCAGCCTGCTCAGAAGGAACAGCAGAGGTAGAAGACAGAGATAGAGTATATCCACGTGTCTGATCTACACCTCACTCAGCCTGCTCAGAAGGAACAGCAGAGGTAGAAGACAGAGATAGGGTATATCCAGGTGTCTGATATACACCTCACTCAGCCTGCTCAGAAGGAACAGCAGAGGTAGAAGACAGAGATAGAGTATATCCACGTGTCTGATCTACACCTCACTCAGCCTGCTCAGAAGGAACAGCAGAGGTAGAAAAAAGAGATATAGTATATCCACGTGTCTGATCTACACCTCACTCAGCCTGCTCAGCAGGAACAGCAGAGGTAGAAGACAGAGATAGAGTATATCCACGTGTCTCACTCAGCCTGCTCAGAATGAACAGCAGAGGTAGAAGGCAGAGATAGAGTATATCCACGTGTCTCACTCAGCCTGCTCAGAAGGAACAGCAGAGGTAGAAGACAGAGATAGAGTATATCCACGTGTCTAATATACACCTCACTCAGCCTGCTCAGAAGGAACAGCAGAGGTAGAAGACAGAGATAGAGTATATCCACGTGTCTCACTCAGCCTGCTCAGAAGGAACAGCAGAGGTAGGAGACAGAGATAGAGTATATCCACGTGTCTGATCTACACCTCACTCAGACTGCTCAGAAGGAACAGCAGAGGTAGAAGACAGAGATAGAGTATATCCAGGTGTCTCACTCAGCCTTGTCAGAAGGAACAGCAGAGGTAGAAGACAGAGATAGAGTATATCCACGTGTCTGATCTACACCTCACTCAGCCTGCTCAGAAGGAACAGCAGAGGTAGAAGACAGAGATAGAGTATATCCACGTGTCTGATATACACCTCACTCAGCCTGCTCAGAAGGAACAGCAGAGGTAGAAGACAGAGATAGAGTATATCCACGTGTCTGATATACACCTCACTCAGCCTGCTAAAAAGGAACAGCAGAGGTAGAAGACAGAGATAGAGTATATCCACGTGTCTCACTCAGCCTGCTCAGAAGGAACAGCAGATGTAGAAGACAGAGATAGAGTATATCCACGTGTCTAATCTACACCTCACTCAGCCTGCTCAGAAGGAACAGCAGAGGTACAAGACAGAGATAACGTTTATCCACGTGTCTGATCTACACCTCACTCAGCCTGCTCAGAAGGAACAGCAGAGGTAGAAGACAGAGATATAGTATATCCACGTGTCTGATCTACACCTCACTCAGCCTGCTCAGAAGGAACAGCAGAGGGAGAAGACAGAGATAGAGTATATCCACGTGTCTCACTCAGCCTGCTCAGAAGGAACAGCAGAGGTAGAAGACAGAGATAGAGTATATCCACGTGTCTCACTCAGCCTGCTCAGAAGGAGAGGTAGAAGACAGAGATAGAGTATATCCACGTGTCTCACTCAGCCTGCTCAGAAGGAACAGCAGAGGTAGAAGACATAGATAGAGTATATCCACGTGTCTCACTCAGCCTGCTCAGAAGGAACAGCCGAGGTAGAAGACAGAGATAGAGTATATCCACGTGTCTGATCTACACCTCACTCAGCCTGCTCAGAAGGAACAGCAGAGGTAGAAGACAGAGATAGGGTATATCCAGGTGTCTGATATACACCTCACCCAGCCTGCTCAGAAGGAACAGCAGAGGTAGAAGACAGAGATAGAGTATATCCACGTGTCTGATCTACACCTCACTCAGCCTGCTCAGAAGGAACAGCAGAGGTAGAAAAAAGAGATATAGTATATCCACGTGTCTGATCTACACCTCACTCAGCCTGCTCAGCAGGAACAGCAGAGGTAGAAGACAGAGATAGAGTATATCCACGTGTCTCACTCAGCCTGCTCAGAATGAACAGCAGAGGTAGAAGGCAGAGATAGAGTATATCCACGTGTCTCACTCAGCCTGCTCAGAAGGAACAGCAGAGGTAGAAGACAGAGATAGAGTATATCCACGTGTCTAATATACACCTCACTCAGCCTGCTCAGAAGGAACAGCAGAGGTAGAAGACAGAGATAGAGTATATCCACGTGTCTCACTCAGCCTGCTCAGAAGGAACAGCAGAGGTAGGAGACAGAGATAGAGTATATCCACGTGTCTGATCTACACCTCACTCAGACTGCTCAGAAGGAACAGCAGAGGTAGAAGACAGAGATAGAGTATATGCAAGTGTCTCACTCAGCCTGCTCAGAAGGAACAGCAGAGGTAGAAGACAGAGATAGAGTATATCAACGTGTCTCACTCAGCCTGCTCAGAAGGAACAGCAGTGGTAGAAGACAGAGATAGAGTATATCCACGTGTCTGATCTACACCTCACTCAACCTGCTCAGAAGGAACAGCAGAGGTAGAAGACAGAGATAGAGTATATCCACGTGTCTGATCTACACCTCACTCAGCCTGCTCAGAAGGAACAGCAGAGGTAGAAGACAGAAATAGAGTATATCCAAGTGTCTCACTCAGCCTGCTCAGAAGGAACAGCAGAGGTAGAAGACAGAGATAGAGTATATCCACGTGTCTCACTCAGCCTGCTCAGAAGGAACAGCAGAGGTAGAAGACAGAGATAGAGTATATCCACGTGTCTGATCTACACCTCACTCAACCTGCTCAGAAGGAACAGCAGAGGTAGAAGACAGAGATAGAGTATATCCAGGTGTCTGATATACACCTCACTCAGCCTGATCAGAATGAACAGCAGAAGTAGAAGACAGAGATAGAGTATATCCACGTGTCTGATCTACACCTCACTCAGCCTGCTCAGAAGGAACAGCAGAGGTAGAAGACAGAGATAGAGTATATCCACGTGTCTGATCTACACCGCACTCAGCCTGCTCAGAAGGAACAGCAGAGGTAGAAGAAAGAGATAGAGTATATCCACGTGTCTGATCTACACCTCACTCAGCCTGCTCAGAAGGAACAGCAGAGGTAGAAGACAGAGATAGAGTATATCCAGGTGTCTCACTCAGCCTGCTCAGAAGGAACAGCAGAGGTAGAAGACAGAGATAGAGTTTATCCACGTGTCTGATCTACACCTCACTCAGCCTGCTCAGAAGGAACAGCAGAGGTAGAAGACAGAGATAGAGTATATCCACGTGTCTGATATACACCTCACTCAGCCTGCTCAGAAGGAACAGCAGAGGTAGAAGACAGAGATAAAGTATATCCACGTGTCTGATCTACACCTCACTCAGCCTGCTCAGCAGGAACAGCAGAGGTAGAAGACAGAGATAGAGTATATCCACGTGTCTCACTCAGCCTGCTCAGAATGAACAGCAGAGGTAGAAGGCAGAGATAGAGTATATCCACGTGTCTCACTCAGCCTGCTCAGAAGGAACAGCAGAGGTAGAAGACAGAGATAGAGTATATCCACGTGTCTAATATACACCTCACTCAGCCTGCTCAGAAGGAACAGCAGAGGTAGAAGACAGAGATAGAGTATATCCACGTGTCTCACTCAGCCTGCTCAGAAGGAACAGCAGAGGTAGGAGACAGAGATAGAGTATATCCACGTGTCTGATCTACACCTCACTCAGACTGCTCAGAAGGAACAGCAGAGGTAGAAGACAGAGATAGAGCATATGCAAGTGTCTCACTCAGCCTGCTCAGAAGGAACAGCAGAGGTAGAAGACAGAGATAGAGTATATCAATGTGTCTCACTCAGCCTGCTCAGAAGGAACAGCAGAGGTATAAGACAGAGATAGAGTATATCCACGTGTCTGATCTACACCTCACTCAACCTGCTCAGAAGGAACAGCAGAGGTAGAAGACAGAGATAGAGTATATCCACGTGTCTGATCTACACCTCACTCAGCCTGCTCAGAAGGAACAGCAGAGGTAGAAGACAGAGATAGAGTATATCCAAGTGTCTCACTCAGCCTGCTCAGAAGGAACAGCAGAGGTAGAAGACAGAGATAGAGTATATCCACGTGTCTCACTCAGCCTGCTCAGAAGGAACAGCAGAGGTAGAAGACAGAGATAGAGTATATCCACGTGTCTAATATACACCTCACTCAGCCTGCTCAGAATGAACAGCAGAGGTAGAAGACAGAGATAGAGTATATCCACGTGTCTCACTCAGCCTGCTCAGAAGGAACAGCAGAGGTAGGAGACAGAGATAGAGTATATCCACGTGTCTGATCTACACCTCACTCAGACTGCTCAGAAGGAACAGCAGAGGTAGAAGACAGAGATAGAGTATATGCAAGTGTCTCACTCAGCCTGCTCAGAAGGAACAGCAGAGGTAGAAGACAGAGATAGAGTATATCAACGTGTCTCACTCAGCCTGCTCAGAAGGAACAGCAGAGGTAGAAGACAGAGATAGAGTATATCCACGTGTCTGATCTACACCTCACTCAACCTGCTCAGAAGGAACAGCAGAGGTAGAAGACAGAGATAGAGTATATCCACGTGTCTGATCTACACCTCACTCAGCCTGCTCAGAAGGAACAGCAGAGGTAGAAGACAGAAATAGAGTATATCCAAGTGTCTCACTCAGCCTGCTCAGAAGGAACAGCAGAGGTAGAAGACAGAGATAGAGTATATCCACGTGTCTCACTCAGCCTGCTCAGAAGGAACAGCAGAGGTAGAAGACAGAGATAGAGTATATCCACGTGTCTGATCTACACCTCACTCAACCTGCTCAGAAGGAACAGCAGAGGTAGAAGACAGAGATAGAGTATATCCAGGTGTCTGATATACACCTCACTCAGCCTGATCAGAATGAACAGCAGAAGTAGAAGACAGAGATAGAGTATATCCACGTGTCTGATCTACACCTCACTCAGCCTGCTCAGAAGGAACAGCAGAGGTAGAAGACAGAGATAGAGTATATCCACGTGTCTGATCTACACCTCACTCAGCCTGCTCAGAAGGAACAGCAGAGGTAGGAGAAAGAGATAGAGTATATCCACGTGTCTGATCTACACCTCACTCAGCCTGCTCAGAAGGAACAGCAGAGGTAGAAGACAGAGATAGAGTATATCCAGGTGTCTCACTCAGCCTGCTCAGAAGGAACAGCAGAGGTAGAAGACAGAGATAGAGTATATCCACGTGTCTGATCTACACCTCACTCAGCCTGCTCAGAAGGAACAGCAGAGGTAGAAGACAGAGATAGAGTATATCCACGTGTCTGATATACACCTCACTCAGCCTGCTCAGAAGGAACAGCAGAGGTAGAAGACAGAGATAAAGTATATCCACGTGTCTGATCTACACCTCACTCAGCCTGCTCAGCAGGAACAGCAGAGGTAGAAGACAGAGATAGAGTATATCCACGTGTCTCACTCAGCCTGCTCAGAATGAACAGCAGAGGTAGAAGGCAGAGATAGAGTATATCCACGTGTCTCACTCAGCCTGCTCAGAAGGAACAGCAGAGGTAGAAGACAGAGATAGAGTATATCCACGTGTCTGATATACACCTCACTCAGCCTGCTCAGAAGGAACAGCAGAGGTAGAAGACAGAGATAGAGTATATCCACGTGTCTGATATACACCTCACTCAGCCTGCTAAAAAGGAACAGCAGAGGTAGAAGACAGAGATAGAGTATATCCACGTGTCTCACTCAGCCTGCTCAGAAGGAACAGCAGATGTAGAAGACAGAGATAGAGTATATCCACGTGTCTAATCTACACCTCACTCAGCCTGCTCAGAAGGAACAGCAGAGGTACAAGACAGAGATAAAGTTTATCCACGTGTCTGATCTACACCTCACTCAGCCTGCTCAGAAGGAACAGCAGAGGTAGAAGACAGAGATATAGTATATCCACGTGTCTGATCTACACCTCACTCAGCCTGCTCAGAAGGAATAGCAGAGGGAGAAGACAGAGATAGAGTATATCCACGTGTCTCACTCAGCCTGCTCAGAAGGAACAGCAGAGGTAGAAGACAGAGATAGAGTATATCCACGTGTCTCACTCAGCCTGCTCAGAAGGAGAGGTAGAAGACAGAGATAGAGTATATCCACGTGTCTCACTCAGCCTGCTCAGAAGGAACAGCAGAGGTAGAAGACATAGATAGAGTATATCCACGTGTCTCACTCAGCCTGCTCAGAAGGAACAGCCGAGGTAGAAGACAGAGATAGAGTATATCCACGTGTCTGATCTACACCTCACTCAGCCTGCTCAGAAGGAACAGCAGAGGTAGAAGACAGAGATAGGGTATATCCCGGTGTCTGATATACACCTCACTCAGCCTGCTCAGAAGGAACAGCAGAGGTAGAAGACAGAGATAGAGTATATCCACGTGTCTGATCTACACCTCACTCAGCCTGCTCAGAAGGAACAGCAGAGGTAGAAAAAAGAGATATAGTATATCCACGTGTCTGATCTACACCTCACTCAGCCTGCTCAGCAGGAACAGCAGAGGTAGAAGACAGAGATAGAGTATATCCACGTGTCCCACTCAGCCTGCTCAGAATGAACAGCAGAGGTAGAAGGCAGAGATAGAGTATATCCACGTGTCTCACTCAGCCTGCTCAGAAGGAACAGCAGAGGTAGAAGACAGAGATAGAGTATATCCACGTGTCTAATATACACCTCACTCAGCCTGCTCAGAAGGAACAGCAGAGGTAGAAGACAGAGATAGAGTATATCCACGTGTCTCACTCAGCCTGCTCAGAAGGAACAGCAGAGGTAGGAGACAGAGATAGAGTATATCCACGTGTCTGATCTACACCTCACTCAGACTGCTCAGAAGGAACAGCAGAGGTAGAAGACAGAGATAGAGTATATGCAAGTGTCTCACTCAGCCTGCTCAGAAGGAACAGCAGAGGTAGAAGACAGAGATAGAGTATATCAACGTGTCTCACTCAGCCTGCTCAGAAGGAACAGCAGAGGTAGAAGACAGAGATAGAGTATATCCACGTGTCTGATCTACACCTCACTCAACCTGCTCAGAAGGAACAGCAGAGGTAGAAGACAGAGATAGAGTATATCCACGTGTCTGATCTACACCTCACTCAGCCTGCTCAGAAGGAACAGCAGAGGTAGAAGACAGAAATAGAGTATATCCAAGTGTCTCACTCAGCCTGCTCAGAAGGAACAGCAGAGGTAGAAGACAGAGATAGAGTATATCCACGTGTCTCACTCAGCCTGCTCAGAAGGAACAGCAGAGGTAGAAGACAGAGATAGAGTATATCCACGTGTCTGATCTACACCTCACTCAGCCTGCTCAGAAGGAACAGCAGAGGTAGAAGACAGCGATAGAGTATATCCACGTGTCTGATCTACACCTCACTCAGCCTGCTCAGAAGGAACAGCAGAGGTAGAAGAAAGAGATAGAGTATATCCACGTGTCTGATCTACACCTCACTCAGCCTGCTCAGAATGAACAGCAGAGGTAGAAGACAGAGATAGAGTATATCCAGGTGTCTCACTCAGCCTGGTCAGAAGGAACAGCAGAGGTAGAAGACAGAGATAGAGTATATCCACGTGTCTGATCTACACCTCACTCAGCCTGCTCAGAAGGATCAGCAGAGGTAGAAGACAGAGATAGAGTATATCCACGTGTCTGATATACACCTCACTCAGCCTGCTCAGAAGGAACAGCAGAGGTAGAAGACAGAGATAGAGTATATCCACGTGTCTGATATACACCTCACTCAGCCTGCTAAAAAGGAACAGCAGAGGTAGAAGACAGAGATAGAGTATATCCACGTGTCTCACTCAGCCTGCTCAGAAGGAACAGCAGATGTAGAAGACAGAGATAGAGTATATCCACGTGTCTAATCTACACCTCACTCAGCCTGCTCAGAAGGAACAGCAGAGGTACAAGACAGAGATAAAGTTTATCCACGTGTCTGATCTACACCTCACTCAGCCTGCTCAGAAGGAACAGCAGAGGTAGAAGACAGAGATATAGTATATCCACGTGTCTGATCTACACCTCACTCAGCCTGCTCAGAAGGAATAGCAGAGGGAGAAGACAGAGATAGAGTATATCCACGTGTCTCACTCAGCCTGCTCAGAAGGAACAGCAGAGGTAGAAGACAGAGATAGAGTATATCCACGTGTCTCACTCAGCCTGCTCAGAAGGAGAGGTAGAAGACAGAGATAGAGTATATCCACGTGTCTCACTCAGCCTGCTCAGAAGGAACAGCAGAGGTAGAAGACATAGATAGAGTATATCCACGTGTCTCACTCAGCCTGCTCAGAAGGAACAGCCGAGGTAGAAGACAGAGATAGAGTATATCCACGTGTCTGATCTACACCTCACTCAGCCTGCTCAGAAGGAACAGCAGAGGTAGAAGACAGAGATAGGGTATATCCAGGTGTCTGATATACACCTCACTCAGCCTGCTCAGAAGGAACAGCAGAGGTAGAAGACAGAGATAGAGTATATCCACGTGTCTGATCTACACCTCACTCAGCCTGCTCAGAAGGAACAGCAGAGGTAGAAAAAAGAGATATAGTATATCCACGTGTCTGATCTACACCTCACTCAGCCTGCTCAGAAGGAACAGCAGAGGTAGAAGAAAGAGATAGAGTATATCCACGTGTCTGATCTACACCTCACTCAGCCTGCTCAGAATGAACAGCAGAGGTAGAAGACAGAGATAGAGTATATCCAGGTGTCTCACTCAGCCTGGTCAGAAGGAACAGCAGAGGTAGAAGACAGAGATAGAGTATATCCACGTGTCTGATCTACACCTCACTCAGCCTGCTCAGAAGGAACAGCAGAGGTAGAAGACAGAGATAGAGTATATCCACGTGTCTGATATACACCTCACTCAGCCTGCTCAGAAGGAACAGCAGAGGTAGAAGACAGAGATAGAGTATATCCACGTGTCTGATATACACCTCACTCAGCCTGCTAAAAAGGAACAGCAGAGGTAGAAGACAGAGATAGAGTATATCCACGTGTCTCACTCAGCCTGCTCAGAAGGAACAGCAGATGTAGAAGACAGAGATAGAGTATATCCACGTGTCTAATCTACACCTCACTCAGCCTGCTCAGAAGGAACAGCAGAGGTACAAGACAGAGATAAAGTTTATCCACGTGTCTGATCTACACCTCACTCAGCCTGCTCAGAAGGAACAGCAGAGGTAGAAGACAGAGATATAGTATATCCACGTGTCTGATCTACACCTCACTCAGCCTGCTCAGAAGGAATAGCAGAGGGAGAAGACAGAGATAGAGTATATCCACGTGTCTCACTCAGCCTGCTCAGAAGGAACAGCAGAGGTAGAAGACAGAGATAGAGTATATCCACGTGTCTCACTCAGCCTGCTCAGAAGGAGAGGTAGAAGACAGAGATAGAGTATATCCACGTGTCTCACTCAGCCTGCTCAGAAGGAACAGCAGAGGTAGAAGACATAGATAGAGTATATCCACGTGTCTCACTCAGCCTGCTCAGAAGGAACAGCCGAGGTAGAAGACAGAGATAGAGTATATCCACGTGTCTGATCTACACCTCACTCAGCCTGCTCAGAAGGAACAGCAGAGGTAGAAGACAGAGATAGGGTATATCCAGGTGTCTGATATACACCTCACTCAGCCTGCTCAGAAGGAACAGCAGAGGTAGAAGACAGAGATAGAGTATATCCACGTGTCTGATCTACACCTCACTCAGCCTGCTCAGAAGGAACAGCAGAGGTAGAAAAAAGAGATATAGTATATCCACGTGTCTGATCTACACCTCACTCAGCCTGCTCAGCAGGAACAGCAGAGGTAGAAGACAGAGATAGAGTATATCCACGTGTCCCACTCAGCCTGCTCAGAATGAACAGCAGAGGTAGAAGGCAGAGATAGAGTATATCCACGTGTCTCACTCAGCCTGCTCAGAAGGAACAGCAGAGGTAGAAGACAGAGATAGAGTATATCCACGTGTCTAATATACACCTCACTCAGCCTGCTCAGAAGGAACAGCAGAGGTAGAAGACAGAGATAGAGTATATCCACGTGTCTCACTCAGCCTGCTCAGAAGGAACAGCAGAGGTAGGAGACAGAGATAGAGTATATCCACGTGTCTGATCTACACCTCACTCAGACTGCTCAGAAGGAACAGCAGAGGTAGAAGACAGAGATAGAGTATATGCAAGTGTCTCACTCAGCCTGCTCAGAAGGAACAGCAGAGGTAGAAGACAGAGATAGAGTATATCAACGTGTCTCACTCAGCCTGCTCAGAAGGAACAGCAGAGGTAGAAGACAGAGATAGAGTATATCCACGTGTCTGATCTACACCTCACTCAACCTGCTCAGAAGGAACAGCAGAGGTAGAAGACAGAGATAGAGTATATCCACGTGTCTGATCTACACCTCACTCAGCCTGCTCAGAAGGAACAGCAGAGGTAGAAGACAGAAATAGAGTATATCCAAGTGTCTCACTCAGCCTGCTCAGAAGGAACAGCAGAGGTAGAAGACAGAGATAGAGTATATCCACGTGTCTCACTCAGCCTGCTCAGAAGGAACAGCAGAGGTAGAAGACAGAGATAGAGTATATCCACGTGTCTGATCTACACCTCACTCAACCTGCTCAGAAGGAACAGCAGAGGTAGAAGACAGAGATAGAGTATATCCAGGTGTCTGATATACACCTCACTCAGCCTGATCAGAATGAACAGCAGAGGTAGAAGACAGAGATAGAGTATATCCACGTGTCTGATCTACACCTCACTCAGCCTGCTCATAAGGAACAGCAGAGGTAGAAGACAGAGATAGAGTATATCCACGTGTCTGATCTACACCTCACTCAGCCTGCTCAGAAGGAACAGCAGAGGTAGAAGAAAGAGATAGAGTATATCCACGTGTCTGATCTACACCTCACTCAGCCTGCTCAGAAGGAACAGCAGAGGTAGAAGACAGAGATAGAGTATATCCAGGTGTCTCACTCAGCCTGCTCAGAAGGAACAGCAGAGGTAGAAGACAGAGATAGAGTATATCCACGTGTCTGATCTACACCTCACTCAGCCTGCTCAGAAGGAACAGCAGAGGTAGAAGACAGAGATAGAGTATATCCACGTGTCTGATCTACACCTCACTCAGCCTGCTAAAAAGGAACAGCAGAGGTAGAAGACAGAGATAGAGTATATCCACGTGTCTCACTCAGCCTGCTCAGAAGGAACAGCAGATGTAGAAGACAGAGATAGAGTATATCCACGTGTCTAATCTACACCTCACTCAGCCTGCTCAGAAGGAACAGCAGAGGTACAAGACAGAGATAAAGTATATCCACGTGTCTGATCTACACCTCACTCAGCCTGCTCAGAAGGAACAGCAGAGGTAGAAGACAGAGATATAGTATATCTACGTGTCTGATCTACACCTCACTCAGCCTGCTCAGAAGGAACAGCAGAGGGAGAAGACAGAGATAGAGTATATCCACGTGTCTCACTCAGCCTGCTCAGAAGGAACAGCAGAGGTAGAAGACAGAGATAGAGTATATCCACGTGTCTGATCTACACCTCACTCAGCCTGCTCAGAAGGAACAGCAGAGGTAGAAGACAGAGATAGAGTATATCCACGTGTCTGATCTACACCTCACTCAGCCTGCTCAGAAGGAACAGCATAGGTAGAAGAAAGAGATAGAGTATATCCACGTGTCTGATCTACACCTCACTCAGCCTGCTCAGAATGAACAGCAGAGGTAGAAGACAGAGATAGAGTATATCCAGGTGTCTCACTCAGCCTTGTCAGAAGGAACAGCAGAGGTAGAAGACAGAGATAGAGTATATCCACGTGTCTGATCTACACCTCACTCAGCCTGCTCAGAAGGAACAGCAGAGGTAGAAGACAGAGATATAGTATATCCACGTGTCTGATCTACACCTCACTCAGCCTGCTCAGAAGGAACAGCAGAGGGAGAAGACAGAGATAGAGTATATCCACGTGTCTCACTCAGCCTGCTCAGAAGGAACAGCAGAGGTAGAAGACAGAGATAGAGTATATCCACGTGTCTCACTCAGCCTGCTCAGAAGGAGAGGTAGAAGACAGAGATAGAGTATATCCACGTGTCTCACTCAGCCTGCTGAGAAGGAACAGCAGAGGTAGAAGACATAGATAGAGTATATCCACGTGTCTCACTCAGCCTGCTCAGAAGGAACAGCCGAGGTAGAAGACAGAGATAGAGTATATCCACGTGTCTGATCTACACCTCACTCAGCCTGCTCAGAAGGAACAGCAGAGGTAGAAGACAGAGATAGGGTATATCCAGGTGTCTGATATACACCTCACTCAGCCTGCTCAGAAGGAACAGCAGAGGTAGAAGACAGAGATAGAGTATATCCACGTGTCTGATCTACACCTCACTCAGCCTGCTCAGAAGGAACAGCAGAGGTAGAAAAAAGAGATATAGTATATCCACGTGTCTGATCTACACCTCACTCAGCCTGCTCAGCAGGAACAGCAGAGGTAGAAGACAGAGATAGAGTATATCCACGTGTCTCACTCAGCCTGCTCAGAATGAACAGCAGAGGTAGAAGGCAGAGATAGAGTATATCCACGTGTCTCACTCAGCCTGCTCAGAAGGAACAGCAGAGGTAGAAGACAGAGATAGAGTATATCCACGTGTCTAATATACACCTCACTCAGCCTGCTCAGAAGGAACAGCAGAGGTAGAAGACAGAGATAGAGTATATCCACGTGTCTCACTCAGCCTGCTCAGAAGGAACAGCAGAGGTAGGAGACAGAGATAGAGTATATCCACGTGTCTGATCTACACCTCACTCAGACTGCTCAGAAGGAACAGCAGAGGTAGAAGACAGAGATAGAGTATATGCAAGTGTCTCACTCAGCCTGCTCAGAAGGAACAGCAGAGGTAGAAGACAGAGATAGAGTATATCAACGTGTCTCACTCAGCCTGCTCAGAAGGAACAGCAGTGGTAGAAGACAGAGATAGAGTATATCCACGTGTCTGATCTACACCTCACTCAACCTGCTCAGAAGGAACAGCAGAGGTAGAAGACAGAGATAGAGTATATCCACGTGTCTGATCTACACCTCACTCAGCCTGCTCAGAAGGAACAGCAGAGGTAGAAGACAGAAATAGAGTATATCCAAGTGTCTCACTCAGCCTGCTCAGAAGGAACAGCAGAGGTAGAAGACAGAGATAGAGTATATCCACGTGTCTCACTCAGCCTGCTCAGAAGGAACAGCAGAGGTAGAAGACAGAGATAGAGTATATCCACGTGTCTGATCTACACCTCACTCAACCTGCTCAGAAGGAACAGCAGAGGTAGAAGACAGAGATAGAGTATATCCAGGTGTCTGATATACACCTCACTCAGCCTGATCAGAATGAACAGCAGAAGTAGAAGACAGAGATAGAGTATATCCACGTGTCTGATCTACACCTCACTCAGCCTGCTCAGAAGGAACAGCAGAGGTAGAAGACAGAGATAGAGTATATCCACGTGTCTGATCTACACCGCACTCAGCCTGCTCAGAAGGAACAGCAGAGGTAGAAGAAAGAGATAGAGTATATCCACGTGTCTGATCTACACCTCACTCAGCCTGCTCAGAAGGAACAGCAGAGGTAGAAGACAGAGATAGAGTATATCCAGGTGTCTCACTCAGCCTGCTCAGAAGGAACAGCAGAGGTAGAAGACAGAGATAGAGTATATCCACGTGTCTGATCTACACCTCACTCAGCCTGCTCAGAAGGAACAGCAGAGGTAGAAGACAGAGATAGAGTATATCCACGTGTCTGATATACACCTCACTCAGCCTGCTCAGAAGGAACAGCAGAGGTAGAAGACAGAGATAAAGTATATCCACGTGTCTGATCTACACCTCACTCAGCCTGCTCAGCAGGAACAGCAGAGGTAGAAGACAGAGATAGAGTATATCCACGTGTCTCACTCAGCCTGCTCAGAATGAACAGCAGAGGTAGAAGGCAGAGATAGAGTATATCCACGTGTCTCACTCAGCCTGCTCAGAAGGAACAGCAGAGGTAGAAGACAGAGATAGAGTATATCCACGTGTCTAATATACACCTCACTCAGCCTGCTCAGAAGGAACAGCAGAGGTAGAAGACAGAGATAGAGTATATCCACGTGTCTCACTCAGCCTGCTCAGAAGGAACAGCAGAGGTAGGAGACAGAGATAGAGTATATCCACGTGTCTGATCTACACCTCACTCAGACTGCTCAGAAGGAACAGCAGAGGTAGAAGACAGAGATAGAGCATATGCAAGTGTCTCACTCAGCCTGCTCAGAAGGAACAGCAGAGGTAGAAGACAGAGATAGAGTATATCAATGTGTCTCACTCAGCCTGCTCAGAAGGAACAGCAGAGGTATAAGACAGAGATAGAGTATATCCACGTGTCTGATCTACACCTCACTCAACCTGCTCAGAAGGAACAGCAGAGGTAGAAGACAGAGATAGAGTATATCCACGTGTCTGATCTACACCTCACTCAGCCTGCTCAGAAGGAACAGCAGAGGTAGAAGACAGAGATAGAGTATATCCAAGTGTCTCACTCAGCCTGCTCAGAAGGAACAGCAGAGGTAGAAGACAGAGATAGAGTATATCCACGTGTCTCACTCAGCCTGCTCAGAAGGAACAGCAGAGGTAGAAGACAGAGATAGAGTATATCCACGTGTCTAATATACACCTCACTCAGCCTGCTCAGAATGAACAGCAGAGGTAGAAGACAGAGATAGAGTATATCCACGTGTCTCACTCAGCCTGCTCAGAAGGAACAGCAGAGGTAGGAGACAGAGATAGAGTATATCCACGTGTCTGATCTACACCTCACTCAGACTGCTCAGAAGGAACAGCAGAGGTAGAAGACAGAGATAGAGTATATGCAAGTGTCTCACTCAGCCTGCTCAGAAGGAACAGCAGAGGTAGAAGACAGAGATAGAGTATATCAACGTGTCTCACTCAGCCTGCTCAGAAGGAACAGCAGAGGTAGAAGACAGAGATAGAGTATATCCACGTGTCTGATCTACACCTCACTCAACCTGCTCAGAAGGAACAGCAGAGGTAGAAGACAGAGATAGAGTATATCCACGTGTCTGATCTACACCTCACTCAGCCTGCTCAGAAGGAACAGCAGAGGTAGAAGACAGAAATAGAGTATATCCAAGTGTCTCACTCAGCCTGCTCAGAAGGAACAGCAGAGGTAGAAGACAGAGATAGAGTATATCCACGTGTCTCACTCAGCCTGCTCAGAAGGAACAGCAGAGGTAGAAGACAGAGATAGAGTATATCCACGTGTCTGATCTACACCTCACTCAACCTGCTCAGAAGGAACAGCAGAGGTAGAAGACAGAGATAGAGTATATCCAGGTGTCTGATATACACCTCACTCAGCCTGATCAGAATGAACAGCAGAAGTAGAAGACAGAGATAGATTATATCCACGTGTCTGATCTACACCTCACTCAGCCTGCTCAGAAGGAACAGCAGAGGTAGAAGACAGAGATAGAGTATATCCACGTGTCTGATCTACACCTCACTCAGCCTGCTCAGAAGGAACAGCAGAGGTAGAAGAAAGAGATAGAGTATATCCACGTGTCTGATCTACACCTCACTCAGCCTGCTCAGAAGGAACAGCAGAGGTAGAAGACAGAGATAGAGTATATCCAGGTGTCTCACTCAGCCTGCTCAGAAGGAACAGCAGAGGTAGAAGACAGAGATAGAGTATATCCACGTGTCTGATCTACACCTCACTCAGCCTGCTCAGAAGGAACAGCAGAGGTAGAAGACAGAGATAGAGTATATCCACGTGTCTGATATACACCTCACTCAGCCTGCTCAGAAGGAACAGCAGAGGTAGAAGACAGAGATAAAGTATATCCACGTGTCTGATCTACACCTCACTCAGCCTGCTCAGCAGGAACAGCAGAGGTAGAAGACAGAGATAGAGTATATCCACGTGTCTCACTCAGCCTGCTCAGAATGAACAGCAGAGGTAGAAGGCAGAGATAGAGTATATCCACGTGTCTCACTCAGCCTGCTCAGAAGGAACAGCAGAGGTAGAAGACAGAGATATAGTATATCCACGTGTCTAATATACACCTCACTCAGCCTGCTCAGAAGGAACAGCAGAGGTAGAAGACAGAGATAGAGTATATCCACGTGTCTCACTCAGCCTGCTCAGAAGGAACAGCAGAGGTAGGAGACAGAGATAGAGTATATCCACGTGTCTGATCTACACCTCACTCAGACTGCTCAGAAGGAACAGCAGAGGTAGAAGACAGAGATAGAGCATATGCAAGTGTCTCACTCAGCCTGCTCAGAAGGAACAGCAGAGGTAGAAGACAGAGATAGAGTATATCAATGTGTCTCACTCAGCCTGCTCAGAAGGAACAGCAGAGGTAGAAGACAGAGATAGAGTATATCCACGTGTCTGATCTACACCTCACTCAACCTGCTCAGAAGGAACAGCAGAGGTAGAAGACAGAGATAGAGTATATCCACGTGTCTGATCTACACCTCACTCAGCCTGCTCAGAAGGAACAGCAGAGGTAGAAGACAGAGATAGAGTATATCCAAGTGTCTCACTCAGCCTGCTCAGAAGGAACAGCAGAGGTAGAAGACAGAGATAGAGTATATCCACGTGTCTGATCTACACCTCACTCAGCCTGCTCAGAAGGAACAGCAGAGGTATAAGACAGAGATAGAGTATATCCACGTGTCTGATCTACACCTCACTGAGCCTGCTCAGAAGGAACAGCAGAGGTAGAAGAAAGAGATAGAGTATATCCAGGTGTCTGATATACACCTCACTCAGCCTGATCAGAATGAACAGCAGAGGTAGAAGACAGAGATAGAGTATATCCACGTGTCTGATCTACACCTCACTCAGCCTGCTCAGAAGGAACAGCAGAGGTATAAGACAGAGATAGAGTATATCCACGTGTCTGATCTACACCTCACTCAGCCTGCTCAGAAGGAACAGCAGAGGTAGAAGACAGAGATAGAGTATATCCACGTGTCTGATCTACACCTCACTCAGCCTGCTCAGAAGGAACAGCAGAGGTAGAAGACAGAGATAGAGTATATCCACGTGTCTGATCTACACCTCACTCAGCCTGCTCAGAAGGAACAGCAGAGGTAGAAGAAAGAGATAGAGTATATCCACGTGTCTGATCTACACCTCACTCAGCCTGCTCAGAAGGAACAGCAGAGGTAGAAGACAGAGATAGAGTATATCCAGGTGTCTCACTCAGCCTGCTCAGAAGGAACAGCAGAGGTAGAAGACAGAGATAGAGTATATCCACGTGTCTGATCTACACCTCACTCAGCCTGCTCAGAAGGAACAGCAGAGGTAGAAGACAGAGATAGAGTATATCCACGTGTCTGATCTACACCTCACTCAGCCTGCTAAAAAGGAACAGCAGAGGTAGAAGACAGAGATAGAGTATATCCACGTGTCTCACTCAGCCTGCTCAGAAGGAACAGCAGATGTAGAAGACAGAGATAGAGTATATCCACGTGTCTAATCTACACCTCACTCAGCCTGCTCAGAAGGAACAGCAGAGGTACAAGACAGAGATAAAGTATATCCACGTGTCTGATCTACACCTCACTCAGCCTGCTCAGAAGGAACAGCAGAGGTAGAAGACAGAGATATAGTATATCTACGTGTCTGATCTACACCTCACTCAGCCTGCTCAGAAGGAACAGCAGAGGGAGAAGACAGAGATAGAGTATATCCACGTGTCTCACTCAGCCTGCTCAGAAGGAATAGCAGAGGTAGAAGACAGAGATAGAGTATATCCACGTGTCTGATCTACACCTCATTCAGCCTGCTCAGAAGGAACAGCAGAGGTAGAAGACAGAGATAGAGTATATCCACGTGTCTGATCTACACCTCACTCAGCCTGCTCAGAAGGAACAGCATAGGTAGAAGAAAGAGATAGAGTATATCCACGTGTCTGATCTACACCTCACTCAGCCTGCTCAGAATGAACAGCAGAGGTAGAAGACAGAGATAGAGTATATCCAGGTGTCTCACTCAGCCTTGTCAGAAGGAACAGCAGAGGTAGAAGACAGAGATAGAGTATATCCACGTGTCTGATCTACACCTCACTCAGCCTGCTCAGAAGGAACAGCAGAGGTAGAAGACAGAGATAGAGTATATCCACGTGTCTGATATACACCTCACTCAGCCTGCTCAGAAGGAACAGCAGAGGTAGAAGACAGAGATAGAGTATATCCACGTGTCTGATATACACCTCACTCAGCCTGCTAAAAAGGAACAGCAGAGGTAGAAGACAGAGATAGAGTATATCCACGTGTCTCACTCAGCCTGCTCAGAAGGAACAGCAGATGTAGAAGACAGAGATAGAGTATATCCACGTGTCTAATCTACACCTCACTCAGCCTGCTCAGAAGGAACAGCAGAGGTACAAGACAGAGATAACGTTTATCCACGTGTCTGATCTACACCTCACTCAGCCTGCTCAGAAGGAACAGCAGAGGTAGAAGACAGAGATATAGTATATCCACGTGTCTGATCTACACCTCACTCAGCCTGCTCAGAAGGAACAGCAGAGGGAGAAGACAGAGATAGAGTATATCCACGTGTCTCACTCAGCCTGCTCAGAAGGAACAGCAGAGGTAGAAGACAGAGATAGAGTATATCCACGTGTCTCACTCAGCCTGCTCAGAAGGAGAGGTAGAAGACAGAGATAGAGTATATCCACGTGTCTCACTCAGCCTGCTCAGAAGGAACAGCAGAGGTAGAAGACATAGATAGAGTATATCCACGTGTCTCACTCAGCCTGCTCAGAAGGAACAGCCGAGGTAGAAGACAGAGATAGAGTATATCCACGTGTCTGATCTACACCTCACTCAGCCTGCTCAGAAGGAACAGCAGAGGTAGAAGACAGAGATAGGGTATATCCAGGTGTCTGATATACACCTCACTCAGCCTGCTCAGAAGGAACAGCAGAGGTAGAAGACAGAGATAGAGTATATCCACGTGTCTGATCTACACCTCACTCAGCCTGCTCAGAAGGAACAGCAGAGGTAGAAAAAAGAGATATAGTATATCCACGTGTCTGATCTACACCTCACTCAGCCTGCTCAGCAGGAACAGCAGAGGTAGAAGACAGAGATAGAGTATATCCACGTGTCTCACTCAGCCTGCTCAGAATGAACAGCAGAGGTAGAAGGCAGAGATAGAGTATATCCACGTGTCTCACTCAGCCTGCTCAGAAGGAACAGCAGAGGTAGAAGACAGAGATAGAGTATATCCACGTGTCTAATATACACCTCACTCAGCCTGCTCAGAAGGAACAGCAGAGGTAGAAGACAGAGATAGAGTATATCCACGTGTCTCACTCAGCCTGCTCAGAAGGAACAGCAGAGGTAGGAGACAGAGATAGAGTATATCCACGTGTCTGATCTACACCTCACTCAGACTGCTCAGAAGGAACAGCAGAGGTAGAAGACAGAGATAGAGTATATGCAAGTGTCTCACTCAGCCTGCTCAGAAGGAACAGCAGAGGTAGAAGACAGAGATAGAGTATATGCAAGTGTCTCACTCAGCCTGCTCAGAAGGAACAGCAGAGGTAGAAGACAGAGATAGAGTATATCAACGTGTCTCACTCAGCCTGCTCAGAAGGAACAGCAGAGGTAGAAGACAGAGATAGAGTATATCCACGTGTCTGATCTACACCTCACTCAACCTGCTCAGAAGGAACAGCAGAGGTAGAAGACAGAGATAGAGTATATCCACGTGTCTGATCTACACCTCACTCAGCCTGCTCAGAAGGAACAGCAGAGGTAGAAGACAGAAATAGAGTATATCCAAGTGTCTCACTCAGCCTGCTCAGAAGGAACAGCAGAGGTAGAAGACAGAGATAGAGTATATCCACGTGTCTCACTCAGCCTGCTCAGAAGGAACAGCAGAGGTAGAAGACAGAGATAGAGTATATCCACGTGTCTGATCTACACCTCACTCAACCTGCTCAGAAGGAACAGCAGAGGTAGAAGACAGAGATAGAGTATATCCAGGTGTCTGATATACACCTCACTCAGCCTGATCAGAATGAACAGCAGAAGTAGAAGACAGAGATAGAGTATATCCACGTGTCTGATCTACACCTCACTCAGCCTGCTCAGAAGGAACAGCAGAGGTAGAAGACAGAGATAGAGTATATCCACGTGTCTGATCTACACCTCACTCAGCCTGCTCAGAAGGAACAGCAGAGGTAGAAGAAAGAGATAGAGTATATCCACGTGTCTGATCTACACCTCACTCAGCCTGCTCAGAAGGAACAGCAGAGGTAGAAGACAGAGATAGAGTATATCCAGGTGTCTCACTCAGCCTGCTCAGAAGGAACAGCAGAGGTAGAAGACAGAGATAGAGTATATCCACGTGTCTGATCTACACCTCACTCAGCCTGCTCAGAAGGAACAGCAGAGGTAGAAGACAGAGATAGAGTATATCCACGTGTCTGATATACACCTCACTCAGCCTGCTCAGAAGGAACAGCAGAGGTAGAAGACAGAGATAAAGTATATCCACGTGTCTGATCTACACCTCACTCAGCCTGCTCAGCAGGAACAGCAGAGGTAGAAGACAGAGATAGAGTATATCCACGTGTCTCACTCAGCCTGCTCAGAATGAACAGCAGAGGTAGAAGGCAGAGATAGAGTATATCCACGTGTCTCACTCAGCCTGCTCAGAAGGAACAGCAGAGGTAGAAGACAGAGATATAGTATATCCACGTGTCTAATATACACCTCACTCAGCCTGCTCAGAAGGAACAGCAGAGGTAGAAGACAGAGATAGAGTATATCCACGTGTCTCACTCAGCCTGCTCAGAAGGAACAGCAGAGGTAGGAGACAGAGATAGAGTATATCCACGTGTCTGATCTACACCTCACTCAGACTGCTCAGAAGGAACAGCAGAGGTAGAAGACAGAGATAGAGCATATGCAAGTGTCTCACTCAGCCTGCTCAGAAGGAACAGCAGAGGTAGAAGACAGAGATAGAGTATATCAATGTGTCTCACTCAGCCTGCTCAGAAGGAACAGCAGAGGTAGAAGACAGAGATAGAGTATATCCACGTGTCTGATCTACACCTCACTCAACCTGCTCAGAAGGAACAGCAGAGGTAGAAGACAGAGATAGAGTATATCCACGTGTCTGATCTACACCTCACTCAGCCTGCTCAGAAGGAACAGCAGAGGTAGAAGACAGAGATAGAGTATATCCAAGTGTCTCACTCAGCCTGCTCAGAAGGAACAGCAGAGGTAGAAGACAGAGATAGAGTATATCCACGTGTCTGATCTACACCTCACTCAGCCTGCTCAGAAGGAACAGCAGAGGTATAAGACAGAGATAGAGTATATCCACGTGTCTGATCTACACCTCACTGAGCCTGCTCAGAAGGAACAGCAGAGGTAGAAGAAAGAGATAGAGTATATCCAGGTGTCTGATATACACCTCACTCAGCCTGATCAGAATGAACAGCAGAGGTAGAAGACAGAGATAGAGTATATCCACGTGTCTGATCTACACCTCACTCAGCCTGCTCAGAAGGAACAGCAGAGGTATAAGACAGAGATAGAGTATATCCACGTGTCTGATCTACACCTCACTCAGCCTGCTCAGAAGGAACAGCAGAGGTAGAAGAAAGAGATAGAGTATATCCACGTGTCTGATCTACACCTCACTCAGCCTGCTCAGAAGGAACAGCAGAGGTAGAAGACAGAGATAGAGTATATCCAGGTGTCTCACTCAGCCTGCTCAGAAGGAACAGCAGAGGTAGAAGACAGAGATAGAGTATATCCACGTGTCTGATCTACACCTCACTCAGCCTGCTCAGAAGGAACAGCAGAGGTAGAAGACAGAGATAGAGTATATCCACGTGTCTGATCTACACCTCACTCAGCCTGCTAAAAAGGAACAGCAGAGGTAGAAGACAGAGATAGAGTATATCCACGTGTCTCACTCAGCCTGCTCAGAAGGAACAGCAGATGTAGAAGACAGAGATAGAGTATATCCACGTGTCTAATCTACACCTCACTCAGCCTGCTCAGAAGGAACAGCAGAGGTACAAGACAGAGATAAAGTATATCCACGTGTCTGATCTACACCTCACTCAGCCTGCTCAGAAGGAACAGCAGAGGTAGAAGACAGAGATATAGTATATCTACGTGTCTGATCTACACCTCACTCAGCCTGCTCAGAAGGAACAGCAGAGGGAGAAGACAGAGATAGAGTATATCCACGTGTCTCACTCAGCCTGCTCAGAAGGAACAGCAGAGGTAGAAGACAGAGATAGAGTATATCCACGTGTCTCACTCAGCCTGCTCAGAAGGAGAGGTAGAAGACAGAGATAGAGTATATCCACGTGTCTCACTCAGCCTGCTCAGAAGGAACAGCAGAGGTAGAAGACATAGATAGAGTATATCAACGTGTCTCACTCAGCCTGCTCAGAAGGAACAGCCGAGGTAGAAGACAGAGATAGAGTATATCCACGTGTCTGATCTACACCTCACTCAGCCTGCTCAGAAGGAACAGCAGAGGTAGAAGACAGAGATAGAGTATATCCAGGTGTCTGATATACACCTCACGCAGCCTGCTCAGAAGGAACAGCATAGGTAGAAGACAGAGATAGAGTATATCCACGTGTCTGATCTACACCTCACTCAGCCTGCTCAGAAGGAACAGCAGAGATAGAAAAAAGAGATAGAGTATATCCACGTGTCTGATCTACACCTCACTCAGCCTGCTCAGAAGGAACAGCAGAGGTAGAAGACAGAGATGGAGTATATCCACGTGTCTCACTCAGCCTGCTCAGAAGGAACAGCAGATGTAGAAGACAGAGATAGAGTATATCCACGTGTCTAATATACACCCCACTCAGCCTGCTCAGAAGGAACAGCAGAGGTAGAAGACAGAGATAAAGTATATCCACGTGTCTGATCTACACCTCACTCAGCCTGCTCAGAAGGAACAGCAGAGGTAGAAGACAGAGATATAGTATATCTACGTGTCTGATCTACGCCTCACTCAGCCTGCTCAGAAGGAACAGCAGAGGGAGAAGACAGAGATAGAGTATATCCACGTGTCTCACTCAGCCTGCTCAGAAGGAACAGCAGAGGTAGAAGACAGAGATAGAGTATATCCACGTGTCTGATATACACCTCACTCAGCCTGCTCAGAAGGAACAGCAGAGGTAGAAGACAGAGATAGAGTATATCCACGTGTCTGATCTACACCTCACTCAGCCTGCTCAGAAGGAACAGCATAGGTAGAAGAAAGAGATAGAGTATATCCACGTGTCTGATCTACACCTCACTCAGCCTGCTCAGAATGAACAGCAGAGGTAGAAGACAGAGATAGAGTATATCCAGGTGTCTCACTCAGCCTGGTCAGAAGGAACAGCAGAGGTAGAAGACAGAGATAGAGTATATCCACGTGTCTGATCTACACCTCACTCAGCCTGCTCAGAAGGAACAGCAGAGGTAGAAGACAGAGATAGAGTATATCCACGTGTCTGATATACACCTCACTCAGCCTGCTCAGAAGGAACAGCAGAGGTAGAAGACAGAGATAGAGTATATCCACGTGTCTGATATACACCTCACTCAGCCTGCTAAAAAGGAACAGCAGAGGTAGAAGACAGAGATAGAGTATATCCACGTGTCTCACTCAGCCTGCTCAGAAGGAACAGCAGATGTAGAAGACAGAGATAGAGTATATCCACGTGTCTAATCTACACCTCACTCAGCCTGCTCAGAAGGAACAGCAGAGGTACAAGACAGAGATAACGTTTATCCACGTGTCTGATCTACACCTCACTCAGCCTGCTCAGAAGGAACAGCAGAGGTAGAAGACAGAGATATAGTATATCCACGTGTCTGATCTACACCTCACTCAGCCTGCTCAGAAGGAACAGCAGAGGGAGAAGACAGAGATAGAGTATATCCACGTGTCTCACTCAGCCTGCTCAGAAGGAACAGCAGAGGTAGAAGACAGAGATAGAGTATATCCACGTGTCTCACTCAGCCTGCTCAGAAGGAGAGGTAGAAGACAGAGATAGAGTATATCCACGTGTCTCACTCAGCCTGCTCAGAAGGAACAGCAGAGGTAGAAGACATAGATAGAGTATATCCACGTGTCTCACTCAGCCTGCTCAGAAGGAACAGCCGAGGTAGAAGACAGAGATAGAGTATATCCACGTGTCTGATCTACACCTCACTCAGCCTGCTCAGAAGGAACAGCAGAGGTAGAAGACAGAGATAGGGTATATCCAGGTGTCTGATATACACCTCACTCAGCCTGCTCAGAAGGAACAGCAGAGGTAGAAGACAGAGATAGAGTATATCCACGTGTCTGATCTACACCTCACTCAGCCTGCTCAGAAGGAACAGCAGAGGTAGAAAAAAGAGATATAGTATATCCACGTGTCTGATCTACACCTCACTCAGCCTGCTCAGCAGGAACAGCAGAGGTAGAAGACAGAGATAGAGTATATCCACGTGTCTCACTCAGCCTGCTCAGAATGAACAGCAGAGGTAGAAGGCAGAGATAGAGTATATCCACGTGTCTCACTCAGCCTGTTCAGAAGGAACAGCAGAGGTAGAAGACAGAGATAGAGTATATCCACGTGTCTAATATACACCTCACTCAGCCTGCTCAGAAGGAACAGCAGAGGTAGAAGACAGAGATAGAGTATATCCACGTGTCTCACTCAGCCTGCTCAGAAGGAACAGCAGAGGTAGGAGACAGAGATAGAGTATATCCACGTGTCTGATGTACACCTCACTCAGACTGCTCAGAAGGAACATCAGAGGTAGAAGACAGAGATAGAGTATATGCAAGTGTCTCACTCAGCCTGCTCAGAAGGAACAGCAGAGGTAGAAGACAGAGATAGAGTATATCAACGTGTCTCACTCAGCCTGCTCAGAAGGAACAGCAGAGGTAGAAGACAGAGATAGAGTATATCCACGTGTCTGATCTACACCTCACTCAACCTGCTCAGAAGGAACAGCAGAGGTAGAAGACAGAGATAGAGTATATCCACGTGTCTGATCTACACCTCACTCAGCCTGCTCAGAAGGAACAGCAGAGGTAGAAGACAGAAATAGAGTATATCCAAGTGTCTCACTCAGCCTGCTCAGAAGGAACAGCAGAGGTAGAAGACAGAGATAGAGTATATCCACGTGTCTCACTCAGCCTGCTCAGAAGGAACAGCAGAGGTAGAAGACAGAGATAGAGTATATCCACGTGTCTGATCTACACCTCACTCAACCTGCTCAGAAGGAACAGCAGAGGTAGAAGACAGAGATAGAGTATATCCAGGTGTCTGATATACACCTCACTCAGCCTGATCAGAATGAACAGCAGAAGTAGAAGACAGAGATAGAGTATATCCACGTGTCTGATCTACACCTCACTCAGCCTGCTCAGAAGGAACAGCAGAGGTAGAAGACAGAGATAGAGTATATCCACGTGTCTGATCTACACCTCACTCAGCCTGCTCAGAAGGAACAGCAGAGGTAGAAGAAAGAGATAGAGTATATCCACGTGTCTGATCTACACCTCACTCAGCCTGCTCAGAAGGAACAGCAGAGGTAGAAGACAGAGATAGAGTATATCCAGGTGTCTCACTCAGCCTGCTCAGAAGGAACAGCAGAGGTAGAAGACAGAGATAGAGTATATCCACGTGTCTGATCTACACCTCACTCAGCCTGCTCAGCAGGAACAGCAGAGGTAGAAGACAGAGATAGAGTATATCCACGTGTCTCACTCAGCCTGCTCAGAATGAACAGCAGAGGTAGAAGGCAGAGATAGAGTATATCCACGTGTCTCACTCAGCCTGTTCAGAAGGAACAGCAGAGGTAGAAGACAGAGATAGAGTATATCCACGTGTCTAATATACACCTCACTCAGCCTGCTCAGAAGGAACAGCAGAGGTAGAAGACAGAGATAGAGTATATCCACGTGTCTCACTCAGCCTGCTCAGAAGGAACAGCAGAGGTAGGAGACAGAGATAGAGTATATCCACGTGTCTGATCTACACCTCACTCAGACTGCTCAGAAGGAACATCAGAGGTAGAAGACAGAGATAGAGTATATGCAAGTGTCTCACTCAGCCTGCTCAGAAGGAACAGCAGAGGTAGAAGACAGAGATAGAGTATATCAACGTGTCTCACTCAGCCTGCTCAGAAGGAACAGCAGAGGTAGAAGACAGAGATAGAGTATATCCACGTGTCTGATCTACACCTCACTCAACCTGCTCAGAAGGAACAGCAGAGGTAGAAGACAGAGATAGAGTATATCCACGTGTCTGATCTACACCTCACTCAGCCTGCTCAGAAGGAACAGCAGAGGTAGAAGACAGAAATAGAGTATATCCAAGTGTCTCACTCAGCCTGCTCAGAAGGAACAGCAGAGGTAGAAGACAGAGATAGAGTATATCCACGTGTCTCACTCAGCCTGCTCAGAAGGAACAGCAGAGGTAGAAGACAGAGATAGAGTATATCCACGTGTCTGATCTACACCTCACTCAACCTGCTCAGAAGGAACAGCAGAGGTAGAAGACAGAGATAGAGTATATCCAGGTGTCTGATATACACCTCACTCAGCCTGATCAGAATGAACAGCAGAAGTAGAAGACAGAGATAGAGTATATCCACGTGTCTGATCTACACCTCACTCAGCCTGCTCAGAAGGAACAGCAGAGGTAGAAGACAGAGATAGAGTATATCCACGTGTCTGATCTACACCTCACTCAGCCTGCTCAGAAGGAACAGCAGAGGTAGAAGAAAGAGATAGAGTATATCCACGTGTCTGATCTACACCTCACTCAGCCTGCTCAGAAGGAACAGCAGAGGTAGAAGACAGAGATAGAGTATATCCAGGTGTCTCACTCAGCCTGCTCAGAAGGAACAGCAGAGGTAGAAGACAGAGATAGAGTATATCCACGTGTCTGATCTACACCTCACTCAGCCTGCTCAGAAGGAACAGCAGAGGTAGAAGACAGAGATAGAGTATATCCACGTGTCTCACTCAGCCTGCTCAGAAGGAACAGCAGAGGTAGAAGACAGAGATAGAGTATATCCACGTGTCTAATATACACCTCACTCAGCCTGCTCAGAAGGAACAGCAGAAGTAGAAGACAGAGATAAAGTATATCCACGTGTCTGATCTACACCTCACTCAGCCTGCTCAGCAGGAACAGCAGAGGTAGAAGACAGAGATAGAGTATATCCACGTGTCTCACTCAGCCTGCTCAGAATGAACAGCAGAGGTAGAAGGCAGAGATAGAGTATATCCACGTGTCTCACTCAGCCTGCTCAGAAGGAACAGCAGAGGTAGAAGACAGAGATAGAGTATATCCACGTGTCTAATATACACCTCACTCAGCCTGCTCAGAAGGAACAGCAGAGGTAGAAGACAGAGATAGAGTATATCCACGTGTCTCATTCAGCCTGCTCAGAAGGAACAGCAGAGGTAGGAGACAGAGATAGAGTATATCCACGTGTCTGATCTACACCTCACTCAGACTGCTCAGAAGGAACAGCAGAGGTAGAAGACAGAGATAGAGCATATGCAAGTGTCTCACTCAGCCTGCTCAGAAGGAACAGCAGAGGTAGAAGACAGAGATAGAGTATATCAATGTGTCTCACTCAGCCTGCTCAGAAGGAACAGCAGAGGTATAAGACAGAGATAGAGTATATCCACGTGTCTGATCTACACCTCACTCAACCTGCTCAGAAGGAACAGCAGAGGTAGAAGACAGAGATAGAGTATATCCACGTGTCTGATCTACACCTCACTCAGCCTGCTCAGAAGGAACAGCAGAGGTAGAAGACAGAGATAGAGTATATCCAAGTGTCTCACTCAGCCTGCTCAGAAGGAACAGCAGAGGTAGAAGACAGAGATAGAGTATATCCACGTGTCTCACTCAGCCTGCTCAGAAGGAACAGCAGAGGTAGAAGACAGAGATAGAGTATATCCACGTGTCTAATATACACCTCACTCAGCCTGCTCAGAAGGAACAGCAGAGGTAGAAGACAGAGATAGAGTATATCCACGTGTCTCACTCAGCCTGCTCAGAAGGAACAGCAGAGGTAGGAGACAGAGATAGAGTATATCCACGTGTCTGATCTACACCTCACTCAGACTGCTCAGAAGGAACAGCAGAGGTAGAAGACAGAGATAGAGTATATGCAAGTGTCTCACTCAGCCTGCTCAGAAGGAACAGCAGAGGTAGAAGACAGAGATAGAGTATATCAACGTGTCTCACTCAGCCTGCTCAGAAGGAACAGCAGAGGTAGAAGACAGAGATAGAGTATATCCACGTGTCTGATCTACACCTAACTCAACCTGCTCAGAAGGAACAGCAGAGGTAGAAGACAGAGATAGAGTATATCCACGTGTCTGATCTACACCTCACTCAGCCTGCTCAGAAGGAACAGCAGAGGTAGAAGACAGAAATAGAGTATATCCAAGTGTCTCACTCAGCCTGCTCAGAAGGAACAGCAGAGGTAGAAGACAGAGATAGAGTATATCCACGTGTCTCACTCAGCCTGCTCAGAAGGAACAGCAGAGGTAGAAGACAGAGATAGAGTATATCCACGTGTCTGATCTACACCTCACTCAACCTGCTCAGAAGGAACAGCAGAGGTAGAAGACAGAGATAGAGTATATCCAGGTGTCTGATATACACCTCACTCAGCCTGATCAGAATGAACAGCAGAAGTAGAAGACAGAGATAGAGTATATCCACGTGTCTGATCTACACCTCACTCAGCCTGCTCAGAAGGAACAGCAGAGGTAGAAGACAGAGATAGAGTATATCCACGTGTCTGATCTACACCTCACTCAGCCTGCTCAGAAGGAACAGCAGAGGTAGAAGAAAGAGATAGAGTATATCCACGTGTCTGATCTACACCTCACTCAGCCTGCTCAGAAGGAACAGCAGAGGTAGAAGACAGAGATAGAGTATATCCAGGTGTCTCACTCAGCCTGCTCAGAAGGAACAGCAGAGGTAGAAGACAGAGATAGAGTATATCCACGTGTCTGATCTACACCTCACTCAGCCTGCTCAGAAGGAACAGCAGAGGTAGAAGACAGAGATAGAGTATATCCACGTGTCTGATATACACCTCACTCAGCCTGCTCAGAAGGAACAGCAGAGGTAGAAGACAGAGATAAAGTATATCCACGTGTCTGATCTACACCTCACTCAGCCTGCTCAGCAGGAACAGCAGAGGTAGAAGACAGAGATAGAGTATATCCACGTGTCTCACTCAGCCTGCTCAGAATGAACAGCAGAGGTAGAAGGCAGAGATAGAGTATATCCACGTGTCTCACTCAGCCTGCTCAGAAGGAACAGCAGAGGTAGAAGACAGAGATAGAGTATATCCACGTGTCTAATATACACCTCACTCAGCCTGCTCAGAAGGAACAGCAGAGGTAGAAGACAGAGATAGAGTATATCCACGTGTCTCACTCAGCCTGCTCAGAAGGAACAGCAGAGGTAGGAGACAGAGATAGAGTATATCCACGTGTCTGATCTACACCTCACTCAGACTGCTCAGAAGGAACAGCAGAGGTAGAAGACAGAGATAGAGCATATGCAAGTGTCTCACTCAGCCTGCTCAGAAGGAACAGCAGAGGTAGAAGACAGAGATAGAGTATATCAATGTGTCTCACTCAGCCTGCTCAGAAGGAACAGCAGAGGTAGAAGACAGAGATAGAGTATATCCACGTGTCTGATCTACACCTCACTCAACCTGCTCAGAAGGAACAGCAGAGGTAGAAGACAGAGAAAGAGTATATCCACGTGTCTGATCTACACCTCACTCAGCCTGCTCAGAAGGAACAGCAGAGGTAGAAGACAGAGATAGAGTATATCCAAGTGTCTCACTCAGCCTGCTCAGAAGGAACAGCAGAGGTAGAAGACAGAGATAGAGTATATCCACGTGTCTCACTCAGCCTGCTCAGAAGGAACAGCAGAGGTAGAAGACAGAGATAGAGTATATCCAGGTGTCTGATATACACCTCACTCAGCCTGATCAGAATGAACAGCAGAGGTAGAAGACAGAGATAGAGTATATCCACGTGTCTGATCTACACCTCACTCAGCCTGCTCAGAAGGAACAGCAGAGGTATAAGACAGAGATAGAGTATATCCACGTGTCTGATCTACACCTCACTCAGCCTGCTCAGAAGGAACAGCAGAGGTAGAAGAAAGAGATAGAGTATATCCACGTGTCTGATCTACACCTCACTCAGCCTGCTCAGAAGGAACAGCAGAGGTAGAAGACAGAGATAGAGTATATCCACGTGTCTGATCTACACCTCACTCAGCCTGCTCAGAAGGAACAGCAGAGGTAGAAGACAGAGATAGAGTATATCCACGTGTCTGATCTACACCTCACTCAGCCTGCTAAAAAGGAACAGCAGAGGTAGAAGACAGAGATAGAGTATATCCACGTGTCTCACTCAGCCTGCTCAGAAGGAACAGCAGATGTAGAAGACAGAGATAGAGTATATCCACGTGTCTAATCTACACCTCACTCAGCCTGCTCAGAAGGAACAGCAGAGGTACAAGACAGAGATAAAGTATATCCACGTGTCTGATCTACACCTCACTCAGCCTGCTCAGAAGGAACAGCAGAGGTAGAAGACAGAGATATAGTATATCTACGTGTCTGATCTACACCTCACTCAGCCTGCTCAGAAGGAACAGCAGAGGGAGAAGACAGAGATAGAGTATATCCACGTGTCTCACTCAGCCTGCTCAGAAGGAACAGCAGAGGTAGAAGACAGAGATAGAGTATATCCACGTGTCTCACTCAGCCTGCTCAGAAGGAGAGGTAGAAGACAGAGATAGAGTATATCCACGTGTCTCACTCAGCCTGCTCAGAAGGAACAGCAGAGGTAGAAGACATAGATAGAGTATATCCACGTGTCTCACTCAGCCTGCTCAGAAGGAACAGCCGAGGTAGAAGACAGAGATAGAGTATATCCACGTGTCTGATCTACACCTCACTCAGCCTGCTCAGAAGGAACAGCAGAGGTAGAAGACAGAGATAGAGTATATCCAGGTGTCTGATATACACCTCACGCAGCCTGCTCAGAAGGAACAGCATAGGTAGAAGACAGAGATAGAGTATATCCACGTGTCTGATCTACACCTCACTCAGCCTGCTCAGAAGGAACAGCAGAGATAGAAAAAAGAGATAGAGTATATCCACGTGTCTGATCTACACCTCACTCAGCCTGCTCAGAAGGAACAGCAGAGGTAGAAGACAGAGATGGAGTATATCCACGTGTCTCACTCAGCCTGCTCAGAAGGAACAGCAGATGTAGAAGACAGAGATAGAGTATATCCACGTGTCTAATATACACCCCACTCAGCCTGCTCAGAAGGAACAGCAGAGGTAGAAGACAGAGATAAAGTATATCCACGTGTCTGATCTACACCTCACTCAGCCTGCTCAGCAGGAACAGCAGAGGTAGAAGACAGAGATAGAGTATATCCACGTGTCTCACTCAGCCTGCTCAGAATGAACAGCAGAGGTAGAAGGCAGAGATAGAGTATATCCACGTGTCTCACTCAGCCTGCTCAGAACGAACAGCAGAGGTAGAAGACAGAGATCGAGTATATCCACGTGTCTAATATACGCCTCACTCAGCCTGCTCAGAAGGAACAGCAGAAGTAGAAGACATAGATAGAGTATATCCACGTGTCTCACTCAGCCTGCTCAGAAGGAACAGCAGAGGTAGGAGACAGAGATAGAGTATATCCACGTGTCTGATCTACACCTCACTCAGACTGCTCAGAAGGAACAGCAGAGGTATAAGACAGAGATAGAGCATATCCAAGTGTCTCACTCAGCCTGCTCAGAAGGAACAGCAGAGGTAGAAGACAGAGATAGAGTATATCAACGTGTCTGATCTACACCTCACTCAACCTGCTCAGAAGGAACAGCAGAGGTAGAAGACAGAGATAGAGTATATCCACGTGTCTGATCTACACCTCACTCAGCCTGCTCAGAAGGAACAGCAGAGGTAGAAGACAGAGATAGAGTATATCCACGTGTCTCGCTCAGCCTGCTCAGAAGGAACAGCAGAGGTAGAAGACAGAGATAAAGTATATCCACGTGTCTGATCTACACCTCACTCAGCCTGCTCAGAAGGAACAGCAGAGGTAGAAGACAGAGATAGAGTATATCCACGTGTCTCACTCAGCCTGCTCAGAAGGAACAGCAGAGGTAGAAGACAGAGATAAAGTATATCCACGTGTCTGATCTACACCTCACTCAGCCTGCTCAGAAGGAACAGCAGAGGTAGAAAAAAGAGATAGAGTATAGCCACGTGTCTGATCTACACCTCACTCAGCCTGCTCAGAAGGAACAGCAGAGGTAGAAGACAGAGATAGAGTATATCCACGTGTCTGATCTACACCTCACTCAGCCTGCTCAGAAGGAACAGCAGAGGTAGAAGACAGAGATAGAGTATATCCACGTGTCTGATCTACACCTCACTCAGCCTGCTAAAAAGGAACAGCAGAGGTAGAAGACAGAGATAGAGTATATCCACGTGTCTCACTCAGCCTGCTCAGAAGGAACAGCAGATGTAGAAGACAGAGATAGAGTATATCCACGTGTCTAATCTACACCTCACTCAGCCTGCTCAGAAGGAACAGCAGAGGTACAAGACAGAGATAAAGTATATCCACGTGTCTGATCTACACCTCACTCAGCCTGCTCAGAAGGAACAGCAGAGGTAGAAGACAGAGATATAGTATATCTACGTGTCTGATCTACACCTCACTCAGCCTGCTCAGAAGGAACAGCAGAGGGAGAAGACAGAGATAGAGTATATCCACGTGTCTCACTCAGCCTGCTCAGAAGGAACAGCAGAGGTAGAAGACAGAGATAGAGTATATCCACGTGTCTCACTCAGCCTGCTCAGAAGGAGAGGTAGAAGACAGAGATAGAGTATATCCACGTGTCTCACTCAGCCTGCTCAGAAGGAACAGCAGAGGTAGAAGACATAGATAGAGTATATCCACGTGTCTCACTCAGCCTGCTCAGAAGGAACAGCCGAGGTAGAAGACAGAGATAGAGTATATCCACGTGTCTGATCTACACCTCACTCAGCCTGCTCAGAAGGAACAGCAGAGGTAGAAGACAGAGATAGAGTATATCCAGGTGTCTGATATACACCTCACGCAGCCTGCTCAGAAGGAACAGCATAGGTAGAAGACAGAGATAGAGTATATCCACGTGTCTGATCTACACCTCACTCAGCCTGCTCAGAAGGAACAGCAGAGATAGAAAAAAGAGATAGAGTATATCCACGTGTCTGATCTACACCTCACTCAGCCTGCTCAGAAGGAACAGCAGAGGTAGAAGACAGAGATGGAGTATATCCACGTGTCTCACTCAGCCTGCTCAGAAGGAACAGCAGATGTAGAAGACAGAGATAGAGTATATCCACGTGTCTAATATACACCCCACTCAGCCTGCTCAGAAGGAACAGCAGAGGTAGAAGACAGAGATAAAGTATATCCACGTGTCTGATCTACACCTCACTCAGCCTGCTCAGCAGGAACAGCAGAGGTAGAAGACAGAGATAGAGTATATCCACGTGTCTCACTCAGCCTGCTCAGAATGAACAGCAGAGGTAGAAGGCAGAGATAGAGTATATCCACGTGTCTCACTCAGCCTGCTCAGAACGAACAGCAGAGGTAGAAGACAGAGATCGAGTATATCCACGTGTCTAATATACGCCTCACTCAGCCTGCTCAGAAGGAACAGCAGAAGTAGAAGACATAGATAGAGTATATCCACGTGTCTCACTCAGCCTGCTCAGAAGGAACAGCAGAGGTAGGAGACAGAGATAGAGTATATCCACGTGTCTGATCTACACCTCACTCAGACTGCTCAGAAGGAACAGCAGAGGTATAAGACAGAGATAGAGCATATCCAAGTGTCTCACTCAGCCTGCTCAGAAGGAACAGCAGAGGTAGAAGACAGAGATAGAGTATATCAACGTGTCTGATCTACACCTCACTCAACCTGCTCAGAAGGAACAGCAGAGGTAGAAGACAGAGATAGAGTATATCCACGTGTCTGATCTACACCTCACTCAGCCTGCTCAGAAGGAACAGCAGAGGTAGAAGACAGAGATAGAGTATATCCACGTGTCTCGCTCAGCCTGCTCAGAAGGAACAGCAGAGGTAGAAGACAGAGATAAAGTATATCCACGTGTCTGATCTACACCTCACTCAGCCTGCTCAGAAGGAACAGCAGAGGTAGAAGACAGAGATAGAGTATATCCACGTGTCTCACTCAGCCTGCTCAGAAGGAACAGCAGAGGTAGAAGACAGAGATAAAGTATATCCACGTGTCTGATCTACACCTCACTCAGCCTGCTCAGAAGGAACAGCAGAGGTAGAAAAAAGAGATAGAGTATAGCCACGTGTCTGATCTACACCTCACTCAGCCTGCTCAGAAGGAACAGCAGAGGTAGAAGACAGAGATGGAGTATATCCACGTGTCTCACTCAGCCTGCTCAGAAGGAACAGCAGATGTAGAAGACAGAGATAGAGTATATCCACGTGTCTAATATACACCCCACTCAGCCTGCTCAGAAGGAACAGCAGAGGTAGAAGACAGAGATAAAGTATATCCACGTGTCTGATCTACACCTCACTCAGCCTGCTCAGCAGGAACAGCAGAGGTAGAAGACAGAGATAGAGTATATCCACGTGTCTCACTCAGCCTGCTCAGAATGAACAGCAGAGGTAGAAGGCAGAGATAGAGTATATCCACGTGTCTCACTCAGCCTGCTCAGAAGGAACAGCAGAGGTAGAAGACAGAGATAGAGTATATCCACGTGTCTAATATACGCCTCACTCAGCCTGCTCAGAAGGAACAGCAGAAGTAGAAGACAGAGATAGAGTATATCCACGTGTCTCACTCAGCCTGCTCAGAAGGAACAGCAGAGGTAGGAGACAGAGATAGAGTATATCCACGTGTCTGATCTACACCTCACTCAGACTGCTCAGAAGGAACAGCAGAGGTATAAGACAGAGATAGAGCATATCCAAGTGTCTCACTCAGCCTGCTCAGAAGGAACAGCAGAGGTAGAAGACAGAGATAGAGTATATCAACCTGTTTGATCTACACCTCACTCAACCTGCTCAGAAGGAACAGCAGAGGTAGAAGACAGAGATAGAGTATATCCACGTGTCTGATCTACACCTCACTCAGCCTGCTCAGAAGGAACAGCAGAGGTAGAAGACAGAGATAGAGTATATCCACGTGTCTCGCTCAGCCTGCTCAGAAGGAACAGCAGAGGTAGAAGACAGAGATAAAGTATATCCACGTGTCTGATCTACACCTCACTCAGCCTGCTCAGAAGGAACAGCAGAGGTAGAAGACAGAGATAGAGTATATCCACGTGTCTCACTCAGCCTGCTCAGAAGGAACAGCAGAGGTAGAAGACAGAGATAAAGTATATCCACGTGTCTGATCTACACCTCACTCATCCTGCTCAGAAGGAACAGCAGAGGTAGAAGACAGAGATAGAGTATATCCACGTGTCTGATCTACACCTCACTCAGCCTGCTCAGAAGGAACAGCAGAGGGAGAAGACGGAGATAGGGTATATCTACGTGTCTCGCTCAGCCTGCTCAGAAGGAACAGCAGAGGTAGAAGACAGAGATAGAGTATATCCACGTGTCTCACTCAGCCTGCTCAGAAGGAACAGCAGAGGTAGAAGGCAGAGATAGAGTATATCCACGTGTCTCACTCAGCCTGCTCAGAAGGAACAGCAGAGGTAGAAGACAGAGATAGAGTATATCCAGGTGTCTGATATACACCTCACTCAGCCTGCTCAGAATGAACAGCAGAGGTAGAAGACAGAGATAGAGTATATCCACGTGTCTGATCTACACCTCACTCAGCCTGCTCAGAAGGAACAGCAGAGGTAGAAGACAGAGATAGAGTATATCCACGTGTCTGATCTACACCTCACTCAGCCTGCTCAGAAGGAACAGCAGAGGTAGAAGAAAGAGATAGAGTATATCCACGTGTCTGATCTACACCTCACTCAGCCTGCTCAGAAGGAACAGCAGAGGTAGAAGACAGAGATAGAGTATATCCAGGTGTCTCACTCAGCCTGCTCAGAAGGAACAGCAGAAGTAGAAGACAGAGATAGAGTATATCCACGTGTCTGATCTACACCTCACTCAGCCTGCTCAGAAGGACCAGCAGAGGTAGAAGACAGAGATAGAGTATATCCACGTGTCTGATATACACCTCACTCAGCCTGCTCAGAAGGAACAGCAGAGGTAGAAGACAGAGATAGAGTATATCCACATGTCTGATCTACACCTCACTCAGCCTGCTAAAAAGGAACAGCAGAGGTAGAAGACAGAGATAGAGTATATCCACGTGTCTCACTCAGCCTGCTCAGAAGGAACAGCAGATGTATAAGACAGAGATAGAGTATATCAACGTGTCTCACTTAGCCTGCTCAGAAGGAACAGCAGAGGTAGAAGACAGATATAGAGTATATCCACGTGTCTGATCTACACCTCACTCAACCTGCTCAGAAGGAACAGCAGAGGTAGAAGACAGAGATAGAGTATATCCACGTGTCTGATCTACACCTCACTCAGCCTGCTCAGAAGGAACAGCAGAGGTAGAAGACAGAGATAGAGTATATACACGTGTCCCACTCAGCCTGCTCAGAAGGAACAGCAGATGTAGAAGACAGAGATAAAGTATATCCACGTGTCTAATCTACACCTCACTCAGCCTGCTCAAAAGGAACAGCAGAGGTAGAAGACAGAGATAGAGTATATCCACGTGTCTCGCTCAGCCTGCTCAGAATGAACAGCAGAGGTAGAAGACAGAGATAAAGTATATCCACGTGTCTGATCTACACCTCACTCAGCCTGCTCAGAAGGAACAGCAGAGGTAGAAGACTGAGATAGAGTATATCCACGTGTCTCACTCAGCCTGCTCAGAAGGAACAGCAGAGGTAGAAGGCAGAGATAGAGTATATCCACGTGTCTCACTCAGCCTGCTCAGAAGGAACAGCAGAGGTAGAAGACAGAGATATAGTATATCCAGGTGTCTGATATACACCTCACTCAGCCTGCTCAGAATGAACAGCAGAGGTAGAAGACAGAGATAGAGTATATCCACGTGTCTGATCTACACCTCACTCAGCCTGCTCAGAAGGAACAGCAGAGGTAGAAGACAGAGATAGAGTAAATCCACGTGTCTGATCTACACCTCACTCAGCCTGCTCAGAAGGAACAGCAGAGGTAGAAGAAAGAGATAGAGTATATCCACGTGTCTGATCTACACCTCACTCAACCTGCTCAAAAGGAACAGCAGAGGTAGAAAACAGAGATAGAGTATATCCAGGTGTCTCACTCAGCCTGCTCAGAAGGAACAGCAGAGGTAGAAGACAGAGATAGAGTATATCCACGTGTCTGATCTACACCTCACTCAGCCTGCTCAGAAGGAACAGCAGAGGTAGAAGACAGAGATATAGTATATCCACGTGTCTGATCTACACCTCACTCAGCCTGCTAAAAAGGAACAGCAGAGGTAGAAGACAGAGATAGAGTATATCCACGTGTCTCACTCAGCCTGCTCAGAAGGAACAGCAGATGTAGAAGACAGAGATAGAGTATATCCACGTGTCTAATCTACACCTCACTCAGCCTGCTCAGAAGGAACAGCATAGGTACAAGACAGAGATAAAGTATATCCACGTGTCTGATTTACACCTCACTCAGCCTGCTCAGAAGGAACAGCAGAGGTAGAAGACAGAGATAGAGTATATCCACGTGTCTCGCTCAGCCTGCTCAGAAGGAACAGCAGAGGTAGAAGACAGAGATAAAGTATATCCACGTGTCTGATCTACACCTCACTCAGCCTGCTCAGAAGGAACAGCAGAGGTAGAAGACAGAGATAGAGTATATCCACGTGTCTCACTCAGCCTGCTCAGAAGGAACAGCAGAGGTAGAAGACAGAGATAAAGTATATCCACGTGTCTGATCTACACCTCACTCAGCCTGCTCAGAAGGAACAGCAGAGGTAGAAAACAGAGATAGAGTATATCCACGTGTCTGATCTACACCTCACTCAGCCTGCTCAGAAGGAACAGCAGAGGGAGAAGACGGAGATAGGGTATATCTACGTGTCTCGCTCAGCCTGCTCAGAAGGAACAGCAGAGGTAGAAGACAGAGATAGAGTATATCCACGTGTCTCACTCAGCCTGCTCAGAAGGAACAGCAGAGGTAGAAGGCAGAGATAGAGTATATCCACGTGTCTCACTCAGCCTGCTCAGAAGGAACAGCAGAGGTAGAAGACAGAGATAGAGTATATCCAGGTGTCTGATATACACCTCACTCAGCCTGCTCAGAATGAACAGCAGAGGTAGAAGACAGAGATAGAGTATATCCACGTGTCTGATCTACACCTCACTCAGCCTGCTCAGAAGGAACAGCAGAGGTAGAAGACAGAGATAGAGTATATCCACGTGTCTGATCTACACCTCACTCAGCCTGCTCAGAAGGAACAGCAGAGGTAGAAGAAAGAGATAGAGTATATCCACGTGTCTGATCTACACCTCACTCAGCCTGCTCAGAAGGAACAGCAGAGGTAGAAGACAGAGATAGAGTATATCCAGGTGTCTCACTCAGCCTGCTCAGAAGGAACAGCAGAAGTAGAAGACAGAGATAGAGTATATCCACGTGTCTGATCTACACCTCACTCAGCCTGCTCAGAAGGACCAGCAGAGGTAGAAGACAGAGATAGAGTATATCCACGTGTCTGATATACACCTCACTCAGCCTGCTCAGAAGGAACAGCAGAGGTAGAAGACAGAGATAGAGTATATCCACGTGTCTCACTCAGCCTGCTCAGAAGGAACAGCAGATGTATAAGACAGAGATAGAGTATATCAACGTGTCTCACTCAGCCTGCTCAGAAGGAACAGCAGAGGTAGAAGACAGAGATAGAGTATATCCACGTGTCTGATCTACACCTCACTCAACCTGCTCAGAAGGAACAGCAGAGGTAGAAGACAGAGATAGAGTATATCCACGTGTCTGATCTACACCTCACTCAGCCTGCTCAGAAGGAACAGCAGAGGTAGAAGACAGAGATAGAGTATATACACGTGTCCCACTCAGCCTGCTCAGAAGGAACAGCAGATGTAGAAGACAGAGATAAAGTATATCCACGTGTCTAATCTACACCTCACTCAGCCTGCTCAAAAGGAACAGCAGAGGTAGAAGACAGAGATAGAGTATATCCACGTGTCTCGCTCAGCCTGCTCAGAATGAACAGCAGAGGTAGAAGACAAAGATAAAGTATATCCACGTGTCTGATCTACACCTCACTCAGCCTGCTCAGAAGGAACAGCAGAGGTAGAAGACTGAGATAGAGTATATCCACGTGTCTCACTCAGCCTGCTCAGAAGGAACAGCAGAGGTAGAAGGCAGAGATAGAGTATATCCACGTGTCTCACTCAGCCTGCTCAGAAGGAACAGCAGAGGTAGAAGACAGAGATATAGTATATCCAGGTGTCTGATATACACCTCACTCAGCCTGCTCAGAATGAACAGCAGAGGTAGAAGACAGAGATAGAGTATATCCACGTGTCTGATCTACACCTCACTCAGCCTGCTCAGAAGGAACAGCAGAGGTAGAAGACAGAGATAGAGTAAATCCACGTGTCTGATCTACACCTCACTCAGCCTGCTCAGAAGGAACAGCAGAGGTAGAAGAAAGAGATAGAGTATATCCACGTGTCTGATCTACACCTCACTCAACCTGCTCAAAAGGAACAGCAGAGGTAAAAAACAGAGATAGAGTATATCCAGGTGTCTCACTCAGCCTGCTCAGAAGGAACAGCAGAGGTAGAAGACAGAGATAGAGTATATCCACGTGTCTGATCTACACCTCACTCAGCCTGCTCAGAAGGAACAGCAGAGGTAGAAGACAGAGATATAGTATATCCACGTGTCTGATCTACACCTCACTCAGCCTGCTAAAAAGGAACAGCAGAGGTAGAAGACAGAGATAGAGTATATCCACGTGTCTCACTCAGCCTGCTCAGAAGGAACAGCAGATGTAGAAGACAGAGATAGAGTATATCCACGTGTCTAATCTACACCTCACTCAGCCTGCTCAGAAGGAACAGCATAGGTACAAGACAGAGATAAAGTATATGCACGTGTCTGATTTACACCTCACTCAGCCTGCTCAGAAGGAACAGCAGAGGTAGAAGACAGAGATAGAGTATATCCACGTGTCTCGCTCAGCCTGCTCAGAAGGAACAGCAGAGGTAGAAGACAGAGATAAAGTATATCCACGTGTCTGATCTACACCTCACTCAGCCTGCTCAGAAGGAACAGCAGAGGTAGAAGACAGAGATAGAGTATATCCACGTGTCTCACTCAGCCTGCTCAGAAGGAACAGCAGAGGTAGAAGACAGAGATAAAGTATATCCACGTGTCTGATCTACACCTCACTCAGCCTGCTCAGAAGGAACAGCAGAGGTAGAAGACAGAGATAGAGTATATCCACGTGTCTGATCTACACCTCACTCAGCCTGCTCAGAAGGAACAGCAGAGGGAGAAGACGGAGATAGGGTATATCTACGTGTCTCGCTCAGCCTGCTCAGAAGGAACAGCAGAGGTAGAAGACAGACATAGAGTATATCCACGTGTCTCACTCAGCCTGCTCAGAAGGAACAGCAGAGGTAGAAGGCAGAGATAGAGTATATCCACGTGTCTCACTCAGCCTGCTCAGAAGGAACAGCAGAGGTAGAAGACAGAGATAGAGTATATCCAGGTGTCTGATATACACCTCACTCAGCCTGCTCAGAATGAACAGCAGAGGTAGAAGACAGAGATAGAGTATATCCACGTGTCTGATCTACACCTCACTCAGCCTGCTCAGAAGGAACAGCAGAGGTAGAAGACAGAGATAGAGTATATCTACGTGTCTGATCTACACCTCACTCAGCCTGCTCAGAAGGAACAGCAGAGGTAGAAGAAAGAGATAGAGTATATCCACGTGTCTGATCTACACCTCACTCAGCCTGCTCAGAAGGAACAGCAGAGGTAGAAGACAGAGATAGAGTATATCCAGGTGTCTCACTCAGCCTGCTCAGAAGGAACAGCAGAAGTAGAAGACAGAGATAGAGTATATCCACGTGTCTGATCTACACCTCACTCAGCCTGCTCAGAAGGACCAGCAGAGGTAGAAGACAGAGATAGAGTAAATCCACGTGTCTGATATACACCTCACTCAGCCTGCTCAGAAGGAACAGCAGAGGTAGAAGAAAGAGATAGAGTATATCCACGTGTCTGATCTACACCTCACTCAACCTGCTCAAAAGGAACAGCAGAGGTAGAAAACAGAGATAGAGTATATCCAGGTGTCTCACTCAGCCTGCTCAGAAGGAACAGCAGAGGTAGAAGACAGAGATAGAGTATATCCACGTGTCTGATCTACACCTCACTCAGCCTGCTCAGAAGGAACAGCAGAGGTAGAAGACAGAGATATAGTATATCCACGTGTCTGATCTACACCTCACTCAGCCTGCTAAAAAGGAACAGCAGAGGTAGAAGACAGAGATAGAGTATATCCACGTGTCTCACTCAGCCTGCTCAGAAGGAACAGCAGATGTAGAAGACAGAGATAGAGTATATCCACGTGTCTAATCTACACCTCACTCAGCCTGCTCAGAAGGAACAGCATAGGTACAAGACAGAGATAAAGTATATCCACGTGTCTGATTTACACCTCACTCAGCCTGCTCAGAAGGAACAGCAGAGGTAGAAGACAGAGATAGAGTATATCCACGTGTCTCGCTCAGCCTGCTCAGAAGGAACAGCAGAGGTAGAAGACAGAGATAAAGTATATCCACGTGTCTGATCTACACCTCACTCAGCCTGCTCAGAAGGAACAGCAGAGGTAGAAGACAGAGATAGAGTATATCCACGTGTCTCACTCAGCCTGCTCAGAAGGAACAGCAGAGGTAGAAGACAGAGATAAAGTATATCCACGTGTCTGATCTACACCTCACTCAGCCTGCTCAGAAGGAACAGCAGAGGTAGAAGACAGAGATAGAGTATATCCACGTGTCTGATCTACACCTCACTCAGCCTGCTCAGAAGGAACAGCAGAGGGAGAAGACGGAGATAGGGTATATCTACGTGTCTCGCTCAGCCTGCTCAGAAGGAACAGCAGAGGTAGAAGACAGAGATAGAGTATATCCACGTGTCTCACTCAGCCTGCTCAGAAGGAACAGCAGAGGTAGAAGGCAGAGATAGAGTATATCCACGTGTCTCACTCAGCCTGCTCAGAAGGAACAGCAGAGGTAGAAGACAGAGATAGAGTATATCCAGGTGTCTGATATACACCTCACTCAGCCTGCTCAGAATGAACAGCAGAGGTAGAAGACAGAGATAGAGTATATCCACGTGTCTGATCTACACCTCACTCAGCCTGCTCAGAAGGAACAGCAGAGGTAGAAGACAGAGATAGAGTATATCCACGTGTCTGATCTACACCTCACTCAGCCTGCTCAGAAGGAACAGCAGAGGTAGAAGAAAGAGATAGAGTATATCCACGTGTCTGATCTACACCTCACTCAGCCTGCTCAGAAGGAACAGCAGAGGTAGAAGACAGAGATAGAGTATATCCAGGTGTCTCACTCAGCCTGCTCAGAAGGAACAGCAGAAGTAGAAGACAGAGATAGAGTATATCCACGTGTCTGATCTACACCTCACTCAGCCTGCTCAGAAGGACCAGCAGAGGTAGAAGACAGAGATAGAGTATATCCACGTGTCTGATATACACCTCACTCAGCCTGCTCAGAAGGAACAGCAGAGGTAGAAGACAGAGATAGAGTATATCCACGTGTCTCACTCAGCCTGCTCAGAAGGAACAGCAGATGTATAAGACAGAGATAGAGTATATCAACGTGTCTCACTCAGCCTGCTCAGAAGGAACAGCAGAGGTAGAAGACAGAGATAGAGTATATCCACGTGTCTGATCTACACCTCACTCAACCTGCTCAGAAGGAACAGCAGAGGTAGAAGACAGAGATAGAGTATATCCACGTGTCTGATCTACACCTCACTCAGCCTGCTCAGAAGGAACAGCAGAGGTAGAAGACAGAGATAGAGTATATACACGTGTCCCACTCAGCCTGCTCAGAAGGAACAGCAGATGTAGAAGACAGAGATAAAGTATATCCACGTGTCTAATCTACACCTCACTCAGCCTGCTCAAAAGGAACAGCAGTGGTAGAAGACAGAGATAGAGTATATCCACGTGTCTCGCTCAGCCTGCTCAGAATGAACAGCAGAGGTAGAAGACAGAGATAAAGTATATCCACGTGTCTGATCTACACCTCACTCAGCCTGCTCAGAAGGAACAGCAGAGGTAGAAGACTGAGATAGAGTATATCCACGTGTCTCACTCAGCCTGCTCAGAAGGAACAGCAGAGGTAGAAGGCAGAGATAGAGTATATCCACGTGTCTCACTCAGCCTGCTCAGAAGGAACAGCAGAGGTAGAAGACAGAGATATAGTATATCCAGGTGTCTGATATACACCTCACTCAGCCTGCTCAGAATGAACAGCAGAGGTAGAAGACAGAGATAGAGTATATCCACGTGTCTGATCTACACCTCACTCAGCCTGCTCAGAAGGAACAGCAGAGGAAGAAGACAGAGATAGAGTAAATCCACGTGTCTGATCTACACCTCACTCAGCCTGCTCAGAAGGAACAGCAGAGGTAGAAGAAAGAGATAGAGTATATCCACGTGTCTGATCTACACCTCACTCAACCTGCTCAAAAGGAACAGCAGAGGTAGAAAACAGAGATAGAGTATATCCAGGTGTCTCACTCAGCCTGCTCAGAAGGAACAGCAGAGGTAGAAGACAGAGATAGAGTATATCCACGTGTCTGATCTACACCTCACTCAGCCTGCTCAGAAGGAACAGCAGAGGTAGAAGACAGAGATATAGTATATCCACGTGTCTGATCTACACCTCACTCAGCCTGCTAAAAAGGAACAGCAGAGGTAGAAGACAGAGATAGAGTATATCCACGTGTCTCACTCAGCCTGCTCAAAAGGAACAGCAGATGTAGAAGACAGAGATAGAGTATATCCACGTGTCTGATTTACACCTCACTCAGCCTGCTCAGAAGGAACAGCAGAGGTAGAAGACAGAGATAGAGTATATCCACGTGTCTGATCTACACCTCACTCAGCCTGCTCAGAAGGAACAGCAGAGGGAGAAGACGGAGATAGGGTATATCTACGTGTCTCGCTCAGCCTGCTCAGAAGGAACAGCAGAGGTAGAAGACAGAGATAGAGTATATCTACGTGTCTCACTCAGCCTGCTCAGAAGGAACAGCAGAGGTAGAAGGCAGAGATAGAGTATATCCACGTGTCTCACTCAGCCTGCTCAGAAGGAACAGCAGAGGTAGAAGACAGAGATAGAGTATATCCAGGTGTCTGATATACACCTCACTCAGCCTGCTCAGAATGAACAGCAGAGGTAGAAGACAGAGATAGAGTATATCCACGTGTCTGATCTACACCTCACTCAGCCTGCTCAGAAGGAACAGCAGAGGTAGAAGACAGAGATAGAGTATATCCACGTGTCTGATCTACACCTCACTCAGCCTGCTCAGAAGGAACAGCAGAGGTAGAAGAAAGAGATAGAGTATATCCACGTGTCTGATCTACACCTCACTCAGCCTGCTCAGAAGGAACAGCAGAGGTAGAAGACAGAGATAGAGTATATCCAGGTGTCTCACTCAGCCTGCTCAGAAGGAACAGCAGAAGTAGAAGACAGAGATAGAGTATATCCACGTGTCTGATCTACACCTCACTCAGCCTGCTCAGAAGGACCAGCAGAGGTAGAAGACAGAGATAGAGTATATCCACGTGTCTGATATACACCTCACTCAGCCTGCTCAGAAGGAACAGCAGAGGTAGAAGACAGAGATAGAGTATATCCACGTGTCTCACTCAGCCTGCTCAGAAGGAACAGCAGATGTATAAGACAGAGATAGAGTATATCAACGTGTCTCACTCAGCCTGCTCAGAAGGAACAGCAGAGGTAGAAGACAGAGATAGAGTATATCCACGTGTCTGATCTACACCTCACTCAACCTGCTCAGAAGGAACAGCAGAGGTAGAAGACAGAGATAGAGTATATCCACGTGTCTGATCTACACCTCACTCAGCCTGCTCAGAAGGAACAGCAGAGGTAGAAGACAGAGATAGAGTATATACACGTGTCCCACTCAGCCTGCTCAGAAGGAACAGCAGATGTAGAAGACAGAGATAAAGTATATCCACGTGTCTAATCTACACCTCACTCAGCCTGCTCAAAAGGAACAGCAGAGGTAGAAGACAGAGATAGAGTATATCCACGTGTCTCGCTCAGCCTGCTCAGAATGAACAGCAGAGGTAGAAGACAGAGATAAAGTATATCCACGTGTCTGATCTACACCTCACTCAGCCTGCTCAGAAGGAACAGCAGAGGTAGAAGACTGAGATAGAGTATATCCACGTGTCTCACTCAGCCTGCTCAGAAGGAACAGCAGAGGTAGAAGGCAGAGATAGAGTATATCCACGTGTCTCACTCAGCCTGCTCAGAAGGAACAGCAGAGGTAGAAGACAGAGATATAGTATATCCAGGTGTCTGATATACACCTCACTCAGCCTGCTCAGAATGAACAGCAGAGGTAGAAGACAGAAATAGAGTATATCCACGTGTCTGATCTACACCTCACTCAGCCTGCTCAGAAGGAACAGCAGAGGTAGAAGACAGAGATAGAGTAAATCCACGTGTCTGATCTACACCTCACTCAGCCTGCTCAGAAGGAACAGCAGAGGTAGAAGAAAGAGATAGAGTATATCCACGTGTCTGATCTACACCTCACTCAACCTGCTCAAAAGGAACAGCAGAGGTAGAAAACAGAGATAGAGTATATCCAGGTGTCTCACTCAGCCTGCTCAGAAGGAACAGCAGAGGTAGAAGACAGAGATAGAGTATATCCACGTGTCTGATCTACACCTCACTCAGCCTGCTCAGAAGGAACAGCAGAGGTAGAAGACAGAGATATAGTATATCCACGTGTCTGATCTACACCTCACTCAGCCTGCTAAAAAGGAACAGCAGAGGTAGAAGACAGAGATAGAGTATATCCACGTGTCTCACTCAGCCTGCTCAAAAGGAACAGCAGATGTAGAAGACAGAGATAGAGTATATCCACGTGTCTGATTTACACCTCACTCAGCCTGCTCAGAAGGAACAGCAGAGGTAGAAGACAGAGATAGAGTATATCCACGTGTCTGATCTACACCTCACTCAGCCTGCTCAGAAGGAACAGCAGAGGGAGAAGACACAGATAGAGTATATCCAAGTGTCTCACTCATCCTGCGCAGAAGGAACAGCAGAGGTAGAAGACAGAGATAGAGTATATCCACGTGTCTCACTCAGCCTGCTCAGAAGGAACAGCAGAGGTAGAAGACAGAGATAGAGTATATCCACGTGTCTCACTCAGCCTGCTCAGAAGGAACAGCAGACGTAGAAGACATAGATAGAGTATATCCACGTGTCTCACTCAGCCTGCTCAGAAGGAACAGCAGATGTAGAAGACAGAGATAGAGTATATCCACGTGTCTAATATACACCCCACTCAGCCTGCTCAGAAGGAACAGCTGAGGTAGAAGACAGAGATAAAGTATATCCACGTGTCTGATCTACACCTCACTCAGCCTGCTCAGCAGGAACAGCAGAGGTAGAAGACAGAGATATAGTATATCCACGTGTCTCACTCAGCCTGCTCAGAATGAACAGCAGAGGTAGAAGGCAGAGATAGAGTATATCCACGTGTCTAATATACACCTCACTCAGCCTGCTCAGAAAGAACAGCAGAGGTAGAAGACAGAGATAGAGTATATCCACGTGTCTCACTCAGCCTGCTCAGAAGGAACAGCAGAGGTAGGAGACAGAGATAGAGTATATCCACGTGTCTGATCTACACCTCACTCAGCCTGCTCAGAAGGAACAGCAGAGGTAGAAGAAAGAGATAGAGTATATCCACGTGTCTGATCTTCACCTCACTCAGCCTGCTCAGAAGGAACAGCAGAGGTAGAAGACAGAGATAGAGTATATCCAGGTGTCTCACTCAGCCTGCTCAGAAGGAACAGCAGAAGTAGAAGACAGAGATAGAGTATATCCACGTGTCTGATCTACACCTCACTCAGCCTGCTCAGAAGGAACAGCAGAGGTAGAAGACATAGATATAGTATATCCACGTGTCTGATATACACCTCACTCTGCCTGCTCAGAAGGAAAAGCAGAGGTAGAAGACAGAGATAGAGTATATCCACGTGTCTGATCTACACCTCACTCAGCCTGCTAAAAAGGAACAGCAGAGGTAGAAGACAGAGATAGAGTATATCCACGTGTCTCACTCAGCCTGCTCAGAAGGAACAGCAGAGGTAGAAGACAGAGATAGAGTATATCCACGTGTCTGATCTACACCTCACTCAGCCTACTCAGAAGGAACAGCAGAGGTAGAAGACAGAGATATAGTATATCCACGTGTCTGATCTACACCTCACTCAGCCTGCTCAAAAGGAACAGCAGAGGTAGAAGACAGAGATAGAGTATATCCACGTGTCTCACTCAGCCTGCTCAGAAGGAACAGCAGATGTAGAAGACAGAGATAGAGTATATCCACGTGTCTAATCTACACCTCACTCAGCCTGCTCAGAAGGAACAGCAGAGGTACAAGACAGAGATAAAGTATATCCACGTGTCTGATTTACACCTCACTCAGCCTGCTCAGAAGGAACAGCAGAGGTAGAAGACAGAGATAGAGTATATCCACGTGTCTGATCTACACCTCACTCAGCCTGCTCAGAAGGAACAGCAGAGGGAGAAGACAGAGATAGAGTATATCCAAGTGTCTCACTCATCCTGCGCAGAAGGAACAGCAGAGGTAGAAGACAGAGATAGAGTATATCCACGTGTCTCACTCAGCCTGCTCAGAAGGAACAGCAGAGGTAGAAGACAGAGATAGAGTATATCCACGTGTCTCACTCAGCCTGCTCAGAAGGAACAGCAGAGATAGAAGACATAGATAGAGTATATCCACGTGTCTCACTCAGCCTGCTCAGAAGGAACAGCAGATGTAGAAGACAGAGATAGAGTATATCCACGTGTCTAATATACACCCCACTCAGCCTGCTCAGAAGGAACAGCAGAGGTAGAAGACAGAGATAAAGTATATCCACGTGTCTGATCTACACCTCACTCAGCCTGCTCAGCAGGAACAGCAGAGGTAGAAGACAGAGATATAGTATATCCACGTGTCTCACTCAGCCTGCTCAGAATGAACAGCAGAGGTAGAAGGCAGAGATAGAGTATATCCACGTGTCTAATATACACCTCACTCAGCCTGCTCAGAAAGAACAGCAGAGGTAGAAGACAGAGATAGAGTATATCCACGTGTCTCACTCAGCCTGCTCAGAAGGAACAGCAGAGGTAGAAGACATAGATATAGTATATCCACGTGTCTGATATACACCTCACTCTGCCTGCTCAGAAGGAACAGCAGAGGTAGAAGACAGAGATAGAGTATATCCACGTGTCTGATCTACACCTCACTCAGCCTGCTAAAAAGGAACAGCAGAGGTAGAAGACAGAGATAGAGTATATCCACGTGTCTCACTCAGCCTGCTCAGAAGGAACAGCAGATGTATAAGACAGAGATAGAGTATATCAACGTGTCTCACTCAGCCTGCTCAGAAGGAACAGCAGAGGTAGAAGACAGAGATAGAGTATATCCACGTGTCTGATCTACACCTCACTCAACCTGCTCAGAAGGAACAGCAGAGGTAGAAGACAGAGATAGAGTATATCCACGTGTCTGATCTACACCTCACTCAGCCTGCTCAGAAGGAACAGCAGAGGTAGAAGACAGAGATAGAGTATATACACGTGTCCCACTCAGCCTGCTCAGAAGGAACAGCAGATGTAGAAGACAGAGATAAAGTATATCCACGTGTCTAATCTACACCTCACTCAGCCTGCTCAAAACGAACAGCAGAGGTAGAAGACAGAGATAGAGTATATCCACGTGTCTCGCTCAGCCTGCTCAGAAGGAACAGCAGAGGTAGAAGACAGAGATAGAGTATATCCACGTGTCTGATCTACACCTCACTCAGCCTGCTCAGAAGGAACAGCAGAGGTAGAAGACAGAGATAGAGTATATCCACGTGTCTGATCTACACCTCACTCAGCCTGCTCAGAAGGAACAGCAGAGGTAGAAGAAAGAGATAGAGTATATCCACGTGTCTGATCTACACCTCACTCAACCTGCTCAAAAGGAACAGCAGAGGTAGAAAACAGAGATAGAGTATATCCAGGTGTCTCACTCAGCCTGCTCAGAAGGAACAGCAGAGGTAGAAGACAGAGATAGAGTATATCCACGTGTCTGATCTACACCTCACTCAGCCTGCTCAGAAGGAACAGCAGAGGTAGAAGACAGAGATATAGTATATCCACGTGTCTGATCTACACCTCACTCAGCCTGCTAAAAAGGAACAGCAGAGGTAGAAGACAGAGATAGAGTATATCCACGTGTCTCACTCAGCCTGCTCAGAAGGAACAGCAGATGTAGAAGACAGAGATAGAGTATATCCACGTGTCTAATCCACACCTCACTCAGCCTGCTCAGAAGGAACAGCAGAGGTACAAGACAGAGATAAAGTATATCCACGTGTCTGATCTACACCTCACTCAGCCTGCTCAGAAGGAACAGCAGAGGGAGAAGACAGAGATATAGTATATCCAAGTGTCTCACTCATCCTGCGCAGAAGGGACAGCAGAGGTAGAAGACAGAGATAGAGTATATCCACGTGTCTCACTCAGCCTGCTCAGAAGGAACAGCAGAGGTAGAAGACAGAGATAGAGTATATCCACGTGTCTCACTCAGCCTGCTCAGAAGTAACAGCAGAGGTAGAAGACATAGATAGAGTATATCCACGTGTCTCACTCAGCCTGCTCAGAAGGAACAGCAGATGTAGAAGACAGAGATAGAGTATATCCACGTGTCTAATATACACCCCACTCAGCCTGCTCAGAAGGAACAGCAGAGGTAGAAGACAGAGATAAAGTATATCCACGTGTCTGATCTACACCTCACTCAGCCTGCTCAGCAGGAACAGCAGAGGTAGAAGACAGAGATAGAGTATATCCACGTGTCTCACTCAGCCTGCTCAGAATGAACAGCAGAGGTAGAAGGCAGAGATAGAGTATATCCACGTGTCTAATATACACCTCACTCAGCCTGCTCAGAAGGAACAGCAGAGGTAGAAGACAGAGATAGAGTATATCCACGTGTCTCAATCAGCCTGCTCAGAAGGAACAGCAGAGGTAGGAGACAGAGATAGAGTATATCCACGTGTCTGATCTACACCTTACTCAGACTGCTCAGAAGGAACAGCAGAGGTAGAAGACAGAGATAGAGCATATCCAAGTGTCTCACTCAGCCTGCTCAGAAGGAACAGCAGAGGTAGAAGACAGAGATAGAGTATATCAACGTGTCTCACTCAGCCTGCTCAGAAGGAACAGCAGAGGTAGAAGACAGAGATAGAGTATATCCACGTGTCTGATCTACACCTCACTCAACCTGCTCAGAAGGAACAGCAGAGGTAGAAGACAGAGATAGAGTATATCCACGTGTCTGATCTACACCTCACTCAGCCTGCTCAGAAGGAACAGCAGAGGTAGAAGACAGAGATAGAGTATATCCAAGTGTCTCACTCAGCCTGCTCAGAAGGAACAGCAGAGGTAGAAGACAGAGATAGAGTATATACACGTGTCCCACTCAGCCTGCTCAGAAGGAACAGCAGATGTAGAAGACAGAGATAAAGTATATCCACGTGTCTAATCTACACCTCACTCAGCCTGCTCAAAACGAACAGCAGAGGTAGAAGACAGAGATAGAGTATATCCACGTGTCTCGCTCAGCCTGCTCAGAAGGAACAGCAGAGGTAGAAGACAGAGATAGAGTATATCCACGTGTCTGATCTACACCTCACTCAGCCTGCTCAGAAGGAACAGCAGAGGTAGAAGACAGAGATAGAGTATATCCACGTGTCTGATCTACACCTCACTCAGCCTGCTCAGAAGGAACAGCAGAGGTAGAAGAAAGAGATAGAGTATATCCACGTGTCTGATCTACACCTCACTCAACCTGCTCAAAAGGAACAGCAGAGGTAGAAAACAGAGATAGAGTATATCCAGGTGTCTCAATCAGCCTGCTCAGAAGGAACAGCAGAGGTAGAAGACAGAGATAGAGTATATCTACGTGTCTGATCTACACCTCACTCAGCCTGCTCAGAAGGAACAGCAGAGGTAGAAGACAGAGATATAGTATATCCACGTGTCTGATCTACACCTCACTCAGCCTGCTAAAAAGGAACAGCAGAGGTAGAAGACAGAGATAGAGTATATCCACGTGTCTCACTCAGCCTGCTCAGAAGGAACAGCAGATGTAGAAGACAGAGATAGAGTATATCCACGTGTCTAATCCACACCTCACTCAGCCTGCTCAGAAGGAACAGCAGAGGTACAAGACAGAGATAAAGTATATCCACGTGTCTGATCTACACCTCACTCAGCCTGCTCAGAAGGAACAGCAGAGGGAGAAGACAGAGATATAGTATATCCAAGTGTCTCACTCATCCTGCGCAGAAGGGACAGCAGAGGTAGAAGACAGAGATAGAGTATATCCACGTGTCTCACTCAGCCTGCTCAGAAGGAACAGCAGAGGTAGAAGACAGAGATAGAGTATATCCACGTGTCTCACTCAGCCTGCTCAGAAGTAACAGCAGAGGTAGAAGACATAGATAGAGTATATCCACGTGTCTCACTCAGCCTGCTCAGAAGGAACAGCAGATGTAGAAGACAGAGATAGAGTATATCCACGTGTCTAATATACACCCCACTCAGCCTGCTCAGAAGGAACAGCAGAGGTAGAAGACAGAGATAAAGTATATCCACGTGTCTGATCTACACCTCACTCAGCCTGCTCAGCAGGAACAGCAGAGGTAGAAGACAGAGATAGAGTATATCCACGTGTCTCACTCAGCCTGCTCAGAATGAACAGCAGAGGTAGAAGGCAGAGATAGAGTATATCCACGTGTCTAATATACACCTCACTCAGCCTGCTCAGAAGGAACAGCAGAGGTAGAAGACAGAGATAGAGTATATCCACGTGTCTCAATCAGCCTGCTCAGAAGGAACAGCAGAGGTAGGAGACAGAGATAGAGTATATCCACGTGTCTGATCTACACCTTACTCAGACTGCTCAGAAGGAACAGCAGAGGTAGAAGACAGAGATAGAGCATATCCAAGTGTCTCACTCAGCCTGCTCAGAAGGAACAGCAGAGGTAGAAGACAGAGATAGAGTATATCAACGTGTCTCACTCAGCCTGCTCAGAAGGAACAGCAGAGGTAGAAGACAGAGATAGAGTATATCCACGTGTCTGATCTACACCTCACTCAACCTGCTCAGAAGGAACAGCAGAGGTAGAAGACAGAGATAGAGTATATCCACGTGTCTGATCTACACCTCACTCAGCCTGCTCAGAAGGAACAGCAGAGGTAGAAGACAGAGATAGAGTATATCCAAGTGTCTCACTCAGCCTGCTCAGAAGGAACAGCAGAGGTAGAAGACAGAGATAGAGTATATACACGTGTCCCACTCAGCCTGCTCAGAAGGAACAGCAGATGTAGAAGACAGAGATAAAGTATATCCACGTGTCTAATCTACACCTCACTCAGCCTGCTCAAAACGAACAGCAGAGGTAGAAGACAGAGATAGAGTATATCCACGTGTCTCGCTCAGCCTGCTCAGAAGGAACAGCAGAGGTAGAAGACAGAGATAGAGTATATCCACGTGTCTGATCTACACCTCACTCAGCCTGCTCAGAAGGAACAGAAGAGGTAGAAGACAGAGATAGAGTATATCCACGTGTCTGATCTACACCTCACTCAGCCTGCTCAGAAGGAACAGCAGAGGTAGAAGAAAGAGATAGAGTATATCCACGTGTCTGATCTACACCTCATTCAACCTGCTCAAAAGGAACAGCAGAGGTAGAAAACAGAGATAGAGTATATCCAGGTGTCTCACTCAGCCTGCTCAGAAGGAACAGCAGAGGTAGAAGACAGAGATAGAGTATATCCACGTGTCTGATCTACACCTCACTCAGCCTGCTCAGAAGGAACAGCAGAGGTAGAAGACAGAGATATAGTATATCCACGTGTCTGATCTACACCTCACTCAGCCTGCTAAAAAGGAACAGCAGAGGTAGAAGACAGAGATAGAGTATATCCACGTGTCTCACTCAGCCTGCTCAGAAGGAACAGCAGATGTAGAAGACAGAGATAGAGTATATCCACGTGTCTGATCTACACCTCACTCAACCTGCTCAGAAGGAACAGCAGAGGTAGAAGACAGAGATAGAGTATATCCACGTGTCTGATCTACACCTCACTCAGCCTGCTCAGAAGGAACAGCAGAGGTAGAAGACAGAGATAGAGTATATCCAAGTGTCTCACTCAGCCTGCTCAGAAGGAACAGCAGAGGTAGAAGACAGAGATAGAGTATATACACGTGTCCCACTCAGCCTGCTCAGAAGGAACAGCAGATGTAGAAGACAGAGATAAAGTATATCCACGTGTCTAATCTACACCTCACTCAGCCTGCTCAAAACGAACAGCAGAGGTAGAAGACAGAGATAGAGTATATCCACGTGTCTCGCTCAGCCTGCTCAGAAGGAACAGCAGAGGTAGAAGACAGAGATAGAGTATATCCACGTGTCTGATCTACACCTCACTCAGCCTGCTCAGAAGGAACAGCAGAGGTAGAAGACAGAGATAGAGTATATCCACGTGTCTGATCTACACCTCACTCAGCCTGCTCAGAAGGAACAGCAGAGGTAGAAGAAAGAGATAGAGTATATCCACGTGTCTGATCTACACCTCACTCAACCTGCTCAAAAGGAACAGCAGAGGTAGAAAACAGAGATAGAGTATATCCAGGTGTCTCACTCAGCCTGCTCAGAAGGAACAGCAGAGGTAGAAGACAGAGATAGAGTATATCCACGTGTCTCGCTCAGCCTGCTCAGAAGGAACAGCAGAGGTAGAAGACAGAGATAGAGTATATCCACGTGTCTGATCTACACCTCACTCAGCCTGCTCAGAAGGAACAGAAGAGGTAGAAGACAGAGATAGAGTATATCCACGTGTCTGATCTACACCTCACTCAGCCTGCTCAGAAGGAACAGCAGAGGTAGAAGAAAGAGATAGAGTATATCCACGTGTCTGATCTACACCTCACTCAACCTGCTCAAAAGGAACAGCAGAGGTAGAAAACAGAGATAGAGTATATCCAGGTGTCTCACTCAGCCTGCTCAGAAGGAACAGCAGAGGTAGAAGACAGAGATAGAGTATATCCACGTGTCTGATCTACACCTCACTCAGCCTGCTCAGAAGGAACAGCAGAGGTAGAAGACAGAGATATAGTATATCCACGTGTCTGATCTACACCTCACTCAGCCTGCTAAAAAGGAACAGCAGAGGTAGAAGACAGAGATAGAGTATATCCACGTGTCTCACTCAGCCTGCTCAGAAGGAACAGCAGATGTAGAAGACAGAGATAGAGTATATCCACGTGTCTGATCTACACCTCACTCAACCTGCTCAGAAGGAACAGCAGAGGTAGAAGACAGAGATAGAGTATATCCACGTGTCTGATCTACACCTCACTCAGCCTGCTCAGAAGGAACAGCAGAGGTAGAAGACAGAGATAGAGTATATCCAAGTGTCTCACTCAGCCTGCTCAGAAGGAACAGCAGAGGTAGAAGACAGAGATAGAGTATATACACGTGTCCCACTCAGCCTGCTCAGAAGGAACAGCAGATGTAGAAGACAGAGATAAAGTATATCCACGTGTCTAATCTACACCTCACTCAGCCTGCTCAAAACGAACAGCAGAGGTAGAAGACAGAGATAGAGTATATCCACGTGTCTCGCTCAGCCTGCTCAGAAGGAACAGCAGAGGTAGAAGACAGAGATAGAGTATATCCACGTGTCTGATCTACACCTCACTCAGCCTGCTCAGAAGGAACAGCAGAGGTAGAAGACAGAGATAGAGTATATCCACGTGTCTGATCTACACCTCACTCAGCCTGCTCAGAAGGAACAGCAGAGGTAGAAGAAAGAGATAGAGTATATCCACGTGTCTGATCTACACCTCACTCAACCTGCTCAAAAGGAACAGCAGAGGTAGAAAACAGAGATAGAGTATATCCAGGTGTCTCACTCAGCCTGCTCAGAAGGAACAGCAGAGGTAGAAGACAGAGATAGAGTATATCCACGTGTCTGATCTACACCTCACTCAGCCTGCTCAGAAGGAACAGCAGAGGTAGAAGACAGAGATATAGTATATCCACGTGTCTGATCTACACCTCACTCAGCCTGCTAAAAAGGAACAGCAGAGGTAGAAGACAGAGATAGAGTATATCCACGTGTCTCACTCAGCCTGCTCAGAAGGAACAGCAGATGTAGAAGACAGAGATAGAGTATATCCACGTGTCTAATCTACACCTCACTCATCCTGCTCAGAAGGAACAGCAGAGGTACAAGACAGAGATAAAGTATATCCACGTGTCTGATCTACACCTCACTCAGCCTGCTCAGAAGGAACAGCAGAGGGAGAAGACAGAGATATAGTATATCCAAGTGTCTCACTCATCCTGCGCAGAAGGAACAGCAGAGGTAGAAGACAGAGATAGAGTATATCCACGTGTCTCACTCAGCCTGCTCAGAAGGAACAGCAGAGGTAGAAGACAGAGATAGAGTATATCCACGTTCTCACTCAGCCTGCTCAGAAGTAACAGCAGAGGTAGAAGACATAGATAGAGTATATCCACGTGTCTCACTCAGCCTGCTCAGAAGGAACAGCAGATGTAGAAGACAGAGATAGAGTATATCCACGTGTCTAATATACACCCCACTCAGCCTGCTCAGAAGGAACAGCAGAGGTAGAAGACAGAGATAAAGTATATCCACGTGTCTGATCTACACCTCACTCAGCCTGCTCAGCAGGAACAGCAGAGGTAGAAGACAGAGATAGAGTATATCCACGTGTCTCACTCAGCCTGCTCAGAATGAACAGCAGAGGTAGAAGGCAGAGATAGAGTATATCCACGTGTCTAATATACACCTCACTCAGCCTGCTCAGAAGGAACAGCAGAGGTAGAAGACAGAGATAGAGTATATCCACGTGTCTCAATCAGCCTGCTCAGAAGGAACAGCAGAGGTAGGAGACAGAGATAGAGTATATCCACGTGTCTGATCTACACCTTACTCAGACTGCTCAGAAGGAACAGCAGAGGTAGAAGACAGAGATAGAGCATATCCAAGTGTCTCACTCAGCCTGCTCAGAAGGAACAGCAGAGGTAGAAGACAGAGATAGAGTATATCAACGTGTCTCACTCAGCCTGCTCAGAAGGAACAGCAGAGGTAGAAGACAGAGATAGAGTATATCCAAGTGTCTCACTCAGCCTGCTCAGAAGGAACAGCAGAGGTAGAAGACAGAGATAGAGTATATACACGTGTCCCACTCAGCCTGCTCAGAAGGAACAGCAGATGTAGAAGACAGAGATAAAGTATATCCACGTGTCTAATCTACACCTCACTCAGCCTGCTCAAAACGAACAGCAGAGGTAGAAGACAGAGATAGAGTATATCCACGTGTCTCGCTCAGCCTGCTCAGAAGGAACAGCAGAGGTAGAAGACAGAGATAGAGTATATCCACGTGTCTGATCTACACCTCACTCAGCCTGCTCAGAAGGAACAGCAGAGGTAGAAGACAGAGATAGAGTATATCCACGTGTCTGATCTACACCTCACTCAGCCTGCTCAGAAGGAACAGCAGAGGTAGAAGAAAGAGATAGAGTATATCCACGTGTCTGATCTACACCTCACTCAACCTGCTCAAAAGGAACAGCAGAGGTAGAAAACAGAGATAGAGTATATCCAGGTGTCTCACTCAGCCTGCTCAGAAGGAACAGCAGAGGTAGAAGACAGAGATAGAGTATATCCACGTGTCTGATCTACACCTCACTCAGCCTGCTCAGAAGGAACAGCAGAGGTAGAAGACAGAGATATAGTATATCCACGTGTCTGATCTACACCTCACTCAGCCTGCTAAAAAGGAACAGCAGAGGTAGAAGACAGAGATAGAGTATATCCACGTGTCTCACTCAGCCTGCTCAGAAGGAACAGCAGATGTAGAAGACAGAGATAGAGTATATCCACGTGTCTAATCTACACCTCACTCAGCCTGCTCAGAAGGAACAGCAGAGGTACAAGACAGAGATAAAGTATATCCACGTGTCTGATCTACACCTCACTCAGCCTGCTCAGAAGGAACAGCAGAGGGAGAAGACAGAGATATAGTATATCCAAGTGTCTCACTCATCCTGCGCAGAAGGAACAGCAGAGGTAGAAGACAGAGATAGAGTATATCCACGTGTCTCACTCAGCCTGCTCAGAAGGAACAGCAGAGGTAGAAGACAGAGATAGAGTATATCCACGTTCTCACTCAGCCTGCTCAGAAGTAACAGCAGAGGTAGAAGACATAGATAGAGTATATCCACGTGTCTCACTCAGCCTGCTCAGAAGGAACAGCAGATGTAGAAGACAGAGATAGAGTATATCCACGTGTCTAATATACACCCCACTCAGCCTGCTCAGAAGGAACAGCAGAGGTAGAAGACAGAGATAAAGTATATCCACGTGTCTGATCTACACCTCACTCAGCCTGCTCAGCAGGAACAGCAGAGGTAGAAGACAGAGATAGAGTATATCCACGTGTCTCACTCAGCCTGCTCAGAATGAACAGCAGAGGTAGAAGGCAGAGATAGAGTATATCCACGTGTCTAATATACACCTCACTCAGCCTGCTCAGAAGGAACAGCAGAGGTAGAAGACAGAGATAGAGTATATCCACGTGTCTCAATCAGCCTGCTCAGAAGGAACAGCAGAGGTAGGAGACAGAGATAGAGTATATCCACGTGTCTGATCTACACCTTACTCAGACTGCTCAGAAGGAACAGCAGAGGTAGAAGACAGAGATAGAGCATATCCAAGTGTCTCACTCAGCCTGCTCAGAAGGAACAGCAGAGGTAGAAGACAGAGATAGAGTATATCAACGTGTCTCACTCAGCCTGCTCAGAAGGAACAGCAGAGGTAGAAGACAGAGATAGAGTATATCCACGTGTCTGATCTACACCTCACTCAACCTGCTCAGAAGGAACAGCAGAGGTAGAAGACAGAGATAGAGTATATCCACGTGTCTGATCTACACCTCACTCAGCCTGCTCAGAAGGAACAGCAGAGGTAGAAGACAGAGATAGAGTATATCCAAGTGTCTCACTCAGCCTGCTCAGAAGGAACAGCAGAGGTAGAAGACAGAGATAGAGTATATCCACGTGTCTCACTCAGCCTGCTCAGAAGGAACAGCAGAGGTAGAAGACAGAGATAGAGTATATCCACGTGTCTGATCTACACCTCACTCAACCTGCTCAGAAGGAACAGCAGAGGTAGAAGACAGAGATAGAGTATATCCAGGTGTCTGATATACACCTCACTCAGCCTGATCAGAATGAACAGCAGAGGTAGAAGACAGAGATAGAGTATATCCACGTGTCTGATCTACACCTCACTCAGCCTGCTCAGAAGGAACAGCAGAGGTAGAAGACAGAGATAGAGTATATCCACGTGTCTGATCTACACCTCACTCAGCCTGCTCAGAAGGAACAGCAGAGGTAGAAGAAAGAGATAGAGTATATCCACGTGTCTGATCTACACCTCACTCAGCCTGCTCAGAAGGAACAGCAGAGGTAGAAGACAGAGATAGAGTATATCCAGGTGTCTCACTCAGCCTGCTCAGAAGGAACAGCAGAGGTAGAAGACAGAGATAGAGTATATCCACGTGTCTGATCTACACCTCACTCAGCCTGCTCAGAAGGAACAGCAGAGGTAGAAGACAGAGATAGAGTATATCCACTTGTCTGATATACACCTCACTCAGCCTGCTCAGAAGAAACAGCAGAGGTAGAAGACAGAGATAGAGTATATCCACGTGTCTGATCTACACCTCACTCAGCCTGCTAAAAAGGAACAGCAGAGGTAGAAGACAGAGATAGAGTATATCCACGTGTCTCACTCAGCCTGCTCAGAAGGAACAGCAGATGTAGAAGACAGAGATAGAGTATATCCACGTGTCTAATCTACACCTCACTCAGCCTGCTCAGAAGGAACAGCAGAGGTACAAGACAGAGATAAAGTATATCCACGTGTCTGATCTACACCTCACTCAGCCTGCTCAGAAGGAACAGCAGAGGTAGAAGACAGAGATATAGTATATCCACGTGTCTGATCTACACCTCACTCAGCCTGCTCAGAAGGAACAGCAGAGGGAGAAGACAGAGATAGAGTATTTCCACGTGTCTCACTCAGCCTGCTCAGAAGGAACAGCAGAGGTAGAAGACAGAGATAGAGTATATCCACGTGTCTCACTCAGCCTGCTCAGAAGGAGAGGTAGAAGACAGAGATAGAGTATATCCACGTGTCTCACTTAGCCTGCTCAGAAGGAACAGCAGAGGTAGAAGACATAGATAGAGTATATCCACGTGTCTCACTCAGCCTGCTCAGAAGGAACAGCCGAGGTAGAAGACAGAGATAGAGTATATCCACGTGTCTGATCTACACCTCACTCAGCCTGCTCAGAATGAACAGCAGAGGTAGAAGACAGAGATAGAGTATATCCAGGTGTCTGATATACACCTCACTCAGCCTGCTCAGAAGGAACAGCAGAGGTAGAAGACAGAGATAGAGTATATCCACGTGTCTGATCTACACCTCACTCAGCCTGCTCAGAAGGAACAGCAGAGGTAGAAAAAAGAGATAGAGTATATCCACGTGTCTGATCTACACCTCACTCAGCCTGCTCAGAAGGAACAGCAGAGGTAGAAGACAGAGATAGAGTATATCCACGTGTCTCACTCAGCCTGCTCAGAAGGAACAGCAGATGTAGAAGACAGAGATAGAGTATATCCACGTGTCTAATATACACCCCACTCAGCCTGCTCAGAAGGAACAGCAGAGGTAGAAGACAGAGATAAAGTATATCCACGTGTCTGATCTACACCTCACTCAGCCTGCTCAGCAGGAACAGCAGAGGTATAAGACAGAGATAGAGTATATCCACGTGTCTCAATCAGCCTGCTCAGAATGAACAGCAGAGGTAGAAGGCAGAGATAGAGTATATCCACGTGTCTCACTCAGCCTGCTCAGAAGGAACATCAGAGGTAGAAGACAGAGATAGAGTATATCCACGTGTCTAATATACGCCTCACTCAGCCTGCTCAGAAGGAACAGCAGAAGTAGAAGACAGAGATAGAGTATATCCACGTGTCTTACTCAGCCTGCTCAGAAGGAACAGCAGAGGTAGGAGACAGAGATAGAGTATATCCACGTGTCCGATCTACACCTCACTCAGACTGCTCAGAAGGAACAGCAGAGGTATAAGACAGAGATAGAGCATATCCAAGTGTCTCACTCAGCCTGCTCAGAAGGAACAGCAGAGGTAGAAGACAGAGATAGAGTATATCAACGTGTCTCACTCAGCCTGCTCAGAAGGAACAGCAGAGGTAGAAGACAGAGATAGAGTATATCCACGTGTCTGATCTACACCTCACTCAACCTGCTCAGAAGGAACAGCAGAGGTAGAAGACAGAGATAGAGTATATCCACGTGTCTCGCTCAGCCTGCTCAGAAGGAACAGCAGAGGTAGAAGACAGAGATAAAGTATATCCACGTGTCTGATCTACACCTCACTCAGCCTGCTCAGTAGGAACAGCAGAGGGAGAAGACGGAGATAGGGTATATCCACGTGTCTCGCTCAGCCTGCTCAGAAGGAACAGCAGAGGTAGAAGACAGAGATAGAGTATATCCACGTGTCTCACTCAGCCTGCTCAGAAGGAACAGCAGAGGTAGAAGGCAGAGATAGAGTATATCCACGTGTCTCACTCAGCCTGCTCAGAAGGAACAGCAGAGGTAGAAGACAGAGATAGAGTATATCCAGGTGTCTGATATACACCTCACTCAGCCTGCTCAGAATGAACAGCAGAGGTAGAAGACAGAGATAGAGTATATCCACGTGTCTGATCTACACCTCACTCAGCTTGCTCAGAAGGAACAGCAGAGGTAGAAGACAGAGATAGAGTATATCCACGTGTCTGATCTACACCTCACTCAGCCTGCTCAGAAGGAACAGCAGAGGTAGAAGAAAGAGATAGAGTATATCCACGTGTCTGATCTACACCTCACTCAGCCTGCTCAGAAGGAACAGCATAGGTAGAAGACAGAGATAGAGTATATCCAGGTGTCTCACTCAGCCTGCTCAGAAGGAACATCAGAAGTAGAAGACAGAGATAGAGTATATCCACGTGTCTGATCTACACCTCACTCAGCCTGCTCAGAAGGAACAGCAGAGGTAGAAGACAGAGATAGAGTATATCCACGTGTCTGATATACACCTCACTCAGCCTGCTCAGAAGGAACAGCAGAGGTAGAAGACAGAGATAGAGAATATCCACGTGTCTGATCTACACCTCACTCAGCATGCTAAAAAGGAACAGCAGAGGTAGAAGACAGAGATAGAGTATATCCACGTGTCTCACTCAGCCTGCTCAGAAGGAACAGCAGATGTATAAGACAGAGATAGAGTATATCAACGTGTCTCACTCAGCCTGCTCAGAAGGAACAGCAGAGGTAGAAGACAGAGATAGAGTATATCCACGTGTCTGATCTACACCTCACTCAACCTGCTCAGAAGGAACAGCAGAGGTAGAAGACAGAGATAGAGTATATCCACGTGTCTGATCTACACCTCACTCAGCCTGCTCAGAAGGAACAGCAGAGGTAGAAGACAGAGATAGAGTATATACACGTGTCCCAATCAGCCTGCTCAGAAGGAACAGCAGATGTAGAAGACAGAGATAAAGTATATCCACGTGTCTAATCTACACCTCACTCAGCCTGCTCAAAAGGAACAGCAAAGGTAGAATACAGAGATAGAGTATATCCACGTGTCTCGCTCAGCCTGCTCAGAAGGAACAGCAGAGGTAGAAGACAGAGATAAAGTATATCCACGTGTCTGATCTACACCTCACTCAGCCTGCTCAAAAGGAACAGCATAGGTAGAAGACAGAGATAGAGTATATCCAGGTGTCTGATATACACCTCACTCAGCCTGCTCAGAATGAACAGCAGAGGTAGAAGACAGAGATAGAGTATATCCACGTGTCTGATCTACACCTCAATCAGCTTGCTCAGAAGGAACAGCAGAGGTAGAAGACAGAGATAGAGTATATCCACGTGTCTGATCTACACCTCACTCAGCCTGCTCAGAAGGAACAGCAGAGGTAGAAAAAAGAGATAGAGTATATCCACGTGTCTGATCTACACCTCACTCAGCCTGCTCAGAAGGAACAGCAGAGGTAGAAGACAGAGATAGAGTATATCCACGTGTCTCACTCAGCCTGCTCAGAAGGAACAGCAGATGTAGAAGACAGAGATAGAGTATATCCACGTGTCTAATATACACCCCACTCAGCCTGCTCAGAAGGAACAGCAGAGGTAGAAGACAGAGATAAAGTATATCCACGTGTCTGATCTACACCTCACTCAGCCTGCTCAGCAGGAACAGCAGAGGTATAAGACAGAGATAGAGTATATCCACGTGTCTCAATCAGCCTGCTCAGAATGAACAGCAGAGGTAGAAGACAGAGATAGAGTATATCCACGTGTCTGATCTACACCTCACTCAGCCTGCTAAAAAGGAACAGCAGAGGTAGAAGACAGAGATAGAGTATATCCACGTGTCTCACTCAGCCTGCTCAGAAGGAACAGCAGATGTAGAAGACAGAGATAAAGTATATCCACGTGTCTAATCTACACCTCACTCAGCCTGCTCAAAAGGAACAGCAAAGGTAGAATACAGAGATAGAGTATATCCACGTGTCTCGCTCAGCCTGCTCAGAAGGAACAGCAGAGGTAGAAGACAGAGATAAAGTATATCCACGTGTCTGATCTACACCTCACTCAGCCTGCTCAAAAGGAACAGCAGAGGTAGAAGACAGAGATAGAGTATATCCAGGTGTCTGATATACACCTCACTCAGCCTGCTCAGAATGAACAGCAGAGGTAGAAGACAGAGATAGAGTATATCCACGTGTCTGATCTACACCTCACTCAGCTTGCTCAGAAGGAACAGCAGAGGTAGAAGACAGAAATAGAGTATATCCACGTGTCTGATCTACACCTCACTCAGCCTGCTCAGAAGGAACAGCAGAGGTAGAAGAAAGAGATAGAGTATATCCACGTGTCTGATCTACACCTCACTCAGCCTGCTCAGAAGGAACAGCATAGGTAGAAGACAGAGATAGAGTATATCCAGGTGTCTCACTCAGCCTGCTCAGAAGGAACATCAGAAGTAGAAGACAGAGATAGAGTATATCCACGTGTCTGATCTACACCTCACTCAGCCTGCTCAGAAGGAACAGCAGAGGTAGAAGACAGAGATAGAGTATATCAACGTGTCTCACTCAGCCTGCTCAGAAGGAACAGCAGATGTATAAGACAGAGATAGAGTATATCAACGTGTCTCACTCAGCCTGCTCAGAAGGAACAGCAGATGTATAAGACAGAGATAGAGTATATCAACGTGTCTCACTCAGCCTGCTCAAAAGGAACAGCAGAGGTAGAAGACAGAGATAGAGTATATCCACGTGTTTGATCTACACCTCACTCAACCTGCTCAGAAGGAACAGCAGAGGTAGAAGACAGAGATAGAGTATATCCACGTGTTTGATCTACACCTCACTCAGCCTGCTCAGAAGGAACAGCAGAGGTAGAAGACAGAGATAGAGTATATACACGTGTCCCAATCAGCCTGCTCAGAAGGAACAGCAGATGTAGAAGACAGAGATAAAGTATATCCACGTGTCTAATCTACACCTCACTCAGCCTGCTCAAAAGGAACAGCAAAGGTAGAATACAGAGATAGAGTATATCCACGTGTCTCGCTCAGCCTGCTCAGAAGGAACAGCAGAGGTAGAAGACAGAGATAAAGTATATCCACGTGTCTGATCTACACCTCACTCAGCCTGCTCAAAAGGAACAGCAGAGGTAGAAGACAGAGATAGAGTATATCCACGTGTCTGATCTACACCTCACTCAGCCTGCTCAGAAGGAACAGCAGAGGGAGAAGACGGAGATAGGGTATATCCACGTGTCTCGCTCAGCCTGCTCAGAAGGAACAGCAGAAGTAGAAGACAGAGATAGAGTATATCCACGTGTCTCACTCAGCCTGCTCAGAAGGAGCAGCAGAGGTAGAAGGCAGATATAGAGTATATCCACGTGTCTCACTCAGCCTGCTCAGAAGGAACAGCAGAGGTAGAAGACAGAGATAGAGTATATCCAGGTGTCTGATATACACCTCACTCAGCCTGCTCAGAATGAACAGCAGAGGTAGAAGACAGAGATAGAGTATATCCACGTGTCTGATCTACACCTCACTCAGCCTGCTCAGAAGGAACAGCAGAGGTAGAAGAAAGAGATAGAGTATATCCACGTGTCTGATCTACACCTCACTCAACCTGCTCAAAAGGAACAGCAGAGGTAGAAAACAGAGATAGAGTATATCCAGGTGTCTCACTCAGCCTGCTCAGAAGGAACAGCAGAGGTAGAAGACAGAGATATAGTATATCCACGTGTCTGATCTACACCTCACTCAGCCTGCTAAAAAGGAACAGCAGAGGTAGAAGACAGAGATAGAGTATATCCACGTGTCTCACTCAGCCTGCTCAGAAGGAACATCAGAGGTAGAAGACAGAGATAGAGTATATCCACGTGTCTAATATACGCCTCACTCAGCCTGCTCAGAAGGAACAGCAGAAGTAGAAGACAGAGATAGAGTATATCCACGTGTCTCACTCAGCCTGCTCAGAAGGAACAGCAGAGGTAGGAGACAGAGATAGAGTATATCCACGTGTCTGATCTACACCTCACTCAGACTGCTCAGAAGGAACAGCAGAGGTAGAAGACAGAGATAGAGTATATCCACGTGTCTCACTCAGCCTGCTCAGAAGGAACAGCAGATGTATAAGACAGAGATAGAGTATATCAACGTGTCTCACTCAGCCTGCTCAGAAGGAACAGCAGAGGTAGAAGACAGAGATAGAGTATATCCACGTGTCTGATCTACACCTCACTCAACCTGCTCAGAAGGAACAGCAGAGGTAGAAGACAGAGATAGAGTATATCCACGTGTCTGATCTACACCTCACTCAGCCTGCTCAGAAGGAACAGCAGAGGTAGAAGACAGAGATAGAGTATATACACGTGTCCCAATCAGCCTGCTCAGAAGGAACAGCAGATGTAGAAGACAGAGATAAAGTATATCCACGTGTCTAATCTACACCTCACTCAGCCTGCTCAAAAGGAACAGCAAAGGTAGAATACAGAGATAGAGTATATCCACGTGTCTCGCTCAGCCTGCTCAGAAGGAACAGCAGAGGTAGAAGACAGAGATAAAGTATATCCACGTGTCTGATCTACACCTCACTCAGCCTGCTCAAAAGGAACAGCAGAGGTAGAAGACAGAGATAGAGTATATCCACGTGTCTGATCTACACCTCACTCAGCCTGCTCAGAAGGAACAGCAGAGGGAGAAGACGGAGATAGGGTATATCCACGTGTCTCGCTCAGCCTGCTCAGAAGGAACAGCAGAAGTAGAAGACAGAGATAGAGTATATCCACGTGTCTCACTCAGCCTGCTCAGAAGGAGCAGCAGAGGTAGAAGGCAGATATAGAGTATATCCACGTGTCTCACTCAGCCTGCTCAGAAGGAACAGCAGAGGTAGAAGACAGAGATAGAGTATATCCAGGTGTCTGATATACACCTCACTCAGCCTGCTCAGAATGAACAGCAGAGGTAGAAGACAGAGATATAGTATATCCACGTGTCTGATCTACACCTCACTCAACCTGCTCAAAAGGAACAGCAGAGGTTGAAAACAGAGATAGAGTATATCCAGGTGTCTCACTCAGCCTGCTCAGAAGGAACAGCAGAGGTAGAAGACAGAGATAGAGTATATCCACGTGTCTGATCTACACCTCACTCAGCCTGCTCAGAAGGAACAGCAGAGGTAGAAGACAGAGATAAAGTATATCCACGTGTCTGATCTACACCTCACTCAGCCTGCTCAGTAGGAACAGCAGAGGGAGAAGACGGAGATAGGGTATATCCACGTGTCTCGCTCAGCCTGCTCAGAAGGAACAGCAGAGGTAGAAGACAGAGATAGAGTATATCCACGTGTCTCACTCAGCCTGCTCAGAAGGAACAGCAGAGGTAGAAGGCAGAGATAGAGTATATCCACGTGTCTCACTCAGCCTGCTCAGAAGGAACAGCAGAGGTAGAAGACAGAGATAGAGTATATCCAGGTGTCTGATATACACCTCACTCAGCCTGCTAAAAAGGAACAGCAGAGGTAGAAGACAGAGATAGAGTATATCCACGTGTCTCACTCAGCCTGCTCAGAAGGAACATCAGAGGTAGAAGACAGAGATAGAGTATATCCACGTGTCTAATATACGCCTCACTCAGCCTGCTCAGAAGGAACAGCAGAAGTAGAAGACAGAGATAGAGTATATCCACGTGTCTCACTCAGCCTGCTCAGAAGGAACAGCAGAGGTAGGAGACAGAGATAGAGTATATCCACGTGTCTGATCTACACCTCACTCAGACTGCTCAGAAGGAACAGCAGAGGTAGAAGACAGAGATAGAGTATATCCACGTGTCTCACTCAGCCTGCTCAGAAGGAACAGCAGATGTATAAGACAGAGATAGAGTATATCAACGTGTCTCACTCAGCCTGCTCAGAAGGAACAGCAGAGGTAGAAGACAGAGATAGAGTATATCCACGTGTCTGATCTACACCTCACTCAACCTGCTCAGAAGGAACAGCAGAGGTAGAAGACAGAGATAGAGTATATCCACGTGTCTGATCTACACCTCACTCAGCCTGCTCAGAAGGAACAGCAGAGGTAGAAGACAGAGATAGAGTATATACACGTGTCCCAATCAGCCTGCTCAGAAGGAACAGCAGATGTAGAAGACAGAGATAAAGTATATCCACGTGTCTAATCTACACCTCACTCAGCCTGCTCAAAAGGAACAGCAAAGGTAGAATACAGAGATAGAGTATATCCACGTGTCTCGCTCAGCCTGCTCAGAAGGAACAGCAGAGGTAGAAGACAGAGATAAAGTATATCCACGTGTCTGATCTACACCTCACTCAGCCTGCTCAGAAGGAACAGCAGAGGTAGAAGACAGAGATAGAGTATATCCACGTGTCTCACTCAGCCTGCTCAGAAGGAACAGCAGATGTAGAAGACAGAGACAGAGTATATCCACGTGTCTAATCTACACCCCACTCAGCCTGCTCAGAAGGAACATCAGAGGTAGAAGACAGAGATAAAGTATATACACGTGTCTGATCTACACCTCACTCAGCCTGCTCAGAAGGAACAGCAGAGGTAGAAGACAGAGATAGAGTATATCCACGTGTCTGATCTACACCTCACTCAGCCTGCTCAGAAGGAACAGCAGAGGGAGAAGACGGAGATAGGGTATATCCACGTGTCTCGCTCAGCCTGCTCAGAAGGAACAGCAGAGGTAGTAGACAGAGATAGAGTATATCCACGTGTCTCACTCAGACTGCTCAGAAGGAACAGCAGAGGTAGAAGGCAGATATAGAGTATATCCACGTGTCTCACTCAGCCTGCTCAGAAGGAACAGCAGAGGTAGAAGACAGAGATAGAGTATATCCACGTGTCTGATATACACCTCACTCAACCTGCTCAGAAGGAACAGTAGAGGTAGAAGACAGAGATAGAGTATATCCACGTGTCTCACTCAGCCTGCTCAAAAGGAACAGCAGAGGTAGGAGACAGAGATAGAGTATATCCACGTGTCTGATCTACACCTCACTCAGACTGCTCAGAAGGAACAGCAGAGGTTGAAGACAGAGATAAAGTATATACACGTGTCTGATCTACACCTCACTCAGCCTGCTCAGAAGGAACAGCAGAGGTAGAAGACAGAGATAGAGTATATCCACGTGTCTGATCTACACCTCACTCAGCCTGCTCAGAAGGAACAGCAGAGGGAAAAGACGGAGATAGGGTATATCCACGTGTCTCGCTCAGCCTGCTCAGAAGGAACAGCAGAGGTAGTAGACAGAGATAGAGTATATCCACGTGTCTCACTCAGACTGCTCAGAAGGAACAGCAGAGGTAGAAGGCAGATATAGAGTATATCCACGTGTCTCACTCAGCCTGCTCAGAAGGAACAGCAGAGGTAGAAGACAGAGATAGAGTATATCCACGTGTCTGATATACACCTCACTCAACCTGCTCAGAAGGAACAGTAGAGGTAGAAGACAGAGATAGAGTATATCCACGTGTCTCACTCAGCCTGCTCAAAAGGAACAGCAGAGGTAGGAGACAGAGATAGAGTATATCCACGTGTCTGATCTACACCTCACTCAGACTGCTCAGAAGGAACAGCAGAGGTTGAAGACAGAGATAGAGCATATCCAAGTGTCTCACTCAGCCTGCTCAGAAGGAACAGCAGAGGTAGAAGACAGAGATAGAGTATATCCACGTGTCTCACTCAGCCTGCTCAGAAGGAACAGCAGAGGTAGAAGACAGAGATAGAGTATATCCACGTGTCTCACTCAGCCTGCTCAGAAGGGACAGCAGAGGTAGAAGACAGAGATAGAGTATATCCACGTGTCTCAGTCAGCCTGCTCAGAAGGAACAGCAGATGTAGAAGACAGAGATAGAGTATATCCACGTGTCTAATCTACACCCCACTCAGCCTGCTCAGAAGGAACAGCAGAGGTAGAAGACAGAGATAGAGTATATCCACGTGTCTGATATACACCTCACTCAACCTGCTCAGAAGGAACAGTAGAGGTAGAAGACAGAGATAGAGTATATCCACGTGTCTCACTCAGCCTGCTCAAAAGGAACAGCAGAGGTAGGAGACAGAGATAGAGTATATCCACGTGTCTGATCTACACCTCACTCAGACTGCTCAGAAGGAACAGCAGAGGTTGAAGACAGAGATAGAGCATATCCAAGTGTCTCACTCAGCCTGCTCAGAAGGAACAGCAGAGGTAGAAGACAGAGATAGAGTATATCCACGTGTCTGATCTACACCTCACTCAGCCTGCTCAGAAGGAACAGCAGAGGTAGAAGACAGAGATAGAGTATATCCACGTGTCTCACTCAGCCTGCTCAGAAGGAACAGCAGAGGTAGAAGACAGAGATAGGGTATATCCACGTGTCTGATTTACACCTCACTCAGCCTGCTCAGAAGGAACAGCAGAGGTAGAAGACAGAGATAGAGTATATCCACGTGTCTCACTCAGCCTGCTCAGAAGGAACAGCAGATGTAGAAGACAGAGACAGAGTATATCCACGTGTCTGATCTACACCTCACTCAGCCTGCTCAGAAGGAACAACAGAGGGAGAAGACGGAGATAGGGTATATCCACGTGTCTCGCTCAGCCTGCTCAGAAGGAACAGCAGAGGTAGAAGACAGAGATAGAGTATATCCACGTGTCTCACTCAGCCTGCTCAGAAGGAACAGCAGAGGTAGAAGGCAGAGATAGAGTATATCCACGTGTCTCACTCAGCATGCTCAAAAGGAACAGCAGAGGTATAAGACAGAGATAGAGTATATCCACGTGTCTGATATACACCTCACTCAGCCTGCTCAGAAGGAACAGCAGAGGTAGAAGACAGAGATAGAGTATATCCACGTGTCTGATCTACACCTCACTCAGCCTGCTCAGAAGGAACAGCGGAGGTAGAAGACAGAGATAGAGTATATCCACGTGTCTCACTCAGCCTGCTCAGAAGGAACAACAGAGGTAGAAGACAGAGATAGAGTATATCCACGTGTCTGATCTACACCTCACTCAGCCTGCTCAGAAGGAACAGCAGAGGTAGAAGACAGATATAGAGTATATCCACGTGTCTGATATACACCTCACTCAGCCTGCTCAGAAGGAACAGCAGAGGTAGAAGACAGAGATAGAGTATATCCACGTGTCTGATCTACACCTCACTCAACCTGCTCAGAAGGAACAGCAGAGGTAGAAGACAGAGATAGAGTATATCCACGTGTCTGATCTACACCTCACTCAGCCTGCTCAGAAGGAACAGCAGAGGTAGAAGGCAGATATAGAGTATATCCACGTGTCTCACTCAGCCTGCTCAGAAGGAACAGCAGAGGTAGAAGACAGAGATAGAGTATATCCACGTGTCTGATATACACCTCACTCAACCTGCTCAGAAGGAACAGTAGAGGTAGAAGACAGAGATAGAGTATATCCACGTGTCTCACTCAGCCTGCTCAAAAGGAACAGCAGAGGTAGGAGACAGAGATAGAGTATATCCACGTGTCTGATATACACCTCACTCAGACTGCTCAGAAGGAACAGCAAAGGTTGAAGACAGAGATAGAGCATATCCAAGTGTCTCACTCAGCCTGCTCAGAAGGAACAGCAGAGGTAGAAGACAGAGATAGAGTATATCCACGTGTCTGATCTACACCTCACTCAGCCTGCTCAGAAGGAACAGCAGAGGTAGAAGACAGAGATAGAGTATATCCACGTGTCTCACTCAGCCTGCTCAGAAGGAACAGCAGAGGTAGAAGACAGAGATAGGGTATATCCACGTGTCTGATTTACACCTCACTCAGCCTGCTCAGAAGGAACAGCAGAGGTAGAAGACAGAGATAGAGTATATCCACGTGTCTCACTCAGCCTGCTCAGAAGGAACAGCAGATGTAGAAGACAGAGACAGAGTATATCCACGTGTCTAATCTACACCCCACTCAGCCTGCTCAGAAGGAACATCAGAGGTAGAAGACAGAGATAAAGTATATACAAGTGTCTCACTCAGCCTGCTCAGAAGGAACAGCAGAGGTAGAAGACAGAGATAGAGTATATCCACGTGTCTGATCTACACCTCACTCAGCCTGCTCAGAAGGAACAGCAGAGGTAGAAGACAGAGATAGAGTATATCCACGTGTCTCACTCAGCCTGCTCAGAAGGAACAGCAGAGGTAGAAGACAGAGATAGGGTATATCCACGTGTCTGATTTACACCTCACTCAGCCTGCTCAGAAGGAACAGCAGAGGTAGAAGACAGAGATAGAGTATATCCACGTGTCTCACTCAGCCTGCTCAGAAGGAACAGCAGATGTAGAAGACAGAGACAGAGTATATCCACGTGTCTAATCTACACCCCACTCAGCCTGCTCAGAAGGAACATCAGAGGTAGAAGACAGAGATAAAGTATATACACGTGTCTGATCTACACCTCACTCAGCCTGCTCAGAAGGAACAGCAGAGGTAGAAGACAGAGATAGAGTATATCCACGTGTCTGATATACACCTCACTCAACCTGCTCAGAAGGAACAGCAGATGTAGAAGACGGAGATAGAGTATATCCACGTGTCTCACTCAGCCTGCTCAAAAGGAACAGCAGAGGTAGGAGACAGAGATAGAGTATATCCACGTGTCTGATCTACACCTCACTCAGACTGCTCAGAAGGAACATCAGAGGTTGAAGACAGAGATAGAGCATATCCAAGTGTCTCACTCAGCCTGCTCAGAAGGAACAGCAGAGGTAGAAGACAGAGATATAGTATATCCACGTGTCTCACTCAGTCTGCTCAGAAGGAACAGCAGAGGTAGAAGACAGAGATAGAGTATATCCACGTGTCTCACTCAGCCTGCTCAGAAGGAACAGCAGAGGTAGAAGACAGATATAGAGTATATCCACGTGTCTCACTCAGCCTGCTCAGAAGGAACATCAGAGGTAGAAGACAGAGATAGAGTATATCCACGTGTCTCACTCAGTCTGCTCAGAAGGAACAGCAGAGGTAGAAGGCAGATATAGAGTATATCCACGTGTCTCACTCAGCCTGCTCAGAAGGAACAGCAGAGGTAGAAGACAGAGATAGAGTATATCCACGTGTCTGATATACACCTCACTCAACCTGCTCAGAAGGAACAGTAGAGGTAGAAGACAGAGATAGAGTATATCCACGTGTCTCACTCAGCCTGCTCAAAAGGAACAGCAGAGGTAGGAGACAGAGATAGAGTATATCCACGTGTCTGATCTACACCTCACTCAGACTGCTCAGAAGGAACAGCAGAGGTTGAAGACAGAGATGAAGTATATACACGTGTCTGATCTACACCTCACTCAGCCTGCTCAGAAGGAACAGCAGAGGTAGAAGACAGAGATAGAGTATATCCACGTGTCTGATCTACACCTCACTCAGCCTGCTCAGAAGGAACAGCAGAGGGAGAAGACGGAGATAGGGTATATCCACGTGTCTCGCTCAGCCTGCTCAGAAGGAACAGCAGAGGTAGTAGACAGAGATAGAGTATATCCACGTGTCTCACTCAGACTGCTCAGAAGGAACAGCAGAGGTAGAAGGCAGATATAGAGTATATCCACGTGTCTCACTCAGCCTGCTCAGAAGGAACAGCAGAGGTAGAAGACAGAGATAGAGTATATCCACGTGTCTGATATACACCTCACTCAACCTGCTCAGAAGGAACAGTAGAGGTAGAAGACAGAGATAGAGTATATCCACGTGTCTCACTCAGCCTGCTCAAAAGGAACAGCAGAGGTAGGAGACAGAGATAGAGTATATCCACGTGTCTGATCTACACCTCACTCAGACTGCTCAGAAGGAACAGCAGAGGTTGAAGACAGAGATAGAGCATATCCAAGTGTCTCACTCAGCCTGCTCAGAAGGAACAGCAGAGGTAGAAGACAGAGATAGAGTATATCCACGTGTCTCACTCAGCCTGCTCAGAAGGAACAGCAGAGGTAGAAGACAGAGATAGAGTATATCCACGTGTCTCACTCAGCCTGCTCAGAAGGGACAGCAGAGGTAGAAGACAGAGATAGAGTATATCCACGTGTCTCAGTCAGCCTGCTCAGAAGGAACAGCAGATGTAGAAGACAGAGATAGAGTATATCCACGTGTCTAATCTACACCCCACTCAGCCTGCTCAGAAGTAACAGCAGAGGTAGAAGACAGAGATAGAGTATATCCACGTGTCTGATATACACCTCACTCAACCTGCTCAGAAGGAACAGTAGAGGTAGAAGACAGAGATAGAGTATATCCACGTGTCTCACTCAGCCTGCTCAAAAGGAACAGCAGAGGTAAAAGACAGAGATAGAGTATATCCACGTGTCTGATCTACACCTCACTCAGACTGCTCAGAAGGAACAGCAGAGGTTGAAGACAGAGATAGAGCATATCCAAGTGTCTCACTCAGCCTGCTCAGAAGGAACAGCAGAGGTAGAAGACAGAGATAGAGTATATCCACGTGTCTGATCTACACCTCACTCAGCCTGCTCAGAAGGAACAGCAGAGGTAGAAGACAGAGATAGAGTATATCCACGTGTCTCACTCAGCCTGCTCAGAAGGAACAGCAGAGGTAGAAGACAGAGATAGGGTATATCCACGTGTCTGATTTACACCTCACTCAGCCTGCTCAGAAGGAACAGCAGAGGTAGAAGACAGAGATAGAGTATATCCACGTGTCTCACTCAGCCTGCTCAGAAGGAACAGCAGATGTAGAAGACAGAGACAGAGTATATCCACGTGTCTGATCTACACCTCACTCAGCCTGCTCAGAAAAAACAACAGAGGGAGAAGACGGAGATAGGGTATATCCACGTGTCTCGCTCAGCCTGCTCAGAAGGAACAGCAGAGGTAGAAGACAGAGATAGAGTATATCCACGTGTCTCACTCAGCCTGCTCAGAAGGAACAGCAGAGGTAGAAGGCAGAGATAGAGTATATCCACGTGTCTCACTCAGCATGCTCAGAAGGAACAGCAGAGGTAGAAGACAGAGATAGAGTATATCCACGTGTCTGATATACACCTCACTCAGCCTGCTCAGAAGGAACAGCAGAGGTAGAAGACAGAGATAGAGTATATCCACGTGTCTGATCTACACCTCACTCAGCCTGCTCAGAAGGAACAGCGGAGGTAGAAGACAGAGATAGAGTATATCCACGTGTCTCACTCAGCCTGCTCAGAAGGAACAACAGAGGTAGAAGACAGAGATAGAGTATATCCACGTGTCTGATCTACACCTCACTCAGCCTGCTCAGAAGGAACAGCAGAGGTAGAAGACAGATATAGAGTATATCCACGTGTCTGATATACACCTCACTCAGCCTGCTCAGAAGGAACAGCAGAGGTAGAAGACAGAGATAGAGTATATCCACGTGTCTCACTCAGCCTGCTCAAAAGGAACAGCAGAGGTAAAAGACAGAGATAGAGTATATCCACGTGTCTGATCTACACCTCACTCAGACTGCTCAGAAGGAACAGCAGAGGTTGAAGACAGAGATAGAGCATATCCAAGTGTCTCACTCAGCCTGCTCAGAAGGAACAGCAGAGGTAGAAGACAGAGATAGAGTATATCCACGTGTCTGATCTACACCTCACTCAGCCTGCTCAGAAGGAACAGCAGAGGTAGAAGACAGAGATAGAGTATATCCACGTGTCTCACTCAGCCTGCTCAGAAGGAACAGCAGAGGTAGAAGACAGAGATAGGGTATATCCACGTGTCTGATTTACACCTCACTCAGCCTGCTCAGAAGGAACAGCAGAGGTAGAAGACAGAGATAGAGTATATCCACGTGTCTCACTCAGCCTGCTCAGAAGGAACAGCAGATGTAGAAGAAAGAGACAGAGTATATCCACGTGTCTGATCTACACCTCACTCAGCCTGCTCAGAAAAAACAACAGAGGGAGAAGACGGAGATAGGGTATATCCACGTGTCTCGCTCAGCCTGCTCAGAAGGAACAGCAGAGGTAGAAGACAGAGATAGAGTATATCCACGTGTCTCACTCAGCCTGCTCAGAAGGAACAGCAGAGGTAGAAGGCAGAGATAGAGTATATCCACGTGTCTCACTCAGCATGCTCAGAAGGAACAGCAGAGGTAGAAGACAGAGATAGAGTATATCCACGTGTCTGATATACACCTCACTCAGCCTGCTCAGAAGGAACAGCAGAGGTAGAAGACAGAGATAGAGTATATCCACGTGTCTGATCTACACCTCACTCAGCCTGCTCAGAAGGAACAGCGGAGGTAGAAGACAGAGATAGAGTATATCCACGTGTCTCACTCAGCCTGCTCAGAAGGAACAACAGAGGTAGAAGACAGAGATAGAGTATATCCACGTGTCTGATCTACACCTCACTCAGCCTGCTCAGAAGGAACAGCAGAGGTAGAAGACAGATATAGAGTATATCCACGTGTCTGATATACACCTCACTCAGCCTGCTCAGAAGGAACAGCAGAGGTAGAAGACAGAGATAGAGTATATCCACGTGTCTGATCTACACCTCACTCAACCTGCTCAGAAGGAACAGCAGAGGTAGAAGACAGAGATAGAGTATATCCACGTGTCTGATCTACACCTCACTCAGCCTGCTCAGAAGGAACAGCAGAGGTAGAAGGCAGATATAGAGTATATCCACGTGTCTCACTCAGCCTGCTCAGAAGGAACAGCAGAGGTAGAAGACAGAGATAGAGTATATCCACGTGTCTGATATACACCTCACTCAACCTGCTCAGAAGGAACAGTAGAGGTAGAAGACAGAGATAGAGTATATCCACGTGTCTCACTCAGCCTGCTCAAAAGGAACAGCAGAGGTAGGAGACAGAGATAGAGTATATCCACGTGTCTGATCTACACCTCACTCAGACTGCTCAGAAGGAACAGCAGAGGTTGAAGACAGAGATAGAGCATATCCAAGTGTCTCACTCAGCCTGCTCAGAAGGAACAGCAGAGGTAGAAGACAGAGATAGAGTATATCCACGTGTCTGATCTACACCTCACTCAGCCTGCTCAGAAGGAACAGCAGAGGTAGAAGACAGAGATAGAGTATATCCACGTGTCTCACTCAGCCTGCTCAGAAGGAACAGCAGAGGTAGAAGACAGAGATAGGGTATATCCACGTGTCTGATTTACACCTCACTCAGCCTGCTCAGAAGGAACAGCAGAGGTAGAAGACAGAGATAGAGTATATGCACGTGTCTCACTCAGCCTGCTCAGAAGGAACAGCAGATGTAGAAGACAGAGACAGAGTGTATCCACGTGTCTAATCTACACCCCACTCAGCCTGCTCAGAAGGAACATCAGAGGTAGAAGACAGAGATAAAGTATATACAAGTGTCTCACTCAGCCTGCTCAGAAGGAACAGCAGAGGTAGAAGACAGAGATAGAGTATATCCACGTGTCTGATCTACACCTCACTCAGCCTGCTCAGAAGAAACAGCAGAGGTAGAAGACAGAGATAGAGTATATCCACGTGTCTCACTCAGCCTGCTCAGAAGGAACAGCAGAGGTAGAAGACAGAGATAGGGTATATCCACGTGTCTGATTTACACCTCACTCAGCCTGCTCAGAAGGAACAGCAGAGGTAGAAGACAGAGATAGAGTATATCCACGTGTCTCACTCAGCCTGCTCAGAAGGAACAGCAGATGTAGAAGACAGAGACAGAGTATATCCACGTGTCTAATCTACACCCCACTCAGCCTGCTCAGAAGGAACATCAGAGGTAGAAGACAGAGATAAAGTATATACACGTGTCTGATCTACACCTCACTCAGCCTGCTCAGAAGGAACAGCAGAGGTAGAAGACAGAGATAGAGTATATCCACGTGTCTGATCTACACCTCACTCAGCCTGCTCAGAAGGAACAGCAGAGGGAGAAGACGGAGATAGGGTATATCCACGTGTCTCGCTCAGCCTGCTCAGAAGGAACAGCAGAGGTAGTAGACAGAGATAGAGTATATCCACGTGTCTCACTCAGCCTGCTCAGAAGGAACAGCAGAGGTAGAAGGCAGATATAGAGTATATCCACGTGTCTCACTCAGCCTGCTCAGAAGGAACAGCAGAGGTAGAAGACAGAGATAGAGTATATCCACGTGTCTGATATACACCTCACTCAACCTGCTCAGAAGGAACAATAGAGGTAGAAGACAGAGATAGAGTATATCCACGTGTCTCACTCAGCCTGCTCAAAAGGAACAGCAGAGGTAGGAGACAGAGATAGAGTATATCCACGTGTCTGATCTACACCTCACTCAGACTGCTCAGAAGGAACAGCAGAGGTTGAAGACAGAGATAGAGCATATCCAAGTGTCTCACTCAGCCTGCTCAGAAGGAACAGCAGACGTAGAAGACAGAGATAGAGTATATCCCCGTGTCTCACTCAGCCTGCTCAGAAGGAACAGCAGAGGTAGAAGACAGAGATAGAGTATATCCACGTGTCTCACTCAGCCTGCTCAGAAGGAACAGCAGAGGTAGAAGACAGAGATAGAGTATATCCACGTGTCTCACTCAGCCTGCTCAGAAGGAACAGCAGATGTAGAAGACAGAGATAGAGTATATCCACGTGTCTAATCTACACCCCACTCAGCCTGCTCAGAAGGAACAGCAGAGGTAGAAGACAGAGATAGAGTATATCCACGTGTCTCACTCAGCCTGCTCAGAAGGAACAGCATAGGTAGAAGACGGAGATAGGGTATAGAAGACAGAGATAGAGTATATCCAAGTGTCTCGCTCAGCCTGCTCAGAAGGAACAGCAGAGGTAGAAGACAGAGATAGAGTATATCCACGTGTCTCACTCAGCCTGCTCAGAAGGAACAGCATAGGTAGAAGGCAGAGATAGATTATATCCACGTGTCTCACTCAGCCTGCTCAGAAGGAACAGCAGAGGTAGAAGACAGAGATAGAGTATATCCACGTGTGTGATATACACCTCACTCAACCTGCTGAGAAGGAACAGCAGAGGTAGAAGACAGAGATAGAGTATATCCACGTGTCTCACTCAGCCTGCTCAGAAGGAACAGCAGAGGTAGGAGACAGAGATATAGTATATCCACGTGTCTGATCTAGACCTCACTCAGACAGCTCAGAAGGAACAGCAGAGGTAGAAGACAGCGATAGAGCATATCCAAGTGTCTCACTCAGCCTGCTCAGATGGAACAGCAGAGGTAGAAGACAAAGATAGAGTATATCCACGTGTCTCACTCAGCCTGCTCAGAAGGAACAGCAGAGGTAGAAGACAGAGATAGAGTATATCCACGTGTCTCACTCAGCCTGCTCAGAAGGAACAGCAGAGGTAGAAGACAGAGATAGAGTATATCCACGTGTCTGATCTACACCTCACTCAGCCTGCTCAGAAGGAACAGCAGAGGTAGAAGACAGAGATAGAGTATATCCACGTGTCTGATCTACACCTCACTCAGCCTGCTCAGAAGGAACAGCAGATGTAGAAGACAGAGATAGAGTATATCCACGTGTCTAATCTACACCTCACTCAGCCTGCTTAGAAGGAACAGCAGAGGTAGAAGACAGATATAGAGTATATCCACGTGTCTCGCTCAGCCTGCTCAGAGGGAACATCAGAGGTAGAAGACATAGATAAAGTATATCCACGTGTCTGATCTACACCTCACTCAGCCTGCTCAGAAGGAACAGCAGAGGTAGAAGACAGAGATAGAGTATATCCACTTGTCTGATCTACACCTCACTCAGCCTGCTCAGAAAGAACAGCAGAGGGGGAAGACAGAGATAGAGTATATCCAAGTGTCTCACTCATCCTGCGCAGAAGGAACAACAGAGGTAGAAGACAGAGTTAGAGTATTTCCACGTGTCTCACTCAGCCTGCTCAGAAGGAACAGCAGAGGTAGAAGGCAGAGATAGAGTATATCCACGTGTCTGATCTACACCTCACTCAGCCTGCTCAGAAAGAACAGCAGAGGGGGAAGACAGAGATATAGTATATCTAAGTGTCTCACTCATCCTGCGCAGACGGAACAACAGAGGTAGAAGACAGAGTTAGAGTATTTCCACGTGTCTCACTCAGCCTGCTCAGAAGGAACAGCAGAGGTAGAAGGCAGAGATAGAGTATATCCACGTGTCTGATATACACCTCAGTCAGCCTGATCAGAAGGAACAGCAGAGGTAGAATACAGTGATAGAGTATATCCACGTGTCTCACTCAGCCTGCTTAGAAGGAACAGCAGAGGTAGAAGACAGAGATAGAGTATATCCACGTGTCTTTCTCAGCCTGCTCAGAAGGAACAGCAGAGGTAGACGACAGAGATAGAGTATATCCACGTGTCTCACTCAGCCTGCTCAGAAGGAACAGCAGAGGTAGAAGACAGAGATAGAGTATATCCACGTGTCTGATATACACCTCACTCAGCCTGCTCAGAAGGAACAGCAGAGGTAGAAGACAGAGATAGAGTATATCCACGTGTCTGATCTACACCTCACTAAGCCTGCTCAGAAGGAACAGCGGAGGTAAAAGACAGAGATAGAGTATATCCACGTGTCTCACTCAGCCTGCTCAGAAGGAACAACAGAGGTAGAAGACAGAGATAGAGTATATCCACGTGTCTGATCTACACCTCACTCAGCCTGCTCAGAAGGAACAGCAGAGGTAGAAGACAGATATAGAGTATATCCACGTGTCTGATATACACCTCACTCAGCCTGCTCAGAAGGAACAGCAGAGGTAGAAGACAGAGATAGAGTATATCCACGTGTCTGATCTACACCTCACTCAACCTGCTCAGAAGGAACAGCAGAGGTAGAAGACAGAGATAGAGTATATCCACGTGTCTGATCTACACCTCACTCAGCCTGCTCAGAAGGAACAGCAGAGGTAGAAGACAGAGATAGAGTATATCCACGTGTCTCACTCAGCCTGCTCAGAAGGAACAGCAGAGGTAGAAGACAGAGATAGGGTATATCCACGAGTCTGATTTACACCTCACTCAGCCTGCTCAGATGGAACAGCAGAGGTAGAAGACAGAGATAGAGTATATCCACGTGGCTCACTCAGCCTGCTCAGAAGGAACAGCAGATGTAGAAGACAGAGACAGAGTATATCCACGTGTCTAATCTACACCCCACTCAGCCTGCTCAGAAGGAACATCAGAGGTAGAAGACAGAGATAAAGTATATCCACGTGTCTGATCTACACCTCACTCAGCCTGCTCAGAAGGAACAGCAGAGGTAGAAGACAGAAATAGAGTATATCCACGTGTCTGATCTACACCTCACTCAGCCTGCTCAGAAGGAACAGCAGAGGGAGAAGACGGAGATAGGGTATATCCACGTGTCTCGCTCAGCCTGCTCAGAAGGAACAGAAGAGGTAGTAGACAGAGATAGAGTATATCCACTGCTCAGAAGGAACAGCAGAGGTAGAAGGCAGAGATAGAGTATATCCACGTGTCTCACTCAGCCTGCTCAGAAGGAACAGCAGAGGTAGAAGACAGAGATAGAGTATATCCACGTGTCTGATATACACCTCACTCAACCTGCTCAGAAGGAACAGCAGAGGTAGAAGACGGAGATAGAGTATATCCACGTGTCTCACTCAGCCTGCTCAGAAGGAACAGCAGAGGTAGAAGACAAAGATAGAGTATATCCACGTGTCTCACTCAGCCTGCTCAGAAGGAACAGCAGAGGTAGAAGACAGAGATAGAGTATATCCACGTGTCTCACTCAGCCTGCTCAGAAGGAACAGCAGAGGTAGAAGACAGAGATAGAGTATATCCACGTGTCTGATCTACACCTCACTCAGCCTGCTCAGAAGGAACAGCAGAGGTAGAAGACAGAGATAGAGTATATCCACGTGTCTGATCTACACCTCACTCAGCCTGCTCAGAAGGAACAGCAGATGTAGAAGACAGAGATAGAGTATATCCACGTGTCTAATCTACACCTCACTCAGCCTGCTTAGAAGGAACAGCAGAGGTAGAAGACAGATATAGAGTATATCCACGTGTCTCGCTCAGCCTGCTCAGAGGGAACATCAGAGGTAGAAGACATAGATAAAGTATATCCACGTGTCTGATCTACACCTCACTCAGCCTGCTCAGAAGGAACAGCAGAGGTAGAAGACAGAGATAGAGTATATCCACTTGTCTGATCTACACCTCACTCAGCCTGCTCAGAAAGAACAGCAGAGGGGGAAGACAGAGATAGAGTATATCCAAGTGTCTCACTCATCCTGCGCAGAAGGAACAACAGAGGTAGAAGACAGAGTTAGAGTATTTCCACGTGTCTCACTCAGCCTGCTCAGAAGGAACAGCAGAGGTAGAAGGCAGAGATAGAGTATATCCACGTGTCTGATCTACACCTCACTCAGCCTGCTCAGAAAGAACAGCAGAGGGGGAAGACAGAGATATAGTATATCTAAGTGTCTCACTCATCCTGCGCAGACGGAACAACAGAGGTAGAAGACAGAGTTAGAGTATTTCCACGTGTCTCACTCAGCCTGCTCAGAAGGAACAGCAGAGGTAGAAGGCAGAGATAGAGTATATCCACGTGTCTGATATACACCTCAGTCAGCCTGATCAGAAGGAACAGCAGAGGTAGAATACAGTGATAGAGTATATCCACGTGTCTCACTCAGCCTGCTTAGAAGGAACAGCAGAGGTAGAAGACAGAGATAGAGTATATCCACGTGTCTTTCTCAGCCTGCTCAGAAGGAACAGCAGAGGTAGACGACAGAGATAGAGTATATCCACGTGTCTCACTCAGCCTGCTCAGAAGGAACAGCAGAGGTAGAAGACAGAGATAGAGTATATCCACGTGTCTGATATACACCTCACTCAGCCTGCTCAGAAGGAACAGCAGAGGTAGAAGACAGAGATAGAGTATATCCACGTGTCTGATCTACACCTCACTAAGCCTGCTCAGAAGGAACAGCGGAGGTAAAAGACAGAGATAGAGTATATCCACGTGTCTCACTCAGCCTGCTCAGAAGGAACAACAGAGGTAGAAGACAGAGATAGAGTATATCCACGTGTCTGATCTACACCTCACTCAGCCTGCTCAGAAGGAACAGCAGAGGTAGAAGACAGATATAGAGTATATCCACGTGTCTGATATACACCTCACTCAGCCTGCTCAGAAGGAACAGCAGAGGTAGAAGACAGAGATAGAGTATATCCACGTGTCTGATCTACACCTCACTCAACCTGCTCAGAAGGAACAGCAGAGGTAGAAGACAGAGATAGAGTATATCCACGTGTCTGATCTACACCTCACTCAGCCTGCTCAGAAGGAACAGCAGAGGTAGAAGACAGAGATAGAGTATATCCACGTGTCTCACTCAGCCTGCTCAGAAGGAACAGCAGAGGTAGAAGACAGAGATAGGGTATATCCACGAGTCTGATTTACACCTCACTCAGCCTGCTCAGATGGAACAGCAGAGGTAGAAGACAGAGATAGAGTATATCCACGTGGCTCACTCAGCCTGCTCAGAAGGAACAGCAGATGTAGAAGACAGAGACAGAGTATATCCACGTGTCTAATCTACACCCCACTCAGCCTGCTCAGAAGGAACATCAGAGGTAGAAGACAGAGATAAAGTATATCCACGTGTCTGATCTACACCTCACTCAGCCTGCTCAGAAGGAACAGCAGAGGTAGAAGACAGAAATAGAGTATATCCACGTGTCTGATCTACACCTCACTCAGCCTGCTCAGAAGGAACAGCAGAGGGAGAAGACGGAGATAGGGTATATCCACGTGTCTCGCTCAGCCTGCTCAGAAGGAACAGAAGAGGTAGTAGACAGAGATAGAGTATATCCACTGCTCAGAAGGAACAGCAGAGGTAGAAGGCAGAGATAGAGTATATCCACGTGTCTCACTCAGCCTGCTCAGAAGGAACAGCAGAGGTAGAAGACAGAGATAGAGTATATCCACGTGTCTGATATACACCTCACTCAACCTGCTCAGAAGGAACAGCAGAGGTAGAAGACGGAGATAGAGTATATCCACGTGTCTCACTCAGCCTGCTCAAAAGGAACAGCAGAGGTAGGAGACAGAGATAGAGTATATCCACGTGTCTGATCTACACCTCACTCAGACTGCTCAGAAGGAACATCAGAGGTTGAAGACAGAGATAGAGCATATCCAAGTGTCTCACTCAGCCTGCTCAGAAAGAACAGCAGAGGTAGAAGACAGAGATATAGTATATCCACGTGTCTCACTCAGTCTGCTCAGAAGGAACAGCAGAGGTAGAAGACAGAGATAGAGTATATCCACGTGTCTCACTCAGCCTGCTCAGAAGGAACAGCAGAGGTAGAAGACAGATATAGAGTATATCCACGTGTCTCACTCAGCCTGCTCAGAAGGAACATCAGAGGTAGAAGACAGAGATAGAGTATATCCACGTGTCTGATCTACACCTCACTCAACCTGCTCAGAAGGAACAGCAGAGGTAGAAGACAGAGATAGAGTATATCCACGTGTCTGATCTACACCTCACTCAGCCTGCTCAGAAGGAACAGCAGAGGTAGAAGACAGAGATAGAGTATATCCACGTGTCTCACTCAGCCTGCTCAGAAGGAACAGCAGAGGTAGAAGACAGAGATAGAGTATATCCACATGTCTGATCTACACCTCACTCAACCTGCTCAGAAGGAACAGCAGAGGTAGAAGACAGAGATAGAGTATATACACGTGTCTGATCTACACCTCACTCAGCCTGCTCAGAAGGAACAGCAGAGGTAGAAGACAGAGATAGGGTATATCCACGTGTCTAATCTACACCTCACTCAGCCTGCTCAGAAGGAACAGCAGAGGGAGAAGACGGAGATAGGGTATATCCACGTGTCTCGCTCAGCCTGCTCAGAAGGAACAGCAGAGGTAGTAGACAGAGATAGAGTATATCCACGTGTCTCACTCAGCCTGCTCAGAAGGAACAGCAGAGGTAGAAGGCAGATATAGAGTATATCCACGTGTCTCACTCAGCCTGCTCAGAAGGAACAGCAGAGGTAGAAGACAGAGATAGAGTATATCCACGTGTCTGATATACACCTCACTCAACCTGCTCAGAAGGAACAGTAGAGGTAGAAGACAGAGATAGAGTATATCCACGTGTCTCACTCAGCCTGCTCAAAAGGAACAGCAGAGGTAGGAGACAGAGATAGAGTATATCCACGTGTCTGATCTACACCTCACTCAGACTGCTCAGAAGGAACAGCAGAGGTTGAAGACAGAGATAGAGCATATCCAAGTGTCTCACTCAGCCTGCTCAGAAGGAACAGCAGAGGTAGAAGACAGAGATAGAGTATATCCACGTGTCTGATCTACACCTCACTCAGCCTGCTCAGAAGGAACAGCAGAGGTAGAAGACAGAGATAGAGTATATCCACGTGTCTCACTCAGCCTGCTCAGAAGGAACAGCAGAGGTAGAAGACAGAGATAGGGTATATCCACGTGTCTGATTTACACCTCACTCAGCCTGCTCAGAAGGAACAGCAGAGGTAGAAGACAGAGATAGAGTATATCCACGTGTCTCACTCAGCCTGCTCAGAAGGAACAGCAGATGTAGAAGACAGAGACAGAGTATATCCACGTGTCTAATCTACACCCCACTCAGCCTGCTCAGAAGGAACATCAGAGGTAGAAGACAGAGATAAAGTATATACACGTGTCTGATCTACACCTCACTCAGCCTGCTCAGAAGGAACAGCAGAGGTAGAAGACAGAGATAGAGTATATCCACGTGTCTGATCTACACCTCACTCAGCCTGCTCAGAAGGAACAGCAGAGGTAGAAGACAGAGATAGAGTATATCCACGTGTCTCACTCAGCCTGCTCAGAAGGAACAGCAGATGTAGAAGACAGAGACAGAGTATATCCACGTGTCTGATCTACACCTCACTCAGCCTGCTCAGAAAAAACAACAGAGGGAGAAGACGGAGATAGGGTATATCCACGTGTCTCGCTCAGCCTGCTCAGAAGGAACAGCAGAGGTAGAAGACAGAGATAGAGTATATCCACGTGTCTCACTCAGCCTGCTCAGAAGGAACAGCAGAGGTAGAAGGCAGAGATAGAGTATATCCACGTGTCTCACTCAGCATGCTCAGAAGGAACAGCAGAGGTAGAAGACAGAGATAGAGTATATCCACGTGTCTGATATACACCTCACTCAGCCTGCTCAGAAGGAACAGCAGAGGTAGAAGACAGAGATAGAGTATATCCACGTGTCTGATCTACACCTCACTCAGCCTGCTCAGAAGGAACAGCAGAGGTAGAAGACAGAGATAGAGTATATCCACGTGTCTCACTCAGCCTGCTCAGAAGGAACAACAGAGGTAGAAGACAGAGATAGAGTATATCCACGTGTCTGATCTACACCTCACTCAGCCTGCTCAGAAGGAACAGCAGAGGTAGAAGACAGATATAGAGTATATCCACGTGTCTGATATACACCTCACTCAGCCTGCTCAGAAGGAACAGCAGAGGTAGAAGACAGAGATAGAGTATATCCACGTGTCTGATCTACACCTCACTCAACCTGCTCAGAAGGAACAGCAGAGGTAGAAGACAGAGATAGAGTATATCCACGTGTCTGATCTACACCTCACTCAGCCTGCTCAGAAGGAACAGCAGAGGTAGAAGGCAGATATAGAGTATATCCACGTGTCTCACTCAGCCTGCTCAGAAGGAACAGCAGAGGTAGAAGACAGAGATAGAGTATATCCACGTGTCTGATATACACCTCACTCAACCTGCTCAGAAGGAACAGTAGAGGTAGAAGACAGAGATAGAGTATATCCACGTGTCTCACTCAGCCTGCTCAAAAGGAACAGCAGAGGTAGGAGACAGAGATAGAGTATATCCACGTGTCTGATCTACACCTCACTCAGACTGCTCAGAAGGAACAGCAGAGGTTGAAGACAGAGATAGAGCATATCCAAGTGTCTCACTCAGCCTGCTCAGAAGGAACAGCAGAGGTAGAAGACAGAGATAGAGTATATCCACGTGTCTGATCTACACCTCACTCAGCCTGCTCAGAAGGAACAGCAGAGGTAGAAGACAGAGATAGAGTATATCCACGTGTCTCACTCAGCCTGCTCAGAAGGAACAGCAGAGGTAGAAGACAGAGATAGGGTATATCCACGTGTCTGATTTACACCTCACTCAGCCTGCTCAGAAGGAACAGCAGAGGTAGAAGACAGAGATAGAGTATATGCACGTGTCTCACTCAGCCTGCTCAGAAGGAACAGCAGATGTAGAAGACAGAGACAGAGTATATCCACGTGTCTAATCTACACCCCACTCAGCCTGCTCAGAAGGAACATCAGAGGTAGAAGACAGAGATAAAGTATATACAAGTGTCTCACTCAGCCTGCTCAGAAGGAACAGCAGAGGTAGAAGACAGAGATAGAGTATATCCACGTGTCTGATCTACACCTCACTCAGCCTGCTCAGAAGGAACAGCAGAGGTAGAAGACAGAGATAGAGTATATCCACGTGTCTCACTCAGCCTGCTCAGAAGGAACAGCAGAGGTAGAAGACAGAGATAGGGTATATCCACGTGTCTGATTTACACCTCACTCAGCCTGCTCAGAAGGAACAGCAGAGGTAGAAGACAGAGATAGAGTATATCCACGTGTCTCACTCAGCCTGCTCAGAAGGAACAGCAGATGTAGAAGACAGAGACAGAGTATATCCACGTGTCTAATCTACACCCCACTCAGCCTGCTCAGAAGGAACATCAGAGGTAGAAGACAGAGATAAAGTATATACACGTGTCTGATCTACACCTCACTCAGCCTGCTCAGAAGGAACAGCAGAGGTAGAAGACAGAGATAGAGTATATCCACGTGTCTGATCTACACCTCACTCAGCCTGCTCAGAAGGAACAGCAGAGGGAGAAGACGGAGATAGGGTATATCCACGTGTCTCGCTCAGCCTGCTCAGAAGGAACAGCAGAGGTAGTAGACAGAGATAGAGTATATCCACGTGTCTCACTCAGCCTGCTCAGAAGGAACAGCAGAGGTAGAAGGCAGATATAGAGTATATCCACGTGTCTCACTCAGCCTGCTCAGAAGGAACAGCAGAGGTAGAAGACAGCGATAGAGTATATCCACGTGTCTGATATACACCTCACTCAACCTGCTCAGAAGGAACAATAGAGGTAGAAGACAGAGATAGAGTATATCCACGTGTCTCACTCAGCCTGCTCAAAATGAACAGCAGAGGTAGGAGACAGAGATAGAGTATATCCACGTGTCTGATCTACACCTCACTCAGACTGCTCAGAAGGAACAGCAGAGGTTGAAGACAGAGATAGAGCATATCCAAGTGTCTCACTCAGCCTGCTCAGAAGGAACAGCAGACGTAGAAGACAGAGATAGAGTATATCCCCGTGTCTCACTCAGCCTGCTCAGAAGGAACAGCAGAGGTAGAAGACAGAGATAGAGTATATCCACGTGTCTCACTCAGCCTGCTCAGAAGGAACAGCAGATGTAGAAGACAGAGATAGAGTATATCCACGTGTCTAATCTACACCCCACTCAGCCTGCTCAGAAGGAACAGCAGAGGTAGAAGACAGAGATAGAGTATATCCACGTGTCTCACTCAGCCTGCTCAGAAGGAACAGCATAGGTAGAAGACGGAGATAGGGTATAGAAGACAGAGATAGAGTATATCCACGTGTCTCGCTCAGCCTGCTCAGAAGGAACAGCAGAGGTAGAAGACAGAGATAGAGTATATCCACGTGTCTCACTCAGCCTGCTCAGAAGGAACAGCAGAGGTAGAAGACAGAGATAGAGTATATCCACGTGTCTCACTCAGCCTGCTCAGAAGGAACAGCAGAGGTAGAAGACAGAGATAGAGTATATCCACGTGTGTGATATACACCTCACTCAACCTGCTGAGAAGGAACAGCAGAGGTAGAAGACAGAGATAGAGTATATCCACGTGTCTCACTCAGCCTGCTCAGAAGGAACAGCAGAGGTAGGAGACAGAGATATAGTATATCCACGTGTCTGATCTAGACCTCACTCAGACAGCTCAGAAGGAACAGCAGAGGTAGAAGACAGCGATAGAGCATATCCAAGTGTCTCACTCAGCCTGCTCAGATGGAACAGCAGAGGTAGAAGACAAAGATAGAGTATATCCACGTGTCTCACTCAGCCTGCTCAGAAGGAACAGCAGAGGTAGAAGACAGAGTTAGAGTATATCCACGTGTCTCACTCAGCCTGCTCAGAAGGAACAGCAGAGGTAGAAGACAGAGATAGAGTATATCCACGTGTCTGATCTACACCTCACTCAGCCTGCTCAGAAGGAACAGCAGAGGTAGAAGACAGAGATAGAGTATATCCACGTGTCTGATCTACACCTCACTCAGCCTGCTCAGAAGGAACAGCAGATGTAGAAGACAGAGATAGAGTATATCCACGTGTCTAATCTACACCTCACTCAGCCTGCTTAGAAGGAACAGCAGAGGTAGAAGACAGATATAGAGTATATCCACGTGTCTCGCTCAGCCTGCTCAGAGGGAACATCAGAGGTAGAAGACATAGATAAAGTATATCCACGTGTCTGATCTACACCTCACTCAGCCTGCTCAGAAGGAACAGCAGAGGTAGAAGACAGAGATAGAGTATATCCACTTGTCTGATCTACACCTCACTCAGCCTGCTCAGAAAGAACAGCAGAGGGGGAAGACAGAGATAGAGTATATCCAAGTGTCTCACTCATCCTGCGCAGAAGGAACAACAGAGGTAGAAGACAGAGTTAGAGTATTTCCACGTGTCTCACTCAGCCTGCTCAGAAGGAACAGCAGAGGTAGAAGGCAGAGATAGAGTATATCCACGTGTCTGATCTACACCTCACTCAGCCTGCTCAGAAAGAACAGCAGAGGGGGAAGACAGAGATATAGTATATCTAAGTGTCTCACTCATCCTGCGCAGACGGAACAACAGAGGTAGAAGACAGAGTTAGAGTATTTCCACGTGTCTCACTCAGCCTGCTCAGAAGGAACAGCAGAGGTAGAAGGCAGAGATAGAGTATATCCACGTGTCTGATATACACCTCAGTCAGCCTGATCAGAAGGAACAGCAGAGGTAGAATACAGTGATAGAGTATATCCACGTGTCTCACTCAGCCTGCTTAGAAGGAACAGCAGAGGTAGAAGACAGAGATAGAGTATATCCACGTGTCTTTCTCAGCCTGCTCAGAAGGAACAGCAGAGGTAGACGACAGAGATAGAGTATATCCACGTGTCTCACTCAGCCTGCTCAGAAGGAACAGCAGAGGTAGAAGACAGAGATAGAGTATATCCACGTGTCTGATATACACCTCACTCAGCCTGCTCAGAAGGAACAGCAGAGGTAGAAGACAGAGATAGAGTATATCCACGTGTCTGATCTACACCTCACTAAGCCTGCTCAGAAGGAACAGCGGAGGTAAAAGACAGAGATAGAGTATATCCACGTGTCTCACTCAGCCTGCTCAGAAGGAACAACAGAGGTAGAAGACAGAGATAGAGTATATCCACGTGTCTGATCTACACCTCACTCAGCCTGCTCAGAAGGAACAGCAGAGGTAGAAGACAGATATAGAGTATATCCACGTGTCTGATATACACCTCACTCAGCCTGCTCAGAAGGAACAGCAGAGGTAGAAGACAGAGATAGAGTATATCCACGTGTCTGATCTACACCTCACTCAACCTGCTCAGAAGGAACAGCAGAGGTAGAAGACAGAGATAAAGTATATCCACGTGTCTGATCTACACCTCACTCAGCCTGCTCAGAAGGAACAGCAGAGGTAGAAGACAGAGATAGAGTATATCCACGTGTCTCACTCAGCCTGCTCAGAAGGAACAGCAGAGGTAGAAGACAGAGATAGGGTATATCCACGAGTCTGATTTACACCTCACTCAGCCTGCTCAGATGGAACAGCAGAGGTAGAAGACAGAGATAGAGTATATCCACGTGGCTCACTCAGCCTGCTCAGAAGGAACAGCAGATGTAGAAGACAGAGACAGAGTATATCCACGTGTCTAATCTACACCCCACTCAGCCTGCTCAGAAGGAACATCAGAGGTAGAAGACAGAGATAAAGTATATCCACGTGTCTGATCTACACCTCACTCAGCCTGCTCAGAAGGAACAGCAGAGGTAGAAGACAGAAATAGAGTATATCCACGTGTCTGATCTACACCTCACTCAGCCTGCTCAGAAGGAACAGCAGAGGGAGAAGACGGAGATAGGGTATATCCACGTGTCTCGCTCAGCCTGCTCAGAAGGAACAGAAGAGGTAGTAGACAGAGATAGAGTATATCCACTGCTCAGAAGGAACAGCAGAGGTAGAAGGCAGAGATAGAGTATATCCACGTGTCTCACTCAGCCTGCTCAGAAGGAACAGCAGAGGTAGAAGACAGAGATAGAGTATATCCACGTGTCTGATATACACCTCACTCAACCTGCTCAGAAGGAACAGCAGAGGTAGAAGACGGAGATAGAGTATATCCACGTGTCTCACTCAGCCTGCTCAAAAGGAACGGCAGAGGTAGGAGACAGAGATAGAGTATATCCACGTGTCTGATCTACACCTCACTCAGACTGCTCAGAAGGAACATCAGAGGTTGAAGACAGAGATAGAGCATATCCAAGTGTCTCACTCAGCCTGCTCAGAAAGAACAGCAGAGGTAGAAGACAGAGATATAGTATATCCACGTGTCTCACTCAGTCTGCTCAGAAGGAACAGCAGAGGTAGAAGACAGAGATAGAGTATATCCACGTGTCTCACTCAGCCTGCTCAGAAGGAACAGCAGAGGTAGAAGACAGATATAGAGTATATCCACGTGTCTCACTCAGCCTGCTCAGAAGGAACATCAGAGGTAGAAGACAGAGATAGAGTATATCCACGTGTCTGATCTACACCTCACTCAACCTGCTCAGAAGGAACAGCAGAGGTAGAAGACAGAGATAGAGTATATCCACGTGTCTGATCTACACCTCACTCAGCCTGCTCAGAAGGAACAGCAGAGGTAGAAGACAGAGATAGAGTATATCCACGTGTCTCACTCAGCCTGCTCAGAAGGAACAGCAGAGGTAGAAGACAGAGATAGAGTATATCCACATGTCTGATCTACACCTCACTCAACCTGCTCAGAAGGAACAGCAGAGGTAGAAGACAGAGATAGAGTATATACACGTGTCTGATCTACACCTCACTCAGCCTGCTCAGAAGGAACAGCAGAGGTAGAAGACAGAGATAGGGTATATCCACGTGTCTAATCTACACCTCACTCAGCCTGCTCAGAAGGAACAGCAGAGGGAGAAGACGGAGATAGGGTATATCCACGTGTCTCGCTCAGCCTGCTCAGAAGGAACAGCAGAGGTAGTAGACAGAGATAGAGTATATCCACGTGTCTCACTCAGCCTGCTCAGAAGGAACAGCAGAGGTAGAAGGCAGATATAGAGTATATCCACGTGTCTCACTCAGCCTGCTCAGAAGGAACAGCAGAGGTAGAAGACAGAGATAGAGTATATCCACGTGTCTGATATACACCTCACTCAACCTGCTCAGAAGGAACAGTAGAGGTAGAAGACAGAGATAGAGTATATCCACGTGTCTCACTCAGCCTGCTCAAAAGGAACAGCAGAGGTAGGAGACAGAGATAGAGTATATCCACGTGTCTGATCTACACCTCACTCAGACTGTTCAGAAGGAACAGCAGAGGTTGAAGACAGAGATAGAGCATATCCAAGTGTCTCACTCAGCCTGCTCAGAAGGAACAGCAGAGGTAGAAGACAGAGATAGAGTATATCCACGTGTCTGATCTACACCTCACTCAGCCTGCTCAGAAGGAACAGCAGAGGTAGAAGACAGAGATAGAGTATATCCACGTGTCTCACTCAGCCTGCTCAGAAGGAACAGCAGAGGTAGAAGACAGAGATAGGGTATATCCACGTGTCTGATTTACACCTCACTCAGCCTGCTCAGAAGGAACAGCAGAGGTAGAAGACAGAGATAGAGTATATCCACGTGTCTCACTCAGCCTGCTCAGAAGGAACAGCAGATGTAGAAGACAGAGACAGAGTATATCCACGTGTCTAATCTACACCCCACTCAGCCTGCTCAGAAGGAACATCAGAGGTAGAAGACAGAGATAAAGTATATACACGTGTCTGATCTACACCTCACTCAGCCTGCTCAGAAGGAACAGCAGAGGTAGAAGACAGAGATAGAGCATATCCAAGTGTCTCACTCAGCCTGCTCAGAAAGAACAGCAGAGGTAGAAGACAGAGATATAGTATATCCACGTGTCTCACTCAGTCTGCTCAGAAGGAACAGCAGAGGTAGAAGACAGAGATAGAGTATATCCACGTGTCTCACTCAGCCTGCTCAGAAGGAACAGCAGAGGTAGAAGACAGATATAGAGTATATCCACGTGTCTCACTCAGCCTGCTCAGAAGGAACATCAGAGGTAGAAGACAGAGATAGAGTATATCCACGTGTCTGATCTACACCTCACTCAACCTGCTCAGAAGGAACAGCAGAGGTAGAAGACAGAGATAGAGTATATCCACGTGTCTGATCTACACCTCACTGAGCCTGCTCAGAAGGAACAGCAGAGGTAGAAGACAGAGATAGAGTATATCCACGTGTCTCACTCAGCCTGCTCAGAAGGAACAGCAGAGGTAGAAGACAGAGATAGAGTATATCCACATGTCTGATCTACACCTCACTCAACCTGCTCAGAAGGAACAGCAGAGGTAGAAGACAGAGATAGAGTATATACACGTGTCTGATCTACACCTCACTCAGCCTGCTCAGAAGGAACAGCAGAGGTAGAAGACAGAGATAGGGTATATCCACGTGTCTAATCTACACCTCACTCAGCCTGCTCAGAAGGAACAGCAGAGGGAGAAGACGGAGATAGGGTATATCCACGTGTCTCGCTCAGCCTGCTCAGAAGGAACAGCAGAGGTAGTAGACAGAGATAGAGTATATCCACGTGTCTCACTCAGCCTGCTCAGAAGGAACAGCAGAGGTAGAAGGCAGATATAGAGTATATCCACGTGTCTCACTCAGCCTGCTCAGAAGGAACAGCAGAGGTAGAAGACAGAGATAGAGTATATCCACGTGTCTGATATACACCTCACTCAACCTGCTCAGAAGGAACAGTAGAGGTAGAAGACAGAGATAGAGTATATCCACGTGTCTCACTCAGCCTGCTCAAAAGGAACAGCAGAGGTAGGAGACAGAGATAGAGTATATCCACGTGTCTGATCTACACCTCACTCAGACTGTTCAGAAGGAACAGCAGAGGTTGAAGACAGAGATAGAGCATATCCAAGTGTCTCACTCAGCCTGCTCAGAAGGAACAGCAGAGGTAGAAGACAGAGATAGAGTATATCCACGTGTCTGATCTACACCTCACTCAGCCTGCTCAGAAGGAACAGCAGAGGTAGAAGACAGAGATAGAGTATATCCACGTGTCTCACTCAGCCTGCTCAGAAGGAACAGCAGAGGTAGAAGACAGAGATAGGGTATATCCACGTGTCTGATTTACACCTCACTCAGCCTGCTCAGAAGGAACAGCAGAGGTAGAAGACAGGGATAGAGTATATCCACGTGTCTCACTCAGCCTGCTCAGAAGGAACAGCAGATGTAGAAGACAGAGACAGAGTATATCCACGTGTCTAATCTACACCCCACTCAGCCTGCTCAGAAGGAACATCAGAGGTAGAAGACAGAGATAAAGTATATACACGTGTCTGATCTACACCTCACTCAGCCTGCTCAGAAGGAACAGCAGAGGTAGAAGACAGAGATAGAGTATATCCACGTGTCTGATCTACACCTCACTCAGCCTGCTCAGAAGGAACAGCAGAGGGAGAAGACGGAGATAGGGTATATCCACGTGTCTCGCTCAGCCTGCTCAGAAGGAACAGCAGAGGTAGTAGACAGAGATAGAGTATATCCACGTGTCTCACTCAGACTGCTCAGAAGGAACAGCAGAGGTAGAAGGCAGATATAGAGTATATCCACGTGTCTCACTCAGCCTGCTCAGAAGGAACAGCAGAGGTAGAAGACAGAGATAGAGTATATCCACGTGTCTGATATACACCTCACTCAACCTGCTCAGAAGGAACAGTAGAGTTAGAAGACAGAGATAGAGTATATCCACGTGTCTCACTCAGCCTGCTCAAAAGGAACAGCAGAGGTAGGAGACAGAGATAGAGTATATCCACGTGTCTGATCTACACCTCACTCAGACTGCTCAGAAGGAACAGCAGAGGTTGAAGACAGAGATAGAGCATATCCAAGTGTCTCACTCAGCCTGCTCAGAAGGAACAGCAGAGGTAGAAGACAGAGATAGAGTATATCCACGTGTCTCACTCAGCCTGCTCAGAAGGAACAGCAGAGGTAGAAGACAGAGATAGAGTATATCCACGTGTCTCACTCAGCCTGCTCAGAAGGAACAGCAGAGGTAGAAGACAGAGATAGAGTATATCCACGTGTCTCAGTCAGCCTGCTCAGAAGGAACAGCAGATGTAGAAGACAGAGATAGAGTATATCCACGTGTCTAATCTACACCCCACTCAGCCTGCTCAGAAGGAACAGCAGAGGTAGAAGACAGAGATAGAGTATATCCACGTGTCTGATCTACACCTCACTCAGCCTGCTCAGAAGGAACAACAGAGGGAGAAGACGGAGATAGGGTATATCCACGTGTCTCGCTCAGCCTGCTCAGAAGGAACAGCAGAGGTAGAAGACAGAGATAGAGTATATCCACGTGTCTCACTCAGCCTGCTCAGAAGGAACAGCAGAGGTAGAAGGCAGAGATAGAGTATATCCACGTGTCTCACTCAGCATGCTCAGAAGGAACAGCAGAGGTAGAAGACAGAGATAGAGTATATCCACGTGTCTGATATACACCTCACTCAGCCTGCACAGAAGGAACAGCAGAGGTAGAAGACAGAGATAGAGTATATCCACGTGTCTGATCTACACCTCACTCAGCCTGCTCAGAAGGAACAGCGGAGGTAGAAGACAGAGATAGAGTATATCCACGTGTCTCACTCAGCCTGCTCAGAAGGAACAACAGAGGTAGAAGACAGAGATAGAGTATATCCACGTGTCTGATCTACACCTCACTCAGCCTGCTCAGAAGGAACAGCAGAGGTAGAAGACAGATATAGAGTATATCCACGTGTCTGATATACACCTCACTCAGCCTGCTCAGAAGGAACAGCAGAGGTAGAAGACAGAGATAGAGTATATCCACGTGTCTGATCTACACCTCACTCAACCTGCTCAGAAGGAACAGCAGAGGTAGAAGACAGAGATAGAGTATATCCACGTGTCTGATCTACACCTCACTCAGCCTGCTCAGAAGGAACAGCAGAGGTAGAAGGCAGATATAGAGTATATCCACGTGTCTCACTCAGCCTGCTCAGAAGGAACAGCAGAGGTAGAAGACAGAGATAGAGTATATCCACGTGTCTGATATACACCTCACTCAACCTGCTCAGAAGGAACAGTAGAGGTAGAAGACAGAGATAGAGTATATCCACGTGTCTCACTCAGCCTGCTCAAAAGGAACAGCAGAGGTAGGAGACAGAGATAGAGTATATCCACGTGTCTGATCTACACCTCACTCAGACTGCTCAGAAGGAACAGCAGAGGTTGAAGACAGAGATAGAGCATATCCAAGTGTCTCACTCAGCCTGCTCAGAAGGAACAGCAGAGGTAGAAGACAGAGATAGAGTATATCCACGTGTCTGATCTACACCTCACTCAGCCTGCTCAGCAGGAACAGCAGAGGTAGAAGACAGAGATAGAGTATATCCACGTGTCTCACTCAGCCTGCTCAGAAGGAACAGCAGAGGTAGAAGACAGAGATAGGGTATATCCACGTGTCTGATTTACACCTCACTCAGCCTGCTCAGAAGGAACAGCAGAGGTAGAAGACAGAGATAGAGTATATCCACGTGTCTCACTCAGCCTGCTCAGAAGGAACAGCAGATGTAGAAGACAGAGACAGAGTATATCCACGTGTCTAATCTACACCCCACTCAGCCTGCTCAGAAGGAACATCAGAGGTAGAAGACAGAGATAAAGTATATACACGTGTCTGATCTACACCTCACTCAGCCTGCTCAGAAGGAACAGCAGAGGTAGAAGGCAGATATAGAGTATATCCACGTGTCTCACTCAGCCTGCTCAGAAGGAACAGCAGAGGTAGAAGACAGAGATAGAGTATATCCACGTGTCTGATATACACCTCACTCAACCTGCTCAGAAGGAACAGTAGAGGTAGAAGACAGAGATAGAGTATATCCACGTGTCTCACTCAGCCTGCTCAAAAGGAACAGCAGAGGTAGGAGACAGAGATAGAGTATATCCACGTGTCTGATCTACACCTCACTCAGACTGCTCAGAAGGAACAGCAGAGGTTGAAGACAGAGATAGAGCATATCCAAGTGTCTCACTCAGCCTGCTCAGAAGGAACAGCAGAGGTAGAAGACAGAGATAGAGTATATCCACGTGTCTCACTCAGCCTGCTCAGAAGGAACAGCAGAGGTAGAAGACAGAGATAGAGTATATCCACGTGTCTCACTCAGCCTGCTCAGAAGGAACAGCAGAGGTAGAAGACAGAGATAGAGTATATCCACGTGTCTCAGTCAGCCTGCTCAGAAGGAACAGCAGATGTAGAAGACAGAGATAGAGTATATCCACGTGTCTAATCTACACCCCACTCAGCCTGCTCAGAAGGAACAGCAGAGGTAGAAGACAGAGATAGAGTATATCCACGTGTCTGATCTACACCTCACTCAGCCTGCTCAGAAGGAACAACAGAGGGAGAAGACGGAGATAGGGTATATCCACGTGTCTCGCTCAGCCTGCTCAGAAGGAACAGCAGAGGTAGAAGACAGAGATAGAGTATATCCACGTGTCTCACTCAGCCTGCTCAGAAGGAACAGCAGAGGTAGAAGGCAGAGATAGAGTATATCCACGTGTCTCACTCAGCATGCTCAGAAGGAACAGCAGAGGTAGAAGACAGAGATAGAGTATATCCACGTGTCTGATATACACCTCACTCAGCCTGCTCAGAAGGAACAGCAGAGGTAGAAGACAGAGATAGAGTATATCCACGTGTCTGATCTACACCTCACTCAGCCTGCTCAGAAGGAACAGCGGAGGTAGAAGACAGAGATAGAGTATATCCACGTGTCTCACTCAGCCTGCTCAGAAGGAACAACAGAGGTAGAAGACAGAGATAGAGTATATCCACGTGTCTGATCTACACCTCACTCAGCCTGCTCAGAAGGAACAGCAGAGGTAGAAGACAGATATAGAGTATATCCACGTGTCTGATATACACCTCACTCAGCCTGCTCAGAAGGAACAGCAGAGGTAGAAGACAGAGATAGAGTATATCCACGTGTCTGATCTACACCTCACTCAACCTGCTCAGAAGGGACAGCAGAGGTAGAAGACAGAGATAGAGTATATCCACGTGTCCGATCTACACCTCACTCAGCCTGCTCAGAAGGAACAGCAGAGGTAGAAGACAGAGATAGAGTATATCCACGTGTCTGATCTACACCTCACTCAGCCTGCTGAGAAGGAACAGCGGAGGTAGAAGACAGAGATAGAGTATATCCACGTGTCTCACTCAGCCTGCTCAGAAGGAACAACAGAGGTAGAAGACAGAGATAGAGTATATCCACGTGTCTGATCTACACCTCACTCAGCCTGCTCAGAAGGAACAGCAGAGGTAGAAGACAGATATAGAGTATATCCACGTGTCTGATATCCACCTCACTCAGCCTGCTCAGAAGGAACAGCAGAGGTAGAAGACAGAGATAGAGTATATCCACGTGTCTGATCTACACCTCACTCAGCCTGCTCAGAAGGAACAGCGGAGGTAGAAGACAGAGATAGAGTATATCCACGTGTCTCACTCAGCCTGCTCAGAAGGAACAACAGAGGTAGAAGACAGAGATAGAGTATATCCACGTGTCTGATCTACACCTCACTCAGCCTGCTCAGAAGGAACAGCAGATGTAGAAGACAGATATAGAGTATATCCACGTGTCTGATATACACCTCACTCAGCCTGCTCAGAAGGAACAGCAGAGGTAGAAGACAGAGATAGAGTATATCCACGTGTCTGATCTACACCTCACTCAACCTGCTCAGAAGGAACAGCAGAGGTAGAAGACAGAGATAGAGTATATCCACGTGTCTGATCTACACCTCACTCAGCCTGCTCAGAAGGAACAGCAGAGGTAGAAGACAGAGATAGAGTATATCCACGTGTCTCACTCAGCCTGCTCAGAAGGAACAGCAGAGGTAGAAGACAGAGATAGGGTATATCCACGAGTCTGATTTACACCTCACTCAGCCTGCTCAGATGGAACAGCAGAGGTAGAATACAGAGATAGAGTATATCCACGTGGCTCACTCAGCCTGCTCAGAAGGAACAGCAGATGTAGAAGACAGAGACAGAGTATATCCACGTGTCTAATCTACACCCCACTCAGCCTGCTCAGAAGGAACATCAGAGGTAGAAGACAGAGATAAAGTATATCCACGTGTCTGATCTACACCTCACTCAGAGTGCTCAGAAAGAACAGCAGAGGTAGAAGACAGAAATAGAGTATATCCACGTGTCTGATCTACACCTCACTCAGCCTGCTCAGAAGGAACAGCAGAGGGAGAAGACGGAGATAGGGTATATCCACGTGTCTCGCTCAGCCTGCTCAGAAGGAACAGAAGAGGTAGTAGACAGAGATAGAGTATATCCACTGCTCAGAAGGAACAGCAGAGGTAGAAGGCAGAGATAGAGTATATCCACGTGTCTCACTCAGCCTGCTCAGAAGGAACAGCAGAGGTAGAAGACAGAGATAGAGTATATCCACGTGTCTGATATACACCTCACTCAACCTGCTCAGAAGGAACAGCAGATGTAGAAGACGGAGATAGAGTATATCCACGTGTCTCACTCAGCCTGCTCAAAAGGAACAGCAGAGGTAGGAGACAGAGATAGAGTATATCCACGTGTCTGATCTACACCTCACTCAGACTGCTCAGAAGGAACATCAGAGGTTGAAGACAGAGATAGAGCATATCCAAGTGTCTCACTCAGCCTGCTCAGAAGGAACAGCAGAGGTAGAAGACAGAGATATAGTATATCCACGTGTCTCACTCAGTCTGCTCAGAAGGAACAGCAGAGGTAGAAGACAGAGATAGAGTATATCCACGTGTCTCACTCAGCCTGCTCAGAAGGAACAGCAGAGGTAGAAGACAGATATAGAGTATATCCACGTATCTCACTCAGCCTGCTCAGAAGGAACATCATAGGTAGAAGACAGAGATAGAGTATATCCACGTGTCTAATCTACACCTCACTCAACCTGCTCAGAAGGAACAGCAGAGGTAGAAGACAGAGATAGAGTATATCCACGTGTCTGATCTACACCTCACTCAGCCTGCTCAGAAGGAACAGCAGAGGTAGAAGACAGAGATAGAGTATATTCACGTGTCTCACTCAGCCTGCTCAGAAGGAACAGCAGAGGTAGAAGACAGAGATAGAGTATATCCACGTGTCTGATCTACACCTCACTCAGCCTGCTCAGAAGGAACAGCAGAGGTAGAAGACAGAGATAGAGTATATTCACGTGTCTCACTCAGCCTGCTCAGAAGGAACAGCAGAGGTAGAAGACAGAGATAGAGTATATCCACGTGTCTGATCTACACCTCACTCAACCTGCTCAGAAGGAACAGCAGAGGTAGAAGACAGAGATAGAGTATATCCACGTGTCTGATCTACACCTCACTCAGCCTGCTCAGAAGGAACAGCAGAGGTAGAAGACAGAGATAGAGTATATCCACGTGTCTCACTCAGCCTGCTCAGAAGGAACAGCAGAGGTAGAAGACAGAGATAGGGTATATCCACGTGTCTGATTTACACCTCACTCAGCCTGCTCAGAAGGAACAGCAGAGGTAGAAGACAGAGATAGAGTATATCCACGTGTCTCACTCAGCCTGCTCAGAAGGAACAGCAGATGTAGAAGACAGAGACAGAGTATATCCACGTGTCTAATCTACACCCCACTCAGCCTGCTCAGAAGGAACATCAGAGGTAGAAGACAGAGATAAAGTATATACACGTGTCTGATCTACACCTCACTCAGCCTGCTCAGAAGGAACAGCAGAGGTAGAAGACAGAGATAGAGTATATCCCCGTGTCTGATCTACACCTCACTCAGCCTGCTCAGAAGGAACAGCAGAGGGAGAAGACGGAGATAGGGTATATCCACGTGTCTCGCTCAGCCTGCTCAGAAGGAACAGCAGAGGTAGTAGACAGAGATAGAGTATATCCACGTGTCTCACTCAGCCTGCTCAGAAGGAACAGCAGAGGTAGAAGGCAGATATAGAGTATATCCACGTGTCTCACTCAGCCTGCTCAGAAGGAACAGCAGAGGTAGAAGACAGAGATAGAGTATATCCACGTGTCTGATATACACCTCACTCAACCTGCTCAGAAGGAACAGTAGAGGTAGAAGACAGAGATAGAGTATATCCACGTGTCTCACTCAGCCTGCTCAAAAGGAACAGCAGAGGTAGGAGACAGAGATAGAGTATATCCACGTGTCTGATCTACACCTCACTCAGACTGCTCAGAAGGAACAGCAGAGGTTGAAGACAGAGATAGAGCATATCCAAGTGTCTCACTCAGCCTGCTCAGAAGGAACAGCAGAGGTAGAAGACAGAGATAGAGTATATCCACGTGTCTGATCTACACCTCACTCAGCCTGCTCAGAAGGAACAGCAGAGGTAGAAGACAGAGATAGAGTATATCCACGTGTCTCACTCAGCCTGCTCAGAAGGAACAGCAGAGGTAGAAGACAGAGATAGGGTATATCCACGTGTCTGATTTACACCTCACTCAGCCTGCTCAGAAGGAACAGCAGAGGTAGAAGACAGAGATAGAGTATATCCACGTGTCTCACTCAGCCTGCTCAGAAGGAACAGCAGATGTAGAAGACAGAGACAGAGTATATCCACGTGTCTAATCTACACCCCAATCAGCCTGCTCAGAAGGAACATCAGAGGTAGAAGACAGAGATAAAGTATATACACGTGTCTGATCTACACCTCACTCAGCCTGCTCAGAAGGAACAGCAGAGGTAGAAGACAGAGATAGAGTATATCCACGTGTCTGATCTACACCTCACTCAGCCTGCTCAGAAGGAACAGCAAAGGGAGAAGACGGAGATAGGGTATATCCACGTGTCTCGCTCAGCCTGCTCAGAAGGAACAGCAGAGGTAGTAGACAGAGATAGAGTATATCCACGTGTCTCACTCAGCCTGCTCAGAAGGAACAGCAGAGGTAGAAGGCAGATATAGAGTATATCCACGTGTCTCACTCAGCCTGCTCAGAAGGAACAGCAGAGGTAGAAGACAGAGATAGAGTATATCCACGTGTCTGATATACACCTCACTCAACCTGCTCAGAAGGAACAGTAGAGGTAGAAGACAGAGATAGAGTATATCCACGTGTCTCACTCAGCCTGCTCAAAAGGAACAGCAGAGGTAGGAGACAGAGATAGAGTATATCCACGTGTCTGATCTACACCTCACTCAGACTGCTCAGAAGGAACAGCAGAGGTTGAAGACAGAGATAGAGCATATCCAAGTGTCTCACTCAGCCTGCTCAGAAGGAACAGCAGAGGTAGAAGACAGAGATAGAGTATATCCACGTGTCTCACTCAGCCTGCTCAGAAGGAACAGCAGAGGTAGAAGACAGAGATAGAGTATATCCACGTGTCTCACTCAGCCTGCTCAGAAGGAACAGCAGAGGTAGAAGACAGAGATAGAGTATATCCACGTGTCTCACTCAGCCTGCTCAGAAGGAACAGCAGATGTAGAAGACAGAGATAGAGTATATCCACGTGTCTAATCTACACCCCACTCAGCCTGCTCAGAAGAAACAGCAGAGGTAGAAGACAGAGATAGAGTATATCCACGTGTCTGATCTACACCTCACTCAGCCTGCTCAGAAGGAACAACAGAGGGAGAAGACGGAGATAGGGTATATCCACGTGTCTCGCTCAGCCTGCTCAGAAGGAACAGCAGAGGTAGAAGACAGAGATAGAGTATATCCACGTGTCTCACTCAGCCTGCTCAGAAGGAACAGCAGAGGTAGAAGGCAGAGATAGAGTATATCCACGTGTCTCACTCAGCCTGCTCAGAAGGAACAGCAGAGGTAGAAGACAGAGATAGAGTATATCCACGTGTCTGATATACACCTCACTCAGCCTGCTCAGAAGGAACAGCAGAGGTAGAAGACAGAGATAGAGTATATCCACGTGTCTGATCTACACCTCACTCAGCCTGCTCAGAAGGAACAGCGGAGGTAGAAGACAGAGATAGAGTATATCCACGTGTCTCACTCAGCCTGCTCAGAAGGAACAACAGAGGTAGAAGACAGAGATAGAGTATATCCACGTGTCTGATCTACACCTCACTCAGCCTGCTCAGAAGGAACAGCAGAGGTAGAAGACAGATATAGAGTATATCCACGTGTCTGATATACACCTCACTCAGCCTGCTCAGAAGGAACAGCAGAGGTAGAAGACAGAGATAGAGTATATCCACGTGTCTGATATACACCTCACTCAACCTGCTCAGAAGGAACAGTAGAGGTAGAAGACAGAGATAGAGTATATCCACGTGTCTCACTCAGCCTGCTCAAAAGGAACAGCAGAGGTAGGAGACAGAGATAGAGTATATCCACGTGTCTGATCTACACCTCACTCAGACTGCTCAGAAGGAACAGCAGAGGTTGAAGACAGAGATAGAGCATATCCAAGTGTCTCACTCAGCCTGCTCAGAAGGAACAGCAGAGGTAGAAGACAGAGATAGAGTATATCCACGTGTCTCACTCAGCCTGCTCAGAAGGAACAGCAGAGGTAGAAGACAGAGATAGAGTATATCCACGTGTCTCACTCAGCCTGCTCAAAAGGAACAGCAGAGGTAGGAGACAGAGATAGAGTATATCCACGTGTCTGATCTACACCTCACTCAGACTGCTCAGAAGGAACAGCAGAGGTTGAAGACAGAGATAGAGCATATCCAAGTGTCTCACTCAGCCTGCTCAGAAGGAACAGCAGAGGTAGAAGACAGAGATAGAGTATATCCACGTGTCTGATCTACACCTCACTCAGCCTGCTCAGAAGGAACAGCAGAGGTAGAAGACAGAGATAGAGTATATCCACGTGTCTCACTCAGCCTGCTCAGAAGGAACAGCAGAGGTAGAAGACAGAGATAGGGTATATCCACGTGTCTGATTTACACCTCACTCAGCCTGCTCAGAAGGAACAGCAGAGGTAGAAGACAGAGATAGAGTATATCCACGTGTCTCACTCAGCCTGCTCAGAAGGAACAGCAGATGTAGAAGACAGAGACAGAGTATATCCACGTGTCTAATCTACACCCCAATCAGCCTGCTCAGAAGGAACATCAGAGGTAGAAGACAGAGATAAAGTATATACACGTGTCTGATCTACACCTCACTCAGCCTGCTCAGAAGGAACAGCAGAGGTAGAAGACAGAGATAGAGTATATCCACGTGTCTGATCTACACCTCACTCAGCCTGCTCAGAAGGAACAGCAAAGGGAGAAGACGGAGATAGGGTATATCCACGTGTCTCGCTCAGCCTGCTCAGAAGGAACAGCAGAGGTAGTAGACAGAGATAGAGTATATCCACGTGTCTCACTCAGCCTGCTCAGAAGGAACAGCAGAGGTAGAAGGCAGATATAGAGTATATCCACGTGTCTCACTCAGCCTGCTCAGAAGGAACAGCAGAGGTAGAAGACAGAGATAGAGTATATCCACGTGTCTGATATACACCTCACTCAACCTGCTCAGAAGGAACAGTAGAGGTAGAAGACAGAGATAGAGTATATCCACGTGTCTCACTCAGCCTGCTCAAAAGGAACAGCAGAGGTAGGAGACAGAGATAGAGTATATCCACGTGTCTGATCTACACCTCACTCAGACTGCTCAGAAGGAACAGCAGAGGTTGAAGACAGAGATAGAGCATATCCAAGTGTCTCACTCAGCCTGCTCAGAAGGAACAGCAGAGGTAGAAGACAGAGATAGAGTATATCCACGTGTCTCACTCAGCCTGCTCAGAAGGAACAGCAGAGGTAGAAGACAGAGATAGAGTATATCCACGTGTCTCACTCAGCCTGCTCAGAAGGAACAGCAGAGGTAGAAGACAGAGATAGAGTATATCCACGTGTCTCACTCAGCCTGCTCAGAAGGAACAGCAGATGTAGAAGACAGAGATAGAGTATATCCACGTGTCTAATCTACACCCCACTCAGCCTGCTCAGAAGAAACAGCAGAGGTAGAAGACAGAGATAGAGTATATCCACGTGTCTGATCTACACCTCACTCAGCCTGCTCAGAAGGAACAACAGAGGGAGAAGACGGAGATAGGGTATATCCACGTGTCTCGCTCAGCCTGCTCAGAAGGAACAGCAGAGGTAGAAGACAGAGATAGAGTATATCCACGTGTCTCACTCAGCCTGCTCAGAAGGAACAGCAGAGGTAGAAGGCAGAGATAGAGTATATCCACGTGTCTCACTCAGCCTGCTCAGAAGGAACAGCAGAGGTAGAAGACAGAGATAGAGTATATCCACGTGTCTGATATACACCTCACTCAGCCTGCTCAGAAGGAACAGCAGAGGTAGAAGACAGAGATAGAGTATATCCACGTGTCTGATCTACACCTCACTCAGCCTGCTCAGAAGGAACAGCGGAGGTAGAAGACAGAGATAGAGTATATCCACGTGTCTCACTCAGCCTGCTCAGAAGGAACAACAGAGGTAGAAGACAGAGATAGAGTATATCCACGTGTCTGATCTACACCTCACTCAGCCTGCTCAGAAGGAACAGCAGAGGTAGAAGACAGATATAGAGTATATCCACGTGTCTGATATACACCTCACTCAGCCTGCTCAGAAGGAACAGCAGAGGTAGAAGACAGAGATAGAGTATATCCACGTGTCTGATATACACCTCACTCAACCTGCTCAGAAGGAACAGTAGAGGTAGAAGACAGAGATAGAGTATATCCACGTGTCTCACTCAGCCTGCTCAAAAGGAACAGCAGAGGTAGGAGACAGAGATAGAGTATATCCACGTGTCTGATCTACACCTCACTCAGACTGCTCAGAAGGAACAGCAGAGGTTGAAGACAGAGATAGAGCATATCCAAGTGTCTCACTCAGCCTGCTCAGAAGGAACAGCAGAGGTAGAAGACAGAGATAGAGTATATCCACGTGTCTCACTCAGCCTGCTCAGAAGGAACAGCAGAGGTAGAAGACAGAGATAGAGTATATCCACGTGTCTCACTCAGCCTGCTCAGAAGGAACAGCAGAGGTAGAAGACAGAGATAGAGTATATCCACGTGTCTCAGTCAGCCTGCTCAGAAGGAACAGCAGATGTAGAAGACAGAGATAGAGTATATCCACGTGTCTAATCTACACCCCACTCAGCCTGCTCAGAAGGAACAGCAGAGGTAGAAGACAGAGATAGAGTATATCCACGTGTCTGATCTACACCTCACTCAGCCTGCTCAGAAGGAACAACAGAGGGAGAAGACGGAGATAGGGTATATCCACGTGTCTCGCTCAGCCTGCTCAGAAGGAACAGCAGAGGTAGAAGACAGAGATAGAGTATATCCACGTGTCTCACTCAGCCTGCTCAGAAGGAACAGCAGAGGTAGAAGGCAGAGATAGAGTATATCCACGTGTCTCACTCAGCATGCTCAGAAGGAACAGCAGAGGTAGAAGACAGAGATAGAGTATATCCACGTGTCTGATATACACCTCACTCAGCCTGCTCAGAAGGAACAGCAGAGGTAGAAGACAGAGATAGAGTATATCCACGTGTCTGATCTACACCTCACTCAGCCTGCTCAGAAGGAACAGCGGAGGTAGAAGACAGAGATAGAGTATATCCACGTGTCTCACTCAGCCTGCTCAGAAGGAACAACAGAGGTAGAAGACAGAGATAGAGTATATCCACGTGTCTGATCTACACCTCACTCAGCCTGCTCAGAAGGAACAGCAGAGGTAGAAGACAGAGATAGAGTATATCCACGTGTCTGATCTACACCTCACTCAGCCTGCTCAGAAGGAACAACAGAGGGAGAAGACGGAGATAGGGTATATCCACGTGTCTCGCTCAGCCTGCTCAGAAGGAACAGCAGAGGTAGAAGACAGAGATAGAGTATATCCACGTGTCTCACTCAGCCTGCTCAGAAGGAACAGCAGAGGTAGAAGGCAGAGATAGAGTATATCCACGTGTCTCACTCAGCATGCTCAGAAGGAACAGCAGAGGTAGAAGACAGAGATAGAGTATATCCACGTGTCTGATATACACCTCACTCAGCCTGCTCAGAAGGAACAGCAGAGGTAGAAGACAGAGATAGAGTATATCCACGTGTCTGATCTACACCTCACTCAGCCTGCTCAGAAGGAACAGCGGAGGTAGAAGACAGAGATAGAGTATATCCACGTGTCTCACTCAGCCTGCTCAGAAGGAACAACAGAGGTAGAAGACAGAGATAGAGTATATCCACGTGTCTGATCTACACCTCACTCAGCCTGCTCAGAAGGAACAGCAGAGGTAGAAGACAGATATAGAGTATATCCACGTGTCTGATATACACCTCACTCAGCCTGCTCAGAAGGAACAGCAGAGGTAGAAGACAGAGATAGAGTATATCCACGTGTCTGATCTACACCTCACTCAACCTGCTCAGAAGGAACAGCAGAGGTAGAAGACAGAGATAGAGTATATCCACGTGTCTGATCTACACCTCACTCAGCCTGCTCAGAAGGAACAGCAGAGGTAGAAGACAGAGATAGAGTATATCCACGTGTCTGATCTACACCTCACTCAGCCTGCTGAGAAGGAACAGCGGAGGTAGAAGACAGAGATAGAGTATATCCACGTGTCTCACTCAGCCTGCTCAGAAGGAACAACAGAGGTAGAAGACAGAGATAGAGTATATCCACGTGTCTGATCTACACCTCACTCAGCCTGCTCAGAAGGAACAGCAGAGGTAGAAGACAGATATAGAGTATATCCACGTGTCTGATATCCACCTCACTCAGCCTGCTCAGAAGGAACAGCAGAGGTAGAAGACAGAGATAGAGTATATCCACGTGTCTGATCTACACCTCACTCAGCCTGCTCAGAAGGAACAGCGGAGGTAGAAGACAGAGATAGAGTATATCCACGTGTCTCACTCAGCCTGCTCAGAAGGAACAACAGAGGTAGAAGACAGAGATAGAGTATATCCACGTGTCTGATCTACACCTCACTCAGCCTGCTCAGAAGGAACAGCAGAGGTAGAAGACAGATATAGAGTATATCCACGTGTCTGATATACACCTCACTCAGCCTGCTCAGAAGGAACAGCAGAGGTAGAAGACAGAGATAGAGTATATCCACGTGTCTGATCTACACCTCACTCAACCTGCTCAGAAGGAACAGCAGAGGTAGAAGACAGAGATAGAGTATATCCACGTGTCTGATCTACACCTCACTCAGCCTGCTCAGAAGGAACAGCAGAGGTAGAAGACAGAGATAGAGTATATCCACGTGTCTCACTCAGCCTGCTCAGAAGGAACAGCAGAGGTAGAAGACAGAGATAGGGTATATCCACGAGTCTGATTTACACCTCACTCAGCCTGCTCAGATGGAACAGCAGAGGTAGAATACAGAGATAGAGTATATCCACGTGGCTCACTCAGCCTGCTCAGAAGGAACAGCAGATGTAGAAGACAGAGACAGAGTATATCCACGTGTCTAATCTACACCCCACTCAGCCTGCTCAGAAGGAACATCAGAGGTAGAAGACAGAGATAAAGTATATCCACGTGTCTGATCTACACCTCACTCAGCCTGCTCAGAAAGAACAGCAGAGGTAGAAGACAGAAATAGAGTATATCCACGTGTCTGATCTACACCTCACTCAGCCTGCTCAGAAGGAACAGCAGAGGGAGAAGACGGAGATAGGGTATATCCACGTGTCTCGCTCAGCCTGCTCAGAAGGAACAGAAGAGGTAGTAGACAGAGATAGAGTATATCCACTGCTCAGAAGGAACAGCAGAGGTAGAAGGCAGAGATAGAGTATATCCACGTGTCTCACTCAGCCTGCTCAGAAGGAACAGCAGAGGTAGAAGACAGAGATAGAGTATATCCACGTGTCTGATATACACCTCACTCAACCTGCTCAGAAGGAACAGCAGATGTAGAAGACGGAGATAGAGTATATCCACGTGTCTCACTCAGCCTGCTCAAAAGGAACAGCAGAGGTAGGAGACAGAGATAGAGTATATCCACGTGTCTGATCTACACCTCACTCAGACTGCTCAGAAGGAACATCAGAGGTTGAAGACAGAGATAGAGCATATCCAAGTGTCTCACTCAGCCTGCTCAGAAGGAACAGCAGAGGTAGAAGACAGAGATATAGTATATCCACGTGTCTCACTCAGTCTGCTCAGAAGGAACAGCAGAGGTAGAAGACAGAGATAGAGTATATCCACGTGTCTCACTCAGCCTGCTCAGAAGGAACAGCAGAGGTAGAAGACAGATATAGAGTATATCCACGTATCTCACTCAGCCTGCTCAGAAGGAACATCATAGGTAGAAGACAGAGATAGAGTATATCCACGTGTCTAATCTACACCTCACTCAACCTGCTCAGAAGGAACAGCAGAGGTAGAAGACAGAGATAGAGTATATCCACGTGTCTGATCTACACCTCACTCAGCCTGCTCAGAAGGAACAGCAGAGGTAGAAGACAGAGATAGAGTATATTCACGTGTCTCACTCAGCCTGCTCAGAAGGAACAGCAGAGGTAGAAGACAGAGATAGAGTATATCCACGTGTCTGATCTACACCTCACTCAGCCTGCTCAGAAGGAACAGCAGAGGTAGAAGACAGAGATAGAGTATATTCACGTGTCTCACTCAGCCTGCTCAGAAGGAACAGCAGAGGTAGAAGACAGAGATAGAGTATATCCACGTGTCTGATCTACACCTCACTCAACCTGCTCAGAAGGAACAGCAGAGGTAGAAGACAGAGATAGAGTATATCCACGTGTCTGATCTACACCTCACTCAGCCTGCTCAGAAGGAACAGCAGAGGTAGAAGACAGAGATAGAGTATATCCACGTGTCTGATTTACACCTCACTCAGCCTGCTCAGAAGGAACAGCAGAGGTAGAAGACAGAGATAGGGTATATCCACGTGTCTGATTTACACCTCACTCAGCCTGCTCAGAAGGAACAGCAGAGGTAGAAGACAGAGATAGAGTATATCCACGTGTCTCACTCAGCCTGCTCAGAAGGAACAGCAGATGTAGAAGACAGAGACAGAGTATATCCACGTGTCTAATCTACACCCCACTCAGCCTGCTCAGAAGGAACATCAGAGGTAGAAGACAGAGATAAAGTATATACACGTGTCTGATCTACACCTCACTCAGCCTGCTCAGAAGGAACAGCAGAGGTAGAAGACAGAGATAGAGTATATCCCCGTGTCTTATCTACACCTCACTCAGCCTGCTCAGAAGGAACAGCAGAGGGAGAAGACGGAGATAGGGTATATCCACGTGTCTCGCTCAGCCTGCTCAGAAGGAACAGCAGAGGTAGTAGACAGAGATAGAGTATATCCACGTGTCTCACTCAGCCTGCTCAGAAGGAACAGCAGAGGTAGAAGGCAGATATAGAGTATATCCACGTGTCTCACTCAGCCTGCTCAGAAGGAACAGCAGAGGTAGAAGACAGAGATAGAGTATATCCACGTGTCTGATATACACCTCACTCAACCTGCTCAGAAGGAACAGTAGAGGTAGAAGACAGAGATAGAGTATATCCACGTGTCTCACTCAGCCTGCTCAAAAGGAACAGCAGAGGTAGGAGACAGAGATAGAGTATATCCACGTGTCTGATCTACACCTCACTCAGACTGCTCAGAAGGAACAGCAGAGGTTGAAGACAGAGATAGAGCATATCCAAGTGTCTCACTCAGCCTGCTCAGAAGGAACAGCAGAGGTAGAAGACAGAGATAGAGTATATCCACGTGTCTGATCTACACCTCACTCAGCCTGCTCAGAAGGAACAGCAGAGGTAGAAGACAGAGATAGAGTATATCCACGTGTCTCACTCAGCCTGCTCAGAAGGAACAGCAGAGGTAGAAGACAGAGATAGGGTATATCCACGTGTCTGATTTACACCTCACTCAGCCTGCTCAGAAGGAACAGCAGAGGTAGAAGACAGAGATAGAGTATATCCACGTGTCTCACTCAGCCTGCTCAGAAGGAACAGCAGATGTAGAAGACAGAGACAGAGTATATCCACGTGTCTAATCTACACCCCAATCAGCCTGCTCAGAAGGAACATCAGAGGTAGAAGACAGAGATAAAGTATATACACGTGTCTGATCTACACCTCACTCAGCCTGCTCAGAAGGAACAGCAGAGGTAGAAGACAGAGATAGAGTATATCCACGTGTCTGATCTACACCTCACTCAGCCTGCTCAGAAGGAACAGCAGAGGGAGAAGACGGAGATAGGGTATATCCACGTGTCTCGCTCAGCCTGCTCAGAAGGAACAGCAGAGGTAGTAGACAGAGATAGAGTATATCCACGTGTCTCACTCAGCCTGCTCAGAAGGAACAGCAGAGGTAGAAGGCAGATATAGAGTATATCCACGTGTCTCACTCAGCCTGCTCAGAAGGAACAGCAGAGGTAGAAGACAGAGATAGAGTATATCCACGTGTCTGATATACACCTCACTCAACCTGCTCAGAAGGAACAGTAGAGGTAGAAGACAGAGATAGAGTATATCCACGTGTCTCACTCAGCCTGCTCAAAAGGAACAGCAGAGGTAGGAGACAGAGATAGAGTATATCCACGTGTCTGATCTACACCTCACTCAGACTGCTCAGAAGGAACAGCAGAGGTTGAAGACAGAGATAGAGCATATCCAAGTGTCTCACTCAGCCTGCTCAGAAGGAACAGCAGAGGTAGAAGACAGAGATAGAGTATATCCACGTGTCTCACTCAGCCTGCTCAGAAGGAACAGCAGAGGTAGAAGACAGAGATAGAGTATATCCACGTGTCTCACTCAGCCTGCTCAGAAGGAACAGCAGAGGTAGAAGACAGAGATAGAGTATATCCACGTGTCTCACTCAGCCTGCTCAGAAGGAACAGCAGATGTAGAAGACAGAGATAGAGTATATCCACGTGTCTAATCTACACCCCACTCAGCCTGCTCAGAAGAAACAGCAGAGGTAGAAGACAGAGATAGAGTATATCCACGTGTCTGATCTACACCTCACTCAGCCTGCTCAGAAGGAACAACAGAGGGAGAAGACGGAGATAGGGTATATCCACGTGTCTCGCTCAGCCTGCTCAGAAGGAACAGCAGAGGTAGAAGACAGAGATAGAGTATATCCACGTGTCTCACTCAGCCTGCTCAGAAGGAACAGCAGAGGTAGAAGGCAGAGATAGAGTATATCCACGTGTCTCACTCAGCCTGCTCAGAAGGAACAGCAGAGGTAGAAGACAGAGATAGAGTATATCCACGTGTCTGATATACACCTCACTCAGCCTGCTCAGAAGGAACAGCAGAGGTAGAAGACAGAGATAGAGTATATCCACGTGTCTGATCTACACCTCACTCAGCCTGCTCAGAAGGAACAGCGGAGGTAGAAGACAGAGATAGAGTATATCCACGTGTCTCACTCAGCCTGCTCAGAAGGAACAACAGAGGTAGAAGACAGAGATAGAGTATATCCACGTGTCTGATCTACACCTCACTCAGCCTGCTCAGAAGGAACAGCAGAGGTAGAAGACAGATATAGAGTATATCCACGTGTCTGATATACACCTCACTCAGCCTGCTCAGAAGGAACAGCAGAGGTAGAAGACAGAGATAGAGTATATCCACGTGTCTGATCTACACCTCACTCAACCTGCTCAGAAGGAACAGCAGAGGTAGAAGACAGAGATAGAGTATATCCACGTGTCTGATCTACACCTCACTCAGCCTGCTCAGAAGGAACAGCAGAGGTAGAAGACAGAGATAGAGTATATCCACGTGTCTGATCTACACCTCACTCAGCCTGCTCAGAAGGAACAGCGGAGGTAGAAGACAGAGATAGAGTATATCCACGTGTCTCACTCAGCCTGCTCAGAAGGAACAACAGAGGTAGAAGACAGAGATAGAGTATATCCACGTGTCTGATCTACACCTCATTCAGCCTGCTCAGAAGGAACAGCAGAGGTAGAAGACAGATATAGAGTATATCCACGTGTCTGATATACACCTCACTCAGCCTGCTCAGAAGGAACAGCAGAGGTAGAAGACAGAGATAGAGTATATCCACGTGTCTGATCTACACCTCACTCAACCTGCTCAGAAGGAACAGCAGAGGTAGAAGACAGAGATAGAGTATATCCACGTGTCTGATCTACACCTCACTCAGCCTGCTCAGAAGGAACAGCAGAGGTAGAAGACAGAGATAGAGTATATCCACGTGTCTGATCTACACCTCACTCAGCCTGCTCAGAAGGAACAGCGGAGGTAGAAGACAGAGATAGAGTATATCCACGTGTCTCACTCAGCCTGCTCAGAAGGAACAACAGAGGTAGAAGACAGAGATAGAGTATATCCACGTGTCTGATCTACACCTCACTCAGCCTGCTCAGAAGGAACAGCATAGGTAGAAGACAGATATAGAGTATATCCACGTGTCTGATATACACCTCACTCAGCCTGCTCAGAAGGAACAGCAGAGGTAGAAGACAGAGATAGAGTATATCCACGTGTCTGATCTACACCTCACTCAACCTGCTCAGAAGGAACAGCAGAGGTAGAAGACAGAGATAGAGTATATCCACGTGTCTGATCTACACCTCACTCAGCCTGCTCAGAAGGAACAGCAGAGGTAGAAGACAGAGATAGAGTATATCCACGTGTCTCACTCAGCCTGCTCAGAAGGAACAGCAGAGGTAGAAGACAGAGATAGGGTATATCCACGAGTCTGATTTACACCTCACTCAGCCTGCTCAGATGGAACAGCAGAGGTAGAAGACAGAGATAGAGTATATCCACGTGGCTCACTCAGCCTGCTCAGAAGGAACAGCAGATGTAGAAGACATAGACAGAGTATATCCACGTGTCTAATCTACACCCCACTCAGCCTGCTCAGAAGGAACATCAGAGGTAGAAGACAGAGATAAAGTATATCCACGTGTCTGATCTACACCTCACTCAGCCTGCTCAGAAGGAACAGCAGAGGTAGAAGACAGAAATAGAGTATATCCACGTGTCTGATCTACACCTCACTCAGCCTGCTCAGAAGGAACAGCAGAGGGAGAAGACGGAGATAGGGTATATCCACGTGTCTCGCTCAGCCTGCTCAGAAGGAACAGAAGAGGTAGTAGACAGAGATAGAGTATATCCACTGCTCAGAAGGAACAGCAGAGGTAGAAGGCAGAGATAGAGTATATCCACGTGTCTCACTCAGCCTGCTCAGAAGGAACAGCAGAGGTAGAAGACAGAGATAGAGTATATCCACGTGTCTGATATACACCTCACTCATCCTGCTCAGAAGGAACAGCAGAGGTAGAAGACGGAGATAGAGTATATCCACGTGTCTCACTCAGCCTGCTCAAAAGGAACAGCAGAGGTAGGAGACAGAGATAGAGTATATCCACGTGTCTGATCTACACCTCACTCAGACTGCTCAGAAGGAACATCAGAGGTTGAAGACAGAGATAGAGCATATCCAAGTGTCTCACTCAGCCTGCTCAGAAGGAACAGCAGAGATAGAAGACAGAGATATAGTATATCCACGTGTCTCACTCAGTCTGCTCAGAAGGAACAGCAGAGGTAGAAGACAGAGATAGAGTATATCCACGTGTCTCACTCAGCCTGCTCAGAAGGAACAGCAGAGGTAGAAGACAGATATAGAGTATATCCACGTGTCTCACTCAGCCTGCTCAGAAGGAACATCAGAGGTAGAAGACAGAGATAGAGTATATCCACGTGTCTGATCTACACCTCACTCAACCTGCTCAGAAGGAACAGCAGAGGTAGAAGACAGAGATAGAGTATATCCACGTGTCTGATCTACACCTCACTCAGCCTGCTCAGAAGGAACAGCAGAGGTAGAAGACAGAGATAGAGTATATCCACGTGTCTCACTCAGCCTGCTCAGAAGGAACAGCAGAGGTAGAAGACAGAGATAGAGTATATCCACGTGTCTGATCTACACCTCACTCAACCTGCTCAGAAGGAACAGCAGAGGTAGAAGACAGAGATAGAGTATATCCACGTGTCTGATCTACACCTCACTCAGCCTGCTCAGAAGGAACAGCAGAGGTAGAAGACAGAGATAGAGTATATCCACGTGTCTCACTCAGCCTGCTCAGAAGGAACAGCAGAGGTAGAAGACAGAGATAGGGTATATCCACGAGTCTGATTTACACCTCACTCAGCCTGCTCAGATGGAACAGCAGAGGTAGAAGACAGAGATAGAGTATATCCACGTGGCTCACTCAGCCTGCTCAGAAGGAACAGCAGATGTAGAAGACATAGACAGAGTATATCCACGTGTCTAATCTACACCCCACTCAGCCTGCTCAGAAGGAACATCAGAGGTAGAAGACAGAGATAAAGTATATCCACGTGTCTGATCTACACCTCACTCAGCCTGCTCAGAAGGAACAGCAGAGGTAGAAGACAGAAATAGAGTATATCCACGTGTCTGATCTACACCTCACTCAGCCTGCTCAGAAGGAACAGCAGAGGGAGAAGACGGAGATAGGGTATATCCACGTGTCTCGCTCAGCCTGCTCAGAAGGAACAGAAGAGGTAGTAGACAGAGATAGAGTATATCCACTGCTCAGAAGGAACAGCAGAGGTAGAAGGCAGAGATAGAGTATATCCACGTGTCTCACTCAGCCTGCTCAGAAGGAACAGCAGAGGTAGAAGACAGAGATAGAGTATATCCACGTGTCTGATATACACCTCACTCAACCTGCTCAGAAGGAACAGCAGAGGTAGAAGACGGAGATAGAGTATATCCACGTGTCTCACTCAGCCTGCTCAAAAGGAACAGCAGAGGTAGGAGACAGAGATAGAGTATATCCACGTGTCTGATCTACACCTCACTCAGACTGCTCAGAAGGAACATCAGAGGTTGAAGACAGAGATAGAGCATATCCAAGTGTCTCACTCAGCCTGCTCAGAAGGAACAGCAGAGGTAGAAGACAGAGATATAGTATATCCACGGGTCTCACTCAGTCTGCTCAGAAGGAACAGCAGAGGTAGAAGACAGAGATAGAGTATATCCACGTGTCTCACTCAGCCTGCTCAGAAGGAACAGCAGAGGTAGAAGACAGATATAGAGTATATCCACGTGTCTCACTCAGCCTGCTCAGAAGGAACATCAGAGGTAGAAGACAGAGATAGAGTATATCCACGTGTCTGATCTACACCTCACTCAACCTGCTCAGAAGGAACAGCATAGGTAGAAGACAGAGATAGAGTATATCCACGTGTCTGATCTACACCTCACTCAGCCTGCTCAGAAGGAACAGCAGAGGTAGAAGACAGAGATAGAGTATATCCACGTGTCTCACTCAGCCTGCTCAGAAGGAACAGCAGAGGTAGAAGACAGAGATAGAGTATATCCACGTGTCTGATCTACACCTCACTCAACCTGCTCAGAAGGAACAGCAGAGGTAGAAGACAGAGATAGAGTATATCCACGTGTCTGATCTACACCTCACTCAGCCTGCTCAGAAGGAACAGCAGAGGTAGAAGACAGAGATAGAGTATATCCACGTGTCTCACTCAGCCTGCTCAGAAGGAACAGCAGAGGTAGAAGACAGAGATAGGGTATATCCACGTGTCTGATTTACACCTCACTCAGCCTGCTCAGAAGGAACAGCAGAGGTTGAAGACAGAGATAGAGTATATCCACGTGTCTCACTCAGCCTGCTCAGAAGGAACAGCAGAGGTAGAAGACAGAGATAGAGTATATCCACGTGTCTCACTCAGCCTGCTCAGAAGGAACAGCAGAGGTAGAAGACAGAGATAGAGTATATCCACGTGTCTCACTCAGCCTGCTCAGAAGGAACAGCAGAGGTAGAAGACAGAGATAGAGTATATCCACGTGTCTCACTCAGCCTGCTCAGAAGGAACAGCAGATGTAGAAGACAGAGATAGAGTATATCCACGTGTCTAATCTACACCCCACTCAGCCTGCTCAGAAGAAACAGCAGAGGTAGAAGACAGAGATAGAGTATATCCACGTGTCTGATCTACACCTCACTCAGCCTGCTCAGAAGGAACAACAGAGGGAGAAGACGGAGATAGGGTATATCCACGTGTCTCGCTCAGCCTGCTCAGAAGGAACAGCAGAGGTAGAAGACAGAGATAGAGTATATCCACGTGTCTCACTCAGCCTGCTCAGAAGGAACAGCAGAGGTAGAAGGCAGAGATAGAGTATATCCACGTGTCTCACTCAGCCTGCTCAGAAGGAACAGCAGAGGTAGAAGACAGAGATAGAGTATATCCACGTGTCTGATATACACCTCACTCAGCCTGCTCAGAAGGAACAGCAGAGGTAGAAGACAGAGATAGAGTATATCCACGTGTCTGATCTACACCTCACTCAGCCTGCTCAGAAGGAACAGCGGAGGTAGAAGACAGAGATAGAGTATATCCACGTGTCTCACTCAGCCTGCTCAGAAGGAACAACAGAGGTAGAAGACAGAGATAGAGTATATCCACGTGTCTGATCTACACCTCACTCAGCCTGCTCAGAAGGAACAGCAGAGGTAGAAGACAGATATAGAGTATATCCACGTGTCTGATATACACCTCACTCAGCCTGCTCAGAAGGAACAGCAGAGGTAGAAGACAGAGATAGAGTATATCCACGTGTCTGATCTACACCTCACTCAACCTGCTCAGAAGGAACAGCAGAGGTAGAAGACAGAGATAGAGTATATCCACGTGTCTGATCTACACCTCACTCAGCCTGCTCAGAAGGAACAGCAGAGGTAGAAGACAGAGATAGAGTATATCCACGTGTCTGATCTACACCTCACTCAGCCTGCTCAGAAGGAACAGCGGAGGTAGAAGACAGAGATAGAGTATATCCACGTGTCTCACTCAGCCTGCTCAGAAGGAACAACAGAGGTAGAAGACAGAGATAGAGTATATCCACGTGTCTGATCTACACCTCACTCAGCCTGCTCAGAAGGAACAGCAGAGGTAGAAGACAGATATAGAGTATATCCACGTGTCTGATATACACCTCACTCAGCCTGCTCAGAAGGAACAGCAGAGGTAGAAGACAGAGATAGAGTATATCCACGTGTCTGATCTACACCTCACTCAACCTGCTCAGAAGGAACAGCAGAGGTAGAAGACAGAGATAGAGTATATCCACGTGTCTGATCTACACCTCACTCAGCCTGCTCAGAAGGAACAGCAGAGGTAGAAGACAGAGATAGAGTATATCCACGTGTCTGATCTACACCTCACTCAGCCTGCTCAGAAGGAACAGCGGAGGTAGAAGACAGAGATAGAGTATATCCACGTGTCTCACTCAGCCTGCTCAGAAGGAACAACAGAGGTAGAAGACAGAGATAGAGTATATCCACGTGTCTGATCTACACCTCACTCAGCCTGCTCAGAAGGAACAGCAGAGGTAGAAGACAGATATAGAGTATATCCACGTGTCTGATATACACCTCACTCAGCCTGCTCAGAAGGAACAGCAGAGGTAGAAGACAGAGATAGAGTATATCCACGTGTCTGATCTACACCTCACTCAACCTGCTCAGAAGGAACAGCAGAGGTAGAAGACAGAGATAGAGTATATCCACGTGTCTGATCTACACCTCACTCAGCCTGCTCAGAAGGAACAGCAGAGGTAGAAGACAGAGATAGAGTATATCCACGTGTCTCACTCAGCCTGCTCAGAAGGAACAGCAGAGGTAGAAGACAGAGATAGGGTATATCCACGAGTCTGATTTACACCTCACTCAGCCTGCTCAGATGGAACAGCAGAGGTAGAAGACAGAGATAGAGTATATCCACGTGGCTCACTCAGCCTGCTCAGAAGGAACAGCAGATGTAGAAGACATAGACAGAGTATATCCACGTGTCTAATCTACACCCCACTCAGCCTGCTCAGAAGGAACATCAGAGGTAGAAGACAGAGATAAAGTATATCCACGTGTCTGATCTACACCTCACTCAGCCTGCTCAGAAGGAACAGCAGAGGTAGAAGACAGAAATAGAGTATATCCACGTGTCTGATCTACACCTCACTCAGCCTGCTCAGAAGGAACAGCAGAGGGAGAAGACGGAGATAGGGTATATCCACGTGTCTCGCTCAGCCTGCTCAGAAGGAACAGAAGAGGTAGTAGACAGAGATAGAGTATATCCACTGCTCAGAAGGAACAGCAGAGGTAGAAGGCAGAGATAGAGTATATCCACGTGTCTCACTCAGCCTGCTCAGAAGGAACAGCAGAGGTAGAAGACAGAGATAGAGTATATCCACGTGTCTGATATACACCTCACTCATCCTGCTCAGAAGGAACAGCAGAGGTAGAAGACGGAGATAGAGTATATCCACGTGTCTCACTCAGCCTGCTCAAAAGGAACAGCAGAGGTAGGAGACAGAGATAGAGTATATCCACGTGTCTGATCTACACCTCACTCAGACTGCTCAGAAGGAACATCAGAGGTTGAAGACAGAGATAGAGCATATCCAAGTGTCTCACTCAGCCTGCTCAGAAGGAACAGCAGAGATAGAAGACAGAGATATAGTATATCCACGTGTCTCACTCAGTCTGCTCAGAAGGAACAGCAGAGGTAGAAGACAGAGATAGAGTATATCCACGTGTCTCACTCAGCCTGCTCAGAAGGAACAGCAGAGGTAGAAGACAGATATAGAGTATATCCACGTGTCTCACTCAGCCTGCTCAGAAGGAACATCAGAGGTAGAAGACAGAGATAGAGTATATCCACGTGTCTGATCTACACCTCACTCAACCTGCTCAGAAGGAACAGCAGAGGTAGAAGACAGAGATAGAGTATATCCACGTGTCTGATCTACACCTCACTCAGCCTGCTCAGAAGGAACAGCAGAGGTAGAAGACAGAGATAGAGTATATCCACGTGTCTCACTCAGCCTGCTCAGAAGGAACAGCAGAGGTAGAAGACAGAGATAGAGTATATCCACGTGTCTGATCTACACCTCACTCAACCTGCTCAGAAGGAACAGCAGAGGTAGAAGACAGAGATAGAGTATATCCACGTGTCTGATCTACACCTCACTCAGCCTGCTCAGAAGGAACAGCAGAGGTAGAAGACAGAGATAGAGTATATCCACGTGTCTCACTCAGCCTGCTCAGAAGGAACAGCAGAGGTAGAAGACAGAGATAGGGTATATCCACGAGTCTGATTTACACCTCACTCAGCCTGCTCAGATGGAACAGCAGAGGTAGAAGACAGAGATAGAGTATATCCACGTGGCTCACTCAGCCTGCTCAGAAGGAACAGCAGATGTAGAAGACATAGACAGAGTATATCCACGTGTCTAATCTACACCCCACTCAGCCTGCTCAGAAGGAACATCAGAGGTAGAAGACAGAGATAAAGTATATCCACGTGTCTGATCTACACCTCACTCAGCCTGCTCAGAAGGAACAGCAGAGGTAGAAGACAGAAATAGAGTATATCCACGTGTCTGATCTACACCTCACTCAGCCTGCTCAGAAGGAACAGCAGAGGGAGAAGACGGAGATAGGGTATATCCACGTGTCTCGCTCAGCCTGCTCAGAAGGAACAGAAGAGGTAGTAGACAGAGATAGAGTATATCCACTGCTCAGAAGGAACAGCAGAGGTAGAAGGCAGAGATAGAGTATATCCACGTGTCTCACTCAGCCTGCTCAGAAGGAACAGCAGAGGTAGAAGACAGAGATAGAGTATATCCACGTGTCTGATATACACCTCACTCAACCTGCTCAGAAGGAACAGCAGAGGTAGAAGACGGAGATAGAGTATATCCACGTGTCTCACTCAGCCTGCTCAAAAGGAACAGCAGAGGTAGGAGACAGAGATAGAGTATATCCACGTGTCTGATCTACACCTCACTCAGACTGCTCAGAAGGAACATCAGAGGTTGAAGACAGAGATAGAGCATATCCAAGTGTCTCACTCAGCCTGCTCAGAAGGAACAGCAGAGGTAGAAGACAGAGATATAGTATATCCACGGGTCTCACTCAGTCTGCTCAGAAGGAACAGCAGAGGTAGAAGACAGAGATAGAGTATATCCACGTGTCTCACTCAGCCTGCTCAGAAGGAACAGCAGAGGTAGAAGACAGATATAGAGTATATCCACGTGTCTCACTCAGCCTGCTCAGAAGGAACATCAGAGGTAGAAGACAGAGATAGAGTATATCCACGTGTCTGATCTACACCTCACTCAACCTGCTCAGAAGGAACAGCATAGGTAGAAGACAGAGATAGAGTATATCCACGTGTCTGATCTACACCTCAATCAGCCTGCTCAGAAGGAACAGCAGAGGTAGAAGACAGAGATAGAGTATATCCACGTGTCTCACTCAGCCTGCTCAGAAGGAACAGCAGAGGTAGAAGACAGAGATAGAGTATATCCACGTGTCTGATCTACACCTCACTCAACCTGCTCAGAAGGAACAGCAGAGGTAGAAGACAGAGATAGAGTATATCCACGTGTCTGATCTACACCTCACTCAGCCTGCTCAGAAGGAACAGCAGAGGTAGAAGACAGAGATAGAGTATATCCACGTGTCTCACTCAGCCTGCTCAGAAGGAACAGCAGAGGTAGAAGACAGAGATAGGGTATATCCACGTGTCTGATTTACACCTCACTCAGCCTGCTCAGAAGCAACAGCAGAGGTAGAAGACAGAGATAGAGTATATCCACGTGTCTCACTCAGCCTGCTCAGAAGGAACAGCAGATGTAGAAGACAGAGACAGAGTATATCCACGTGTCTAATCTACACCCCACTCAGCCTGCTCAGAAGGAACATCAGAGGTAGAAGACAGAGATAAAGTATATACACGTGTCTGATCTACACCTCACTCAGCCTGCTCAGAAGGAACAGCAGAGGTAGAAGACAGAGATAGAGTATATCCACGTGTCTGATCTACACCTCACTCAGCCTGCTCAGAAGGAACAGCAGAGGGAGAAGACGGAGATAGGGTATATCCACGTGTCTCGTTCAGCCTGCTCAGAAGGAACAGCAGAGGTAGTAGACAGAGATAGAGTATATCCACGTGTCTCACTCAGCCTGCTCAGAAGGAACAGCAGAGGTAGAAGGCAGATATAGAGTATATCCACGTGTCTCACTCAGCCTGCTCAGAAGGAACAGCAGAGGTAGAAGACAGAGATAGAGTATATCCACGTGTCTGATATACACCTCACTCAACCTGCTCAGAAGGAACAGTAGAGGTAGAAGACAGAGATAGAGTATATCCACGTGTCTCAATCAGCCTGCTCAAAAGGAACAGCAGAGGTAGGAGACAGAGATAGAGTATATCCACGTGTCTGATCTACACCTCACTCAGACTGCTCAGAAGGAACAGCAGAGGTTGAAGACAGAGATAGAGCATATCCAAGTGTCTCACTCAGCCTGCTCAGAAGGAACAGCAGAGGTAGAAGACAGAGATAGAGTATATCCACGTGTCTGATCTACACCTCACTCAGCCTGCTCAGAAGGAACAGCAGAGGTAGAAGACAGAGATAGAGTATATCCACGTGTCTCACTCAGCCTGCTCAGAAGGAACAGCAGAGGTAGAAGACAGAGATAGGGTATATCCACGTGTCTGATTTACACCTCACTCAGCCTGCTCAGAAGGAACAGCAGAGGTAGAAGACAGAGATAGAGTATATCCACGTGTCTCACTCAGCCTGCTCAGAAGGAACAGCAGATGTAGAAGACAGAGACAGAGTATATCCACGTGTCTAATCTACACCCCACTCAGCCTGCTCAGAAGGAACATCAGAGGTAGAAGACAGAGATAAAGTATATACACGTGTCTGATCTACACCTCACTCAGCCTGCTCAGAAGGAACAGCAGAGGTAGAAGACAGAGATAGAGTATATCCACGTGTCTGATCTACACCTCACTCAGCCTGCTCAGAAGGAACAGCAGAGGGAGAAGACGGAGATAGGGTATATCCACGTGTCTCGCTCAGCCTGCTCAGAAGGAACAGCAGAGGTAGTAGACAGAGATAGAGTACATCCACGTGTCTCACTCAGCCTGCTCAGAAGGAACAGCAGAGGTAGAAGGCAGATATAGAGTATATCCACGTGTCTCACTCAGCCTGCTCAGAAGGAACAGCAGAGGTAGAAGACAGAGATAGAGTATATCCACGTGTCTGATATACACCTCACTCAACCTGCTCAGAAGGAACAGTAGAGGTAGAAGACAGATATAGAGTATATCCACGTGTCTCACTCAGCCTGCTCAGAAGGAACATCAGAGGTAGAAGACAGAGATAGAGTATATCCACGTGTCTGATCTACACCTCACTCAACCTGCTCAGAAGGAACAGCATAGGTAGAAGACAGAGATAGAGTATATCCACGTGTCTGATCTACACCTCACTCAGCCTGCTCAGAAGGAACAGCAGAGGTAGAAGACAGAGATAGAGTATATCCACGTGTCTCACTCAGCCTGCTCAGAAGGAACAGCAGAGGTAGAAGACAGAGATAGAGTATATCCACGTGTCTGATCTACACCTCACTCAACCTGCTCAGAAGGAACAGCAGAGGTAGAAGACAGAGATAGAGTATATCCACGTGTCTGATCTACACCTCACTCAGCCTGCTCAGAAGGAACAGCAGAGGTAGAAGACAGAGATAGAGTATATCCACGTGTCTCACTCAGCCTGCTCAGAAGGAACAGCAGAGGTAGAAGACAGAGATAGGGTATATCCACGTGTCTGATTTACACCTCACTCAGCCTGCTCAGAAGCAACAGCAGAGGTAGAAGACAGAGATAGAGTATATCCACGTGTCTCACTCAGCCTGCTCAGAAGGAACAGCAGATGTAGAAGACAGAGACAGAGTATATCCACGTGTCTAATCTACACCCCACTCAGCCTGCTCAGAAGGAACATCAGAGGTAGAAGACAGAGATAAAGTATATACACGTGTCTGATCTACACCTCACTCAGCCTGCTCAGAAGGAACAGCAGAGGTAGAAGACAGAGATAGAGTATATCCACGTGTCTGATCTACACCTCACTCAGCCTGCTCAGAAGGAACAGCAGAGGGAGAAGACGGAGATAGGGTATATCCACGTGTCTCGTTCAGCCTGCTCAGAAGGAACAGCAGAGGTAGTAGACAGAGATAGAGTATATCCACGTGTCTCACTCAGCCTGCTCAGAAGGAACAGCAGAGGTAGAAGGCAGATATAGAGTATATCCACGTGTCTCACTCAGCCTGCTCAGAAGGAACAGCAGAGGTAGAAGACAGAGATAGAGTATATCCACGTGTCTGATATACACCTCACTCAACCTGCTCAGAAGGAACAGTAGAGGTAGAAGACAGAGATAGAGTATATCCACGTGTCTCAATCAGCCTGCTCAAAAGGAACAGCAGAGGTAGGAGACAGAGATAGAGTATATCCACGTGTCTGATCTACACCTCACTCAGACTGCTCAGAAGGAACAGCAGAGGTTGAAGACAGAGATAGAGCATATCCAAGTGTCTCACTCAGCCTGCTCAGAAGGAACAGCAGAGGTAGAAGACAGAGATAGAGTATATCCACGTGTCTGATCTACACCTCACTCAGCCTGCTCAGAAGGAACAGCAGAGGTAGAAGACAGAGATAGAGTATATCCACGTGTCTCACTCAGCCTGCTCAGAAGGAACAGCAGAGGTAGAAGACAGAGATAGGGTATATCCACGTGTCTGATTTACACCTCACTCAGCCTGCTCAGAAGGAACAGCAGAGGTAGAAGACAGAGATAGAGTATATCCACGTGTCTCACTCAGCCTGCTCAGAAGGAACAGCAGATGTAGAAGACAGAGACAGAGTATATCCACGTGTCTAATCTACACCCCACTCAGCCTGCTCAGAAGGAACATCAGAGGTAGAAGACAGAGATAAAGTATATACACGTGTCTGATCTACACCTCACTCAGCCTGCTCAGAAGGAACAGCAGAGGTAGAAGACAGAGATAGAGTATATCCACGTGTCTGATCTACACCTCACTCAGCCTGCTCAGAAGGAACAGCAGAGGGAGAAGACGGAGATAGGGTATATCCACGTGTCTCGCTCAGCCTGCTCAGAAGGAACAGCAGAGGTAGTAGACAGAGATAGAGTACATCCACGTGTCTCACTCAGCCTGCTCAGAAGGAACAGCAGAGGTAGAAGGCAGATATAGAGTATATCCACGTGTCTCACTCAGCCTGCTCAGAAGGAACAGCAGAGGTAGAAGACAGAGATAGAGTATATCCACGTGTCTGATATACACCTCACTCAACCTGCTCAGAAGGAACAGTAGAGGTAGAAGACAGAGATAGAGTATATCCACGTGTCTCACTCAGCCTGCTCAAAAGGAACAGCAGAGGTAGGAGACAGAGATAGAGTATATCCACGTGTCTGATCTACACCTCACTCAGACTGCTCAGAAGGAACAGCAGAGGTTGAAGACAGAGATAGAGCATATCCAAGTGTCTCACTCAGCCTGCTCAGAAGGAACAGCAGAGGTAGAAGACAGAGATAGAGTATATCCACGTGTCTCACTCAGCCTGCTCAGAAGGAACAGCAGAGGTAGAAGACAGAGATAGAGTATATCCACGTGTCTCACTCAGCCTGCTCAGAAGGAACAGCAGAGGTAGAAGACAGAGATAGAGTATATCCACGTGTCTCACTCAGCCTGCTCAGAAGGAACAGCAGATGTAGAAGACAGAGATAGAGTATATCCCCGTATCTAATCTACACCCCACTCAGCCTGCTCAGAAGGAACAGCAGAGGTAGAAGACAGAGATAGAGTATATCCACGTGTCTCACTCAGCCTGCTCAGAAGGAACAGCAGAGGTAGAAGGCAGAGATAGAGTATATCCACGTGTCTCACTCAGCCTGCTCAGAAGGAACAGCAGAGGTAGAAGACAGAGATAGAGTATATCCACGTGTCTGATATACACCTCACTCAGCCTGCTCAGAAGGAACATCAGAGGTAGAAGACAGAGATAGAGTATATCCACGTGTCTGATCTACACCTCACTCAGCCTGCTCAGAAGGAACAGCGGAGGTAGAAGACAGATATAGAGTATATCCACGTGTCTCACTCAGCCTGCTCAGAAGGAACAACAGAGGTAGAAGACAGAGATAGAGTATATCCACGTGTCTGATCTACACCTCACTCAGCCTGCTCAGAAGGAACAGCAGAGGTAGAAGACAGATATAGAGTATATCCACGTGTCTGATATACACCTCACTCAGCCTGCTCAGAAGGAACAGCAGAGGTAGAAGACAGAGATAGAGTATATCCACGTGTCTGATCTACACCTCACTCAACCTGCTCAGAAGGAACAGCAGAGGTAGAAGACAGAGATAGAGTATATCCACGTGTCTGATCTACACCTCACTCAGCCTGCTCAGAAGGAACAGCAGAGGTAGAAGACAGAGATAGAGTATATCCACGTGTCTGATCTACACCTCACTCAGCCTGCTCAGAAGGAACAGCGGAGGTAGAAGACAGAGATAGAGTATATCCACGTGTCTCACTCAGCCTGCTCAGAAGGAACAACAGAGGTAGAAGACAGAGATAGAGTATATCCACGTGTCTGATCTACACCTCACTCAGCCTGCTCAGAAGGAACAGCAGAGGTAGAAGACAGATATAGAGTATATCCACGTGTCTGATATACACCTCACTCAGCCTGCTCAGAAGGAACAGCAGAGGTAGAAGACAGAGATAGAGTATATCCACGTGTCTGATCTACACCTCACTCAACCTGCTCAGAAGGAACAGCAGAGGTAGAAGACAGAGATAGAGTATATCCACGTGTCTGATCTACACCTCACTCAGCCTGCTCAGAAGGAACAGCAGAGGTAGAAGACAGAGATAGAGTATATATTACCTGTCTGATCTACACCTCACTCAGCCTGCTCAGAAGGAGCAGCGGAGGTAGAAGACAGAGATAGAGTATATCCACGTGTCTCACTCAGCCTGCTCAGAAGGAACAACAGAGGTAGAAGACAGAGATAGAGTATATCCACGTGTCTGATCTACACCTCACTCAGCCTGCTCAGAAGGAACAGCAGAGGTAGAAGACAGATATAGAGTATATCCACGTGTCTGATATACACCTCACTCAGCCTGCTCAGAAGGAACAGCAGAGGTAGAAGACAGAGATAGAGTATATCCACGTGTCTGATCTACACCTCACTCAACCTGCTCAGAAGGAACAGCAGAGGTAGAAGACAGAGATAGAGTATATCCACGTGTCTGATCTACACCTCACTCAGCCTGCTCAGAAGGAACAGCAGAGGTAGAAGACAGAGATAGAGTATATCCACGTGTCTCACTCAGCCTGCTCAGAAGGAACAGCAGAGGTAGAAGACAGAGATAGGGTATATCCACAAGTCTGATTTACACCTCACTCAGCCTGCTCAGATGGAACAGCAGAGGTAGAAGACAGAGATAGAGTATATCCACGTGGCTCACTCAGCCTGCTCAGAAGGAACAGCAGATGTAGAAGACAGAGACAGAGTATATCCACGTGTCTAATCTACACCCCACTCAGCCTGCTCAGAAGGAACATCAGAGGTAGAAGACAGAGATAAAGTATATCCACGTGTCTGATCTACACCTCACTCAGCCTGCTCAGAAGGAACAGCAGAGGTAGAAGACAGAAATAGAGTATATCCACGTGTCTGATCTACACCTCACTCAGCCTGCTCAGAAGGAACAGCAGAGGGAGAAGACGGAGATAGGGTATATCCACGTGTCTCGCTCAGCCTGCTCAGAAGGAACAGAAGAGGTAGTAGACAGAGATAGAGTATATCCACTGCTCAGAAGGAACAGCAGAGGTAGAAGGCAGAGATAGAGTATATCCACGTGTCTCACTCAGCCTGCTCAGAAGGAACAGCAGAGGTAGAAGACAGAGATAGAGTATATCCACGTGTCTGATATACACCTCACTCAACCTGCTCAGAAGGAACAGCAGAGGTAGAAGACGGAGATAGAGTATATCCACGTGTCTCACTCAGCCTGCTCAAAAGGAACAGCAGAGGTAGGAGACAGAGATAGAGTATATCCACGTGTCTGATCTACACCTCACTCAGATTGCTCAGAAGGAACATCAGAGGTAGAAGACAGATATAGAGTATATCCACGTGTCTGATATACACCTCACTCAGCCTGCTCAGAAGGAACAGCAGAGGTAGAAGACAGAGATAGAGTATATCCACGTGTCTGATCTACACCTCACTCAACCTGCTCAGAAGGAACAGCAGAGGTAGAAGACAGAGATAGAGTATATCCACGTGTCTGATCTACACCTCACTCAGCCTGCTCAGAAGGAACAGCAGAGGTAGAAGACAGAGATAGAGTATATCCACGTGTCTGATCTACACCTCACTCAGCCTGCTCAGAAGGAACAGCGGAGGTAGAAGACAGAGATAGAGTATATCCACGTGTCTCACTCAGCCTGCTCAGAAGGAACAACAGAGGTAGAAGACAGAGATAGAGTATATCCACGTGTCTGATCTACACCTCACTCAGCCTGCTCAGAAGGAACAGCAGAGGTAGAAGACAGATATAGAGTATATCCACGTGTCTGATATACACCTCACTCAGCCTGCTCAGAAGGAACAGCAGAGGTAGAAGACAGAGATAGAGTATATCCACGTGTCTGATCTACACCTCACTCAACCTGCTCAGAAGGAACAGCAGAGGTAGAAGACAGAGATAGAGTATATCCACGTGTCTGATCTACACCTCACTCAGCCTGCTCAGAAGGAACAGCAGAGGTAGAAGACAGAGATAGAGTATATCCACGTGTCTCACTCAGCCTGCTCAGAAGGAACAGCAGAGGTAGAAGACAGAGATAGGGTATATCCACAAGTCTGATTTACACCTCACTCAGCCTGCTCAGATGGAACAGCAGAGGTAGAAGACAGAGATAGAGTATATCCACGTGGCTCACTCAGCCTGCTCAGAAGGAACAGCAGATGTAGAAGACAGAGACAGAGTATATCCACGTGTCTAATCTACACCCCACTCAGCCTGCTCAGAAGGAACATCAGAGGTAGAAGACAGAGATAAAGTATATCCACGTGTCTGATCTACACCTCACTCAGCCTGCTCAGAAGGAACAGCAGAGGTAGAAGACAGAAATAGAGTATATCAACGTGTCTGATCTACACCTCACTCAGCCTGCTCAGAAGGAACAGCAGAGGGAGAAGACGGAGATAGGGTATATCCACGTGTCTCGCTCAGCCTGCTCAGAAGGAACAGCAGAGGTAGTAGACAGAGATAGAGTATATCCACTGCTCAGAAGGAACAGCAGAGGTAGAAGGCAGAGATAGAGTATATCCACGTGTCTCACTCAGCCTGCTCAGAAGGAACAGCAGAGGTAGAAGACAGAGATAGAGTATATCCACGTGTCTGATCTACACCTCACTCAGCCTGCTCAGAAGGAACAGCAGAGGTAGAAGACAGAGATAGAGTATATCCACGTGTCTCACTCAGCCTGCTCAGAAGGAACAGCAGAGGTAGAAGACAGAGATAGGGTATATCCACGTGTCTGATTTACACCTCACTCAGCCTGCTCAGAAGGAACAGCAGAGGTAGAAGACAGAGATAGAGTATATCCACGTGTCTCACTCAGCCTGCTCAGAAGGAACAGCAGATGTAGAAGACAGAGACAGAGTATATCCACGTGTCTAATCTACACCCCACTCAGCCTGCTCAGAAGGAACATCAGAGGTAGAAGACAGAGATAAAGTATATACACGTGTCTGATCTACACCTCACTCAGCCTGCTCAGAAGGAACAGCATAGGTAGAAGACAGAGATAGAGTATATCCACGTGTCTGATCTACACCTCACTCAGCCTGCTCAGAAGGAACAGCAGAGGGGGAAGACGGAGATAGGGTATATCCACGTGTCTCGCTCAGCCTGCTCAGAAGGAACAGCAGAGGTAGTAGACAGAGATAGAGTATATCCACGTGTCTCACTCAGCCTGCTCAGAAGGAACAGCAGAGGTAGAAGGCAGATATAGAGTATATCCACGTGTCTCACTCAGCCTGCTCAGAAGGAACAGCAGAGGTAGAAGACAGAGATAGAGTATATCCACGTGTCTGATATACACCTCACTCAACCTGCTCAGAAGGAACAGTAGAGGTAGAAGACAGAGATAGAGTATATCCACGTGTCTCACTCAGCCTGCTCAAAAGGAACAGCAGAGGTAGGAGACAGAGATAGAGTATATCCACGTGTCTGATCTACACCTCACTCAGACTGCTCAGAAGGAACAGCAGAGGTTGAAGACAGAGATAGAGCATATCCAAGTGTCTCACTCAGCCTGCTCAGAAGGAACAGCAGAGGTAGAAGACAGAGATAGAGTATATCCGCGTGTCTCACTCAGCCTGCTCAGAAGGAACAGCAGAGGTAGAAGACAGAGATAGAGTATATCCACGTGTCTCACTCAGCCTGCTCAGAAGGAACAGCAGAGGTAGAAGACAGAGATAGAGTATATCCACGTGTCTCACTCAGCCTGCTCAGAAGGAACAGCAGATGTAGAAGACAGAGATAGAGTATATCCACGTGTCTAATCTACACCCCACTCAGCCTGCTCAGAAGGAACAGCTGAGGTAGAAGACAGAGATAGAGTATATCCACGTGTCTGATCTACACCTCACTCAGCCTGCTCAGAAGGAACAACAGAGGGAGAAGACGGAGATAGGGTATATCCACGTGTCTCGCTCAGCCTGCTCAGAAGGAACAGCAGAGGTAGAAGACAGAGATAGAGTATATCCACGTGTCTCACTCAGCCTGCTCAGAAGGAACAGCAGAGGTAGAAGGCAGAGATAGAGTATATCCACGTGTCTCACTCAGCCTGCTCAGAAGGAACAGCAGAGGTAGAAGACAGAGATAGAGTATATCCACGTGTCTGATCTACACCTCACTCAACCTGCTCAGAAGGAACAGCAGAGGTAGAAGACAGAGATAGAGTAAATCCACGTGTCTCACTCAGCCTGCTCAGAAGGAACAGCAGAGGTAGAAGACAGAGATAGGGTATATCCACGTGTCTGATTTACACCTCACTCAGCCTGCTCAGACGGAACAGCAGAGGTAGAAGACAGAGATAGAGTATATACACGTGTCCCACTCAGCCTGCTCAGAAGGAACAGCAAAGGTAGAAGACAGAGATAAAGTATATCCCCGTGTCTGATCTACACCTCACTTAGCCTGCTCAGCAAGAACAGCAGAGGTAGAAAACAGAGATAAAGTATATCCACGTGTCTGATCTACACCTCACTCAGCCTGCTCAGAAGGAACAGCAGAGGTAGAAGACAGAGATAGAGTATATCCACGTGTCTGATCTACACCTCACTCAGCCTGCTCAGAAGGAACAGCAGAGGTAGAAGGCAGATATAGAGTATATCCACGTGTCTCACTCAGCCTGCTCAGAAGGAACAGCAGAGGTAGAAGACAGAGATATATTATATCCACGTGTCTGATATACACCTCACTCAACCTGCTCAGAAGGAACAGCAGAGGTATAAGACAGAGATAAAGTATATCCACGTGGCTCACTCAGCCTGCTCAGAAGGAACAGCAGATGTAGAAGACAGAGACAGAGTATATCCACGTGTCTAATCTACACCCCACTCAGCCTGCTCAGAAGGAACATCAGAGGTAGAAGACAGAGATAATGTATATCCACGTGTCTGATCTACACCTCACTCAGCCTGCTCAGAAGGAACAGCAGAGGTAGAAGACAGAAATAGAGTATATCCACGTGTCTGATCTACACCTCACTCAGCCTGCCCAGAAGGAACAGCAGAGGGAGAAGACGGAGATAGGGTATATCCACGTGTCTCGCTCAGCCTGCTCAGAAGGAACAGCAGAGGTAGTAGACAGAGATAGAGTATATCCACTGCTCAGAAGGAACAGCAGAGGTAGAAGGCAGAGATAGAGTATATCCACGTGTCTCACTCAGCCTGCTCAGAAGGAACAGCAGAGGTAGAAGACAGAGATAGAGTATATCCACGTGTCTGATCTACACCTCACTCAGCCTGCTCAGAAGGAACAGCAGAGGTAGAAGGCAGATATAGAGTATATCCACGTGTCTCACTCAGCCTGCTCAGAAGGAACAGCAGAGGTAGAAGACAGAGATATAGTATATCCACGTGTCTCACTCAGCCTGCTCAGAAGGAACAGCAGAGGTAGAAGGCAGATATAGAGTATATCCACGTGTCTCACTCAGCCTGCTCAGAAGGAACAGCAGAGGTAGAAGACAGAGATAGAGTATATCCACGTGTCTGATATACACCTCACTCAACCTGCTCAGAAGGAACAGTAGAGGTAGAAGACAGAGATAGAGTATATCCACGTGTCTCACTCAGCCTGCTCAAAAGGAACAGCAGAGGTAGGAGACAGAGATAGAGTAAATCCACGTGTCTGATCTACACCTCACTCAGACTGCTCAGAAGGAACAGCAGAGGGAGAAGACGGAGATAGGGTATATCCACGTGTCTCGCTCAGCCTGCTCAGAAGGAACAGCAGAGGTAGTAGACAGAGATAGAGTATATCCACTGCTCAGAAGGAACAGCAGAGGTAGAAGGCAGAGATAGAGTATATCCACGTGTCTCACTCAGCCTGCTCAGAAGGAACAGCAGAGGTAGAAGACAGAGATAGAGTATATCCACGTGTCTGATCTACACCTCACTCAGCCTGCTCAGAAGGAACAGCAGAGGTAGAAGGCAGATATAGAGTATATCCACGTGTCTCACTCAGCCTGCTCAGAAGGAACAGCAGAGGTAGAAGACAGAGATATAGTATATCCACGTGTCTCACTCAGCCTGCTCAGAAGGAACAGCAGAGGTAGAAGGCAGATATAGAGTATATCCACGTGTCTCACTCAGCCTGCTCAGAAGGAACAGCAGAGGTAGAAGACAGAGATAGAGTATATCCACGTGTCTGATATACACCTCACTCAACCTGCTCAGAAGGAACAGCAGAGGTAGAAGACAGAGATAGAGTATATCCACGTGGCTCACTCAGCCTGCTCAGAAGGAACAGCAGATGTAGAAGACAGAGACAGAGTATATCCACGTGTCTAATCTACACCCCACTCAGCCTGCTCAGAAGGAACATCAGAGGTAGAAGACAGAGATAAAGTATATCCACGTGTCCTATCTACACCTCACTCAGCCTGCTCAGAAGGAACAGCAGAGGTAGAAGACAGAAATAGAGTATATCCACGTGTCTGATCTACACCTCACTCAGCCTGCTCAGAAGGAACAGCAGAGGGAGAAGACGGAGATAGGGTATATCCACGTGTCTCGTTCAGCCTGCTCAGAAGGAACAGCAGAGGTAGTAGACAGAGATAGAGTATATCCACTGCTCAGAAGGAACAGCAGAGGTAGAAGGCAGAGATAGAGTATATCCACGTGTCTCACTCAGCCTGCTCAGAAGGAACAGCAGAGGTAGAAGACAGAGATAGAGTATATCCACGTGTCTGATATACACCTCACTCAACCTGCTCAGAAGGAACAGCAGAGGTAGAAGACGGAGATAGAGTATATCCACGTGTCTCACTCAGCCTGCTCAAAAGGAACAGCAGAGGTAGGATACAGAGATAGAGTAGATCCACGTGTCTGATCTACACCTCACTCAGACTGCTCAGAAGGAACATCAGAGGTTGAAGACAGAGATAGAGCATATCCAAGTGTCTCACTCAGCCTGCTCAGAAGGAACAGCAGAGGTAGAAGACAGAGATATAGTATATCCACGTGTCTCACTCAGTCTGCTCAGAAGGAACAGCAGAGGTAGAAGACAGAGATAGAGTATATCCACGTGTCTCACTCAGCCTGCTCAAAAGGAACAGCAGAGGTAGAAGACAGATATAGAGTATATCCACGTGTCTCACTCAGCCTGCTCAGAAGGAACATCAGAGGTAGAAGACAGAGATAGAGTATATCCACGTGTCTGATCTACACCTCACTCAACCTGCTCAGAAGGAACAGCAGAGGTAGAAGACAGAGATAGAGTATATCCACGTGTCTGATCTACACCTCACTCAACCTGCTCAGAAGGAACAGCAGAGGTAGAAGGCAGATATAGAGTATATCCACGTGTCTCACTCAGCCTGCTCAGAAGGAACAGCAGAGGTAGAAGACAGAGATAGAGTATATCCACGTGTCTGATATACACCTCACTCAACCTGCTCAGAAGGAACAGCAGAGGTAGAAGACAGAGATAGGGTATATCCACGTGGCTCACTCAGCCTGCTCAGAAGGAACAGCAGATGTAGAAGACAGAGACAGAGTATATCCACGTGTCTAATCTACACCCCACTCAGCCTGCTCAGAAGGAACATCAGAGGTAGAAGACAGAGATAAAGTATATCCACGTGTCTGATCTACACCTCACTCAGCCTGCTCAGAAGGAACAGCAGAGGTAGAAGACAGAAATAGAGTATATCCACGTGTCTGATCTACACCTCACTCAGCCTGCTCAGAAGGAACAGCAGAGGGAGAAGACGGAGATAGGGTATATCCACGTGTCTCGTTCAGCCTGCTCAGAAGGAACAGCAGAGGTAGTAGACAGAGATAGAGTATATCCACTGCTCAGAAGGAACAGCAGAGGTAGAAGGCAGAGATAGAGTATATCCACGTGTCTCACTCAGCCTGCTCAGAAGGAACAGCAGAGGTAGAAGACAGAGATAGAGTATATCCACGTGTCTGATATACACCTCACTCAACCTGCTCAGAAGGAACAGCAGAGGTAGAAGACGGAGATAGAGTATATCCACGTGTCTCACTCAGCCTGCTCAAAAGGAACAGCAGAGGTAGAAGACAGAGATAGAGTATATCCACGTGTCTCACTCAGCCTGCTCAGAAGGAACAGCAGATGTAGAAGACAGAGATAGAGTATATCCACGTGTCTAATCTACACCCCACTCAGCCTGCTCAGACGGAACAGCAGAGGTAGAAGACAGAGATAGAGTATATCCACGTGTCTGATCTACACCTCACTCAGCCTGCTCAGAAGGAACAACAGAGGGAGAAGACGGAGATAGGGTATATCCACGTGTCTCGCTCAGCCTGCTCAGAAGGAACAGCAGAGGTAGAAGACAGAGATAGAGTATATCCACGTGTCTCACTCAGCCTGCTCAGAAGGAACAGCAGAGGTAGAAGGCAGAGATAGAGTATATCCACGTGTCTCACTCAGCCTGCTCAGAAGGAACAGCAGAGGTAGAAGACAGAGATAGAGTATATCCACGTGTCTGATATACACCTCACTCAACCTGCTCAGAAGGAACAGCAGAGGTAGAAGACACAGATAGAGTATATCCACGTGTCTCACTCAGCCTGCTCAAAAGGAACAGCGGAGGTAGAAGACAGAGATAGAGTATATCCACTGCTCAGAAGGAACAGCAGAGGTAGAAGGCAGAGATAGAGTATATCCACGTGTCTCACTCAGCCTGCTCAGAAGGAACAGCAGAGGTAGAAGACAGAGATAGAGTATATCCACGTGTCTGATATACACCTCACTCAACCTGCTCAGAAGGAACAGCAGAGGTAGAAGACGGAGATAGAGTATATCCACGTGTCTCACTCAGCCTGCTCAAATGGAACAGCAGAGGTAGGAGACAGAGATAGAGTATATCCACGTGTCTGATCTACACCTCACTCAGACTGCTCAGAAGGAACATCAGAGGTTGAAGACAGAGATATAGCATATCCAAGTGTCTCACTCAGCCTGCTCAGAAGGAACAGCAGAGGTAGAAGACAGAGATATAGTATATCCACGTGTCTCACTCAGTCTGCTCAGAAGGAACAGCAGAGGTAGAAGACAGAGATAGAGTATATCCACGTGTCTCACTCAGCCTGCTCAGAAGGAACAGCAGAGGTAGAAGACAGATATAGAGTATATCCACGTGTCTCACTCAGCCTGCTCAGAAGGAACATCAGAGGTAGAAGACAGAGATAGAGTATATCCACGTGTCTGATCTACACCTAACTCAACCTGCTCAGAAGGAACAGCAGAGGTAGAAGACAGAGATAGAGTATATCCACGTGTCTGATCTACACCTCACTCAGCCTGCTCAGAAGGAACAGCAGAGGTAGAAGACAGAGATAGAGTATATCCACGTGTCTCACTCAGCCTGCTCAGAAGGAACAGCAGAGGTAGAAGACAGAGATAGAGTATATCCACGTGTCTGATCTACACCTCACTCAACCTGCTCAGAAGGAACAGCAGAGGTAGAAGACAGAGATAGAGTATATCCACGTGTCTGATCTACACCTCACTCAGCCTGCTCAGAAGGAACAGCAGAGGTAGAAGACAGAGATAGAGTATATCCACGTGTCTCACTCAGCCTGCTCAGAAGGAACAGCAGAGGTAGAAGACAGAGATAGGGTATATCCACGTGTCTGATTTACACCTCACTCAGCCTGCTCAGAAGGAACAGCAGAGGTAGAAGACAGAGATAGAGTATATCCACGTGTCTCACTCAGCCTGCTCAGAAGGAACAGCAGATGTAGAAGACAGAGACAGAGTATATCCACGTGTCTGATCTACACCTCACTCAACCTGCTCAGAAGGAACAGCAGAGGTAGAAGACAGAGATAGAGTATATCCACGTGTCTGATCTACACCTCACTCAGCCTGCTCAGAAGGAACAGCAGAGGTAGAAGACAGAGATAGAGTATATCCACGTGTCTCACTCAGCCTGCTCAGAAGGAACAGCAGAGGTAGAAGACAGAGATAGGGTATATCCACGTGTCTGATTTACACCTCACTCAGCCTGCTCAGAAGGAACATCAGAGGTAGAAGACAGAGATAGAGTATATCCACGTGTCTCACTCAGCCTGCTCAGAAGGAACAGCAGATGTAGAAGACAGAGACAGAGTATATCCACGTGTCTAATCTACACCCCACTCAGCCTGCTCAGAAGGAACATCAGAGGTAGAAGACAGAGATAAAGTATATACACGTGTCTGATCTACACCTCACTCAGCCTGCTCAGAAGGAACAGCAGAGGTAGAAGACAGAGATAGAGTATATCCACGTGTCTGATCTACACCTCACTCAGCCTGCTCAGAAGGAACAGCAGAGGCAGAAGACGGAGATAGGGTATATCCACGTGTCTCGCTCAGCCTGCTCAGAAGGAACAGCAGAGGTAGTAGACAGAGATAGAGTATATCCACGTGTCTCACTCAGCCTGCTCAGAAGGAACAGCAGAGGTAGAAGGCAGATATAGAGTATATCCACGTGTCTCACTCAGCCTGCTCAGAAGGAACAGCAGAGGTAGAAGACAGAGATAGAGTATATCCACGTGTCTGATATACACCTCACTCAACCTGCTCAGAAGGAACAGCAGAGGTAGAAGACAGAGATAGAGTATATCCACGTGTCTCACTCAGCCTGCTCAAAAGGAACAGCAGAGGTAGGAGACAGAGATAGAGTATATCCACGTGTCTGATCTACACCTCACTCAGACTGCTCAGAAGGAACAGCAGAGGTTGAAGACAGAGATAGAGCATATCCAAGTGTCTCACTCAGCCTGCTCAGAAGGAACAGCAGAGGTAGAAGACAGAGATAGAGTATATCCACGTGTCTGATATACACCTCACTCAACCTGCTCAGAAGGAACAGCAGAGGTAGAAGACAGAGATAGAGTATATCCACGTGTCTGATCTACACCTCACTCAGCCTGCTCAGAAGGAACAGCAGAGGTAGAAGACAGAGATAGAGTATATCCACGTGTCTCACTCAGCCTGCTCAGAAGGAACAGCAGAGGTAGAAGACAGAGATAGGGTATATCCACGTGTCTGATTTACACCTCACTCAGCCTGCTCAGAAGGAACAGCAGAGGTAGAAGACAGAGATAGAGTATATCCACGTGTCTCACTCAGCCTGCTCAGAAGGAACAGCAGATGTAGAAGACAGAGACAGAGTATATCCACGTGTCTAATCTACACCCCACTCAGCCTGCTCAGAAGGAACATCAGAGGTAGAAGACAGAGATAAAGTATATACACGTGTCTGATCTACACCTCACTCAGCCTGCTCAGAAGGACCAGCAGAGGTAGAAGACAGAGATAGAGTATATCCACGTGTCTGATCTACACCTCACTCAGCCTGCTCAGAAGGAACAGCAGAGGCAGAAGACGGAGATAGGGTATATCCACGTGTCTCGCTCAGCCTGCTCAGAAGGAACAGCAGAGGTAGTAGACAGAGATAGAGTATATCCACTGCTCAGAAGGAACAGCAGAGGTAGAAGGCAGAGATAGAGTATATCCACGTGTCTCACTCAGCCTGCTCAGAAGGAACAGCAGAGGTAGAAGACAGAGATAGAGTATATCCACGTGTCTGATATACACCTCACTCAACCTGCTCAGAAGGAACAGCAGAGGTAGAAGACGGAGATAGAGTATATCCACGTGTCTCACTCAACCTGCTCAAAAGGAACAGCAGAGGTAGGAGACAGAGATAGAGTAGATCCACGTGTCTGATCTACACCTCACTCAGACTGCTCAGAAGGAACATCAGAGGTTGAAGACAGAGATAGAGCATATCCAAGTGTCTCACTCAGCCTGCTCAGAAGGAACAGCAGAGGTAGAAGACAGAGATATAGTATATCCACGTGTCTCACTCAGTCTGCTCAGAAGGAACAGCAGAGGTAGAAGACAGAGATAGAGTATATCCACGTGTCTCACTCAGCCTGCTCAGAAGGAACAGCAGAGGTAGAAGACAGATATAGAGTATATCCACGTGTCTCACTCAGCCTGCTCAGAAGGAACATCAGAGGTAGAAGACAGAGATAGAGTATATCCACGTGTCTGATCTACACCTCACTCAACCTGCTCAGAAGGAACAGCAGAGGTAGAAGACAGAGATAGAGTATATCCACGTGTCTGATCTACACCTCACTCAGCCTGCTCAGAAGGAACAGCAGAGGTAGAAGACAGAGATAGAGTATATCCACGTGTCTCACTCAGCCTGCTCAGAAGGAACAGCAGAGGTAGAAGACAGAGATAGAGTATATCCACGTGTCTGATCTACACCTCACTCAACCTGCTCAGAAGGAACAGCAGAGGTAGAAGACAGAGATAGAGTATATCCACGTGTCTGATCTACACCTCACTCAGCCTGCTCAGAAGGAACAGCAGAGGTAGAAGACAGAGATAGAGTATATCCACGTGTCTCACTCAGCCTGCTCAGAAGGAACAGCAGAGGTAGAAGACAGAGATAGGGTATATCCACGTGTCTGATTTACACCTCACTCAGCCTGCTCAGAAGGAACAGCAGAGGTAGAAGACAGAGATAGAGTATATCCACGTGTCTCACTCAGCCTGCTCAGAAGGAACATCAGAGGTAGAAGACAGAGATAAAGTATATACACGTGTCTGATCTACACCTCACTCAGCCTGCTCAGAAGGACCAGCAGAGGTAGAAGACAGAGATAGAGTATATCCACGTGTCTGATCTACACCTCACTCAGCCTGCTCAGAAGGAACAGCAGAGGCAGAAGACGGAGATAGGGTATATCCACGTGTCTCGCTCAGCCTGCTCAGAAGGAACAGCAGAGGTAGTAGACAGAGATAGAGTATATCCACTGCTCAGAAGGAACAGCAGAGGTAGAAGGCAGAGATAGAGTATATCCACGTGTCTCACTCAGCCTGCTCAGAAGGAACAGCAGAGGTAGAAGACAGAGATAGAGTATATCCACGTGTCTGATATACACCTCACTCAACCTGCTCAGAAGGAACAGCAGAGGTAGAAGACGGAGATAGAGTATATCCACGTGTCTCACTCAACCTGCTCAAAAGGAACAGCAGAGGTAGGAGACAGAGATAGAGTAGATCCACGTGTCTGATCTACACCTCACTCAGACTGCTCAGAAGGAACATCAGAGGTTGAAGACAGAGATAGAGCATATCCAAGTGTCTCACTCAGCCTGCTCAGAAGGAACAGCAGAGGTAGAAGACAGAGATATAGTATATCCACGTGTCTCACTCAGTCTGCTCAGAAGGAACAGCAGAGGTAGAAGACAGAGATAGAGTATATCCACGTGTCTCACTCAGCCTGCTCAGAAGGAACAGCAGAGGTAGAAGACAGATATAGAGTATATCCACGTGTCTCACTCAGCCTGCTCAGAAGGAACATCAGAGGTAGAAGACAGAGATAGAGTATATCCACGTGTCTGATCTACACCTCACTCAACCTGCTCAGAAGGAACAGCAGAGGTAGAAGACAGAGATAGAGTATATCCACGTGTCTGATCTACACCTCACTCAGCCTGCTCAGAAGGAACAGCAGAGGTAGAAGACAGAGATAGAGTATATCCACGTGTCTCACTCAGCCTGCTCAGAAGGAACAGCAGAGGTAGAAGACAGAGATAGAGTATATCCACGTGTCTGATCTACACCTCACTCAACCTGCTCAGAAGGAACAGCAGAGGTAGAAGACAGAGATAGAGTATATCCACGTGTCTGATCTACACCTCACTCAGCCTGCTCAGAAGGAACAGCAGAGGTAGAAGACAGAGATAGAGTATATCCACGTGTCTCACTCAGCCTGCTCAGAAGGAACAGCAGAGGTAGAAGACAGAGATAGGGTATATCCACGTGTCTGATTTACACCTCACTCAGCCTGCTCAGAAGGAACAGCAGAGGTAGAAGACAGAGATAGAGTATATCCACGTGTCTCACTCAGCCTGCTCAGAAGGAACAGCAGATGTAGAAGACAGAGACAGAGTATATCCACGTGTCTAATCTACACCCCACTCAGCCTGCTCAGAAGGAACATCAGAGGTAGAAGACAGAGATAAAGTATATACACGTGTCTGATCTACACCTCACTCAGCCTGCTCAGAAGGAACAGCAGAGGTAGAAGACAGAGATAGAGTATATCCACGTGTCTGATCTACACCTCACTCAGCCTGCTCAGAAGGAACAGCAGAGGCAGAAGACGGAGATAGGGTATATCCACGTGTCTCGCTCAGCCTGCTCAGAAGGAACAGCATAGGTAGAAGGCAGAAATAGAGTATATCCACGTGTCTCACTCAGCCTGCTCAGAAGGAACAGCAGAGGTAGAAGACAGAGATAGAGTATATCCACGTGTCTGATCTACACCTCACTCAGCCTGCTCAGAAGGAACAGCAGAGGTAGAAGACAGAGATAGAGTATATCCACGTGTCTCACTCAGCCTGCTCAGAAGGAACAGCAGAGGTAGAAGACAGAGATAGGGTATATCCACGTGTCTGATTTACACCTCACTCAGCCTGCTCAGAAGGAACAGCAGAGGTAGAAGACAGAGATAGAGTATATCCACGTGTCTCACTCAGCCTGCTCAGAAGGAACAGCAGATGTAGAAGACAGAGACAGAGTATATCCACGTGTCTGATCTACACCTCACTCAACCTGCTCAGAAGGAACAGCAGAGGTAGAAGACAGAGATAGAGTATATCCACGTGTCTGATCTACACCTCACTCAGCCTGCTCAGAAGGAACAGCAGAGGTAGAAGACAGAGATAGAGTATATCCACGTGTCTCACTCAGCCTGCTCAGAAGGAACAGCAGAGGTAGAAGACAGAGATAGGGTATATCCACGTGTCTGATTTACACCTCACTCAGCCTGCTCAGAAGGAACATCAGAGGTAGAAGACAGAGATAGAGTATATCCACGTGTCTCACTCAGCCTGCTCAGAAGGAACAGCAGATGTAGAAGACAGAGACAGAGTATATCCACGTGTCTAATCTACACCCCACTCAGCCTGCTCAGAAGGAACATCAGAGGTAGAAGACAGAGATAAAGTATATACACGTGTCTGATCTACACCTCACTCAGCCTGCTCAGAAGGAACAGCAGAGGTAGAAGACAGAGATAGAGTATATCCACGTGTCTGATCTACACCTCACTCAGCCTGCTCAGAAGGAACAGCAGAGGCAGAAGACGGAGATAGGGTATATCCACGTGTCTCGCTCAGCCTGCTCAGAAGGAACAGCAGAGGTAGTAGACAGAGATAGAGTATATCCACGTGTCTCACTCAGCCTGCTCAGAAGGAACAGCAGAGGTAGAAGGCAGATATAGAGTATATCCACGTGTCTGATATACACCTCACTCAACCTGCTCAGAAGGAACAGCAGAGGTAGAAGACAGAGATAGAGTATATCCACGTGTCTCACTCAGCCTGCTCAAAAGGAACAGCAGAGGTAGGAGACAGAGATAGAGTATATCCACGTGTCTGATCTACACCTCACTCAGACTGCTCAGAAGGAACAGCAGAGGTTGAAGACAGAGATAGAGCATATCCAAGTGTCTCACTCAGCCTGCTCAGAAGGAACAGCAGAGGTAGAAGACAGAGATAGAGTATATCCACGTGTCTCACTCAGCCTGCTCAGAAGGAACAGCAGAGGTAGAAGACAGAGATAGAGTATATCCACGTGTCTCACTCAGCCTGCTCAGAAGGAACAGCAGAGGTAGAAGACAGAGATAGAGTATATCCACGTGTCTAATCTACACCCCACTCAGCCTGCTCAGAAGGAACAGCAGAGGTAGAAGACAGAGATAGAGTATATCCACGTGTCTGATCTACACCTCACTCAGCCTGCTCAGAAGGAACAACAGAGGGAGAAGACGGAGATAGGGTATATCCACGTGTCTCGCTCAGCCTGCTCAGAAGGAACAGCAGAGGTAGAAGACAGAGATAGAGTATATCCACGTGTCTCACTCAGCCTGCTCAGAAGGAACAGCAGAGGTAGAAGGCAGAGATAGAGTATATCCACGTGTCTCACTCAGCCTGCTCAGAAGGAACAGCAGAGGTAGAAGACAGAGATAGAGTATATCCACGTGTCTGATATACACCTCACTCAACCTGCTAAGAAGGAACAGCAGAGGTAGAAGACACAGATAGAGTATATCCACGTGTCTCACTCAGCCTGCTCAGAAGGAACAGCGGAGGTAGAAGACAGAGATAGAGTATATCCACTGCTCAGAAGGAACAGCAGAGGTAGAAGGCAGAGATAGAGTATATCCACGTGTCTCACTCAGCCTGCTCAGAAGGAACAGCAGAGGTAGAAGACAGAGATAGAGTATATCCACGTGTCTGATATACACCTCACTCAACCTGCTCAGAAGGAACAGCAGAGGTAGAAGACGGAGATAGAGTATATCCACGTGTCTCACTCAGCCTGCTCAAAAGGAACAGCAGAGGTAGAAGACAGAGATAGAGTATATCCACGTGTCTCACTCAGCCTGCTCAGAAGGAACAGCAGATGTAGAAGAAAGAGATAGAGTATATCCACGTGTCTAATCTACACCCCACTCAGCCTGCTCAGAAGGAACAGCAGAGGTAGAAGACAGAGATAGAGTATATCCACGTGTCTGATCTACACCTCACTCAGCCTGCTCAGAAGGAACAACAGAGGGAGAAGACGGAGATAGGGTATATCCACGTGTCTCGCTCAGCCTGCTCAGAAGGAACAGCAGAGGTAGAAGACAGAGATAGAGTATATCCACGTGTCTCACTCAGCCTGCTCAGAAGGAACAGCAGAGGTAGAAGGCAGAGATAGAGTATATCCACGTGTCTCACTCAGCCTGCTCAGAAGGAACAGCAGAGGTAGAAGACAGAGATAGAGTATATCCACGTGTCTGATATACACCTCACTCAACCTGCTCAGAAGGAACAGCAGAGGTAGAAGACACAGATAGAGTATATCCACGTGTCTCACTCAGCCTGCTCAGAAGGAACAGCGGAGGTAGAAGACAGAGATAGAGTATATCCACTGCTCAGAAGGAACAGCAGAGGTAGAAGGCAGAGATAGAGTATATCCACGTGTCTCACTCAGCCTGCTCAGAAGGAACAGCAGAGGTAAAAGACAGAGATAGAGTATATCCACGTGTCTGATATACACCTCACTCAACCTGCTCAGAAGGAACAGCAGAGGTAGAAGACGGAGATAGAGTATATCCACGTGTCTCACTGAGCCTGCTCAAAAGGAACAGCAGAGGTAGGAGACAGAGATAGAGTATATCCACGTGTCTGATCTACACCTCACTCAGACTGCTCAGAAGGAACATCAGAGGTTAAAGACAGAGATATAGCATATCCAAGTGTCTCACTCAGCCTGCTCAGAAGGAACAGCAGAGGTAGAAGACAGAGATATAGTATATCCACGTGTCTCACTCAGTCTGCTCAGAAGGAACAGCAGAGGTAGAAGACAGAGATAGAGTATATCCACGTGTCTCACTCAGCCTGCTCAGAAGGAACAGCAGAGGTAGAAGACAGATATAGAGTATATCCACGTGTCTCACTCAGCCTGCTCAGAAGGAACATCAGAGGTAGAAGACAGAGATAGAGTATATCCACGTGTCTGATCTACACCTCGCTCAACCTGCTCAGAAGGAACAGCAGAGGTAGAAGACAGAGATAGAGTATATCCACGTGTCTGATCTACACCTCACTCAGCCTGCTCAGAAGGAACAGCAGAGGTAGAAGACAGAGATAGAGTATATCCACGTGTCTCACTCAGCCTGCTCAGAAGGAACAGCAGAGGTAGAAGACAGAGATAGAGTATATCCACGTGTCTGATCTACACCTCACTCAACCTGCTCAGAAGAAACAGCAGAGGTAGAAGACAGAGATAGAGTATATCCACGTGTCTGATCTACACCTCACTCAGCCTGCTCAGAAGGAACAGCAGAGGTAGAAGACAGAGATAGAGTATATCCACGTGTCTCACTCAGCCTGCTCAGAAGGAACAGCAGAGGTAGAAGACAGAGATAGGGTATATCCACGTGTCTGATTTACACCTCACTCAGCCTGCTCAGAAGGAACAGCAGAGGTAGAAGACAGAGATATAGTATATCCACGTGTCTCACTCAGCCTGCTCAGAAGGAACAGCAGATGTAGAAGACAGAGACAGAGTATATCCACGTGTCTAATCTACACCCCACTCAGCCTGCTCAGAAGGAACATCAGAGGTAGAAGACAGAGATAAAGTATATACACGTGTCTGATCTACACCTCACTCAGCCTGCTCAGAAGGAACAGCAGAGGTAGAAGACAGAGATAGAGTATATCCACGTGTCTGATCTACACCTCACTCAGCCTGCTCAGAAGGAACAGCAGAGGCAGAAGACGGAGATAGGGTATATCCACGTGTCTCGCTCAGCCTGCTCAGAAGGAACAGCAGAGGTAGTAGACAGAGATAGAGTATATCCACGTGTCTCACTCAGCCTGCTCAGAAGGAACAGCAGAGGTAGAAGGCAGATATAGAGTATATCCACGTGTCTCACTCAGCCTGCTCAGAAGGAACAGCAGAGGTAGAAGACAGAGATAGAGTATATCCACGTGTCTGATATACACCTCACTCAACCTGCTCAGAAGGAACAGCAGAGGTAGAAGACAGAGATAGAGTATATCCACGTGTCTCACTCAGCCTGCTCAAAAGGAACAGCAGAGGTAGGAGACAGAGATAGAGTATATCCACGTGTCTGATCTACACCTCACTCAGACTTTTCAGAAGGAACAGCAGAGGTTGAAGACAGAGATAGAGCATATCCAAGTGTCTCACTCAGCCTGCTCAGAAGGAACAGCAGAGGTAGAAGACAGAGATAGAGTATATCCACGTGTCTCACTCAGCCTGCTCAGAAGGAACAGCAGAGGTAGAAGACAGAGATAGAGTATATCCACGTGTCTCACTCAGCCTGCTCTGAAGGAACAGCAGAGGTAGAAGACAGAGATAGAGTATATCCACGTGTCTCACTCAGCCTGCTCAGAAGGAACAGCAGATGTAGAAGACAGAGATAGAGTATATCCACGTGTCTAATCTACACCCCACTCAGCCTGCTCAGAAGGAACAGCAGAGGTAGAAGACAGAGATAGAGTATATCCACGTGTCTGATCTACACCTCACTCAGCCTGCTCAGAAGGAACAACAGAGGGAGAAGACGGAGATAGGGTATATCCACGTGTCTCGCTCAGCCTGCTCAGAAGGAACAGCAGAGGTAGAAGACAGAGATAGAGTATATCCACGTGTCTCACTCAGCCTGCTCAGAAGGAACAGCAGAGGTAGAAGGCAGAGATAGAGTATATCCACGTGTCTCACTCAGCCTGCTCAGAAGGAACAGCAGAGGTAGAAGACAGAGATAGAGTATATCCACGTGTCTGATATACACCTCACTCAACCTGCTCAGAAGGAACAGCAGAGGTAGAAGACAGAGATAGAGTATATCCACGTGTCTCACTCAGCCTGCTCAGAAGGAACAGCAGATGTAGAAGACAGAGACAGATTATATCCACGTGTCTAATCTACACCCCACTCAGCCTGCTCAGAAGGAACATCAGAGGTAGAAGACAGAGATAAAGTATATACACGTGTCTGATCTACACCTCACTCAGCCTGCTCAGAAGGAACAGCAGAGGTAGAAGACAGAGATAGAGTATATCCACGTGTCTGATCTACACCTCACTCAGCCTGCTCAGAAGGAACAGCAGAGGCAGAAGACGGAGATAGGGTATATCCACGTGTCTCGCTCAGCCTGCTCAGAAGGAACAGCAGAGGTAGTAGACAGAGATAGAGTATATCCACGTGTCTCACTCAGCCTGCTCAGAAGGAACAGCAGAGGTAGAAGGCAGATATAGAGTATATCCACGTGTCTCACTCAGCCTGCTCAGAAGGAACAGCAGAGGTAGAAGACAGAGATAGAGTATATCCACGTGTCTGATCTACACCTCACTCCGCCTGCTCAGAAGGAACAACAGAGGGAGAAGACGGAGATAGGGTATATCCACGTGTCTCGCTCAGCCTGCTCAGAAGGAACAGCAGAGGTAGAAGACAGAGATAGAGTATATCCACGTGTCTGATCTACACCTCACTCAGCCTGCTCAGAAGGAACAGCAGAGGGAGAAGACAGAGATAGAGTATATCCACGTGTCTCACTCAGCCTGCTCAGAAGGAACAGCAGAGGTAGAAGGCAGAGATAGAGTATATCCACGTGTCTCACTCAGCCTGCTCAGAAGGAACAGCAGAGGTAGAAGACAGAGATAGAGTATATCCACGTGTCTGATATACACCTCACTCAACCTGCTCAGAAGGAACAGCAGAGGTAGAAGACACAGATAGAGTATATCCACGTGTCTCACTCAGCCTGCTCAGAAGGAACAGCGGAGGTAGAAGACAGAGATAGAGTATATCCACTGCTCAGAAGGAACAGCAGAGGTAGAAGGCAGAGATAGAGTATATCCACGTGTCTCACTCAGCCTGCTCAGAAGGAACAGCAGAGGTAAAAGACAGAGATAGAGTATATCCACGTGTCTGATATACACCTCACTCAACCTGCTCAGAAGGAACAGCAGAGGTAGAAGACGGAGATAGAGTATATCCACGTGTCTCACTCAGCCTGCTCAAAAGGAACAGCAGAGGTAGGAGACAGAGATAGAGTATATCCACGTGTCTGCTCTACACCTCACTCAGACTGCTCAGAAGGAACATCAGAGGTTAAAGACAGAGATATAGCATATCCAAGTGTCTCACTCAGCCTGCTCAGAAGGAACAGCAGAGGTAGAAGACAGAGATATAGTATATCCACGTGTCTCACTCAGTCTGCTCAGAAGGAACAGCAGAGGTAGAAGACAGAGATAGAGTATATCCCCGTGTCTCACTCAGCCTGCTCAGAAGGAACAGCAGAGGTAGAAGACAGATATAGAGTATATCCACGTGTCTCACTCAGCCTGCTCAGAAGGAACATCAGAGGTAGAAGACAGAGATAGAGTATATCCACGTGTCTGATCTACACCTCACTCAACCTGCTCAGAAGGAACAGCAGAGGTAGAAGACAGAGATAGAGTATATCCACGTGTCTGATCTACACCTCACTCAGCCTGCTCAGAAGGAACAGCAGAGGTAGAAGACAGAGATAGAGTATATCCACGTGTCTCACTCAGCCTGCTCAGAAGGAACAGCAGAGGTAGAAGACAGAGATAGAGTATATCCACGTGTCTGATCTACACCTCACTCAACCTGCTCAGAAGAAACAGCAGAGGTAGAAGACAGAGATAGAGTATATCCACGTGTCTGATCTACACCTCACTCAGCCTGCTCAGAAGGAACAGCAGAGGTAGAAGACAGAGATAGAGTATATCCACGTGTCTCACTCAGCCTGCTCAGAAGGAACAGCAGAGGTAGAAGACAGAGATAGGGTATATCCACGTGTTTGATTTACACCTCACTCAGCCTGCTCAGAAGGAACAGCAGAGGTAGAAGACAGAGATATAGTATATCCACGTGTCTCACTCAGCCTGCTCAGAAGGAACAGCAGATGTAGAAGACAGAGACAGAGTATATCCACGTGTCTAATCTACACCCCACTCAGCCTGCTCAGAAGGAACATCAGAGGTAGAAGACAGAGATAAAGTATATACACGTGTCTGATCTACACCTCACTCAGCCTGCTCAGAAGGAACAGCAGAGGTAGAAGACAGAGATAGAGTATATCCACGTGTCTGATCTACACCTCACTCAGCCTGCTCAGAAGGAACAGCAGAGGCAGAAGACGGAGATAGGGTATATCCACGTGTCTCGCTCAGCCTGCTCAGAAGGAACAGCAGAGGTAGTAGACAGAGATAGAGTATATCCACGTGTCTCACTCAGCCTGCTCAGAAGGAACAGCAGAGGTAGAAGGCAGATATAGAGTATATCCACGTGTCTCACTCAGCCTGCTCAGAAGGAACAGCAGAGGTAGAAGACAGAGATAGAGTATATCCACGTGTCTGATATACACCTCACTCAACCTGCTCAGAAGGAACAGCAGAGGTAGAAGACAGAGATAGAGTATATCCACGTGTCTCACTCAGCCTGCTCAAAAGGAACAGCAGAGGTAGGAGACAGAGATAGAGTATATCCACGTGTCTGATCTACACCTCACTCAGACTTCTCAGAAGGAACAGCAGAGGTTGAAGACAGAGATAGAGCATATCCAAGTGTCTCACTCAGCCTGCTCAGAAGGAACAGCAGAGGTAGAAGACAGAGATAGAGTATATCCACGTGTCTCACTCAGCCTGCTCAGAAGGAACAGCAGAGGTAGAAGACAGAGATAGAGTATATCCACGTGTCTCACTCAGCCTGCTCTGAAGGAACAGCAGAGGTAGAAGACAGAGATAGAGTATATCCACGTGTCTCACTCAGCCTGCTCAGAAGGAACAGCAGATGTAGAAGACAGAGATAGAGTATATCCACGTGTCTAATCTACACCCCACTCAGCCTGCTCAGAAGGAACAGCAGAGGTAGAAGACAGAGATAGAGTATATCCACGTTTCTGATCTACACCTCACTCAGCCTGCTCAGAAGGAACAACAGAGGGAGAAGACGGAGATAGGGTATATCCACGTGTCTCGCTCAGCCTGCTCAGAAGGAACAGCAGAGGTAGAAGACAGAGATAGAGTATATCCACGTGTCTCACTCAGCCTGCTCAGAAGGAACAGCAGAGGTAGAAGGCAGAGATAGAGTATATCCACGTGTCTCACTCAGCCTGCTCAGAAGGAACAGCAGAGGTAGAAGACAGAGATAGAGTATATCCACGTGTCTGATATACACCTCACTCAACCTGCTCAGAAGGAACAGCAGAGGTAGAAGACAGAGATAGAGTATATCCACGTGTCTCACTCAGCCTGCTCAGAAGGAACAGCAGATGTAGAAGACAGAGACAGATTATATCCACGTGTCTAATCTACACCCCACTCAGCCTGCTCAGAAGGAACATCAGAGGTAGAAGACAGAGATAAAGTATATACACGTGTCTGATCTACACCTCACTCAGCCTGCTCAGAAGGAACAGCAGAGGTAGAAGACAGAGATAGAGTATATCCACGTGTCTGATCTACACCTCACTCAGCCTGCTCAGAAGGAACAGCAGAGGCAGAAGACGGAGATAGGGTATATCCACGTGTCTCGCTCAGCCTGCTCAGAAGGAACAGCAGAGGTAGTAGACAGAGATAGAGTATATCCACGTGTCTCACTCAGCCTGCTCAGAAGGAACAGCAGAGGTAGAAGGCAGATATAGAGTATATCCACGTGTCTCACTCAGCCTGCTCAGAAGGAACAGCAGAGGTAGAAGACAGAGATAGAGTATATCCACGTGTCTGATCTACACCTCACTCCGCCTGCTCAGAAGGAACAACAGAGGGAGAAGACGGAGATAGGGTATATCCACGTGTCTCGCTCAGCCTGCTCAGAAGGAACAGCAGAGGTAGAAGACAGAGATAGAGTATATCCACGTGTCTGATCTACACCTCACTCAGCCTGCTCAGAAGGAACAGCAGAGGGAGAAGACAGAGATAGAGTATATCCACGTGTCTCACTCAGCCTGCTCAGAAGGAACAGCAGAGGTAGAAGACAGAGATAGGGTATATCCACGTGTCTGATTTACACCTCACTCAGCCTGCTCAGAAGGAACAGCAGAGGTAGAAGACAGAGATAGAGTATATCCACGTGTCTCACTCAGCCTGCTCAGAAGGAACAGCAGATGTAGAAGACAGAGACAGAGTATATCCACGTGTCTAATCTACACCCCACTCAGCCTGCTCAGAAGGAACATCAGAGGTAGAAGACAGAGATAAAGTATATACACGTGTCTGATCTACACCTCACTCAGCCTGCTCAGAAGGAACAGCAGAGGTAGAAGACAGAGATAGAGTATATCCACGTGTCTGATCTACACCTCACTCAGCCTGCTCAGAAGGAACAGCAGAGGCAGAAGACGGAGATAGGGTATATCCACGTGTCTGATCTACACCTCACTCAGCCTGCTCAGAAGGAACAGCAGAGGTAGAAGACAGAGATAGAGTATATCCACGTGTCTGATCTACACCTCACTCAGCCTGCTCAGAAGGAACAGCAGAGGCAGAAGACGGAGATAGGGTATATCCACGTGTCTCGCTCAGCCTGCTCAGAAGGAACAGCAGAGGTAGTAGACAGAGATAGAGTATATCCACGTGTCTCACTCAGCCTGCTCAGAAGGAACAGCAGAGGTAGAAGGCAGATATAGAGTATATCCACGTGTCTCACTCAGCCTGCTCAGAAGGAACAGCAGAGGTAGAAGACAGAGATAGAGTATATCCACGTGTCTGATCTACACCTCACTCAGCCTGCTCAGAAGGAACAGCAGAGGGAGAAGACAGAGATAGAGTATATCCACGTGTCTCACTCAGCCTGCTCAGAAGGAACAGCAGAGGTAGAAGACAGAGATAGGGTATATCCACGTGTCTGATTTACACCTCACTCAGCCTGCTCAGAAGGAACAGCAGAGGTAGAAGACAGAGATAGAGTATATCCACGTGTCTCACTCAGCCTGCTCAGAAGGAACAGCAGATGTAGAAGACAGAGACAGAGTATATCCACGTGTCTAATCTACACCCCACTCAGCCTGCTCAGAAGGAACATCAGAGGTAGAAGACAGAGATAAAGTATATACACGTGTCTGATCTACACCTCACTCAGCCTGCTCAGAAGGAACAGCAGAGGTAGAAGACAGAGATAGAGTATATCCACGTGTCTGATCTACACCTCACTCAGCCTGCTCAGAAGGAACAGCAGAGGCAGAAGACGGAGATAGGGTATATCCACGTGTCTCGCTCAGCCTGCTCAGAAGGAACAGCAGAGGTAGTATACAGAGATAGAGTATATCCACGTGTCTCACTCAGCCTGCTCAGAAGGAACAGCAGAGGTAGAAGGCAGATATAGAGTATATCCACGTGTCTCACTCAGCCTGCTCAGAAGGAACAGCAGAGGTAGAAGACAGAGATAGAGTATATCCACGTGTCTGATCTACACCTCACTCAGCCTGCTCAGAAGGAACAACAGAGGGAGAAGACGGAGATAGGGTATATTCACGTGTCTCGCTCAGCCTGCTCAGAAGGAACAGCAGAGGTAGAAGACAGAGATAGAGTATATCCACGTGTCTCACTCAGCCTGCTCAGAAGGAACAGCAGAGGTAGAAGGCAGAGATAGAGTATATCCACGTGTCTCACTCAGCCTGCTCAGAAGGAACAGCAGAGGTAGAAGACAGAGATAGAGTATATCCACGTGTCTGATATACACCTCACTCAACCTGCTCAGAAGGAACAGCAGAGGTAGAAGACACAGATAGAGTATATCCACGTGTCTCACTCAGCCTGCTCAGAAGGAACAGCGGAGGTAGAAGACAGAGATAGAGTATATCCACGTGTCTCACTCAGCCTGTTCAGAAGGAACAGCAGAGGTAGAAGACAGAGATAGAGTATATCCACGTGTCTGATCTACACCTCACTCAGCCTGCTCAGAAGGAACAGCAGAGGTAGAAGACAGATATAGAGTATATCCACGTGTCTGATATACACCTCACTCAGCCTGCTCAGAAGGAACAGCAGAAGTAGAAGACAGAGATAGAGTATATCCACGTGTCTGATCTACACCTCACTCAACCTGCTCAGAAGGAACAGCAGAGGTAGAAGACAGAGATAGAGTATATCCACGTGTCTGATCTACACCTCACTCAGCCTGCTCAGAAGGAACAGCAGAGGTAGAAGACAGAGATAGAGTAAATCCACGTGTCTCACTCAGCCTGCTCAGAAGGAACAGCAGAGGTAGAAGACAGAGATAGGGTATATCCACGTGTCTGATTTACACCTCACTCAGCCTGCTCAGAAGGAACAGCAGAGGTAGAAGACAGAGATAGAGTATATACACGTGTCCCACTCAGCCTGCTCAGAAGGAACAGCAAAGGTAGAAGACAGAGATAAAGTATATCCACGTGTCTGATCTACACCTCACTTAGCCTGCTCAGCAAGAACAGCAGAGGTAGAAAACAGAGATAAAGTATATCCACGTGTCTGATCTACACCTCACTCAGCCTGCTCAGAAGGAACAGCAGAGGTAGAAGACAGAGATAGAGTATATCCACGTGTCTGATCTACACCTCACTCAGCCTGCTCAGAAGGAACAGCAGAGGTAGAAGACAGAGATAGAGTATATCCACGTGTCTCACTCAGCCTGCTCAGAAGGAACAGCAGAGGTAGAAGACAGAGATAGAGTATATCCACGTGTCTGATCTACACCTCACTCAGCCTGCTCAGAAGGAACAGCAGAGGTAGAAGACAGATATAGAGTATATACACGTGTCTCACTCAGCCTGTTCAGAAGGAACAGCAGATGTAGAAGACAGATATAGAGTATATCCACGTGTCTAATCTACACCTCACTCAGCCTGCTCAGAAGGAACAGCAGAGGTAGAAGACAGAGATAAAGTATATCCACGTGTCTGATCTACACCTCACTCAGCCTGCTCAGAAGGAACAGCAGAGGTAGAAGACAGAGATAGAGTATATCCACGTGTCTGATCTACACCTCACTCCGCCTGCTCAGAAGGAACAACAGAGGGAGAAGACGGAGATAGGGTATATCCACGTGTCTCGCTCAGCCTGCTCAGAAGGAACAGCAGAGGTAGAAGACAGAGATAGGGTATATCCACGTGTCTGATTTACACCTCACTCAGCCTGCTCAGAAGGAACAGCAGAGGTAGAAGACAGAGATAGAGTATATCCACGTGTCTCACTCAGCCTGCTCAGAAGGAACAGCAGATGTAGAAGACAGAGACAGAGTATATCCACGTGTCTAATCTACACCCCACTCAGCCTGCTCAGAAGGAACATCAGAGGTAGAAGACAGAGATAAAGTATATACACGTGTCTGATCTACACCTCACTCAGCCTGCTCAGAAGGAACAGCAGAGGTAGAAGACAGAGATAGAGTATATCCACGTGTCTGATCTACACCTCACTCAGCCTGCTCAGAAGGAACAGCAGAGGCAGAAGACGGAGATAGGGTATATCCACGTGTCTCGCTCAGCCTGCTCAGAAGGAACAGCAGAGGTAGTATACAGAGATAGAGTATATCCACGTGTCTCACTCAGCCTGCTCAGAAGGAACAGCAGAGGTAGAAGACAGAGATAGAGTATATCCACGTGTCTGATCTACACCTCACCCAGCCTGCTCAGAAGGAACAGCAGAGGTAGAAGACAGATATAGAGTATATACACGTGTCTCACTCAGCCTGTTCAGAAGGAACAGCAGATGTAGAAGACAGATATAGAGTATATCCACGTGTCTAATCTACACCTCACTCAGCCTGCTCAGAAGGAACAGCAGAGGTAGAAGACAGAGATAAAGTATATCCACGTGTCTGATCTACACCTCACTCAGCCTGCTCAGAAGGAACAGCAGAGGTAGAAGACAGAGATAGAGTATATCCACGTGTCTGATCTACACCTCACTCCGCCTGCTCAGAAGGAACAACAGAGGGAGAAGACGGAGATAGGGTATATCCACGTGTCTCGCTCAGCCTGCTCAGAAGGAACAGCAGAGGTAGAAGACAGAGATAGAGTATATCCACGTGTCTGATCTACACCTCACTCAGCCTGCTCAGAAGGAACAGCAGAGGGAGAAGACAGAGATAGAGTATATCCACGTGTCTCACTCAGCCTGCTCAGAAGGAACAGCAGAGGTAGAAGACAGAGATAGGGTATATCCACGTGTCTGATTTACACCTCACTCAGCCTGCTCAGAAGGAACAGCAGAGGTAGAAGACAGAGATAGAGTATATCCACGTGTCTCACTCAGCCTGCTCAGAAGGAACAGCAGATGTAGAAGACAGAGACAGAGTATATCCACGTGTCTAATCTACACCCCACTCAGCCTGCTCAGAAGGAACATCAGAGGTAGAAGACAGAGATAAAGTATATACACGTGTCTGATCTACACCTCACTCAGCCTGCTCAGAAGGAACAGCAGAGGTAGAAGACAGAGATAGAGTATATCCACGTGTCTGATCTACACCTCACTCAGCCTGCTCAGAAGGAACAGCAGAGGCAGAAGACGGAGATAGGGTATATCCACGTGTCTCGCTCAGCCTGCTCAGAAGGAACAGCAGAGGTAGTATACAGAGATAGAGTATATCCACGTGTCTCACTCAGCCTGCTCAGAAGGAACAGCAGAGGTAGAAGGCAGATATAGAGTATATCCACGTGTCTCACTCAGCCTGCTCAGAAGGAACAGCAGAGGTAGAAGACAGAGATAGAGTATATCCACGTGTCTGATCTACACCTCACTCAGCCTGCTCAGAAGGAACAACAGAGGGAGAAGACGGAGATAGGGTATATTCACGTGTCTCGCTCAGCCTGCTCAGAAGGAACAGCAGAGGTAGAAGACAGAGATAGAGTATATCCACGTGTCTCACTCAGCCTGCTCAGAAGGAACAGCAGAGGTAGAAGGCAGAGATAGAGTATATCCACGTGTCTCACTCAGCCTGCTCAGAAGGAACAGCAGAGGTAGAAGACAGAGATAGAGTATATCCACGTGTCTGATATACACCTCACTCAACCTGCTCAGAAGGAACAGCAGAGGTAGAAGACACAGATAGAGTATATCCACGTGTCTCACTCAGCCTGCTCAGAAGGAACAGCGGAGGTAGAAGACAGAGATAGAGTATATCCACGTGTCTCACTCAGCCTGTTCAGAAGGAACAGCAGAGGTAGAAGACAGAGATAGAGTATATCCACGTGTCTGATCTACACCTCACTCAGCCTGCTCAGAAGGAACAGCAGAGGTAGAAGACAGATATAGAGTATATCCACGTGTCTGATATACACCTCACTCAGCCTGCTCAGAAGGAACAGCAGAAGTAGAAGACAGAGATAGAGTATATCCACGTGTCTGATCTACACCTCACTCAACCTGCTCAGAAGGAACAGCAGAGGTAGAAGACAGAGATAGAGTATATCGACGTGTCTGATCTACACCTCACTCAGCCTGCTCAGAAGGAACAGCAGAGGTAGAAGACAGAGATAGAGTAAATCCACGTGTCTCACTCAGCCTGCTCAGAAGGAACAGCAGAGGTAGAAGACAGAGATAGGGTATATCCACGTGTCTGATTTACACCTCACTCAGCCTGCTCAGAAGGAACAGCAGAGGTAGAAGACAGAGATAGAGTATATACACGTGTCCCACTCAGCCTGCTCAGAAGGAACAGCAAAGGTAGAAGACAGAGATAAAGTATATCCACGTGTCTGATCTACACCTCACTTAGCCTGCTCAGCAAGAACAGCAGAGGTAGAAAACAGAGATAAAGTATATCCACGTGTCTGATCTACACCTCACTCAGCCTGCTCAGAAGGAACAGCAGAGGTAGAAGACAGAGATAGAGTATATCCACGTGTCTGATCTACACCTCACTCAGCCTGCTCAGAAGGAACAGCAGAGGTAGAAGACAGAGATAGAGTATATCCACGTGTCTCACTCAGCCTGCTCAGAAGGAACAGCAGAGGTAGAAGACAGAGATAGAGTATATCCACGTGTCTGATCTACACCTCACTCAGCCTGCTCAGAAGGAACAGCAGAGGTAGAAGACAGATATAGAGTATATACACGTGTCTCACTCAGCCTGTTCAGAAGGAACAGCAGATGTAGAAGACAGATATAGAGTATATCCACGTGTCTAATCTACACCTCACTCAGCCTGCTCAGAAGGAACAGCAGAGGTAGAAGACAGAGATAAAGTATATCCACGTGTCTGATCTACACCTCACTCAGCCTGCTCAGAAGGAACAGCAGAGGTAGAAGACAGAGATAGAGTATATCCACGTGTCTCACTCAGCCTGCTCAGAAGGAACAGCAGATGTAGAAGACAGAGATAGAGTATATCCACGTGTCTAATCTACACCCCACTCAGCCTGCTGAGAAGGAACAGCAGAGGTAGAAGACAGAGATAGAGTATATCCACGTGTCTGATCTACACCTCACTCAGCCTGCTCAGAAGGAACAGCAGAGAAAGAAGACGGAGATAGGGTATATCCACGTGTCTCGCTCAGCCTGCTCAGAAGGAACAGCAGAGGTAGAAGACAGATATAGAGTATATACACGTGTCTCACTCAGCCTGTTCAGAAGGAACAGCAGATGTAGAAGACAGATATAGAGTATATCCACGTGTCTAATCTACACCTCACTCAGCCTGCTCAGAAGGAACAGCAGAGGTAGAAGACAGAGATAAAGTATATCCACGTGTCTGATCTACACCTCACTCAGCCTGCTCAGAAGGAACAGCAGAGGTAGAAGACAGAGATAGAGTATATCCACGTGTCTCACTCAGCCTGCTCAGAAGGAACAGCAGATGTAGAAGACAGAGATAGAGTATATCCACGTGTCTAATCTACACCCCACTCAGCCTGCTGAGAAGGAACAGCAGAGGTAGAAGACAGAGATAGAGTATATCCACGTGTCTGATCTACACCTCACTCAGCCTGCTCAGAAGGAACAGCAGAGGGAGAAGACAGAGATAGAGTATATCCACGTGTCTCACTCAGCCTGCTCAGAAGGAACAGCAGAGGTAGAAGACAGAGATAGGGTATATCCACGTGTCTGATTTACACCTCACTCAGCCTGCTCAGAAGGAACAGCAGAGGTAGAAGACAGAGATAGAGTATATCCACGTGTCTCACTCAGCCTGCTCAGAAGGAACAGCAGATGTAGAAGACAGAGACAGAGTATATCCACGTGTCTAATCTACACCCCACTCAGCCTGCTCAGAAGGAACATCAGAGGTAGAAGACAGAGATAAAGTATATACACGTGTCTGATCTACACCTCACTCAGCCTGCTCAGAAGGAACAGCAGAGGTAGAAGACAGAGATAGAGTATATCCACGTGTCTGATCTACACCTCACTCAGCCTGCTCAGAAGGAACAGCAGAGGCAGAAGACGGAGATAGGGTATATCCACGTGTCTCGCTCAGCCTGCTCAGAAGGAACAGCAGAGGTAGTAGACAGAGATAGAGTATATCCACGTGTCTCACTCAGCCTGCTCAGAAGGAACAGCAGAGGTAGAAGGCAGATATAGAGTATATCCACGTGTCTCACTCAGCCTGCTCAGAAGGAACAGCAGAGGTAGAAGACAGAGATAGAGTATATCCACGTGTCTGATATACACCTCACTCAACCTGCTCAGAAGGAACAGCAGAGGTAGAAGACAGAGATAGAGTATATCCACGTGTCTCACTCAGCCTGCTCAAAAGGAACAGCAGAGGTAGGAGACAGAGATAGAGTATATCCACGTGTCTGATCTACACCTCACTCAGACTGCTCAGAAGGAACAGCAGAGGTTGAAGACAGAGATAGAGCATATACAAGTGTCTCACTCAGCCTGCTCAGAAGGAACAGCAGAGGTTGAAGACAGAGATAGAGCATATCCAAGTGTCTCACTCAGCCTGCTCAGAAGGAACAGCAGAGGTAGAAGACAGAGATAGAGTATATCCACGTGTCTCACTCAGCCTGCTCAGAAGGAACAGCAGAGGTAGAAGACAGAGATAGAGTATATCCACGTGTCTCACTCAGCCTGCTCAGAAGGAACAGCAGAGGTAGAAGACAGAGATAGAGTATATCCACGTGTCTCACTCAGCCTGCTCAGAAGGAACAGCAGATGTAGAAGACAGAGATAGAGTATATCCACGTGTCTAATCTACACCCCACTCAGCCTGCTCAGAAGGAACAGCAGAGGTAGAAGACAGAGATAGAGTATATCCACGTGTCTGATCTACACCTCACTCAGCCTGCTCAGAAGGAACAACAGAGGGAGAAGACGGAGATAGGGTATATCCACGTGTCTCGCTCAGCCTGCTCAGAAGGAACAGCAGAGGTAGAAGACAGAGATAGAGTATATCCACGTGTCTCACTCAGCCTGCTCAGAAGGAACAGCAGAGGTAGAAGGCAGAGATAGAGTATATCCACGTGTCTCACTCAGCCTGCTCAGAAGGAACAGCAGAGGCAGAAGACAGAGATAGAGTATATCCACGTGTCTGATATACACCTCACTCAACCTGCTCAGAAGGAACAGCAGAGGTAGAAGACACAGATAGAGTATATCCACGTGTCTCACTCAGCCTGCTCAGAAGGAACAGCGGAGGTAGAAGACAGAGATAGAGTATATCCACGTGTCTCACTCAGCCTGTTCAGAAGGAACAGCAGAGGTAGCAGACAGAGATAGAGTATATCCACGTGTCTGATCTACACCTCACTCAGCCTGCTCAGAAGGAACAGCAGAGGTAGAAGACAGATATAGAGTATATCCACGTGTCTGATATACACCTCACTCAGCCTGCTCAGAAGGAACAGCAGAGGTAGAAGACAGAGATAGAGTATATCCACGTGTCTGATCTACACCTCACTCAACCTGCTCAGAAGGAACAGCAGAGGTAGAAGACAGAGATAGAGTATATCCACGTGTCTGATCTACACCTCACTCAGCCTGCTCAGAAGGAACAGCAGAGGTAGAAGACAGAGATAGGGTATATCCACGTGTCTGATTTACACCTCACTCAGCCTGCTCAGAAGGAACAGCAGAGGTAGAAGACAGAGATAGAGTATATACACGTGTCCCACTCAGCCTGCTCAGAAGGAACAGCAAAGGTAGAAGACAGAGATAAAGTATATCCACGTGTCTGATCTACACCTCACTTAGCCTGCTCAGCAAGAACAGCAGAGGTAGAAAACAGAGATAAAGTATATCCACGTGTCTGATCTACACCTCACTCAGCCTGCTCAGAAGGAACAGCAGAGGTAGAAGACAGAGATAGAGTATATCCACGTGTCTGATCTACACCTCACTCAGCCTGCTCAGAAGGAACAGCAGAGGTAGAAGACAGAGATAGAGTATATCCACGTGTCTCACTCAGCCTGCTCAGAAGGAACAGCAGAGGTAGAAGACAGAGATAGAGTATATCCACGTGTCTGATCTACACCTCACTCAGCCTGCTCAGAAGGAACAGCAGAGGTAGAAGACAGATATAGAGTATATACACGTGTCTCACTCAGCCTGTTCAGAAGGAACAGCAGATGTAGAAGACAGATATAGAGTATATCCACGTGTCTAATCTACACCTCACTCAGCCTGCTCAGAAGGAACAGCAGAGGTAGAAGACAGAGATAAAGTATATCCACGTGTCTGATCTACACCTCACTCAGCCTGCTCAGAAGGAACAGCAGAGGTAGAAGACAGAGATAGAGTATATCCACGTGTCTCACTCAGCCTGCTCAGAAGGAACAGCAGATGTAGAAGACAGAGATAGAGTATATCCACGTGTCTAATCTACACCCCACTCAGCCTGCTCAGAAGGAACATCAGAGGTAGAAGACAGAGATAAAGTATATACACGTGTCTGATCTACACCTCACTCAGCCTGCTCAGAAGGAACAGCAGAGGTAGAAGACAGAGATAGAGTATATCCACGTGTCTGATCTACACCTCACTCAGCCTGCTCAGAAGGAACAGCAGAGGCAGAAGACGGAGATAGGGTATATCCACGTGTCTCGCTCAGCCTGCTCAGAAGGAACAGCAGAGGTAGTAGACAGAGATAGAGTATATCCACGTGTCTCACTCAGCCTGCTCAGAAGGAACAGCAGAGGTAGAAGGCAGATATAGAGTATATCCACGTGTCTCACTCAGCCTGCTCAGAAGGAACAGCAGAGGTAGAAGACAGAGATAGAGTATATCCACGTGTCTGATATACACCTCACTCAACCTGCTCAGAAGGAACAGCAGAGGTAGAAGACAGAGATAGAGTATATCCACGTGTCTCACTCAGCCTGCTCAAAAGGAACAGCAGAGGTAGGAGACAGAGATAGAGTATATCCACGTGTCTGATCTACACCTCACTCAGACTGCTCAGAAGGAACAGCAGAGGTTGAAGACAGAGATAGAGCATATCCAAGTGTCTCACTCAGCCTGCTCAGAAGGAACAGCAGAGGTAGAAGACAGAGATAGAGTATATCCACGTGTCTCACTCAGCCTGCTCAGAAGGAACAGCAGAGGTAGAAGACAGAGATAGAGTATATCCACGTGTCTCACTCAGCCTGCTCAGAAGGAACAGCAGAGGTAGAAGACAGAGATAGAGTATATCCACGTGTCTCACTCAGCCTGCTCAGAAGGAACAGCAGATGTAGAAGACAGAGATAGAGTATATCCACGTGTCTAATCTACACCCCACTCAGCCTGCTCAGAAGGAACAGCAGAGGTAGAAGACAGAGATAGAGTATATCCACGTGTCTGATCTACACCTCACTCAGCCTGCTCAGAAGGAACAACAGAGGGAGAAGACGGAGATAGGGTATATCCACGTGTCTCGCTCAGCCTGCTCAGAAGGAACAGCAGAGGTAGAAGACAGAGATAGAGTATATCCACGTGTCTCACTCAGCCTGCTCAGAAGGAACAGCAGAGGTAGAAGGCAGAGATAGAGTATATCCACGTGTCTCACTCAGCCTGCTCAGAAGGAACAGCAGAGGTAGAAGACAGAGATAGAGTATATCCACGTGTCTGATATACACCTCACTCAACCTGCTCAGAAGGAACAGCAGAGGTAGAAGACACAGATAGAGTATATCCACGTGTCTCACTCAGCCTGCTCAGAAGGAACAGCGGAGGTAGAAGACAGAGATAGAGTATATCCACGTGTCTCACTCAGCCTGTTCAGAAGGAACAGCAGAGGTAGCAGACAGAGATAGAGTATATCCACGTGTCTGATCTACACCTCACTCAGCCTGCTCAGAAGGAACAGCAGAGGTAGAAGACAGAGATAGAGTATATCCACGTGTCTGATCTACACCTCACTCAACCTGCTCAGAATTAACAGCAGAGGTAGAAGACAGAGATAGAGTATATCCACGTGTCTGATCTACACCTCACTCAGCCTGCTCAGAAGGAACAGCAGAGGTAGAAGACAGAGATAGAGTAAATCCACGTGTCTCACTCAGCCTGCTCAGAAGGAACAGCAGAGGTAGAAGACAGAGATAGAGTATATCCACGTGTCTGATCTACACCTCACTCAGCCTGCTCAGAAGGAACAACAGAGGGAGAAGACGGAGATAGGGTATATCCACGTGTCTCGCTCAGCCTGCTCAGAAGGAACAGCAGAGGTAGAAGACAGAGATAGAGTATATCCACGTGTCTCACTCAGCCTGCTCAGAAGGAACAGCAGAGGTAGAAGGCAGAGATAGAGTATATCCACGTGTCTCACTCAGCATGCTCAGAAGGAACAGCAGAGGTAGAAGACAGAGATAGAGTATATCCACGTGTCTGATATACACCTCACTCAACCTGCTCAGAAGGAACAGCAGAGGTAGAAGACACAGATAGAGTATATCCACGTGTCTCACTCAGCCTGCTCAGAAGGAACAGCGGAGGTAGAAGACAGAGATAGAGTATATCCACGTGTCTCACTCAGCCTGTTCAGAAGGAACAGCAGAGGTAGCAGACAGAAATAGAGTATATCCACGTGTCTGATCTACACCTCACTCAGCCTGCTCAGAAGGAACAGCAGAGGTAGAAGACAGATATAGAGTATATCCACGTGTCTGATATACACCTCACTCAGCCTGCTCAGAAGGAACAGCAGAGGTAGAAGACAGAGATAGAGTATATCCACGTGTCTCACTCAGCCTGCTCAGAAGGAACAGCAGAGGTAGAAGACAGAGATAGAGTATATCCACGTGTCTGATCTACACCTCACTCAGCCTGCTCAGAAGGAACAGCAGAGGTAGAAGACAGATATAGAGTATATACACGTGTCTCACTCAGCCTGTTCAGAAGGAACAGCAGATGTAGAAGACAGATATAGAGTATATCCACGTGTCTAATCTACACCTCACTCAGCCTGCTCAGAAGGAACAGCAGAGGTAGAAGACAGAGATAAAGTATATCCACGTGTCTGATCTACACCTCACTCAACCTGCTCAGAAGGAACAGCAGAGGTAGAAGACAGAGATAGAGTATATCCACGTGTCTCACTCAGCCTGCTCAGAAGGAACAGCAGATGTAGAAGACAGAGATAGAGTATATCCACGTGTCTAATCTACACCCCACTCAGCCTGCTCAGAAGGAACATCAGAGGTAGAAGACAGAGATAAAGTATATACACGTGTCTGATCTACACCTCACTCAGCCTGCTCAGAAGGAACAGCAGAGGTAGAAGACAGAGATAGAGTATATCCACGTGTCTGATCTACACCTCACTCAGCCTGCTCAGAAGGAACAGCAGAGGCAGAAGACGGAGATAGGGTATATCCACGTGTCTCGCTCAGCCTGCTCAGAAGGAACAGCAGAGGTAGTAGACAGAGATAGAGTATATCCACGTGTCTCACTCAGCCTGCTCAGAAGGAACAGCAGAGGTAGAAGGCAGATATAGAGTATATCCACGTGTCTCACTCAGCCTGCTCAGAAGGAACAGCAGAGGTAGAAGACAGAGATAGAGTATATCCACGTGTCTGATATACACCTCACTCAACCTGCTCAGAAGGAACAGCAGAGGTAGAAGACAGAGATAGAGTATATCCACGTGTCTCACTCAGCCTGCTCAAAAGGAACAGCAGAGGTAGGAGACAGAGATAGAGTATATCCACGTGTCTGATCTACACCTCACTCAGACTGCTCAGAAGGAACAGCAGAGGTTGAAGACAGAGATAGAGCATATCCAAGTGTCTCACTCAGCCTGCTCAGAAGGAACAGCAGAGGTAGAAGACAGAGATAGAGTATATCCACGTGTCTCACTCAGCCTGCTCAGAAGGAACAGCAGAGGTAGAAGACAGAGATAGAGTATATCCACGTGTCTCACTCAGCCTGCTCAGAAGGAACAGCAGAGGTAGAAGACAGAGATAGAGTATATCCACGTGTCTCACTCAGCCTGCTCAGAAGGAACAGCAGATGTAGAAGACAGAGATAGAGTATATCCACGTGTCTAATCTACACCCCACTCAGCCTGCTCAGAAGGAACAGCAGAGGTAGAAGACAGAGATAGAGTATATCCACGTGTCTGATCTACACCTCACTCAGCCTGCTCAGAAGGAACAACAGAGGGAGAAGACGGAGATAGGGTATATCCACGTGTCTCGCTCAGCCTGCTCAGAAGGAACAGCAGAGGTAGAAGACAGAGATAGAGTATATCCACGTGTCTCACTCAGCCTGCTCAGAAGGAACAGCAGAGGTAGAAGGCAGAGATAGAGTATATCCACGTGTCTCACTCAGCCTGCTCAGAAGGAACAGCAGAGGTAGAAGACAGAGATAGAGTATATCCACGTGTCTGATATACACCTCACTCAACCTGCTCAGAAGGAACAGCAGAGGTAGAAGACACAGATAGAGTATATCCACGTGTCTCACTCAGCCTGCTCAGAAGGAACAGCGGAGGTAGAAGACAGAGATAGAGTATATCCACGTGTCTCACTCAGCCTGTTCAGAAGGAACAGCAGAGGTAGCAGACAGAGATAGAGTATATCCACGTGTCTGATCTACACCTCACTCAGCCTGCTCAGAAGGAACAGCAGAGGTAGAAGACAGAGATAGAGTATATCCACGTGTCTGATCTACACCTCACTCAACCTGCTCAGAATTAACAGCAGAGGTAGAAGACAGAGATAGAGTATATCCACGTGTCTGATCTACACCTCACTCAGCCTGCTCAGAAGGAACAGCAGAGGTAGAAGACAGAGATAGAGTAAATCCACGTGTCTCACTCAGCCTGCTCAGAAGGAACAGCAGAGGTAGAAGACAGAGATAGAGTATATCCACGTGTCTGATCTACACCTCACTCAGCCTGCTCAGAAGGAACAACAGAGGCAGAAGACGGAGATAGGGTATATCCACGTGTCTCGCTCAGCCTGCTCAGAAGGAACAGCAGAGGTAGAAGACAGAGATAGAGTATATCCACGTGTCTCACTCAGCCTGCTCAGAAGGAACAGCAGAGGTAGAAGGCAGAGATAGAGTATATCCACGTGTCTCACTCAGCATGCTCAGAAGGAACAGCAGAGGTAGAAGACAGAGATAGAGTATATCCACGTGTCTGATATACACCTCACTCAACCTGCTCAGAAGGAACAGCAGAGGTAGAAGACACAGATAGAGTATATCCACGTGTCTCACTCAGCCTGCTCAGAAGGAACAGCGGAGGTAGAAGACAGAGATAGAGTATATCCACGTGTCTCACTCAGCCTGTTCAGAAGGAACAGCAGAGGTAGCAGACAGAGATAGAGTATATCCACGTGTCTGATCTACACCTCACTCAGCCTGCTCAGAAGGAACAGCAGAGGTAGAAGACAGATATAGAGTATATCCACGTGTCTGATATACACCTCACTCAGCCTGCTCAGAAGGAACAGCAGAGGTAGAAGACAGAGATAGAGTATATCCACGTGTCTGATCTACACCTCACTCAACCTGCTCAGAAGGAACAGCAGAGGTAGAAGACAGAGATAGAGTATATCCACGTGTCTGATCTACACCTCACTCAGCCTGCTCAGAAGGAACAGCAGAGGTAGAAGACAGAGATAGAGTAAATCCACGTGTCTCACTCAGCCTGCTTAGAAGGAACAGCAGAGGTAGAAGACAGAGATAGGGTATATCCACGTGTCTGATTTACACCTCACTCAGCCTGCTCAGAAGGAACAGCAGAGGTAGAAGACAGAGATAGAGTATATACACGTGTCCCACTCAGCCTGCTCAGAAGGAACAGCAAAGGTAGAAGACACAGATAAAGTATATCCACGTGTCTGATCTACACCTCACTTAGCCTGCTCAGCAAGAACAGCAGAGGTAGAAAACAGAGATAAAGTATATCCACGTGTCTGATCTACACCTCACTCAGCCTGCTCAGAAGGAACAGCAGAGGTAGAAGACAGATATAGAGTATATCCACGTGTCTGATATACACCTCACTCAGCCTGCTCAGAAGGAACAGCAGAGGTAGAAGACAGAGATAGAGTATATCCACGTGTCTGATCTACACCTCACTCAGCCTGCTCAGAAGGAACAGCAGAGGTAGAAGACAGAGATAGAGTAAATCCACGTGTCTCACTCAGCCTGCTCAGAAGGAACAGCAGAGGTAGAAGACAGAGATAGAGTATATCCACGTGTCTGATCTACACCTCACTCAGCCTGCTCAGAAGGAACAACAGAGGGAGAAGACGGAGATAGGGTATATCCACGTGTCTCGCTCAGCCTGTTCAGAAGGAACAGCAGAGGTAGAAGACAGAGATAGAGTATATCCACGTGTCTCACTCAGCCTGCTCAGAAGGAACAGCAGAGGTAGAAGGCAGAGATAGAGTATATCCACGTGTCTCACTCAGCCTGCTCAGAAGGAACAGCAGAGGTAGAAGACAGAGATAGAGTATATCCACGTGTCTGATATACACCTCACTCAACCTGCTCAGAAGGAACAGCAGAGGTAGAAGACACAGATAGAGTATATCCACGTGTCTCACTCAGCCTGCTCAGAAGGAACAGCGGAGGTAGAAGACAGAGATAGAGTATATCCACGTGTCTCACTCAGCCTGTTCAGAAGGAACAGCAGAGGTAGCAGACAGAGATAGAGTATATCCACGTGTCTGATCTACACCTCACTCAGCCTGCTCAGAAGGAACAGCAGAGGTAGAAGACAGATATAGAGTATATCCACGTGTCTGATATACACCTCACTCAGCCTGCTCAGAAGGAACAGCAGAGGTAGAAGACAGAGATAGAGTATATCCACGTGTCTGATCTACACCTCACTCAACCTGCTCAGAAGGAACAGCAGAGGTAGAAGACAGAGATAGAGTATATCCACGTGTCTGATCTACACCTCACTCAGCCTGCTCAGAAGGAACAGCAGAGGTAGAAGACAGAGATAGAGTAAATCCACGTGTCTCACTCAGCCTGCTCAGAAGGAACAGCAGAGGTAGAAGACAGAGATAGGGTATATCCACGTGTCTGATTTACACCTCACTCAGCCTGCTCAGAAGGAACAGCAGAGGTAGAAGACAGAGATAGAGTATATACACGTGTCCCACTCAGCCTGCTCAGAAGGAACAGCAAAGGTAGAAGACAGAGATAAAGTATATCCACGTGTCTGATCTACACCTCACTTAGCCTGCTCAGCAAGAACAGCAGAGGTAGAAAACAGAGATAAAGTATATCCACGTGTCTGATCTACACCTCACTCAGCCTGCTCAGAAGGAACAGCAGAGGTAGAAGACAAAGATAGAGTATATCCACGTGTCTGATCTACACCTCACTCAGCCTGCTCAGAAGGAACAGCAGAGGTAGAAGACAGAGATAGAGTATATCCACGTGTCTCACTCAGCCTGCTCAGAAGGAACAGCAGAGGTAGAAGACAGAGATAGAGTATATCCACGTGTCTGATCTACACCTCACTCAGCCTGCTCAGAAGGAACAGCAGAGGTAGAAGACAGATATAGAGTATATACACGTGTCTCACTCAGCCTGTTCAGAAGGAACAGCAGATGTAGAAGACAGATATAGAGTATATCCACGTGTCTAATCTACACCTCACTCAGCCTGCTCAGAAGGAACAGCAGAGGTAGAAGACAGAGATAAAGTATATCCACGTGTCTGATCTACACCTCACTCAGCCTGCTCAGAAGGAACAGCAGAGGTAGAAGACAGAGATAGAGTATATCCACGTGTCTCACTCAGCCTGCTCAGAAGGAACAGCAGATGTAGAAGACAGAGATAGAGTATATCCACGTGTCTAATCTACACCCCACTCAGCCTGCTGAGAAGGAACAGCAGAGGTAGAAGACAGAGATAGAGTATATCCACGTGTCTGATCTACACCTCACTCAGCCTGCTCAGAAGGAACAGCAGAGGGAGAAGACGGAGATAGGGTATATCCACGTGTCTCGCTCAGCCTGCTCAGAAGGAACAGCAGAGGTAGAAGACAGAGATAGAATATATCCACGTGTCTCACTCAGCCTGCTCAGAAGGAACAGCAGAGGTAGAAGGCAGAGATAGAGTATATCCACGTGTCTCACTCAGCCTGCTCAGAAGGAACAGCAGAAGTAGAAGACAGAGATAGAGTATATCAACGTGTCTGATATACACCTCACTCAACCTGCTCAGAAGGAACAGCAGAGGTAGAAGACACAGATACAGTATATCCACGTGTCTCACTCAGCCTGCTCAGAAGGAACAGCAGAGGTAGGAGACAGAGATAGAGTATATCCACGTGTCTGATCTACACCTCACTCAGACTGCTCAGAAGGAACAGCAGAGGTAGAATACAGAGATAGAGCATATCCAAGTGTCTTACTCAGCCTGCTCAGAAGGAACAGCAGAGGTAGAAGACAGAGATAGAGTATATCCACGTGTCTGATTTACACCTCACTCAGCCTGCTCAGAAGGAACAGCAGAGGTATAAGACAGAGATATAGTATATACACGTGTCTCACTCAGCCTGCTCAGAAGGAACAGCAGAGGTAGAAGGCAGAGATAGAGTATATCCACGTGTCTCACTCAGCCTGCTCAGAAGGAACAGCAGAGGTAGAAGACAGAGATAGAGTATATCAACGTGTCTGATATACACCTCACTCAACCTGCTCAGAAGGAACAGCAGAGGTAGAAGACACAGATACAGTATATCCACGTGTCTCACTCAGCCTGCTCAGAAGGAACAGCAGAGGTAGGAGACAGAGATAGAGTATATCCACGTGTCTGATCTACACCTCACTCAGACTGCTCAGAAGGAACAGCAGAGGTAGAATACAGAGATAGAGCATATCCAAGTGTCTTACTCAGCCTGCTCAGAAGGAACAGCAGAGGTAGAAGACAGAGATAGAGTATATCCACGTGTCTGATTTACACCTCACTCAGCCTGCTCAGAAGGAACAGCAGAGGTATAAGACAGAGATATAGTATATACACGTGTCTCACTCAGCCTGCTCAGAAGGAACAGCAGAGGTAGAAGACAGAGATAGAGTATATCCACGTGTCTGATATACACCTCACTCAACCTGCTCAGAAGGAACAGCAGAGGTAGAAGACACAGATAGAGTATATCCACGTGTCTCACTCAGCCTGCTCAGAAAGAACAGCAGAGGTAGGAGACAGAGATAGAGTATATCCACGTGTCTGATCTACACCTCACTCAGACTGCTCAGAAGGAACAGCAGAGGTAGAAGACAGAGATAGAGTATATCCACGTGTCTGATATACACCTCACTCAGCCTGCTCAGAAGGAAGAGCAGAGGTAGAAGACAGAGATAGAGTATATCCACGTGTCTGATCTACACCTCACTCAGCCTGCTCAGAAGGAACAGCGGAGGTAGAAGACAGAGATAGAGTATATCCACGTGTCTCACTCAGCCTGTTCAGAAGGAACAGCAGAGGTAGAAGACAGAGATAGAGTATATCCACGTGTCTGATCTACACCTCACTCAGCCTGCTCAGAAGGAACAGCAGAGGTAGAAGACAGATATAGAGTATATCCACGTGTCTGATATACACCTCACTCAGCCTGTTCAGAAGGAACAGCAGAGGTAGAAGACAGAGATATAGTATATCCACGTGTCTGATCTACACCTCACTCAACCTGCTCAGAAGGAACAGCAGAGGTAGAAGACAGAGATAGGGTATATCCACGTGTCTGATTTACACCTCACTCAGCCTGCTCAGAAGGAACAGCAAAGGTAGAAGACAGAGATAAAGTATATCCACGTGTCTGATCTACACCTCACTTAGCCTGCTCAGCAGGAACAGCAGAGGTAGAAAACAGAGATAAAGTATATCCACGTGTCTGATCTACACCTCACTCAGCCTGCTCAGAAGGAACAGCAGAGGTAGAAGACAGAGATAGAGTATATCCACGTGTCTGATCTACACCTTACTCAGCCTGCTCAGAAGGAACAGCATAGGTAGAAGACAGAGATAGAGTATATCCACGTGTCTCACTCAGCCTGCTCAGAAGGAACAGCAGAGGTAGAAGACAGAGATAGAGTATATCCACGTGTCTGATCTACACCTCACTCAGCCTGCTCAGAAGGAACAGCAGAGGTAGAAGACAGAGATAGAGTATATCCACGTGTCTCACTCAGCCTGCTCAGAAGGAACAGCAGAGGTAGAAGACAGAGATAGAGTATATCCACGTGTCTGATCTACACCTCACTCAGCCTGCTCAGAAGGAACAGCAGAGGTAGAAGACAGATATAGAGTATATACACGTGTCTCACTCAGCCTGTTCAGAAGGAACAGCAGATGTAGAAGACAGATATAGAGTATATCCACGTGTCTAATCTACACCTCACTCAGCCTGCTCAGAAGGAACAGCAGAGGTAGAAGACAGAGATAAAGTATATCCACGTGTCTGATCTACACCTCACTCAACCTGCTCAGAAGGAACAGCAGAGGTAGAAGACAGAGATAGAGTATATCCACGTGTCTCACTCAGCCTGCTCAGAAGGAACAGCAGATGTAGAAGACAGAGATAGAGTATATCCACGTGTCTAATCTACACCCCACTCAGCCTGCTGAGAAGGAACAGCAGAGGTAGAAGACAGAGATAGAGTATATCCACGTGTCTGATCTACACCTCACTCAGCCTGCTCAGAAGGAACAGCAGAGGGAGAAGACGGAGATAGGGTATATCCACGTGTCTCGCTCAGCCTGCTCAGAAGGAACAGCAGAGGTAGAAGACAGAGATAGAATATATCCACGTGTCTCACTCAGCCTGCTCAGAAGGAACAGCAGAGGTAGAAGGCAGAGATAGAGTATATCCACGTGTCTCACTCAGCCTGCTCAGAAGGAACAGCAGAAGTAGAAGACAGAGATAGAGTATATCAACGTGTCTGATATACACCTCACTCAACCTGCTCAGAAGGAACAGCAGAGGTAGAAGACACAGATACAGTATATCCACGTGTCTCACTCAGCCTGCTCAGAAGGAACAGCAGAGGTAGGAGACAGAGATAGAGTATATCCACGTGTCTGATCTACACCTCACTCAGACTGCTCAGAAGGAACAGCAGAGGTAGAAGACAGAGATAGAGCATATCCAAGTGTCTTACTCAGCCTGCTCAGAAGGAACAGCAGAGGTAGAAGACAGAGATAGAGTATATCCACGTGTCTGATTTACACCTCACTCAGCCTGCTCAGAAGGAACAGCAGAGGTATAAGACAGAGATATAGTATATACACGTGTCTCACTCAGCCTGCTCAGAAGGAACAGCAGAGGTAGAAGGCAGAGATAGAGTATATCCACGTGTCTCACTCAGCCTGCTCAGAAGGAACAGCAGAGGTAGAAGACAGAGATAGAGTATATCCACGTGTCTGATATACACCTCACTCAACCTGCTCAGAAGGAACAGCAGAGGTAGAAGACACAGATAGAGTATATCCACGTGTCTCACTCAGCCTGCTCAGAAAGAACAGCAGAGGTAGGAGACAGAGATAGAGTATATCCACGTGTCTGATCTACACCTCACTCAGACTGCTCAGAAGGAACAGCAGAGGTAGAAGACAGAGATAGAGTATATCCACGTGTCTGATATACACCTCACTCAGCCTGCTCAGAAGGAAGAGCAGAGGTAGAAGACAGAGATAGAGTATATCCACGTGTCTGATCTACACCTCACTCAGCCTGCTCAGAAGGAACAGCGGAGGTAGAAGACAGAGATAGAGTATATCCACGTGTCTCACTCAGCCTGTTCAGAAGGAACAGCAGAGGTAGAAGACAGAGATAGAGTATATCCACGTGTCTGATCTACACCTCACTCAGCCTGCTCAGAAGGAACAGCAGAGGTAGAAGACAGATATAGAGTATATCCACGTGTCTGATATACACCTCACTCAGCCTGTTCAGAAGGAACAGCAGAGGTAGAAGACAGAGATATAGTATATCCACGTGTCTGATCTACACCTCACTCAACCTGCTCAGAAGGAACAGCAGAGGTAGAAGACAGAGATAGGGTATATCCACGTGTCTGATTTACACCTCACTCAGCCTGCTCAGAAGGAACAGCAAAGGTAGAAGACAGAGATAAAGTATATCCACGTGTCTGATCTACACCTCACTTAGCCTGCTCAGCAGGAACAGCAGAGGTAGAAAACAGAGATAAAGTATATCCACGTGTCTGATCTACACCTCACTCAGCCTGCTCAGAAGGAACAGCAGAGGTAGAAGACAGAGATAGAGTATATCCACGTGTCTGATCTACACCTTACTCAGCCTGCTCAGAAGGAACAGCATAGGTAGAAGACAGAGATAGAGTATATCCACGTGTCTCACTCAGCCTGCTCAGAAGGAACAGCAGAGGTAGAAGACAGAGATAGAGTATATCCACGTGTCTGATCTACACCTCACTCAGCCTGCTCAGAAGGAACAGCAGAGGTAGAAGACAGATATAGAGTATATACACGTGTCTCACTCAGCCTGTTCAGAAGGAACAGCAGATGTAGAAGACAGATATAGAGTATATCCACGTGTCTAATCTACACCTCACTCAGCCTGCTCAGAAGGTACAGCAGAGGTAGAAGACAGAGATAGAGTATATCCACGTGTCTCGCTCAGCCTGCTCAGAAGGAACAGCAGAGGTAGAAGACAGAGATAAAGTATATCCACGTGTCTGATCTACACCTCACTCAGCCTGCTCAGAAGGAACAGCAGAGGTAGAAGACAGAGATAGAGTATATCCACGTGTCTCACTCAGCCTGCTCAGAAGGAACAGCAGATGTAGAAGACAGAGATAGAGTATATCCACGTGTCTAATCTACACCCCACTCAGCCTGCTCAGAAGGAACAGCAGAGGTAGAAGACAGAGATAGAGTATATCCACGTGTCTGATCTACACCTCACTCAGCCTGCTCAGAAGGAACAGCAGAGGGAGAAGACGGAGATAGGGTATATCCACGTGTCTCGCTCAGCCTGCTCAGAAGGAACAGCAGAGGTAGAAGACAGAGATAGAATATATCCACGTGTCTCACTCAGCCTGCTCAGAAGGAACAGCAGAGGTAGAAGGCAGAGATAGAGTATATCCACGTGTCTCACTCAGCCTGCTCAGAAGGAACAGCAGAGGTAGAAGACAGAGATAGAGTATATACACGTGTCCCACTCAGCCTGCTCAGAAGGAACAGCAAAGGTAGAAGACAGAGATAAAGTATATCCACGTGTCTGATCTACACCTCACTTAGCCTGCTCAGCAGGAACAGCAGAGGTAGAAAACAGAGATAAAGTATATCCACGTGTCTGATCTACACCTCACTCAGCCTGCTCAGAAGGAACAGCAGAGGTAGAAGACAGAGATAAAGTATATCCACGTGTCTGATCTACACCTCACTCAGACTGCTCAGAAGGAACAGCAGAGGTAGAAGACAGAGATAGAGCATATCCAAGTGTCTCACTCAGCCTGCTCAGAAGGAACAGCAGAGGTAGAAGACAGAGATAGAGTATATCCACGTGTCTGATTTACACCTCACTCAGCCTGCTCAGAAGGAACAGCAGAGGTATAAGACAGAGATATAGTATATACACGTGTCTCACTCAGCCTGCTCAGAAGGAACAGCAGATGTAGAAGACAGAGATAGAGTATATCCACGTGTCTAATCTACACCCCACTCAACCTGCTCAGAAGGAACAGCAGAGGTAGAAGACAGAGACAGAGTATATTCACGTGTCTCGCTCAGCCTGCTCAGAAGGAACAGCAGAGGTAGAAGACAGAGATAAAGTATATCCACGTGTCTGATCTACACCTAACTCAGCCTGCTCAGAAGGAACAGCAGAGGTAGAAGATAGAGATACAGTATATCCACGTGTCTCAATCAGCCTGCTCAGAAGGAACAGCAGATGTAGAAGACAGAGATAGAGTATATCCACGTGTCTAATCTACACCCCACTCAGCCTGCTCAAAAGGAACAGCAGAGGTAAAAGACAGAGATAAAGTATATCCACGTGTCTGATCTACACCTCACTCAGCCTGCTCAGAAGGAACAGCAGAGGTAGAAGACAGAGATAGAGTATATCCACGTGTCTGATCTACACCTCACTCAGCCTGCTCAGAAGGAACAGCAGAGGGAGAAGACAGAGATAGAGTATATCCACGTGTCTCACTCAGCCTGCTCAGAAGGAACATCAGAGGTAGAAGGCAGAGATAGAGTATATCCACGTGTCTCACTCAGCCTGCTCAGAAGGAACAGCAGAGGTAGAAGACAGAGATAGAGTATATCCACGTGTCTGATATACACCTCACTCAACCTGCTCAGAAGGAACTGCAGAGGTAGAAGACAGAGATAGAGTATATCCAGGTGTCTCACTCAGCCTGCTCAGAAGGAACAGCAGAGGTAGGAGACAGAGATAGAGTATATCCACGTGTCTGATCTACACCTCACTCAGACTGCTCAGAAGGAACAGCAGAGGTTGAAGACAGAGATAGAGCATATCCAAGTGTCTCACTCAGCCTGCTCAGAAGGAACAACAGAGGTAGAAGACAGAGATAGAGTATATCCACGTGTCTCACTCAGCCTGCTCAGAAGGAACAGCAGAGGTAGAAGACAGATATAGAGTATATCCACGTGTCTAATATACACCTCACTCAGCCTGCTCAGAAGGAACAGCAGAGGTAGAAGACAGAGATAAAGTATATCCACGTGTCTCGCTCAGCCTGCTCAGAAGGAACAGCAGAGGTAGAAGACAGAGATAAAGTATATCCACGTGTCTGATCTACACCTCACTCAGCCTGCTCAGAAGGAACAGCAGAGGTAGAACACAGAGATAGAGTATATCCACGTGTCTCACTCAGCCTGCTCAGAAGGAACAGCAGATGTAGAAGACAGAGATAGAGTATATCCACGTGTCTAATCTACACCCCACTCAGCCTGCTCAGAAGGAACAGCAGAGGTAGAAGACAGAGACAGAGTATATTCACGTGTCTCGCTCAGCCTGCTCAGAAGGAACAGCAGAGGTAGAAGACAGAGATAGAGTATATCCACGTGTCTCACTCAGCCTGCTCAGAAGGAACAGCAGAGGTAGAAGACAGAGATAGAGTATATCCACGTGTCTGATATACACCTCACTCAACCTGCTCAGAAGGAACTGCAGAGGTAGAAGACAGAGATAGAGTATATCCAGGTGTCTCACTCAGCCTGCTCAGAAGGAACAGCAGAGGTAGGAGACAGAGATAGAGTATATCCACGTGTCTGATCTACACCTCACTCAGACTGCTCAGAAGGAACAGCAGAGGTTGAAGACAGAGATAGAGCATATCCAAGTGTCTCACTCAGCCTGCTCAGAAGGAACAACAGAGGTAGAAGACAGAGATAGAGTATATCCACGTGTCTCACTCAGCCTGCTCAGAAGGAACAGCAGAGGTAGAAGACAGATATAGAGTATATCCACGTGTCTAATATACACCTCACTCAGCCTGCTCAGAAGGAACAGCAGAGGTAGAAGACAGAGATAAAGTATATCCACGTGTCTCGCTCAGCCTGCTCAGAAGGAACAGCAGAGGTAGAAGACAGATATAAAGTATATCCACGTGTCTGATCTACACCTCACTCAGCCTGCTCAGAAGGAACAGCAGAGGTAGAAGACAGAGATAGAGTATATCCACGTGTCTGATCTACACCTCACTCAGCCTGCTCAGAAGGAACAGCGGAGGTAGAAGACAGAGATAGAGTATATCCACGTGTCTCACTCAGCCTGTTCAGAAGGAACAGCAGAGGTAGAAGACAGAGATAGAGTATATCCACGTGTCTGATCTACACCTCACTCAGCCTGCTCAGAAGGAACAGCAGAGGTAGAAGACAGATATAGAGTATATCCACGTGTCTGATATACACCTCACTCAGCCTGTTCAGAAGGAACAGCAGAGGTAGAAGACAGAGATATAGTATATCCACGTGTCTGATCTACACCTCACTCAACCTGCTCAGAAGGAACAGCAGAGGTAGAAGACAGAGATAGGGTATATCCACGTGTCTGATTTACACCTCACTCAGCCTGCTCAGAAGGAACAGCAAAGGTAGAAGACAGAGATAAAGTATATCCACGTGTCTGATCTACACCTCACTTAGCCTGCTCAGCAGGAACAGCAGAGGTAGAAAACAGAGATAAAGTATATCCACGTGTCTGATCTACACCTCACTCAGCCTGCTCAGAAGGAACAGCAGAGGTAGAAGACAGAGATAGAGTATATCCACGTGTCTGATCTACACCTTACTCAGCCTGCTCAGAAGGAACAGCATAGGTAGAAGACAGAGATAGAGTATATCCACGTGTCTCACTCAGCCTGCTCAGAAGGAACAGCAGAGGTAGAAGACAGAGATAGAGTATATCCACGTGTCTGATCTACACCTCACTCAGCCTGCTCAGAAGGAACAGCAGAGGTAGAAGACAGATATAGAGTATATACACGTGTCTCACTCAGCCTGTTCAGAAGGAACAGCAGATGTAGAAGACAGATATAGAGTATATCCACGTGTCTAATCTACACCTCACTCAGCCTGCTCAGAAGGTACAGCAGAGGTAGAAGACAGAGATAGAGTATATCCACGTGTCTCGCTCAGCCTGCTCAGAAGGAACAGCAGAGGTAGAAGACAGAGATAAAGTATATCCACGTGTCTGATCTACACCTCACTCAGCCTGCTCAGAAGGAACAGCAGAGGTAGAAGACAGAGATAGAGTATATCCACGTGTCTCACTCAGCCTGCTCAGAAGGAACAGCAGATGTAGAAGACAGAGATAGAGTATATCCACGTGTCTAATCTACACCCCACTCAGCCTGCTCAGAAGGAACAGCAGAGGTAGAAGACAGAGATAGAGTATATCCACGTGTCTGATCTACACCTCACTCAGCCTGCTCAGAAGGAACAGCAGAGGGAGAAGACGGAGATAGGGTATATCCACGTGTCTCGCTCAGCCTGCTCAGAAGGAACAGCAGAGGTAGAAGACAGAGATAGAATATATCCACGTGTCTCACTCAGCCTGCTCAGAAGGAACAGCAGAGGTAGAAGGCAGAGATAGAGTATATCCACGTGTCTCACTCAGCCTGCTCAGAAGGAACAGCAGAAGTAGAAGACAGAGATAGAGTATATACACGTGTCCCACTCAGCCTGCTCAGAAGGAACAGCAAAGGTAGAAGACAGAGATAAAGTATATCCACGTGTCTGATCTACACCTCACTTAGCCTGCTCAGCAGGAACAGCAGAGGTAGAAAACAGAGATAAAGTATATCCACGTGTCTGATCTACACCTCACTCAGCCTGCTCAGAAGGAACAGCAGAGGTAGAAGACAGAGATAAAGTATATCCACGTGTCTGATCTACACCTCACTCAGACTGCTCAGAAGGAACAGCAGAGGTAGAAGACAGAGATAGAGCATATCCAAGTGTCTCACTCAGCCTGCTCAGAAGGAACAGCAGAGGTAGAAGACAGAGATAGAGTATATCCACGTGTCTGATTTACACCTCACTCAGCCTGCTCAGAAGGAACAGCAGAGGTATAAGACAGAGATATAGTATATACACGTGTCTCACTCAGCCTGCTCAGAAGGAACAGCAGATGTAGAAGACAGAGATAGAGTATATCCACGTGTCTAATCTACACCCCACTCAACCTGCTCAGAAGGAACAGCAGAGGTAGAAGACAGAGACAGAGTATATTCACGTGTCTCGCTCAGCCTGCTCAGAAGGAACAGCAGAGGTAGAAGACAGAGATAAAGTATATCCACGTGTCTGATCTACACCTAACTCAGCCTGCTCAGAAGGAACAGCAGAGGTAGAAGATAGAGATACAGTATATCCACGTGTCTCAATCAGCCTGCTCAGAAGGAACAGCAGATGTAGAAGACAGAGATAGAGTATATCCACGTGTCTAATCTACACCCCACTCAGCCTGCTCAAAAGGAACAGCAGAGGTAAAAGACAGAGATAAAGTATATCCACGTGTCTGATCTACACCTCACTCAGCCTGCTCAGAAGGAACAGCAGAGGTAGAAGACAGAGATAGAGTATATCCACGTGTCTGATCTACACCTCACTCAGCCTGCTCAGAAGGAACAGCAGAGGGAGAAGACAGAGATAGAGTATATCCACGTGTCTCACTCAGCCTGCTCAGAAGGAACATCAGAGGTAGAAGGCAGAGATAGAGTATATCCACGTGTCTCACTCAGCCTGCTCAGAAGGAACAGCAGAGGTAGAAGACAGAGATAGAGTATATCCACGTGTCTGATATACACCTCACTCAACCTGCTCAGAAGGAACTGCAGAGGTAGAAGACAGAGATAGAGTATATCCAGGTGTCTCACTCAGCCTGCTCAGAAGGAACAGCAGAGGTAGGAGACAGAGATAGAGTATATCCACGTGTCTGATCTACACCTCACTCAGACTGCTCAGAAGGAACAGCAGAGGTTGAAGACAGAGATAGAGCATATCCAAGTGTCTCACTCAGCCTGCTCAGAAGGAACAACAGAGGTAGAAGACAGAGATAGAGTATATCCACGTGTCTCACTCAGCCTGCTCAGAAGGAACAGCAGAGGTAGAAGACAGATATAGAGTATATCCACGTGTCTAATATACACCTCACTCAGCCTGCTCAGAAGGAACAGCAGAGGTAGAAGACAGAGATAAAGTATATCCACGTGTCTCGCTCAGCCTGCTCAGAAGGAACAGCAGAGGTAGAAGACAGAGATAAAGTATATCCACGTGTCTGATCTACACCTCACTCAGCCTGCTCAGAAGGAACAGCAGAGGTAGAACACAGAGATAGAGTATATCCACGTGTCTCACTCAGCCTGCTCAGAAGGAACAGCAGATGTAGAAGACAGAGATAGAGTATATCCACGTGTCTAATCTACACCCCACTCAGCCTGCTCAGAAGGAACAGCAGAGGTAGAAGACAGAGACAGAGTATATTCACGTGTCTCGCTCAGCCTGCTCAGAAGGAACAGCAGAGGTAGAAGACAGAGATAGAGTATATCCACGTGTCTCACTCAGCCTGCTCAGAAGGAACAGCAGAGGTAGAAGACAGAGATAGAGTATATCCACGTGTCTGATATACACCTCACTCAACCTGCTCAGAAGGAACTGCAGAGGTAGAAGACAGAGATAGAGTATATCCAGGTGTCTCACTCAGCCTGCTCAGAAGGAACAGCAGAGGTAGGAGACAGAGATAGAGTATATCCACGTGTCTGATCTACACCTCACTCAGACTGCTCAGAAGGAACAGCAGAGGTTGAAGACAGAGATAGAGCATATCCAAGTGTCTCACTCAGCCTGCTCAGAAGGAACAACAGAGGTAGAAGACAGAGATAGAGTATATCCACGTGTCTCACTCAGCCTGCTCAGAAGGAACAGCAGAGGTAGAAGACAGATATAGAGTATATCCACGTGTCTAATATACACCTCACTCAGCCTGCTCAGAAGGAACAGCAGAGGTAGAAGACAGAGATAAAGTATATCCACGTGTCTCGCTCAGCCTGCTCAGAAGGAACAGCAGAGGTAGAAGACAGATATAAAGTATATCCACGTGTCTGATCTACACCTCACTCAGCCTGCTCAGAAGGAACAGCAGAGGTAGAAGACAGAGATAGAGTATATCCACGTGTCTCACTCAGCCTGCTCAGAAGGAACAGCAGATGTAGAAGACAGAGATAGAGTATATCCACGTGTCTAATCTACACCCCACTCAGCCTGCTCAGAAGGAACAGCAGAGGTAGAAGACAGAGATAGAGTATATCCACGTGTCTGATCTACACCTCACTTAGCCTGCTCAGAAGGAACAGCAGAGGGAGAAGACGGAGATAGGGTATATCCACGTGTCTCGCTCAGCCTGCTCAGAAGGAACAGCAGAGGTAGAAGACAGAGATAGAATATATCCACGAGTCTCATTCAGCCTGCTCAGAAGGAACAGCAGAGGTAGAAGACAGAGATATAGTATATTCACGTATGTCACTCATCCTGCTCATAAGGAACAGCAGAGGTAGAAGACAGAAATAGAGTATATACACGTGTCTCACTCAGCCTGTTCAGAAGGAACAGCAGAGGTAGAAGACAGATATAGAGTATATCCACGTGTCTGATATACACCTCACTCAGCCTGTTCAGAAGGAACAGCAGAGGTAGAAGACAGAGATATAGTATATCCACGTGTCTGATCTACACCTCACTCAACCTGCTCAGAAGGAACAGCAGAGGTAGAAGACAGAGATAGAGTATATCCACGTGTCTGATCTACACCTCACTCAGCCTGCTCAGAAGGAACAGCAGAGGGAGAAGACGGAGATAGGGTATATCCACGTGTCTCGCTCAGCCTGCTCAGAAGGAACAGCAGAGGTAGAAGACAGAGATAGAATATATCCACGTGTCTCACTCAGCCTGCTCAGAAGGAACAGCAGAGGTAGAAGGCAGAGATAGAGTATATCCACGTGTCTCACTCAGCCTGCTCAGAAGGAACAGCAGAGGTAGAAGACAGAGATAGAGTATATACACGTGTCCCACTCAGCCTGCTCAGAAGGAACAGCAAAGGTAGAAGACAGAGATAAAGTATATCCACGTGTCTGATCTACACCTCACTTAGCCTGCTCAGCAGGAACAGCAGAGGTAGAAAACAGAGATAAAGTATATCCACGTGTCTGATCTACACCTCACTCAGCCTGCTCAGAAGGAACAGCAGAGGTAGAAGACAGAGATAAAGTATATCCACGTGTCTGATCTACACCTCACTCAGACTGCTCAGAAGGAACAGCAGAGGTAGAAGACAGAGATAGAGCATATCCAAGTGTCTCACTCAGCCTGCTCAGAAGGAACAGCAGAGGTAGAAGACAGAGATAGAGTATATCCACGTGTCTGATTTACACCTCACTCAGCCTGCTCAGAAGGAACAGCAGAGGTATAAGACAGAGATATAGTATATACACGTGTCTCAGTCAGCCTGCTCAGAAGGAACAGCAGATGTAGAAGACAGAGATAGAGTATATCCACGTGTCTAATCTACACCCCACTCAACCTGCTCAGAAGGAACAGCAGAGGTAGAAGACAGAGACAGAGTATATTCACGTGTCTCGCTCAGCCTGCTCAGAAGGAACAGCAGAGGTAGAAGACAGAGATAAAGTATATCCACGTGTCTGATCTACACCTAACTCAGCCTGCTCAGAAGGAACAGAAGAGGTAGAAGATAGAGATAGAGTATATCCACGTGTCTCAATCAGCCTGCTCAGAAGGAACAGCAGATGTAGAAGACAGAGATAGAGTATATCCACGTGTCTAATCTACACCCCACTCAGCCTGCTCAAAAGGAACAGCAGAGGTAAAAGACAGAGATAAAGTATATCCACGTGTCTGATCTACACCTCACTCAGCCTGCTCAGAAGGAACAGCAGAGGTAGAAGACAGAGATAGAGTATATCCACGTGTCTGATCTACACCTCACTCAGCCTGCTCAGAAGGAACAGCAGAGGGAGAAGACAGAGATAGAGTATATCCACGTGTCTCACTCAGCCTGCTCAGAAGGAACATCAGAGGTAGAAGGCAGAGATAGAGTATATCCACGTGTCTCACTCAGCCTGCTCAGAAGGAACAGCAGAGGTAGAAGACAGAGATAGAGTATATCCACGTGTCTGATATACACCTCACTCAACCTGCTCAGAAGGAACTGCAGAGGTAGAAGACAGAGATAGAGTATATCCAGGTGTCTCACTCAGCCTGCTCAGAAGGAACAGCAGAGGTAGGATACAGAGATAGAGTATATCCACGTGTCTGATCTACACCTCACTCAGACTGCTCAGAAGGAACAGCAGAGGTTGAAGACAGAGATAGAGCATATCCAAGTGTCTCACTCAGCCTGCTCAGAAGGAACAACAGAGGTAGAAGACAGAGATAGAGTATATCCACGTGTCTCACTCAGCCTGCTCAGAAGGAACAGCAGAGGTAGAAGACAGATATAGAGTATATCCACGTGTCTAATATACACCTCACTCAGCCTGCTCAGAAGGAACAGCAGAGGTAGAAGACAGAGATAAAGTATATCCACGTGTCTCGCTCAGCCTGCTCAGAAGGAACAGCAGAGGTAGAAGACAGAGATAAAGTATATCCACGTGTCTGATCTACACCTCACTCAGCCTGCTCAGAAGGAACAGCAGAGGTAGAAGACAGAGATAGAGTATATCCACGTGTCTCACTCAGCCTGCTCAGAAGGAACAGCAGATGTAGAAGACAGAGATAGAGTATATCCACGTGTCTAATCTACACCCCACTCAGCCTGCTCAGAAGGAACAGCAGAGGTAGAAGACAGAGACAGAGTATATTCACGTGTCTCGCTCAGCCTGCTCAGAAGGAACAGCAGAGGTAGAAGACAGAGATAGAGTATATCCACGTGTCTCACTCAGCCTGCTCAGAAGGAACAGCAGAGGTAGAAGACAGAGATAGAGTATATCCACGTGTCTGATATACACCTCACTCAACCTGCTCAGAAGGAACTGCAGAGGTAGAAGACAGAGATAGAGTATATCCAGGTGTCTCACTCAGCCTGCTCAGAAGGAACAGCAGAGGTAGGAGACAGAGATAGAGTATATCCACGTGTCTGATCTACACCTCACTCAGACTGCTCAGAAGGAACAGCAGAGGTTGAAGACAGAGATAGAGCATATCCAAGTGTCTCACTCAGCCTGCTCAGAAGGAACAACAGAGGTAGAAGACAGAGATAGAGTATATCCACGTGTCTCACTCAGCCTGCTCAGAAGGAACAGCAGAGGTAGAAGACAGATATAGAGTATATCCACGTGTCTAATATACACCTCACTCAGCCTGCTCAGAAGGAACAGCAGAGGTAGAAGACAGAGATAAAGTATATCCACGTGTCTCGCTCAGCCTGCTCAGAAGGAACAGCAGAGGTAGAAGACAGAGATAAAGTATATCCACGTGTCTGATCTACACCTCACTCAGCCTGCTCAGAAGGAACAGCAGAGGTAGAAGACAGAGATAGAGTATATCCACGTGTCTCACTCAGCCTGCTCAGAAGGAACAGCAGATGTAGAAGACAGAGATAGAGTATATCCACGTGTCTAATCTACACCCCACTCAGCCTGCTCAGAAGGAACAGCAGAGGTAGAAGACAGAGATAGAGTATATCCACGTGTCTGATCTACACCTCACTTAGCCTGCTCAGAAGGAACAGCAGAGGGAGAAGACGGAGATAGGGTATATCCACGTGTCTCGCTCAGCCTGCTCAGAAGGAACAGCAGAGGTAGAAGACAGAGATAGAATATATCCACGAGTCTCATTCAGCCTGCTCAGAAGGAACAGCAGAGGTAGAAGACAGAGATATAGTATATTCACGTATGTCACTCATCCTGCTCATAAGGAACAGCAGAGGTAGAAGACAGAAATAGAGTATATACACGTGTCTCACTCAGCCTGTTCAGAAGGAACAGCAGAGGTAGAAGACAGATATAGAGTATATCCACGTGTCTGATATACACCTCACTCAGCCTGTTCAGAAGGAACAGCAGAGGTAGAAGACAGAGATATAGTATATCCACGTGTCTGATCTACACCTCACTCAACCTGCTCAGAAGGAACAGCAGAGGTAGAAGACAGAGATAGGGTATATCCACGTGTCTGATTTACACCTCACTCAGCCTGCTCAGAAGGAACAGCAAAGGTAGAAGACAGAGATAAAGTATATCCACGTGTCTGATCTACACCTCACTTAGCCTGCTCAGCAGGAACAGCAGAGGTAGAAAACAGAGATAAAGTATATCCACGTGTCTGATCTACACCTCACTCAGCCTACTCAGAAGGAACAGCAGAGGTAGAAGACAGAGATAGAGTATATCCACGTGTCTGATCTACACCTTACTCAGCCTGCTCAGAAGGAACAGCATAGGTAGGAGACAGAGATAGAGTATATCCACGTGTCTCACTCAGCCTGCTCAGAAGGAACAGCAGAGGTAGAAGACAGAGATAGAGTATATCCACGTGTCTGATCTACACCTCACTCAGCCTGCTCAGAAGGAACAGCAGAGGTAGAAGACAGATATAGAGTATATACACGTGTCTCACTCAGCCTGTTCAGAAGGAACAGCAGATGTAGAAGACAGATATAGAGTATATCCACGTGTCTAATCTACACCTCACTCAGCCTGCTCAGAAGGTACAGCAGAGGTAGAAGACAGAGATAGAGTATATCCACGTGTCTCGCTCAGCCTGCTCAGAAGGAACAGCAGAGGTAGAAGACAGAGATAAAGTATATCCACGTGTCTGATCTACACCTCACTCAGCCTGCTCAGAAGGAACAGCAGAGGTAGAAGACAGAGATAGAGTATATCCACGTGTCTCACTCAGCCTGCTCAGAAGGAACAGCAGATGTAGAAGACAGAGATAGAGTATATCCACGTGTCTAATCTACACCCCACTCAGCCTGCTCAGAAGGAACAGCAGAGGTAGAAGACAGAGATAGAGTATATCCACGTGTCTGATCTACACCTCACTCAGCCTGCTCAGAAGGAACAGCAGAGGGAGAAGACGGAGATAGGGTATATCCACGTGTCTCGCTCAGCCTGCTCAGAAGGAACAGCAGAGGTAGAAGACAGAGATAGAATATATCCACGTGTCTCACTCAGCCTGCTCAGAAGGAACAGCAGAGGTAGAAGGCAGAGATAGAGTATATCCACGTGTCTCACTCAGCCTGCTCAGAAGGAACAGCAGAGGTAGAAGACAGAGATAGAGTATATACACGTGTCCCACTCAGCCTGCTCAGAAGGAACAGCAAAGGTAGAAGACAGAGATAAAGTATATCCACGTGTCTGATCTACACCTCACTTAGCCTGCTCAGCAGGAACAGCAGAGGTAGAAAACAGAGATAAAGTATATCCACGTGTCTGATCTACACCTCACTCAGCCTGCTCAGAAGGAACAGCAGAGGTAGAAGACAGAGATAAAGTATATCCACGTGTCTGATCTACACCTCACTCAGACTGCTCAGAAGGAACAGCAGAGGTAGAAGACAGAGATAGAGCATATCCAAGTGTCTCACTCAGCCTGCTCAGAAGGAACAGCAGAGGTAGAAGACAGAGATAGAGTATATCCACGTGTCTGATTTACACCTCACTCAGCCTGCTCAGAAGGAACAGCAGAGGTATAAGACAGAGATATAGTATATACACGTGTCTCACTCAGCCTGCTCAGAAGGAACAGCAGATGTAGAAGACAGAGATAGAGTATATCCACGTGTCTAATCTACACCCCACTCAACCTGCTCAGAAGGAACAGCAGAGGTAGAAGACAGAGACAGAGTATATTCACGTGTCTCGCTCAGCCTGCTCAGAAGGAACAGCAGAGGTAGAAGACAGAGATAAAGTATATCCACGTGTCTGATCTACACCTAACTCAGCCTGCTCAGAAGGAACAGCAGAGGTAGAAGATAGAGATAGAGTATATCCACGTGTCTCAATCAGCCTGCTCAGAAGGAACAGCAGATGTAGAAGACAGAGATAGAGTATATCCACGTGTCTAATCTACACCCCACTCAGCCTGCTCAAAAGGAACAGCAGAGGTAAAAGACAGAGATAAAGTATATCCACGTGTCTGATCTACACCTCACTCAGCCTGCTCAGAAGGAACAGCAGAGGTAGAAGACAGAGATAGAGTATATCCACGTGTCTGATCTACACCTCACTCAGCCTGCTCAGAAGGAACAGCAGAGGGAGAAGACAGAGATAGAGTATATCCACGTGTCTCACTCAGCCTGCTAAGAAGGAACATCAGAGGTAGAAGGCAGAGATAGAGTATATCCACGTGTCTCACTCAGCCTGCTCAGAAGGAACAGCAGAGGTAGAAGACAGAGATAGAGTATATCCACGTGTCTGATATACACCTCACTCAACCTGCTCAGAAGGAACTGCAGAGGTAGAAGACAGAGATAGAGTATATCCAGGTGTCTCACTCAGCCTGCTCAGAAGGAACAGCAGAGGTAGGAGACAGAGATAGAGTATATCCACGTGTCTGATCTACACCTCACTCAGACTGCTCAGAAGGAACAGCAGAGGTTGAAGACAGAGATAGAGCATATCCAAGTGTCTCACTCAGCCTGCTCAGAAGGAACAACAGAGGTAGAAGACAGAGATAGAGTATATCCACGTGTCTCACTCAGCCTGCTCAGAAGGAACAGCAGAGGTAGAAGACAGATATAGAGTATATCCACGTGTCTAATATACACCTCACTCAGCCTGCTCAGAAGGAACAGCAGAGGTAGAAGACAGAGATAAAGTATATCCACGTGTCTCGCTCAGCCTGCTCAGAAGGAACAGCAGAGGTAGAAGACAGAGATAAAGTATATCCACGTGTCTGATCTACACCTCACTCAGCCTGCTCAGAAGGAACAGCAGAGGTAGAAGACAGAGATAGAGTATATCCACGTGTCTCACTCAGCCTGCTCAGAAGGAACAGCAGATGTAGAAGACAGAGATAGAGTATATCCACGTGTCTAATCTACACCCCACTCAGCCTGCTCAGAAGGAACAGCAGAGGTAGAAGACAGAGATAGAGTATATCCACGTGTCTGATCTACACCTCACTTAGCCTGCTCAGAAGGAACAGCAGAGGGAGAAGACGGAGATAGGGTATATCCACGTGTCTCGCTCAGCCTGCTCAGAAGGAACAGCAGAGGTAGAAGACAGAGATAGAATATATCCACGAGTCTCATTCAGCCTGCTCAGAAGGAACAGCAGAGGTAGAAGACAGAGATATAGTATATTCACGTATGTCACTCATCCTGCTCATAAGGAACAGCAGAGGTAGAAGACAGAAATAGAGTATATACACGTGTCTCACTCAGCCTGTTCAGAAGGAACAGCAGATGTAGAAGACAGATATAGAGTATATCCACGTGTCTAATATACACCTCACTCAGCCTGCTCAGAAGGTACAGCAGAGGTAGAAGACAGAGATAGAGTATATCGACGTGTCTCGCTCAGCCTGCTCAGAAGGAACAGCAGAGGTAGAAGACAGAGATAAAGTATATCCACGTGTCTGATCTACACCTCACTCAGCCTGCTCAGAAGGAACAGCAGAGGTAGAAGACAGAGATAGAGTATATCCACGTGTCTCACTCAGCCTGCTCAGAAGGAACAGCAGATGTAGAAGACAGAGATAGAGTATATCCACGTGTCTAATCTACACCCCACTCAGCCTGCTCAGAAGGAACAGCAGAGGTAGAAGACAGAGATAGAGTATATCCACGTGTCTGATCTACACCTCACTCAGCCTGCTCAGAAGGAACAGCAGAGGGAGAAGACGGAGATAGGGTATATCCACGTGTCTCGCTCAGCTTGCTCAGAAGGAACAGCAGAGGTAGAAGACAGAGATAGAATATATCCACGTGTCTCACTCAGCCTGCTCAGAAGGAACAGCAGAGGTAGAAGGCAGAGATAGAGTATATCCACGTGTCTCACTCAGCCTGCTCAGAAGGAACAGCAGAGGTAGGAGACAGTGATAGAGTATATCCACGTGTCTGATCTACACCTCACTCAGACTGCTCAGAAGGAACAGCAGAGGTAGAAGACAGAGATAGAGCATATCCAAGTGTCTCACTCAGCCTGCTCAGAAGGAACAGCAGAGGTAGAAGACAGAGATAGAGTATATCCACGTGTCTGATCTACACCTCACTCAGACTGCTCAGAATGAACAGCAGAGGTAGAAGACAGAGATAGAGCATATCCAAGTGTCTCACTCAGCCTGCTCAGAAGGAACAGCAGAGGTATAAGACAGAGATATAGTATATACACGTGTCTCACTCAGCCTGCTCAGAAGGAACAGCAGATGTAGAAGACAGAGATAGAGTATATCCACGTGTCTAATCTACACCCCACTCAACCTGCTCAGAAGGAACAGCAGAGGTAAAAGACAGAGACAGAGTATATTCACGTGTCTCGCTCAGCCTGCTCAGAAGGAACAGCAGAGGTAGAAGACAGAGATAAAGTATATCCACGTGTCTGATCTACACCTCACTCAGCCTGCTCAGAAGGAACAGCAGAGGTAGAAGATAGAGATAGAGTATATCCACGTGTCTCAATCAGCCTGCTCAGAAGGAACAGCAGATGTAGAAGACAGAGATAGAGTATATCCACGTGTCTAATCTACACCCCACTCAGCCTGCTCAAAAGGAACAGCAGAGGTAAAAGACAGAGATAAAGTATATCCACGTGTCTGATCTACACCTCACTCAGCCTGCTCAGAAGGAACAGCAGAGGTAGAAGACAGAGATAGAGTATATCCACGTGTCTGATCTACACCTCACTCAGCCTGCTCAGAAGGAACAGCAGAGGGAGAAGACAGAGATAGAGTATATCCACGTGTCTCACTCAGCCTGCTCAGAAGGAACAGCAGAGGTAGAAGGCAGAGATAGAGTATATCCACGTGTCTCACTCAGCCTGCTCAGAAGGAACAGCAGAGGTAGAAGACAGAGATAGAGTATATCCCCGTGTCTGATATACACCTCACTCAACCTGCTCAGAAGGAACTGCAGAAGTAGAAGACAGAGATAGAGTATATCCACGTGTCTCACTCAGCCTGCTCAGAAGGAACAGCAGAGGTAGGAAACAGAGATAGAGTATATCCACGTGTCTGATCTACACCTCACTCAGACTGCTCAGAAGGAACAGCAGAGGTTGAAGACAGAGATAGAGCATATCCAAGTGTCTCACTCAGCCTGCTCAGAAGGAACAACAGAGGTAGAAGACAGAGATAGAGTATATCCACGTGTCTCACTCAGCCTGCTTAGAAGGAACAGCAGAGGTAGAAGACAGATATAGAGTATATCCACGTGTCTAATATACACCTCACTCAGCCTGCTCAGAAGGAACAGCAGAGGTAGAAGACAGAGATAAAGTATATCCACGTGTCTCGCTCAGCCTGCTCAGAAGGAACAGCAGAGGTAGAAGACAGAGATAAAGTATATCCACGTGTCTGATCTACACCTCACTCAGCCTGCTCAGAAGGAACAGCAGAGGTAGAAGACAGAGATAGAGTATATCCACGTGTCTCACTCAGCCTGCTCAGAAGGAACAGCAGATGTAGAAGACAGAGATAGAGTATATCCACGTGTCTAATATACACCCCACTCAGCCTGCTCAGAAGGAACAGCAGAGGTAGAAGACAGAGATAGAGTATATCCACGTGTCTGATCTACACCTCACTCAGCCTGCTCAGAAGGAACAGCAGAGGGAGAAGACGGAGATAGGGTATATCCACGTGTCTCGCTCAGCCTGCTCAGAAGGAACAGCAGAGGTAGAAGACAGAGATAGAATATATCCACGTGTCTCACTCAGCCTGCTCAGAATGAACAGCAGAGGTAGAAGGCAGAGATAGAGTATATCCACCTGTCTCACTCAGCCTGCTCAGAAGGAACAGCAGAAGTAGAAGACAGAGATAGAGTATATCCACGTGTCTGATATACACCTCACTCAACCTGCTCAGAAGGAACAGCAGAGGTAGAAGACACAGATACAGTATATCCACGTGTCTCACTCAGCCTGCTCAGAAGGAACAGCAGAGGTAGGAGACAGAGATAGAGTATATCCACGTGTCTGATCTACACCTCACTCAGACTGCTCAGAATGAACAGCAGAGATAAAAGACAGAGATAGAGCATATCCAAGTGTCTCACTCAGCCTGCTCAGAAGGAACAGCAGAGGTAGAAGACAGAGATAAAGTATATCCACGTGTCTGATCTACACCTCACTCAGCCTGCTCAGAAGGAACAGCAGAGGTAGAAGACAGAGATAGAGTATATCCACGTGTCTCACTCAGCCTGCTCAGAAGGAACAGCAGATGTAGAAGACAGAGATAGAGTATATCCACGTGTCTAATCTACACCCCACTCAGCCTGCTCAGAAGGAACAGCAGAGGTAGAAGACAGAGATAGAGTATATCCACGTGTCTGATCTACACCTCACTCAGCCTGCTCAGAAGGAACAGCAGAGGGAGAAGACGGAGATAGGGTATATCCAGGTGTCTCGCTCAGCCTGCTCAGAAGGAACAGCAGAGGTAGAAGACAGAGATAGAATATATCCACGTGTCTCACTCAGCCTGCTCAGAATGAACAGCAGAGGTAGAAGGCTGAGATAGAGTATATCCACGTGTCTCACTCAGCCTGCTCAGAAGGAACAGCAGAAGTAGAAGACAGAGATAGAGTATATCCACGTGTCTGATATACACCTCACTCAACCTGCTCAGAAGGAACAGCAGAGGTAGAAGACACAGATACAGTATATCCACGTGTCTCACTCAGCCTGCTCAGAAGGAACAGCAGAGGTAGGAGACAGAGATAGAGTATATCCACGTGTCTGATCTACACCTCACTCAGACTGCTCAGAAGGAACAGCAGAGGTAGAAGACAGAGATAGAGCATATCCAAGTGTCTCACTCAGCCTGCTCAGAAGGAACAGCAGAGGTAGAAGACAGAGATAGAGTATATCCACGTGTCTGATTTACACCTCACTCAGCCTGCTCAGAAGGAACAGCAGAGGTATAAGACAGAGATATAGTATATACACGTGTCTCACTCAGCCTGCTCAGAAGGAACAGCAGATGTAGAAGACAGAGATAGAGTATATCCACGTGTCTAATCTACACCCCACTCAGCCTGCTCAAAAGGAACAGCAGAGGTAAAAGACAGAGATAAAGTATATCCAAGTGTCTGATCTACACCTCACTCAGCCTGCTCAGAAGGAACAGCAGAGGTAGAAGACAGAGATAGAGTATATCCACGTGTCTGATCTACACCTCACTCAGCTTGCTCAGAAGGAACAGCAGAGGGAGAAGACGGAGATAGGGTATATCCACGTGTCTCGCTCAGCCTGCTCAGAAGGAACAGCAGAGGTAGAAGACAGAGATAGAATATATCCACGTGTCTCACTCAGCCTGCTCAGAAGGAACAGCAGAGGAAGAAGGCAGAGATAGAGTATATCCACGTGTCTCACTCAGCCTGCTCAGAAGGAACAGCAGAGGTAGGAGACAGAGATAGAGTATATCCACGTGTCTGATCTACACCTCACTCAGACTGCTCAGAAGGAACAGCAGAGGTAGAAGACAGAGATAGAGCATATCCAAGTGTCTCACTCAGCCTGCTCAGAAGGAACAGCAGAGGTAGAAGACAGAGATAGAGTATATCCACGTGTCTGATTTACACCTCACTCAGCCTGCTCAGAAGGAACAGCAGAGGTATAAGACAGAGATATAGTATATACACGTGTCTCACTCAGCCTGCTCAGAAGGAACAGCAGATGTAGAAGACAGAGATAGAGTATATCCACGTGTCTAATCTACACCCCACTCAGCCTGTTCAGAAGGAACAGCAGAGGTAGAAGACAGAGATATAGTATATCCACGTGTCTGATCTACACCTCACTCAACCTGCTCAGAAGGAACAGCAGAGGTAGAAGACAGAGATAGGGTATATCCACGTGTCTGATTTACACCTCACTCAGCCTGCTCAGAAGGAACAGCAAAGGTAGAAGACAGAGATAAAGTATATCCACGTGTCTGATCTACACCTCACTTAGCCTGCTCAGCAGGAACAGCAGAGGTAGAAAACAGAGATAAAGTATATCCACGTGTCTGATCTACACCTCACTCAGCCTGCTCAGAAGGAACAGCAGAGGTAGAAGACAGAGATAGAGTATATCCACGTGTCTGATCTACACCTTACTCAGCCTGCTCAGAAGGAACAGCATAGGTAGAAGACAGAGATAGAGTATATCCACGTGTCTCACTCAGCCTGCTCAGAAGGAACAGCAGAGGTAGAAGACAGAGATAGAGTATATCCACGTGTCTGATCTACACCTCACTCAGCCTGCTCAGAAGGAACAGCAGAGGTAGAAGACAGATATAGAGTATATACACGTGTCTCACTCAGCCTGTTCAGAAGGAACAGCAGATGTAGAAGACAGATATAGAGTATATCCACGTGTCTAATCTACACCTCACTCAGCCTGCTCAGAAGGTACAGCAGAGGTAGAAGACAGAGATAGAGTATATCCACGTGTCTCGCTCAGCCTGCTCAGAAGGAACAGCAGAGGTAGAAGACAGAGATAAAGTATATCCACGTGTCTGATCTACACCTCACTCAGCCTGCTCAGAAGGAACAGCAGAGGTAGAAGACAGAGATAGAGTATATCCACGTGTCTCACTCAGCCTGCTCAGAAGGAACTGCAGATGTAGAAGACAGAGATAGAGTATATCCACGTGTCTAATCTACACCCCACTCAGCCTGCTCAGAAGGAACAGCAGAGGTAGAAGACAGAGATAGAGTATATCCACGTGTCTGATCTACACCTCACTCAGCCTGCTCAGAAGGAACAGCAGAGGGAGAAGACGGAGATAGGGTATATCCACGTGTCTCGCTCAGCCTGCTCAGAAGGAACAGCAGAGGTAGAAGACAGAGATAGAATATATCCACGTGTCTCACTCAGCCTGCTCAGAAGGAACAGCAGAGGTAGAAGGCAGAGATAGAGTATATCCACGTGTCTCACTCAGCCTGCTCAGAAGGAACAGCAGAGGTAGAAGACAGAGATAGAGTATATACACGTGTCCCACTCAGCCTGCTCAGAAGGAACAGCAAAGGTAGAAGACAGAGATAAAGTATATCCACGTGTCTGATCTACACCTCACTTAGCCTGCTCAGCAGGAACAGCAGAGGTAGAAAACAGAGATAAAGTATATCCACGTGTCTGATCTACACCTCACTCAGCCTGCTCAGAAGGAACAGCAGAGGTAGAAGACAGAGATAAAGTATATCCACGTGTCTGATCTACACCTCACTCAGACTGCTCAGAAGGAACAGCAGAGGTAGAAGACAGAGATAGAGCATATCCAAGTGTCTCACTCAGCCTGCTCAGAAGGAACAGCAGAGGTAGAAGACAGAGATAGAGTATATCCACGTGTCTGATTTACACCTCACTCAGCCTGCTCAGAAGGAACAGCAGAGGTATAAGACAGAGATATAGTATATACACGTGTCTCACTCAGCCTGCTCAGAAGGAACAGCAGATGTAGAAGACAGAGATAGAGTATATCCACGTGTCTAATCTACACCCCACTCAACCTGCTCAGAAGGAACAGCAGAGGTAGAAGACAGAGACAGAGTATATTCACGTGTCTCGCTCAGCCTGCTCAGAAGGAACAGCAGAGGTAGAAGACAGAGATAAAGTATATCCACGTGTCTGATCTACACCTAACTCAGCCTGCTCAGAAGGAACAGCAGAGGTAGAAGATAGAGATAGAGTATATCCACGTGTCTCAATCAGCCTGCTCAGAAGGAACAGCAGATGTAGAAGACAGAGATAGAGTATATCCACGTGTCTAATCTACACCCCACTCAGCCTGCTCAAAAGGAACAGCAGAGGTAAAAGACAGAGATAAAGTATATCCACGTGTCTGATCTACACCTCACTCAGCCTGCTCAGAAGGAACAGCAGAGGTAGAAGACAGAGATAGAGTATATCCACGTGTCTGATCTACACCTCACTCAGCCTGCTCAGAAGGAACAGCAGAGGGAGAAGACAGAGATAGAGTATATCCACGTGTCTCACTCAGCCTGCTCAGAAGGAACATCAGAGGTAGAAGGCAGAGATAGAGTATATCCACGTGTCTCACTCAGCCTGCTCAGAAGGAACAGCAGAGGTAGAAGACAGAGATAGAGTATATCCACGTGTCTGATATACACCTCACTCAACCTGCTCAGAAGGAACTGCAGAGGTAGAAGACAGAGATAGAGTATATCCAGGTGTCTCACTCAGCCTGCTCAGAAGGAACAGCAGAGGTAGGAGACAGAGATAGAGTATATCCACGTGTCTGATCTACACCTCACTCAGACTGCTCAGAAGGAACAGCAGAGGTTGAAGACAGAGATAGAGCATATCCAAGTGTCTCACTCAGCCTGCTCAGAAGGAACAACAGAGGTAGAAGACAGAGATAGAGTATATCCACGTGTCTCACTCAGCCTGCTCAGAAGGAACAGCAGAGGTAGAAGACAGATATAGAGTATATCCACGTGTCTAATATACACCTCACTCAGCCTGCTCAGAAGGAACAGCAGAGGTAGAAGACAGAGATAGAGTATATCCACGTGTCTCACTCAGCCTGCTCAGAAGGAACAGCAGATGTAGAAGACAGAGATAGAGTATATCCACGTGTCTAATCTACACCTCACTTAGCCTGCTCAGAAGGAACAGCAGAGGGAGAAGACGGAGATAGGGTATATCCACGTGTCTCGCTCAGCCTGCTCAGAAGGAACAGCAGAGGTAGAAGACAGAGATAGAATATATCCACGAGTCTCATTCAGCCTGCTCAGAAGGAACAGCAGAGGTAGAAGACAGAGATATAGTATATTCACGTATGTCACTCATCCTGCTCATAAGGAACAGCAGAGGTAGAAGACAGAAATAGAGTATATACACGTGTCTCACTCAGCCTGTTCAGAAGGAACAGCAGATGTAGAAGACAGATATAGAGTATATCCACGTGTCTAATATACACCTCACTCAGCCTGCTCAGAAGGTACAGCAGAGGTAGAAGACAGAGATAGAGTATATCGACGTGTCTCGCTCAGCCTGCTCAAAAGGAACAGCAGAGGTAGAAGACAGAGATAAAGTATATCCACGTGTCTGATCTACACCTCACTCAGCCTGCTCAGAAGGAACAGCAGAGGTAGAAGACAGAGATAGAGTATATCCACGTGTCTCACTCAGCCTGCTCAGAAGGAACAGCAGATGTAGAAGACAGAGATAGAGTATATCCACGTGTCTAATCTACACCCCACTCAGCCTGCTCAGAAGGAACAGCAGAGGTAGAAGACAGAGATAGAGTATATCCACGTGTCTGATCTACACCTCACTCAGCCTGCTCAGAAGGAACAGCAGAGGGAGAAGACGGAGATAGGGTATATCCACGTGTCTCGCTCAGCTTGCTCAGAAGGAACAGCAGAGGTAGAAGACAGAGATAGAATATATCCACGTGTCTCACTCAGCCTGCTCAGAAGGAACAGCAGAGGTAGAAGGCAGAGATAGAGTATATCCACGTGTCTCACTCAGCCTGCTCAGAAGGAACAGCAGAGGTAGGGGACAGAGATAGAGTATATCCACGTGTCTGATCTACACCTCACTCAGACTGCTCAGAAGGAACAGCAGAGGTAGAAGACAGAGATAGAGCATATCCAAGTGTCTCACTCAGCCTGCTCAGAAGGAACAGCAGAGGTAGAAGACAGAGATAGAGTATATCCACGTGTCTGATCTACACCTCACTCAGACTGCTCAGAATGAACAGCAGAGGTAGAAGACAGAGATAGAGCATATCCAAGTGTCTCACTCGCCTGCTCAGAAGGAACAGCAGAGGTATAAGACAGAGATATAGTATATACACGTGTCTCACTCAGCCTGCTCAGAAGGAACAGCAGATGTAGAAGACAGAGATAGAGTATATCCACGTGTCTAATCTACACCCCACTCAACCTGCTCAGAAGGAACAGCAGAGGTAAAAGACAGAGACAGAGTATATTCACGTGTCTTGCTCAGCCTGCTAAGAAGGAACAGCAGAGGTAGAAGACAGAGATAAAGTATATCCACGTGTCTAATATACACCTCACTCAGCCTGCTCAGAAGGAACAGCAGAGGTAGAAGACAGAGATAGAGTATATCCACGTGTCTCACTCAGCCTGCTCAGAAGGAACAGCAGATGTAGAAGACAGAGATAGAGTATATCCACGTGTCTTATCTACACCTCACTTAGCCTGCTCAGAAGGAACAGCAGAGGTAGAAGACAGAGATAGAGTATATCCACGTGTCTCACTCAGCCTGCTCAGAAGGAACAGCAGATGTAGAAGACAGAGATAGAGTATATCCACGTGTCTAATCTACACCCCACTCAGCCTGCTCAGAAGGAACAGCAGAGGTAGAAGACAGAGATAGAGTATATCCACGTGTCTGATCTACACCTCACTCAGCCTGCTCAGAAGGAACAGCAGAGGGAGAAGACGGAGATAGGGTATATCCACGTGTCTCGCTCAGCTTGCTCAGAAGGAACAGCAGAGGTAGAAGACAGAGATAGAATATATCCACGTGTCTCACTCAGCCTGCTCAGAAGGAACAGCAGAGGTAGAAGGCAGAGATAGAGTATATCCACGTGTCTCACTCAGCCTGCTCAGAAGGAACAGCAGAGGTAGGGGACAGAGATAGAGTATATCCACGTGTCTGATCTACACCTCACTCAGACTGCTCAGAAGGAACAGCAGAGGTAGAAGACAGAGATAGAGCATATCCAAGTATCTCACTCAGCCTGCTCAGAAGGAACAGCAGAGGTAGAAGACAGAGATAGAGTATATCCACGTGTCTGATCTACACCTCACTCAGACTGCTCAGAATGAACAGCAGAGGTAGAAGACAGAGATAGAGCATATCCAAGTGTCTCACTCGCCTGCTCAGAAGGAACAGCAGAGGTATAAGACAGAGATATAGTATATACACGTGTCTCACTCAGCCTGCTCAGAAGGAACAGCAGATGTAGAAGACAGAGATAGAGTATATCCACGTGTCTAATCTACACCCCACTCAACCTGCTCAGAAGGAACAGCAGAGGTAAAAGACAGAGACAGAGTATATTCACGTGTCTTGCTCAGCCTGCTCAGAAGGAACAGCAGAGGTAGAAGACAGAGATAAAGTATATCCACGTGTCTGATCTACACCTCACTCAGCCTGCTCAGAAGGAACAGCAGAGGTAGAAGATAGAGATAGAGTATATCCACGTGTCTCAATCAGCCTGCTCAGAAGGAACAGCAGATGTAGAAGACAGAGATAGAGTATATCCACGTGTCTAATCTACACCCCACTCAGCCTGCTCAAAAGGAACAGCAGAGGTAAAAGACAGAGATAAAGTATATCCACGTGTCTGATCTACACCTCACTCAGCCTGCTCAGAAGGAACAGCAGAGGTAGAAGACAGAGATAGAGTATATCCACGTGTCTGATCTACACCTCACTCAGCCTGCTCAGAAGGAACAGCAGAGGGAGAAGACAGAGATAGAGTATATCCACGTGTCTCACTCAGCCTGCTCAGAAGGAACAGCAGAGGTAGAAGGCAGAGATAGAGTATATCCACGTGTCTCACTCAGCCTGCTCAGAAGGAACAGCAGAGGTAGAAGACAGAGATAGAGTATATCCCCGTGTCTGATATACACCTCACTCAACCTGCTCAGAAGGAACTGCAGAGGTAGAAGACAGAGATAGAGTATATCCACGTGTCTCACTCAGCCTGCTCAGAAGGAACAGCAGAGGTAGGAGACAGAGATAGAGTATATCCACGTGTCTGATCTACACCTCACTCAGACTGCTCAGAAGGAACAGCAGAGGTTGAAGACAGAGATAGAGCATATCCAAGTGTCTCACTCAGCCTGCTCAGAAGGAACAACAGAGGTAGAAGACAGAGATAGAGTATATCCACGTGTCTCACTCAGCCTGCTTAGAAGGAACAGCAGAGGTAGAAGACAGATATAGAGTATATCCACGTGTCTAATATACACCTCACTCAGCCTGCTCAGAAGGAACAGCAGAGGTAGAAGACAGAGATAAAGTATATCCACGTGTCTCGCTCAGCCTGCTCAGAAGGAACAGCAGAGGTAGAAGACAGAGATAAAGTATATCCACGTGTCTGATCTACACCTCACTCAGCCTGCTCAGAAGGAACAGCAGAGGTAGAAGACAGAGATAGAGTATATCCACGTGTCTCACTCAGCCTGCTCAGAAGGAACAGCAGATGTAGAAGACAGAGATAGAGTATATCCACGTGTCTAATATACACCCCACTCAGCCTGCTCAGAAGGAACAGCAGAGGTAGAAGACAGAGATAGAGTATATCCACGTGTCTGATCTACACCTCACTCAGCCTGCTCAGAAGGAACAGCAGAGGGAGAAGACGGAGATAGGGTATATCCACGTGTCTCGCTCAGCCTGCTCAGAAGGAACAGCAGAGGTAGAAGACAGAGATAGAATATATCCACGTGTCTCACTCAGCCTGCTCAGAATGAACAGCAGAGGTAGAAGGCAGAGATAGAGTATATCCACGTGTCTCACTCAGCCTGCTCAGAAGGAACAGCAGAAGTAGAAGACAGAGATAGAGTATATCCACGTGTCTGATATACATCTCACTCAACCTGCTCAGAAGGAACAGCAGAGGTAGAAGACACAGATACAGTATATCCACGTGTCTCACTCAGCCTGCTCAGAAGGAACAGCAGAGGTAGGAGACAGAGATAGAGTATATCCACGTGTCTGATCTACACCTCACTCAGACTGCTCAGAAGGAACAGCAGAGATAGAAGACAGAGATAGAGCATATCCAAGTGTCTCACTCAGCCTGCTCAGAAGGAACAGCAGAGGTAGAAGACAGAGATAAAGTATATCCACGTGTCTGATCTACACCTCACTCAGCCTGCTCAGAAGGAACAGCAGAGGTAGAAGACAGAGATAGAGTATATCCACGTGTCTCACTCAGCCTGCTCAGAAGGAACAGCAGATGTAGAAGACAGAGATAGAGTATATCCACGTGTCTAATCTACACCCCACTCAGCCTGCTCAGAAGGAACAGCAGAGGTAGAAGACAGAGATAGAGTATATCCACGTGTCTGATCTACACCTCACTCAGCCTGCTCAGAAGGAACAGCAGAGGGAGAAGACGGAGATAGGGTATATCCACGTGTCTCGCTCAGCCTGCTCAGAAGGAACAGCAGAGGTAGAAGACAGAGATAGAATATATCCACGTGTCTCACTCAGCCTGCTCAGAATGAACAGCAGAGGTAGAAGGCAGAGATAGAGTATATCCACGTGTCTCACTCAGCCTGCTCAGAAGGAACAGCAGAAGTAGAAGACAGAGATAGAGTATATCCACGTGTCTGATATACACCTCACTCAACCTGCTCAGAAGGAACAGCAGAGGTAGAAGACACAGATACAGTATATCCACGTGTCTCACTCAGCCTGCTCAGAAGGAACAGCAGAGGTAGGAGACAGAGATAGAGTATATCCACGTGTCTGATCTACACCTCACTCAGACTGCTCAGAAGGAACAGCAGAGGTAGAAGACAGAGATAGAGCATATCCAAGTGTCTCACTCAGCCTGCTCAGAAGGAACAGCAGAGGTAGAAGACAGAGATAGAGTATATCCACGTGTCTGATTTACACCTCACTCAGCCTGCTCAGAAGGAACAGCAGAGGTATAAGACAGAGATATAGTATATACACGTGTCTCACTCAGCCTGCTCAGAAGGAACAGCAGATGTAGAAGACAGAGATAGAGTATATCCACGTGTCTAATCTACACCCCACTCAGCCTGCTCAAAAGGAACAGCAGAGGTAAAAGACAGAGATAAAGTATATCCAAGTGTCTGATCTACACCTCACTCAGCCTGCTCAGAAGGAACAGCAGAGGTAGAAGACAGAGATAGAGTATATCCACGTGTCTGATCTACACCTCACTCAGCCTGCTCAGAAGGAACAGCAGAGGGAGAAGACGGAGATAGGGTATATCCACGTGTCTCGCTCAGCCTGCTCAGAAGGAACAGCAGAGGTAGAAGACAGAGATAGAATATATCCACGTGTCTCACTCAGCCTGCTCAGAAGGAACAGCAGAGGTAGAAGGCAGAGATAGAGTATATCCACGTGTCTCACTCAGCCTGCTCAGAAGGAACAGCAGAGGTAGGAGACAGAGATAGAGTATATCCACGTGTCTGATCTACACCTCACTCAGACTGCTCAGAAGGAACAGCAGAGGTAGAAGACAGAGATAGAGCATATCCAAGTGTCTCACTCAGCCTGCTCAGAAGGAACAGCAGAGGTAGAAGACAGAGATAGAGTATATCCACGTGTCTGATTTACACCTCACTCAGCCTGCTCAGAAGGAACAGCAGAGGTATAAGACAGAGATATAGTATATTCACGTGTCTCACTCAGCCTGCTCAGAAGGAACAGCAGATGTAGAAGACAGAGATAGAGTATATCCACGTGTCTAATCTACACCCCACTCAGCCTGCTCAAAAGGAACAGCAGAGGTAAAAGACAGAGATAAAGTATATCCACGTGTCTGATCTACACCTCACTCAGCCTGCTCAGAAGGAACAGCAGAGCTAGAAGACAGAGATAGAGTATATCCACGTGTCTCACTCAGCCTGCTCAGATGGAACAGCAGATGTAGAAGACAGAGATAGAGTATATTCACGTGTCTAATCTACACCCCACTCAGCCTGCTCAGAAGGAACAGCAGAGGTAGAAGACAGAGATAGAGTATATCCACGTGTCTGATCTACACCTCACTCAGCCTGCTCAGAAGGAACAGCAGAGGGAGAAGACGGAGATAGGGTATATCCACGTGTCTCGCTCAGCCTGCTCAGAAGGAACAGCAGAGGTAGAAGACAGAGATAGAATATATCCACGTGTCTCACTCAGCCTGCTCAGAAGGAACAGCAGAGGTAGAAGGCAGAGATAGAGTATATCCACGTGTCTCACTCAGCCTGCTCAGAAGGAACAGCAGAGGTAGGAGACAGAGATAGAGTATATCCACGTGTCTGATCTACACCTCACTCAGACTGCTCAGAAGGAACAGCAGAGGTAGAAGACAGAGATAGAGCATATCCAAGTGTCTCACTCAGCCTGCTCAGAAGGAACAGCAGAGGTAGAAGACAGAGATAGAGTATATCCACGTGTCTGATCTACACCTCACTCAGCCTGCTCAGAAGGAACAGCAGAGGGAGAAGACAGAGATAGAGTATATCCACGTGTCTCACTCAGCCTGCTCAGAAGGAACAGCAGAGGTAGAAGGCAGAGATAGAGTATATCCACGTGTCTCACTCAGCCTGCTCAGAAGGAACAGCAGAGGTAGAAGACAGAGATAGAGTATATCCACGTGTCTGATATACACCTCACTCAACCTGCTCAGAAGGAACTGCAGAGGTAGAAGACAGAGATAGAGTATATCCACGTGTCTCACTCAGCCTGCTCAGAAGGAACAGCAGAGGTAGGAGACAGAGATAGAGTATATCCACGTGTCTGATCTACACCTCACTCAGACTGCTCAGAAGGAACAGCAGAGGTTGAAGACAGAGATAGAGCATATCCAAGTGTCTCACTCAGCCTGCTCAGAAGGAACAACAGAGGTAGAAGACAGAGATAGAGTATATCCACGTGTCTCACTCAGCCTGCTCAGAAGGAACAGCAGAGGTAGAAGACAGATATAGAGTATATCCACGTGTCTAATATACACCTCACTCAGCCTGCTCAGAAGGAACAGCAGAGGTAGAAGACAGAGATAGAGTATATCCACGTGTCTCGCTCAGCCTGCTCAGAAGGAACAGCAGAGGTAGAAGACAGAGATAAAGTATATCCACGTGTCTGATCTACACCTCACTCAGCCTGCTCAGAAGGAACAGCAGAGGTAGAAGACAGAGATAGAGTATATCCACGTGTCTCACTCAGCCTGCTCAGAAGGAACAGCAGATGTAGAAGACAGAGATAGAGTATATCCACGTGTCTAATCTACACCCCACTCAGCCTGCTCAGAAGGAACAGCAGAGGTAGAAGACAGAGATAGAGTATATCCACGTGTCTGATCTACACCTCACTCAGCCTGCTCAGAAGGAACAGCAGAGGGAGAAGACGGAGATAGGGTATATCCACGTGTCTCGCTCAGCCTGCTCAGAAGGAACAGCAGAGGTAGAAGACAGAGATAGAATATATCCACGTGTCTCACTCAGTCTGCTCAGAAGGAACAGCAGAGGTAGAAGGCAGAGATAGAGTATATCCACTTGTCTCACTCAGCCTGCTCAGAAGGAACAGCAGAAGTAGAAGACAGAGATAGAGTATATCCACGTGTCTGATATACACCTCACTCAACCTGCTCAGAAGGAACAGCAGAGGTAGAAGACACAGATACAGTATATCCACGTGTCTCACTCAGCCTGCTCAGAAGGAACAGCAGAGGTAGGAGACAGAGATAGAGTATATCCACGTGTCTGATCTACACCTCACTCAGACTGCTCAGAAGGAACATCAGAGGTAGAAGACAGAGATAGAGCATATCCAAGTGTCTCACTCAGCCTGCTCAGAAGGAACAGCAGAGGTAGAAGACAGAGATAGAGTATATCCACGTGTCTGATTTACACCTCACTCAGCCTGCTCAGAAGGAACAGCAGAGGTATAAGACAGAGATATAGTATATACACGTGTCTCACTCAGCCTGCTCAGAAGGAACAGCAGATGTAGAAGACAGAGATAGAGTATATCCACGTGTCTAATCTACACCCCACTCAGCCTGCTCAAAAGGAACAGCAGAGGTAAAAGACAGAGATAAAGTATATCCACGTGTCTGATCTACACCTCACTCAGCCTGCTCAGAAGGAACAGCAGAGGTAGAAGACAGAGATAGAGTATATCCACGTGTCTGATCTACACCTCACTCAGCCTGCTCAGAAGGAACAGCAGAGGGAGAAGACGGAGATAGGGTATATCCACGTGTCTCGCTCAGCCTGCTCAGAAGGAACAGCAGAGGTAGAAGACAGAGATAGAGTATATCCACGTGTCTCACTCAGCCTGCTCAGAAGGAACAGCAGAGGTAGAAGGCAGAGATAGAGTATATCCACGTGTCTCACTCAGCCTGCTCAGAAGGAACAGCAGAGGTAGAAGACAGAGATAGAGTATATCCACGTGTCTGATATACACCTCACTCAACCTGCTCAGAAGGAACAGCAGAGGTAGAAGACAGAGATAGAGTATATCCACGTGTCTCACTCAGCCTGCTTAGAAGTAACAGCAGAGGTAGGAGACAGAGATAGAGTATATCCACGTGTCTGATCTACACCTCACTCAGACTGCTCAGAAGGAACAGCAGAGGTTGAAGACAGAGATAGAGTATATCCCCGTGTCTGATCTACACCTCACTCAGCCTGCTCAGAAGGAACAGCAGAGGGAGAAGACGGAGATAGGGTATATCCACGTGTCTCGCTCAGCCTGCTCAGAAGGAACAGCAGAGTTAGAAGACAGAGATAGAATATATCCACGTGTCTCACTCAGCCTGCTCAGAAGGAACAGCAGAGGTAGAAGGCAGAGATAGAGTATATCCACGTGTCTCACTCAGCCTGCTCAGAAGGAACAGCAGAAGTAGAAGACAGAGATAGAGTATATCCACGTGTCTGATATACACCTCACTCAACCTGCTCAGAAGGAACAGCAGAGGTAGAAGACACAGATACAGTATATCCACGTGTCTCACTCAGCCTGCTCAGAAGGAACAGCAGAGGTAGGAGACAGAGATAGAGTATATCCACGTGTCTGATCTACACCTCACTCAGACTGCTCAGAAGGAACAGCAGAGGTAGAAGACAGAGATAGAGCATATCAAAGTGTCTCACTCAGCCTGCTCAGAAGGAACAGCAGAGGTAGAAGACAGAGATAGAGTATATCCACGTGTCTGATTTACACCTCACTCAGCCTGATCAGAAGGAACAGCAGAGGTATAAGACAGAGATATAGTATATACACGTGTCTCACTCAGCCTGCTCAGAAGGAACAGCAGAGGTAGAAGACAGAGATAGAGTATATCCACGTGTCTCACTCAGCCTGCTCAGAAGGAACAGCAGAGGTAGAAGGCAGAGATAGAGTATATCCACGTGTCTCACTCAGCCTGCTCAGAAGGAACAGCAGAGGTAGAAGACAGAGATAGAGTATATCCACGTGTCTGATATACACCTCACTCAACCTGCTCAGAAGGAACAGCAGAGGTAGAAGACAGAGATAGAGTATATCCACGTGTCTCACTCAGCCTGCTTAGAAGTAACAGCAGAGGTAGGAGACAGAGATAGAGTATATCCACGTGTCTGATCTACACCTCACTCAGACTGCTCAGAAGGAACAGCAGAGGTTGAAGACAGAGATAGAGTATATCCCCGTGTCTGATCTACACCTCACTCAGCCTGCTCAGAAGGAACAGCAGAGGGAGAAGACGGAGATAGGGTATATCCACGTGTCTCGCTCAGCCTGCTCAGAAGGAACAGCAGAGTTAGAAGACAGAGATAGAATATATCCACGTGTCTCACTCAGCCTGCTCAGAAGGAACAGCAGAGGTAGAAGGCAGAGATAGAGTATATCCACGTGTCTCACTCAGCCTGCTCAGAAGGAACAGCAGAAGTAGAAGACAGAGATAGAGTATATCCACGTGTCTGATATACACCTCACTCAACCTGCTCAGAAGGAACAGCAGAGGTAGAAGACACAGATACAGTATATCCACGTGTCTCACTCAGCCTGCTCAGAAGGAACAGCAGAGGTAGGAGACAGAGATAGAGTATATCCACGTGTCTGATCTACACCTCACTCAGACTGCTCAGAAGGAACAGCAGAGGTAGAAGACAGAGATAGAGCATATCAAAGTGTCTCACTCAGCCTGCTCAGAAGGAACAGCAGAGGTAGAAGACAGAGATAGAGTATATCCACGTGTCTGATTTACACCTCACTCAGCCTGATCAGAAGGAACAGCAGAGGTATAAGACAGAGATATAGTATATACACGTGTCTCACTCAGCCTGCTCAGAAGGAACAGCAGATGTAGAAGACAGAGATAGAGTATATCCACGTGTCTAATCTACACCTCACTCAACCTGCTCAGAAGGAACAGCAGAGGTAGAAGACAGAGACAGAGTATATTCACGTGTCTCGCTCAGCCTGCTCAGAAGGAACAGCAGAGGTAGAAGACAGAGATAAAGTATATCCACGTGTCTGATCTACACCTCACTCAGCCTGCTCAGAAGGAACAGCAGAGGTAGAAGATAGAGATAGAGTATATCCACGTGTCTCAATCAGCCTGCTCAGAAGGAACAGCAGATGTAGAAGACAGAGATAGAGTATATCCACGTGTCTAATCTACACCCCACTCAGCCTGCTCAAAAGGAACAGCAGAGGTAAAAGACAGAGATAAAGTATATCCACGTGTCTGATCTACACCTCACTCAGCCTGCTCAGAAGGAACAGCAGAGGTAGAAGACAGAGATAGAGTATATCCACGTGTCTGATCTACACCTCACTCAGCCTGCTCAGAAGGAACAGCATAGGGAGAAGACGGAGATAGGGTATATCCACGTGTCTCGCTCAGCCTGCTCAGAAGGAACAGCAGAGGTAGAAGACAGAGATAGAGTATATCCACGTGTCTCACTCAGCCTGCTCAGAAGGAACAGCAGAGGTAGAAGGCAGAGATAGAGTATATCCACGTGTCTCACTCAGCCTGCTCAGAAGGAACAGCAGAGGTAGAAGACAGAGATAGAGTATATCCACGTGTCTGATATACACCTCACTCAACCTGCTCAGAAGGAACTGCAGAGGTAGAAGACAGAGATAGAGTATATCCACGTGTCTCACTCAGCCTGCTCAGAAGGAACAGCAGAGGTAGGAGACAGAGATAGAGTATATCCACGTGTCTGATCTACACCTCACTCAGACTGCTCAGAATGAACAGCAGAGGTTGAAGACAGAGATAGAGCATATCCAAGTGTCTCACTCAGCCTGCTCAGAAGGAACAACAGAGGTAGAAGACAGAGATAGAGTATATCCACGTGTCTCACTCAGCCTGCTCAGAAGGAACAGCAGAGGTAGAAGACAGATATAGAGTATATCCACGTGTCTAATCTACACCTCACTCAGCCTGCTCAGAAGGAACAGCAGAGGTAGAAGACAGAGATAGAGTATATCCACGTGTCTCGCTCAGCCTGCTCAGAAGGAACAGCAGAGGTAGAAGACAGAGATAAAGTATATCCACGTGTCTGATCTACACCTCACTCAGCCTGCTCAGAAGGAACAGCAGAGGTAGAAGACAGAGATAGAGTATATCCACGTGTCTCACTCAGCCTGCTCAGAAGGAACAGCAGATGTAGAAGACAGAGATAGAGTATATCCACGTGTCTAATCTACACCCCACTCAGCCTGCTCAGAAGGAACAGCAGAGGTAGAAGACAGAGATAGAGTATCTCCACGTGTCTGATCTACACCTCACTCAGCCTGCTCAGAAGGAACAGCAGAGGGAGAAGACGGAGATAGGGTATATCCACGTGTCTCGCTCAGCCTGCTCAGAAGGAACAGCAGAGGTAGAAGACAGAGATAGAATATATCCACGTGTCTCACTCAGCCTGCTCAGAAGGAACAGCAGAGGTAGAAGGCAGAGATAGAGTATATCCACGTGTCTCACTCAGCCTGCTCAGAAGGAACAGCAGAAGTAGAAGACAGAGATAGAGTATATCCACGTGTCTGATATACACCTCACTCAACCTGCTCAGAAGGAACAGCAGAGGTAGAAGACACAGATACAGTATATCCACGTGTCTCACTCAGCCTGCTCAGAAGGAACAGCATAGGGAGAAGACGGAGATAGGGTATATCCACGTGTCTCGCTCAGCCTGCTCAGAAGGAACAGCAGAGGTAGAAGACAGAGATAGAGTATATCCACGTGTCTCACTCAGCCTGCTCAGAAGGAACAGCAGAGGTAGAAGGCAGAGATAGAGTATATCCACGTGTCTCACTCAGCCTGCTCAGAAGGAACAGCAGAGGTAGAAGACAGAGATAGAGTATATCCACGTGTCTGATATACACCTCACTCAACCTGCTCAGAAGGAACTGCAGAGGTAGAAGACAGAGATAGAGTATATCCACGTGTCTCACTCAGCCTGCTCAGAAGGAACAGCAGAGGTAGGAGACAGAGATAGAGTATATCCACGTGTCTGATCTACACCTCACTCAGACTGCTCAGAATGAACAGCAGAGGTTGAAGACAGAGATAGAGCATATCCAAGTGTCTCACTCAGCCTGCTCAGAAGGAACAACAGAGGTAGAAGACAGAGATAGAGTATATCCACGTGTCTAACTCAGCCTGCTCAGAAGGAACAGCAGAGGTAGAAGACAGATATAGAGTATATCCACGTGTCTAATCTACACCTCACTCAGCCTGCTCAGAAGGAACAGCAGAGGTAGAAGACAGAGATAGAGTATATCCACGTGTCTCGCTCAGCCTGCTCAGAAGGAACAGCAGAGGTAGAAGACAGAGATAAAGTATATCCACGTGTCTGATCTACACCTCACTCATCCTGCTCAGAAGGAACAGCAGAGGTAGAAGACAGAGATAGAGTATATCCACGTGTCTCACTCAGCCTGCTCAGAAGGAACAGCAGATGTAGAAGACAGAGATAGAGTATATCCACGTGTCTAATCTACACCCCACTCAGCCTGCTCAGAAGGAACAGCAGAGGTAGAAGACAGAGATAGAGTATATCCACGTGTCTGATCTACACCTCACTCAGACTGCTCAGAATGAACAGCAGAGGTTGAAGACAGAGATAGAGCATATCCAAGTGTCTCACTCAGCCTGCTCAGAAGGAACAACAGAGGTAGAAGACAGAGATAGAGTATATCCACGTGTCTCACTCAGCCTGCTCAGAAGGAACAGCAGAGGTAGAAGACAGATATAGAGTATATCCACGTGTCTAATCTACACCTCACTCAGCCTGCTCAGAAGGAACAGCAGAGGTAGAAGACAGAGATAGAGTATATCCACGTGTCTCGCTCAGCCTGCTCAGAAGGAACAGCAGAGGTAGAAGACAGAGATAAAGTATATCCACGTGTCTGATCTACACCTCACTCATCCTGCTCAGAAGGAACAGCAGAGGTAGAAGACAGAGATAGAGTATATCCACGTGTCTCACTCAGCCTGCTCAGAAGGAACAGCAGATGTAGAAGACAGAGATAGAGTATATCCACGTGTCTAATCTACACCCCACTCAGCCTGCTCAGAAGGAACAGCAGAGGTAGAAGACAGAGATAGAGTATCTCCACGTGTCTGATCTACACCTCACTCAGCCTGCTCAGAAGGAACAGCAGAGGGAGAAGACGGAGATAGGGTATATCCACGTGTCTCGCTCAGCCTGCTCAGAAGGAACAGCAGAGGTAGAAGACAGAGATAGAATATATCCACGTGTCTCACTCAGCCTGCTCAGAAGGAACAGCAGAGGTAGAAGGCAGAGATAGAGTATATCCACGTGTCTCACTCAGCCTGCTCAGAAGGAACAGCAGAAGTAGAAGACAGAGATAGAGTATATCCACGTGTCTGATATACACCTCACTCAACCTGCTCAGAAGGAACAGCAGAGGTAGAAGACACAGATACAGTATATCCACGTGTCTCACTCAGCCTGCTCAGAAGGAACAGCAGAGGTAGGAGACAGAGATAGAGTATATCCACGTGTCTGATCTACACCTCACTCAGACTGCTCAGAATGAACAGCAGAGGTTGAAGACAGAGATAGAGCATATCCAAGTGTCTCACTCAGCCTGCTCAGAAGGAACAACAGAGGTAGAAGACAGAGATAGAGTATATCCACGTGTCTCACTCAGCCTGCTCAGAAGGAACAGCAGAGGTAGAAGACAGATATAGAGTATATCCACGTGTCTAATCTACACCTCACTCAGCCTGCTCAGAAGGAACAGCAGAGGTAGAAGACAGAGATAGAGTATATCCACGTGTCTCGCTCAGCCTGCTCAGAAGGAACAGCAGAGGTAGAAGACAGAGATAAAGTATATCCACGTGTCTGATCTACACCTCACTCAGCCTGCTCAGAAGGAACAGCAGAGGTAGAAGACAGAGATAGAGTATATCCACGTGTCTCACTCAGCCTGCTCAGAAGGAACAGCAGATGTAGAAGACAGAGATAGAGTATATCCACGTGTCTAATCTACACCCCACTCAGCCTGCTCAGAAGGAACAGCAGAGGTAGAAGACAGAGATAGAGTATCTCCACGTGTCTGATCTACACCTCACTCAGCCTGCTCAGAAGGAACAGCAGAGGGAGAAGACGGAGATAGGGTATATCCACGTGTCTCGCTCAGCCTGCTCAGAAGGAACAGCAGAGGTAGAAGACAGAGATAGAATATATCCACGTGTCTCACTCAGCCTGCTCAGAAGGAACAGCAGAGGTAGAAGGCAGAGATAGAGTATATCCACGTGTCTCACTCAGCCTGCTCAGAAGGAACAGCAGAAGTAGAAGACAGAGATAGAGTATATCCACGTGTCTGATATACACCTCACTCAACCTGCTCAGAAGGAACAGCAGAGGTAGAAGACACAGATACAGTATATCCACGTGTCTCACTCAGCCTGCTCAGAAGGAACAGCATAGGGAGAAGACGGAGATAGGGTATATCCACGTGTCTCGCTCAGCCTGCTCAGAAGGAACAGCAGAGGTAGAAGACAGAGATAGAGTATATCCACGTGTCTCACTCAGCCTGCTCAGAAGGAACAGCAGAGGTAGAAGGCAGAGATAGAGTATATCCACGTGTCTCACTCAGCCTGCTCAGAAGGAACAGCAGAGGTAGAAGACAGAGATAGAGTATATCCACGTGTCTGATATACACCTCACTCAACCTGCTCAGAAGGAACTGCAGAGGTAGAAGACAGAGATAGAGTATATCCACGTGTCTCACTCAGCCTGCTCAGAAGGAACAGCAGAGGTAGGAGACAGAGATAGAGTATATCCACGTGTCTGATCTACACCTCACTCAGACTGCTCAGAATGAACAGCAGAGGTTGAAGACAGAGATAGAGCATATCCAAGTGTCTCACTCAGCCTGCTCAGAAGGAACAACAGAGGTAGAAGACAGAGATAGAGTATATCCACGTGTCTCACTCAGCCTGCTCAGAAGGAACAGCAGAGGTAGAAGACAGATATAGAGTATATCCACGTGTCTAATCTACACCTCACTCAGCCTGCTCAGAAGGAACAGCAGAGGTAGAAGACAGAGATAGAGTATATCCACGTGTCTCGCTCAGCCTGCTCAGAAGGAACAGCAGAGGTAGAAGACAGAGATAAAGTATATCCACGTGTCTGATCTACACCTCACTCATCCTGCTTAGAAGGAACAGCAGAGGTAGAAGACAGAGATAGAGTATATCCACGTGTCTCACTCAGCCTGCTCAGAAGGAACAGCAGATGTAGAAGACAGAGATAGAGTATATCCACGTGTCTAATCTACACCCCACTCAGCCTGCTCAGAAGGAACAGCAGAGGTAGAAGACAGAGATAGAGTATATCCACGTGTCTGATCTACACCTCACTCAGACTGCTCAGAATGAACAGCAGAGGTTGAAGACAGAGATAGAGCATATCCAAGTGTCTCACTCAGCCTGCTCAGAAGGAACAACAGAGGTAGAAGACAGAGATAGAGTATATCCACGTGTCTCACTCAGCCTGCTCAGAAGGAACAGCAGAGGTAGAAGACAGATATAGAGTATATCCACGTGTCTAATCTACACCTCACTCAGCCTGCTCAGAAGGAACAGCAGAGGTAGAAGACAGAGATAGAGTATATCCACGTGTCTCGCTCAGCCTGCTCAGAAGGAACAGCAGAGGTAGAAGACAGAGATAAAGTATATCCACGTGTCTGATCTACACCTCACTCATCCTGCTCAGAAGGAACAGCAGAGGTAGAAGACAGAGATAGAGTATATCCACGTGTCTCACTCAGCCTGCTCAGAAGGAACAGCAGATGTAGAAGACAGAGATAGAGTATATCCACGTGTCTAATCTACACCCCACTCAGCCTGCTCAGAAGGAACAGCAGAGGTAGAAGACAGAGATAGAGTATATCCACGTGTCTGATCTACACCTCACTCAGCCTGCTCAGAAGGAACAGCAGAGGGAGAAGACGGAGATAGGGTATATCCACGTGTCTCGCTCAGCCTGCTCAGAAGGAACAGCAGAGGTAGAAGACAGAGATAGAATATATCCACGTGTCTCACTCAGCCTGCTCAGAAGGAACAGCAGAGGTAGAAGGCAGAGATAGAGTATATCCACGTGTCTCACTCAGCCTGCTCAGAAGGAACAGCAGAAGTAGAAGACAGAGATGGAGTATATCCACGTGTCTGATATACACCTCACTCAACCTGCTCAGAAGGAACAGCAGAGGTAGGAGACAGAGATAGAGTATATCCACGTGTCTGATCTACACCTCACTCAGACTGCTCAGAAGGAACAGCAGAGGTAGAAGACAGAGATAGAGCATATCCAAGTGTCTCACTCAGCCTGCTCAGAAGGAACAGCAGAGGTAGAAGACAGAGATAGAGTATATCCACGTGTCTGATTTACACCTCACTCAGCCTGCTCAGAAGGAACAGCAGAGGTATAAGACAGAGATATAGTATATACACGTGTCTCACTCAGCCTGCTCAGAAGGAACAGCAGAGGTAGAAGACAGAGACAGAGTATATTCACGTGTCTCGCTCAGCCTGCTCAGAAGGAACAGCAGAGGTAGAACCAGAGATAAAGTATATCCACGTGTCTGATCTACACCTCACTCAGCCTGCTCAGAAGGAACAGCAGAGGTAGAAGATAGAGATAGAGTATATCCACGTGTCTCAATCAGCCTGCTCAGAAGGAACAGCAGATGTAGAAGACAGAGATATAGTATATCCACGTGTCTAATCTACACCTCACTCAGCCTGCTCAGAAGGAACAGCAGAGGTAGAAGACAGAGATAGAGTATTTCCACGTGTCTCGCTCAGCCTGCTCAGAAGGAACAGCAGAGGTAGAAGACAGAGATAAAGTATATCCACGTGTCTGATCTACACCTCACTCAGCCTGCTCAGAAGGAACAGCAGAGGTAGAAGACAGAGATAGAGTATATCCACGTGTCTCACTCAGCCTGCTCAGAAGGAACAGCAGATGTAGAAGACAGAGATAGAGTATATCCACGTGTCTAATCTACACCCCACTCAGCCTGCTCAGAAGGAACAGCAGAGGTAGAAGACAGAGATAGAGTATATCCACGTGTCTGATCTACACCTCACTCAGCCTGCTCAGAAGGAACAGCAGAGGGAGAAGACGGAGATAGGGTATATCCACGTGTCTCGGTCAGCCTGCTCAGAAGGAACAGCAGAGGTAGAAGACAGAGATAGAATATATCCACGTGTCTCACTCAGCCTGCTCAGAAGGAACAGCAGAAGTAGAAGACAGAGATAGAGTATATCCACGTGTCTGATATACACCTCACTCAACCTGCTCAGAAGGAACAGCAGAGGTAGAAGACACAGATACAGTATATCCACGTGTCTCACTCAGCCTGCTCAGAAGGAACAGCAGAGGTAGGAGACAGAGATAGAGTATATCAACGTGTCTGATCTACACCTCACTCAGACTGCTCAGAAGGAACAGCAGAGGTAGAAGACAGAGATAGAGCATATCCAAGTGTCTCACTCAGCCTGCTCAGAAGGAACAGCAGAGGTAGAAGACAGAGATAGAGTATATCCACGTGTCTGATTTACACCTCACTCAGCCTGCTCAGAAGGAACAGCAGAGGTATAAGACAGAGATATAGTATATACACGTGTCTCACTCAGCCTGCTCAGAAGGAACAGCAGAGGTAGAAGACAGAGACGGAGTATATTCACGTGTCTCGCTCAGCCTGCTCAGAAGGAACAGCAGAGGTAGAAGACAGAGATAAAGTATATCCACGTGTCTGATCTACACCTCACTCAGCCTGCTCAGAAGGAACAGCAGAGGTAGAAGATAGAGATAGAGTATATCCACGTGTCTCAATCAGCCTGCTCAGAAGGAACAGCAGATGTAGAAGACAGAGATATAGTATATCCACGTGTCTAATCTACACCCCACTCAGCCTGCTCAAAAGGAACAGCAGAGGTAAAAGACAGAGATAAAGTATATCCACGTGTCTGATCTACACCTCACTCAGCCTGCTCAGAAGGAACAGCAGAGGTAGAAGACAGAGATAGAGTATATCCACGTGTCTGATCTACACCTCACTCAGCCTGCTCAGAAGGAACAGCAGAGGTAGAAGACAGAGATAGAGTATATCCACGTGTCTCACTCAGCCTGCTCAGAAGGAACAGCAGAGGTAGAAGGAAGAGATAGAGTATATCCACGTGTCTCACTAAGCCTGCTCAGAAGGAACAGCAGAGGTAGAAGACAGAGATAGAGTATATCCACGTGTCTGATATACACCTCACTCAAACTGCTCAGAAGGAACAGCAGAGGTAGAAGACAGAGATAGAGTATATCCACGTGTCTCACTCAGCCTGCTCAGAAGGAACAGCAGAGGTAGGAGACAGAGATAGAGTATATCCACGTGTCTGATCTACACCTCACTCAGACTGCTCAGAAGGAACAGCAGAGGTTGAAGACAGAGATAGAGTATATCCACGTGTCTGATATACACCTCACTCAGCCTGCTCAGAAGGAACAGCAGAGGGAGAAGACGGAGATAGGGTATATCCACGTGTCTCGCTCAGCCTGCTCAGAAGGAACAGCAGAGGTAGAAGACAGAGATATAATATATCCACGTGTCTCACTGAGCCTGCTCAGAAGGAACAGCAGAGGTAGAAGGCAGAGATAGAGTATATCCACGTGTCTCACTCAGCCTGCTCAGAAGGAACAGCAGAAGTAGAAGACAGAGATAGAGTATATCCACGTGTCTGATCTACACCTCACACAGACTGCTCAGAAGGAACAGCAGAGGTAGAAGACAGAGATAGAGCATATCCAAGTGTCTCACTCAGCCTGCTCAGAAGGAACAGCAGAGGTAGAAGACAGAGATAGAGTATATCCACGTGTCTGATTTACACCTCACTCAGCCTGCTCAGAAGGAACAGCAGAGGTATAAGACAGAGATATAGTATATACACGTGTCTCAGTCAGCCTGCTCAGAAGGAACAGCAGATGTAGAAGACAGAGATAGAGTATATCCACGTGTCTAATCTACACCCCACTCAACCTGCTCAGAAGGAACAGCAGAGGTAGAAGACAGAGACAGAGTATATTCACGTGTCTCGCTCAGCCTGCTCAGAAGGAACAGCAGAGGTAGAAGACAGAGATAAAGTATATCCACGTGTCTCAATCAGCCTGCTCAGAAGGAACAGCAGATGTAGAAGACAGAGATATAGTATATCCACGTGTCTAATCTACACCTCACTCAGCCTGCTCAGAAGGAACAGCAGAGGTAGAAGACAGAGATAGAGTATTTCCACGTGTCTCGCTCAGCCTGCTCAGAAGGAACAGCAGAGGTAGAAGACAGAGATAAAGTATATCCACGTGTCTGATCTACACCTCACTCAGCCTGCTCAGAAGGAACAGCAGAGGTCGAAGACAGAGACAGAGTATATCCACGTGTCTCACTCAGCCTGCTCAGAAGGAACAGCAGATGTAGAAGACAGAGATAGAGTATATCCACGTGTCTAATCTACACCCCACTCAGCCTGCTCAGAAGGAACAGCAGAGGTAGAAGACAGAGATAGAGTATATCCACGTGTCTGATCTACACCTCACTCAGCCTTCTCAGAAGGAACAGCAGAGGGAGAAGACGGAGATAGGGTATATCCACGTGTCTCGGTCAGCCTGCTCAGAAGGAACAGCAGAGGTAGAAGACAGAGATAGAATATATCCACGTGTCTCACTCAGCCTGCTCAGAAGGAACAGCAGAAGTAGAAGACAGAGATAGAGTATATCCACGTGTCTGATATACACCTCACTCAACCTGCTCAGAAGGAACAGCAGAGGTAGAAGACACAGATACAGTATATCCACGTGTCTCACTCAGCCTGCTCAGAAGGAACAGCAGAGGTAGGAGACAGAGATAGAGTATATCAACGTGTCTGATCTACACCTCACTCAGACTGCTCAGAAGGAACAGCAGAGGTAGAAGACAGAGATAGAGCATATCCAAGTGTCTCACTCAGCCTGCTCAGAAGGAACAGCAGAGGTAGAAGACAGAGATAGAGTATATCCACGTGTCTGATTTACACCTCACTCAGCCTGCTCAGAAGGAACAGCAGAGGTATAAGACAGAGATATAGTATATACACGTGTCTCACTCAGCCTGCTCAGAAGGAACAGCAGAGGTAGAAGACAGAGACAGAGTATATTCACGTGTCTCGCTCAGCCTGCTCAGAAGGAACAGCAGAGGTAGAAGACAGAGATAAAGTATATCCACGTGTCTGATCTACACCTCACTCAGCCTGCTCAGAAGGAACAGCAGAGGTAGAAGATAGAGATAGAGTATATCCACGTGTCTCAATCAGCCTGCTCAGAAGGAACAGCAGATATAGAAGACAGAGATATAGTATATCCACGTGTCTAATCTACACCCCACTCAGCCTGCTCAAAAGGAACAGCAGAGGTAAAAGACAGAGATAAAGTATATCCACGTGTCTGATCTACACCTCACTCAGCCTGCTCAGAAGGAACAGCAGAGGTAGAAGACAGAGATAGAGTATATCCACGTGTCTGATCTACACCTCACTCAGCCTGCTCAGAAGGAACAGCAGAGGTAGAAGACAGAGATAGAGTATATCCACGTGTCTCACTCAGCCTGCTCAGAAGGAACAGCAGAGGTAGAAGGAAGAGATAGAGTATATCCACGTGTCTCACTCAGCCTGCTCAGAAGGAACAGCAGAGGTAGAAGACAGAGATAGAGTATATCCACGTGTCTGATATACACCTCACTCAAACTGCTCAGAAGGAACAGCAGAGGTAGAAGACAGAGATAGAGTATATCCACGTGTCTCACTCAGCCTGCTCAGAAGGAACAGCAGAGGTAGGAGACAGAGATAGAGTATATCCACGTGTCTGATCTACACCTCACTCAGACTGCTCAGAAGGAACAGCAGAGGTTGAAGACAGAGATAGAGTATATCCACGTGTCTGATATACACCTCACTCAGCCTGCTCAGAAGGAACAGCAGAGGGAGAAGACGGAGATAGGGTATATCCACGTGTCTCGCTCAGCCTGCTCAGAAGGAACAGCAGAGGTAGAAGACAGAGATATAATATATCCACGTGTCTCACTCAGCCTGCTCAGAAGGAACAGCAGAGGTAGAAGGCAGAGATAGAGTATATCCACGTTCTGACGGTGAAAAAAACTGAAAAGTGTTTTTTAGGCTCAAAGGGCGCTATAGACCATTTATGAGTGTTTGTAAGTCCATTTCGTGATCTGACGGTGAATAGTGCCGAAAAGTTTTTGTTTAGGCTCAATGGGCGCTATAGACCATTTGGGATTGTTTGTAAGTTCATTTCACGTTCTGACGGTGAAAAAAACCGAAAAGTGTTTTTTAGGCTCAAAGGGCGCTATAGACCATTTGGGAGTGTTGGACGTTCATTTGGCTTTATTACGGTGAAAAAAACCGAAAAGTGTTTTTTAGCCTCAATGGGCGCTGTAGACCATTTGGGAGTGTTGGAAGTTCATTTCGCGTTCTGACGGTGAAAAAAACCGAAAAGTGTTTTTTAGGCTCAAAGGGCGCTATAGACCATTTGGGAGTGTTTGTAAGTCCATTTCGTGATCTGACGGTGAATAGTGCTGAAAAGTGTTTGTTAGGCTTAATGGGCGCTATAGCACATTTGGGATTGTTTGTGAGTTCATTTCGTAATCTGACGGTGAATAGTGCTGAAAAGTGTTTGTTAGGCTTAATGGGCTCTATAGCACATTTGGGATTGTTTGTAAGTTGATTTCGTGATCTGACGGTGAATAGTGCTGAAAAGTGTTTGTTGGGCTTAATGGGCGCTATAGACCATTTAGGAGTGTTCGAAGTTCATTTCGCGTTCTGACGGTGAAAAAATCCGAATTTTTTTTTTTAGGCTCAATGGGCGCTGTAGACCATTTGGGAGTGTTGGACGTTCATTTCGCGGTCTTACGGTGAAAAAACCCGAAAAGTGTTTTTTAGGCTCAATGGGCGCTATAGACCATTTGGGAGTGTTTGTAAGTCCATTTCGTGATCTGAGGGTGAATAGTGCCGAAAAGTGTTTGTTAGGCTCAATGGACGCTATAGACCATTTGGGATTGTTTGTAAGTTGATTTCGTGATCTGACGGTGAATAGTGCTGAAAAGTATTTTTTTAGGCTCAATGGGCGCTATAAACCATTTGGGATTGTTTGTAAGTTCATTTCGTGATCTGACGTTGAATAGTGCTGAAAAGTGTTTTTTAGGCTTAATGGGCTCTATGGCACATTTGGGATTGTTTGTAAGTTCATTTCGTGATCTGACGGTGAATAGTGCTGAAAAGTGTTTTTTAGGCTCAAAGGGCGCTAAAGACCATTTGGGAGTGTTGGACGTTCATTTCGCTTTCTTACGGTGAAAAAAACGAAAAGTGTTTTTTAGGCTCAAAGGGCGCTATAGACCATTTGGGAGTGTTTGTAAGTCCATTTCGTGACCTGACGGTGAATAGTGCCGAAAAGTGTTTGTTAGGCTTAATGGGCGCTATAGCACATTTGGGATTGTTTGTGAGTTCGTTTCGTGATCTGACGGTGAAAAAAACAGAAAAGTGTTTTTTAGGCTCAAAGGGCGCTATAGACCATTTGGGATTGTTTGTAAGTTCATTTCACGTTCTGACGGTGAAAAAAACTGAAAAGTGTTTTTTAGGCTCAAAGGGCGCTATAGACCATTTATGAGTGTTTGTAAGTCCATTTCGTGATCTGACGGTGAATAGTGCCGAAAAGTTTTTGTTTAGGCTCAATGGGCGCTATAGACCATTTGGGATTGTTTGTAAGTTCATTTCACGTTCTGACGGTGAAAAAAACCGAAAAGTGTTTTTTAGGCTCAAAGGGCGCTATAGACCATTTGGGAGTGTTGGACGTTCATTTCGCGTTCTGACGGTGAAAAAAACCGAAAAGTGTTTTTTAGGCTCAAAGGGCGCTATAGACCATTTGGGAGTGTTTGTAAGTCCATTTCGTGATCTGACGGTGAATAGTGCTGAAAAGTGTTTGTTAGGCTTAATGGGCGCTATAGCACATTTGGGATTGTTTGTGAGTTCATTTCGTAATCTGACGGTGAATAGTGCTGAAAAGTGTTTGTTAGGCTTAATGGGCTCTATAGCACATTTGGGATTGTTTGTAAGTTGATTTCGTGATCTGACGGTGAATAGTGCTGAAAAGTGTTTGTTGGGCTTAATGGGCGCTATAGACCATTTGGGATTGTTTGTAAGTCCATTTCGTGATCTGACGGTGAATAGTGCTGAAAAGTGTTTGTTAGGCTTAATGGGCGCTTATAGACCATTTGGGAGTGTTAGAAGTTCATTTCGCGTTCTGACGGTAAAAAAAACCGAAAAGTGTTTTTTAGGCTCAAAGGGCGCTATAGACCATTTGGGAGTGTTTGTAAGTCCATTTCGTGATCTGACGGTGAATAGTGCCGAAAAGTGTTTGTTAGGCTTAATGGGCGCTATAGCACATTTGGGATTGTTTGTGAGTTCATTTCGTGATCTGACGGTGAATAGTGCTGAAAAGTGTTTGTTAGGCTCAAAGGGCGCTATAGACCATTTGGGAGTGTTGGAAGTTCATTTCGCGTTCTGACGGTGAAAAAAACTGAAAAGTGTTTTTTAGGCTCAAAGGGCGCTATAGACCATTTATGAGTGTTTGTAAGTCCATTTCGTGATCTGACGGTGAATAGTGCCGAAAAGTTTTTGTTTAGGCTCAATGGGCGCTATAGACCATTTGGGATTGTTTGTAAGTTCATTTCACGTTCTGACGGTGAAAAAAACCGAAAAGTGTTTTTTAGGCTCAAAGGGCGCTATAGACCATTTGGGAGTGTTGGACGTTCATTTGGCTTTATTACGGTGAAAAAAACCGAAAAGTGTTTTTTAGCCTCAATGGGCGCTGTAGACCATTTGGGAGTGTTGGAAGTTCATTTCGCGTTCTGACGGTGAAAAAAACCGAAAAGTGTTTTTTAGGCTCAAAGGGCGCTATAGACCATTTGGGAGTGTTTGTAAGTCCATTTCGTGATCTGACGGTGAATAGTGCTGAAAAGTGTTTGTTAGGCTTAATGGGCGCTATAGCACATTTGGGATTGTTTGTGAGTTCATTTCGTAATCTGACGGTGAATAGTGCTGAAAAGTGTTTGTTAGGCTTAATGGGCTCTATAGCACATTTGGGATTGTTTGTAAGTTGATTTCGTGATCTGACGGTGAATAGTGCTGAAAAGTGTTTGTTGGGCTTAATGGGCGCTATAGACCATTTAGGAGTGTTCGAAGTTCATTTCGCGTTCTGACGGTGAAAAAATCCGAATTTTTTTTTTTAGGCTCAATGGGCGCTGTAGACCATTTGGGAGTGTTGGACGTTCATTTCGCGGTCTTACGGTGAAAAAACCCGAAAAGTGTTTTTTAGGCTCAATGGGCGCTATAGACCATTTGGGAGTGTTTGTAAGTCCATTTCGTGATCTGAGGGTGAATAGTGCCGAAAAGTGTTTGTTAGGCTCAATGGACGCTATAGACCATTTGGGATTGTTTGTAAGTTGATTTCGTGATCTGACGGTGAATAGTGCTGAAAAGTATTTTTTTAGGCTCAATGGGCGCTATAAACCATTTGGGATTGTTTGTAAGTTCATTTCGTGATCTGACGTTGAATAGTGCTGAAAAGTGTTTTTTAGGCTTAATGGGCTCTATGGCACATTTGGGATTGTTTGTGAGTTCATTTCGTGATCTGACGTTGAATAGTGCTGAAAAGTGTTTTTTAGGCTTAATGGGCTCTATGGCACATTTGGGATTGTTTGTGAGTTCATTTCGTGATCTGACGGTGAATAGTGCTGAAAAGTGTTTTTTAGGCTCAAAGGGCGCTATAGACCATTTGGGAGTGTTTGTAAGTCCATTTCGTGACCTGACGGTGAATAGTGCCGAAAAGTGTTTGTTAGGCTTAATGGGCGCTATAGCACATTTGGGATTGTTTGTGAGTTCGTTTCGTGATCTGACGGTGAAAAAAACAGAAAAGTGTTTTTTAGGCTCAAAGGGCGCTATAGACCATTTGGGAGTGTTGGACGTTCATTTCGCTTTCTTACGGTGAAAAAAACCGAAAAGTGTTTTTTTTTAGGCTCAAAGGGCGCTATAGACCATTTGGGAGTGTTTGTAAGTCCATTTCGTGATCTGACGGTGAATAGTGCCGAAAAGTGTTTGTTAGGCTTAATGGGCGCTATAGCACATTTGGGATTGTTTGTGAGTTCGTTTCGTGATCTGACGGTGAAAAAAACAGAAAAGTGTTTTTTAGGCTCAAAGGGCGCTAAAGACCATTTGGGAGTGTTGGACGTTCATTTCGCTTTCTTACGGTGAAAAAAACGAAAAGTGTTTTTTAGGCTCAAAGGGCGCTATAGACCATTTGGGAGTGTTTGTAAGTCCATTTCGTGACCTGACGGTGAATAGTGCCGAAAAGTGTTTGTTAGGCTTAATGGGCGCTATAGCACATTTGGGATTGTTTGTGAGTTCGTTTCGTGATCTGACGGTGAAAAAAACAGAAAAGTGTTTTTTAGGCTCAAAGGGCGCTATAGACCATTTGGGAGTGTTGGACGTTCATTTCGCTTTCTTACGGTGAAAAAAACCGAAAAGTGTTTTTTAGCCTCAATGGGCGCTGTAGACCATTTGGGAGTGTTTGTAAGTCCATTTCGTGATCTGACGGTGAATAGTGCCGAAAAGTATTTGTTAGGCTTAATGGGCGCTATAGCACATTTGGGATTGTTTGTGAGTTCATTTCGTAATCTGACGGTGAATAGTGCTGAAAAGTGTTTGTTAGGCTTAATGGGCTCTATAGCACATTTGGTATTGTTTGTAAGTTCATTTCGTGATCTGACGGTGAATAGTGCTGAAAAGTGTTTGTTGGGCTTAATGGGCGCTATAGACCATTTAGGAGTGTTGGAAGTTCATTTCGCGTTCTGACGGTGAAAAAATCCGAAAAGTGTTTTGTAGGCTCAATGGGCGCTGTAGCCAATTTGGGAGTGTTGGACGTTCATTTCGCGGTCTTACGGTGAAAAAACCCGAAAAGTGTTTTTTAGGCTCAATGGGCGCTATAGACCATTTGGGAGTGTTTGTAAGTCCATTTCGTGATCTGACGGTGAATAGTGCCGAAAAGTGTTTGTTAGGCTCAATGGACGCTATAGACCATTTGGGATTGTTTGTAAGTTCATTTCGTGATCTGACGGTGAATAGTGCTGAAAAGTGTTTTTTAGGCTTAATGGGCTCTATAGCACATTTGGGATTGTTTGTAAGTTCATTTCGTGATCTGACGGTGAAAAAAACAGAAAAGTGTTTTTTAGGCTCAAAGGGCGCTATAGACCATTTGGGAGTGTTGGAAGTTCATTTCGCGTTCTGACGGTGAATAGTGCCGAAAAGTGTTTGTTAGGCTCAATGGGCGCTATAGACAATTTGGGAGTGTTTGTAAGTCAATTTCGTGATGTGACGGTGAATAGTGCTGAAAAGTGTTTGTCAGGCTTAATGGGCGCTTATAGACCATTTGGGAGTGTTAGAAGTTCACTTCGCGTTCTGACGTTGAAAAAAACGAAAAGTTTTTGTTTAGGCTCAATGGGCGCTATAGACAATTTGGGAGTGTTTGTAAGTCAATTTCGTGATCTGACGGTGAATAGTGCTGAAAAGTGTTTGTTAGGCTTAATGGGCGCTTATAGAGCATTTGGGAGTGTTAGAAGTTCATTTCGCGTTCTGACGGTAAAAAAAACCGAAAAGTGTTTTTTAGGCTCAAAGGGCGCTATAGACCATTTGGGAGTGTTTGTAAGTCCATTTCGTGATCTGACGGTGAATAGTGCCGAAAAGTGTTTGTTAGGCTTAATGGGCGCTATAGCACATTTGGGATTGTTTGTGAGTTCATTTCGTGATCTGACGGTGAATAGTGCTGAAAAGTGTTTGTCAGGCTCAAAGGGCGCTATAGACCATTTGGGAGTGTTGGAAGTTCATTTCGCGTTCTGACGGTGAAAAAAACTGAAAAGTGTTTTTTAGGCTCAAAGGGCGCTATAGACCATTTATGAGTGTTTGTAAGTCCATTTCGTGATCTGACGGTGAATAGTGCCGAAAAGTTTTTGTTTAGGCTCAATGGGCGCTATAGACCATTTGGGATTGTTTGTAAGTTCATTTCACGTTCTGACGGTGAAAAAAACTGAAAAGTGTTTTTTAGGCTCAAAGGGCGCTATAGACCATTTATGAGTGTTTGTAAGTCCATTTCGTGATCTGACGGTGAATAGTGCCGAAAAGTTTTTGTTTAGGCTCAATGGGCGCTATAGACCATTTGGGATTGTTTGTAAGTTCATTTCACGTTCTGACGGTGAAAAAAACCGAAAAGTGTTTTTTAGGCTCAAAGGGCGCTATAGACCATTTGGGAGTGTTGGACGTTCATTTCGCGTTCTGACGGTGAAAAAAACCGAAAAGTGTTTTTTAGGCTCAAAGGGCGCTATAGACCATTTGGGAGTGTTTGTAAGTCCATTTCGTGATCTGACGGTGAATAGTGCTGAAAAGTGTTTGTTAGGCTTAATGGGCGCTATAGCACATTTGGGATTGTTTGTGAGTTCATTTCGTAATCTGACGGTGAATAGTGCTGAAAAGTGTTTGTTAGGCTTAATGGGCTCTATAGCACATTTGGGATTGTTTGTAAGTTGATTTCGTGATCTGACGGTGAATAGTGCTGAAAAGTGTTTGTTGGGCTTAATGGGCGCTATAGACCATTTAGGAGTGTTCGAAGTTCATTTCGCGTTCTGACGGTGAAAAAATCCGAATTTTTTTTTTTAGGCTCAATGGGCGCTGTAGACCATTTGGGAGTGTTGGACGTTCATTTTGCGGTCTTACGGTGAAAAAACCCGAAAAGTGTTTTTTAGGCTCAATGGGCGCTATAGACCATTTGGGAGTGTTTGTAAGTCCATTTCGTGATCTGAAGGTGAATAGTGCCGAAAAGTGTTTGTTAGGCTCAATGGACGATATAGACCATTTGGGATTGTTTGTAAGTTGATTTCGTGATCTGACGGTGAATAGTGCTGAAAAGTATTTTTTTAGGCTCAATGGGCGCTATAAACCATTTGGGATTGTTTGTAAGTTCATTTCGTGATCTGACGTTGAATAGTGCTGAAAAGTGTTTTTTAGGCTTAATGGGCTCTATGGCACATTTGGGATTGTTTGTGAGTTCATTTCGTGATCTGACGGTGAATAGTGCTGAAAAGTGTTTTTTAGGCTCAAAGGGCGCTAAAGACCATTTGGGAGTGTTGGACGTTCATTTCGCTTTCTTACGGTGAAAAAAACGAAAAGTGTTTTTTAGGCTCAAAGGGCGCTATAGACCATTTGGGAGTGTTTGTAAGTCCATTTCGTGACCTGACGGTGAATAGTGCCGAAAAGTGTTTGTTAGGCTTAATGGGCGCTATAGCACATTTGGGATTGTTTGTGAGTTCGTTTCGTGATCTGACGGTGAAAAAAACAGAAAAGTGTTTTTTAGGCTCAAAGGGCGCTATAGACCATTTGGGAGTGTTGGACGTTCATTTCGCTTTCTTACGGTGAAAAAAACCGAAAAGTGTTTTTTTAGGCTCAAAGGGCGCTATAGACCATTTGGGAGTGTTTGTAAGTCCATTTCGTGATCTGACGGTGAATAGTGCCGAAAAGTGTTTGTTAGGCTTAATGGGCGCTATAGCACATTTGGGATTGTTTGTGAGTTCGTTTCGTGATCTGACGGTGAAAAAAACAGAAAAGTGTTTTTTAGGCTCAAAGGGCGCTAAAGACCATTTGGGAGTGTTGGACGTTCATTTCGCTTTCTTACGGTGAAAAAAACGAAAAGTGTTTTTTAGGCTCAAAGGGCGCTATAGACCATTTGGGAGTGTTTGTAAGTCCATTTCGTGACCTGACGGTGAATAGTGCCGAAAAGTGTTTGTTAGGCTTAATGGGCGCTATAGCACATTTGGGATTGTTTGTAAGTTCGTTTCGTAATCTGACGGTGAAAAAAACAGAAAAGTGTTTTTTAGGCTCAAAGGGCGCTATAGACCATTTGGGAGTGTTGGACGTTCATTTCGCTTTCTTACGGTGAAAAAAACCGAAAAGTGTTTTTTAGCCTCAATGGGCGCTGTAGACCATTTGGGAGTGTTTGTAAGTCCATTTCGTGATCTGACGGTGAATAGTGCCGAAAAGTATTTGTTAGGCTTAATGGGCGCTATAGCACATTTGGGATTGTTTGTGAGTTCATTTCGTAATCTGACGGTGAATAGTGCTGAAAAGTGTTTGTTAGGCTTAATGGGCTCTATAGCACATTTGGTATTGTTTGTAAGCTCATTTCGTGATCTGACGGTGAATAGTGCTGAAAAGTGTTTGTTGGGCTTAATGGGCGCTATAGACCATTTAGGAGTGTTGGAAGTTCATTTCGCGTTCTGACGGTGAAAAAATCCGAAAAGTGTTTTTTAGGCTCAATGGGCGCTGTAGCCAATTTGGGAGTGTTGGACGTTCATTTCGCGGTCTTACGGTGAAAAAACCCGAAAAGTGTTTTTTAGGCTCAATGGGCGCTATAGACCATTTGGGAGTGTTTGTAAGTCCATTTCGTGATCTGACGGTGAATAGTGCCGAAAAGTGTTTGTTAGGCTCAATGGACGCTATAGACCATTTGGGATTGTTTGTAAGTTCATTTCGTGATCTGACGGTGAATAGTGCTGAAAAGTGTTTTTTAGGCTTAATGGGCTCTATAGCACATTTGGGATTGTTTGTAAGTTCATTTCGTGATCTGACGGTGAAAAAAACAGAAAAGTGTTTTTTAGGCTCAAAGGGCGCTATAGACCATTTGGGAGTGTTGGAAGTTCATTTCGCGTTCTGACGGTGAATAGTGCCGAAAAGTGTTTGTTAGGCTCAATGGGCGCTATAGACAATTTGGGAGTGTTTGTAAGTCAATTTCGTGATGTGACGGTGAATAGTGCTGAAAAGTGTTTGTCAGGCTTAATGGGCGCTTATAGACCATTTGGGAGTGTTTGAAGTTCACTTCGCGTTCTGACGTTGAAAAAAACGAAAAGTTTTTGTTTAGGCTCAATGGGCGCTATAGACCATTTGGGAGTGTTTGTAAGTCCATTTCGTGATCTGACGGTGAATAGTGCCGAAAAGTGTTTGTTAGGCTCAATGGACGCTATAGACCATTTGGGATTGTTTGTAAGTTCATTTCGTGATCTGACGGTGAATAGTGCTGAAAAGTGTTTTTTAGGCTTAATGGGCTCTATAGCACATTTGGGATTGTTTGTAAGTTCATTTCGTGATCTGACGGTGAAAAAAACAGAAAAGTGTTTTTTAGGCTCAAAGGGCGCTATAGACCATTTGGGAGTGTTGGAAGTTCATTTCGCGTTCTGACGGTGAATAGTGCCGAAAAGTGTTTGTTAGGCTCAATGGGCGCTATAGACAATTTGGGAGTGTTTGTAAGTCAATTTCGTGATGTGACGGTGAATAGTGCTGAAAAGTGTTTGTCAGGCTTAATGGGCGCTTATAGACCATTTGGGAGTGTTAGAAGTTCACTTAGCGTTCTGACGTTGAAAAAAACGAAAGGTTTTTGTTTAGGCTCAATGGGCGCTATAGACAATTTGGGAGTGTTTGTAAGTCAATTTCGTGATCTGACGGTGAATAGTGCTGAAAAGTGTTTGTTAGGCTTAATGGGCGCTTATAGACCATTTGGGAGTGTTAGAAGTTCATTTCGCGTTCTGACGGTAAAAAAAACCGAAAAGTGTTTTTTAGGCTCAAAGGGCGCTATAGACCATTTGGGAGTGTTTGTAAGTCCATTTCGTGATCTGACGGTGAATAGTGCCGAAAAGTGTTTGTTAGGCTTAATGGGCGCTATAGCACATTTGGGATTGTTTGTGAGTTCATTTCGTGATCTGACGGTGAATAGTGCTGAAAAGTGTTTGTCAGGCTCAAAGGGCGCTATAGACCATTTGGGAGTGTTGGAAGTTCATTTCGCGTTCTGACGGTGAAAAAAACTGAAAAGTGTTTTTTAGGCTCAAAGGGCGCTATAGACCATTTATGAGTGTTTGTAAGTCCATTTCGTGATCTGACGGTGAATAGTGCCGAAAAGTTTTTGTTTAGGCTCAATGGGCGCTATAGACCATTTGGGATTGTTTGTAAGTTCATTTCACGTTCTGACGGTGAAAAAAAATGAAAAGTGTTTTTTAGGCTCAAAGGGCGCTATAGACCATTTATGAGTGTTTGTAAGTCCATTTCGTGATCTGACGGTGAATAGTGCCGAAAAGTTTTTGTTTAGGCTCAATGGGCGCTATAGACCATTTGGGATTGTTTGTAAGTTCATTTCACGTTCTGACGGTGAAAAAAACCGAAAAGTGTTTTTTAGGCTCAAAGGGCGCTATAGACCATTTGGGAGTGTTGGACGTTCATTTGGCTTTATTACGGTGAAAAAAACCGAAAAGTGTTTTTTAGCCTCAATGGGCGCTGTAGACCATTTGGGAGTGTTGGAAGTTCATTTCGCGTTCTGACGGTGAAAAAAACCGAAAAGTGTTTTTTAGGCTCAAAGGGCGCTATAGACCATTTGGGAGTGTTTGTAAGTCCATTTCGTGATCTGACGGTGAATAGTGCTGAAAAGTGTTTGTTAGGCTTAATGGGCGCTATAGCACATTTGGGATTGTTTGTGAGTTCATTTCGTAATCTGACGGTGAATAGTGCTGAAAAGTGTTTGTTAGGCTTAATGGGCTCTATAGCACATTTGGGATTGTTTGTAAGTTGATTTCGTGATCTGACGGTGAATAGTGCTGAAAAGTGTTTGTTGGGCTTAATGGGCGCTATAGACCATTTAGGAGTGTTCGAAGTTCATTTCGCGTTCTGACGGTGAAAAAATCCGAATTTTTTTTTTTAGGCTCAATGGGCGCTGTAGACCATTTGGGAGTGTTGGACGTTCATTTTGCGGTCTTACGGTGAAAAAACCCGAAAAGTGTTTTTTAGGCTCAATGGGCGCTATAGACCATTTGGGAGTGTTTGTAAGTCCATTTCGTGATCTGAAGGTGAATAGTGCCGAAAAGTGTTTGTTAGGCTCAATGGACGATATAGACCATTTGGGATTGTTTGTAAGTTGATTTCGTGATCTGACGGTGAATAGTGCTGAAAAGTATTTTTTTAGGCTCAATGGGCGCTATAAACCATTTGGGATTGTTTGTAAGTTCATTTCGTGATCTGACGTTGAATAGTGCTGAAAAGTGTTTTTTAGGCTTAATGGGCTCTATGGCACATTTGGGATTGTTTGTGAGTTCATTTCGTGATCTGACGGTGAATAGTGCTGAAAAGTGTTTTTTAGGCTCAAAGGGCGCTAAAGACCATTTGGGAGTGTTGGACGTTCATTTCGCTTTCTTACGGTGAAAAAAACGAAAAGTGTTTTTTAGGCTCAAAGGGCGCTATAGACCATTTGGGAGTGTTTGTAAGTCCATTTCGTGACCTGACGGTGAATAGTGCCGAAAAGTGTTTGTTAGGCTTAATGGGCGCTATAGCACATTTGGGATTGTTTGTGAGTTCGTTTAGTGATCTGACGGTGAAAAAAACAGAAAAGTGTTTTTTAGGCTCAAAGGGCGCTATAGACCATTTGGGAGTGTTGGACGTTCATTTCGCTTTCTTACGGTGAAAAAAACCGAAAAGTGTTTTTTTAGGCTCAAAGGGCGCTATAGACCATTTGGGAGTGTTTGTAAGTCCATTTCGTGATCTGACGGTGAATAGTGCCGAAAAGTGTTTGTTAGGCTTAATGGGCGCTATAGCACATTTGGGATTGTTTGTGAGTTCGTTTCGTGATCTGACGGTGAAAAAAACAGAAAGTGTTTTTTAGGCTCAAAGGGCGCTAAAGACCATTTGGGAGTGTTGGACGTTCATTTCGCTTTCTTACGGTGAAAAAAACGAAAAGTGTTTTTTAGGCTCAAAGGGCGCTATAGACCATTTGGGAGTGTTTGTAAGTCCATTTCGTGACCTGACGGTGAATAGTGCCGAAAAGTGTTTGTTAGGCTTAATGGGCGCTATAGCACATTTGGGATTGTTTGTAAGTTCGTTTCGTAATCTGACGGTGAAAAAAACAGAAAAGTGTTTTTTAGGCTCAAAGGGCGCTATAGACCATTTGGGAGTGTTGGACGTTCATTTCGCTTTCTTACGGTGAAAAAAACCGAAAAGTGTTTTTTAGCCTCAATGGGCGCTGTAGACCATTTGGGAGTGTTTGTAAGTCCATTTCGTGATCTGACGGTGAATAGTGCCGAAAAGTATTTGTTAGGCTTAATGGGCGCTATAGCACATTTGGGATTGTTTGTGAGTTCCTTTCGTAATCTGACGGTGAATAGTGCTGAAAAGTGTTTGTTAGGCTTAATGGGCTCTATAGCACATTTGGTATTGTTTGTAAGCTCATTTCGTGATCTGACGGTGAATAGTGCTGAAAAGTGTTTGTTGGGCTTAATGGGCGCTATAGACCATTTAGGAGTGTTGGAAGTTCATTTCGCGTTCTGACGGTGAAAAAATCCGAAAAGTGTTTTTTAGGCTCAATGGGCGCTGTAGCCAATTTGGGAGTGTTGGACGTTCATTTCGCGGTCTTACGGTGAAAAAACCCGAAAAGTGTTTTTTAGGCTCAATGGGCGCTATAGACCATTTGGGAGTGTTTGTAAGTCCATTTCGTGATCTGACGGTGAATAGTGCCGAAAAGTGTTTGTTAGGCTCAATGGACGCTATAGACCATTTGGGATTGTTTGTAAGTTCATTTCGTGATCTGACGGTGAATAGTGCTGAAAAGTGTTTTTTAGGCTTAATGGGCTCTATAGCACATTTGGGATTGTTTGTAAGTTCATTTCGTGATCTGACGGTGAAAAAAACAGAAAAGTGTTTTTTAGGCTCAAAGGGCGCTATAGACCATTTGGGAGTGTTGGAAGTTCATTTCGCGTTCTGACGGTGAATAGTGCCGAAAAGTGTTTGTTAGGCTCAATGGGCGCTATAGACAATTTGGGAGTGTTTGTAAGTCAATTTCGTGATGTGACGGTGAATAGTGCTGAAAAGTGTTTGTCAGGCTTAATGGGCGCTTATAGACCATTTGGGAGTGTTAGAAGTTCACTTCGCGTTCTGACGTTGAAAAAAACGAAAAGTTTTTGTTTAGGCTCAATGGGCGCTATAGACCATTTGGGAGTGTTTGTAAGTCCATTTCGTGATCTGACGGTGAATAGTGCCGAAAAGTGTTTGTTAGGCTCAATGGACGCTATAGACCATTTGGGATTGTTTGTAAGTTCATTTCGTGATCTGACGGTGAATAGTGCTGAAAAGTGTTTTTTAGGCTTAATGGGCTCTATAGCACATTTGGGATTGTTTGTAAGTTCATTTCGTGATCTGACGGTGAAAAAAACAGAAAAGTGTTTTTTAGGCTCAAAGGGCGCTATAGACCATTTGGGAGTGTTGGAAGTTCATTTCGCGTTCTGACGGTGAATAGTGCCGAAAAGTGTTTGTTAGGCTCAATGGGCGCTATAGACAATTTGGGAGTGTTTGTAAGTCAATTTCGTGATGTGACGGTGAATAGTGCTGAAAAGTGTTTGTCAGGCTTAATGGGCGCTTATAGACCATTTGGGAGTGTTAGAAGTTCACTTAGCGTTCTGACGTTGAAAAAAACGAAAGGTTTTTGTTTAGGCTCAATGGGCGCTATAGACAATTTGGGAGTGTTTGTAAGTCAATTTCGTGATCTGACGGTGAATAGTGCTGAAAAGTGTTTGTTAGGCTTAATGGGCGCTTATAGACCATTTGGGAGTGTTAGAAGTTCATTTCGCGTTCTGACGGTAAAAAAAACCGAAAAGTGTTTTTTAGGCTCAAAGGGCGCTATAGACCATTTGGGAGTGTTTGTAAGTCCATTTCGTGATCTGACGGTGAATAGTGCCGAAAAGTGTTTGTTAGGCTTAATGGGCGCTATAGCACATTTGGGATTGTTTGTGAGTTCATTTCGTGATCTGACGGTGAATAGTGCTGAAAAGTGTTTGTCAGGCTCAAAGGGCGCTATAGACCATTTGGGAGTGTTGGAAGTTCATTTCGCGTTCTGACGGTGAAAAAAACTGAAAAGTGTTTTTTAGGCTCAAAGGGCGCTATAGACCATTTATGAGTGTTTGTAAGTCCATTTCGTGATCTGACGGTGAATAGTGCCGAAAAGTTTTTGTTTAGGCTCAATGGGCGCTATAGACCATTTGGGATTGTTTGTAAGTTCATTTCACGTTCTGACGGTGAAAAAAACTGAAAAGTGTTTTTTAGGCTCAAAGGGCGCTATAGACCATTTATGAGTGTTTGTAAGTCCATTTCGTGATCTGACGGTGAATAGTGCCGAAAAGTTTTTGTTTAGGCTCAATGGGCGCTATAGACCATTTGGGATTGTTTGTAAGTTCATTTCACGTTCTGACGGTGAAAAAAACCGAAAAGTGTTTTTTAGGCTCAAAGGGCGCTATAGACCATTTGGGAGTGTTGGACGTTCATTTGGCTTTATTACGGTGAAAAAAACCGAAAAGTGTTTTTTAGCCTCAATGGGCGCTGTAGACCATTTGGGAGTGTTGGAAGTTCATTTCGCGTTCTGACGGTGAAAAAAACCGAAAAGTGTTTTTTAGGCTCAAAGGGCGCTATAGACCATTTGGGAGTGTTTGTAAGTCCATTTCGTGATCTGACGGTGAATAGTGCTGAAAAGTGTTTGTTAGGCTTAATGGGCGCTATAGCACATTTGGGATTGTTTGTGAGTTCATTTCGTAATCTGACGGTGAATAGTGCTGAAAAGTGTTTGTTAGGCTTAATGGGCTCTATAGCACATTTGGGATTGTTTGTAAGTTGATTTCGTGATCTGACGGTGAATAGTGCTGAAAAGTGTTTGTTGGGCTTAATGGGCGCTATAGACCATTTAGGAGTGTTCGAAGTTCATTTCGCGTTCTGACGGTGAAAAAATCCGAATTTTTTTTTTTAGGCTCAATGGGCGCTGTAGACCATTTGGGAGTGTTGGACGTTCATTTCGCGGTCTTACGGTGAAAAAACCCGAAAAGTGTTTTTTAGGCTCAATGGGCGCTATAGACCATTTGGGAGTGTTTGTAAGTTCATTTCGTGATCTGAGGGTGAATAGTGCCGAAAAGTGTTTGTTAGGCTCAATGGACGCTATAGACCATTTGGGATTGTTTGTAAGTTGATTTCGTGATCTGACGGTGAATAGTGCTGAAAAGTATTTTTTTAGGCTCAATGGGCGCTATAAACCATTTGGGATTGTTTGTAAGTTCATTTCGTGATCTGACGTTGAATAGTGCTGAAAAGTGTTTTTTAGGCTTAATGGGCTCTATGGCACATTTGGGATTGTTTGTGAGTTCATTTCGTGATCTGACGGTGAATAGTGCTGAAAAGTGTTTTTTAGGCTCAAAGGGCGCTAAAGACCATTTGGGAGTGTTGGACGTTCATTTCGCTTTCTTACGGTGAAAAAAACGAAAAGTGTTTTTTAGGCTCAAAGGGCGCTATAGACCATTTGGGAGTGTTTGTAAGTCCATTTCGTGACCTGACGGTGAATAGTGCCGAAAAGTGTTTGTTAGGCTTAATGGGCGCTATAGCACATTTGGGATTGTTTGTGAGTTCGTTTCGTGATCTGACGGTGAAAAAAACAGAAAAGTGTTTTTTAGGCTCAAAGGGCGCTATAGACCATTTGGGAGTGTTGGACGTTCATTTCGCTTTCTTACGGTGAAAAAAACCGAAAAGTGTTTTTTTAGGCTCAAAGGGCGCTATAGACCATTTGGGAGTGTTTGTAAGTCCATTTCGTGATCTGACGGTGAATAGTGCCGAAAAGTGTCTGTTAGGCTTAATGGGCGCTATAGCACATTTGGGATTGTTTGTGAGTTCGTTTCGTCATCTGACGGTGAAAAAAACAGAAAAGTGTTTTTTAGGCTCAAAGGGCGCTAAAGACCATTTGGGAGTGTTGGACGTTCATTTCGCTTTCTTACGGTGAAAAAAACGAAAAGTGTTTTTTAGGCTCAAAGGGCGCTATAGACCATTTGGGAGTGTTTGTAAGTCCATTTCGTGACCTGACGGTGAATAGTGCCGAAAAGTGTTTGTTAGGCTTAATGGGCGCTATAGCACATTTGGGATTGTTTGTGAGTTCGTTTCGTGATCTGACGGTGAAAAAAACAGAAAAGTGTTTTTTAGGCTCAAAGGGCGCTATAGACCATTTGGGAGTGTTGGACGTTCATTTCGCTTTCTTACGGTGAAAAAAACCGAAAAGTGTTTTTTTAGGCTCAAAGGGCGCTATAGACCATTTGGGAGTGTTTGTAAGTCCATTTCGTGATCTGACGGTGAATAGTGCCGAAAAGTGTCTGTTAGGCTTAATGGGCGCTATAGCACATTTGGGATTGTTTGTGAGTTCGTTTCGTCATCTGACGGTGAAAAAAACAGAAAAGTGTTTTTTAGGCTCAAAGGGCGCTAAAGACCATTTGGGAGTGTTGGACGTTCATTTCGCTTTCTTACGGTGAAAAAAACGAAAAGTGTTTTTTAGGCTCAAAGGGCGCTATAGACCATTTGGGAGTGTTTGTAAGTCCATTTCGTGACCTGACGGTGAATAGTGCCGAAAAGTGTTTGTTAGGCTTAATGGGCGCTATAGCACATTTGGGATTGTTTGTGAGTTCGTTTCGTGATCTGACGGTGAAAAAAACAGAAAAGTGTTTTTTAGGCTCAAAGGGCGCTATAGACCATTTGGGAGTGTTGGACGTTCATTTCGCTTTCTTACGGTGAAAAAAACCGAAAAGTGTTTTTTAGCCTCAATGGGCGCTGTAGACCATTTGGGAGTGTTTGTAAGTCCATTTCGTGATCTGACGGTGAATAGTGCCGAAAAGTATTTGTTAGGCTTAATGGGCGCTATAGCACATTTGGGATTGTTTGTGAGTTCATTTCGTAATCTGACGGTGAATAGTGCTGAAAAGTGTTTGTTAGGCTTAATGGGCTCTATAGCACATTTGGTATTGTTTGTAAGTTCATTTCGTGATCTGACGGTGAATAGTGCTGAAAAGTGTTTGTTGGGCTTAATGGGCGCTATAGACCATTTAGGAGTGTTGGAAGTTCATTTCGCGTTCTTACGGTGAAAAAACCCGAAAAGTGTTTTTTAGGCTCAATGGGCGCTATAGACCATTTGGGAGTGTTTGTAAGTCCATTTCGTGATCTGACGGTGAATAGTGCCGAAAAGTGTTTTTTAGGCTTAATGGGCTCTATAGCACATTTGGGATTGTTTGTAAGTTCATTTCGTGATCTGACGGTGAAAAAAACAGAAAAGTGTTTTTTAGGCTCAAAGGGCGCTATAGACCATTTGGGAGTGTTGGAAGTTCATTTCGCGTTCTGACGGTGAATAGTGCCGAAAAGTGTTTGTTAGGCTCAATGGGCGCTATAGACAATTTGGGAGTGTTTGTAAGTCAATTTCGTGATGTGACGGTGAATAGTGCTGAAAAGTGTTTGTCAGGCTTAATGGGCGCTTATAGACCATTTGGGAGTGTTAGAAGTTCACTTCGCGTTCTGACGTTGAAAAAAACGAAAAGTTTTTGTTTAGGCTCAATGGGCGCTATAGACAATTTGGGAGTGTTTGTAAGTCAATTTCGTGATCTGACGGTGAATAGTGCTGAAAAGTGTTTGTTAGGCTTAATGGGCGCTTATAGACCATTTGGGAGTGTTAGAAGTTCATTTCGCGTTCTGACGGTAAAAAAACCCGAAAAGTGTTTTTTAGGCTCAAAGGGCGCTATAGACCATTTGGGAGTGTTTGTAAGTCCATTTCGTGATCTGACGGTGAATAGTGCCGAAAAGTGTTTGTTAGGCTTAATGGGCGCTATAGCACATTTGGGATTGTTTGTGAGTTCATTTCGTGATCTGACGGTGAATAGTGCTGAAAAGTGTTTGTCAGGCTCAAAGGGCGCTATAGACCATTTGGGAGTGTTGGAAGTTCATTTCGCGTTCTGACGGTGAAAAAAACTGAAAAGTGTTTTTTAGGCTCAAAGGGCGCTATAGACCATTTATGAGTGTTTGTAAGTCCATTTCGTGATCTGACGGTGAATAGTGCCGAAAAGTTTTTGTTTAGGCTCAATGGGCGCTATAGACCATTTGGGATTGTTTGTAAGTTCATTTCACGTTCTGACGGTGAAAAAAACCGAAAAGTGTTTTTTAGGCTCAAAGGGCGCTATAGACCATTTGGGAGTGTTGGACGTTCATTTGGCTTTATTACGGTGAAAAAAACCGAAAAGTGTTTTTTAGCCTCAATGGGCGCTGTAGACCATTTGGGAGTGTTGGAAGTTCATTTCGCGTTCTGACGGTGAAAAAAACCGAAAAGTGTTTTTTAGGCTCAAAGGGCGCTATAGACCATTTGGGAGTGTTTGTAAGTCCATTTCGTGATCTGACGGTGAATAGTGCTGAAAAGTGTTTGTTAGGCTTAATGGGCGCTATAGCACATTTGGGATTGTTTGTGAGTTCATTTCGTAATCTGACGGTGAATAGTGCTGAAAAGTGTTTGTTAGGCTTAATGGGCTCTATAGCACATTTGGGATTGTTTGTAAGTTGATTTCGTGATCTGACGGTGAATAGTGCTGAAAAGTGTTTGTTGGGCTTAAAGGGCGCTATAGACCATTTAGGAGTGTTCGAAGTTCATTTCGCGTTCTGACGGTGAAAAAATCCGAATTTTTTTTTTTAGGCTCAATGGGCGCTGTAGACCATTTGGGAGTGTTGGACGTTCATTTCGCGGTCTTACGGTGAAAAAACCCGAAAAGTGTTTTTTAGGCTCAATGGGCGCTATAGACCATTTGGGAGTGTTTGTAAGTCCATTTCGTGATCTGAGGGTGAATAGTGCCGAAAAGTGTTTGTTAGGCTCAATGGACGCTATAGACCATTTGGGATTGTTTGTAAGTTGATTTCGTGATCTGACGGTGAATAGTGCTGAAAAGTATTTTTTTAGGCTCAATGGGCGCTATAAACCATTTGGGATTGTTTGTAAGTTCATTTCGTGATCTGACGTTGAATAGTGCTGAAAAGTGTTTTTTAGGCTTAATGGGCTCTATGGCACATTTGGGATTGTTTGTGAGTTCATTTCGTGATCTGACGGTGAATAGTGCTGAAAAGTGTTTTTTAGGCTCAAAGGGCGCTATAGACCATTTGGGAGTGTTTGTAAGTCCATTTCGTGACCTGACGGTGAATAGTGCCGAAAAGTGTTTGTTAGGCTTAATGGGCGCTATAGCACATTTGGGATTGTTTGTGAGTTCGTTTCGTGATCTGACGGTGAAAAAAACAGAAAAGTGTTTTTTAGGCTCAAAGGGCGCTATAGACCATTTGGGAGTGTTGGACGTTCATTTCGCTTTCTTACGGTGAAAAAAACCGAAAAGTGTTTTTTTAGGCTCAAAGGGCGCTATAGACCATTTGGGAGTGTTTGTAAGTCCATTTCGTGATCTGACGGTGAATAGTGCCGAAAAGTGTTTGTTAGGCTTAATGGGCGCTATAGCACATTTGGGATTGTTTGTGAGTTCGTTTCGTGATCTGACGGTGAAAAAAACAGAAAAGTGTTTTTTAGGCTCAAAGGGCGCTAAAGACCATTTGGGAGTGTTGGACGTTCATTTCGCTTTCATACGGTGAAAAAAACGAAAAGTGTTTTTTAGGCTCAATGGACGCTATAGACCATTTGGGATTGTTTGTAAGTTCATTTCGTGATCTGACGGTGAATAGTGCTGAAAAGTGTTTTTTAGGCTTAATGGGCTCTATAGCACATTTGGGATTGTTTGTAAGTTCATTTCGTGATCTGACGGTGAAAAAAACAGAAAAGTGTTTTTTAGGCTCAAAGGGCGCTATAGACCATTTGGGAGTGTTGGAAGTTCATTTCGCGTTCTGACGGTGAATAGTGCCGAAAAGTGTTTGTTAGGCTCAATGGGCGCTATAGACAATTTGGGAGTGTTTGTAAGTCAATTTCGTGATGTGACGGTGAATAGTGCTGAAAAGTGTTTGTCAGGCTTAATGGGCGCTTATAGACCATTTGGGAGTGTTAGAAGTTCACTTCGCGTTCTGACGTTGAAAAAAACGAAAAGTTTTTGTTTAGGCTCAATGGGCGCTATAGACAATTTGGGAGTGTTTGTAAGTCAATTTCGTGATCTGACGGTGAATAGTGCTGAAAAGTGTTTGTTAGGCTTAATGGGCGCTTATAGACCATTTGGGAGTGTTAGAAGTTCATTTCGCGTTCTGACGGTAAAAAAAACCGAAAAGTGTTTTTTAGGCTCAAAGGGCGCTATAGACCATTTGGGAGTGTTTGTAAGTCCATTTCGTGATCTGACGGTGAATAGTGCCGAAAAGTGTTTGTTAGGCTTAATGGGCGCTATAGCACATTTGGGATTGTTTGTGAGTTCATTTCGTGATCTGACGGTGAATAGTGCTGAAAAGTGTTTGTCAGGCTCAAAGGGCGCTATAGACCATTTGGGAGTGTTGGAAGTTCATTTCGCGTTCTGACGGTGAAAAAAACTGAAAAGTGTTTTTTAGGCTCAAAGGGCGCTATAGACCATTTATGAGTGTTTGTAAGTCCATTTCGTGATCTGACGGTGAATAGTGCCGAAAAGTTTTTGTTTAGGCTCAATGGGCGCTATAGACCATTTGGGATTGTTTGTAAGTTCATTTCACGTTCTGACGGTGAAAAAAACCGAAAAGTGTTTTTTAGGCTCAAAGGGCGCTATAGACCATTTGGGAGTGTTGGACGTTCATTTGGCTTTATTACGGTGAAAAAAACCGAAAAGTGTTTTTTAGCCTCAATGGGCGCTGTAGACCATTTGGGAGTGTTGGAAGTTCATTTCGCGTTCTGACGGTGAAAAAAACCGAAAAGTGTTTTTTAGGCTCAAAGGGCGCTATAGACCATTTGGGAGTGTTTGTAAGTCCATTTCGTGATCTGACGGTGAATAGTGCTGAAAAGTGTTTGTTAGGCTTAATGGGCGCTATAGCACATTTGGGATTGTTTGTGAGTTCATTTCGTAATCTGACGGTGAATAGTGCTGAAAAGTGTTTGTTAGGCTTAATGGGCTCTATAGCACATTTGGGATTGTTTGTAAGTTGATTTCGTGATCTGACGGTGAATAGTGCTGAAAAGTGTTTGTTGGGCTTAATGGGCGCTATAGACCATTTAGGAGTGTTCGAAGTTCATTTCGCGTTCTGACGGTGAAAAAATCCGAATTTTTTTTTTTAGGCTCAATGGGCGCTGTAGACCATTTGGGAGTGTTGGACGTTCATTTCGCGGTCTTACGGTGAAAAAACCCGAAAAGTGTTTTTTAGGCTCAATGGGCGATATAGACCATTTGGGAGTGTTTGTAAGTCCATTTCGTGATCTGAGGGTGAATAGTGCCGAAAAGTGTTTGTTAGGCTCAATGGACGCTATAGACCATTTGGGATTGTTTGTAAGTTGATTTCGTGATCTGACGGTGAATAGTGCTGAAAAGTATTTTTTTAGGCTCAATGGGCGCTATAAACCATTTGGGATTGTTTGTAAGTTCATTTCGTGATCTGACGTTGAATAGTGCTGAAAAGTGTTTTTTAGGCTTAATGGGCTCTATGGCACATTTGGGATTGTTTGTGAGTTCATTTCGTGATCTGACGGTGAATAGTGCTGAAAAGTGTTTTTTAGGCTCAAAGGGCGCTATAGACCATTTGGGAGTGTTTGTAAGTCCATTTCGTGACCTGACGGTGAATAGTGCCGAAAAGTGTTTTTTAGGCTTAATGGGCTCTATAGCACATTTGGGATTGTTTGTAAGTTCATTTCGTGATCTGACGGTGAAAAAAACAGAAAAGTGTTTTTTAGGCTCAAAGGGCGCTATAGACCATTTGGGAGTGTTGGAAGTTCATTTCGCGTTCTGACGGTGAATAGTGCCGAAAAGTGTTTGTTAGGCTCAATGGGCGCTATAGACAATTTGGGAGTGTTTGTAAGTCAATTTCGTGATGTGACGGTGAATAGTGCTGAAAAGTGTTTGTCAGGCTTAATGGGCGCTTATAGACCATTTGGGAGTGTTAGAAGTTCACTTCGCGTTCTGACGTTGAAAAAAACGAAAAGTTTTTGTTTAGGCTCAATGGGCGCTATAGACAATTTGGGAGTGTTTGTAAGTCAATTTCGTGATCTGACGGTGAATAGTGCTGAAAAGTGTTTGTTAGGCTTAATGGGCGCTTATAGACCATTTGGGAGTGTTAGAAGTTCATTTCGCGTTCTGACGGTAAAAAAACCCGAAAAGTGTTTTTTAGGCTCAAAGGGCGCTATAGACCATTTGGGAGTGTTTGTAAGTCCATTTCGTGATCTGACGGTGAATAGTGCCGAAAAGTGTTTGTTAGGCTTAATGGGCGCTATAGCACATTTGGGATTGTTTGTGAGTTCATTTCGTGATCTGACGGTGAATAGTGCTGAAAAGTGTTTGTCAGGCTCAAAGGGCGCTATAGACCATTTGGGAGTGTTGGAAGTTCATTTCGCGTTCTGACGGTGAAAAAAACTGAAAAGTGTTTTTTAGGCTCAAAGGGCGCTATAGACCATTTATGAGTGTTTGTAAGTCCATTTCGTGATCTGACGGTGAATAGTGCCGAAAAGTTTTTGTTTAGGCTCAATGGGCGCTATAGACCATTTGGGATTGTTTGTAAGTTCATTTCACGTTCTGACGGTGAAAAAAACCGAAAAGTGTTTTTTAGGCTCAAAGGGCGCTATAGACCATTTGGGAGTGTTGGACGTTCATTTGGCTTTATTACGGTGAAAAAAACCGAAAAGTGTTTTTTTGCCTCAATGGGCGCTGTAGACCATTTGGGAGTGTTGGAAGTTCATTTCGCGTTCTGACGGTGAAAAAAACCGAAAAGTGTTTTTTAGGCTTAAAGGGCGCTATAGACCATTTGGGAGTGTTTGTAAGTCCATTTCGTGATCTGACGGTGAATAGTGCCGAAAAGTGTTTGTTAGGCTTAATGGGCGCTATAGCACATTTGGGATTGTTTGTGAGTTTGTTTCGTGATCTGACGGTGAACAAAACAGAAAAGTGTTTTTTAGGCTCAAAGGGCGCTAAAGACCATTTGGGAGTGTTGGACGTTCATTTCGCTTTCTTACGGTGAAAAAAACCGAAAAGTGTTTTTTAGCCTCAATGGGCGCTGTAGACCATTTGGGAGTGTTTGTAAGTCCATTTCGTGATCTGACGTTGAATAGTGCTGAAAAGTGTTTTTTAGGCTTAATGGGCTCTATGGCACATTTGGGATTGTTTGTGAGTTCATTTCGTGATCTGACGATGAATAGTGCTGAAAAGTGTTTGTTAGGCTTAATGGGCGCTTATAGACCATTTGGGAGTGTTAGAAGTTCATTTCGCGTTCTGACGGTGAAAAAACCCGAAAAGTGTTTTTTAGGCTCAAAGGGCGCTATAGACCATTTGGGAGTGTTTGTAAGTCCATTTCGTGATCTGACGGTGAATAGTGCCGAAAAGTGTTTGTTAGGCTCAATGGGCGCTATAGACAATTTGGGAGTGTTTGTAAGTCAATTTCGTGATCTGAGGGTGAATAGTGCTGAAAAGTGTTTGTCAGGCTTAATGGGCGCTTATAGACCATTTGGGAGTGTTAGAAGTTCACTTCGCGTTCTGACGTTGAAAAAAACGAAAAGTTTTTGTTTAGGCTCAATGGGCGCTATAGACCATTTGGGATTGTTTGTAAGTTCATTTCGTGATCTGACGGTGAATAGTGCTGAAAAGTGTTTTTTAGGCTTAATGGGCTCTATAGCACATTTGGGATTGTTTGTAAGTTCATTTCGTGATCTGACGGTGAAAAAAACAGAAAAGTGTTTTTTAGGCTCAAAGGGCGCTATAGACCATTTGGGAGTGTTTGTAAGTCCATTTCGTGATCTGACGGTGAATAGTGCCGAAAAGTGTTTGTTAGGCTTAATGGGCGCTATAGCACATTTGGGATTGTTTGTGAGTTCATTTCGTGATCTGACGGTGAATAGTGCTGCAAAGTGTTTGTTAGGCTTAATGGGCGCTTATAGACCATTTGGGAGTGTTAGAAGTTCATTTCGCGTTCTGACGGTGAAAAAAACCGAAAAGTGTTTTTTAGGCTCAAAGGGCGCTATAGACCATTTGGGAGTGTTTGTAAGTCCATTTCGTGATCTGACGGTGAATAGTGCCGAAAAGTGTTTGTTAGGCTTAATGGGCGCTATAGCACATTTGGGATTGTTTGTGAGTTCATTTCGTGATCTGACGGTGAATAGTGCTGAAAAGTGTTTGTTAGGCTTAATGGGCTCTATAGCACATTTGGGATTGTTTGTAAGTTCGTTTCGTGATCTGACGGTGAATAGTGCTGAAAAGTGTTTGTTAGGCTTAATGGGCTCTATAGCACATTTGGGATTGTTTGTAAGTTCATTTCGTGATCTGACGGTGAAAAAAACAGAAAAGTGTTTTTTAGGCTCAAAGGGCGCTATAGACCATTTGGGAGTGTTGGACGTTCATTTGGCTTTCTTACGGTGAAAAAAACCGAAAAGTGTTTTTTAGCCTCAATGGGCGCTGTAGACCATTTGGGAGTGTTTGTAAGTCCATTTCGTGATCTGACGGTGAATAGTGCCGAAAAGTGTTTGTTAGGCTTAATGGGCGCTATAGCACATTTGGGATTGTTTGTGAGTTCATTTCGTGATCTGACGGTGAATAGTGCTGAAAAGTGTTTGTTAGGCTTAATGGGCTCTATAGCACATTTGGGATTGTTTGTAAGTTCGTTTCGTGATCTGACGGTGAAAAAAACAGAAAAGTGTTTTTTAGGCTCAAAGGGCGCTATAGACCATTTGGGAGTGTTGGACGTTCATTTGGCTTTATTACGGTGAAAAAAACCGAAAAGTGTTTTTTTGCCTCAATGGGCGCTGTAGACCATTTGGGAGTGTTGGAAGTTCATTTCGCGTTCTGACGGTGAAAAAAACCGAAAAGTGTTTTTTAGGCTTAAAGGGCGCTATAGACCATTTGGGAGTGTTTGTAAGTCCATTTCGTGATCTGACGGTGAATAGTGCCGAAAAGTGTTTGTTAGGCTTAATGGGCGCTACAGCACATTTGGGATTGTTTGTGAGTTCGTTTCGTGATCTGACGGTGAACAAAACAGAAAAGTGTTTTTTAGGCTCAAAGGGCGCTAAAGACCATTTGGGAGTGTTGGACGTTCATTTCGCTTTCTTACGGTGAAAAAAACCGAAAAGTGTTTTTTAGCCTCAATGGGCGCTGTAGACCATTTGGGAGTGTTTGTAAGTCCATTTCGTGATCTGACGTTGAATAGTGCTGAAAAGTGTTTTTTAGGCTTAATGGGCTCTATGGCACATTTGGGATTGTTTGTGAGTTCATTTCGTGATCTGACGATGAATAGTGCTGAAAAGTGTTTGTTAGGCTTAATGGGCGCTTATAGACCATTTGGGAGTGTTAGAAGTTCATTTCGCGTTCTGACGGTGAAAAAACCCGAAAAGTGTTTTTTAGGCTCAAAGGGCGCTATAGACCATTTGGGAGTGTTTGTAAGTCCATTTCGTGATCTGACGGTGAATAGTGCCGAAAAGTGTTTGTTAGGCTCAATGGGCGCTATAGACAATTTGGGAGTGTTTGTAAGTCAATTTCGTGATCTGAGGGTGAATAGTGCTGAAAAGTGTTTGTCAGGCTTAATGGGCGCTTATAGACCATTTGGGAGTGTTAGAAGTTCACTTCGCGTTCTGACGTTGAAAAAAACGAAAAGTTTTTGTTTAGGCCCAATGGGCGCTATAGACCATTTGGGATTGTTTGTAAGTTCATTTCGTGATCTGACGGTGAATAGTGCTGAAAAGTGTTTTTTAGGCTTAATGGGCTCTATAGAACATTTGGGATTGTTTGTAAGTTCATTTCGTGATCTGACGGTGAAAAAAACAGAAAAGTGTTTTTTAGGCTCAAAGGGCGGTATAGACCATTTGGGAGTGTTTGTAAGTCCATTTCGTGATCTGACGGTGAATAGTGCCGAAAAGTGTTTGTTAGGCTTAATGGGCGCTATAGCACATTTGGGATTGTTTGTGAGTTCATTTCGTGATCTGACGGTGAATAGTGCTGCAAAGTGTTTGTTAGGCTTAATGGGCGCTTATAGACCATTTGGGAGTGTTAGAAGTTCATTTCGCGTTCTGACGGTGAAAAAAACCGAAAAGTGTTTTTTAGGCTCAAAGGGCGCTATAGACCATTTGGGAGTGTTTGTAAGTCCATTTCGTGATCTGACGGTGAATAGTGCCGAAAAGTGTGTGTTAGGCTTAATGGGCGCTATAGCACATTTGGGATTGTTTGTGAGTTCATTTCGTGATCTGACGGTGAATAGTGCCGAAAAGTGTTTGTTAGGCTTAATGGGCGCTATAGCACATTTGGCATTGTTTGTGAGTTCATTTCGTGATCTGACGGTGAATAGTGCTGAAAAGTGTTTGTTAGGCTTAATGGGCTCTATAGCACATTTGGGATTGTTTGTAAGTTCGTTTCGTGATCTGACGGTGAAAAAAACAGAAAAGTGTTTTTTAGGCTCAAAGGGCGCTATAGACCATTTGGGAGTGTTGGACGTTCATTTGGCTTTATTACGGTGAAAAAAACCGAAAAGTGTTTTTTTGCCTCAATGGGCGCTGTAGACCATTTGGGAGTGTTGGAAGTTCATTTCGCGTTCTGACGGTGAAAAAAACCGAAAAGTGTTTTTTAGGCTTAAAGGGCGCTATAGACCATTTGGGAGTGTTTGTAAGTCCATTTCGTGATCTGACGGTGAATAGTGCCGAAAAGTGTTTGTTAGGCTTAATGGGCGCTATAGCACATTTGGGATTGTTTGTGAGTTCGTTTCGTGATCTGACGGTGAACAAAACAGAAAAGTGTTTTTTAGGCTCAAAGGGCGCTAAAGACCATTTGGGAGTGTTGGACGTTCATTTCGCTTTCTTACGGTGAAAAAAACCGAAAAGTGTTTTTTAGCCTCAATGGGCGCTGTAGACCATTTGGGAGTGTTGGAAGTTCATTTCGCGTTCTGACGGTGAAAAAAACCGAAAAGTGTTTTTTAGGCTTAAAGGGCGCTATAGACCATTTGGGAGTGTTTGTAAGTCCATTTCGTGATCTGACGGTGAATAGTGCCGAAAAGTGTTTGTTAGGCTTAATGGGCGCTATAGCACATTTGGGATTGTTTGTGAGTTCGTTTCGTGATCTGACGGTGAACAAAACAGAAAAGTGTTTTTTAGGCTCAAAGGGCGCTAAAGACCATTTGGGAGTGTTGGACGTTCATTTCGCTTTCTTACGGTGAAAAAAACCGAAAAGTGTTTTTTAGCCTCAATGGGCGCTGTAGACCATTTGGGAGTGTTTGTAAGTCCATTTCGTGATCTGACGGTGAATAGTGCCGAAAAGTATTTGTTAGGCTTAATGGGCGCTATAGCACATTTGGGATTGTTTGTGAGTTCATTTCGTAATCTGACGGTGAATAGTGCTGAAAAGTGTTTGTTAGGCTTAATGGGCTCTATAGCACATTTGGGATTGTTTGTAAGTTGATTTCGTGATCTGACGGTGAATAGTGCTGAAAAGTGTTTGTTGGGCTTAATGGGCGCTATAGACCATTTAGGAGTGTTCGAAGTTCATTTCGCGTTCTGACGGTGAAAAAATCCGAAATTTTTTTTAGGCTCAATGGGCGCTGTAGACCATTTGGGAGTGTTGGACGTTCATTTCGCGGTCTTACGGTGAAAAAACCCGAAAAGTGTTTTTTTAGGCTCAATGGGCGCTATAGACCATTTGGGAGTGTTTGTAAGTCCATTTCGTGATCTGAGGGTGAATAGTGCCGAAAAGTGTTTGTTAGGCTCAATGGACGCTATAGACCATTTGGGATTGTTTGTAAGTTCATTTCGTGATCTGACGGTGAATAGTGCTGAAAAGTATTTTTTTAGGCTCAATGGGCGCTATAGACCATTTGGGAGTGTTTGTAAGTCCATTTCGTGATCTGACGGTGAATAGTGCTGAAAAGTGTTTGTTAGGCTTAATGGGCTATATAGCACATTTGGGATTGTTTGTAAGTTCATTTCGTGATCTGACGGTGAATAGTGCTGAAAAGTGTTTGTTGGGCTTAATGTGCGCTATAGACCATTTAGGAGTGTTGGAAGTTCACTTCGCGTTCTGACGTTGAAAAAAACGAAAAGTTTTTGTATAGGCTCAATGGGCGCTATAGCACATTTGGGATTGTTTGTGAGTTCATTTCGTGATCTGACGGTGAATAGTGCTGAAAAGTGTTTGTTAGGCTTAATGGGCTCTATAGCACATTTGGGATTGTTTGTAAGTTCGTTTCGTGATCTGACGGTGAAAAAAACAGAAAAGTGTTTTTTAGGCTCAAAGGGCGCTATAGACCATTTGGGAGTGTTGGACGTTCATTTGGCTTTATTACGGTGAAAAAAACCGAAAAGTGTTTTTTTGCCTCAATGGGCGCTGTAGACCATTTGGGAGTGTTGGAAGTTCATTTCGCGTTCTGACGGTGAAAAAAACCGAAAAGTGTTTTTTAGGCTCAAAGGGCGCTATAGCACATTTGGGATTGTTTGTGAGTTCATTTCGTGATCTGACGGTGAATAGTGCTGAAAAGTGTTTGTCAGGCTCAAAGGGCGCTATAGACCATTTGGGAGTGTTGGAAGTTCATTTCGCGTTCTGACGGTGAAAAAAACCGAAAAGTGTTTTTTAGGCTCAAAGGGCGCTATAGCACATTTGGGATTGTTTGTGAGTTCGTTTCGTGATCTGAAGGTGAAAAAAACCGAAAAGTGTTTTTTAGGCTCAAAGGGCGCTAAAGACCATTTGGGAGTGTTGGACGTTCATTTCGCTTTCTTACGGTGAAAAAAACCGAAAAGTGTTTTTTAGCCTCAATGGGCGCTGTAGACCATTTGGGAGTGTTTGTAAGTCCATTTCGTGATCTGACGGTGAATAGTGCCGAAAAGTATTTGTTAGGCTTAATGGGCGCTATAGCACATTTGGGATTGTTTGTGAGTTCATTTCGTAATCTGACGGTGAATAGTGCTGAAAAGTGTTTGTTAGGCTTAATGGGCTCTATAGCACATTTGGGATTGTTTGTAAGTTGATTTCGTGATCTGACGGTGAATAGCGCTGAAAAGTGTTTGTTGGGCTTAATGGGCGCTATAGACCATTTAGGAGTGTTGGAAGTTCATTTCGCGTTCTGACGGTGAAAAAATCCGAAGAGTGTTTTTTAGGCTCAATGGGCGCTGTAGACCATTTGGGAGTGTTTGTAAGTCCATTTCGTGATCTGACGGTGAATAGTGCCGAAAAGTGTTTGTTAGGCTCAATGGACGCTATAGACCATTTGGGATTGTTTGTAAGTTCATTTCGTGATCTGACGGTGAATAGTGCTGAAAAGTATTTTTTTTAGGCTCAATGGGCGCTATAGACCATTTGGGATAGTTTGTAAGTTCATTTCGTGATCTGACGTTGAATAGTGCTGAAAAGTGTTTTTTAGGCTTAATGGGCTCTATGGCACATTTGGGATTGTTTGTGAGTTCATTTCGTGATCTGACGGTGAATAGTGCTGAAAAGTGTTTGTTAGGCTTAATGGGCGATTATAGACCATTTGGGAGTGTTAGAAGTTCATTTCGCGTTCTGACGGTGAAAAAAACCGAAAAGTGTTTTTTAGGCTCAAAGGGCGCTATAGACCATTTGGGAGTGTTTGTAAGTCCATTTCGTGATCTGACGGTGAATAGTGCCGAAAAGTGTTTGTTAGGCTCAATGGGCGCTATAGACAATTTGGGAGTGTTTGTAAGTCAATTTCGTGATCTGAGGGTGAATAGTGCTGAAAAGTGTTTGTCAGGCTTAATGGGCGCTTATAGACCATTTGGGAGTGTTAGAAGTTCACTTCGCGTTCTGACGTTGAAAAAAACGAAAAGTTTTTGTTTAGGCTCAATGGGCGCTATAGACCATTTGGGATTGTTTGTAAGTTCATTTCGTGATCTGACGGTGAATAGTGCTGAAAAGTGTTTTTTAGGCTTAATGGGATCTATAGCACATTTGGGATTGTTTGTAAGTTCATTTCGTGATCTGACGGTGAAAAAAACAGAAAAGTGTTTTTTAGGCTCAAAGGGCGCTATAGACCATTTGGGAGTGTTGGAAGTTCATTTTGCGTTCTGACGGTGAAAAAAACCGAAAAGTGTTTTTTAGGCTCAAAGGGCGCTAAAGACCATTTGGGAGTGTTGGACGTTCATTTGGCTTTATTACGGTGAAAAAAACCGAAAAGTGTTTTTTTGCCTCAATGGGCGCTGTAGACCATTTGGGAGTGTTGGACGTTCATTTCGCTTTCTTACGGTGAAAAAAACGAAAAGTGTTTTTTAGGCTCAAAGGGCGCTATAGACCATTTGGGAGTGTTTGTAAGTCCATTTCGTGACCTGACGGTGAATAGTGCCGAAAAGTGTTTGTTAGGCTTAATGGGCGCTATAGCACATTTGGGATTGTTTGTGAGTTCGTTTCGTGATCTGACGGTGAAAAAAACAGAAAAGTGTTTTTTAGGCTCAAAGGGCGCTATAGACCATTTGGGAGTGTTGGACGTTCATTTCGCTTTCTTACGGTGAAAAAAACCGAAAAGTGTTTTTTTAGGCTCAAAGGGCGCTATAGACCATTTGGGAGTGTTTGTAAGTCCATTTCGTGATCTGACGGTGAATAGTGCCGAAAAGTGTTTGTTAGGCTTAATGGGCGCTATAGCACATTTGGGATTGTTTGTGAGTTCGTTTCGTGATCTGACGGTGAAAAAAACAGAAAAGTGTTTTTTAGGCTCAAAGGGCGCTAAAGACCATTTGGGAGTGTTGGACGTTCATTTCGCTTTCATACGGTGAAAAAAACGAAAAGTGTTTTTTAGGCTCAAAGGGCGCTATAGACCATTTGGGAGTGTTTGTAAGTCCATTTCGTGACCTGACGGTGAATAGTGCCGAAAAGTGTTTGTTAGGCTTAATGGGCGCTATAGCACATTTGGGATTGTTTGTGAGTTCGTTTCGTGATCTGACGGTGAAAAAAACAGAAAAGTGTTTTTTAGGCTCAAAGGGCGCTATAGACCATTTGGGAGTGTTGGACGTTCATTTCGCTTTCTTACGGTGAAAAAAACCGAAAAGTGTTTTTTAGCCTCAATGGGCGCTGTAGACCATTTGGGAGTGTTTGTAAGTCCATTTCGTGATCTGACGGTGAATAGTGCCGAAAAGTATTTGTTAGGCTTAATGGGCGCTATAGCACATTTGGGATTGTTTGTGAGTTCATTTCGTAATCTGACGGTGAATAGTGCTGAAAAGTGTTTGTTAGGCTTAATGGGCTCTATAGCACATTTGGTATTGTTTGTAAGTTCATTTCGTGATCTGACGGTGAATAGTGCTGAAAAGTGTTTGTTGGGCTTAATGGGCGCTATAGACCATTTAGGAGTGTTGGAAGTTCATTTCGCGTTCTGACGGTGAAAAAATCCGAAAAGTGTTTTTTAGGCTCAATGGGCGCTGTAGCCAATTTGGGAGTGTTGGACGTTCATTTCGCGGTCTTACGGTGAAAAAACCCGAAAAGTGTTTTTTAGGCTCAATGGGCGCTATAGACCATTTGGGAGTGTTTGTAAGTCCATTTCGTGATCTGACGGTGAATAGTGCCGAAAAGTGTTTGTTAGGCTCAATGGGCGCTATAGACCATTTGGGATTGTTTGTAAGTTCATTTCGTGATCTGACGTTGAATAGTGCTGAAAAGTGTTTTTTAGGCTTAATGGGCTCTATGGCACATTTGGGATTGTTTGTGAGTTCATTTCGTGATCTGACGATGAATAGTGCTGAAAAGTGTTTGTTAGGCTTAATGGGCGCTTATAGACCATTTGGGAGTGTTAGAAGTTCATTTCACGTTCTGACGGTGAAAAAACCCGAAAAGTGTTTTTTAGGCTCAAAGGGCGCTATAGACCATTTTGGAGTGTTTGTAAGTCCATTTCGTGATCTGACGGTGAATAGTGCCGAAAAGTGTTTGTTAGGCTCAATGGGCGCTATAGACAATTTGGGAGTGTTTGTAAGTCAATTTCGTGATCTGAGGGTGAATAGTGCTGAAAAGTGTTTGTCAGGCTTAATGGGCGCTTATAGACCATTTGGGAGTGTTAGAAGTTCACTTCGCGTTCTGACGTTGAAAAAAACGAAAAGTTTTTGTTTAGGCTCAATGGGCGCTATAGACCATTTGGGATTGTTTGTAAGTTCATTTCGTGATCTGACGGTGAATAGTGCTGAAAACTGTTTTTTAGGCTTAATGGGCTCTATAGCACATTTGGGATTGTTTGTAAGTTCATTTCGCGTTCTGACCGTGAAAAAAACCGAAAAGTGTTTTTTAGGCTCAAAGGGCGCTATAGACCATTTGGGAGTGTTTGTAAGTCCATTTCGTGATCTGACGGTGAATAGTGCCGAAAAGTGTTTGTTAGGCTTAATGGGCGCTATAGCACATTTGGGATTGTTTGTGAGTTCATTTCGTGATCTGACGGTGAATAGTGCTGCAAAGTGTTTGTTAGGCTTAATGGGCGCTTATAGACCATTTGGGAGTGTTAGAAGTTCATTTCGCGTTCTGACGGTGAAAAAAACCGAAAAGTGTTTTTTAGGCTCAAAGGGCGCTATAGACCATTTGGGAGTGTTTGTGAGTTCATTTCGTGATCTGACGGTGAATAGTGCCGAAAAGTGTTTGTTAGGCTTAATGGGCGCTATAGCACATTTGGGATTGTTTGTGAGTTCATTTCGTGATCTGACGGTGAATAGTGCTGAAAAGTGTTTGTTAGGCTTAATGGGCTCTATAGCACATTTGGGATTGTTTGTAAGTTCGTTTCGTGATCTGACGGTGAAAAAAACAGAAAAGTGTTTTTTAGGCTCAAAGGGCGCTATAGACCATTTGGGAGTGTTGGACGTTCATTTGGCTTTATTACGGTGAAAAAAACCGAAAAGTGTTTTTTTGCCTCAATGGGCGCTGTAGACCATTTGGGAGTGTTGGAAGTTCATTTCGCGTTCTGACGGTGAAAAAAACCGAAAAGTGTTTTTTAGGCTTAAAGGGCGCTATAGACCATTTGGGAGTGTTTGTAAGTCCATTTCGTGATCTGACGGTGAATAGTGCCGAAAAGTGTTTGTTAGGCTTAATGGGCGCTATAGCACATTTGGGATTGTTTGTGAGTTCGTTTCGTGATCTGACGGTGAACAAAACAGAAAAGTGTTTTTTAGGCTCAAAGGGCGCTAAAGACCATTTGGGAGTGTTGGACGTTCATTTCGCTTTCTTACGGTGAAAAAAACCGAAAAGTGTTTTTTAGCCTCAATGGGCGCTGTAGACCATTTGGGAGTGTTTGTAAGTCCATTTCGTGATCTGACGTTGAATAGTGCTGAAAAGTGTTTTTTAGGCTTAATGGGCTCTATGGCACATTTGGGATTGTTTGTGAGTTCATTTCGTGATCTGACGATGAATAGTGCTGAAAAGTGTTTGTTAGGCTTAATGGGCGCTTATAGACCATTTGGGAGTGTTAGAAGTTCATTTCGCGTTCTGACGGTGAAAAAACCCGAAAAGTGTTTTTTAGGCTCAAAGGGCGCTAAAGACCATTTGGGAGTGTTTGTAAGTCCATTTCGTGATCTGACGGTGAATAGTGCCGAAAAGTGTTTGTTAGGCTCAATGGGCGCTATAGACAATTTGGGAGTGTTTGTAAGTCAATTTCGTGATCTGAGGGTGAATAGTGCTGAAAAGTGTTTGTCAGGCTTAATGGGCGCTTATAGACCATTTGGGAGTGTTAGAAGTTCACTTCGCGTTCTGACGTTGAAAAAAACGAAAAGTTTTTGTTTAGGCTCAATGGGCGCTATAGACCATTTGGGATTGTTTGTAAGTTCATTTCGTGATCTGACGGTGAATAGTGCTGAAAAGTGTTTTTTAGGCTTAATGGGCTCTATAGCACATTTGGGATTGTTTGTAAGTTCATTTCGTGATCTGACGGTGAAAAAAACAGAAAAGTGTTTTTTAGGCTCAAAGGGCGCTATAGACCATTTGGGAGTGTTTGTAAGTCCATTTCGTGATCTGACGGTGAATAGTGCCGAAAAGTGTTTGTTAGGCTTAATGGGCGCTATAGCACATTTGGGATTGTTTGTGAGTTCATTTCGTGATCTGACGGTGAATAGTGCTGCAAAGTGTTTGTTAGGCTTAATGGGCGCTTATAGACCATTTGGGAGTGTTAGAAGTTCATTTCGCGTTCTGACGGTGAAAAAAACCGAAAAGTGTTTTTTAGGCTCAAAGGGCGCTATAGACCATTTGGGAGTGTTTGTAAGTCCATTTCGTGATCTGACGGTGAATAGTGCCGAAAAGTGTTTGTTAGGCTTAATGGGCGCTATAGCACATTTGGGATTGTTTGTGAGTTCATTTCGTGATCTGACGGTGAATAGTGCTGAAAAGTGTTTGTTAGGCTTAATGGGCTCTATAGCACATTTGGGATTGTTTGTAAGTTCGTTTCGTGATCTGACGGTGAAAAAAACAGAAAAGTGTTTTTTAGGCTCAAAGGGCGCTATAGACCATTTGGGAGTGTTGGATGTTCATTTGGCTTTATTACGGTGAAAAAAACCGAAAAGTGTTTTTTTGCCTCAATGGGCGCTGTAGACCATTTGGGAGTGTTGGAAGTTCATTTCGCGTTCTGACGGTGAAAAAAACCGAAAAGTGTTTTTTAGGCTTAAAGGGCGCTATAGACCATTTGGGAGTGTTTGTAAGTCCATTTCGTGATCTGACGGTGAATAGTGCCGAAAAGTGTTTGTTAGGCTTAATGGGCGCTATAGCACATTTGGGATTGTTTGTGAGTTCGTTTCGTGATCTGACGGTGAACAAAACAGAAAAGTGTTTTTTAGGCTCAAAGGGCGCTAAAGACCATTTGGGAGTGTTGGACGTTCATTTCGCTTTCTTACGGTGAAAAAAACCGAAAAGTGTTTTTTAGCCTCAATGGGCGCTGTAGACCATTTGGGAGTGTTTGTAAGTCCATTTCGTGATCTGACGGTGAATAGTGCCGAAAAGTATTTGTAAGGCTTAATGGGCGCTATAGCACATTTGGGATTGTTTGTGAGTTCATTTCGTAATCTGACGGTGAATAGTGCTGAAAAGTGTTTGTTAGGCTTAATGGGCTCTATAGCACATTTGGGATTGTTTGTAAGTTGATTTCGTGATCTGACGGTGAATAGTGCTGAAAAGTGTTTGTTGGGCTTAATGGGCGCTATAGACCATTTAGGAGTGTTCGAAGTTCATTTCGCGTTCTGACGGTGAAAAAATCCGAAATTTTTTTTTAGGCTCAATGGGCGCTGTAGACCATTTGGGAGTGTTGGACGTTCATTTCGCGGTCTTACGGTGAAAAAACCCGAAAAGTGTTTTTTAGGCTCAATGGGCGCTATAGACCATTTGGGAGTGTTTGTAAGTCCATTTCGTGATCTGAGGGTGAATAGTGCCGAAAAGTGTTTGTTAGGCTCAATGGACGCTATAGACCATTTGGGATTGTTTGTAAGTTCATTTCGTGATCTGACGGTGAATAGTGCTGAAAAGTATTTTTTTAGGCTCAATGGGCGCTATAGACCATTTGGGAGTGTTTGTTAGTCCATTTCGTGATCTGACGGTGAATAGTGCTGAAAAGTGTTTGTTAGGCTTAATGGGCTATATAGCACATTTGGGATTGTTTGTAAGTTCATTTCGTGATCTGACGGTGAATAGTGCTGAAAAGTGTTTGTTGGGCTTAATGTGCGCTATAGACCATTTAGGAGTGTTGGAAGTTCACTTCGCGTTCTGACGTTGAAAAAAACGAAAAGTTTTTGTATAGGCTCAATGGGCGCTATAGCACATTTGGGATTGTTTGTGAGTTCATTTCGTGATCTGACGGTGAATAGTGCTGAAAAGTGTTTGTCAGGCTCAAAGGGCGCTATAGACCATTTGGGAGTGTTGGAAGTTCATTTCGCGTTCTGACGGTGAAAAAAACCGAAAAGTGTTTTTTAGGCTAAAAGGGCGCTATAGACCATTTGGGAGTGTTTGTAAGTCCATTTCGTGATCTGACGGTGAATAGTGCCGAAAAGTGTTTGTTAGGCTTAATGGGCGCTATAGCACATTTGGGATTGTTTGTGAGTTCGTTTCGTGATCTGACGGTGAACAAAACAGAAAAGTGTTTTTTAGGCTCAAAGGGCGCTAAAGACCATTTGGGAGTGTTGGACGTTCATTTCGCTTTCTTACGGTGAAAAAAACCGAAAAGTGTTTTTTAGCCTCAATGGGCGCTGTAGACCATTTGGGAGTGTTTGTAAGTCCATTTCGTGATCTGACGGTGAATAGTGCCGAAAAGTATTTGTAAGGCTTAATGGGCGCTATAGCACATTTGGGATTGTTTGTGAGTTCATTTCGTAATCTGACGGTGAATAGTGCTGAAAAGTGTTTGTTAGGCTTAATGGGCTCTATAGCACATTTGGGATTGTTTGTAAGTTGATTTCGTGATCTGACGGTGAATAGTGCTGAAAAGTGTTTGTTGGGCTTAATGTGCGCTATAGACCATTTAGGAGTGTTGGAAGTTCACTTCGCGTTCTGACGTTGAAAAAAACGAAAAGTTTTTGTATAGGCTCAATGGGCGCTATAGCACATTTGGGATTGTTTGTGAGTTCATTTCGTGATCTGACGGTGAATAGTGCTGAAAAGTGTTTGTCAGGCTCAAAGCGCGCTATAGACCATTTGGGAGTGTTGGAAGTTCATTTCGCGTTCTGACGGTGAAAAAAACCGAAAAGTGTTTTTTAGGCTTAAAGGGCGCTATAGACCATTTGGGAGTGTTTGTAAGTCCATTTCGTGATCTGACGGTGAATAGTGCCGAAAAGTGTTTGTTAGGCTTAATGGGCGCTATAGCACATTTGGGAGTGTTGGAAGTTCATTTCGCGTTCTGACGGTGAAAAAAACCGAAAAGTGTTTTTTAGGCTCAAAGGGCGCTAAAGACCATTTGGGAGTGTTGGACGTTCATTTGGCTTTATTACGGTGAAAAAAACCGAAAAGTGTTTTTTTGCCTCAATGGGCGCTGTAGACCATTTGGGAGTGTTGGACGTTCATTTCGCTTTCTTACGGTGAAAAAAACGAAAAGTGTTTTTTAGGCTCAAAGGGCGCTATAGACCATTTGGGAGTGTTTGTAAGTCCATTTCGTGACCTGACGGTGAATAGTGCCGAAAAGTGTTTGTTAGGCTTAATGGGCGCTATAGCACATTTGGGATTGTTTGTGAGTTCGTTTCGTGATCTGACGGTGAAAAAAACAGAAAAGTGTTTTTTAGGCTCAAAGGGCGCTATAGACCATTTGGGAGTGTTGGACGTTCATTTCGCTTTCTTACGGTGAAAAAAACCGAAAAGTGTTTTTTTAGGCTCAAAGGGCGCTATAGACCATTTGGGAGTGTTTGTAAGTCCATTTCGTGATCTGACGGTGAATAGTGCCGAAAAGTGTTTGTTAGGCTTAATGGGCGCTATAGCACATTTGGGATTGTTTGTGAGTTCGTTTCGTGATCTGACGGTGAAAAAAACAGAAAAGTGTTTTTTAGGCTCAAAGGGCGCTAAAGACCATTTGGGAGTGTTGGACGTTCATTTCGCTTTCATACGGTGAAAAAAACGAAAAGTGTTTTTTAGGCTCAAAGGGCGCTATAGACCATTTGGGAGTGTTTGTAAGTCCATTTCGTGACCTGACGGTGAATAGTGCCGAAAAGTGTTTGTTAGGCTTAATGGGCGCTATAGCACATTTGGGATTGTTTGTGAGTTCGTTTCGTGATCTGACGGTGAAAAAAACAGAAAAGTGTTTTTTAGGCTCAAAGGGCGCTATAGACCATTTGGGAGTGTTGGACGTTCATTTCGCTTTCTTACGGTGAAAAAAACCGAAAAGTGTTTTTTAGCCTCAATGGGCGCTGTAGACCATTTGGGAGTGTTTGTAAGTCCATTTCGTGATCTGACGGTGAATAGTGCCGAAAAGTATTTGTTAGGCTTAATGGGCGCTATAGCACATTTGGGATTGTTTGTGAGTTCATTTCGTAATCTGACGGTGAATAGTGCTGAAAAGTGTTTGTTAGGCTTAATGGGCTCTATAGCACATTTGGTATTGTTTGTAAGTTCATTTCGTGATCTGACGGTGAATAGTGCTGAAAAGTGTTTGTTGGGCTTAATGGGCGCTATAGACCATTTAGGAGTGTTGGAAGTTCATTTCGCGTTCTGACGGTGAAAAAATCCGAAAAGTGTTTTTTAGGCTCAATGGGCGCTGTAGCCAATTTGGGAGTGTTGGACGTTCATTTCGCGGTCTTACGGTGAAAAAACCCGAAAAGTGTTTTTTAGGCTCAATGGGCGCTATAGACCATTTGGGAGTGTTTGTAAGTCCATTTCGTGATCTGACGGTGAATAGTGCCGAAAAGTGTTTGTTAGGCTCAATGGGCGCTATAGACCATTTGGGATTGTTTGTAAGTTCATTTCGTGATCTGACGTTGAATAGTGCTGAAAAGTGTTTTTTAGGCTTAATGGGCTCTATGGCACATTTGGGATTGTTTGTGAGTTCATTTCGTGATCTGACGATGAATAGTGCTGAAAAGTGTTTGTTAGGCTTAATGGGCGCTTATAGACCATTTGGGAGTGTTAGAAGTTCATTTCACGTTCTGACGGTGAAAAAACCCGAAAAGTGTTTTTTAGGCTCAAAGGGCGCTATAGACCATTTTGGAGTGTTTGTAAGTCCATTTCGTGATCTGACGGTGAATAGTGCCGAAAAGTGTTTGTTAGGCTCAATGGGCGCTATAGACAATTTGGGAGTGTTTGTAAGTCAATTTCGTGATCTGAGGGTGAATAGTGCTGAAAAGTGTTTGTCAGGCTTAATGGGCGCTTATAGACCATTTGGGAGTGTTAGAAGTTCACTTCGCGTTCTGACGTTGAAAAAAACGAAAAGTTTTTGTTTAGGCTCAATGGGCGCTATAGACCATTTGGGATTGTTTGTAAGTTCATTTCGTGATCTGACGGTGAATAGTGCTGAAAACTGTTTTTTAGGCTTAATGGGCTCTATAGCACATTTGGGATTGTTTGTAAGTTCATTTCGCGTTCTGACCGTGAAAAAAACCGAAAAGTGTTTTTTAGGCTCAAAGGGCGCTATAGACCATTTGGGAGTGTTTGTAAGTCCATTTCGTGATCTGACGGTGAATAGTGCCGAAAAGTGTTTGTTAGGCTTAATGGGCGCTATAGCACATTTGGGATTGTTTGTGAGTTCATTTCGTGATCTGACGGTGAATAGTGCTGCAAAGTGTTTGTTAGGCTTAATGGGCGCTTATAGACCATTTGGGAGTGTTAGAAGTTCATTTCGCGTTCTGACGGTGAAAAAAACCGAGAAGTGTTTTTTAGGCTCAAAGGGCGCTATAGACCATTTGGGAGTGTTTGTGAGTTCATTTCGTGATCTGACGGTGAATAGTGCCGAAAAGTGTTTGTTAGGCTTAATGGGCGCTATAGCACATTTGGGATTGTTTGTGAGTTCATTTCGTGATCTGACGGTGAATAGTGCTGAAAAGTGTTTGTTAGGCTTAATGGGCTCTATAGCACATTTGGGATTGTTTGTAAGTTCGTTTCGTGATCTGACGGTGAAAAAAACAGAAAAGTGTTTTTTAGGCTCAAAGGGCGCTATAGACCATTTGGGAGTGTTGGACGTTCATTTGGCTTTATTACGGTGAAAAAAACCGAAAAGTGTTTTTTTGCCTCAATGGGCGCTGTAGACCATTTGGGAGTGTTGGAAGTTCATTTCGCGTTCTGACGGTGAAAAAAACCGAAAAGTGTTTTTTAGGCTTAAAGGGCGCTATAGACCATTTGGGAGTGTTTGTAAGTCCATTTCGTGATCTGACGGTGAATAGTGCCGAAAAGTGTTTGTTAGGCTTAATGGGCGCTATAGCACATTTGGGATTGTTTGTGAGTTCGTTTCGTGATCTGACGGTGAACAAAACAGAAAAGTGTTTTTTAGGCTCAAAGGGCGCTAAAGACCATTTGGGAGTGTTGGACGTTCATTTCGCTTTCTTACGGTGAAAAAAACCGAAAAGTGTTTTTTAGCCTCAATGGGCGCTGTAGACCATTTGGGAGTGTTTGTAAGTCCATTTCGTGATCTGACGTTGAATAGTGCTGAAAAGTGTTTTTTAGGCTTAATGGGCTCTATGGCACATTTGGGATTGTTTGTGAGTTCATTTCGTGATCTGACGATGAATAGTGCTGAAAAGTGTTTGTTAGGCTTAATGGGCGCTTATAGACCATTTGGGAGTGTTAGAAGTTCATTTCGCGTTCTGACGGTGAAAAAACCCGAAAAGTGTTTTTTAGGCTCAAAGGGCGCTAAAGACCATTTGGGAGTGTTTGTAAGTCCATTTCGTGATCTGACGGTGAATAGTGCCGAAAAGTGTTTGTTAGGCTCAATGGGCGCTATAGACAATTTGGGAGTGTTTGTAAGTCAATTTCGTGATCTGAGGGTGAATAGTGCTGAAAAGTGTTTGTCAGGCTTAATGGGCGCTTATAGACCATTTGGGAGTGTTAGAAGTTCACTTCGCGTTCTGACGTTGAAAAAAACGAAAAGTTTTTGTTTAGGCTCAATGGGCGCTATAGACCATTTGGGATTGTTTGTAAGTTCATTTCGTGATCTGACGGTGAATAGTGCTGAAAAGTGTTTTTTAGGCTTAATGGGCTCTATAGCACATTTGGGATTGTTTGTAAGTTCATTTCGTGATCTGACGGTGAAAAAAACAGAAAAGTGTTTTTTAGGCTCAAAGGGCGCTATAGACCATTTGGGAGTGTTTGTAAGTCCATTTCGTGATCTGACGGTGAATAGTGCCGAAAAGTGTTTGTTAGGCTTAATGGGCGCTATAGCACATTTGGGATTGTTTGTGAGTTCATTTCGTGATCTGACGGTGAATAGTGCTGCAAAGTGTTTGTTAGGCTTAATGGGCGCTTATAGACCATTTGGGAGTGTTAGAAGTTCATTTCGCGTTCTGACGGTGAAAAAAACCGAAAAGTGTTTTTTAGGCTCAAAGGGCGCTATAGACCATTTGGGAGTGTTTGTAAGTCCATTTCGTGATCTGACGGTGAATAGTGCCGAAAAGTGTTTGTTAGGCTTAATGGGCGCTATAGCACATTTGGGATTGTTTGTGAGTTCATTTCGTGATCTGACGGTGAATAGTGCTGAAAAGTGTTTGTTAGGCTTAATGGGCTCTATAGCACATTTGGGATTGTTTGTAAGTTCGTTTCGTGATCTGACGGTGAAAAAAACAGAAAAGTGTTTTTTAGGCTCAAAGGGCGCTATAGACCATTTGGGAGTGTTGGATGTTCATTTGGCTTTATTACGGTGAAAAAAACCGAAAAGTGTTTTTTTGCCTCAATGGGCGCTGTAGACCATTTGGGAGTGTTGGAAGTTCATTTCGCGTTCTGACGGTGAAAAAAACCGAAAAGTGTTTTTTAGGCTTAAAGGGCGCTATAGACCATTTGGGAGTGTTTGTAAGTCCATTTCGTGATCTGACGGTGAATAGTGCCGAAAAGTGTTTGTTAGGCTTAATGGGCGCTATAGCACATTTGGGATTGTTTGTGAGTTCGTTTCGTGATCTGACGGTGAACAAAACAGAAAAGTGTTTTTTAGGCTCAAAGGGCGCTAAAGACCATTTGGGAGTGTTGGACGTTCATTTCGCTTTCTTACGGTGAAAAAAACCGAAAAGTGTTTTTTAGCCTCAATGGGCGCTGTAGACCATTTGGGAGTGTTTGTAAGTCCATTTCGTGATCTGACGGTGAATAGTGCCGAAAAGTATTTGTAAGGCTTAATGGGCGCTATAGCACATTTGGGATTGTTTGTGAGTTCATTTCGTAATCTGACGGTGAATAGTGCTGAAAAGTGTTTGTTAGGCTTAATGGGCTCTATAGCACATTTGGGATTGTTTGTAAGTTGATTTCGTGATCTGACGGTGAATAGTGCTGAAAAGTGTTTGTTGGGCTTAATGGGCGCTATAGACCATTTAGGAGTGTTCGAAGTTCATTTCGCGTTCTGACGGTGAAAAAATCCGAAATTTTTTTTTAGGCTCAATGGGCGCTGTAGACCATTTGGGAGTGTTGGACGTTCATTTCGCGGTCTTACGGTGAAAAAACCCGAAAAGTGTTTTTTAGGCTCAATGGGCGCTATAGACCATTTGGGAGTGTTTGTAAGTCCATTTCGTGATCTGAGGGTGAATAGTGCCGAAAAGTGTTTGTTAGGCTCAATGGACGCTATAGACCATTTGGGATTGTTTGTAAGTTCATTTCGTGATCTGACGGTGAATAGTGCTGAAAAGTATTTTTTTAGGCTCAATGGGCGCTATAGACCATTTGGGAGTGTTTGTTAGTCCATTTCGTGATCTGACGGTGAATAGTGCTGAAAAGTGTTTGTTAGGCTTAATGGGCTATATAGCACATTTGGGATTGTTTGTAAGTTCATTTCGTGATCTGACGGTGAATAGTGCTGAAAAGTGTTTGTTGGGCTTAATGTGCGCTATAGACCATTTAGGAGTGTTGGAAGTTCACTTCGCGTTCTGACGTTGAAAAAAACGAAAAGTTTTTGTATAGGCTCAATGGGCGCTATAGCACATTTGGGATTGTTTGTGAGTTCATTTCGTGATCTGACGGTGAATAGTGCTGAAAAGTGTTTGTCAGGCTCAAAGGGCGCTATAGACCATTTGGGAGTGTTGGAAGTTCATTTCGCGTTCTGACGGTGAAAAAAACCGAAAAGTGTTTTTTAGGCTAAAAGGGCGCTATAGACCATTTGGGAGTGTTTGTAAGTCCATTTCGTGATCTGACGGTGAATAGTGCCGAAAAGTGTTTGTTAGGCTTAATGGGCGCTATAGCACATTTGGGATTGTTTGTGAGTTCGTTTCGTGATCTGACGGTGAACAAAACAGAAAAGTGTTTTTTAGGCTCAAAGGGCGCTAAAGACCATTTGGGAGTGTTGGACGTTCATTTCGCTTTCTTACGGTGAAAAAAACCGAAAAGTGTTTTTTAGCCTCAATGGGCGCTGTAGACCATTTGGGAGTGTTTGTAAGTCCATTTCGTGATCTGACGGTGAATAGTGCCGAAAAGTATTTGTAAGGCTTAATGGGCGCTATAGCACATTTGGGATTGTTTGTGAGTTCATTTCGTAATCTGACGGTGAATAGTGCTGAAAAGTGTTTGTTAGGCTTAATGGGCTCTATAGCACATTTGGGATTGTTTGTAAGTTGATTTCGTGATCTGACTGTGAATAGTGCTGAAAAGTGTTTGTTGGGCTTAATGTGCGCTATAGACCATTTAGGAGTGTTGGAAGTTCACTTCGCGTTCTGACGTTGAAAAAAACGAAAAGTTTTTGTATAGGCTCAATGGGCGCTATAGCACATTTGGGATTGTTTGTGAGTTCATTTCGTGATCTGACGGTGAATAGTGCTGAAAAGTGTTTGTCAGGCTCAAAGCGCGCTATAGACCATTTGGGAGTGTTGGAAGTTCATTTCGCGTTCTGACGGTGAAAAAAACCGAAAAGTGTTTTTTAGGCTTAAAGGGCGCTATAGACCATTTGGGAGTGTTTGTAAGTCCATTTCGTGATCTGACGGTGAATAGTGCCGAAAAGTGTTTGTTAGGCTTAATGGGCGCTATAGCACATTTGGGATTGTTTGTGAGTTCGTTTCGTGATCTGACGGTGAACAAAACAGAAAAGTGTTTTTTAGGCTCAAAGGGCGCTAAAGACCATTTGGGAGTGTTGGACGTTCATTTCGCTTTCTTACGGTGAAAAAAACCGAAAAGTGTTTTTTAGCCTCAATGGGCGCTGTAGACCATTTGGGAGTGTTTGTAAGTCCATTTCGTGATCTGACGGTGAATAGTGCCGAAAAGTATTTGTAAGGCTTAATGGGCGCTATAGCACATTTGGGATTGTTTGTGAGTTCATTTCGTAATCTGACGGTGAATAGTGCTGAAAAGTGTTTGTTAGGCTTAATGGGCTCTATAGCACATTTGGGATTGTTTGTAAGTTGATTTCGTGATCTGACGGTGAATAGTGCTGAAAAGTGTTTGTTGGGCTTAATGGGCGCTATAGACCATTTAGGAGTGTTCGAAGTTCATTTCGCGTTCTGACGGTGAAAAAATCCGAAATTTTTTTTTAGGCTCAATGGGCGCTGTAGACCATTTGGGAGTGTTGGACGTTCATTTCGCGGTCTTACGGTGAAAAAACCCGAAAAGTGTTTTTTAGGCTCAATGGGCGCTATAGACCATTTGGGAGTGTTTGTAAGTCCATTTCGTGATCTGAGGGTGAATAGTGCCGAAAAGTGTTTGTTAGGCTCAATGGACGCTATAGACCATTTGGGATTGTTTGTAAGTTCATTTCGTGATCTGACGGTGAATAGTGCTGAAAAGTATTTTTTTAGGCTCAATGGGCGCTATAGACCATTTGGGAGTGTTTGTTAGTCCATTTCGTGATCTGACGGTGAATAGTGCTGAAAAGTGTTTGTTAGGCTTAATGGGCTATATAGCACATTTGGGATTGTTTGTAAGTTCATTTCGTGATCTGACGGTGAATAGTGCTGAAAAGTGTTTGTTGGGCTTAATGTGCGCTATAGACCATTTAGGAGTGTTGGAAGTTCACTTCGCGTTCTGACGTTGAAAAAAACGAAAAGTTTTTGTATAGGCTCAATGGGCGCTATAGCACATTTGGGATTGTTTGTGAGTTCATTTCGTGATCTGACGGTGAATAGTGCTGAAAAGTGTTTGTCAGGCTCAAAGGGCGCTATAGACCATTTGGGAGTGTTGGAAGTTCATTTCGCGTTCTGACGGTGAAAAAAACCGAAAAGTGTTTTTTAGGCTCAAAGGGCGCTATAGCACATTTGGGATTGTTTGTGAGTTCGTTTCGTGATCTGAAGGTGAAAAAAACCGAAAAGTGTTTTTTAGGCTCAAAGGGCGCTAAAGACCATTTGGGAGTGTTGGACGTTCATTTCGCTTTCTTACGGTGAAAAAAACCGAAAAGTGTTTTTTAGCCTCAATGGGCGCTGTAGACCATTTGGGAGTGTTTGTAAGTCCATTTCGTGATCTGACGGTGAATAGTGCCGAAAAGTATTTGTTAGGCTTAATGGGCGCTATAGCACATTTGGGATTGTTTGTGAGTTCATTTCGTAATCTGACGGTGAATAGTGCTGAAAAGTGTTTGTTAGGCTTAATGGGCTCTATAGCACATTTGGGATTGTTTGTAAGTTGATTTCGTGATCTGACGGTGAATAGCGCTGAAAAGTGTTTGTTGGGCTTAATGGGCGCTATAGACCATTTAGGAGTGTTGGAAGTTCATTTCGCGTTCTGACGGTGAAAAAATCCGAAAAGTGTTTTTTAGGCTCAAAGGGCGCTATAGACCATTTGGGAGTGTTTGTAAGTCCATTTCGTGATCTGACGGTGAATAGTGCCGAAAAGTGTTTGTTAGGCTTAATGGGCGCTATAGCACATTTGGGATTGTTTGTGAGTTCATTTCGTGATCTGACGGTGAATAGTGCTGCAAAGTGTTTGTTAGGCTTAATGGGCGCTTATAGACCATTTGGGAGTGTTAGAAGTTCATTTCGCGTTCTGACGGTGAAAAAAACCGAAAAGTGTTTTTTAGGCTCAAAGGGCGCTATAGACCATTTGGGAGTGTTTGTAAGTCCATTTCGTGATCTGACGTTGAATAGTGCCGAAAAGTGTGTGTTAGGCTTAATGGGCGCTATAGCACATTTGGGATTGTTTGTGAGTTCATTTCGTGATCTGACGGTGAATAGTGCCGAAAAGTGTTTGTTAGGCTTAATGGGCGCTATAGCACATTTGGGATTGTTTGTGAGTTCATTTCGTGATCTGACGGTGAATAGTGCTGAAAAGTGTTTGTTAGGCTTAATGGGCTCTATAGCACATTTGGGATTGTTTGTAAGTTCGTTTCGTGATCTGACGGTGAAAAAAACAGAAAAGTGTTTTTTAGGCTCAAAGGGCGCTATAGACCATTTGGGAGTGTTGGACGTTCATTTGGCTTTATTACGGTGAAAAAAACCGAAAAGTGTTTTTTTGCCTCAATGGGCGCTGTAGACCATTTGGGAGTGTTGGAAGTTCATTTCGCGTTCTGACGGTGAAAAAAACCGAAAAGTGTTTTTTAGGCTTAAAGGGCGCTATAGACCATTTGGGAGTGTTTGTAAGTCCATTTCGTGATCTGACGGTGAATAGTGCCGAAAAGTGTTTGTTAGGCTTAATGGGCGCTATAGCACATTTGGGATTGTTTGTGAGTTTGTTTCGTGATCTGACGGTGAACAAAACAGAAAAGTGTTTTTTAGGCTCAAAGGGCGCTAAAGACCATTTGGGAGTGTTGGACGTTCATTTCGCTTTCTTACGGTGAAAAAAACCGAAAAGTGTTTTTTAGCCTCAATGGGCGCTGTAGACCATTTGGGAGTGTTTGTAAGTCCATTTCGTGATCTGACGTTGAATAGTGCTGAAAAGTGTTTTTTAGGCTTAATGGGCTCTATGGCACATTTGGGATTGTTTGTGAGTTCATTTCGTGATCTGACGATGAATAGTGCTGAAAAGTGTTTGTTAGGCTTAATGGGCGCTTATAGACCATTTGGGAGTGTTAGAAGTTCATTTCGCGTTCTGACGGTGAAAAAACCCGAAAAGTGTTTTTTAGGCTCAAAGGGCGCTATAGACCATTTGGGAGTGTTTGTAAGTCAATTTCGTGATCTGAGGGTGAATAGTGCTGAAAAGTGTTTGTCAGGCTTAATGGGCGCTTATAGACCATTTGGGAGTGTTAGAAGTTCACTTCGCGTTCTGACGTTGAAAAAAACGAAAAGTTTTTGTTTAGGCTCAATGGGCGCTATAGACCATTTGGGATTGTTTGTAAGTTCATTTCGTGATCTGACGGTGAATAGTGCTGAAAAGTGTTTTTTAGGCTTAATGGGCTCTATAGCACATTTGGGATTGTTTGTAAGTTCATTTCGTGATCTGACGGTGAAAAAAACAGAAAAGTGTTTTTTAGGCTCAAAGGGCGCTATAGACCATTTGGGAGTGTTTGTAAGTCCATTTCGTGATCTGACGGTGAATAGTGCTGCAAAGTGTTTGTTAGGCTTAATGGGCGCTTATAGACCATTTGGGAGTGTTAGAAGTTCATTTCGCGTTCTGACGGTGAAAAAAACCGAAAAGTGTTTTTTAGGCTCAAAGGGCGCTATAGACCATTTGGGAGTGTTTGTAAGTCCATTTCGTGATCTGACGGTGAATAGTGCCGAAAAGTGTGTGTTAGGCTTAATGGGCGCTATAGCACATTTGGGATTGTTTGTGAGTTCATTTCGTGATCTGACGGTGAATAGTGCCGAAAAGTGTTTGTTAGGCTTAATGGGCGCTATAGCACATTTGGCATTGTTTGTGAGTTCATTTCGTGATCTGACGGTGAATAGTGCTGAAAAGTGTTTGTTAGGCTCAATGGGCTCTATAGCACATTTGGGATTGTTTGTAAGTTCGTTTCGTGATCTGACGGTGAAAAAAACCGAAAAGTGTTTTTTAGGCTCAAAGGGCGCTATAGACCATTTGGGAGTGTTGGACGTTCATTTGGCTTTATTACGGTGAAAAAAACCGAAAAGTGTTTTTTTGCCTCAATGGGCGCTGTAGACCATTTGGGAGTGTTGGAAGTTCATTTCGCGTTCTGACGGTGAAAAAAACCGAAAAGTGTTTTTTAGGCTTAAAGGGCGCTATAGACCATTTGGGAGTGTTTGTAAGTCCATTTCGTGATCTGACGGTGAATAGTGCCGAAAAGTGTTTGTTAGGCTTAATGGGCGCTATAGCACATTTGGGATTGTTTGTGAGTTCGTTTCGTGATCTGACGGTGAACAAAACAGAAAAGTGTTTTTTAGGCTCAAAGGGCGCTAAAGACCATTTGGGAGTGTTGGACGTTCATTTCGCTTTCTTACGGTGAAAAAAACCGAAAAGTGTTTTTTAGCCTCAATGGGCGCTGTAGACCATTTGGGAGTGTTTGTAAGTCCATTTCGTGATCTGACGGTGAATAGTGCCGAAAAGTGTTTGTTAGGCTTAATGGGCGCTATAGCACATTTGGGATTGTTTGTGAGTTCATTTCGTGATCTGACGGTGAATAGTGCTAAAAAGTGTTTGTTAGGCTTAATGGGCTCTATAGCACATTTGGGATTGTTTGTAAGTTCGTTTCGTGATCTGACGGTGAAAAAAACAGAAAAGTGTTTTTTAGGCTCAAAGGGCGCTATAGACCATTTGGGAGTGTTGGACGTTCATTTGGCTTTATTACGGTGAAAAAAACCGAAAAGTGTTTTTTTGCCTCAATGGGCGCTGTAGACCATTTGGAAGTGTTGGAAGTTCATTTCGCGTTCTGACGGTGAAAAAAACCGAAAAGTGTTTTTTAGGCTTAAAGGGCGCTATAGACCATTTGGGAGTGTTTGTAAGTCCATTTCGTGATCTGACGGTGAATAGTGCCGAAAAGTGTTTGTTAGGCTTAATGGGCGCTATAGCACATTTGGGATTGTTTGTGAGTTCGTTTCGTGATCTGACGGTGAACAAAACAGAAAAGTGTTTTTTAGGCTCAAAGGGCGCTAAAGACCATTTGGGAGTGTTGGACGTTCATTTCGCTTTCTTACGGTGAAAAAAACCGAAAAGTGTTTTTTAGCCTCAATGGGCGCTGTAGACCATTTGGGAGTGTTTGTAAGTCCATTTCGTGATCTGACGTTGAATAGTGCTGAAAAGTGTTTTTTAGGCTTAATGGGCTCTATGGCACATTTGGGATTGTTTGTGAGTTCATTTCGTGATCTGACGATGAATAGTGCTGAAAAGTGTTTGTTAGGCTTAATGGGCGCTTATAGACCATTTGGGAGTGTTAGAAGTTCATTTCGCGTTCTGACGGTGAAAAAACCCGAAAAGTGTTTTTTAGGCTCAAAGGGCGCTATAGACCATTTGGGAGTGTTTGTAAGTCCATTTCGTGATCTGACGGTGAATAGTGCCGAAAAGTGTTTGTTAGGCTCAATGGGCGCTATAGACAATTTGGGAGTGTTTGTAAGTCAATTTCGTGATCTGAGGGTGAATAGTGCTGAAAAGTGTTTGTCAGGCTTAATGGGCGCTTATAGACCATTTGGGAGTGTTAGAAGTTCACTTCGCGTTCTGACGTTGAAAAAAACGAAAAGTTTTTGTTTAGGCTCAATGGGCGCTATAGACCATTTGGGATTGTTTGTAAGTTCATTTCGTGATCTGACGGTGAATAGTGCTGAAAAGTGTTTTTTAGGCTTAATGGGCTCTATAGCACATTTGGGATTGTTTGTAAGTTCATTTCGTGATCTGACGGTGAAAAAAACAGAAAAGTGTTTTTTAGGCTCAAAGGGCGGTATAGACCATTTGGGAGTGTTTGTAAGTCCATTTCGTGATCTGACGGTGAATAGTGCCGAAAAGTGTTTGTTAGGCTTAATGGGCGCTATAGCACATTTGGGATTGTTTGTGAGTTCATTTCGTGATCTGACGGTGAATAGTGCTGCAAAGTGTTTGTTAGGCTTAATGGGCGCTTATAGACCATTTGGGAGTGTTAGAAGTTCATTTCGCGTTCTGACGGTGAAAAAAACCGAAAAGTGTTTTTTAGGCTCAAAGGGCGCTATAGACCATTTGGGAGTGTTTGTAAGTCCATTTCGTGATCTGACGGTGAATAGTGCCGAAAAGTGTGTGTTAGGCTTAATGGGCGCTATAGCACATTTGGGATTGTTTGTGAGTTCATTTCGTGATCTGACGGTGAATAGTGCCGAAAAGTGTTTGTTAGGCTTAATGGGCGCTATAGCACATTTGGCATTGTTTGTGAGTTCATTTCGTGATCTGACGGTGAATAGTGCTGAAAAGTGTTTGTTAGGCTTAATGGGCTCTATAGCACATTTGGGATTGTTTGTAAGTTCGTTTCGTGATCTGACGGTGAAAAAAACAGAAAAGTGTTTTTAGGCTCAAAGGGCGCTATAGACCATTTGGGAGTGTTGGACGTTCATTTGGCTTTATTACGGTGAAAAAAACCGAAAAGTGTTTTTTTGCCTCAATGGGCGCTGTAGACCATTTGGGAGTGTTGGAAGTTCATTTCGCGTTCTGACGGTGAAAAAAACCGAAAAGTGTTTTTTAGGCTTAAAGGGCGCTATAGACCATTTGGGAGTGTTTGTAAGTCCATTTCGTGATCTGACGGTGAATAGTGCCGAAAAGTGTTTGTTAGGCTTAATGGGCGCTATAGCACATTTGGGATTGTTTGTGAGTTCGTTTCGTGATCTGACGGTGAACAAAACAGAAAAGTGTTTTTTAGGCTCAAAGGGCGCTAAAGACCATTTGGGAGTGTTGGACGTTCATTTCGCTTTCTTACGGTGAAAAAAACCGAAAAGTGTTTTTTAGCCTCAATGGGCGCTGTAGACCATTTGGGAGTGTTTGTAAGTCCATTTCGTGATCTGACGGTGAATAGTGCCGAAAAGTATTTGTTAGGCTTAATGGGCGCTATAGCACATTTGGGATTGTTTGTGAGTTCATTTCGTAATCTGACGGTGAATAGTGCTGAAAAGTGTTTGTTAGGCTTAATGGGCTCTATAGCACATTTGGGATTGTTTGTAAGTTGATTTCGTGATCTGACGGTGAATAGTGCTGAAAAGTGTTTGTTGGGCTTAATGGGCGCTATAGACCATTTAGGAGTGTTCGAAGTTCATTTCGCGTTCTGACGGTGAAAAAATCCGAAAATTTTTTTTAGGCTCAATGGGCGCTGTAGACCATTTGGGAGTGTTGGACGTTCATTTCGCGGTCTTACGGTGAAAAAACCCGAAAAGTGTTTTTTAGGCTCAATGGGCGCTATAGACCATTTGGGAGTGTTTGTAAGTCCATTTCGTGATCTGAGGGTGAATAGTGCCGAAAAGTGTTTGTTAGGCTCAATGGACGCTATAGACCATTTGGGATTGTTTGTAAGTTCATTTCGTGATCTGACGGTGAATAGTGCTGAAAAGTATTTTTTTAGGCTCAATGGGCGCTATAGACCATTTAGGAGTGTTTGTAAGTCCATTTCGTGATCTGACGGTGAATAGTGCTAAAAAGTGTTTGTTAGGCTTAATGGGCTATATAGCACATTTGGGATTGTTTGTAAGTTCATTTCGTGATCTGACGGTGAATAGTGCTGAAAAGTGTTTGTTGGGCTTAATGTGCGCTATAGACCATTTAGGAGTGTTGGAAGTTCACTTCGCGTTCTGACGTTGAAAAAAACGAAAAGTTTTTGTATAGGCTCAATGGGCGCTATAGCACATTTGGGATTGTTTGTGAGTTCATTTCGTGATCTGACGGTGAATAGTGCTGAAAAGTGTTTGTCAGGCTCAAAGGGCGCTATAGACCATTTGGGAGTGTTGGAAGTTCATTTCGCGTTCTGACGGTGAAAAAAACCGAAAAGTGTTTTTTAGGCTCAAAGGGCGCTATAGCACATTTGGGATTGTTTGTGAGTTCGTTTCGTGATCTGAAGGTGAAAAAAACCGAAAAGTGTTTTTTAGGCTCAAAGGGCGCTAAAGACCATTTGGGAGTGTTGGACGTTCATTTCGCTTTCTTACGGTGAAAAAAACCGAAAAGTGTTTTTTAGCCTCAATGGGCGCTGTAGACCATTTGGGAGTGTTTGTAAGTCCATTTCGTGATCTGACGGTGAATAGTGCCGAAAAGTATTTGTTAGGCTTAATGGGCGCTATAGCACATTTGGGATTGTTTGTGAGTTCATTTCGTAATCTGACGGTGAATAGTGCTGAAAAGTGTTTGTTAGGCTTAATGGGCTCTATAGCACATTTGGGATTGTTTGTAAGTTGATTTCGTGATCTGACGGTGAATAGCGCTGAAAAGTGTTTGTTGGGCTTAATGGGCGCTATAGACCATTTAGGAGTGTTGGAAGTTCATTTCGCGTTCTGACGGTGAAAAAATCCGAAAAGTGTTTTTTAGGCTCAATGGGCGCTGTAGACCATTTGGGAGTGTTTGTAAGTCCATTTCGTGATCTGACGGTGAATAGTGCCGAAAAGTGTTTGTTAGGCTCAATGGACGCTATAGACCATTTGGGATTGTTTGTAAGTTCATTTCGTGATCTGACGGTGAATAGTGCTGAAAAGTATTTTTTTTAGGCTCAATGGGCGCTATAGACCATTTGGGATTGTTTGTAAGTTCATTTCGTGATCTGACGTTGAATAGTGCTGAAAAGTGTTTTTTAGGCTTAATGGGCTCTATGGCACATTTGGGATTGTTTGTGAGTTCATTTCGTGATCTGACGGTGAATAGTGCTGAAAAGTGTTTGTTAGGCTTAATGGGCGCTTATAGACCATTTGGGAGTGTTAGAAGTTCATTTCGCGTTCTGACGGTGAAAAAAACCGAAAAGTGTTTTTTAGGCTCAAAGGGCGCTATAGACCATTTGGGAGTGTTTGTAAGTCCATTTCGTGATCTGACGGTGAATAGTGCCGAAAAGTGTTTGTTAGGCTCAATGGGCGCTATAGACAATTTGGGAGTGTTTGTAAGTCAATTTCGTGATCTGAGGGTGAATAGTGCTGAAAAGTGTTTGTCAGGCTTAATGGGCGCTTATAGACCATTTGGGAGTGTTAGAAGTTCACTTCGCGTTCTGACGTTGAAAAAAACGAAAAGTTTTTGTTTAGGCTCAATGGGCGCTATAGACCATTTGGGATTGTTTGTAAGTTCATTTCGTGATCTGACGGTGAATAGTGCTGAAAAGTGTTTTTTAGGCTTAATGGGATCTATAGCACATTTGGGATTGTTTGTAAGTTCATTTCGTGATCTGACGGTGAAAAAAACAGAAAAGTGTTTTTTAGGCTCAAAGGGCGCTATAGACCATTTGGGAGTGTTGGAAGTTCATTTCGCGTTCTGACGGTGAAAAAAACCGAAAAGTGTTTTTTAGGCTCAAAGGGCGCTAAAGACCATTTGGGAGTGTTGGACGTTCATTTCGCTTTCTTACGGTGAAAAAAACGAAAAGTGTTTTTTAGGCTCAAAGGGCGCTATAGACCATTTGGGAGTGTTTGTAAGTCCATTTCGTGACCTGACGGTGAATAGTGCCGAAAAGTGTTTGTTAGGCTTAATGGGCGCTATAGCACATTTGGGATTGTTTGTGAGTTCGTTTCGTGATCTGACGGTGAAAAAAACAGAAAAGTGTTTTTTAGGCTCAAAGGGCGCTATAGACCATTTGGGAGTGTTGGACGTTCATTTCGCTTTCTTACGGTGAAAAAAACCGAAAAGTGTTTTTTTAGGCTCAAAGGGCGCTATAGACCATTTGGGAGTGTTTGTAAGTCCATTTCGTGATCTGACGGTGAATAGTGCCGAAAAGTGTTTGTTAGGCTTAATGGGCGCTATAGCACATTTGGGATTGTTTGTGAGTTCGTTTCGTGATCTGACGGTGAAAAAAACAGAAAAGTGTTTTTTAGGCTCAAAGGGCGCTAAAGACCATTTGGGAGTGTTGGACGTTCATTTCGCTTTCATACGGTGAAAAAAACGAAAAGTGTTTTTTAGGCTCAAAGGGCGCTATAGACCATTTGGGAGTGTTTGTAAGTCCATTTCGTGACCTGACGGTGAATAGTGCCGAAAAGTGTTTGTTAGGCTTAATGGGCGCTATAGCACATTTGGGATTGTTTGTGAGTTCGTTTCGTGATCTGACGGTGAAAAAAACAGAAAAGTGTTTTTTAGGCTCAAAGGGCGCTATAGACCATTTGGGAGTGTTGGACGTTCATTTCGCTTTCTTACGGTGAAAAAAACCGAAAAGTGTTTTTTAGCCTCAATGGGCGCTGTAGACCATTTGGGAGTGTTTGTAAGTCCATTTCGTGATCTGACGGTGAATAGTGCCGAAAAGTATTTGTTAGGCTTAATGGGCGCTATAGCACATTTGGGATTGTTTGTGAGTTCATTTCGTAATCTGACGGTGAATAGTGCTGAAAAGTGTTTGTTAGGCTTAATGGGCTCTATAGCACATTTGGTATTGTTTGTAAGTTCATTTCGTGATCTGACGGTGAATAGTGCTGAAAAGTGTTTGTTGGGCTTAATGGGCGCTATAGACCATTTAGGAGTGTTGGAAGTTCATTTCGCGTTTTGACGGTGAAAAAATCCGAAAAGTGTTTTTTAGGCTCAATGGGCGCTGTAGCCAATTTGGGAGTGTTGGACGTTCATTTCGCGGTCTTACGGTGAAAAAACCCGAAAAGTGTTTTTTAGGCTCAATGGGCGCTATAGACCATTTGGGAGTGTTTGTAAGTCCATTTCGTGATCTGACGGTGAATAGTGCCGAAAAGTGTTTGTTAGGCTCAATGGGCGCTATAGACCATTTGGGATTGTTTGTAAGTTCATTTCGTGATCTGACGTTGAATAGTGCTGAAAAGTGTTTTTTAGGCTTAATGGGCTCTATGGCACATTTGGGATTGTTTGTGAGTTCATTTCGTGATCTGACGATGAATAGTGCTGAAAAGTGTTTGATAGGCTTAATGGGCGCTTATAGACCATTTGGGAGTGTTAGAAGTTCATTTCGCGTTCTGACGGTGAAAAAACCCGAAAAGTGTTTTTTAGGCTCAAAGGGCGCTATAGACCATTTTGGAGTGTTTGTAAGTCCATTTCGTGATCTGACGGTGAATAGTGCCGAAAAGTGTTTGTTAGGCTCAATGGGCGCTATAGACAATTTGGGAGTGTTTGTAAGTCAATTTCGTGATCTGAGGGTGAATAGTGCTGAAAAGTGTTTGTCAGGCTTAATGGGCGCTTATAGACCATTTGGGAGTGTTAGAAGTTCACTTCGCGTTCTGACGTTGAAAAAAACGAAAAGTTTTTGTTTAGGCTCAATGGGCGCTATAGACCATTTGGGATTGTTTGTAAGTTCATTTCGTGATCTGACGGTGAATAGTGCTGAAAACTGTTTTTTAGGCTTAATGGGCTCTATAGCACATTTGGGATTGTTTGTAAGTTCATTTCGCGTTCTGACCGTGAAAAAAACCGAAAAGTGTTTTTTAGGCTCAAAGGGCGCTATAGACCATTTGGGAGTGTTTGTAAGTCCATTTCGTGATCTGACGGTGAATAGTGCCGAAAAGTGTTTGTTAGGCTTAATGGGCGCTATAGCACATTTGGGATTGTTTGTGAGTTCATTTCGTGATCTGACGGTGAATAGTGCTGCAAAGTGTTTGTTAGGCTTAATGGGCGCTTATAGACCTTTTGGGAGTGTTAGAAGTTCATTTCGCGTTCTGACGGTGAAAAAAACCGAAAAGTGTTTTTTAGGCTCAAAGGGCGCTATAGACCATTTGGGAGTGTTTGTAAGTCCATTTCGTGATCTGACGGTGAATAGTGCCGAAAAGTGTGTGTTAGGCTTAATGGGCGCTATAGCACATTTGGGATTGTTTGTGAGTTCATTTCGTGATCTGACGGTGAATAGTGCCGAAAAGTGTTTGTTAGGCTTAATGGGCGCTATAGCACATTTGGGATTGTTTGTGAGTTCATTTCGTGATCTGACGGTGAATAGTGCTGAAAAGTGTTTGTTAGGCTTAATGGGCTCTATAGCACATTTGGGATTGTTTGTAAGTTCGTTTCGTGATCTGACGGTGAAAAAAACAGAAAAGTGTTTTTTAGGCTCAAAGGGCGCTATAGACCATTTGGGAGTGTTGGACGTTCATTTGGCTTTATTACGGTGAAAAAAACCGAAAAGTGTTTTTTTGCCTCAATGGGCGCTGTAGACCATTTGGGAGTGTTCATTTCGCGTTCTGACGGTGAAAAAAACCGAAAAGTGTTTTTTAGGCTTAAAGGGCGCTATAGACCATTTGGGAGTGTTTGTAAGTCCATTTCGTGATCTGACGGTGAATAGTGCCGAAAAGTGTTTGTTAGGCTTAATGGGCGCTATAGCACATTTGGGATTGTTTGTGAGTTCGTTTCGTGATCTGACGGTGAACAAAACAGAAAAGTGTTTTTTAGGCTCAAAGGGCGCTAAAGACCATTTGGGAGTGTTGGACGTTCATTTCGCTTTCTTACGGTGAAAAAAACCGAAAAGTGTTTTTTAGCCTCAATGGGCGCTGTAGACCATTTGGGAGTGTTTGTAAGTCCATTTCGTGATCTGACGTTGAATAGTGCTGAAAAGTGTTTTTTAGGCTTAATGGGCTCTATGGCACATTTGGGATTGTTTGTGAGTTCATTTCGTGATCTGACGATGAATAGTGCTGAAAAGTGTTTGTTAGGCTTAATGGGCGCTTATAGACCATTTGGGAGTGTTAGAAGTTCATTTCGCGTTCTGACGGTGAAAAAACCCGAAAAGTGTTTTTTAGGCTCAAAGGGCGCTATAGACCATTTGGGAGTGTTTGTAAGTCCATTTCGTGATCTGACGGTGAATAGTGCCGAAAAGTGTTTGTTAGGCTCAATGGGCGCTATAAACAATTTGGGAGTGTTTGTAAGTCAATTTCGTGATCTGAGGGTGAATAGTGCTGAAAAGTGTTTGTCAGGCTTAATGGGCGCTTATAGACCATTTGGGAGTGTTAGAAGTTCACTTCGCGTTCTGACGTTGAAAAAAACGAAAAGTTTTTGTTTAGGCTCAATGGGCGCTATAGACCATTTGGGATTGTTTGTAAGTTCATTTCGTGATCTGACGGTGAATAGTGCTGAAAAGTGTTTTTTAGGCTTAATGGGCTCTATAGCACATTTGGGATTGTTTGTAAGTTCATTTCGTGATCTGACGGTGAAAAAAAACAGAAAAGTGTTTTTTAGGCTCAAAGGGCGCTATAGACCATTTGGGAGTGTTTGTAAGTCCATTTCGTGATCTGACGGTGAATAGTGCCGAAAAGTGTTTGTTAGGCTTAATGGGCGCTATAGCACATTTGGGATTGTTTGTGAGTTCATTTCGTGATCTGACGGTGAATAGTGCTGCAAAGTGTTTGTTAGGCTTAATGGGCGCTTATAGACCATTTGGGAGTGTTAGAAGTTCATTTCGCGTTCTGACGGTGAAAAAAACCGAAAAGTGTTTTTTAGGCTCAAAGGGCGCTATAGACCATTTGGGAGTGTTTGTAAGTCCATTTCGTGATCTGACGGTGAATAGTGCCGAAAAGTGTTTGTTAGGCTTAATGGGCGCTATAGCACATTTGGGATTGTTTGTGAGTTCATTTCGTGATCTGACGGTGAATAGTGCTGAAAAGTGTTTGTTAGGCTTAATGGGCTCTATAGCACATTTGGGATTGTTTGTAAGTTCGTTTCGTGATCTGACGGTGAAAAAAACAGAAAAGTGTTTTTTAGGCTCAAAGGGCGCTATAGACCATTTGGGAGTGTTGGATGTTCATTTGGCTTTATTACGGTGAAAAAAACCGAAAAGTGTTTTTTTGCCTCAATGGGCGCTGTAGACCATTTGGGAGTGTTGGAAGTTCATTTCGCGTTCTGACGGTGAAAAAAACCGAAAAGTGTTTTTTAGGCTTAAAGGGCGCTATAGACCATTTGGGAGTGTTTGTAAGTCCATTTCGTGATCTGACGGTGAATAGTGCCGAAAAGTGTTTGTTAGGCTTAATGGGCGCTATAGCACATTTGGGATTGTTTGTGAGTTCGTTTCGTGATCTGACGGTGAACAAAACAGAAAAGTGTTTTTTAGGCTCAAAGGGCGCTAAAGACCATTTGGGAGTGTTGGACGTTCATTTCGCTTTCTTACGGTGAAAAAAACCGAAAAGTGTTTTTTAGCCTCAATGGGCGCTGTAGACCATTTGGGAGTGTTTGTAAGTCCATTTCGTGATCTGACGGTGAATAGTGCCGAAAAGTATTTGTTAGGCTTAATGGGCGCTATAGCACATTTGGGATTGTTTGTGAGTTCATTTCGTAATCTGACGGTGAATAGTGCTGAAAAGTGTTTGTTAGGCTTAATGGGCTCTATAGCACATTTGGGATTGTTTGTAAGTTGATTTCGTGATCTGACGGTGAATAGTGCTGAAAAGTGTTTGTTGGGCTTAATGGGCGCTATAGACCATTTAGGAGTGTTCGAAGTTCATTTCGCGTTCTGACGGTGAAAAAATCCGAAATTTTTTTTTAGGCTCAATGGGCGCTGTAGACCATTTGGGAGTGTTGGACGTTCATTTCGCGGTCTTACGGTGAAAAAACCCGAAAAGTGTTTTTTAGGCTCAATGGGCGCTATAGACCATTTGGGAGTGTTTGTAAGTCCATTTCGTGATCTGAGGGTGAATAGTGCCGAAAAGTGTTTGTTAGGCTCAATGGACGCTATAGACCATTTGGGATTGTTTGTAAGTTCATTTCGTGATCTGACGGTGAATAGTGCTGAAAAGTATTTTTTTTAGGCTCAATGGGCGCTATAGACCATTTGGGAGTGTTTGTAAGTCCATTTCGTGATCTGACGGTGAATAGTGCTGAAAAGTGTTTGTTAGGCTTAATGGGCTATATAGCACATTTGGGATTGTTTGTAAGTTCATTTCGTGATCTGACGGTGAATAGTGCTGAAAAGTGTTTGTTGGGCTTAATGTGCGCTATAGACCATTTAGGAGTGTTGGAAGTTCACTTCGCGTTCTGACGTTGAAAAAAACGAAAAGTTTTTGTATAGGCTCAATGGGCGCTATAGCACATTTGGGATTGTTTGTGAGTTCATTTCGTAATCTGACGGTGAATAGTGCTGAAAAGTGTTTGTCAGGCTCAAAGGGCGCTATAGACCATTTGGGAGTGTTGGAAGTTCATTTCGCGTTCTGACGGTGAAAAAAACCGAAAAGTGTTTTTTAGGCTCAAAGGGCGCTATAGCACATTTGGGATTGTTTGTGAGTTCGTTTCGTGATCTGAAGGTGAAAAAAACCGAAAAGTGTTTTTTAGGCTCAAAGGGCGCTAAAGACCATTTGGGAGTGTTGGACGTTCATTTCGCTTTCTTACGGTGAAAAAAACCGAAAAGTGTTTTTTAGCCTCAATGGGCGCTGTAGACCATTTGGGAGTGTTTGTAAGTCCATTTCGTGATCTGACGGTGAATAGTGCCGAAAAGTATTTGTTAGGCTTAATGGGCGCTATAGCACATTTGGGATTGTTTGTGAGTTCATTTCGTAATCTGACGGTGAATAGTGCTGAAAAGTGTTTGTTAGGCTTAATGGGCTCTATAGCACATTTGGGATTGTTTGTAAGTTGATTTCGTGATCTGACGGTGAATAGCGCTGAAAAGTGTTTGTTGGGCTTAATGGGCGCTATAGACCATTTAGGAGTGTTGGAAGTTCATTTCGCGTTCTGACGGTGAAAAAATCCGAAAAGTGTTTTTTAGGCTCAATGGGCGCTGTAGACCATTTGGGAGTGTTTGTAAGTCCATTTCGTGATCTGACGGTGAATAGTGCCGAAAAGTGTTTGTTAGGCTCAATGGACGCTATAGACCATTTGGGATTGTTTGTAAGTTTATTTCGTGATCTGACGGTGAATAGTGCTGCAAAGTATTTTTTAGGCTCAATGGGCGCTATAGACCATTTGGGATTGTTTGTAAGTTCATTTCGTGATCTGACGTTGAATAGTGCTGAAAAGTGTTTTTTAGGCTTAATGGGCTCTATGGCACATTTGGGATTGTTTGTGAGTTCATTTCGTGATCTGACGGTGAATAGTGCTGAAAAGTGTTTGTTAGGCTTAATGGGCGCTTATAGACCATTTGGGAGTGTTAGAAGTTCATTTCGCGTTCTGACGTTGAAAAAAACCGAAAAGTTTTTGTTTAGGCTCAATGGGTGCTATAGACCATTTGGGAGTGTTTGTAAGTTCATTTCGTGATCTGACGGTGAATAGTGCTGAAAAGTGTTTGTTAGGCTCAATGGGCGCTATAGACAATTTGGGAGAGTTTGTAAGTCAATTTCGTGATCTGAGGGTGAATAGTGCTGAAAAGTGTTTTTCAGGCTTAATGGGCGCTTATAGACCATTTGGGAGTGTTAGAAGTTCACTTCGCGTTCTGACGTTGAAAAAAACGAAAAGTTTTTGTTTAGGCTCAATGGGCGCTATAGACCATTTGGGATTGTTTGTAAGTTCATTTCGTGATCTGACGGTGAATAGTGCTGAAAAGTGTTTTTTAGGCTTAATGGGCTCTATAGCACATTTGGGATTGTTTGTAAGTTCATTTCGTGATCTGACGGTGAAAAAAACAGAAAAGTGTTTTTTTAGGCTCAAAGGGCGCTATAGACCATTTGGGAGTGTTTGTAAGTCCATTTCGTGATCTGACGGTGAATAGTGCCGAAAAGTGTTTGTTAGGCTTAATGGGCGCTATAGCACATTTGGGATTGTTTGTGAGTTCATTTTGTGATCTGACGGTGAATAGTGCTGCAAAGTGTTTGTTAGGCTTAATGGGCGCTTATAGACCATTTGGGAGTGTTAGAAGTTCATTTCGCGTTCTGACGGTGAAAAAAACCGAAAAGTGTTTTTTAGGCTCAAAGGGCGCTATAGACCATTTGGGAGTGTTTGTAAGTCCATTTCGTGATCTGACGGTGAATAGTGCCGAAAAGTGTTTGTTAGGCTTAATGGGCGCTATAGCACATTTGGGATTGTTTGTGAGTTCATTTCGTGATCTGACGGTGAATAGTGCTGAAAAGTGTTTGTTAGGCTTAATGGGCTCTATAGCACATTTGGGATTGTTTGTAAGTTCGTTTCGTGATCTGACGGTGAAAAAAACAGAAAAGTGTTTTTTAGGCTCAAAGGGCGCTATAGACCTTTTGGGAGTGTTGGATGTTCATTTGGCTTTATTACGGTGAAAAAAACCGAAAAGTGTTTTTTTGCCTCAATGGGCGCTGTAGACCATTTGGGAGTGTTGGAAGTTCATTTCGCGTTCTGACGGTGAAAAAAACCGAAAAGTGTTTTTTAGGCTTAAAGGGCGCTATAGACCATTTGGGAGTGTTTGTAAGTCCATTTCGTGATCTGACGGTGAATAGTGCCGAAAAGTGTTTGTTAGGCTTAATGGGCGCTATAGCACATTTGGGATTGTTTGTGAGTTCGTTTCGTGATCTGACGGTGAACAAAACAGAAAAGTGTTTTTTAGGCTCAAAGGGCGCTAAAGACCATTTGGGAGTGTTGGACGTTCATTTCGCTTTCTTACGGTGAAAAAAACCGAAAAGTGTTTTTTAGCCTCAATGGGCGCTGTAGACCATTTGGGAGTGTTTGTAAGTCCATTTCGTGATCTGACGGTGAATAGTGCCGAAAAGTATTTGTTAGGCTTAATGGGCGCTATAGCACATTTGGGATTGTTTGTGAGTTCATTTCGTAATCTGACGGTGAATAGTGCTGAAAAGTGTTTGTTAGGCTTAATGGGCTCTATAGCACATTTGGGATTGTTTGTAAGTTGATTTCGTGATCTGACGGTGAATAGTGCTGAAAAGTGTTTGTTGGGCTTAATGGGCGCTATAGACCATTTAGGAGTGTTCGAAGTTCATTTCGCGTTCTGACGGTGAAAAAATCCGAAATTTTTTTTTAGGCTCAATGGGCGCTGTAGACCATTTGGGAGTGTTGGACGTTCATTTCGCGGTCTTACGGTGAAAAAACCCGAAAAGTGTTTTTTAGGCTCAATGGGCGCTATAGACCATTTGGGAGTGTTTGTAAGTCCATTTCGTGATCTGAGGGTGAATAGTGCCGAAAAGTGTTTGTTAGGCTCAATGGACGCTATAGACCATTTGGGATTGTTTGTAAGTTCATTTCGTGATCTGACGGTGAATAGTGCTGAAAAGTATTTTTTTAGGCTCAATGGGCGCTATAGACCATTTGGGAGTGTTTGTAAGTCCATTTCGTGATCTGACGGTGAATAGTGCTGAAAAGTGTTTGTTAGGCTTAATGGGCTATATAGCACATTTGGGATTGTTTGTAAGTTCATTTCGTGATCTGACGGTGAATAGTGCTGAAAAGTGTTTGTTGGGCTTAATGTGCGCTATAGACCATTTAGGAGTGTTGGAAGTTCACTTCGCGTTCTGACGTTGAAAAAAACGAAAAGTTTTTGTATAGGCTCAATGGGCGCTATAGCACATTTGGGATTGTTTGTGAGTTCATTTCGTGATCTGACGGTGAATAGTGCTGAAAAGTGTTTGTCAGGCTCAAAGGGCGCTATAGACCATTTGGGAGTGTTGGAAGTTCATTTCGCGTTCTGACGGTGAAAAAAACCGAAAAGTGTTTTTTAGGCTCAAAGGGCGCTATAGCACATTTGGGATTGTTTGTGAGTTCGTTTCGTGATCTGAAGGTGAAAAAAACCGAAAAGTGTTTTTTAGCCTCAATGGGCGCTGTAGACCATTTGGGAGTGTTTGTAAGTCCATTTCGTGATCTGACGGTGAATAGTGCCGAAAAGTATTTGTTAGGCTTAATGGGCGCTATAGCACATTTGGGATTGTTTGTGAGTTCATTTCGTAATCTGACGGTGAATAGTGCTGAAAAGTGTTTGTTAGGCTTAATGGGCTCTATAGCACATTTGGGATTGTTTGTAAGTTGATTTCGTGATCTGACGGTGAATAGCGCTGAAAAGTGTTTGTTGGGCTTAATGGGCGCTATAGACCATTTAGGAGTGTTGGAAGTTCATTTCGCGTTCTGACGGTGAAAAAATCCGAAAAGTGTTTTTTAGGCTCAATGGGCGCTGTAGACCATTTGGGAGTGTTTGTAAGTCCATTTCGTGATCTGACGGTGAATAGTGCCGAAAAGTGTTTGTTAGGCTCAATGGACGCTATAGACCATTTGGGATTGTTTGTAAGTTCATTTCGTGATCTGACGGTGAATAGTGCTGAAAAGTATTTTTTTAGGCTCAATGGGCGCTATAGACCATTTGGGATTGTTTGTAAGTTCATTTCGTGATCTGACGTTGAATAGTGCTGAAAAGTGTTTTTTAGGCTTAATGGGCTCTATGGCACATTTGGGATTGTTTGTGAGTTCATTTCGTGATCTGACGGTGAATAGTGCTGAAAAGTGTTTGTTAGGCTTAATGGGCGCTTATAGACCATTTGGGAGTGTTAGAAGTTCATTTCGCGTTCTGACGTTGAAAAAAAACGAAAAGTTTTTGTTTAGGCTCAATGGGTGCTATAGACCATTTGGGATTGTTTGTAAGTTCATTTCGTGATCTGACGGTGAATAGTGCTGAAAAGTGTTTTTTAGGCTCAAAGGGCGCTAAAGACCATTTGGGAGTGTTGGACGTTCATTTCGCTTTCTTACGGTGAAAAAAACGAAAAGTGTTTTTTAGGCTCAAAGGGCGCTATAGACCATTTGGGAGTGTTTGTAAGTCCATTTCGTGACCTGACGGTGAATAGTGCCGAAAAGTGTTTGTTAGGCTTAATGGGCGCTATAGCACATTTGGGATTGTTTGTGAGTTCGTTTCGTGATCTGACGGTGAAAAAAACAGAAAAGTGTTTTTTAGGCTCAAAGGGCGCTATAGACCATTTGGGAGTGTTGGACGTTCATTTCGCTTTCTTACGGTGAAAAAAACCGAAAAGTGTTTTTTTAGGCTCAAAGGGCGCTATAGACCATTTGGGAGTGTTTGTAAGTCCATTTCGTGATCTGACGGTGAATAGTGCCGAAAAGTGTTTGTTAGGCTTAATGGGCGCTATAGCACATTTGGGATTGTTTGTGAGTTCGTTTCGTGATCTGACGGTGAACAAAACAGAAAAGTGTTTTTTAGGCTCAAAGGGCGCTAAAGACCATTTGGGAGTGTTGGACGTTCATTTCGCTTTCTTACGGTGAAAAAAACCGAAAAGTGTTTTTTAGCCTCAATGGGCGCTGTAGACCATTTGGGAGTGTTTGTAAGTCCATTTCGTGATCTGACGGTGAATAGTGCCGAAAAGTATTTGTTAGGCTTAATGGGCGCTATAGCACATTTGGGATTGTTTGTGAGTTCATTTCGTAATCTGACGGTGAATAGTGCTGAAAAGTGTTTGTTAGGCTTAATGGGCTCTATAGCACATTTGGGATTGTTTGTAAGTTGATTTCGTGATCTGACGGTGAATAGTGCTGAAAAGTGTTTGTTGGGCTTAATGGGCGCTATAGACCATTTAGGAGTGTTCGAAGTTCATTTCGCGTTCTGACGGTGAAAAAATCCGAAATTTTTTTTTAGGCTCAATGGGCGCTGTAGACCATTTGGGAGTGTTGGACGTTCATTTCGCGGTCTTACGGTGAAAAAACCCGAAAAGTGTTTTTTAGGCTCAATGGGCGCTATAGACCATTTGGGAGTGTTTGTAAGTCCATTTCGTGATCTGAGGGTGAATAGTGCCGAAAAGTGTTTGTTAGGCTCAATGGACGCTATAGACCATTTGGGATTGTTTGTAAGTTCATTTCGTGATCTGACGGTGAATAGTGCTGAAAAGTATTTTTTTAGGCTCAATGGGCGCTATAGACCATTTGGGATTGTTTGTAAGTCCATTTCGTGATCTGACGGTGAATAGTGCTGAAAAGTGTTTGTTAGGCTTAATGGGCTATATAGCACATTTGGGATTGTTTGTAAGTTCATTTCGTGATCTGACGGTGAATAGTGCTGAAAAGTGTTTGTTGGGCTTAATGTGCGCTATAGACCATTTAGGAGTGTTGGAAGTTCACTTCGCGTTCTGACGTTGAAAAAAACGAAAAGTTTTTGTATAGGCTCAATGGGCGCTATAGCACATTTGGGATTGTTTGTGAGTTCATTTCGTGATCTGACGGTGAATAGTGCTGAAAAGTGTTTGTCAGGCTCAAAGGGCGCTATAGACCATTTGGGAGTGTTGGAAGTTCATTTCGCGTTCTGACGGTGAAAAAAACCGAAAAGTGTTTTTTAGGCTCAAAGGGCGCTATAGCACATTTGGGATTGTTTGTGAGTTCGTTTCGTGATCTGAAGGTGAAAAAAACCGAAAAGTGTTTTTTAGCCTCAATGGGCGCTGTAGACCATTTGGGAGTGTTTGTAAGTCCATTTCGTGATCTGACGGTGAATAGTGCCGAAAAGTATTTGTTAGGCTTAATGGGCGCTATAGCACATTTGGGATTGTTTGTGAGTTCATTTCGTAATCTGACGGTGAATAGTGCTGAAAAGTGTTTGTTAGGCTTAATGGGCTCTATAGCACATTTGGGATTGTTTGTAAGTTGATTTCGTGATCTGACGGTGAATAGCGCTGAAAAGTGTTTGTTGGGCTTAATGGGCGCTATAGACCATTTAGGAGTGTTGGAAGTTCATTTCGCGTTCTGACGGTGAAAAAATCCGAAAAGTGTTTTTTAGGCTCAATGGGCGCTGTAGACCATTTGGGAGTGTTTGTAAGTCCATTTCGTGATCTGACGGTGAATAGTGCCGAAAAGTGTTTGTTAGGCTCAATGGACGCTATAGACCATTTGGGATTGTTTGTAAGTTCATTTCGTGATCTGACGGTGAATAGTGCTGAAAAGTATTTTTTTAGGCTCAATGGGCGCTATAGACCATTTGGGATTGTTTGTAAGTTCATTTCGTGATCTGACGTTGAATAGTGCTGAAAAGTGTTTTTTAGGCTTAATGGGCTCTATGGCACATTTGGGATTGTTTGTGAGTTCATTTCGTGATCTGACGGTGAATAGTGCTGAAAAGTGTTTGTTAGGCTTAATGGGCGCTTATAGACCATTTGGGAGTGTTAGAAGTTCATTTCGCGTTCTGACGTTGAAAAAAAACGAAAAGTTTTTGTTTAGGCTCAATGGGTGCTATAGACCATTTGGGATTGTTTGTAAGTTCATTTCGTGATCTGACGGTGAATAGTGCTGAAAAGTGTTTTTTAGGCTCAAAGGGCGCTAAAGACCATTTGGGAGTGTTGGACGTTCATTTCGCTTTCTTACGGTGAAAAAAACGAAAAGTGTTTTTTAGGCTCAAAGGGCGCTATAGACCATTTGGGAGTGTTTGTAAGTCCATTTCGTGACCTGACGGTGAATAGTGCCGAAAAGTGTTTGTTAGGCTTAATGGGCGCTATAGCACATTTGGGATTGTTTGTGAGTTCGTTTCGTGATCTGACGGTGAAAAAAACAGAAAAGTGTTTTTTAGGCTCAAAGGGCGCTATAGACCATTTGGGAGTGTTGGACGTTCATTTCGCTTTCTTACGGTGAAAAAAACCGAAAAGTGTTTTTTTAGGCTCAAAGGGCGCTATAGACCATTTGGGAGTGTTTGTAAGTCCATTTCGTGATCTGACGGTGAATAGTGCCGAAAAGTGTTTGTTAGGCTTAATGGGCGCTATAGCACATTTGGGATTGTTTGTGAGTTCGTTTCGTGATCTGACGGTGAAAAAAACAGAAAAGTGTTTATTAGGCTCAAAGGGCGCTAAAGACCATTTGGGAGTGTTGGACGTTCATTTCGCTTTCTTACGGTGAAAAAAACGAAAAGTGTTTTTTAGGCTCAAAGGGCGCTATAGACCATTTGGGAGTGTTTGTAAGTCCATTTCGTGACCTGACGGTGAATAGTGCCGAAAAGTGTTTGTTAGGCTTAATGGGCGCTATAGCACATTTGGGATTGTTTGTGAGTTCGTTTCGTGATCTGACGGTGAAAAAAACAGAAAAGTGTTTTTTAGGCTCAAAGGGCGCTATAGACCATTTGGGAGTGTTGGACGTTCATTTCGCTTTCTTACGGTGAAAAAAACCGAAAAGTGTTTTTTAGCCTCAATGGGCGCTGTAGACCATTTGGGAGTGTTTGTAAGTCCATTTCGTGATCTGACGGTGAATAGTGCCGAAAAGTATTTGTTAGGCTTAATGGGCGCTATAGCACATTTGGGATTGTTTGTGAGTTCATTTCGTAATCTGACGGTGAATAGTGCTGAAAAGTGTTTGTTAGGCTTAATGGGCTCTATAGCACATTTGGTATTGTTTGTAAGTTCATTTCGTGATCTGACGGTGAATAGTGCTGAAAAGTGTTTGTTGGGCTTAATGGGCGCTATAGACCATTTAGGAGTGTTGGAAGTTCATTTCGCGTTCTGACGGTGAAAAAATCCGAAAAGTGTTTTTTAGGCTCAATGGGCGCTGTAGCCAATTTGGGAGTGTTGGACGTTCATTTCGCGGTCTTACGGTGAAAAAACCCGAAAAGTGTTTTTTAGGCTCAATGGGCGCTATAGACCATTTGGGAGTGTTTGTAAGTCCATTTCGTGATCTGACGGTGAATAGTGCCGAAAAGTGTTTGTTAGGCTCAATGGACGCTATAGACCATTTGGGATTGTTTGTAAGTTCATTTCGTGATCTGACGGTGAATAGTGCTAAAAAGTGTTTTTTAGGCTTAATGGGCTCTATAGCACATTTGGGATTGTTTGTAAGTTCATTTCGTGATCTGACGGTGAAAAAAACAGAAAAGTGTTTTTTAGGCTCAAAGGGCGCTATAGACCATTTGGGAGTGTTGGAAGTTCATTTCGCGTTCTGACGGTGAATAGTGCCGAAAAGTGTTTGTTAGGCTCAATGGGCGCTATAGACAATTTGGGAGTGTTTGTAAGTCAATTTCGTGATGTGACGGTGAATAGTGCTGAAAAGTGTTTGTCAGGCTTAATGGGCGCTTATAGACCATTTGGGAGTGTTAGAAGTTCACTTCGCGTTCTGACGTTGAAAAAAACGAAAAGTTTTTGTTTAGGCTCAATGGGCGCTATAGACAATTTGGGAGTGTTTGTAAGTCAATTTCGTGATCTGACGGTGAATAGTGCTGAAAAGTGTTTGTTAGGCTTAATGGGCGCTTATAGACCATTTGGGAGTGTTAGAAGTTCATTTCGCGTTCTGACGGTAAAAAAACCCGAAAAGTGTTTTTTAGGCTCAAAGGGCGCTATAGACCATTTGGGAGTGTTTGTAAGTCCATTTCGTGATCTGACGGTGAATAGTGCCGAAAAGTGTTTGTTAGGCTTAATGGGCGCTATAGCACATTTGGGATTGTTTGTGAGTTCATTTCGTGATCTGACGGTGAATAGTGCTGAAAAGTGTTTGTCAGGCTCAAAGGGCGCTATAGACCATTTGGGAGTGTTGGAAGTTCATTTCGCGTTCTGACGGTGAAAAAAACTGAAAAGTGTTTTTTAGGCTCAAAGGGCGCTATAGACCATTTATGAGTGTTTGTAAGTCCATTTCGTGATCTGACGGTGAATAGTGCCGAAAAGTTTTTGTTTAGGCTCAATGGGCGCTATAGACCATTTGGGATTGTTTGTAAGTTCATTTCACGTTCTGACGGTGAAAAAAACCGAAAAGTGTTTTTTAGGCTCAAAGGGCGCTATAGACCATTTGGGAGTGTTGGACGTTCATTTGGCTTTATTACGGTGAAAAAAACCGAAAAGTGTTTTTTAGCCTCAATGGGCGCTGTAGACCATTTGGGACTGTTGGAAGTTCATTTCGCGTTCTGACGGTGAAAAAAACCGAAAAGTGTTTTTTAGGCTCAAAGGGCGCTATAGACCATTTGGGAGTGTTTGTAAGTCCATTTCGTGATCTGACGGTGAATAGTGCTGAAAAGTGTTTGTTAGGCTTAATGGGCGCTATAGCACATTTGGGATTGTTTGTGAGTTCATTTCGTAATCTGACGGTGAATAGTGCTGAAAAGTGTTTGTTAGGCTTAATGGGCTCTATAGCACATTTGGGATTGTTTGTAAGTTGATTTCGTGATCTGACGGTGAATAGTGCTGAAAAGTGTTTGTTGGGCTTAATGGGCGCTATAGACCATTTAGGAGTGTTCGAAGTTCATTTCGCGTTCTGACGGTGAACAAATCCGAATTTTTTTTTTTAGGCTCAATGGGCGCTGTAGACCATTTGGGAGTGTTGGACGTTCATTTCGCGGTCTTACGGTGAAAAAACCCGAAAAGTGTTTTTTAGGCTCAATGGGCGCTATAGACCATTTGGGAGTGTTTGTAAGTCCATTTCGTGATCTGAGGGTGAATAGTGCCGAAAAGTGTTTGTTAGGCTCAATGGACGCTATAGACCATTTGGGATTGTTTGTAAGTTGATTTCGTGATCTGACGGTGAATAGTGCTGAAAAGTATTTTTTTAGGCTCAATGGGCGCTATAAACCATTTGGGATTGTTTGTAAGTTCATTTCGTGATCTGACGTTGAATAGTGCTGAAAAGTGTTTTTTAGGCTTAATGGGCTCTATGGCACATTTGGGATTGTTTGTGAGTTCATTTCGTGATCTGACGGTGAATAGTGCTGAAAAGTGTTTTTTAGGCTCAAAGGGCGCTAAAGACCATTTGGGAGTGTTGGACGTTCATTTCGCTTTCTTACGGTGAAAAAAACGAAAAGTGTTTTTTAGGCTCAAAGGGCGCTATAGACCATTTGGGAGTGTTTGTAAGTCCATTTCGTGACCTGACGGTGAATAGTGCCGAAAAGTGTTTGTTAGGCTTAATGGGCGCTATAGCACATTTGGGATTGTTTGTGAGTTCGTTTCGTGATCTGACGGTGAAAAAAACAGAAAAGTGTTTTTTAGGCTCAAAGGGCGCTATAGACCATTTGGGAGTGTTGGACGTTCATTTCGCTTTCTTACGGTGAAAAAAACCGAAAAGTGTTTTTTTAGGCTCAAAGGGCGCTATAGACCATTTGGGAGTGTTTGTAAGTCCATTTCGTGATCTGACGGTGAATAGTGCCGAAAAGTGTTTGTTAGGCTTAATGGGCGCTATAGCACATTTGGGATTGTTTGTGAGTTCGTTTCGTGATCTGACGGTGAAAAAAACAGAAAAGTGTTTTTTAGGCTCAAAGGGCGCTAAAGACCATTTGGGAGTGTTGGACGTTCATTTCGCTTTCATACGGTGAAAAAAACGAAAAGTGTTTTTTAGGCTCAAAGGGCGCTATAGACCATTTGGGAGTGTTTGTAAGTCCATTTCGTGACCTGACGGTGAATAGTGCCGAAAAGTGTTTGTTAGGCTTAATGGGCGCTATAGCACATTTGGGATTGTTTGTGAGTTCGTTTCGTGATCTGACGGTGAAAAAAACAGAAAAGTGTTTTTTAGGCTCAAAGGGCGCTATAGACCATTTGGGAGTGTTGGACGTTCATTTCGCTTTCTTACGGTGAAAAAAACCGAAAAGTGTTTTTTAGCCTCAATGGGCGCTGTAGACCATTTGGGAGTGTTTGTAAGTCCATTTCGTGATCTGACGGTGAATAGTGCCGAAAAGTATTTGTTAGGCTTAATGGGCGCTATAGCACATTTGGGATTGTTTGTGAGTTCATTTCGTAATCTGACGGTGAATAGTGCTGAAAAGTGTTTGTTAGGCTTAATGGGCTCTATAGCACATTTGGTATTGTTTGTAAGTTCATTTCGTGATCTGACGGTGAATAGTGCTGAAAAGTGTTTGTTGGGCTTAATGGGCGCTATATACCATTTAGGAGTGTTGGAAGTTAATTTCGCGTTCTGACGGTGAAAAAATCCGAAAAGTGTTTTTTAGGCTCAATGGGCGCTGTAGCCAATTTGGGAGTGTTGGACGTTCATTTCGCGGTCTTACGGTGAAAAAACCCGAAAAGTGTTTTTTAGGCTCAATGGGCGCTATAGACCATTTGGGAGTGTTTGTAAGTCCATTTCGTGATCTGACGGTGAATAGTGCCGAAAAGTGTTTGTTAGGCTCAATGGGCGCTATAGACCATTTGGGATTGTTTGTAAGTTCATTTCGTGATCTGACGTTGAATAGTGCTGAAAAGTGTTTTTTAGGCTTAATGGGCTCTATGGCACATTTGGGATTGTTTGTGAGTTCATTTCGTGATCTGACGATGAATAGTGCTGAAAAGTGTTTGTTAGGCTTAATGGGCGCTTATAGACCATTTGGGAGTGTTAGAAGTTCATTTCGCGTTCTGACGGTGAAAAAAACCGAAAAGTGTTTTTTAGGCTCAAAGGGCGCTATAGACCATTTTGGAGTGTTTGTAAGTCCATTTCGTGATCTGACGGTGAATAGTGCCGAAAAGTGTTTGTTAGGCTCAATGGGCGCTATAGACAATTTGGGAGTGTTTGTAAGTCAATTTCGTGATCTGAGGGTGAATAGTGCTGAAAAGTGTTTGTCAGGCTTAATGGGCGCTTATAGACCATTTGGGAGTGTTAGAAGTTCACTTCGCGTTCTGACGTTGAAAAAAACGAAAAGTTTTTGTTTAGGCTCAATGGGCGCTATAGACCATTTGGGATTGTTTGTAAGTTCATTTCGTGATCTGACGGTGAATAGTGCTGAAAAGTGTTTTTTAGGCTTAATGGGCTCTATAGCACATTTGGGATTGTTTGTAAGTTCATTTCGCGTTCTGACCGTGAAAAAAACCGAAAAGTGTTTTTTAGGCTCAAAGGGCGCTATAGACCATTTGGGAGTGTTTGTAAGTCCATTTCGTGATCTGACGGTGAATAGTGCCGAAAAGTGTTTGTTAGGCTTAATGGGCGCTATAGCACATTTGGGATTGTTTGTGAGTTCATTTCGTGATCTGACGGTGAATAGTGCTGCAAAGTGTTTGTTAGGCTTAATGGGCGCTTATAGACCATTTGGGAGTGTTAGAAGTTCATTTCGCGTTCTGACGGTGAAAAAAACCGAAAAGTGTTTTTTAGGCTCAAAGGGCGCTATAGACCATTTGGGAGTGTTTGTAAGTCCATTTCGTTATCTGACGGTGAATAGTGCCGAAAAGTGTGTGTTAGGCTTAATGGGCGCTATAGCACATTTGGGATTGTTTGTGAGTTCATTTCGTGATCTGACGGTGAATAGTGCCGAAAAGTGTTTGTTAGGCTTAATGGGCGCTATAGCACATTTGGGATTGTTTGTGAGTTCATTTCGTGATCTGACGGTGAATAGTGCTGAAAAGTGTTTGTTAGGCTTAATGGGCTCTATAGCACATTTGGGATTGTTTGTAAGTTCGTTTCGTGATCTGACGGTGAAAAAAACAGAAAAGTGTTTTTTAGGCTCAAAGGGCGCTATAGACCATTTGGGAGTGTTGGACGTTCATTTGGCTTTATTACAGTGAAAAAAACCGAAAAGTGTTTTTTTGCCTCAATGGGCGCTGTAGACCATTTGGGAGTGTTGGAAGTTCATTTCGCGTTCTGACGGTGAAAAAAACCGAAAAGTGTTTTTTAGGCTCAAAGGGCGCTATAGACCATTTGGGAGTGTTTGTAAGTCCATTTCGTGACCTGACGGTGAATAGTGCCGAAAAGTGTTTGTTAGGCTTAATGGGCGCTATAGCACATTTGGGATTGTTTGTGAGTTCGTTTCGTGATCTGACGGTGAAAAAAACAGAAAAGTGTTTTTTAGGCTCAAAGGGCGCTATAGACCATTTGGGAGTGTTGGACGTTCATTTCGCTTTCTTACGGTGAAAAAAACCGAAAAGTGTTTTTTAGCCTCAATGGGCGCTGTAGACCATTTGGGAGTGTTTGTAAGTCCATTTCGTGATCTGACGGTGAATAGTGCCGAAAAGTATTTGTTAGGCTTAATGGGCGCTATAGCACATTTGGGATTGTTTGTGAGTTCATTTCGTAATCTGACGGTGAATAGTGCTGAAAAGTGTTTGTTAGGCTTAATGGGCTCTATAGCACATTTGGTATTGTTTGTAAGTTCATTTCGTGATCTGACGGTGAATAGTTCTGAAAAGTGTTTGTTGGGCTTAATGGGCGCTATAGACCATTTAGGAGTGTTGGAAGTTCATTTCGCGTTCTGACGGTGAAAAAATCCGAAAAGTGTTTTTTAGGCTCAATGGGCGCTGTAGCCAATTTGGGAGTGTTGGACGTTCATTTCGCGGTCTTACGGTGAAAAAACCCGAAAAGTGTTTTTTAGGCTCAATGGGCGCTATAGACCATTTGGGAGTGTTTGTAAGTCCATTTCGTGATCTGACGGTGAATAGTGCCGAAAAGTGTTTGTTAGGCTCAATGGACGCTATAGACCATTTGGGATTGTTTGTAAGTTCATTTCGTGATCTGACGGTGAATAGTGCTGAAAAGTGTTTTTTAGGCTTAATGGGCTCTATAGCACATTTGGGATTGTTTGTAAGTTCATTTCGTGATCTGACGGTGAAAAAAACAGAAAAGTGTTTTTTAGGCTCAAAGGGCGCTATAGACCATTTGGGAGTGTTGGAAGTTCATTTCGCGTTCTGACGGTGAATAGTTCCGAAAAGTGTTTGTTAGGCTCAATGGGCGCTATAGACAATTTGGGAGTGTTTGTAAGTCAATTTCGTGATGTGACGGTGAATAGTGCTGAAAAGTGTTTGTCAGGCTTAATGGGCGCTTATAGACCATTTGGGAGTGTTAGAAGTTCACTTCGCGTTCTGACGTTGAAAAAAACGAAAAGTTTTTGTTTAGGCTCAATGGGCGCTATAGACAATTTGGGAGTGTTTGTAAGTCAATTTCGTGATCTGACGGTGAATAGTGCTGAAAAGTGTTTGTTAGGCTTAATGGGCGCTTATAGACCATTTGGGAGTGTTAGAAGTTCATTTCGCGTTCTGACGGTGAAAAAACCCGAAAAGTGTTTTTTAGGCTCAAAGGGCGCTATAGACCATTTTGGAGTGTTTGTAAGTCCATTTCGTGATCTGACGGTGAATAGTGCCGAAAAGTGTTTGTTAGGCTCAATGGGCGCTATAGACAATTTGGGAGTGTTTGTAAGTCAATTTCGTGATCTGAGGGTGAATAGTGCTGAAAAGTGTTTGTCAGGCTTAATGGGCGCTTATAGACCATTTGGGAGTGTTAGAAGTTCACTTCGCGTTCTGACGTTGAAAAAAACGAAAAGTTTTTGTTTAGGCTCAATGGGCGCTATAGACCATTTGGGATTGTTTGTAAGTTCATTTCGAGATCTGACGGTGAATAGTGCTGAAAAGTGTTTTTTAGGCTTAATGGGCTCTATAGCACATTTGGGATTGTTTGTAAGTTCATTTCGCGTTCTGACCGTGAAAAAAACCGAAAAGTGTTTTTTAGGCTCAAAGGGCGCTATAGACCATTTGGGAGTGTTTGTAAGTCCATTTCGTGATCTGACGGTGAATAGTGCCGAAAAGTGTTTGTTAGGCTTAATGGGCGCTATAGCACATTTGGGATTGTTTGTGAGTTCATTTCGTGATCTGACGGTGAATAGTGCTGCAAAGTGTTTGTTAGGCTTAATGGGCGCTTATAGACCATTTGGGAGTGTTAGAAGTTCATTTCGCGTTCTGACGGTGAAAAAAACCGAAAAGTGTTTTTTAGGCTCAAAGGGCGCTATAGACCATTTGGGAGTGTTTGTAAGTCCATTTCGTGATCTGACGGTGAATAGTGCCGAAAAGTGTGTGTTAGGCTTAATGGGCGCTATAGCACATTTGGGATTGTTTGTGAGTTCATTTCGTGATCTGACGGTGAATAGTGCCGAAAAGTGTTTGTTAGGCTTAATGGGCGCTATAGCACATTTGGGATTGTTTGTGAGTTCATTTCGTGATCTGACGGTGAATAGTGCTGAAAAGTGTTTGTTAGGCTTAATGGGCTCTATAGCACATTTGGGATTGTTTGTAAGTTCGTTTCGTGATCTGACGGTGAAAAAAACAGAAAAGTGTTTTTTAGGCTCAAAGGGCGCTATAGACCATTTGGGAGTGTTGGACGTTCATTTGGCTTTATTACGGTGAAAAAAACCGAAAAGTGTTTTTTTGCCTCAATGGGCGCTGTAGACCATTTGGGAGTGTTGGAAGTTCATTTCGCGTTCTGACGGTGAAAAAAACCGAAAAGTGTTTTTTAGGCTTAAAGGGCGTTATAGACCATTTGGGAGTGTTTGTAAGTCCATTTCGTGATCTGACGGTGAATAGTGCCGAAAAGTGTTTGTTAGGCTTAATGGGCGCTATAGCACATTTGGGATTGTTTGTGAGTTCGTTTCGTGATCTGACGGTGAACAAAACAGAAAAGTGTTTTTTAGGCTCAAAGGGCGCTAAAGACCATTTGGGAGTGTTGGACGTTCATTTCGCTTTCTTACGGTGAAAAAAACCGAAAAGTGTTTTTTTAGCCTCAATGGGCGCTGTAGACCATTTGGGAGTGTTTGTAAGTCCATTTCGTGATCTGACGTTGAATAGTGCTGAAAAGTGTTTTTTAGGCTTAATGGGCTCTATGGCACATTTGGGATTGTTTGTGAGTTCATTTCGTGATCTGACGATGAATAGTGCTGAAAAGTGTTTGTTAGGCTTAATGGGCGCTTATAGACCATTTGGGAGTGTTAGAAGTTCATTTCGCGTTCTGACGGTGAAAAAACCCGAAAAGTGTTTTTTAGGCTCAAAGGGCGCTATAGACCATTTGGGAGTGTTTGTAAGTCCATTTCGTGATCTGACGGTGAATAGTGCCGAAAAGTGTTTGTTAGGCTCAATGGGCGCTATAGACAATTTGGGAGTGTTTGTAAGTCAATTTCGTGATCTGAGGGTGAATAGTGCTGAAAAGTGTTTGTCAGGCTTAATGGGCGCTTATAGACCATTTGGGAGTGTTAGAAGTTCACTTCGCGTTCTGACGTTGAAAAAAACGAAAAGTTTTTGTTTAAGGCTCAATGGGCGCTATAGACCATTTGGGATTGTTTGTAAGTTCATTTCGTGATCTGACGGTGAAAAAAACAGAAAAGTGTTTTTTAGGCTCAAAGGGCGCTATAGACCATTTGGGAGTGTTAGAAGTTCATTTCGCGTTCTGACGGTGAAAAAAACCGAAAAGTGTTTTTTAGGCTCAAAGGGCGCTATAGACCATTTGGGAGTGTTTGTAAGTCCATTTCGTGATCTGACGGTGAATAGTGCCGAAAAGTGTTTGTTAGGCTTAATGGGCGCTATAGCACATTTGGGATTGTTTGTGAGTTCATTTCGTGATCTGACGGTGAATAGTGCTGAAAAGTGTTTGTTAGGCTTAATGGGCTCTATAGCACATTTGGGATTGTTTGTAAGTTCGTTTCGTGATCTGACGGTGAAAAAAACAGAAAAGTGTTTTTTAGGCTCAAAGGGCGCTATAGACCATTTGGGAGTGTTGGACGTTCATTTGGCTTTATTACGGTGAAAAAAACCGAAAAGTGTTTTTTTGCCTCAATGGGCGCTGTAGACCATTTGGGAGTGTTGGAAGTTCATTTCGCGTTCTGACGGTGAAAAAAACTGAAAAGTGTTTTTTAGGCTCAAAGGGCGCTATAGACCATTTATGAGTGTTTGTAAGTCTATTTCGTGATCTGACGGTGAATAGTGCCGAAAAGTTTTTGTTTAGGCTCAATGGGCGCTATAGACCATTTGGGATTGTTTGTAAGTTCATTTCACGTTCTGACGGTGAAAAAAACCGAAAAGTGTTTTTTAGGCTCAAAGGGCGCTATAGACCATTTTGGAGTGTTGGACGTTCATTTGGCTTTCTTACGGTGAAAAAAACCGAAAAGTGTTTTTTAGCCTCAATGGGCGCTGTAGACCATTTGGGAGTGTTGGAAGTTCATTTCGCGTTCTGACGGTGAAAAAAACCGAAAAGTGTTTTTTAGGCTCAAAGGGCGCTATAGACCATTTGGGAGTGTTTGTAAGTCCATTTCGTGATCTGACGGTGAATAGTGCTGAAAAGTGTTTGTTAGGCTTAATGGGCGCTATAGCACATTTGGGATTGTTTGTGAGTTCATTTCGTAATCTGACGGTGAATAGTGCTGAAAAGTGTTTGTTAGGCTTAATGGGCTCTATAGCACATTTGGGATTGTTTGTAAGTTGATTTCGTGATCTGACGGTGAATAGTGCTGAAAAGTGTTTGTTGGGCTTAATGGGCGCTATAGACCATTTAGGAGTGTTCGAAGTTCATTTCGCGTTCTGACGGTGAACAAATCCGAATTTTTTTTTTTAGGCTCAATGGGCGCTGTAGACCATTTGGGAGTGTTGGACGTTCATTTCGCGGTCTTACGGTGAAAAAACCCGAAAAGTGTTTTTTAGGCTCAATGGGCGCTATAGACCATTTGGGAGTGTTTGTAAGTCCATTTCGTGATCTGAGGGTGAATAGTGCCGAAAAGTGTTTGTTAGGCTCAATGGACGCTATAGACCATTTGGGATAGTTTGTAAGTTGATTTCGTGATCTGACGGTGAATAGTGCTGAAAAGTATTTTTTTAGGCTCAATGGGCGCTATAAACCATTTGGGATTGTTTGTAAGTTCATTTCGTGATCTGACGTTGAATAGTGCTGAAAAGTGTTTTTTAGGCTTAATGGGCTCTATGGCACATTTGGGATTGTTTGTGAGTTCATTTCGTGATCTGACGGTGAATAGTGCTGAAAAGTGTTTTTTAGGCTCAAAGGGCGCTAAAGACCATTTGGGAGTGTTGGACGTTCATTTCGCTTTCTTACGGTGAAAAAAACGAAAAGTGTTTTTTAGGCTCAAAGGGCGCTATAGACCATTTGGGAGTGTTTGTAAGTCCATTTCGTGACCTGACGGTGAATAGTGCCGAAAAGTGTTTGTTAGGCTTAATGGGCGCTATAGCACATTTGGGATTGTTTGTGAGTTCGTTTCGTGATCTGACGGTGAAAAAAACAGAAAAGTGTTTTTTAGGCTCAAAGGGCGCTATAGACCATTTGGGAGTGTTGGACGTTCATTTCGCTTTCTTACGGTGAAAAAAACCGAAAAGTGTTTTTTTAGGCTCAAAGGGCGCTATAGACCATTTGGGAGTGTTTGTAAGTCCATTTCGTGATCTGACGGTGAATAGTGCCGAAAAGTGTTTGTTAGGCTTAATGGGCGCTATAGCACATTTGGGATTGTTTGTGAGTTCGTTTCGTGATCTGACGGTGAAAAAAACAGAAAAGTGTTTTTTAGGCTCAAAGGGCGCTAAAGACCATTTGGGAGTGTTGGACGTTCATTTCGCTTTCATACGGTGAAAAAAAACGAAAAGTGTTTTTTAGGCTCAAAGGGCGCTATAGACCATTTGGGAGTGTTTGTAAGTCCATTTCGTGACCTGACGGTGAATAGTGCCGAAAAGTGTTTGTTAGGCTTAATGGGCGCTATAGCACATTTGGGATTGTTTGTGAGTTCGTTTCGTGATCTGACGGTGAAAAAAACAGAAAAGTGTTTTTTAGGCTCAAAGGGCGCTATAGACCATTTGGGAGTGTTGGACGTTCATTTCGCTTTCTTACGGTGAAAAAAACCGAAAAGTGTTTTTTAGCCTCAATGGGCGCTGTAGACCATTTGGGAGTGTTTGTAAGTCCATTTCGTGATCTGACGGTGAATAGTGCCGAAAAGTATTTGTTAGGCTTAATGGGCGCTATAGCACATTTGGGATTGTTTGTGAGTTCATTTCGTAATCTGACGGTGAATAGTGCTGAAAAGTGTTTGTTAGGCTTAATGGGCTCTATAGCACATTTGGTATTGTTTGTAAGTTCATTTCGTGATCTGACGGTGAATAGTGCTGAAAAGTGTTTGTTGGGCTTAATGGGCGCTATAGACCATTTAGGGGTGTTGGAAGTTCATTTCGCGTTCTGACGGTGAAAAAATCCGAAAAGTGTTTTTTAGGCTCAATGGGCGCTGTAGCCAATTTGGGAGTGTTGGACGTTCATTTCGCGGTCTTACGGTGAAAAAACCCGAAAAGTGTTTTTTAGGCTCAATGGGCGCTATAGACCATTTGGGAGTTTTTGTAAGTCCATTTCGTGATCTGACGGTGAATAGTGCCGAAAAGTGTTTGTTAGGCTCAATGGGCGCTATAGACCATTTGGGATTGTTTGTAAGTTCATTTCGTGATCTGACGTTGAATAGTGCTGAAAAGTGTTTTTTAGGCTTAATGGGCTCTATGGCACATTTGGGATTGTTTGTAAGTTCATTTCGTGATCTGACGTTGAATAGTGCTGAAAAGTGTTTTTTAGGCTTAATGGGCTCTATGGCACATTTGGGATTGTTTGTGAGTTCATTTCGTGATCTGACGGTGAATAGTGCTGAAAAGTGTTTTTTAGGCTCAAAGGGCGCTAAAGACCATTTGGGAGTGTTGGACGTTCATTTCGCTTTCTTACGGTGAAAAAAACGAAAAGTGTTTTTTAGGCTCAAAGGGCGCTATAGACCATTTGGGAGTGTTTGTAAGTCCATTTCGTGACCTGACGGTGAATAGTGCCGAAAAGTGTTTGTTAGGCTTAATGGGCGCTATAGCACATTTGGGATTGTTTGTGAGTTCATTTCGTGATCTGACGATGAATAGTGCTGAAAAGTGTTTGTTAGGCTTAATGGGCGCTTATAGACCATTTGGGAGTGTTAGAAGTTCATTTCGCGTTCTGACGGTGAAAAAACCCGAAAAGTGTTTTTTAGGCTCAAAGGGCGCTATAGACCATTTTGGAGTGTTTGTAAGTCCATTTCGTGATCTGACGGTGAATAGTGCCGAAAAGTGTTTGTTAGGCTCAATGGGCGCTATAGACAATTTGGGAGTGTTTGTAAGTCAATTTCGTGATCTGAGGGTGAATAGTGCTGAAAAGTGTTTGTCAGGCTTAATGGGCGCTTATAGACCATTTGGGAGTGTTAGAAGTTCACTTCGCGTTCTGACGTTGAAAAAAACGAAAAGTTTTTGTTTAGGCTCAATGGGCGCTATAGACCATTTGGGATTGTTTGTAAGTTCATTTCGTGATCTGACGGTGAATAGTGCTGAAAAGTGTTTTTTAGGCTTAATGGGCTCTATAGCACATTTGGGATTGTTTGTAAGTTCATTTCGCGTTCTGACCGTGAAAAAAACCGAAAAGTGTTTTTTAGGCTCAAAGGGCGCTATAGACCATTTGGGAGTGTTTGTAAGTCCATTTCGTGATCTGACGGTGAATAGTGCCGAAAAGTGTTTGTTAGGCTTAATGGGCGCTATAGCACATTTGGGATTGTTTGTGAGTTCATTTCGTGATCTGACGGTGAATAGTGCTGCAAAGTGTTTGTTAGGCTTAATGGGCGCTTATAGACCATTTGGGAGTGTTAGAAGTTCATTTCGCGTTCTGACGGTGAAAAAAACCGAAAAGTGTTTTTTAGGCTCAAAGGGCGCTATAGACCATTTGGGAGTGTTTGTAAGTCCATTTCGTGATCTGACGGTGAATAGTGCCGAAAAGTGTGTGTTAGGCTTAATGGGCGCTATAGCACATTTGGGATTGTTTGTGAGTTCATTTCGTGATCTGACGGTGAATAGTGCCGAAAAGTGTTTGTTAGGCTTAATGGGCGCTATAGCACATTTGGGATTGTTTGTGAGTTCATTTCGTGATCTGACGGTGAATAGTGCCGAAAAGTGTTTGTTAGGCTTAATGGGCGCTATAGCACATTTGGGATTGTTTGTGAGTTCATTTCGTGATCTGACGGTGAATAGTGCTGAAAAGTGTTTGTTAGGCTTAATGGGCTCTATAGCACATTTGGGATTGTTTGTAAGTTCGTTTCGTGATCTGACGGTGAAAAAAACAGAAAAGTGTTTTTTAGGCTCAAAGGGCGCTATAGACCATTTGGGAGTGTTGGACGTTCATTTGGCTTTATTACGGTGAAAAAAACCGAAAAGTGTTTTTTTGCCTCAATGGGCGCTGTAGACCATTTGGGAGTGTTGGAAGTTCATTTCGCGTTCTGACGGTGAAAAAAACCGAAAAGTGTTTTTTTAGGCTTAAAGGGCGTTATAGACCATTTGGGAGTGTTTGTAAGTCCATTTCGTGATCTGACGGTGAATAGTGCCGAAAAGTGTTTGTTAGGCTTAATGGGCGCTATAGCACATTTGGGATTGTTTGTGAGTTCGTTTCGTGATCTGACGGTGAACAAAACAGAAAAGTGTTTTTTAGGCTCAAAGGGCGCTAAAGACCATTTGGGAGTGTTGGACGTTCATTTCGCTTTCTTACGGTGAAAAAAAACGAAAAGTGTTTTTTAGCCTCAATGGGCGCTGTAGACCATTTGGGAGTGTTTGTAAGTCCATTTCGTGATCTGACGTTGAATAGTGCTAAAAAGTGTTTTTTAGGCTTAATGGGCTCTATGGCACATTTGGGATTGTTTGTGAGTTCATTTCGTGATCTGACGATGAATAGTGCTGAAAAGTGTTTGTTAGGCTTAATGGGCGCTTATAGACCATTTGGGAGTGTTAGAAGTTCATTTCGCGTTCTGACGGTGAAAAAACCCGAAAAGTGTTTTTTAGGCTCAAAGGGCGCTATAGACCATTTGGGAGTGTTTGTAAGTCCATTTCGTGATCTGACGGTGAATAGTGCCGAAAAGTGTTTGTTAGGCTCAATGGGCGCTATAGACAATTTGGGAGTGTTTGTAAGTCAATTTCGTGATCTGAGGGTGAATAGTGCTGAAAAGTGTTTGTCAGGCTTAATGGGCGCTTATAGACCATTTGGGAGTGTTAGAAGTTCACTTCGCGTTCTGACGTTGAAAAAAACGAAAAGTTTTTGTTTAGGCTCAATGGGCGCTATAGACCATTTAGGATTGTTTGTAAGTTCATTTCGTGATCTGACGGTGAATAGTGCTGAAAAGTGTTTTTTAGGCTTAATGGGCTCTATAGCACATTTGGGATTGTTTGTAAGTTCATTTCGTGATCTGACGGTGAATAGTGCCGAAAAGTGTTTGTTAGGCTTAATGGGCGCTATAGCACATTTGGGATTGTTTGTGAGTTCATTTCGTGATCTGACGGTGAATAGTGCTGCAAAGTGTTTGTTAGGCTTAATGGGCGCTTATAGACCATTTGGGAGTGTTAGAAGTTCATTTCGCGTTCTGACGGTGAAAAAAACCGAAAAGTGTTTTTTAGGCTCAAAGGGCGCTATAGACCATTTGGGAGTGTTTGTAAGTCCATTTCGTGATCTGACGGTGAATAGTGCCGAAAAGTGTTTGTTAGGCTTAATGGGCGCTATAGCACATTTGGGATTGTTTGTGAGTTCATTTCGTGATCTGACGGTGAATAGTGCTGAAAAGTGTTTGTTAGGCTTAATGGGCTCTATAGCACATTTGGGATTGTTTGTAAGTTCGTTTCGTGATCTGACGGTGAAAAAAACAGAAAAGTGTTTTTTAGCCTCAAAGGGCGCTATAGACCATTTGGGAGTGTTGGACGTTCATTTGGCTTTATTACGGTGAAAAAAACCGAAAAGTGTTTTTTTGCCTCAATGGGCGCTGTAGACCATTTGGGAGTGTTGGAAGTTCATTTCGCGTTCTGACGGTGAAAAAAACCGAAAAGTGTTTTTTAGGCTTAAAGGGCGCTATAGACCATTTGGGAGTGTTTGTAAGTCCATTTCGTGATCTGACGGTGAATAGTGCCGAAAAGTGTTTGTTAGGCTTAATGGGCGCTATAGCACATTTGGGGTTGTTTGTGAGTTCGTTTCGTGATCTGACGGTGAACAAAACAGAAAAGTGTTTTTTAGGCTCAAAGGGCGCTAAAGACCATTTGGGAGTGTTGGACGTTCATTTCGCTTTCTTACGGTGAAAAAAACCGAAAAGTGTTTTTTAGCCTCAATGGGCGCTGTAGACCATTTGGGAGTGTTTGTAAGTCCATTTCGTGATCTGACGTTGAATAGTGCTGAAAAGTGTTTTTTAGGCTTAATGGGCTCTATGGCACATTTGGGATTGTTTGTGAGTTCATTTCGTGATCTGACGATGAATAGTGCTGAAAAGTGTTTGTTAGGCTTAATGGGCGCTTATAGACCATTTGGGAGTGTTAGAAGTTCATTTCGCGTTCTGACGGTGAAAAAACCCGAAAAGTGTTTTTTAGGCTCAAAGGGCGCTATAGACCATTTGGGAGTGTTTGTAAGTCCATTTCGTGATCTGACGGTGAATAGTGCCGAAAAGTGTTTGTTAGGCTCAATGGGCGCTATAGACAATTTGGGAGTGTTTGTAAGTCAATTTCGTGATCTGAGGGTGAATAGTGCTGAAAAGTGTTTGTCAGGCTTAATGGGCGCTTATAGACCATTTGGGAGTGTTAGAAGTTCACTTCGCGTTCTGACGTTGAAAAAAACGAAAAGTTTTTGTTTAGGCTCAATGGGCGCTATAGACCATTTGGGATTGTTTGTAAGTTCATTTCGTGATCTGACGGTGAATAGTGCTGAAAAGTGTTTTTTAGGCTTAATGGGCTCTATAGCACATTTGGGATTGTTTGTAAGTTCATTTCGTGATCTGACGGTGAAAAAAACAGAAAAGTGTTTTTTAGGCTCAAAGGGCGGTATAGACCATTTGGGAGTGTTTGTAAGTCCATTTCGTGATCTGACGGTGAATAGTGCCGAAAAGTGTTTGTTAGGCTTAATGGGCGCTATAGCACATTTGGGATTGTTTGTGAGTTCATTTCGTGATCTGACGGTGAATAGTGCTGCAAAGTGTTTGTTAGGCTTAATGGGCGCTTATAGACTATTTGGGAGTGTTAGAAGTTCATTTCGCGTTCTGACGGTGAAAAAAACCGAAAAGTGTTTTTTAGGCTCAAAGGGCGCTATAGCACATTTGGGATTGTTTGTGAGTTCATTTCGTGATCTGACGGTGAATAGTGCCGAAAAGTGTTTGTTAGGCTTAATGGGCGCTATAGCACATTTGGCATTGTTTGTGAGTTCATTTCGTGATCTGACGGTGAATAGTGCTGAAAAGTGTTTGCTAGGCTTAATGGGCTCTATAGCACATTTGGGATTGTTTGTAAGTTCGTTTCGTGATCTGACGGTGAAAAAAACAGAAAAGTGTTTTTTAGGCTCAAAGGGCGCTATAGACCATTTGGGAGTGTTGGACGTTCATTTGGCTTTATTACGGTGAAAAAAACCGAAAAGTGTTTTTTTGCCTCAATGGGCGCTGTAGACCATTTGGGAGTGTTGGAAGTTCATTTCGCGTTCTGACGGTGAAAAAAACCGAAAAGTGTTTTTTAGGCTTAAAGGGCGCTATAGACCATTTGGGAGTGTTTGTAAGTCCATTTTGTGATCTGACGGTGAATAGTGCCGAAAAGTGTTTGTTAGGCTTAATGGGCGCTATAGCACATTTGGGATTGTTTGTGAGTTCGTTTCGTGATCTGACGGTGAACAAAACAGAAAAGTGTTTTTTAGGCTCAAAGGGCGCTAAAGACCATTTGGGAGTGTTGGACGTTCATTTCGCATTCTTACAGTGAAAAAAACCGAAAAGTGTTTTTTAGCCTCAATGGGCGCTGTAGACCATTTGGGAGTGTTTGTAAGTCCATTTCGTGATCTGACGGTGAATAGTGCCGAAAAGTGTTTGTTAGGCTTAATGGGCGCTATAGCACATTTGGGATTGTTTGTGAGTTCATTTCGTGATCTGACGGTGAATAGTGCTGAAAAGTGTTTGTTAGGCTTAATGGGCTCTATAGCACATTTGGGATTGTTTGTAAGTTCGTTTCGTGATCTGACGGTGAAAAAAACAGAAAAGTGTTTTTTAGGCTCAAAGGGCGCTATAGACCATTTGGGAGTGTTGGACGTTCATTTGGCTTTATTACGGTGAAAAAAACCGAAAAGTGTTTTTTTGCCTCAATGGGCGCTGTAGACCATTTGGGAGTGTTGGAAGTTCATTTCGCGTTCTGACGGTGAAAAAAACCGAAAAGTGTTTTTTAGGCTTAAAGGGCGCTATAGACCATTTGGGAGTGTTTGTAAGTCCATTTCGTGATCTGACGGTGAATAGTGCCGAAAAGTGTTTGTTAGGCTTAATGGGCGCTATAGCACATTTGGGATTGTTTGTGAGTTCGTTTCGTGATCTGACGGTGAACAAAACAGAAAAGTGTTTTTTAGGCTCAAAGGGCGCTAAAGACCATTTGGGAGTGTTGGACGTTCATTTCGCTTTCTTACGGTGAAAAAAACCGAAAAGTGTTTTTTAGCCTCAATGGGCGCTGTAGACCATTTGGGAGTGTTTGTAAGTCCATTTCGTGATCTGACGTTGAATAGTGCTGAAAAGTGTTTTTTAGGCTTAATGGGCTCTATGGCACATTTGGGATTGTTTGTGAGTTCATTTCGTGATCTGACGATGAATAGTGCTGAAAAGTGTTTGTTAGGCTTAATGGGCGCTTATAGACCATTTGGGAGTGTTAGAAGTTCATTTCGCGTTCTGACGGTGAAAAAACCCGAAAAGTGTTTTTTAGGCTCAAAGGGCGCTATAGACCATTTGGGAGTGTTTGTAAGTCCATTTCGTGATCTGACGGTGAATAGTGCCGAAAAGTGTTTGTTAGGCTCAATGGGCGCTATAGACAATTTGGGAGTGTTTGTAAGTCAATTTCGTGATCTGAGGGTGAATAGTGCTGAAAAGTGTTTGTCAGGCTTAATGGGCGCTTATAGACCATTTGGGAGTGTTAGAAGTTCACTTCGCGTTCTGACGTTGAAAAAAACGAAAAGTTTTTGTTTAGGCTCAATGGGCGCTATAGACCATTTGGGATTGTTTGTAAGTTCATTTCGTGATCTGACGGTGAATAGTGCTGAAAAGTGTTTTTTAGGCTTAATGGGCTCTATAGCACATTTGGGATTGTTTGTAAGTTCATTTCGTGATCTGACGGTGAAAAAAACAGAAAAGTGTTTTTTAGGCTCAAAGGGCGGTATAGACCATTTGGGAGTGTTTGTAAGTCCATTTCGTGATCTGACGGTGAATAGTGCCGAAAAGTGTTTGTTAGGCTTAATGGGCGCTATAGCACATTTGGGATTGTTTGTGAGTTCATTTCGTGATCTGACGGTGAATAGTGCTGCAAAGTGTTTGTTAGGCTTAATGGGCGCTTATAGACTATTTGGGAGTGTTAGAAGTTCATTTCGCGTTCTGACGGTGAAAAAAACCGAAAAGTGTTTTTTAGGCTCAAAGGGCGCTATAGCACATTTGGGATTGTTTGTGAGTTCATTTCGTGATCTGACGGTGAATAGTGCCGAAAAGTGTTTGTTAGGCTTAATGGGCGCTATAGCACATTTGGCATTGTTTGTGAGTTCATTTCGTGATCTGACGGTGAATAGTGCTGAAAAGTGTTTGCTAGGCTTAATGGGCTCTATAGCACATTTGGGATTGTTTGTAAGTTCGTTTCGTGATCTGACGGTGAAAAAAACAGAAAAGTGTTTTTTAGGCTCAAAGGGCGCTATAGACCATTTGGGAGTGTTGGACGTTCATTTGGCTTTATTACGGTGAAAAAAACCGAAAAGTGTTTTTTTGCCTCAATGGGCGCTGTAGACCATTTGGGAGTGTTGGAAGTTCATTTCGCGTTCTGACGGTGAAAAAAACCGAAAAGTGTTTTTTAGGCTTAAAGGGCGCTATAGACCATTTGGGAGTGTTTGTAAGTCCATTTTGTGATCTGACGGTGAATAGTGCCGAAAAGTGTTTGTTAGGCTTAATGGGCGCTATAGCACATTTGGGATTGTTTGTGAGTTCGTTTCGTGATCTGACGGTGAACAAAACAGAAAAGTGTTTTTTAGGCTCAAAGGGCGCTAAAGACCATTTGGGAGTGTTGGACGTTCATTTCGCATTCTTACAGTGAAAAAAACCGAAAAGTGTTTTTTAGCCTCAATGGGCGCTGTAGACCATTTGGGAGTGTTTGTAAGTCCATTTCGTGATCTGACGGTGAATAGTGCCGAAAAGTGTTTGTTAGGCTTAATGGGCGCTATAGCACATTTGGGATTGTTTGTGAGTTCATTTCGTGATCTGACGGTGAATAGTGCTGAAAAGTGTTTGTTAGGCTTAATGGGCTCTATAGCACATTTGGGATTGTTTGTAAGTTCGTTTCGTGATCTGACGGTGAAAAAAACAGAAAAGTGTTTTTTAGGCTCAAAGGGCGCTATAGACCATTTGGGAGTGTTGGACGTTCATTTGGCTTTATTACGGTGAAAAAAACCGAAAAGTGTTTTTTTGCCTCAATGGGCGCTGTAGACCATTTGGGAGTGTTGGAAGTTCATTTCGCGTTCTGACGGTGAAAAAAACCGAAAAGTGTTTTTTAGGCTTAAAGGGCGCTATAGACCATTTGGGAGTGTTTGTAAGTCCATTTCGTGATCTGACGGTGAATAGTGCCGAAAAGTGTTTGTTAGGCTTAATGGGCGCTATAGCACATTTGGGATTGTTTGTGAGTTCGTTTCGTGATCTGACGGTGAACAAAACAGAAAAGTGTTTTTTAGGCTCAAAGGGCGCTAAAGACCATTTGGGAGTGTTGGACGTTCATTTCGCTTTCTTACGGTGAAAAAAACCGAAAAGTGTTTTTTAGCCTCAATGGGCGCTGTAGACCATTTGGGAGTGTTTGTAAGTCCATTTCGTGATCTGACGTTGAATAGTGCTGAAAAGTGTTTTTTAGGCTTAATGGGCTCTATGGCACATTTGGGATTGTTTGTGAGTTCATTTCGTGATCTGACGATGAATAGTGCTGAAAAGTGTTTGTTAGGCTTAATGGGCGCTTATAGACCATTTGGGAGTGTTAGAAGTTCATTTCGCGTTCTGACGGTGAAAAAACCCGAAAAGTGTTTTTTAGGCTCAAAGGGCGCTATAGACCATTTGGGAGTGTTTGTAAGTCCATTTCGTGATCTGACGGTGAATAGTGCCGAAAAGTGTTTGTTAGGCTCAATGGGCGCTATAGACAATTTGGGAGTGTTTGTAAGTCAATTTCGTGATCTGAGGGTGAATAGTGCTGAAAAGTGTTTGTCAGGCTTAATGGGCGCTTATAGACCATTTGGGAGTGTTAGAAGTTCACTTCGCGTTCTGACGTTGAAAAAAAAGAAAAGTTTTTGTTTAGGCTCAATGGGCGCTATAGACCATTTGGGATTGTTTGTAAGTTCATTTCGTGATCTGACGGTGAATAGTGCTGAAAAGTGTTTTTTAGGCTTAATGGGCTCTATAGCACATTTGGGATTGTTTGTAAGTTCATTTCGTGATCTGACGGTGAAAAAAACAGAAAAGTGTTTTTTAGGCTCAAAGGGCGGTATAGACCATTTGGGAGTGTTTGTAAGTCCATTTCGTGATCTGACGGTGAATAGTGCCGAAAAGTGTTTGTTAGGCTTAATGGGCGCTATAGCACATTTGGGATTGTTTGTGAGTTCATTTCGTGATCTGACGGTGAATAGTGCTGCAAAGTGTTTGTTAGGCTTAATGGGCGCTTATAGACCATTTGGGAGTGTTAGAAGTTCATTTCGCGTTCTGACGGTGAAAACAACCGAAAAGTGTTTTTTAGGCTCAAAGGGCGCTATAGACCATTTGGGAGTGTTTGTAAGTCCATTTCGTGATCTGACGGTGAATAGTGCCGAAAAGTGTGTGTTAGGCTTAATGGGCGCTATAGCACATTTGGGATTGTTTGTGAGTTCATTTCGTGATCTGACGGTGAATAGTGCCGAAAAGTGTTTGTTAGGCTTAATGGGCGCTATAGCACATTTGGCATTGTTTGTGAGTTCATTTCGTGATCTGACGGTGAATAGTGCTGAAAAGTGTTTGTTAGGCTTAATGGGCTCTATAGCACATTTGGGATTGTTTGTAAGTTCGTTTCGTGATCTGACGATGAAAAAAACAGAAAAGTGTTTTTTAGGCTCAAAGGGCGCTATAGACCATTTGGGAGTGTTGGACGTTCATTTGGCTTTATTACGGTGAAAAAAACCGAAAAGTGTTTTTTTGCCTCAATGGGCGCTGTAGACCATTTGGGAGTGTTGGAAGTTCATTTCGCGTTCTGACGGTGAAAAAAACCGAAAAGTGTTTTTTAGGCTTAAAGGGCGCTATAGACCATTTGGGAGTGTTTGTAAGTCCATTTCGTGATCTGACGGTGAATAGTGCCGAAAAGTGTTTGTTAGGCTTAATGGGCGCTATAGCACATTTGGGATTGTTTGTGAGTTCGTTTCGTGATCTGACGGTGAACAAAACAGAAAAGTGTTTTTTAGGCTCAAAGGGCGCTAAAGACCATTTGGGAGTGTTGGACGTTCATTTCGCTTTCTTACGGTGAAAAAAACCGAAAAGTGTTTTTTAGCCTCAATGGGCGCTGTAGACCATTTGGGAGTGTTTGTAAGTCCATTTCGTGATCTGACGGTGAATAGTGCCGAAAAGTATTTGTTAGGCTTAATGGGCGCTATAGCACATTTGGGATTGTTTGTGAGTTCATTTCGTAATCTGACGGTGAATAGTGCTGAAAAGTGTTTGTTAGGCTTAATGGGCTCTATAGCACATTTGGGATTGTTTGTAAGTTGATTTCGTGATCTGACGGTGAATAGTGCTGAAAAGTGTTTGTTGGGCTTAATGGGCGCTATAGACCATTTAGGAGTGTTCGAAGTTCATTTCGCGTTCTGACGGTGAAAAAATCCGAAATTTTTTTTTAGGCTCAATGGGCGCTGTAGACCATTTGGGAGTGTTGGACGTTCATTTCGCGGTCTTACGGTGAAAAAACCCGAAAAGTGTTTTTTAGGCTCAATGGGCGCTATAGACCATTTGGGAGTGTTTGTAAGTCCATTTCGTGATCTGAGGGTGAATAGTGCCGAAAAGTGTTTGTTAGGCTCAATGGACGCTATAGACCATTTGGGATTGTTTGTAAGTTCATTTCGTGATCTGACGGTGAATAGTGCTGAAAAGTATTTTTTTTAGGCTCAATGGGCGCTATAGACCATTTGGGAGTGTTTGTAAGTCCATTTCGTGATCTGACGGTGAATAGTGCTGAAAAGTGTTTGTTAGGCTTAATGGGCTATATAGCACATTTGGGATTGTTTGTAAGTTCATTTCGTGATCTGACGGTGAATAGTGCTGAAAAGTGTTTGTTGGGCTTAATGTGCGCTATAGACCATTTAGGAGTGTTGGAAGTTCACTTCGCGTTCTGACGTTGAAAAAAACGAAAAGTTTTTGTATAGGCTCAATGGGCGCTATAGCACATTTGGGATTGTTTGTGAGTTCATTTCGTGATCTGACGGTGAATAGTGCTGAAAAGTGTTTGTCAGGCTCAAAGGGCGCTATAGACCATTTGGGAGTGTTGGAAGTTCATTTCGCGTTCTGACGGTGAAAAAAACCGAAAAGTGTTTTTTAGGCTCAAAGGGCGCTATAGCACATTTGGGATTGTTTGCGAGTTCGTTTCGTGATCTGAAGGTGAAAAAAACCGAAAAGTGTTTTTTAGGCTCAAAGGGCGCTAAAGACCATTTGGGAGTGTTGGACGTTCATTTCGCTTTCTTACGGTGAAAAAAAACCGAAAAGTGTTTTTTAGCCTCAATGGGCGCTGTAGACCATTTGGGAGTGTTTGTAAGTCCATTTCGTGATCTGACGGTGAATAGTGCCGAAAAGTATTTGTTAGGCTTAATGGGCGCTATAGCACATTTGGGATTGTTTGTGAGTTCATTTCGTAATCTGACGGTGAATAGTGCTGAAAAGTGTTTGTTAGGCTTAATGGGCTCTATAGCACATTTGGGATTGTTTGTAAGTTGATTTCGTGATCTGACGGTGAATAGCGCTGAAAAGTGTTTGTTGGGCTTAATGGGCGCTATAGACCATTTAGGAGTGTTGGAAGTTCATTTCGCGTTCTGACGGTGAAAAAATCCGAAAAGTGTTTTTTAGGCTCAATGGGCGCTGTAGACCATTTGGGAGTGTTTGTAAGTCCATTTCGTGATCTGACGGTGAATAGTGCCGAAAAGTGTTTGTTAGGCTCAATGGACGCTATAAACCATTTGGGATTGTTTGTAAGTTCATTTCGTGATCTGACGGTGAATAGTGCTGAAAAGTATTTTTTTAGGCTCAATGGGCGCTATAGACCATTTGGGATTGTTTGTAAGTTCATTTCGTGATCTGACGTTGAATAGTGCTGAAAAGTGTTTTTTAGGCTTAATGGGCTCTATGGCACATTTGGGATTGTTTGTGAGTTCATTTCGTGATCTGACGGTGAGTAGTGCTGAAAAGTGTTTGTTAGGCTTAATGGGCGCTTATAGACCATTTGGGAGTGTTAGAAGTTCATTTCGCGTTCTGACGGTGAAAAAAACCGAAAAGTGTTTTTTAGGCTCAAAGGGCGCTATAGACCATTTGGGAGTGTTTGTAAGTCCATTTCGTGATCTGACGGTGAATAGTGCCGAAAAGTGTTTGTTAGGCTCAATGGGCGCTATAGACAATTTGGGAGTGTTTGTAAGTCAATTTCGTGATCTGAGGGTGAATAGTGCCGAAAAGTGTTTGTCAGGCTTAATGGGCGCTTATAGACCATTTGGGAGTGTTAGAAGTTCACTTCGCGTTCTGACGTTGAAAAAAACGAAAAGTTTTTGTTTAGGCTCAATGGGCGCTATAGACCATTTGGGATTGTTTGTAAGTTCATTTCGTGATCTGACGGTGAATAGTGCTGAAAAGTGTTTTTTAGGCTTAATGGGCTCTATAGCACATTTGGGATTGTTTGTAAGTTCATTTCGTGATCTGACGGTGAAAAAAACAGAAAAGTGTTTTTTAGGCTCAAAGGGCGCTATAGACCATTTGGGAGTGTTGGAAGTTCATTTCGCGTTCTGACGGTGAAAAAAACCGAAAAGTGTTTTTTAGGCTCAAAGGGCGCTAAAGACCATTTGGGAGTGTTGGACGTTCATTTCGCTTTCTTACGGTGAAAAAAACGAAAAGTGTTTTTTAGGCTCAAAGGGCGCTATAGACCATTTGGGAGTGTTTGTAAGTCCATTTCGTGACCTGACGGTGAATAGTGCCGAAAAGTGTTTGTTAGGCTTAATGGGCGCTATAGCACATTTGGGATTGTTTGTGAGTTCGTTTCGTGATCTGACGGTGAAAAAAACAGAAAAGTGTTTTTTAGGCTCAAAGGGCGCTATAGACCATTTGGGAGTGTTGGACGTTCATTTCGCTTTCTTACGGTGAAAAAAACCGAAAAGTGTTTTTTTAGGCTCAAAGGGCGCTATAGACCATTTGGGAGTGTTTGTAAGTCCATTTCGTGATCTGACGGTGAATAGTGCCGAAAAGTGTTTGTTAGGCTTAATGGGCGCTATAGCACATTTGGGATTGTTTGTGAGTTCGTTTCGTGATCTGACGGTGAAAAAAACAGAAAAGTGTTTTTTAGGCTCAAAGGGCGCTAAAGACCATTTGGGAGTGTTGGACGTTCATTTCGCTTTCATACGGTGAAAAAAACCGAAAAGTGTTTTTTAGGCTCAAAGGGCGCTAAAGACCATTTGGGAGTGTTGGACGTTCATTTCGCTTTCTTACGGTGAAAAAAACGAAAAGTGTTTTTTAGGCTCAAAGGGCGCTATAGACCATTTGGGAGTGTTTGTAAGTCCATTTCGTGACCTGACGGTGAATAGTGCCGAAAAGTGTTTGTTAGGCTTAATGGGCGCTATAGCACATTTGGGATTGTTTGTGAGTTCGTTTCGTGATCTGACGGTGAAAAAAACAGAAAAGTGTTTTTTAGGCTCAAAGGGCGCTATAGACCATTTGGGAGTGTTGGACGTTCATTTCGCTTTCTTACGGTGAAAAAAACCGAAAAGTGTTTTTTTAGGCTCAAAGGGCCCTATAGACCATTTGGGAGTGTTTGTAAGTCCATTTCGTGATCTGACGGTGAATAGTGCCGAAAAGTGTTTGTTAGGCTTAATGGGCGCTATAGCACATTTGGGATTGTTTGTGAGTTCGTTTCGTGATCTGACGGTGAAAAAAACAGAAAAGTGTTTTTTAGGCTCAAAGGGCGCTAAAGACCATTTGGGAGTGTTTGTAAGTCCATTTCGTGACCTGACGGTGAATAGTGCCGAAAAGTGTTTGTTAGGCTTAATGGGCGCTATAGCACATTTGGGATTGTTTGTGAGTTCGTTTCGTGATCTGACGGTGAAAAAAACAGAAAAGTGTTTTTTAGGCTCAAAGGGCGCTATAGACCATTTGGGAGTGTTGGACGTTTATTTCGCTTTCTTACGGTGAAAAAAACCGAAAAGTGTTTTTTAGCCTCAATGGGCGCTGTAGACCATTTGGGAGTGTTTGTAAGTCCATTTCGTGATCTGACGGTGAATAGTGCCGAAAAGTATTTGTTAGGCTTAATGGGCGCTATAGCACATTTGGGATTGTTTGTGAGTTCATTTCGTAATCTGACGGTGAATAGTGCTGAAAAGTGTTTGTTAGGCTTAATGGGCTCTATAGCACATTTGGTATTGTTTGTAAGTTCATTTCGTGATCTGACGGTGAATAGTGCTGAAAAGTGTTTGTTGGGCTTAATGGGCGCTATAGACCATTTAGGAGTGTTGGAAGTTCATTTCGCGTTCTGACGGTGAAAAAATCCGAAAAGTGTTTTTTAGGCTCAATGGGCGCTGTAGCCAATTTGGGAGTGTTGGACGTTCATTTCGCGGTCTTACGGTGAAAAAACCCGAAAAGTGTTTTTTAGGCTCAATGGGCGCTATAGACCATTTGGGAGTGTTTGTAAGTCCATTTCGTGATCTGACGGTGAATAGTGCCGAAAAGTGTTTGTTAGGCTCAATGGGCGCTATAGACCATTTGGGATTGTTTGTAAGTTCATTTCGTGATCTGACGTTGAATAGTGCTGAAAAGTGTTTTTTAGGCTTAATGGGCTCTATGGCACATTTGGGATTGTTTGTGAGTTCATTTCGTGATCTGACGATGAATAGTGCTGAAAAGTGTTTGTTAGGCTTAATGGGCGCTTATAGACCATTTGGGAGTGTTAGAAGTTCATTTCGCGTTCTGACGGTGAAAAAACCCGAAAAGTGTTTTTTAGGCTCAAAGGGCGCTATAGACCATTTTGGAGTGTTTGTAAGTCCATTTCGTGATCTGACGGTGAATAGTGCCGAAAAGTGTTTGTTAGGCTCAATGGGCGCTATAGACAATTTGGGAGTGTTTGTAAGTCAATTTCGTGATCTGAGGGTGAATAGTGCTGAAAAGTGTTTGTCAGGCTTAATGGGCGCTTATAGACCATTTGGGAGTGTTAGAAGTTCACTTCGCGTTCTGACGTTGAAAAAAACGAAAAGTTTTTGTTTAGGCTCAATGGGCGCTATAGACCATTTGGGATTGTTTGTAAGTTCATTTCGTGATCTGACGGTGAATAGTGCTGAAAAGTGTTTTTTAGGCTTAATGGGCTCTATAGCACATTTGGGATTGTTTGTAAGTTCATTTCGCGTTCTGACCGTGAAAAAAACCGAAAAGTGTTTTTTAGGCTCAAAGGGCGCTATAGACCATTTGGGAGTGTTTGTAAGTCCATTTCGTGATCTGACGGTGAATAGTGCCGAAAAGTGTTTGTTAGGCTTAATGGGCGCTATAGCACATTTGGGATTGTTTGTGAGTTCATTTCGTGATCTGACGGTGAATAGTGCTGCAAAGTGTTTGTTAGGCTTAATGGGCGCTTATAGACCATTTGGGAGTGTTAGAAGTTCATTTCGCGTTCTGACGGTGAAAAAAACCGAAAAGTGTTTTTTAGGCTCAAAGGGCGCTATAGACCATTTGGGAGTGTTTGTAAGTCCATTTCGTGATCTGACGGTGAATAGTGCCGAAAAGTGTGTGTTAGGCTTAATGGGCGCTATAGCACATTTGGGATTGTTTGTGAGTTCATTTCGTGATCTGACGGTGAATAGTGCCGAAAAGTGTTTGTTAGGCTTAATGGGCGCTATAGCACATTTGGGATTGTTTGTGAGTTCATTTCCTGATCTGACGGTGAATAGTGCTGAAAAGTGTTTGTTAGGCTTAATGGGCTCTATAGCACATTTGGGATTGTTTGTAAGTTCGTTTCGTGATCTGACGGTGAAAAAAACAGAAAAGTGTTTTTTAGGCTCAAAGGGCGCTATAGACCATTTGGGAGTGTTGGACGTTCATTTGGCTTTATTACGGTGAAAAAAACCGAAAAGTGTTTTTTTGCCTCAATGGGCGCTGTAGACCATTTGGGAGTGTTGGAAGTTCATTTCGCGTTCTGACGGTGAAAAAAACCGAAAAGTGTTTTTTAGGCTTAAAGGGCGTTATAGACCATTTGGGAGTGTTTGTAAGTCCATTTCGTGATCTGACGGTGAATAGTGCCGAAAAGTGTTTGTTAGGCTTAATGGGCGCTATAGCACATTTGGGATTGTTTGTGAGTTCGTTTCGTGATCTGACGGTGAACAAAACAGAAAAGTGTTTTTTAGGCTCAAAGGGCGCTAAAGACCATTTGGGAGTGTTGGACGTTCATTTCGCTTTCTTACGGTGAAAAAAACCGAAAAGTGTTTTTTTAGCCTCAATGGGCGCTGTAGACCATTTAGGAGTGTTGGAAGTTCATTTCGCGTTCTGACGGTGAAAAAATCCGAAAAGTGTTTTTTAGGCTCAATGGGCGCTGTAGCCAATTTGGGAGTGTTGGACGTTCATTTCGCGGTCTTACGGTGAAAAAACCCGAAAAGTGTTTTTTAGGCTCAATGGGCGCTATAGACCATTTGGGAGTGTTTGTAAGTCCATTTCGTGATCTGACGGTGAATAGTGCCGAAAAGTGTTTGTTAGGCTCAATGGGCGCTATAGACCATTTGGGATTGTTTGTAAGTTCATTTCGTGATCTGACGTTGAATAGTGCTGAAAAGTGTTTTTTAGGCTTAATGGGCTCTATGGCACATTTGGGATTGTTTGTGAGTTCATTTCGTGATCTGACGATGAATAGTGCTGAAAAGTGTTTGTTAGGCTTAATGGGCGCTTATAGACCATTTGGGAGTGTTAGAAGTTCATTTCGCGTTCTGACGGTGAAAAAACCCGAAAAGTGTTTTTTAGGCTCAAAGGGCGCTATAGACCATTTTGGAGTGTTTGTAAGTCCATTTCGTGATCTGACGGTGAATAGTGCCGAAAAGTGTTTGTTAGGCTCAATGGGCGCTATAGACAATTTGGGAGTGTTTGTAAGTCAATTTCGTGATCTGAGGGTGAATAGTGCTGAAAAGTGTTTGTCAGGCTTAATGGGCGCTTATAGACCATTTGGGAGTGTTAGAAGTTCACTTCGCGTTCTGACGTTGAAAAAAACGAAAAGTTTTTGTTTAGGCTCAATGGGCGCTATAGACCATTTGGGATTGTTTGTAAGTTCATTTCGTGATCTGACGGTGAATAGTGCTGAAAAGTGTTTTTTAGGCTTAATGGGCTCTATAGCACATTTGGGATTGTTTGTAAGTTCATTTCGCGTTCTGACCGTGAAAAAAACCGAAAAGTGTTTTTTAGGCTCAAAGGGCGCTATAGACCATTTGGGAGTGTTTGTAAGTCCATTTCGTGATCTGACGGTGAATAGTGCCGAAAAGTGTTTGTTAGGCTTAATTGGCGCTATAGCACATTTGGGATTGTTTGTGAGTTCATTTCGTGATCTGACGGTGAATAGTGCTGCAAAGTGTTTGTTAGGCTTAATGGGCGCTTATAGACCATTTGGGAGTGTTAGAAGTTCATTTCGCGTTCTGACGGTGAAAAAAACCGAAAAGTGTTTTTTAGGCTCAAAGGGCGCTATAGACCATTTGGGAGTGTTTGTAAGTCCATTTCGTGATCTGACGGTGAATAGTGCCGAAAAGTGTGTGTTAGGCTTAATGGGCGCTATAGCACATTTGGGATTGTTTGTGAGTTCATTTCGTGATCTGACGGTGAATAGTGCCGAAAAGTGTTTGTTAGGCTTAATGGGCGCTATAGCACATTTGGGATTGTTTGTGAGTTCATTTCCTGATCTGACGGTGAATAGTGCTGAAAAGTGTTTGTTAGGCTTAATGGGCTCTATAGCACATTTGGGATTGTTTGTAAGTTCGTTTCGTGATCTGACGGTGAAAAAAACAAAAAAGTGTTTTTTAGGCTCAAAGGGCGCTATAGACCATTTGGGAGTGTTGGACGTTCATTTGGCTTTATTACGGTGAAAAAAACCGAAAAGTGTTTTTTTGCCTCAATGGGCGCTGTAGACCATTTGGGAGTGTTGGAAGTTCATTTCGCGTTCTGACGGTGAAAAAAACCGAAAAGTGTTTTTTAGGCTTAAAGGGCGTTATAGACCATTTGGGAGTGTTTGTAAGTCCATTTCGTGATCTGACGGTGAATAGTGCCGAAAAGTGTTTGTTAGGCTTAATGGGCGCTATAGCACATTTGGGATTGTTTGTGAGTTCGTTTCGTGATCTGACGGTGAACAAAACAGAAAAGTGTTTTTTAGGCTCAAAGGGCGCTAAAGACCATTTGGGAGTGTTGGACGTTCATTTCGCTTTCTTACGGTGAAAAAAACCGAAAAGTGTTTTTTTAGCCTCAATGGGCGCTGTAGACCATTTGGGAGTGTTTGTAAGTCCATTTCGTGATCTGACGTTGAATAGTGCTGAAAAGTGTTTTTTAGGCTTAATGGGCTCTATGGCACATTTGGGATTGTTTGTGAGTTCATTTCGTGATCTGACGATGAATAGTGCTGAAAAATGTTTGTTAGGCTTAATGGGCGCTTATAGACCATTTGGGAGTGTTAGAAGTTCATTTCGCGTTCTGACGGTGAAAAAACCCGAAAAGTGTTTTTTAGGCTCAAAGGGCGCTATAGACCATTTGGGAGTGTTTGTAAGTCCATTTCGTGATCTGACGGTGAATAGTGCCGAAAAGTGTTTGTTAGGCTCCATGGGCGCTATAGACAATTTGGGAGTGTTTGTAAGTCAATTTCGTGATCTGAGGGTGAATAGTGCTGAAAAGTGTTTGTCAGGCTTAATGGGCGCTTATAGACCATTTGGGAGTGTTAGAAGTTCACTTCGCGTTCTGACGTTGAAAAAAACGAAAAGTTTTTGTTTAGGCTCAATGGGCGCTATAGACCATTTGGGATTGTTTGTAAGTTCATTTCGTGATCTGACGGTGAATAGTGCTGAAAAGTGTTTTTTAGGCTTAATGGGCTCTATAGCACATTTGGGATTGTTTGTAAGTTCATTTCGTGATCTGACGGTGAAAAAAACAGAAAAGTGTTTTTTAGGCTCAAAGGGCGCTATAGACCATTTGGGAGTGTTAGAAGTTCATTTCGCGTTCTGACGGTGAAAAAAACCGAAAAGTGTTTTTTAGGCTCAAAGGGCGCTATAGACCATTTGGGAGTGTTTGTAAGTCCATTTCGTGATCTGACGGTGAATAGTGCCGAAAAGTGTTTGTTAGGCTTAATGGGCGCTATAGCACATTTGGGATTGTTTGTGAGTTCATTTCGTGATCTGACGGTGAATAGTGCTGAAAAGTGTTTGTTAGGCTTAATGGGCTCTATAGCATATTTGGGATTGTTTGTAAGTTCGTTTCGTGATCTGACCGTGAAAAAAACAGAAAAGTGTTTTTTAGGCTCAAAGGGCGCTATAGACCATTTGGGAGTGTTGGACGTTCATTTGGCTTTATTACGGTGAAAAAAACCGAAAAGTGTTTTTTTGCCTCAATGGGCGCTGTAGACCATTTGGGAGTGTTGGAAGTTCATTTCGCGTTCTGACGGTGAAAAAAACCGAAAAGTGTTTTTTAGGCTTAAAGGGCGTTATAGACCATTTGGGAGTGTTTGTAAGTCCATTTCGTGATCTGACGGTGAATAGTGCCGAAAAGTGTTTGTTAGGCTTAATGGGCGCTATAGCACATTTGGGATTGTTTGTGAGTTCGTTTCGTGATCTGACGGTGAACAAAACAGAAAAGTGTTTTTTAGGCTCAAAGGGCGCTAAAGACCATTTGGGAGTGTTGGACGTTCATTTCGCTTTCTTACGGTGAAAAAAACCGAAAAGTGTTTTTTAGCCTCAATGGGCGCTGTAGACCATTTGGGAGTGTTTGTAAGTCCATTTCGTGATCTGACGTTGAATAGTGCTGAAAAGTGTTTTTTAGGCTTAATGGGCTCTATGGCACATTTGGGATTGTTTGTGAGTTCATTTCGTGATCTGACGATGAATAGTGCTGAAAAGTGTTTGTTAGGCTTAATGGGCGCTTATAGACCATTTGGGAGTGTTAGAAGTTCATTTCGCGTTCTGACGGTAAAAAAACCCGAAAAGTGTTTTTTAGGCTCAAAGGGCGCTATAGACCATTTGGGAGTGTTTGTAAGTCCATTTCGTGATCTGACGGTGAATAGTGCCGAAAAGTGTTTGTTAGGCTCAATGGGCGCTATAGACAATTTGGGAGTGTTTGTAAGTCAATTTCGTGATCTGAGGGTGAATAGTGCTGAAAAGTGTTTGTCAGGCTTAATGGGCGCTTATAGACCATTTGGGAGTGTTAGAAGTTCACTTCGCGTTCTGACGTTGAAAAAAACGAAAAGTTTTTGTTTAGGCTCAATGGGCGCTATAGACCATTTGGGATTGTTTGTAAGTTCATTTCGTGATCTGACGGTGAATAGTGCTGAAAAGTGTTTTTTAGGCTTAATGGGCTCTATAGCACATTTGGGATTGTTTGTAAGTTCATTTCGTGATCTGACGGTGAAAAAAACAGAAAAGTGTTTTTTAGGCTCAAAGGGCGCTATAGACCATTTGGGAGTGTTTGTAAGTCCATTTCGTGATCTGACGGTGAATAGTGCCGAAAAGTGTTTGTTAGGCTTAATGGGCGCTATAGCACATTTGGGATTGTTTGTGAGTTCATTTCGTGATCTGACGGTGAATAGTGCTGCAAAGTGTTTGTTAGGCTTAATGGGCGCTTATAGACCATTTGGGAGTGTTAGAAGTTCATTTCGCGTTCTGACGGTGAAAAAAAACGAAAAGTGTTTTTTAGGCTCAAAGGGCGCTATAGACCATTTGGGAGTGTTTGTAAGTCCATTTCGTGATCTGACGGTGAATAGTGCCGAAAAGTGTTTGTTAGGCTTAATGGGCGCTATAGCACATTTGGGATTGTTTGTGAGTTCATTTCGTGATCTGACGGTGAATAGTGCTGAAAAGTGTTTGTTAGGCTTAATGGGCTCTATAGCACATTTGGGATTGTTTGTAAGTTCGTTTCGTGATCTGACGGTGAAAAAAACAGAAAAGTGTTTTTTAGGCTCAAAGGGCGCTATAGACCATTTGGGAGTGTTGGACGTTCATTTGGCTTTATTACGGTGAAAAAAACCGAAAAGTGTTTTTTTGCCTCAATGGGCGCTGTAGACCATTTGGGAGTGTTGGAAGTTCATTTCGCGTTCTGACGGTGAAAAAAACCGAAAAGTGTTTTTTAGGCTTAAAGGGCGCTATAGACCATTTGGGAGTGTTTGTAAGTCCATTTCGTGATCTGACGGTGAATAGTGCCGAAAAGTGTTTGTTAGGCTTAATGGGCGCTATAGCACATTTGGGATTGTTTGTGAGTTCGTTTCGTGATCTGACGGTGAACAAAACAGAAAAGTGTTTTTTAGGCTCAAAGGGCGCTAAAGACCATTTGGGAGTGTTGGACGTTCATTTCGCTTTCTTACGGTGAAAAAAACCGAAAAGTGTTTTTTAGCCTCAATGGGCGCTGTAGACCATTTGGGAGTGTTTGTAAGTCCATTTCGTGATCTGACGTTGAATAGTGCTGAAAAGTGTTTTTTAGGCTTAATGGGCTCTATGGCACATTTGGGATTGTTTGTGAGTTCATTTCGTGATCTGACGATGAATAGTGCTGAAAAGTGTTTGTTAGGCTTAATGGGCGCTTATAGACCATTTGGGAGTGTTAGAAGTTCATTTCGCGTTCTGACGGTGAAAAAAACCGAAAAGTGTTTTTTAGGCTCAAAGGGCGCTATAGACCATTTGGGAGTGTTTGTAAGTCCATTTCGTGATCTGACGGTGAATAGTGCCGAAAAGTGTTTGTTAGGCTCAATGGGCGCTATAGACAATTTGGGAGTGTTTGTAAGTCAATTTCGTGATCTGAGGGTGAATAGTGCCGAAAAGTGTTTGTCAGGCTTAATGGGCGCTTATAGACCATTTGGGAGTGTTAGAAGTTCACTTCGCGTTCTGACGTTGAAAAAAACGAAAAGTTTTTGTTTAGGCTCAATGGGCGCTATAGACCATTTGGGATTGTTTGTAAGTTCATTTCGTGATCTGACGGTGAAAAAAACAGAAAAGTGTTTTTTAGGCTCAAAGGGCGGTATAGACCATTTGGGAGTGTTTGTAAGTCCATTTCGTGATCTGACGGTGAATAGTGCCGAAAAGTGTTTGTTAGGCTTAATGGGCGCTATAGCACATTTGGGATTGTTTGTGAGTTCATTTCGTGATCTGACGGTGAATAGTGCTGCAAAGTGTTTGTTAGGCTTAATGGGCGCTTATAGACCATTTGGGAGTGTTAGAAGTTCATTTCGCGTTCTGACGGTGAAAAAAACTGAAAAGTGTTTTTTAGGCTCAAAGGGCGCTATAGACCATTTGGGAGTGTTTGTAAGTCCATTTCGTGATCTGACGGTGAATAGTGCCGAAAAGTGTGTGTTAGGCTTAATGGGCGCTATAGCACATTTGGGATTGTTTGTGAGTTCATTTCGTGATCTGACGGTGAATAGTGCCGAAAAGTGTTTGTTAGGCTTAATGGGCGCTATAGCACATTTGGCATTGTTTGTGAGTTCATTTCGTGATCTGACGGTGAATAGTGCTGAAAAGTATTTTTTTAGGCTCAATGGGCGCTATAGACCATTTGGGAGTGTTGGACGTTCATTTGGCTTTATTACGGTGAAAAAAACCGAAAAGTGTTTTTTTGCCTCAATGGGCGCTGTAGACCATTTGGGAGTGTTGGAAGTTCATTTCGCGTTCTGACGGTGAAAAAAACCGAAAAGTGTTTTTTAGGCTTAAAGGGCGCTATAGACCATTTGGGAGTGTTTGTAAGTCCATTTCGTGATCTGACGGTGAATAGTGCCGAAAAGTGTTTGTTAGGCTTAATGGGCGCTATAGCACATTTGGGATTGTTTGTGAGTTCGTTTCGTGATCTGACGGTGAACAAAACAGAAAAGTGTTTTTTAGGCTCAAAGGGCGCTAAAGACCATTTGGGAGTGTTGGACGTTCATTTCGCTTTCTTACGGTGAAAAAAACCGAAAAGTGTTTTTTAGCCTCAATGGGCGCTGTAGACCATTTGGGAGTGTTTGTAAGTCCATTTCGTGATCTGACGTTGAATAGTGCTGAAAAGTGTTTTTTAGGCTTAATGGGCTCTATGGCACATTTGGGATTGTTTGTGAGTTCATTTCGTGATCTGACAATGAATAGTGCTGAAAAGTGTTTGTTAGGCTTAATGGGCGCTTATAGACCATTTGGGAGTGTTAGAAGTTCATTTCGCGTTCTGACGGTGAAAAAACCCGAAAAGTGTTTTTTAGGCTCAAAGGGCGCTATAGACCATTTGGGAGTGTTTGTAAGTCCATTTCGTGATCTGACGGTGAATAGTGCCGAAAAGTGTTTGTTAGGCTCAATGGGCGCTATAGACAATTTGGGAGTGTTTGTAAGTCAATTTCGTGATCTGAGTTTGAATAGTGCTGAAAAGTGTTTGTCAGGCTTAATGGGCGCTTATAGACCATTTGGGAGTGTTAGAAGTTCACTTCGCGTTCTGACGTTGAAAAAAACGAAAAGTTTTTGTTTAGGCTCAATGGGCGCTATAGACCATTTGGGATTGTTTGTAAGTTCATTTCGTGATCTGACGGTGAATAGTGCTGAAAAGTGTTTTTTAGGCTTAATGGGCTCTATAGCACATTTGGGATTGTTTGTAAGTTCATTTCGCGTTCTGACGGTGAAAAAAACCGAAAAGTGTTTTTTAGGCTTAAAGGGCGCTATAGACCATTTGGGAGTGTTTGTAAGTCCATTTCGTGATCTGACGGTGAATAGTGCCGAAAAGTGTTTGTTAGGCTTAATGGGCGCTATAGCACATTTGGGATTGTTTGTGAGTTCGTTTCGTAATCTGACGGTGAACAAAACAGAAAAGTGTTTTTTAGGCTCAAAGGGCGCTAAAGACCATTTGGGAGTGTTGGACGTTCATTTCGCATTCTTACGGTGAAAAAAACCGAAAAGTGTTTTTTAGCCTCAATGGGCGCTGTAGACCATTTGGGAGTGTTTGTAAGTCCATTTCGTGATCTGACGGTGAATAGTGCCGAAAAGTGTTTGTTAGGCTTAATGGGCGCTATAGCACATTTGGGATTGTTTGTGAGTTCATTTCGTGATCTGACGGTGAATAGTGCTGAAAAGTGTTTGTTAGGCTTAATGGGCTCTATAGCACATTTGGGATTGTTTGTAAGTTCGTTTCGTGATCTGACGGTGAAAAAAACAGAAAAGTGTTTTTTAGGCTCAAAGGGCGCTATAGACCATTTGGGAGTGTTGGACGTTCATTTGGCTTTATTACGGTGAAAAAAACCGAAAAGTGTTTTTTTGCCTCAATGGGCGCTGTAGACCATTTGGGAGTGTTGGAAGTTCATTTCGCGTTCTGACGGTGAAAAAAACCGAAAAGTGTTTTTTTAGGCTTAAAGGGCGCTATAGACCATTTGGGAGTGTTTGTAAGTCCATTTCGTGATCTGACGGTGAATAGTGCCGAAAAGTGTTTGTTAGGCTTAATGGGCGCTATAGCACATTTGGGATTGTTTGTGAGTTCGTTTCGTGATCTGACGGTGAACAAAACAGAAAAGTGTTTTTTAGGCTCAAAGGGCGCTAAAGACCATTTGGGAGTGTTGGACGTTCATTTCGCTTTCTTACGGTGAAAAAAACCGAAAAGTGTTTTTTAGCCTCAATGGGCGCTGTAGACCATTTGGGAGTGTTTGTAAGTCCATTTCGTGATCTGACGTTGAATAGTGCTGAAAAGTGTTTTTTAGGCTTAATGGGCTCTATGGCACATTTGGGATTGTTTGTGAGTTCATTTCGTGATCTGACGATGAATAGTGCTGAAAAGTGTTTGTTAGGCTTAATGGGCGCTTATAGACCATTTGGGAGTGTTAGAAGTTCATTTCGCGTTCTGACGGTGAAAAAACCCGAAAAGTGTTTTTTAGGCTCAAAGGGCGCTATAGACCATTTGGGAGTGTTTGTAAGTCCATTTCGTGATCTGACGGTGAATAGTGCCGAAAAGTGTTTGTTAGGCTTAATGGGCGCTATAGACAATTTGGGAGTGTTTGTAAGTCAATTTCGTGATCTGAGGGTGAATAGTGCTGAAAAGTGTTTGTCAGGCTTAATGGGCGCTTATAGACCATTTGGGAGTGTTAGAAGTTCACTTCGCGTTCTGACGTTGAAAAAAACGAAAAGTTTTTGTTTAGGCTCAATGGGCGCTATAGACCATTTGGGATTGTTTGTAAGTTCATTTCGTGATCTGACGGTGAGTAGTGCTGAAAAGTGTTTTTTAGGCTTAATGGGCTCTATAGCACATTTGGGATTGTTTGTAAGTTCATTTCGTGATCTGACGGTGAAAAAAACAGAAAAGTGTTTTTTAGGCTCAAAGGGCGGTATAGACCATTTGGGAGTGTTTGTAAGTCCATTTCGTGATCTGACGGTGAATAGTGCCGAAAAGTGTTTGTTAGGCTTAATGGGCGCTATAGCACATTTGGGATTGTTTGTGAGTTCATTTCGTGATCTGACGGTGAATAGTGCTGCAAAGTGTTTGTTAGGCTTAATGGGCGCTTATAGACCATTTGGGAGTGTTAGAAGTTCATTTCGCGTTCTGACGGTGAAAAAAACCGAAAAGTGTTTTTTAGGCTCAAAGGGAGCTATAGACCATTTGGGAGTGTTTGTAAGTCCATTTCGTGATCTGACGGTGAATAGTGCCGAAAAGTGTGTGTTAGGCTTAATGGGCGCTATAGCACATTTGGGATTGTTTGTGAGTTCATTTCGTGATCTGACTGTGAATAGTGCCGAAAAGTGTTTGTTAGGCTTAATGGGCGCTATAGCACATTTGGCATTGTTTGTGAGTTCATTTCGTGATCTGACGGTGAATAGTGCTGAAAAGTGTTTGTTAGGCTTAATGGGCTCTATAGCACATTTGGGATTGTTTGTAAGTTCGTTTCGTGATCTGACGATGAAAAAACAGAAAAGTGTTTTTTAGGCTCAAAGGGCGCTATAGACCATTTGGGAGTGTTGGACGTTCATTTGGCTTTATTACGGTGAAAAAAACCGAAAAGTGTTTTTTTTGCCTCAATGGGCGCTGTAGACCATTTGGGAGTGTTGGAAGTTCATTTCGCGTTCTGACGGTGAAAAAAACCGAAAAGTGTTTTTTAGGCTTAAAGGGCGCTATAGACCATTTGGGAGTGTTTGTAAGTCCATTTCGTGATCTGACGGTGAATAGTGCCGAAAAGTGTTTGTTAGGCTTAATGGGCGCTATAGCACATTTGGGATTGTTTGTGAGTTCGTTTCGTGATCTGACGGTGAACAAAACAGAAAAGTGTTTTTTAGGCTCAAAGGGCGCTAAAGACCATTTGGGAGTGTTGGACGTTCATTTCGCTTTCTTACGGTGAAAAAAACCGAAAAGTGTTTTTTAGCCTCAATGGGCGCTGTAGACCATTTGGGAGTGTTTGTAAGTCCATTTCGTGATCTGACGGTGAATAGTGCCGAAAAGTATTTGTTAGGCTTAATGGGCGCTATAGCACATTTGGGATTGTTTGTGAGTTCATTTCGTAATCTGACGGTGAATAGTGCTGAAAAGTGTTTGTTAGGCTTAATGGGCTCTATAGCACATTTGGGATTGTTTGTAAGTTGATTTCGTGATCTGACGGTGAATAGTGCTGAAAAGTGTTTGTTGGGCTTAATGGGCGCTATAGACCATTTAGGAGTGTTCGAAGTTCATTTCGCGTTCTGACGGTGAAAAAATCCGAAATTTTTTTTTAGGCTCAATGGGCGCTGTAGACCATTTGGGAGTGTTGGACGTTCATTTCGCGGTCTTACGGTGAAAAAACCCGAAAAGTGTTTTTTAGGCTCAATGGGCGCTATAGACCATTTGGGAGTGTTTGTAAGTCCATTTCGTGATCTGAGGGTGAATAGTGCCGAAAAGTGTTTGTTAGGCTCAATGGACGCTATAGACCATTTGGGATTGTTTGTAAGTTCATTTCGTGATCTGACTGTGAATAGTGCTGAAAAGTATTTTTTTTTAGGCTCAATGGGCGCTATAGACCATTTGGGAGTGTTTGTAAGTCCATTTCGTGATCTGACGGTGAATAGTGCTGAAAAGTGTTTGTTAGGCTTAATGGGCTATATAGCACATTTGGGATTGTTTGTAAGTTCATTTCGTGATCTGACGGTGAATAGTGCTGAAAAGTGTTTGTTGGGCTTAATGTGCGCTATAGACCATTTAGGAGTGTTGGAAGTTCACTTCGCGTTCTGACGTTGAAAAAAACGAAAAGTTTTTGTATAGGCTCAATGGGCGCTATAGCACATTTGGGATTGTTTGTGAGTTCATTTCGTGATCTGACGGTGAATAGTGCTGAAAAGTGTTTGTCAGGCTCAAAGGGCGCTATAGACCATTTGGGAGTGTTGGAAGTTCATTTCGCGTTCTGACGGTGAAAAAAACCGAAAAGTGTTTTTTAGGCTCAAAGGGCGCTATAGCACATTTGGGATTGTTTGTGAGTTCGTTTCGTGATCTGAAGGTGAAAAAAACCGAAAAGTGTTTTTTAGGCTCAAAGGGCGCTAAAGACCATTTGGGAGTGTTGGACGTTCATTTCGCTTTCTTACGGTGAAAAAAAACCGAAAAGTGTTTTTTAGCCTCAATGGGCGCTGTAGACCATTTGGGAGTGTTTGTAAGTCCATTTCGTGATCTGACGGTGAATAGTGCCGAAAAGTATTTGTTAGGCTTAATGGGCGCTATAGCACATTTGGGATTGTTTGTGAGTTCATTTCGTAATCTGACGGTGAATAGTGCTGAAAAGTGTTTGTTAGGCTTAATGGGCTCTATAGCACATTTGGGATTGTTTGTAAGTTGATTTCGTGATCTGACGGTGAATAGCGCTGAAAAGTGTTTGTTGGGCTTAATGGGCGCTATAGACCATTTAGGAGTGTTGGAAGTTCATTTCGCGTTCTGACGGTGAAAAAATCCGAAAAGTGTTTTTTAGGCTCAATGGGCGCTGTAGACCATTTGGGAGTGTTTGTAAGTCCATTTCGTGATCTGACGGTGAATAGTGCCGAAAAGTGTTTGTTAGGCTCAATGGACGCTATAGACCATTTGGGATTGTTTGTAAGTTCATTTCGTGATCTGACGGTGAATAGTGCTGAAAAGTATTTTTTTAGGCTCAATGGGCGCTATAGACCATTTGGGATTGTTTGTAAGTTCATTTCGTGATCTGACGTTGAATAGTGCTGAAAAGTGTTTTTTAGGCTTAATGGGCTCTATGGCACATTTGGGATTGTTTGTGAGTTCATTTCGTGATCTGACGGTGAGTAGTGCTGAAAAGTGTTTGTTAGGCTTAATGGGCGCTTATAGACCATTTGGGAGTGTTAGAAGTTCATTTCGCGTTCTGACGGTGAAAAAAACCGAAAAGTGTTTTTTAGGCTCAAAGGGCGCTATAGACCATTTGGGAGTGTTTGTAAGTCCATTTCGTGATCTGACGGTGAATAGTGCCGAAAAGTGTTTGTTAGGCTCAATGGGCGCTATAGACAATTTGGGAGTGTTTGTAAGTCAATTTCGTGATCTGAGGGTGAATAGTGCTGAAAAGTGTTTGTCAGGCTTAATGGGCGCTTATAGACCATTTGGGAGTGTTAGAAGTTCACTTCGCGTTCTGACGTTGAAAAAAACGAAAAGTTTTTGTTTAGGCTCAATGGGCGCTATAGACCATTTGGGATTGTTTGTAAGTTCATTTCGTGATCTGACGGTGAATAGTGCTGAAAAGTGTTTTTTAGGCTTAATGGGCTCTATAGCACATTTGGGATTGTTTGTAAGTTCATTTCGTGATCTGACGGTGAAAAAAACAGAAAAGTGTTTTTTAGGCTCAAAGGGCGCTATAGACCATTTGGGAGTGTTGGAAGTTCATTTCGCGTTCTGACGGTGAAAAAAACCGAAAAGTGTTTTTTAGGCTCAAAGGGCGCTAAAGACCATTTGGGAGTGTTGGACGTTCATTTCGCTTTCTTACGGTGAAAAAAACGAAAAGTGTTTTTTAGGCTCAAAGGGCGCTATAGACCATTTGGGAGTGTTTGTAAGTCCATTTCGTGACCTGACGGTGAATAGTGCCGAAAAGTGTTTGTTAGGCTTAATGGGCGCTATAGCACATTTGGGATTGTTTGTGAGTTCGTTTCGTGATCTGACGGTGAATAGTGCCGAAAAGTGTTTGTTAGGCTTAATGGGCGCTATAGCACATTTGGGATTGTTTGTGAGTTTGTTTCGTGATCTGACGGTGAAAAAAACAGAAAAGTGTTTTTTAGGCTCAAAGGGCGCTAAAGACCATTTGGGAGTGTTGGACGTTCATTTCGCTTTCATACGGTGAAAAAAACCGAAAAGTGTTTTTTAGGCTCAAAGGGCGCTAAAGACCATTTGGGAGTGTTGGACGTTCATTTCGCTTTCTTACGGTGAAAAAAACGAAAAGTGTTTTTTAGGCTCAAAGGGCGCTATAGACCATTTGGGAGTGTTTGTAAGTCCATTTCGTGACCTGACGGTGAATAGTGCCGAAAAGTGTTTGTTAGGCTTAATGGGCGCTATAGCACATTTGGGATTGTTTGTGAGTTCGTTTCGTGATCTGACGGTGAAAAAAACAGAAAAGTGTTTTTTAGGCTCAAAGGGCGCTATAGACCATTTGGGAGTGTTGGACGTTCATTTCGCTTTCTTACGGTGAAAAAAACCGAAAAGTGTTTTTTTAGGCTCAAAGGGCGCTATAGACCATTTGGGAGTGTTTGTAAGTCCATTTCGTGATCTGACGGTGAATAGTGCCGAAAAGTGTTTGTTAGGCTTAATGGGCGCTATAGCACATTTGGGATTGTTTGTGAGTTCGTTTCGTGATCTGACGGTGAAAAAAACAGAAAAGTGTTTTTTAGGCTCAAAGGGCGCTAAAGACCATTTGGGAGTGTTGGACGTTCATTTCGCTTTCATACGGTGAAAAAAACGAAAAGTGTTTTTTAGGCTCAAAGGGCGCTATAGACCATTTGGGAGTGTTTGTAAGTCCATTTCGTGACCTGACGGTGAATAGTGCCGAAAAGTGTTTGTTAGGCTTAATGGGCGCTATAGCACATTTGGGATTGTTTGTGAGTTCGTTTCGTGATCTGACGGTGAAAAAAACAGAAAAGTGTTTTTTAGGCTCAAAGGGCGCTATAGACCATTTGGGAGTGTTGGACGTTCATTTCGCTTTCTTACGGTGAAAAAAACCGAAAAGTGTTTTTTAGCCTCAATGGGCGCTGTAGACCATTTGGGAGTGTTTGTAAGTCCATTTCGTGATCTGACGGTGAATAGTGCCGAAAAGTATTTGTTAGGCTTAATGGGCGCTATAGCACATTTGGGATTGTTTGTGAGTTCATTTCGTAATATGACGGTGAATAGTGCTGAAAAGTGTTTGTTAGGCTTAATGGGCTCTATAGCACATTTGGTATTGTTTGTAAGTTCATTTCGTGATCTGACGGTGAATAGTGCTGAAAAGTGTTTGTTGGGCTTAATGGGCGCTATAGACCATTTAGGAGTGTTGGAAGTTCATTTCGCGTTCTGACGGTGAAAAAATCCGAAAAGTGTTTTTTAGGCTCAATGGGCGCTGTAGCCAATTTGGGAGTGTTGGACGTTCATTTCGCGGTCTTACGGTGAAAAAAACGAAAAGTGTTTTTTAGGCTCAATGGGCGCTATAGACCATTTGGGAGTGTTTGTAAGTCCATTTCGTGATCTGACGGTGAATAGTGCCGAAAAGTGTTTGTTAGGCTCAATGGGCGCTATAGACCATTTGGGATTGTTTGTAAGTTCATTTCGTGATCTGACGTTGAATAGTGCTGAAAAGTGTTTTTTAGGCTTAATGGGCTCTATGGCACATTTGGGATTGTTTGTGAGTTCATTTCGTGATCTGACGATGAATAGTGCTGAAAAGTGTTTGTTAGGCTTAATGGGCGCTTATAGACCATTTGGGAGTGTTAGAAGTTCATTTCGCGTTCTGACGGTGAAAAAAACCGAAAAGTGTTTTTTAGGCTCAAAGGGCGCTATAGACCATTTTGGAGTGTTTGTAAGTCCATTTCGTGATCTGACGGTGAATAGTGCCGAAAAGTGTTTGTTAGGCTCAATGGGCGCTATAGACAATTTGGGAGTGTTTGTAAGTCAATTTCGTGATCTGAGGGTGAATAGTGCTGAAAAGTGTTTGTCAGGCTTAATGGGCGCTTATAGACCATTTGGGAGTGTTAGAAGTTCACTTCGCGTTCTGACGTTGAAAAAAACGAAAAGTTTTTGTTTAGGCTCAATGGGCGCTATAGACCATTTGGGATTGTTTGTAAGTTCATTTCGTGATCTGACGGTGAATAGTGCTGAAAAGTGTTTTTTAGGCTTAATGGGCTCTATAGCACATTTGGGATTGTTTGTAAGTTCATTTCGCGTTCTGACCGTGAAAAAAACCGAAAAGTGTTTTTTAGGCTCAAAGGGCGCTATAGACCATTTGGGAGTGTTTGTAAGTCCATTTCGTGATCTGACGGTGAATAGTGCCGAAAAGTGTTTGTTAGGCTTAATGGGCGCTATAGCACATTTGGGATTGTTTGTGAGTTCATTTCGTGATCTGACGGTGAATAGTGCTGCAAAGTGTTTGTTAGGCTTAATGGGCGCTTATAGACCATTTGGGAGTGTTAGAAGTTCATTTCGCGTTCTGACGGTGAAAAAAACCGAAAAGTGTTTTTTAGGCTCAAAGGGCGCTATAGACCATTTGGGAGTGTTTGTAAGTCCATTTCGTGATCTGACGGTGAATAGTGCCGAAAAGTGTGTGTTAGGCTTAATGGGCGCTATAGCACATTTGGGATTGTTTGTGAGTTCATTTCGTGATCTGACGGTGAATAGTGCCGAAAAGTGTTTGTTAGGCTTAATGGGCGCTATAGCACATTTGGGATTGTTTGTGAGTTCATTTCGTGATCTGACGGTGAATAGTGCTGAAAAGTGTTTGTTAGGCTTAATGGGCTCTATAGCACATTTGGGATTGTTTGTAAGTTCGTTTCGTGATCTGACGGTGAAAAAAACAGAAAAGTGTTTTTTAGGCTCAAAGGGCGCTATAGACCATTTGGGAGTGTTGGACGTTCATTTGGCTTTATTACGGTGAAAAAAACCGAAAAGTGTTTTTTTGCCTCAATGGGCGCTGTAGACCATTTGGGAGTGTTGGAAGTTCATTTCGCGTTCTGACGGTGAAAAAAACCGAAAAGTGTTTTTTAGGCTTAAAGGGCGCTATAGACCATTTGGGAGTGTTTGTAAGTCCATTTCGTGATCTGACGGTGAATAGTGCCGAAAAGTGTTTGTTAGGCTTAATGGGCGCTATAGCACATTTGGGATTGTTTGTGAGTTCGTTTCGTGATCTGACGGTGAACAAAACAGAAAAGTGTTTTTTAGGCTCAAAGGGCGCTAAAGACCATTTGGGAGTGTTGGACGTTCATTTCGCTTTCTTACGGTGAAAAAAACCGAAAAGTGTTTTTTAGCCTCAATGGGCGCTGTAGACCATTTGGGAGTGTTTGTAAGTCCATTTCGTGATCTGACGTTGAATAGTGCTGAAAAGTGTTTTTTAGGCTTAATGGGCTCTATGGCACATTTGGGATTGTTTGTGAGTTCATTTCGTAATCTGACGGTGAATAGTGCTGAAAAGTGTTTGTTAGGCTTAATGGGCTCTATAGCACATTTGGGATTGTTTGTAAGTTGATTTCGTGATCTGACGGTGAATAGCGCTAAAAAGTGTTTGTTGGGCTTAATGGGCGCTATAGACCATTTAGGAGTGTTGGAAGTTCATTTCGCGTTCTGACGGTGAAAAAATCCGAAAAGTGTTTTTTAGGCTCAATGGGCGCTGTAGACCATTTGGGAGTGTTTGTAAGTCCATTTCGTGATCTGACGGTGAATAGTGCCGAAAAGTGTTTGTTAGGCTCAATGGACGCTATAGACCATTTGGGATTGTTTGTAAGTTCATTTCGTGATCTGACGGTGAATAGTGCTGAAAAGTATTTTTTTAGGCTCAATGGGCGCTATAGACCATTTGGGATTGTTTGTAAGTTCATTTCGTGATCTGACGTTGAATAGTGCTGAAAAGTGTTTTTTAGGCTTAATGGGCTCTATGGCACATTTGGGATTGTTTGTGAGTTCATTTCGTGATCTGACGATGAATAGTGCTGAAAAGTGTTTGTTAGGCTTAATGGGCGCTTATAGACCATTTGGGAGTGTTAGAAGTTCATTTCGCGTTCTGACGGTGAAAAAACCCGAAAAGTGTTTTTTAGGCTCAAAGGGCGCTATAGACCATTTGGGAGTGTTTGTAAGTCCATTTCGTGATCTGACGGTGAATAGTGCCGAAAAGTGTTTGTTAGGCTCAATGAGCGCTATAGACAATTTGGGAGTGTTTGTAAGTCAATTTCGTGATCTGAGGGTGAATAGTGCTGAAAAGTGTTTGTCAGGCTTAATGGGCGCTTATAGACCATTTGGGAGTGTTAGAAGTTCACTTCGCGTTCTGACGTTGAAAAAAACGAAAAGTTTTTGTTTAGGCTCAATGGGCGCTATAGACCATTTGGGATTGTTTGTAAGTTCATTTCGTGATCTGACGGTGAATAGTGCTGAAAAGTGTTTTTTCGGCTTAATGGGCTCTATAGCACATTTGGGATTGTTTGTAAGTTCATTTCGTGATCTGACGGTGAAAAAAACAGAAAAGTGTTTTTTAGGCTCAAAGGGCGCTATAGACCATTTGGGAGTGTTGGAAGTTCATTTCGCGTTCTGACGGTGAAAAAAACCGAAAAGTGTTTTTTAGGCTCAAAGGGCGCTATAGACCATTTGGGAGTGTTTGTAAGTCCATTTCGTGATCTGACGGTGAATAGTGCCGAAAAGTGTTTGTTAGGCTTAATGGGCGCTATAGCACATTTGGGATTGTTTGTGAGTTCATTTCGTGATCTGACGGTGAATAGTGCTGAAAAGTGTTTGTTAGGCTTAATGGGCGCTTATAGACCATTGGGGAGTGTTAGAAGTTCATTTCGCGTTCTGACGGTGAAAAAAACCGAAAAGTGGTTTTTAAGGCTCAAAGGGCGCTATAGACCATTTGGGAGTGTTTGTAAGTCCATTTCGTGATCTGACGGTGAATAGTGCCGAAAAGTGTTTGTTAGGCTCAATGGGCGCTATAGACAATTTGGGAGTGTTTGTAAGTCAATTTCGTGATGTGACGGTGAATAGTGCTGAAAAGTGTTTGTCAGGCTTAATGGGCGCTTATAGACCATTTGGGAGTGTTAGAAGTTCACTTCGCGTTCTGACGTTGAAAAAAACGAAAAGTTTTTGTATAGGCTCAATGGGCGCTATAGCACATTTGGGATTGTTTGTGAGTTCATTTCGTGATCTGACGGTGAATAGTGCTGAAAAGTGTTTGTCAGGCTCAAAGGGCGCTATAGACCATTTGGGAGTGTTGGAAGTTCATTTCGCGTTCTGACGGTGAAAAAAACCGAAAAGTGTTTTTTAGGCTCAAAGGGCGCTATAGCACATTTGGGATTGTTTGTGAGTTCGTTTCGTGATCTGAAGGTGAAAAAAACCGAAAAGTGTTTTTTTAGGCTCAAAGGGCGCTAAAGACCATTTGGGAGTGTTGGACGTTCATTTCGCTTTCTTACGGTGAAAAAAAACCGAAAAGTGTTTTTTAGCCTCAATGGGCGCTGTAGACCATTTGGGAGTGTTTGTAAGTCCATTTCGTGATCTGACGGTGAATAGTGCCGAAAAGTATTTGTTAGGCTTAATGGGCGCTATAGCACATTTGGGATTGTTTGTGAGTTCATTTCGTAATCTGACGGTGAATAGTGCTGAAAAGTGTTTGTTAGGCTTAATGGGCTCTATAGCACATTTGGGATTGTTTGTAAGTTGATTTCGTGATCTGACGGTGAATAGCGCTGAAAAGTGTTTGTTGGGCTTAATGGGCGCTATAGACCATTTAGGAGTGTTGGAAGTTCATTTCGCGTTCTGACGGTGAAAAAATCCGAAAAGTGTTTTTTAGGCTCAATGGGCGCTGTAGACCATTTGGGAGTGTTTGTAAGTCCATTTCGTGATCTGACGGTGAATAGTGCCGAAAAGTGTTTGTTAGGCTCAATGGACGCTATAGACCATTTGGGATTGTTTGTAAGTTCATTTCGTGATCTGACGGTGAATAGTGCTGAAAAGTATTTTTTTAGGCTCAATGGGCGCTATAGACCATTTGGGATTGTTTGTAAGTTCATTTCGTGATCTGACGTTGAATAGTGCTGAAAAGTGTTTTTTAGGCTTAATGGGCTCTATGGCACATTTGGGATTGTTTGTGAGTTCATTTCGTGATCTGACGGTGAATAGTGCTGAAAAGTGTTTGTTAGGCTTAATGGGCGCTTATAGACCATTTGGGAGTGTTAGAAGTTCATTTCGCGTTCTGACGGTGAAAAAAACCGAAAAGTGTTTTTTAGGCTCAAAGGGCGCTATAGACCATTTGGGAGTGTTTGTAAGTCCATTTCGTGATCTGACGGTGAATAGTGCCGAAAAGTGTTTGTTAGGCTCAATGGGCGCTATAGACAATTTGGGAGTGTTTGTAAGTCAATTTCGTGATCTGAGGGTGAATAGTGCTGAAAAGTGTTTGTCAGGCTTAATGGGCGCTTATAGACCATTTGGGAGTGTTAGAAGTTCACTTCGCGTTCTGACATTGAAAAAAACGAAAAGTTTTTGTTTAGGCTCAATGGGCGCTATAGACCATTTGGGATTGTTTGTAAGTTCATTTCGTGATCTGACGGTGAATAGTGCTGAAAAGTGTTTTTTAGGCTTAATGGGCTCTATAGCACATTTGGGATTGTTTGTAAGTTCATTTCGTGATCTGACGGTGAAAAAAACAGAAAAGTGTTTTTTAGGCTCAAAGGGCGCTATAGACCATTTGGGAGTGTTGGAAGTTCATTTCGCGTTCTGACGGTGAAAAAAACCGAAAAGTGTTTTTTAGGCTCAAAGGGTGCTATAGACCATTTGGGAGTGTTTGTAAGTCCATTTCGTGATCTGACGGTGAATAGTGCCGAAAAGTGTTTGTTAGGCTTAATGGGCGCTATAGCACATTTGGGATTGTTTGTGAGTTCATTTCGTGATCTGACGGTGAATAGTGCTGAAAAGTGTTTGTTAGGCTTAATGGGCGCTTATAGACCATTGGGGAGTGTTAGAAGTTCATTTCGCGTTCTGACGGTGAAAAAAACCGAAAAGTGGTTTTTAAGGCTCAAAGGGCGCTATAGACCATTTGGGAGTGTTTGTAAGTCCATTTCGTGATCTGACGGTGAATAGTGCCGAAAAGTGTTTGTTAGGCTCAATGGGCGCTATAGACAATTTGGGAGTGTTTGTAAGTCAATTTCGTGATGTGACGGTGAATAGTGCTGAAAAGTGTTTGTCAGGCTTAATGGGCGCTTATAGACCATTTGGGAGTGTTAGAAGTTCACTTCGCGTTCTGACGTTGAAAAAAACGAAAAGTTTTTGTTTAGGCTCAATGGGCGCTATAGACCATTTGGGATTGTTTGTAAGTCCATTTCGTCATCTGACGGTGAATAGTGCTGAAAAGTGTTTGTTAGGCTTAATGGGCGCTTATAGACCATTTGGGAGTGTTAGAAGTTCATTTCGCGTTCTGACGGTGAAAAAAACCGAAAAGTGTTTTTTAGGCTCAAAGGGCGCTATAGACCATTTGGGAGTGTTTGTAAGTCCATTTCGTGATCTGACGGTGAATAGTGCCGAAAAGTGTTTGTTAGGCTTAATGGGCGCTATAGCACATTTGGGATTGTTTGTGAGTTCATTTCGTGATCTGACTGTGAATAGTGCTGAAAAGTGTTTGTTAGGCTTAATGGGCGCTTATAGACCATTGGGGAGTGTTAGAAGTTCATTTCGCGTTCTGACGGTGAAAAAAACCGAAAAGTGGTTTTTAAGGCTCAAAGGGCGCTATAGACCATTTGGGAGTGTTTGTAAGTCCATTTCGTGATCTGACGGTGAATAGTGCCGAAAAGTGTTTGTTAGGCTCAATGGGCGCTATAGACAATTTGGGAGTGTTTGTAAGTCAATTTCGTGATGTGACGGTGAATAGTGCTGAAAAGTGTTTGTCAGGCTTAATGGGCGCTTATAGACCATTTGGGAGTGTTAGAAGTTCACTTCGCGTTCTGACGTTGAAAAAAACGAAAAGTTTTTGTTTAGGCTCAATGGGCGCTATAGACCATTTGGGATTGTTTGTAAGTTCATTTCGTGATCTGACGGTGAATAGTGCTGAAAAGTGTTTTTTATGCTTAATGGGCTCTATAGCACATTTGGGATTGTTTGTAAGTTCATTTCGTGATCTGACGGTGAAAAAAACAGAAAAGTGTTTTTTAGGCTCAAAGGGCGCTATAGACCATTTGGGAGTGTTGGAATTTCATTTCGCGTTCTGACGGTGAAAAAAACCGAAAAGTGTTTTTCAGGCTCAAAGGGTGCTATAGACCATTTGGGAGTGTTTGTAAGTCCATTTCGTGATCTGACGGTGAATAGTGCCGAAAAGTGTTTGTTAGGCTTAATGGGCGCTATAGCACATTTGGGATTGTTTGTGAGTTCATTTCGTGATCTGACGGTGAATAGTGCTGAAAAGTGTTTGTTAGGCTTAATGGGCGCTTATAGACCATTGGGGAGTGTTAGAAGTTCATTTCGCGTTCTGACGGTGAAAAAAACCGAAAAGTGGTTTTTAAGGCTCAAAGGGCGCTATAGACCATTTGGGAGTGTTTGTAAGTCCATTTCGTGATCTGACGGTGAATAGTGCCGAAAAGTGTTTGTTAGGCTCAATGGGCGCTATAGACAATTTGGGAGTGTTTGTAAGTCAATTTCGTGATGTGACGGTGAATAGTGCTGAAAAGTGTTTGTCAGGCTTAATGGGCGCTTATAGACCATTTGGGAGTGTTAGAAGTTCACTTCGCGTTCTGACGTTGAAAAAAACGAAAAGTTTTTGTTTAGGCTCAATGGGCGCTATAGACCATTTGGGATTGTTTGTAAGTTCATTTCGTGATCTGACGGTGAATAGTGCTGAAAAGTATTTTTTTAGGCTCAATGGGCGCTATAGACCATTTGGGATTGTTTGTAAGTTCATTTCGTGATCTGACGTTGAATAGTGCTGAAAAGTGTTTTTTAGGCTTAATGGGCTCTATGGCACATTTGGGATTGTTTGTGAGTTCATTTCGTGATCTGACGGTGAATAGTGCTGAAAAGTGTTTGTTAGGCTTAATGGGCGCTTATAGACCATTTGGGAGTGTTAGAAGTTCATTTCGCGTTCTGACGGTGAAAAAAACCGAAAAGTGTTTTTTAGGCTCAAAGGGCGCTATAGACCATTTGGGAGTGTTTGTAAGTCCATTTCGTGATCTGACGGTGAATAGTGCCGAAAAGTGTTTGTTAGGCTCAATGGGCGCTATAGACAATTTGGGAGTGTTTGTAAGTCAATTTCGTGATGTGACGGTGAATAGTGCTGAAAAGTGTTTGTCAGGCTTAATGGGCGCTTATAGACCATTTGGGAGTGTTAGAAGTTCACTTCGCGTTCTGACGTTGAAAAAAACGAAAAGTTTTTGTTTAGGCTCAATGGGCGCTATAGACCATTTGGGATTGTTTGTAAGTCCATTTCGTGATCTGACGGTGAATGTTGAAGTTGATTGGCTTGGTACAGATGGGTCTATGCATTGTTCAGTGTTGAGGATCAGGGATGTGATGACTGGCCATTGATTGTGTGTTGGAGTGTTTGAGTGGATACACACATGGTGTACACATCACACTTTCAGTTGACCAGGAACTAGCTATGTTGTGACCAGCCCGTCGAGCTCACCTACAAAAAAAAAGCCTGTGCATTCCCCCAAGATCCAACATTTTTACAAGTTTCATGCCTTTCTGTCTTTTGTACTGAGTCAACAAAGCCCAACAACAAGTTGCTAATGTTTGGTACGGTACCAAACCTGCCAAAACCTAGCAAAACCTGCAGTTGGAGTTTGAAGGGCTGGGGTAGTTAGAGGGTTAATTTGGATTAGATTGAGATTTTGTTTACATTACCAGAAATTCTGGACCGCAATTCGGCCTCCCTGATATTGACAGCCCTCCTTAAAGATACTTGAAAATCAAGGGCGGCTGCTTTGGTGGATGCAATTGTGTTAGGTGATATCCCAAACCGTCGCCTCCAACCCTCTTTGACAATGAAAAAACTGCATAGCTTCGTCAGCGACAGGAGGTAGGAAACTTGGGTCTTTGCTTGACGTTGCTCGTCTTGGAGGAATTTCAGCATTCTGTTAATCAACAGCAGTTTGAAAGATAAGTGACAAGTACAACATCAATTTGTTAACTGAAACAAGATGTTTTATTAACAAGTTGGTAAATCAAGGACGCGACAGTGTTTTGTAGAGTAGCTAAAACAAAATTGTCAGTTCAGCCTGTTAAGAAGCAAATTAAGCTTCAAGTAATGTAATCCGATAATCCTTCAACAATGATGGCGTGAACAGTTTTGAGTTAATTCACAAAACTTAACCTCCCTTTCTCTCTACAAAGCGTCATACAGCATCATTTATGTTTAAAATGAAGACTCGATTTTTGTGGTGCAATATATATTGATGTGGTCTCGAGTCTCGAGGGTAAAACCCGAGACCAGCCCTCCAAGACCTCAGACTTTACTTGGACAATATCGAGAGGGAGACCTAAACAAAAAGTCTTGAGACAATCTCTTTTCGAGACCAGGTCTCGAGACCTCCATCACTGGGCTCAGACTGGTAACCTTCCAGTTGGATACACATTTGATCTGAAAGCGTTTGTAAATTTGATCGTTGATATTGGAATATTTATAGGCAAAGACATTCTGAAATACGTGAATACTAATGTATTTAAAAATGGACAGCCCTGGATTGGGCGCACCAGACTTGAACAAAATATGGCCTAGATCGTGTTACAGATTTGCCGAACAGACATTATATAATAATAATAAATTATTTGCGTATGCATCCTAACCCCCCCCCCCCCCCCCCTTCCACCTTTTCCTTGTAAGTCCGGCCTGGGCCAATATGTGGATTGGGTTTTCAGTCCCTGCCTGACTCCGTGGGTTTTTCCCCAGGATATTCTTCTGGGGTTTTCCTCCCACCTCTAAAACTGTAACTTCTTCACATTAATTGTTGAATGAAATAAAAAATTGTTGAATGAAATTTGTTCCCGCCGTGAATATGGCCATTGATGCTGGTACGGCGTTAAACCCTAAAAACTCACTCACTCCTTGTAAGTCCTGACATATCCGAAAAGTTACAGAATATTCTATGAAAGTTGCAGAATACATGTATAACCAAAGCTGTGATTAGAGGTGACTAATTGTACATGGAAGTGTATAGGGACTCACTCTCACATGTTCAAAGCATTTTTGTAGCTCAATTGGGTTCTACCAGAACATAATGTCCCTTTAAGATCATCTGTTTTAGGTTTTTGAGGAAAAAATATTAACAAATTGAAATAATGATTGTTTTCTGTTTTCCTGTACCAAATGAAAGTTCTAGCATTGCAAGCGAAGCAATCTCACCGTTGAGGAACTGAAGTGTTGACCAAGTCTGCATGGCTTTTAAGTCCCAACCTGCTGGCGGTAACCTCCAAGTGTCTGTGGTGGAGGTTCGCTGATTGGATTGCTGAATTTGTGTTTGCGAATTTCATTGTTTCGTACTCGCAGAATGCATCCAGGAGTGTTCCTATGAAAGTGTTTAAACAATTGGTAAGTAAAACAAGTAAATTTCATTGCATTTACTGTTTGTCTTTTCTGACTCGTTTACATGAATCGCATAAAAAACACAAAATGTGTCCCTCTGAGGACTTTTTTTCCACGGAGTATAGAGCTGAGACATGTATTGCCCTGCAGGATTGACAAATAGAGGGCAGAATTTCAAATGTGAGAACAAGGATACAGTAACTATAGTATAGCCCAGAGAAACTTTGCACCCCCAAAAAAGGAAAAAAGCCAAATAAAGCTTGAGCTAAGGTTTTCAATTTAAATCTTCAAAATTCTAAGGCAAAATTCTGATGCCTCATGTACAAATAATGAACAAACGGGAACGAACACATACAATCGGGTACTGCCTTAAAAGGTTCAAATTTTGTATAACAATATCTGGTTCAGACTTGCAACTTGTTTGTAATAAAAATCAATGCCTTTTTTACATCTAAATCTGAAAGTTCATGACAATTTCATTTCAATTTTTACATGACTTGCCATCTTCACTTGTCAAGTCATCCCCTGGACAGGGGATGACTTGAGGGATCTTTGGTTGTACTGATGGAGGTTTGACGCTCTTTGTCATCGCCAGGTACCTCATGTAGAGGGCGCATCCTTTCTGAAAAGTAAATAAAGTTATAAAGAACAAAATAAGATTTTTGTTTTTGGGTTGGCAGCAAATTGACTTTAATATGTGTAAGGTGTGCTGCCGTCTGACATTTTAAATATTTATAAAAATGGAATATGCAAACAGTAGAGTTGTACATTGTGTAATTGTTGACTAATGTGTCTTGGAGATATGGGGTTTGTATTTGTTATATCCCGACATATTGCCATTCTAGAGCAATGAAATAACAGTACATTTTCTGTGCCCCAACATTGTTTGAGGTACATACATTGTTTTTGAGACCTAATTTTTCAAAAGCCGCACCTAAAAAAACGAATTCTGAAGAAAAATCAGTAGCACTTTGACTTTGAGCATACTTGAAATTGTCAGTGCTGACAGGTCTTGAAAAGGTCACAGCCGAAAATTAACTGAAAAGTGCATTGCGTCAAGTTCAATGTTGAACTAAGAAATGTTTTCTACATTTGATTACAGTCTGCTGGTGGCAAGTCCGTTTCGTGAAATACAGCTGGACTAATATCAAGATCATACTTCTGAAGGTATTTAAACAATAATAATACAGGTACGATTCTATGTGAGGCTAGGGGGTACTTTTAGCCCCTACAAAGTGTTGTCTAGCTGCCGCCCCCCCCCCCCCCCCCCCCCCCCTCCCCACCACCACCACCCAAATAAAATGCAATAAAAAGTACAAAGATGAAATAGCAGTAATGAAATTTAGAAGTTAACGTTGCATGCAAAGGGTTTAGCTTTGGCTCTAAAACCACGCCCGAGTATAAAGTATTGTGGATTCTCTCTTACTTTTAAGCCATGCTTGTACCAGAGATGCTGGTCAATGCGTTTGTTAGCCTTACTCGGGCATCCATCTACTGGGCAGTCAACCAGCCGCCTTTGGTACCTTGGTTTGCCCTTTTTGTTCTTTCGGATGGGTTCACTGTTACGGAATAAGTCAAAAAAACATTGTTCTTAAAAATAACAACAGAATAAAAATGGGAACGGCTGCCAAATCTTAACTATTTACTCCTTCACAGGAGAAAGAAATGAAGAGTTTTGTCAGAGACTGTATGAAACCTGCATCTTTGCTTGACATTGGTAATTCTGAAGGACTACAAATACTGAAGTAATGATATACTATAGCAAAGACATCTAACAAATCATGGTTTGGAAGCGTGCATTATCGAGTGATAGAATTTGGCAGACTTGGTTCAGTACTGACTTAGTAAAACACGTTCAGTAGGGAGTTGGGGTATGTGTTCAGTGAGCTTTTATAAATTCAATAAATTATGTTTTTTAGCTAGGCTAATTTAGAACATTATTCATTCGAATTCACCAACTTTCACATTCAATTCCATCTGAGATAAAATAATAAACTGTGGTCATATTTAAAGTCAGAGTGTCTGTGCTTTTTCAAAATTGATTTTCTTTGCAGAATGAATTTTAAAGGTATATAATCAACTCTAACGGTTTTTTTCGGATGAAATTGAATGCGACAGTTGGTGAATTTGAATGAATTTTGTTTGTTTAATAACCAGGTATAACAATTTTCTTTTTTTTTATTTCCTAAAACAATATGTTTACTGTGTTTTTCTGTGAACTATGAAAACATCTGCAATTTGTTCACGCAAAGTACTTACAGTTTCCTCCACTCTCCTAAGAGCTCAATGCGCTTATTTCTGTCACGCACTCGGTGTGTTTTCTGCAAATGCTGAGCTAAATGCAGTAGAGTTTTGCTGCAAAGGAAGCATTTCCGTTCCATTCTTTTTCCCTTAAAAATAGAAAAAAGAAAATTCCATTCCTAGACTAGGATTTCTCAGTCAATTTCGGCACATGAGCAGCCAATTTAACAAGTTCGCGAGGAGATTATTGTAACATCACCGAGCCAAGGCGCAGGTTGAGGGCAATTTTTTTTCAGGAAGCACACCCATGACTTTTGCGGCATATGTTCGCTGCTGACAGACATTTCCAGTCTTACTCATGGCATATTTATTCGCCATCCCTTTAAAATCTCGGAATATTTTTTGCAGACGGTATTTCAAACAAAATGCATCCTTTGCACATTTTTACAACTTAAAGTTGGTGTGTCCGTGCTTTTAGGGGGTGATCCCTTAAAAATGGATTTTCAAATTTTCTCGGATTGTATTTGTTATGAGTTTTCGAATGAGACAATCCACAAACAAAATTGGTCAACGGCGAGTAATTTATTAAGTTAATTCAAATTTGTGCGGGTTCCAAATGCACAACCGAACTGAAGCGCACAATTGGCGCCATGATCAAAACCACTAACAATCTGTAAGGCCTGCCAATTCCAAAAATCTAATTTATTTGTATACAGTATTGTCTTCCTTAAAAATTTGGTTGAAAAAGAAAATCAAAATTTAGAAAAAGCACGAACAACCCAACTTCATTTTGTATAATTTGAGGATTTAGAATTTTACTGGTAAAATTTGCCAAATAGAACTTACGCTCTTATGGGGTTGGCGATGGCTGAGGTACTTTCGTTTCAGTTCGTACCTTCGGGAACTAAACTCGAAGGGATTCTCCATGTCTTTTATTTCTTCTACTCCTTCCTGCCTTACTTCTTTTGTTTTCCCGTATCCATCTTCCTCGTCATCCTCCCGTTGCCCCCTCATCTCCCATTCATCCTTCTTCCTTTTAGCAGCGTTGTCGTCGTCGTCCTCCTCCTCATCACCATCCTCCTCCTCATCACCATCCTTGGACTCCTCTTCATCTTCATCCATGGGCTCATCGTCGTCCTCCTCTTCCTCTTCATGCCCCTCATCCTCATTCTCATGCCCGTCATCTTTATTCTCGTAGCCCATACTCATTTTGTGCAAAATCAAAGATGCCTGAAACAATAAACTTAATTAGTCTAAATGTTAAAGTGAACAACAAATTGGCAAGGGGGTACTTGAACCTGGGACCTCCGGGAAAAAAGGACCGGCACTCTTCTAACAGAGCTATCTTGACCTGTGTTGGCGGTCTCCAAAATTGTCAGCATTTTTATTCGAGGGTGGTAGTCAGAAGTCGGAAGACGCCCAATTTTACGATACAACCTGGGGAGCGACATTGTGGGGATCACTCAATAAGGTATTTCATACAAGGTCATAAGGTATATTTTTTAATAATTCAGTATAGTTTCGTTTTTTTATGTTTGTAAATGGTGTATACGATATACTACCTTTAAAGCTGGTGTGTCTGTGCTTTTAGGGGGTTGCACCCTGACAAATAGAGATGCAGTCAAAAAAGCGCGTGCTCATACTTCAAATTCAAATTTACTTAATAATTACTTGTTTTTTGTGTGTGTGATGTCTCATTCGAAAGCTTGTAATAAATACAATGCTAGAAATTAGCAATTTAATTTAAAAATCAATTTGTTTAGGGTGCACTCCCCTAAAAGCACGGACACGTCAACTTTAAGACCTTTATCTTGAGTCATACCCTGCTCTGTTGGTTGGCCATAATGTCTTGATTTTCAAGATAACTGTGATGTAGATGACAACATTGAGAAATTATGCAATATTTGGTTTGTGGGTTGCCTTGGGGTCCTCTATAACCCTAGTAAAAGAGGAAAACAACAATAGAAAAATCAGCATGATAACTTGAGGACGTGACATATCAACTAGCCGGAATAGCCTAGGTGCAGGCCTATTTAGTTGTATTCACAACTCAAAACCATTTGTGATTTGTATCAGGAAATGTTTTATTCATAGCCTATGAAATAAAATGTACAATAATGTATGTTCATACAAAAATAATAATAAATAGGCCCTACCTGTGGTATTTAAAAATACCCATCATCAAACAAATTGTGTGTAATTTATTTGCTTCAGGTCTCAAATCTTAATAATAGCCCAACTAGGCCTGTTGTTTAACGAAATATAAACAAAAAATCAATTGTGTATGATCATCAGAGAATACAATATGCTAATCATGTTGGTACTGAAACAAGTTGGGCTTTGTACACAAGCAGTTTGTATTTTATGAAGCTATAAGACATTACTACTTCTAGGGTTGAACAAAATAACTGGCCTTTGGTATTAAAAATGGTAAAAAAAAATAGCTGAGAAGCTACCCACCTTGACAACAACAGCAGTTATTCAAAAAGTATTTAAACCCCCGCTTATCAGTATCGACCAATAACATTCCAGAGAGAGTGAGTGAATTTTGCAGACATCAGTTAAACCAAAACATTGGGATGGATTAACATTGACCTTATGCGGACATATTTACGAGGAAGCAAAAATAATTATTGTTCCTTCTAAATGTACTTAATGGACATTTTTTATCGCTAAAGTAAAATGTAACGTGCTTATTTTGTGTTTGTTGTGGATATTGGTGTACTGAAAGTAATTCAGAATAGTGCCCTTGATGCTTCAGATACAAATATTGGACGTGGAAGCAACTGAGAGTTTCCGGAGACTAGGGCCGGACGGCAGTTAAACCAACAATAGCGCCCTCTGCTGTTTACGACTCGTCAGTTGGGTTGGATCGGTTTGAAGATTCCGCTGTCCAGTTTAGAGTTAGGAAAACGTATTTGTGGCCTTGGCAAACACTGGGATATATAATTTTGATGAGTTTTGTTTTGTTTTTGATAATTGTATGCAACAAAATTCACACAAAACAAAATTTATCACTAAAAAGTGGTCGTTTCGACTGCGTAATATAATGTATCGACATCAGTTAAACCAATAAAAAATGACTTTTTCGTGGGGGAAATAGTATTTTGGGGTATAAATGACAACAAAAGCAGTCTAATTTACATTGTTCACGTTTTAATTAATATTTTAAAAAAATTAGAAGGTTATCAGTCCTGTGAATAAAAAGATATTTGACACCTGGTGTTTTCGAAACAGCAGTTAAACCAAAAAAATAATAATTTAATAGGTGCAAAATGTGTCCAGAAATATATTTTTTTAACCATTACAAATAATGTTAGGTTGTTTTGGGTAGTTTTTAAATGTTCCCAAGTTCCAAATGATTCTAATAAATGATAAAAAAAATCCCCTTTGCCGTTGTAGAAAAAAAAAATATATATATTATTACACGTTACTTGCCTTGAAAAAAATCCAAACCCTAACCCACAAACAGGGGTGTGGGTCATAATACCTATAAGGGATTATTTCGAGTCAATTTTTTAGTAACACTAGGCCGAATTTTTTGTTTTATTGCAAAAATATTGGAGAATGATTAATTCGCTAATCGTTTTCAAGAGGGAACGTAAAAAAACGTTTTCTTCGATGATTTTTAAGGTTGAGCTGCAGTTAACCCGCGGACGGGAACTTTTTGGTGTTGGTTTAACGGATGTTTTTCTAGGAGTAGGAACTGGATTACCTATGTCCAGTGAACGTGCCTGGCTTGTCTATATACAGCACGATATGAGACGGAGCAACCCCCCCCCCCCCCCCCCCCCCCCCCCCCCATGGCCTGGTCTGGTCTGGTCTGGTGTGGATTTATGTGAGGATTAGACACAGAAGCCACTAATCTCCGATGTTAAATTCAGATGCTTTGCATGCAGCCTGAGGAGTTCATCAATGATCCACGTGCTAGTTTAACAATGAATCAAAAAGATGAGCAACTCTGGCTTCCACCGCTCAACTGTTGGTCTTCACCTGGTGGATGTCTTCAACCAGATAAGTGATTTCGGTCCATGCCAATCGGGTATACATGGGCACCTGTCCTGTAGATGGGGGCAAAGTGGACGATATTATTTTTTTATTTTTTTATTGTTCTAATTCAACATATGTTATTTTCAAATGAAATATTCAATGTTTAAAATTCAGTACTTTAAATAAATGCAATAAACACACGTCTACGATTTTGTCTAGTGTAGGCCTATATACGCCAAACCACGTTATTCATAAAAAACAATGTTGGAAGGTGTTTAAGACACTAATAAGAATAATTCTCAACTTCTTGTTTCCTTTTTTTAAAATTGTATATAAATTAATTTGGTTTCTTTTGAAAAACAAACTACTATATTTTTCTTAATTGATGTAGGAATAACTAACTAACGCCAAAATATAGAACAATTAGGCAAATCCAAGTTTCTTTGGGAAAACGATGGTAGATTATGGAAAAATACAGAGGGCAACGCCCTTAATTGATACGAACCGCAGTTAAACCAACACGGACCGCGCCCTTCATGCGTCACCGGTAAAAGACTACGATAATCTGAAACGGCAGTTAAACCAGTCCGCGGGAGGGCGCTATAGACAATTTGGGAGTGTTTGTAAGTCAATTTCGTGATGTGACGGTGAATAGTGCTGAAAAGTGTTTGTCAGGCTTAATGGGCGCTTATAGACCATTTGGGAGTGTTAGAAGTTCACTTCGCGTTCTGACGTTGAAAAAAACGAAAAGTTTTTGTTTAGGCTCAATGGGCGCTATAGACCATTTGGGATTGTTTGTAAGTCCATTTCGTGATCTGACGGTGAATAGTGCTGAAAAGTGTTTGTTAGGCTTAATGGGCGCTTATAGACCATTTGGGAGTGTTAGAAGTTCATTTCGCGTTCTGACGGTGAAAAAAACCGAAAAGTGTTTTTTAGGCTCAAAGGGCGCTATAGACCATTTGGGAGTGTTTGTAAGTCCCTTTCGTGATCTGACGGTGAATAGTGCCGAAAAGTGTTTGTTAGGCTTAATGGGCGCTATAGCACATTTGGGATTGTTTGTGAGTTCATTTCGTGATCTGACGGTGAATAGTGCTGAAAAGTGTTTGTCAGGCTCAAAGGGCGCTATAGACCATTTGGGAGTGTTGGAAGTTCATTTCGCGTTCTGACGGTGAAAAAAACTGAAAAGTGTTTTTTAGGCTCAAAGGGCGCTATAGACCATTTATGCGTGTTTGTAAGTCCATTTCGTGATCTGACGGTGAATAGTGCCGAAAAGTTTTTGTTTAGGCTCAATGGGCGCTATAGACAATTTGGGATTGTTTGTAAGTTCATTTCGCGTTCTGACGGTGAAAAAAACCGAAAAGTGTTTTTTAGGCTCAAAGGGCGCTATAGACCATTTGGGAGTGTTGGACGTTCATTTGGCTTTATTACGGTGAAAAAAACCGAAAAGTGTTTTTTAGCCTCAATGGGCGCTGTAGACCATTTGGGAGTGTTGGAAGTTCATTTCGCGTTCTGACCGTGAAAAAAACCGAAAAGTGTTTTTTAGGCTCAAAGGGCGCTATAGACCATTTGGGAGTGTTTGTAAGTCCATTTCGTGATCTGACGGTGAATAGTGCTGAAAAGTGTTTGTTAGGCTTAATGGGCTATATAGCACATTTGGGATTGTTTGTAAGTTCATTTCGTGATCTGACGGTGAATAGTGCTGAAAAGTGTTTGTTGGGCTTAATGTGCGCTATAGACCATTTAGGAGTGTTGGAAGTTCATTTCGCGTTCTGACGGTGAAAAAATCCGAAAAGTGTTTTTTAGGCTCAATGGGCGCTGTAGACCATTTGGGAGTGTTTGTAAGTCCATTTCGTGATCTGACGGTGAATAGTGCCGAAAAGTGTTTGTTAGGCTCAATGGACGCTATAGACCATTTGGGATTGTTTGTAAGTTCATTTCGTGATCTGACGGTGAATAGTGCTGAAAAGTATTTTTTTAGGCTCAATGGGCGCTATAGACCATTTGGGATTGTTTGTAAGTTCATTTCGTGATCTGACGTTGAATAGTGCTGAAAAGTGTTTTTAGGCTTAATGGGCTCTATGGCACATTTGGGATTGTTTGTGAGTTCATTTCGTGATCTGACGGTGAATAGTGCTGAAAAGTGTTTGTTAGGCTTAATGGGCGCTTATAGACCATTTGGGAGTGTTAGAAGTTCATTTCGCGTTCTGACGGTGAAAAAAACCGAAAAGTGTTTTTTAGGCTCAAAGGGCGCTATAGACCATTTGGGAGTGTTTGTAAGTCCATTTCGTGATCTGACGGTGAATAGTGCCGAAAAGTGTTTGTTAGGCTCAATGGGCGCTATAGACAATTTGGGAGTGTTTGTAAGTCAATTTCGTGATCTGAGGGTGAATAGTGCTGAAAAGTGTTTGTCAGGCTTAATGGGCGCTTATAGACCATTTGGGAGTGTTAGAAGTTCACTTCGCGTTCTGACGTTGAAAAAAACGAAAAGTTTTTGTTTAGGCTCAATGGGCGCTATAGACCATTTGGGATTGTTTGTAAGTTCATTTCGTGATCTGACGGTGAATAGTGCTGAAAAGTGTTTTTTAGGCTTAATGGGCTCTATAGCACATTTGGGATTGTTTGTAAGTTCATTTCGTGATCTGACGGTGAAAAAAACAGAAAAGTGTTTTTTAGGCTCAAAGGGCGCTATAGACCATTTGGGAGTGTTGGAAGTTCATTTCGCGTTCTGACGGTGAAAAAAACCGAAAAGTGTTTTTTAGGCTCAAAGGGCGCTATAGACCATTTGGGAGTGTTTGTAAGTCCATTTCGTGATCTGACGGTGAATAGTGCCGAAAAGTGTTTGTTAGGCTCAATGTGCGCTATAGACCATTTAGGAGTGTTGGAAGTTCATTTCGCGTTCTGACGGTGAAAAAATCCGAAAAGTGTTTTTTAGGCTCAATGGGCGCTGTAGACCATTTTGGAGTGTTTGTAAGTCCATTTCGTGATCTGACGGTGAATAGTGCCGAAAAGTGTTTGTTAGGCTCAATGGACGCTATAGACCATTTGGGATTGTTTGTAAGTTCATTTCGTGATCTGACGGTGAATAGTGCTGAAAAGTATTTTTTTAGGCTCAATGGGCGCTATAGACCATTTGGGATTGTTTGTAAGTTCATTTCGTGATCTGACGTTGAATAGTGCTGAAAAGTGTTTTTAGGCTTAATGGGCTCTATGGCACATTTGGGATTGTTTGTGAGTTCATTTCGTGATCTGACGGTGAATAGTGCTGAAAAGTGTTTGTTAGGCTTAATGGGCGCTTATAGACCATTTGGGAGTGTTAGAAGTTCATTTCGCGTTCTGACGGTGAAAAAAACCGAAAAGTGTTTTTTAGGCTCAAAGGGCGCTATAGACCATTTGGGAGTGTTTGTAAGTCCATTTCGTGATCTGACGGTGAATAGTGCCGAAAAGTGTTTGTTAGGCTCAATGGGCGCTATAGACAATTTGGGAGTGTTTGTAAGTCAATTTCGTGATCTGAGGGTGAATAGTGCTGAAAAGTGTTTGTCAGGCTTAATGGGCGCTTATAGACCATTTGGGAGTGTTAGAAGTTCACTTCGCGTTCTGACGTTGAAAAAAACGAAAAGTTTTTGTTTAGGCTCAATGGGCGCTATAGACCATTTGGGATTGTTTGTAAGTTCATTTCGTGATCTGACGGTGAATAGTGCTGAAAAGTGTTTTTTAGGCTTAATGGGCTCTATAGCACATTTGGGATTGTTTGTAAGTTCATTTCGTGATCTGACGGTGAAAAAAACAGAAAAGTGTTTTTTAGGCTCAAAGGGCGCTATAGACCATTTGGGAGTGTTGGAAGTTCATTTCGCGTTCTGACGGTGAAAAAAACCGAAAAGTGTTTTTTAGGCTCAAAGGGCGCTATAGACCATTTGGGAGTGTTTGTAAGTCTATTTCGTGATCTGAGGGTGAATAGTGCCTAAAAGTGTTTGTTAGGCTTAATGGGCGCTATAGCACATTTGGGATTGTTTGTGAGTTCATTTCGTGATCTGACGGTGAATAGTGCTGAAAAGTGTTTGTTAGGCTTAATGGGCGCTTATAGACCATTGGGGAGTGTTAGAAGTTCATTTCGCGTTCTGACGGTGAAAAAAACCGAAAAGTGGTTTTTAAGGCTCAAAGGGCGCTATAGACCATTTGGGAGTGTTTGTAAGTCCATTTCGTGATCTGACGGTGAATAGTGCCGAAAAGTGTTTGTTAGGCTCAATGGGCGCTATAGACAATTTGGGAGTGTTTGTAAGTCAATTTCGTGATGTGACGGTGAATAGTGCTGAAAAGTGTTTGTCAGGCTTAATGGGCGCTTATAGACCATTTGGGAGTGTTAGAAGTTCACTTCGCGTTCTGACGGTGAAAAAAACCGAAAAGTGTTTTTTAGGCTCAAAGGGCGCTATAGACCATTTGGGAGTGTTTGTAAGTCCATTTCGTGATCTGACGGTGAATAGTGCCGAAAAGTGTTTGTTAGGCTTAATGGGCGCTATAGCACATTTGGGATTGTTTGTGAGTTCATTTCGTGATCTGACGGTGAATAGTGCTGAAAAGTGTTTGTTAGGCTTAATGGGCGCTTATAGACCATTGGGGAGTGTTAGAAGTTCATTTCGCGTTCTGACGGTGAAAAAAACCGAAAAGTGGTTTTTAAGGCTCAAAGGGCGCTATAGACCATTTGGGAGTGTTTGTAAGTCCATTTCGTGATCTGACGGTGAATAGTGCCGAAAAGTGTTTGTTAGGCTCAATGGGCGCTATAGACAATTTGGGATTGTTTGTAAGTCCATTTCGTGATCTGACGGTGAATAGTGCTGAAAAGTGTTTGTTAGGCTTAATGGGCGCTTATAGACCATTTGGGAGTGTTAGAAGTTCATTTCGCGTTCTGACGGTGAAAAAAACCGAAAAGTGTTTTTTAGGCTCAAAGGGCGCTATAGACCATTTGGGAGTGTTTGTAAGTCCATTTCGTGATCTGACGGTGAATAGTGCCGAAAAGTGTTTGTTAGGCTTAATGGGCGCTATAGCACATTTGGGATTGTTTGTGAGTTCATTTCGTGATCTGACGGTGAATAGTGCTGAAAAGTGTTTGTTAGGCTTAATGGGCGCTTATAGACCATTGGGGAGTGTTAGAAGTTCATTTCGCGTTCTGACGGTGAAAAAAACCGAAAAGTGGTTTTTAAGGCTCAAAGGGCGCTATAGACCATTTGGGAGTGTTTGTAAGTCCATTTCGTGATCTGACGGTGAATAGTGCCGAAAAGTGTTTGTTAGGTTCAATGGGCGCTATAGACAATTTGGGAGTGTTTGTAAGTCAATTTCGTGATGTGACGGTGAATAGTGCTGAAAAGTGTTTGTCAGGCTTAATGGGCGCTTATAGACCATTTGGGAGTGTTAGAAGTTCACTTCGCGTTCTGACGTTGAAAAAAACCGAAAAGTGTTTTTTAGGCTCAAAGGGCGCTATAGACCATTTGGGAGTGTTTGTAAGTCCATTTCGTGATCTGACGGTGAATAGTGCCGAAAAGTGTTTGTTAGGCTTAATGGGCGCTATAGCACATTTGGGATTGTTTGTGAGTTCATTTCGTGATCTGACGGTGAATAGTGCTGAAAAGTGTTTGTTAGGCTTAATGGGCGCTTATAGACCATTGGGGAGTGTTAGAAGTTCATTTCGCGTTCTGACGGTGAAAAAAACCGAAAAGTGGTTTTTAAGGCTCAAAGGGCGCTATAGACCATTTGGGAGTGTTTGTAAGTCCATTTCGTGATCTGACGGTGAATAGTGCCGAAAAGTGTTTGTTAGGCTCAATGGGCGCTATAGACAATTTGGGATTGTTTGTAAGTCCATTTCGTGATCTGACGGTGAATAGTGCTGAAAAGTGTTTGTTAGGCTTAATGGGCGCTTATAGACCATTTGGGAGTGTTAGAAGTTCATTTCGCGTTCTGACGGTGAAAAAAACCGAAAAGTGTTTTTTAGGCTCAAAGGGCGCTATAGACCATTTGGGAGTGTTTGTAAGTCCATTTCGTGATCTGACGGTGAATAGTGCCGAAAAGTGTTTGTTAGGCTTAATGGGCGCTATAGCACATTTGGGATTGTTTGTGAGTTCATTTCGTGATCTGACGGTGAATAGTGCTGAAAAGTGTTTGTTAGGCTTAATGGGCGCTTATAGACCATTGGGGAGTGTTAGAAGTTCATTTCGCGTTCTGACGGTGAAAAAAACCGAAAAGTGGTTTTTAAGGCTCAAAGGGCGCTATAGACCATTTGGGAGTGTTTGTAAGTCCATTTCGTGATCTGACGGTGAATAGTGCCGAAAAGTGTTTGTTAGGTTCAATGGGCGCTATAGACAATTTGGGAGTGTTTGTAAGTCAATTTCGTGATGTGACGGTGAATAGTGCTGAAAAGTGTTTGTCAGGCTTAATGGGCGCTTATAGACCATTTGGGAGTGTTAGAAGTTCACTTCGCGTTCTGACGTTGAAAAAAACGAAAAGTTTTTGTTTAGGCTCAATGGGCGCTATAGACCATTTGGGATTGTTTGTAAGTCCATTTCGTGATCTGACGGTGAATAGTGCTGAAAAGTGTTTGTTAGGCTTAATGGGCGCTTATAGACCATTTGGAAGTGTTAGAAGTTCATTTCGCGTTCTGACGGTGAAAAAAACCGAAAAGTGTTTTTTAGGCTCAAAGGGCGCTATAGACCATTTGGGAGTGTTTGTAAGTCCATTTCGTGATCTGACGGTGAATAGTGCCGAAAAGTGTTTGTTAGGCTTAATGGGCGCTATAGCACATTTGGGATTGTTTGTGAGTTCATTTCGTGATCTGACGGTGAATAGTGCTGAAAAGTGTTTGTCAGGCTCAAAGGGCGCTATAGACCATTTGGGAGTGTTGGAAGTTCATTTCGCGTTCTGACGGTGAAAAAAACTGAAAAGTGTTTTTTAGGCTCAAAGGGCGCTATAGACCATTTATGAGTGTTTGTAAGTCCATTTCGTGATCTGACGGTGAATAGTGCCGAAAAGTTTTTGTTTAGGCTCAATGGGCGTTATAGACCTTTCGGGATTGTTTGTAAGTTCATTTCGTGATCTGACGGTGAATAGTGCTGAAAAGTGTTTTTTAGGCTTAATGGGCTCTATAGCACATTTGGGATTGTTTGTAAGTTCATTTCGTGATCTGACGGTGAAAAAAACAGAAAAGTGTTTTTTAGGCTCAAAGGGCGGTATAGACCATTTGGGAGTGTTTGTAAGTCCATTTCGTGATCTGACGGTGAATAGTGCTGAAAAGTGTTTTTTAGGCTTAATGGGCTCTATAGCACATTTGGGATTGTTTGTAAGTTCATTTCGTGATCTGACGGTGAAAAAAACAGAAAAGTGTTTTTTAGGCTCAAAGGGCGCTATAGACCATTTGGGAGTGTTGGAAGTTCATTTCGCGTTCTGACGGTGAAAAAAACCGAAAAGTGTTTTTTAGGCTCAAAGGGCGCTATAGACCATTTGGGAGTGTTTGTAAGTCCATTTCGTGATCTGAGGGTGAATAGTGCCTAAAAGTGTTTGTTAGGCTTAATGGGCGCTATAGCACATTTGGGATTGTTTGTGAGTTCATTTCGTGATCTGACGGTGAATAGTGCTGAAAAGTGTTTGTTAGGCTTAATGGGCGCTTATAGACCATTGGGGAGTGTTAGAAGTTCATTTCGCGTTCTGACGGTGAAAAAAACCGAAAAGTGGTTTTTAAGGCTCAAAGGGCGCTATAGACCATTTGGGAGTGTTTGTAAGTCCATTTCGTGATCTGACGGTGAATAGTGCCGAAAAGTGTTTGTTAGGCTCAATGGGCGCTATAGACAATTTGGGAGTGTTTGTAAGTCAATTTCGTGATGTGACGGTGAATAGTGCTGAAAAGTGTTTGTCAGGCTTAATGGGCGCTTATAGACCATTTGGGAGTGTTAGAAGTTCACTTCGCGTTCTGACGGTGAAAAAAACCGAAAAGTGTTTTTTAGGCTCAAAGGGCGCTATAGCACATTTGGGAGTGTTTGTGAGTTCATTTCGTGATCTGACGGTGAATAGTGCTGAAAAGTGTTTGTTAGGCTTAATGGGCGCTTATAGACCATTGGGGAGTGTTAGAAGTTCATTTCGCGTTCTGACGGTGAAAAAAACCGAAAAGTGGTTTTTAAGGCTCAAAGGGCGCTATAGACCATTTGGGAGTGTTTGTAAGTCCATTTCGTGATCTGACGGTGAATAGTGCCGAAAAGTGTTTGTTAGGCTCAATGGGCGCTATAGACAATTTGGGATTGTTTGTAAGTCCATTTCGTGATCTGACGGTGAATAGTGCTGAAAAGTGTTTGTTAGGCTTAATGGGCGCTTATAGACCATTTGGGAGTGTTAGAAGTTCATTTCGCGTTCTGACGGTGAAAAAAACCGAAAAGTGTTTTTTAGGCTCAAAGGGCGCTATAGACCATTTGGGAGTGTTTGTAAGTCCATTTCGTGATCTGACGGTGAATAGTGCCGAAAAGTGTTTGTTAGGCTTAATGGGCGCTATAGCACATTTGGGATTGTTTGTGAGTTCATTTCGTGATCTGACGGTGAATAGTGCTGAAAAGTGTTTGTTAGGCTTAATGGGCGCTTATAGACCATTGGGGAGTGTTAGAAGTTCATTTCGCGTTCTGACGGTGAAAAAAACCGAAAAGTGGTTTTTAAGGCTCAAAGGGCGCTATAGACCATTTGGGAGTGTTTGTAAGTCCATTTCGTGATCTGACGGTGAATAGTGCCGAAAAGTGTTTGTTAGGTTCAATGGGCGCTATAGACAATTTGGGAGTGTTTGTAAGTCAATTTCGTGATGTGACGGTGAATAGTGCTGAAAAGTGTTTGTCAGGCTTAATGGGCGCTTATAGACCATTTGGGAGTGTTAGAAGTTCACTTCGCGTTCTGACGTTGAAAAAAACGAAAAGTTTTTGTTTAGGCTCAATGGGCGCTATAGACCATTTGGGATTGTTTGTAAGTCCATTTCGTGATCTGACGGTGAATAGTGCTGAAAAGTGTTTGTTAGGCTTAATGGGCGCTTATAGACCATTTGGAAGTGTTAGAAGTTCATTTCGCGTTCTGACGGTGAAAAAAACCGAAAAGTGTTTTTTAGGCTCAAAGGGCGCTATAGACCATTTGGGAGTGTTTGTAAGTCCATTTCGCTCAAAGGGCGCTATAGACCATTTATGAGTGTTTGTAAGTCCATTTCGTGATCTGACGGTGAATAGTGCCGAAAAGTTTTTGTTTAGGCTCAATGGGCGTTATAGACCTTTCGGGATTGTTTGTAAGTTCATTTCGTGATCTGACGGTGAATAGTGCTGAAAAGTGTTTTTTAGGCTTAATGGGCTCTATAGCACATTTGGGATTGTTTGTAAGTTCATTTCGTGATCTGACGGTGAAAAAAACAGAAAAGTGTTTTTTAGGCTCAAAGGGCGGTATAGACCATTTGGGAGTGTTTGTAAGTCCATTTCGTGATCTGACGGTGAATAGTGCCGAAAAGTGTTTGTTAGGCTTAATGGGCGCTATAGCACATTTGGGATTGTTTGTGAGTTCATTTCGTGATCTGACGGTGAATAGTGCTGCAAAGTGTTTGTTAGGCTTAATGGGCGCTTATAGACCATTTGGGAGTGTTAGAAGTTTATTTCGCGTTCTGACGGTGAAAAAAACCGAAAAGTGTTTTTTAGGCTCAAAGGGCGCTATAGACCATTTGGGAGTGTTTGTAAGTCCATTTCGTGATCTGACGGTGAATAGTGCCGAAAAGTGTGTGTTAGGCTTAATGGGCGCTATAGCACATTTGGGATTGTTTGTGAGTTCATTTCGTGATCTGACGGTGAATAGTGCCGAAAAGTGTTTGTTAGGCTTAATGGGCGCTATAGCACATTTGGCATTGTTTGTGAGTTCATTTCGTGATCTGACGGTGAATAGTGCTGAAAAGTGTTTGTTAGGCTTAATGGGCTCTATAGCACATTTGGGATTGTTTGTAAGTTCGTTTCGTGATCTGACGGTGAAAAAAACAGAAAAGTGTTTTTTAGGCTCAAAGGGCGCTATAGACCATTTGGGAGTGTTGGACGTTCATTTGGCTTTATTACGGTGAAAAAAACCGAAAAGTGTTTTTTTGCCTCAATGGGCGCTGTAGACCATTTGGGAGTGTTGGAAGTTCATTTCGCGTTCTGACGGTGAAAAAAACCGAAAAGTGTTTTTTAGGCTTAAAGGGCGCTATAGACCATTTGGGAGTGTTTGTAAGTCCATTTCGTGATCTGACGGTGAATAGTGCCGAAAAGTGTTTGTTAGGCTTAATGGGCGCTATAGCACATTTGGGATTGTTTGTGAGTTCGTTTCGTGATCTGACGGTGAACAAAACAGAAAAGTGTTTTTTAGGCTCAAAGGGCGCTAAAGACCATTTGGGAGTGTTGGACGTTCATTTCGCTTTCTTACGGTGAAAAAAACCGAAAAGTGTTTTTTAGCCTCAATGGGCGCTGTAGACCATTTGGGAGTGTTTGTAAGTCCATTTCGTGATCTGACGGTGAATAGTGCCGAAAAGTATTTGTTAGGCTTAATGGGCGCTATAGCACATTTGGGATTGTTTGTGAGTTCATTTCGTAATCTGACGGTGAATAGTGCTGAAAAGTGTTTGTTAGGCTTAATGGGCTCTATAGCACATTTGGGATTGTTTGTAAGTTGATTTCGTGATCTGACGGTGAATAGTGCTGAAAAGTGTTTGTTGGGCTTAATGGGCGCTATAGACCATTTAGGAGTGTTCGAAGTTCATTTCGCGTTCTGACGGTGAAAAAATCCGAAATTTTTTTTAGGCTCAATGGGCGCTGTAGACCCTTTGGGAGTGTTGGACGTTCATTTCGCGGTCTTACGGTGAAAAAACCCGAAAAGTGTTTTTTAGGCTCAATGGGCGCTATAGACCATTTGGGAGTGTTTGTAAGTCCATTTCGTGATCTGAGGGTGAATAGTGCCGAAAAGTGTTTGTTAGGCTCAATGGACGCTATAGACCATTTGGGATTGTTTGTAAGTTCATTTCGTGATCTGACGGTGAATAGTGCTGAAAAGTATTTTTTTAGGCTCAATGGGCGCTATAGACCATTTGGGAGTGTTTGTAAGTCCATTTCGTGATCTGACGGTGAATAGTGCTGAAAAGTGTTTGTTAGGCTTAATGGGCTATATAGCACATTTGGGATTGTTTGTAAGTTCATTTCGTGATCTGACGGTGAATAGTGCTGAAAAGTGTTTGTTGGGCTTAATGTGCGCTATAGACCATTTAGGAGTGTTGGAAGTTCACTTCGCGTTCTGACGTTGAAAAAAACGAAAAGTTTTTGTATAGGCTCAATGGGCGCTATAGCACATTTGGGATTGTTTGTGAGTTCATTTCGTGATCTGACGGTGAATAGTGCTGAAAAGTGTTTGTCAGGCTCAAAGGGCGCTATAGACCATTTGGGAGTGTTGGAAGTTCATTTCGCGTTCTGACGGTGAAAAAAACCGAAAAGTGTTTTTTAGGCTCAAAGGGCGCTATAGCACATTTGGGATTGTTTGTGAGTTCGTTTCGTGATCTGAAGGTGAAAAAAACCGAAAAGTGTTTTTTAGGCTCAAAGGGCGCTAAAGACCATTTGGGAGTGTTGGACGTTCATTTCGCTTTCTTACGGTGAAAAAAACCGAAAAGTGTTTTTTAGCCTCAATGGGCGCTGTAGACCATTTGGGAGTGTTTGTAAGTCCATTTCGTGATCTGACGGTGAATAGTGCCGAAAAGTATTTGTTAGGCTTAATGGGCGCTATAGCACATTTGGGATTGTTTGTGAGTTCATTTCGTAATCTGACGGTGAATAGTGCTGAAAAGTGTTTGTTAGGCTTAATGGGCTCTATAGCACATTTGGGATTGTTTGTAAGTTGATTTCGTGATCTGACGGTGAATAGCGCTGAAAAGTGTTTGTTGGGCTTAATGGGCGCTATAGACCATTTAGGAGTGTTGGAAGTTCATTTCGCGTTCTGACGGTGAAAAAATCCGAAAAGTGTTTTTTAGGCTCAATGGGCGCTGTAGACCATTTGGGAGTGTTTGTAAGTCCATTTCGTGATCTGACGGTGAATAGTGCCGAAAAGTGTTTGTTAGGCTCAATGGACGCTATAGACCATTTGGGATTGTTTGTAAGTTCATTTCGTGATCTGACGGTGAATAGTGCTGAAAAGTATTTTTTTTAGGCTCAATGGGCGCTATAGACCATTTGGGATTGTTTGTAAGTTCATTTCGTGATCTGACGTTGAATAGTGCTGAAAAGTGTTTTTTAGGCTTAATGGGCTCTATGGCACATTTGGGATTGTTTGTGAGTTCATTTCGTGATCTGACGGTGAATAGTGCTGAAAAGTGTTTGTTAGGCTTAATGGGCGCTTATAGACCATTTGGGAGTGTTAGAAGTTCATTTCGCGTTCTGACGGTGAAAAAAACCGAAAAGTGTTTTTTAGGCTCAAAGGGCGCTATAGACCATTTGGGAGTGTTTGTAAGTCCATTTCGTGATCTGACGGTGAATAGTGCCGAAAAGTGTTTGTTAGGCTCAATGGGCGCTATAGACAATTTGGGAGTGTTTGTAAGTCAATTTCGTGATCTGAGGGTGAATAGTGCTGAAAAGTGTTTGTCAGGCTTAATGGGCGCTTATAGACCATTTGGGAGTGTTAGAAGTTCACTTCGCGTTCTGACGTTGAAAAAAACGAAAAGTTTTTGTTTAGGCTCAATGGGCGCTATAGACCATTTGGGATTGTTTGTAAGTTCATTTCGTGATCTGACGGTGAATAGTGCTGAAAAGTGTTTTTTTAGGCTTAATGGGATCTATAGCACATTTGGGATTGTTTGTAAGTTCATTTCGTGATCTGACGGTGAAAAAAACAGAAAAGTGTTTTTTAGGCTCAAAGGGCGCTATAGACCATTTGGGAGTGTTGGAAGTTCATTTCGCGTTCTGACGGTGAAAAAAACCGAAAAGTGTTTTTTAGGCTCAAAGGGCGCTAAAGACCATTTGGGAGTGTTGGACGTTCATTTCGCTTTCTTACGGTGAAAAAAACGAAAAGTGTTTTTTAGGCTCAAAGGGCGCTATAGACCATTTGGGAGTGTTTGTAAGTCCATTTCGTGACCTGACGGTGAATAGTGCCGAAAAGTGTTTGTTAGGCTTAATGGGCGCTATAGCACATTTGGGATTGTTTGTGAGTTCGTTTCGTGATCTGACGGTGAAAAAAACAGAAAAGTGTTTTTTAGGCTCAAAGGGCGCTATAGACCATTTGGGAGTGTTGGACGTTCATTTCGCTTTCTTACGGTGAAAAAAACCGAAAAGTGTTTTTTTAGGCTCAAAGGGCGCTATAGACCATTTGGGAGTGTTTGTAAGTCCATTTCGTGATCTGACGGTGAATAGTGCCGAAAAGTGTTTGTTAGGCTTAATGGGCGCTATAGCACATTTGGGATTGTTTGTGTGTTCGTTTCGTGATCTGACGGTGAAAAAAACAGAAAAGTGTTTTTTAGGCTCAAAGGGCGCTAAAGACCATTTGGGAGTGTTGGACGTTCATTTCGCTTTCATACGGTGAAAAAAACGAAAAGTGTTTTTTAGGCTCAAAGGGCGCTATAGACCATTTGGGAGTGTTTGTAAGTCCATTTCGTGACCTGACGGTGAAAAAAACCGAAAAGTGTTTTTTAGGCTCAAAGGGCGCTAAAGACCATTTGGGAGTGTTGGACGTTCATTTCGTGATCTGACGGTGAAAAAAACAGAAAAGTGTTTTTTAGGCTCAAAGGGCGGTATAGACCATTTGGGAGTGTTTGTAAGTCCATTTCGTGATCTGACGGTGAATAGTGCCGAAAAGTGTTTGTTAGGCTTAATGGGCGCTATAGCACATTTGGGATTGTTTGTGAGTTCATTTCGTGATCTGACGGTGAATAGTGCTGCAAAGTGTTTGTTAGGCTTAATGGGCGCTTATAGACCATTTGGGAGTGTTAGAAGTTTATTTCGCGTTCTGACGGTGAAAAAAACCGAAAAGTGTTTTTTAGGCTCAAAGGGCGCTATAGACCATTTGGGAGTGTTTGTAAGTCCATTTCGTGATCTGACGGTGAATAGTGCCGAAAAGTGTGTGTTAGGCTTAATGGGCGCTATAGCACATTTGGGATTGTTTGTGAGTTCATTTCGTGATCTGACGGTGAATAGTGCCGAAAAGTGTTTGTTAGGCTTAATGGGCGCTATAGCACATTTGGCATTGTTTGTGAGTTCATTTCGTGATCTGACGGTGAATAGTGCTGAAAAGTGTTTGTTAGGCTTAATGGGCTCTATAGCACATTTGGGATTGTTTGTAAGTTCGTTTCGTGATCTGACGGTGAAAAAAACAGAAAAGTGTTTTTTAGGCTCAAAGGGCGCTATAGACCATTTGGGAGTGTTGGACGTTCATTTGGCTTTATTACGGTGAAAAAAACCGAAAAGTGTTTTTTTGCCTCAATGGGCGCTGTAGACCATTTGGGAGTGTTGGAAGTTCATTTCGCGTTCTGACGGTGAAAAAAACCGAAAAGTGTTTTTTAGGCTTAAAGGGCGCTATAGACCATTTGGGAGTGTTTGTAAGTCCATTTCGTGATCTGACGGTGAATAGTGCCGAAAAGTGTTTGTTAGGCTTAATGGGCGCTATAGCACATTTGGGATTGTTTGTGAGTTCGTTTCGTGATCTGACGGTGAACAAAACAGAAAAGTGTTTTTTAGGCTCAAAGGGCGCTAAAGACCATTTGGGAGTGTTGGACGTTCATTTCGCTTTCTTACGGTGAAAAAAACCGAAAAGTGTTTTTTAGCCTCAATGGGCGCTGTAGACCATTTGGGAGTGTTTGTAAGTCCATTTCGTGATCTGACGGTGAATAGTGCCGAAAAGTATTTGTTAGGCTTAATGGGCGCTATAGCACATTTGGGATTGTTTGTGAGTTCATTTCGTAATCTGACGGTGAATAGTGCTGAAAAGTGTTTGTTAGGCTTAATGGGCTCTATAGCACATTTGGGATTGTTTGTAAGTTGATTTCGTGATCTGACGGTGAATAGTGCTGAAAAGTGTTTGTTGGGCTTAATGGGCGCTATAGACCATTTAGGAGTGTTCGAAGTTCATTTCGCGTTCTGACGGTGAAAAAATCCGAAATTTTTTTTAGGCTCAATGGGCGCTGTAGACCATTTGGGAGTGTTGGACGTTCATTTCGCGGTCTTACTGTGAAAAAACCCGAAAAGTGTTTTTTAGGCTCAATGGGCGCTATAGACCATTTGGGAGTGTTTGTAAGTCCATTTCGTGATCTGAGGGTGAATAGTGCCGAAAAGTGTTTGTTAGGCTCAATGGACGCTATAGACCATTTGGGATTGTTTGTAAGTTCATTTCGTGATCTGACGGTGAATAGTGCTGAAAAGTATTTTTTAGGCTCAATGGGCGCTATAGACCATTTGGGAGTGTTTGTAAGTCCATTTCGTGATCTGACGGTGAATAGTGCTGAAAAGTGTTTGTTAGGCTTAATGGGCTATATAGCACATTTGGGATTGTTTGTAAGTTCATTTCGTGATCTGACGGTGAATAGTGCTGAAAAGTGTTTGTTGGGCTTAATGTGCGCTATAGACCATTTAGGAGTGTTGGAAGTTCACTTCGCGTTCTGACGTTGAAAAAAACGAAAAGTTTTTGTATAGGCTCAATGGGCGCTATAGCACATTTGGGATTGTTTGTGAGTTCATTTCGTGATCTGACGGTGAATAGTGCTGAAAAGTGTTTGTCAGGCTCAAAGGGCGCTATAGACCATTTGGGAGTGTTGGAAGTTCATTTCGCGTTCTGACGGTGAAAAAAACCGAAAAGTGTTTTTTAGGCTCAAAGGGCGCTATAGCACATTTGGGATTGTTTGTGAGTTCGTTTCGTGATCTGAAGGTGAAAAAAACCGAAAAGTGTTTTTTAGGCTCAAAGGGCGCTAAAGACCATTTGGGAGTGTTGGACGTTCATTTCGCTTTCTTACGGTGAAAAAAACCGAAAAGTGTTTTTTAGCCTCAATGGGCGCTGTAGACCATTTGGGAGTGTTTGTAAGTCCATTTCGTGATCTGACGGTGAATAGTGCCGAAAAGTATTTGTTAGGCTTAATGGGCGCTATAGCACATTTGGGATTGTTTGTGAGTTCATTTCGTAATCTGACGGTGAATAGTGCTGAAAAGTGTTTGTTAGGCTTAATGGGCTCTATAGCACATTTGGGATTGTTTGTAAGTTGATTTCGTGATCTGACGGTGAATAGCGCTGAAAAGTGTTTGTTGGGCTTAATAGGCGCTATAGACCATTTAGGAGTGTTGGAAGTTCATTTCGCGTTCTGACGGTGAAAAAATCCGAAAAGTGTTTTTTAGGCTCAATGGGCGCTGTAGACCATTTGGGAGTGTTTGTAAGTCCATTTCGTGATCTGACGGTGAATAGTGCCGAAAAGTGTTTGTTAGGCTCAATGGACGCTATAGACCATTTGGGATTGTTTGTAAGTTCATTTCGTGATCTGACGGTGAATAGTGCTGAAAAGTATTTTTTTTAGGCTCAATGGGCGCTATAGACCATTTGGGATTGTTTGTAAGTTCATTTCGTGATCTGACGTTGAATAGTGCTGAAAAGTGTTTTTTAGGCTTAATGGGCTCTATGGCACATTTGGGATTGTTTGTGAGTTCATTTCGTGATCTGACGGTGAATAGTGCTGAAAAGTGTTTGTTAGGCTTAATGGGCGCTTATAGACCATTTGGGAGTGTTAGAAGTTCATTTCGCGTTCTGACGGTGAAAAAAACCGAAAAGTGTTTTTTAGGCTCAAAGGGCGCTATAGACCATTTGGGAGTGTTTGTAAGTCCATTTCGTGATCTGACGGTGAATAGTGCCGAAAAGTGTTTGTTAGGCTCAATGGGCGCTATAGACAATTTGGGAGTGTTTGTAAGTCAATTTCGTGATCTGAGGGTGAATAGTGCTGAAAAGTGTTTGTCAGGCTTAATGGGCGCTTATAGACCATTTGGGAGTGTTAGAAGTTCACTTCGCGTTCTGACGTTGAAAAAAACGAAAAGTTTTTGTTTAGGCTCAATGGGCGCTATAGACCATTTGGGATTGTTTGTAAGTTCATTTCGTGATCTGACGGTGAATAGTGCTGAAAAGTGTTTTTTTAGGCTTAATGGGATCTATAGCACATTTGGGATTGTTTGTAAGTTCATTTCGTGATCTGACGGTGAAAAAAACAGAAAAGTGTTTTTTAGGCTCAAAGGGCGCTATAGACCATTTGGGAGTGTTGGAAGTTCATTTCGCGTTCTGACGGTGAAAAAAACCGAAAAGTGTTTTTTAGGCTCAAAGGGCGCTAAAGACCATTTGGGAGTGTTGGACGTTCATTTCGCTTTCTTACGGTGAAAAAAACGAAAAGTGTTTTTTAGGCTCAAAGGGCGCTATAGACCATTTGGGAGTGTTTGTAAGTCCATTTCGTGACCTGACGGTGAATAGTGCCGAAAAGTGTTTGTTAGGCTTAATGGGCGCTATAGCACATTTGGGATTGTTTGTGAGTTCGTTTCGTGATCTGACGGTGAAAAAAACAGAAAAGTGTTTTTTAGGCTCAAAGGGCGCTGTAGACCATTTGGGAGTGTTGGACGTTCATTTCGCTTTCTTACGGTGAAAAAAACCGAAAAGTGTTTTTTTAGGCTCAAAGGGCGCTATAGACCATTTGGGAGTGTTTGTAAGTCCATTTCGTGATCTGACGGTGAATAGTGCCGAAAAGTGTTTGTTAGGCTTAATGGGCGCTATAGCACATTTGGGATTGTTTGTGAGTTCGTTTCGTGATCTGACGGTGAAAAAAACAGAAAAGTGTTTTTTAGGCTCAAAGGGCGCTAAAGACCATTTGGGAGTGTTGGACGTTCATTTCGCTTTCATACGGTGAAAAAAACGAAAAGTGTTTTTTAGGCTCAAAGGGCGCTATAGACCATTTGGGAGTGTTTGTAAGTCCATTTCGTGACCTGACGGTGAAAAAAACAGAAAAGTGTTTTTTAGGCTCAAAGGGCGCTAAAGACCATTTGGGAGTGTTGGACGTTCATTTCGCTTTCTTACGGTGAAAAAAACGAAAAGTGTTTTTTAGGCTCAAAGGGCGCTATAGACCATTTGGGAGTGTTTGTAAGTCCATTTCGTGACCTGACGGTGAATAGTGCCGAAAAGTGTTTGTTAGGCTTAATGGGCGCTATAGCACATTTGGGATTGTTTGTGAGTTCGTTTCGTGATCTGACGGTGAAAAAAACAGAAAAGTGTTTTTTAGGCTCAAAGGGCGCTATAGACCATTTGGGAGTGTTGGACGTTCATTTCGCTTTCTTACGGTGAAAAAAACCGAAAAGTGTTTTTTTAGGCTCAAAGGGCGCTATAGACCATTTGGGAGTGTTTGTAAGTCCATTTCGTGATCTGACGGTGAATAGTGCCGAAAAGTGTTTGTTAGGCTTAATGGGCGCTATAGCACATTTGGGATTGTTTGTGAGTTCGTTTCGTGATCTGACGGTGAAAAAAACAGAAAAGTGTTTTTTAGGCTCAAAGGGCGCTATAGACCATTTGGGAGTGTTGGAAGTTCATTTCGCGTTCTGACGGTGAAAAAAACCGAAAAGTGTTTTTTAGGCTCAAAGGGCGCTAAAGACCATTTGGGAGTGTTGGACGTTCATTTCGCTTTCTTACGGTGAAAAAAACGAAAAGTGTTTTTTAGGCTCAAAGGGCGCTATAGACCATTTGGGAGTGTTTGTAAGTCCATTTCGTGACCTGACGGTGAATAGTGCCGAAAAGTGTTTGTTAGGCTTAATGGGCGCTATAGCACATTTGGGATTGTTTGTGAGTTCGTTTCGTGATCTGACGGTGAAAAAAACAGAAAAGTGTTTTTTAGGCTCAAAGGGCGCTATAGACCATTTGGGAGTGTTGGACGTTCATTTCGCTTTCTTACGGTGAAAAAAACCGAAAAGTGTTTTTTTAGGCTCAAAGGGCGCTATAGACCATTTGGGAGTGTTTGTAAGTCCATTTCGTGATCTGACGGTGAATAGTGCCGAAAAGTGTTTGTTAGGCTTAATGGGCGCTATAGCACATTTGGGATTGTTTGTGAGTTCGTTTCGTGATCTGACGGTGAAAAAAACAGAAAAGTGTTTTTTAGGCTCAAAGGGCGCTAAAGACCATTTGGGAGTGTTGGACGTTCATTTCGCTTTCATACGGTGAAAAAAACCGAAAAGTGTTTTTTAGGCTCAAAGGGCGCTAAAGACCATTTGGGAGTGTTGGACGTTCATTTCGCTTTCTTACGGTGAAAAAAACGAAAAGTGTTTTTTAGGCTCAAAGGGCGCTATAGACCATTTGGGAGTGTTTGTAAGTCCATTTCGTGACCTGACGGTGAATAGTGCCGAAAAGTGTTTGTTAGGCTTAATGGGCGCAATAGCACATTTGGGATTGTTTGTGAGTTCGTTTCGTGATCTGACGGTGAAAAAAACAGAAAAGTGTTTTTTAGGCTCAAAGGGCGCTATAGACCATTTGGGAGTGTTGGACGTTCATTTCGCTTTCTTACGGTGAAAAAAACCGAAAAGTGTTTTTTTAGGCTCAAAGGGCGCTATAGACCATTTGGGAGTGTTTGTAAGTCCATTTCGTGATCTGACGGTGAATAGTGCCGAAAAGTGTTTGTTAGGCTTAATGGGCGCTATAGCACATTTGGGATTGTTTGTGAGTTCGTTTCGTGATCTGACGGTGAAAAAAACAGAAAAGTGTTTTTTAGGCTCAAAGGGCGCTAAAGACCATTTGGGAGTGTTGGACGTTCATTTCGCTTTCTTACGGTGAAAAAAACGAAAAGTGTTTTTTAGGCTCAAAGGGCGCTATAGACCATTTGGGAGTGTTTGTAAGTCCATTTCGTGACCTGACGGTGAATAGTGCCGAAAAGTGTTTGTTAGGCTTAATGGGCGCTATAGCACATTTGGGATTGTTTGTGAGTTCGTTTCGTGATCTGACGGTGAAAAAAACAGAAAAATGTTTTTTAGGCTCAAAGGGCGCTATAGACCATTTGGGAGTGTTGGACGTTCATTTCGCTTTCTTACGGTGAAAAAAACCGAAAAGTGTTTTTTAGCCTCAATGGGCGCTGTAGACCATTTGGGAGTGTTTGTAAGTCCATTTCGTGATCTGACGGTGAATAGTGCCGAAAAGTATTTGTTAGGCTTAATGGGCGCTATAGCACATTTGGGATTGTTTGTGAGTTCATTTCGTAATCTGAGGGTGAATAGTGCTGAAAAGTGTTTGTTAGGCTTAATGGGCTCTATAGCACATTTGGTATTGTTTGTAAGTTCATTTCGTGATCTGACGGTGAATAGTGCTGAAAAGTGTTTGTTGGGCTTAATGGGCGCTATAGACCATTTAGGAGTGTTGGAAGTTCATTTCGCGTTCTGACGGTGAAAAAATCCGAAAAGTGTTTTTTAGGCTCAATGGGCGCTGTAGCCAATTTGGGAGTGTTGGACGTTCATTTCGCGGTCTTACGGTGAAAAAACCCGAAAAGTGTTTTTTAGGCTCAATGGGCGCTATAGACCATTTGGGAGTGTTTGTAAGTCCATTTCGTGATCTGACGGTGAATAGTGCCGAAAAGTGTTTGTTAGGCTCAATGGACGCTATAGACCATTTGGGATTGTTTGTAAGTTCATTTCGTGATCTGACGGTGAATAGTGCTGAAAAGTGTTTTTTAGGCTTAATGGGCTCTATAGCACATTTGGGATTGTTTGTAAGTTCATTTCGTGATCTGACGGTGAAAAAAACAGAAAAGTGTTTTTTAGGCTCAAAGGGCGCTATAGACCATTTGGGAGTGTTGGAAGTTCATTTCGCGTTCTGACGGTGAATAGTGCCGAAAAGTGTTTGTTAGGCTCAATGGGCGCTATAGACAATTTGGGAGTGTTTGTAAGTCAATTTCGTGATGTGACGGTGAATAGTGCTGAAAAGTGTTTGTCAGGCTTAATGGGCGCTTATAGACCATTTGGGAGTGTTAGAAGTTCACTTCGCGTTCTGACGTTGAAAAAAACGAAAAGTTTTTGTTTAGGCTCAATGGGCGCTATAGACAATTTGGGAGTGTTTGTAAGTCAATTTCGTGATCTGACGGTGAATAGTGCTGAAAAGTGTTTGTTAGGCTTAATGGGCGCTTATAGACCATTTGGGAGTGTTAGAAGTTCATTTCGCGTTCTGACGGTAAAAAAACCCGAAAAGTGTTTTTTAGGCTCAAAGGGCGCTATAGACCATTTGGGAGTGTTTGTAAGTCCATTTCGTGATCTGACGGTGAATAGTGCCGAAAAGTGTTTGTTAGGCTTAATGGGCGCTATAGCACATTTGGGATTGTTTGTGAGTTCATTTCGTGATCTGACGGTGAATAGTGCTGAAAAGTGTTTGTCAGGCTCAAAGGGCGCTATAGACCATTTGGGAGTGTTGGAAGTTCATTTCGCGTTCTGACGGTGAAAAAAACTGAAAAGTGTTTTTTAGGCTCAAAGGGCGCTATAGACCATTTATGAGTGTTTGTAAGTCCATTTTGTGATCTGACGGTGAATAGTGCCGAAAAGTTTTTGTTTAGGCTCAATGGGCGCTATAGACCATTTGGGATTGTTTGTAAGTTCATTTCACGTTCTGACGGTGAGAAAAACCGAAAAGTGTTTTTTAGGCTCAAAGGGCGCTATAGACCATTTGGGAGTGTTGGACGTTCATTTGGCTTTATTACGGTGAAAAAAACCGAAAAGTGTTTTTTAGCCTCAATGGGCGCTGTAGACCATTTGGGAGTGTTGGAAGTTCATTTCGCGTTCTGACGGTGAAAAAAACCGAAAAGTGTTTTTTAGGCTCAAAGGGCGCTATAGACCATTTGGGAGTGTTTGTAAGTCCATTTCGTGATCTGACGGTGAATAGTGCTGAAAAGTGTTTGTTAGGCTTAATGGGCGCTATAGCACATTTGGGATTGTTTGTGAGTTCATTTCGTAATCTGACGGTGAATAGTGCTGAAAAGTGTTTGTTAGGCTTAATGGGCTCTATAGCACATTTGGGATTGTTTGTAAGTTGATTTCGTGATCTGACGGTGAATAGTGCTGAAAAGTGTTTGTTGGGCTTAATGGGCGCTATAGACCATTTAGGAGTGTTCGAAGTTCATTTCGCGTTCTGACGGTGAACAAATCCGAATTTTTTTTTTTAGGCTCAATGGGCGCTGTAGACCATTTGGGAGTGTTGGACGTTCATTTCGCGGTCTTACGGTGAAAAAACCCGAAAAGTGTTTTTTAGGCTCAATGGGCGCTATAGACCATTTGGGAGTGTTTGTAAGTCCATTTCGTGATCTGAGGGTGAATAGTGCCGAAAAGTGTTTGTTAGGCTCAATGGACGCTATAGACCATTTGGGATTGTTTGTAAGTTGATTTCGTGATCTGACGGTGAATAGTGCTGAAAAGTATTTTTTTAGGCTCAATGGGCGCTATAAACCATTTGGGATTGTTTGTAAGTTCATTTCGTGATCTGACGTTGAATAGTGCTGAAAAGTGTTTTTTAGGCTCAAAGGGCGCTAAAGACCATTTGGGAGTGTTGGACGTTCATTTCGCTTTCTTACGGTGAAAAAAACGAAAAGTGTTTTTTAGGCTCAAATGGCGCTATAGACCATTTGGGAGTGTTTGTAAGTCCATTTCGTGACCTGACGGTGAATAGTGCCGAAAAGTGTTTGTTAGGCTTAATGGGCGCTATAGCACATTTGGGATTGTTTGTGAGTTCGTTTCGTGATCTGACGGTGAAAAAAACAGAAAAGTGTTTTTTAGGCTCAAAGGGCGCTATAGACCATTTGGGAGTGTTGGACGTTCATTTCGCTTTCTTACGGTGAAAAAAACCGAAAAGTGTTTTTTTAGGCTCAAAGGGCGCTATAGACCATTTGGGAGTGTTTGTAAGTCCATTTCGTGATCTGACGGTGAATAGTGCCGAAAAGTGTTTGTTAGGCTTAATGGGCGCTATAGCACATTTGGGATTGTTTGTGAGTTCGTTTCGTGATCTGACGGTGAAAAAAACAGAAAAGTGTTTTTTAGGCTCAAAGGGCGCTAAAGACCATTTGGGAGTGTTGGACGTTCATTTCGCTTTCATACGGTGAAAAAAACGAAAAGTGTTTTTTAGGCTCAAAGGGCGCTATAGACCATTTGGGAGTGTTTGTAAGTCCATTTCGTGACCTGACGGTGAATAGTGCCGAAAAGTGTTTGTTAGGCTTAATGGGCGCTATAGCACATTTGGGATTGTTTGTGAGTTCGTTTCGTGATTTGACGGTGAAAAAAACAGAAAAGTGTTTTTTAGGCTCAAAGGGCGCTATAGACCATTTGGGAGTGTTGGACGTTCATTTCGCTTTCTTACGGTGAAAAAAACCGAAAAGTGTTTTTTAGCCTCAATGGGCGCTGTAGACCATTTGGGAGTGTTTGTAAGTCCATTTCGTGATCTGACGGTGAATAGTGCCGAAAAGTATTTGTTAGGCTTAATGGGCGCTATAGCACATTTGGGATTGTTTGTGAGTTCATTTCGTAATCTGACGGTGAATAGTGCTGAAAAGTGTTTGTTAGGCTTAATGGGCTCTATAGCACATTTGGTATTGTTTGTAAGTTCATTTCGTGATCTGACGGTGAATAGTGCTGAAAAGTGTTTGTTGGGATTAATGGGCGCTATAGACCATTTAGGAGTGTTGGAAGTTCATTTCGCGTTCTGACGGTGAAAAAATCCGAAAAGTGTTTTTTAGGCTCAATGGGCGCTGTAGCCAATTTGGGAGTGTTGGACGTTCATTTCGCGGTCTTACGGTGAAAAAACCCGAAAAGTGTTTTTTAGGCTCAATGGGCGCTATAGACCATTTGGGAGTGTTTGTAAGTCCATTTCGTGATCTGACGGTGAATAGTGCCGAAAAGTGTTTGTTAGGCTCAATGGGCGCTATAGACCATTTGGGATTGTTTGTAAGTTCATTTCGTGATCTGACGTTGAATAGTGCTGAAAAGTGTTTTTTAGGCTTAATGGGCTCTATGGCACATTTGGGATTGTTTGTGAGTTCATTTCGTGATCTGACGATGAATAGTGCTGAAAAGTGTTTGTTAGGCTTAATGGGCGCTTATAGACCATTTGGGAGTGTTAGAAGTTCATTTCGCGTTCTGACGGTGAAAAAACCCGAAAAGTGTTTTTTAGGCTCAAAGGGCGCTATAGACCATTTTGGAGTGTTTGTAAGTCCATTTCGTGATCTGACGGTGAATAGTGCCGAAAAGTGTTTGTTAGGCTCAATGGGCGCTATAGACAATTTGGGAGTGTTTGTAAGTCAATTTCGTGATCTGAGGGTGAATAGTGCTGAAAAGTGTTTGTCAGGCTTAATGGGCGCTTATAGACCATTTGGGAGTGTTAGAAGTTCACTTCGCGTTCTGACGTTGAAAAAAACGAAAAGTTTTTGTTTAGGCTCAATGGGCGCTATAGACCATTTGGGATTGTTTGTAAGTTCATTTCGTGATCTGACGGTGAATAGTGCTGAAAAGTGTTTTTTAGGCTTAATGGGCTCTATAGCACATTTGGGATTGTTTGTAAGTTCATTTCGCGTTCTGACCGTGAAAAAAACCGAAAAGTGTTTTTTAGGCTCAAAGGGCGCTATAGACCATTTGGGAGTGTTTGTAAGTCCATTTCGTGATCTGACGGTGAATAGTGCCGAAAAGTGTTTGTTAGGCTTAATGGGCGCTATAGCACATTTGGGATTGTTTGTGAGTTCATTTCGTGATCTGACGGTGAATAGTGCTGCAAAGTGTTTGTTAGGCTTAATGGGCGCTTATAGACCATTTGGGAGTGTTAGAAGTTCATTTCGCGTTCTGACGGTGAAAAAAACCGAAAAGTGTTTTTTAGGCTCAAAGGGCGCTATAGACCATTTGGGAGTGTTTGTAAGTCCATTTCGTGATCTGACGGTGAATAGTGCCGAAAAGTGTGTGTTAGGCTTAATGGGCGCTATAGCACATTTGGGATTGTTTGTGAGTTCATTTCGTGATCTGACGGTGAATAGTGCCGAAAAGTGTTTGTTAGGCTTAATGGGCGCTATAGCACATTTGGGATTGTTTGTGAGTTCATTTCGTGATCTGACGGTGAATAGTGCTGAAAAGTGTTTGTTAGGCTTAATGGGCTCTATAGCACATTTGGGATTGTTTGTAAGTTCGTTTCGTGATCTGACGGTGAAAAAAACAGAAAAGTGTTTTTTAGGCTCAAAGGGCGCTATAGACCATTTGGGAGTGTTGGACGTTCATTTGGCTTTATTACGGTGAAAAAAACCGAAAAGTGTTTTTTTGCCTCAATGGGCGCTGTAGACCATTTGGGAGTGTTGGAAGTTCATTTCGCGTTCTGACGGTGAAAAAAACCGAAAAGTGTTTTTTAGGCTTAAAGGGCGTTATAGACCATTTGGGAGTGTTTGTAAGTCCATTTCGTGATCTGACGGTGAATAGTGCCGAAAAGTGTTTGTTAGGCTTAATGGGCGCTATAGCACATTTGGGATTGTTTGTGAGTTCGTTTCGTGATCTGACGGTGAACAAAACAGAAAAGTGTTTTTTAGGCTCAAAGGGCGCTAAAGACCATTTGGGAGTGTTGGACGTTCATTTCGCTTTCTTACGGTGAAAAAAACCGAAAAGTGTTTTTTTAGCCTCAATGGGCGCTGTAGACCATTTGGGAGTGTTTGTAAGTCCATTTCGTGATCTGACGTTGAATAGTGCTGAAAAGTGTTTTTTAGGCTTAATGGGCTCTATGGCACATTTGGGATTGTTTGTGAGTTCATTTCGTGATCTGACGATGAATAGTGCTGAAAAGTGTTTGTTAGGCTTAATGGGCGCTTATAGACCATTTGGGAGTGTTAGAAGTTCATTTCGCGTTCTGACGGTGAAAAAACCCGAAAAGTGTTTTTTAGGCTCAAAGGGCGCTATAGACCATTTGGGAGTGTTTGTAAGTCCATTTCGTGATCTGACGGTGAATAGTGCCGAAAAGTGTTTGTTAGGCTCAATGGGCGCTATAGACAATTTGGGAGTGTTTGTAAGTCAATTTCGTGATCTGAGGGTGAATAGTGCTGAAAAGTGTTTGTCAGGCTTAATGGGCGCTTATAGACCATTTGGGAGTGTTAGAAGTTCACTTCGCGTTCTGACGTTGAAAAAAACGAAAAGTTTTTGTTTAGGCTCAATGGGCGCTATAGACCATTTGGGATTGTTTGTAAGTTCATTTCGTGATCTGACGGTGAATAGTGCTGAAAAGTGTTTTTTAGGCTTAATGGGCTCTATAGCACATTTGGGATTGTTTGTAAGTTCATTTCGTGATCTGACGGTGAAAAAAACAGAAAAGTGTTTTTTAGGCTCAAAGGGCGCTATAGACCATTTGGGAGTGTTAGAAGTTCATTTCGCGTTCTGACGGTGAAAAAAACCGAAAAGTGTTTTTTAGGCTCAAAGGGCGCTATAGACCATTTGGGAGTGTTTGTAAGTCCATTTCGTGATCTGACGGTGAATAGTGCCGAAAAGTGTTTGTTAGGCTTAATGGGCGCTATAGCACATTTGGGATTGTTTGTGAGTTCATTTCGTGATCTGACGGTGAATAGTGCTGAAAAGTGTTTGTTAGGCTTAATGGGCTCTATAGCACATTTGGGATTGTTTGTAAGTTCGTTTCGTGATCTGACGGTGAAAAAAACAGAAAAGTGTTTTTTAGGCTCAAAGGGCGCTATAGACCATTTGGGAGTGTTGGACGTTCATTTGGCTTTATTACGGTGAAAAAAACCGAAAAGTGTTTTTTTGCCTCAATGGGCGCTGTAGACCATTTGGGAGTGTTGGAAGTTCATTTCGCGTTCTGACGGTGAAAAAAACTGAAAAGTGTTTTTTAGGCTCAAAGGGCGCTATAGACCATTTATGAGTGTTTGTAAGTCCATTTCGTGATCTGACGGTGAATAGTGCCGAAAAGTTTTTGTTTAGGCTCAATGGGCGCTATAGACCATTTGGGATTGTTTGTAAGTTCATTTCACGTTCTGACGGTGAAAAAAACCGAAAAGTGTTTTTTAGGCTCAAAGGGCGCTATAGACCATTTTGGAGTGTTGGACGTTCATTTGGCTTTCTTACGGTGAAAAAAACCGAAAAGTGTTTTTTAGCCTCAATGGGCGCTGTAGACCATTTGGGAGTGTTGGAAGTTCATTTCGCGTTCTGACGGTGAAAAAAACCGAAAAGTGTTTTTTAGGCTCAAAGGGCGCTATAGACCATTTGGGCGTGTTTGTAAGTCCATTTCGTGATCTGACGGTGAATAGTGCTGAAAAGTGTTTGTTAGGCTTAATGGGCGCTATAGCACATTTGGGATTGTTTGTGAGTTCATTTCGTAATCTGACGGTGAATAGTGCTGAAAAGTGTTTGTTAGGCTTAATGGGCTCTATAGCACATTTGGGATTGTTTGTAAGTTGATTTCGTGATCTGACGGTGAATAGTGCTGAAAAGTGTTTGTTGGGCTTAATGGGCGCTATAGACCATTTAGGAGTGTTCGAAGTTCATTTCGCGTTCTGACGGTGAACAAATCCGAATTTTTTTTTTTAGGCTCAATGGGCGCTGTAGACCATTTGGGAGTGTTGGACGTTCATTTCGCGGTCTTACGGTGAAAAAACCCGAAAAGTGTTTTTTAGGCTCAATGGGCGCTATAGACCATTTGGGAGTGTTTGTAAGTCCATTTCGTGATCTGAGGGTGAATAGTGCCGAAAAGTGTTTGTTAGGCTCAATGGACGCTATAGACCATTTGGGATTGTTTGTAAGTTGATTTCGTGATCTGACGGTGAATAGTGCTGAAAAGTATTTTTTTAGGCTCAATGGGCGCTATAAACCATTTGGGATTGTTTGTAAGTTCATTTCGTGATCTGACGTTGAATAGTGCTGAAAAGTGTTTTTTAGGCTTAATGGGCTCTATGGCACATTTGGGATTGTTTGTGAGTTCATTTCGTGATCTGACGGTGAATAGTGCTGAAAAGTGTTTTTTAGGCTCAAAGGGCGCTATAGACCATTTGGGAGTGTTGGACGTTCATTTCGCTTTCTTACGGTGAAAAAAACCGAAAAGTGTTTTTTTTAGGCTCAAAGGGCGCTATAGACCATTTGGGAGTGTTTGTAAGTCCATTTCGTGATCTGACGGTGAATAGTGCCGAAAAGTGTTTGTTAGGCTTAATGGGCGCTATAGCACATTTGGGATTGTTTGTGAGTTCGTTTCGTGATCTGACGGTGAAAAAAAAAGAAAAGTGTTTTTTAGGCTCAAAGGGCGCTAAAGACCATTTGGGAGTGTTGGACGTTCATTTCGCTTTCATACGGTGAAAAAAACGAAAAGTGTTTTTTAGGCTCAAAGGGCGCTATAGACCATTTGGGAGTGTTTGTAAGTCCATTTCGTGACCTGACGGTGAATAGTGCCGAAAAGTATTTGTTAGGCTTAATGGGCGCTATAGCACATTTGGGATTGTTTGTGAGTTCATTTCGTAATCTGACGGTGAATAGTGCTGAAAAGTGTTTGTTAGGCTTAATGGGCTCTATAGCACATTTGGTATTGTTTGTAAGTTCATTTCGTGATCTGACGGTGAATAGTGCTGAAAAGTGTTTGTTGGGCTTAATGGGCGCTATAGACCATTTAGGAGTGTTGGAAGTTCATTTCGCGTTCTGACGATGAAAAAATCCGAAAAGTGTTTTTTAGGCTCAATGGGCGCTGTAGCCAATTTGGGAGTGTTGGACGTTCATTTCGCGGTCTTACGGTGAAAAAACCCGAAAAGTGTTTTTTAGGCTCAATGGGCGCTATAGACCATTTGGGAGTGTTTGTAAGTCCATTTCGTGATCTGACGGTGAATAGTGCGGAAAAGTGTTTGTTAGGCTCAATGGGCGCTATAGACCATTTGGGATTGTTTGTAAGTTCATTTCGTGATCTGACGTTGAATAGTGCTGAAAAGTGTTTTTTAGGCTTAATGGGCTCTATGGCACATTTGGGATTGTTTGTGAGTTCATTTCGTGATCTGACGATGAATAGTGCTGAAAAGTGTTTGTTAGGCTTAATGGGCGCTTATAGACCATTTGGGAGTGTTAGAAGTTCATTTCGCGTTCTGACGGTGAAAAAACCCGAAAAGTGTTTTTTAGGCTCAAAGGGCGCTATAGACCATTTTGGAGTGTTTGTAAGTCCATTTCGTGATCTGACGGTGAATAGTGCCGAAAAGTGTTTGTTAGGCTCAAAGGGCGCTATAGACAATTTGGGAGTGTTTGTAAGTCAATTTCGTGATCTGAGGGTGAATAGTGCTGAAAAGTGTTTGTCAGGCTTAATGGGCGCTTATAGACCATTTGGGAGTGTTAGAAGTTCACTTCGCGTTCTGACGTTGAAAAAAACGAAAAGTTTTTGTTTAGGCTCAATGGGCGCTATAGACCATTTGGGATTGTTTGTAAGTTCATTTCGTGATCTGACGGTGAATAGTGCTGAAAAGTGTTTTTAGGCTTAATGGGCTCTATAGCACATTTGGGATTGTTTGTAAGTTCATTTCGCGTTCTGACCGTGAAAAAAACCGAAAAGTGTTTTTTAGGCTCAAAGGGCGCTATAGACCATTTGGGAGTGTTTGTAAGTCCATTTCGTGATCTGACGGTGAATAGTGCCGAAAAGTGTTTGTTAGGCTTAATGGGCGCTATAGCACATTTGGGATTGTTTGTGAGTTCATTTCGTGATCTGACGGTGAATAGTGCTGCAAAGTGTTTGTTAGGCTTAATGGGCGCTTATAGACCATTTGGGAGTGTTAGAAGTTCATTTCGCGTTCTGACGGTGAAAAAAACCGAAAAGTGTTTTTTAGGCTCAAAGGGCGCTATAGACCATTTGGGAGTGTTTGTAAGTCCATTTCGTGATCTGACGGTGAATAGTGCCGAAAAGTGTGTTTTAGGCTTAATGGGCGCTATAGCACATTTGGGATTGTTTGTGAGTTCATTTCGTGATCTGACGGTGAAAAAAACAGAAAAGTGTTTTTTAGGCTCAAAGGGCGCTATAGACCATTTGGGAGTGTTTGTAAGTCCATTTCGTGATCTGACGGTGAATAGTGCCGAAAAGTGTTTGTTAGGCTTAATGGGCGCTATAGCACATTTGGGATTGTTTGTGAGTTCATTTCGTGATCTGACGGTGAATAGTGCTGCAAAGTGTTTGTTAGGCTTAATGGGCGCTTATAGACCATTTGGGAGTGTTAGAAGTTCATTTCGCGTTCTGACGGTGAACAAAACCGAAAAGTGTTTTTTAGGCTCAAAGGGCGCTATAGACCATTTGGGAGTGTTTGTAAGTCCATTTCGTGATCTGACGGTGAATAGTGCCGAAAAGTGTTTGTTAGGCTTAATGGGCGCTATAGCACATTTGGGATTGTTTGTGAGTTCATTTCGTGATCTGACGGTGAATAGTGCTGAAAAGTGTTTGTTAGGCTTAATGGGCTCTATAGCACATTTGGGATTGTTTGTAAGTTCGTTTCGTGATCTGACGGTGAAAAAAACAGAAAAGTGTTTTTTAGGCTCAAAGGGCGCTATAGACCATTTGGGAGTGTTGGTAAGTCCATTTCGTGATCTGACGGTGAATAGTGCCGAAAAGTGTTTGTTAGGCTTAATGGGCGCTATAGCACATTTGGGATTGTTTGTGAGTTCATTTCGTGATCTGACGGTGAATAGTGCTGCAAAGTGTTTGTTAGGCTTAATGGGCGCTTATAGACCATTTGGGAGTGTTAGAAGTTCATTTCGCGTTCTGACGGTGAACAAAACCGAAAAGTGTTTTTTAGGCTCAAAGGGCGCTATAGACCATTTGGGAGTGTTTGTAAGTCCATTTCGTGATCTGACGGTGAATAGTGCCGAAAAGTGTTTGTTAGGCTTAATGGGCGCTATAGCACATTTGGGATTGTTTGTGAGTTCATTTCGTGATCTGACGGTGAATAGTGCTGAAAAGTGTTTGTTAGGCTTAATGGGCTCTATAGCACATTTGGGATTGTTTGTAAGTTCGTTTCGTGATCTGACGGTGAAAAAAACAGAAAAGTGTTTTTTAGGCTCAAAGGGCGCTATAGACCATTTGGGAGTGTTTGTAAGTCCATTTCGTGATCTGACGGTGAATAGTGCCGAAAAGTGTTTGTTAGGCTTAATGGGCGCTATAGCACATTTGGGATTGTTTGTGAGTTCATTTCGTGATCTGACGGTGAATAGTGCTGCAAAGTGTTTGTTAGGCTTAATGGGCGCTTATAGACCATTTGGGAGTGTTAGAAGTTCATTTCGCGTTCTGACGGTGAACAAAACCGAAAAGTGTTTTTTAGGCTCAAAGGGCGCTATAGACCATTTGGGAGTGTTTGTAAGTCCATTTCGTGATCTGACGGTGAATAGTGCCGAAAAGTGTTTGTTAGGCTTAATGGGCGCTATAGCACATTTGGGATTGTTTGTGAGTTCATTTCGTGATCTGACGGTGAATAGTGCTGAAAAGTGTTTGTTAGGCTTAATGGGCTCTATAGCACATTTGGGATTGTTTGTAAGTTCGTTTCGTGATCTGACGGTGAAAAAAACAGAAAAGTGTTTTTTAGGCTCAAAGGGCGCTATAGACCATTTGGGAGTGTTTGTAAGTCCATTTCGTGATCTGACGGTGAATAGTGCCGAAAAGTGTTTGTTAGGCTTAATGGGCGCTTATAGACCATTTGGGAGTGTTAGAAGTTCATTTCGCGTTCTGACGGTGAAAAAAACCGAAAAGTGTTTTTTAGGCTCAAAGGGCGCTATAGACCATTTGGGAGTGTTTGTAAGTCCATTTCGTGATCTGACGGTGAATAGTGCCGAAAAGTGTGTGTTAGGCTTAATGGGCGCTATAGCACATTTGGGATTGTTTGTGAGTTCATTTCGTGATCTGACGGTGAATAGTGCCGAAAAGTGTTTGTTAGGCTTAATGGGCGCTATAGCACATTTGGGATTGTTTGTGAGTTCATTTCGTGATCTGACGGTGAATAGTGCTGAAAAGTGTTTGTTAGGCTTAATGGGCTCTATAGCACATTTGGGATTGTTTGTAAGTTCGTTTCGTGATCTGACGGTGAAAAAAACAGAAAAGTGTTTTTTAGGCTCAAAGGGCGCTATAGACCATTTGGGAGTGTTGGACGTTCATTTGGCTTTATTACGGTGAAAAAAACCGAAAAGTGTTTTTTTGCCTCAATGGGCGCTGTAGACCATTTGGGAGTGTTGGAAGTTCATTTCGCGTTCTGACGGTGAAAAAAACCGAAAAGTGTTTTTTAGGCTTAAAGGGCGTTATAGACCATTTGGGAGTGTTTGTAAGTCCATTTCGTGATCTGACGGTGAATAGTGCCGAAAAGTGTTTGTTAGGCTTAATGGGCGCTATAGCACATTTGGGATTGTTTGTGAGTTCATTTCGTGATCTGACGGTGAATAGTGCTGCAAAGTGTTTGTTAGGCTTAATGGGCGCTTATAGACCATTTGGGAGTGTTAGAAGTTCATTTCGCGTTCTGACGGTGAACAAAACCGAAAAGTGTTTTTTAGGCTCAAAGGGCGCTATAGACCATTTGGGAGTGTTTGTAAGTCCATTTCGTGATCTGACGGTGAATAGTGCCGAAAAGTGTTTGTTAGGCTTAATGGGCGCTATAGCACATTTGGGATTGTTTGTGAGTTCATTTCGTGATCTGACGGTGAATAGTGCTGAAAAGTGTTTGTTAGGCTTAATGGGCTCTATAGCACATTTGGGATTGTTTGTAAGTTCGTTTCGTGATCTGACGGTGAAAAAAACAGAAAAGTGTTTTTTAGGCTCAAAGGGCGCTATAGACCATTTGGGAGTGTTTGTAAGTCCATTTCGTGATCTGACGGTGAATAGTGCCGAAAAGTGTTTGTTAGGCTTAATGGGCGCTATAGCACATTTGGGATTGTTTGTGAGTTCATTTCGTGATCTGACGGTGAATAGTGCTGCAAAGTGTTTGTTAGGCTTAATGGGCGCTTATAGACCATTTGGGAGTGTTAGAAGTTCATTTCGCGTTCTGACGGTGAACAAAACCGAAAAGTGTTTTTTAGGCTCAAAGGGCGCTATAGACCATTTGGGAGTGTTTGTAAGTCCATTTCGTGATCTGACGGTGAATAGTGCCGAAAAGTGTTTGTTAGGCTTAATGGGCGCTATAGCACATTTGGGATTGTTTGTGAGTTCATTTCGTGATCTGACGGTGAATAGTGCTGAAAAGTGTTTGTTAGGCTTAATGGGCTCTATAGCACATTTGGGATTGTTTGTAAGTTCGTTTCGTGATCTGACGGTGAAAAAAACAGAAAAGTGTTTTTTAGGCTCAAAGGGCGCTATAGACCATTTGGGAGTGTTTGTAAGTCCATTTCGTGATCTGACGGTGAATAGTGCCGAAAAGTGTTTGTTAGGCTTAATGGGCGCTTATAGACCATTTGGGAGTGTTAGAAGTTCATTTCGCGTTCTGACGGTGAAAAAAACCGAAAAGTGTTTTTTAGGCTCAAAGGGCGCTATAGACCATTTGGGAGTGTTTGTAAGTCCATTTCGTGATTTGACGGTGAATAGTGCCGAAAAGTGTGTGTTAGGCTTAATGGGCGCTATAGCACATTTGGGATTGTTTGTGAGTTCATTTCGTGATCTGACGGTGAATAGTGCCGAAAAGTGTTTGTTAGGCTTAATGGGCTCTATAGCACATTTGGGATTGTTTGTAAGTTCGTTTCGTGATCTGACGGTGAAAAAAACAGAAAAGTGTTTTTTAGGCTCAAAGGGCGCTATAGACCATTTGGGAGTGTTGGACGTTCATTTGGCTTTATTACGGTGAAAAAAACCGAAAAGTGTTTTTTTGCCTCAATGGGCGCTGTAGACCATTTGGGAGTGTTGGAAGTTCATTTCGCGTTCTGACGGTGAAAAAAAACGAAAAGTGTTTTTTAGGCTTAAAGGGCGTTATAGACCATTTGGGAGTGTTTGTAAGTCCATTTCGTGATCTGACGGTGAATAGTGCCGAAAAGTGTTTGTTAGGCTTAATGGGCGCTATAGCACATTTGGGATTGTTTGTGAGTTCGTTTCGTGATCTGACGGTGAACAAAACAGAAAAGTGTTTTTTAGGCTCAAAGGGCGCTAAAGACCATTTGGGAGTGTTGGACGTTCATTTCGCTTTCTTACGGTGAAAAAAACCGAAAAGTGTTTTTTAGCCTCAATGGGCGCTGTAGACCATTTGGGAGTGTTTGTAAGTCCATTTCGTGATCTGACGTTGAATAGTGCTGAAAAGTGTTTTTTAGGCTTAATGGGCTCTATGGCACATTTGGGATTGTTTGTGAGTTCATTTCGTGATCTGACGATGAATAGTGCTGAAAAGTGTTTGTTAGGCTTAATGGGCGCTTATAGACCATTTGGGAGTGTTAGAAGTTCATTTCGCGTTCTGACGGTGAAAAAACCCGAAAAGTGTTTTTTAGGCTCAAAGGGCGCTATAGACCATTTGGGAGTGTTTGTAAGTCCATTTCGTGATCTGACGGTGAATAGTGCCGAAAAGTGTTTGTTAGGCTCAATGGGCGCTATAGACAATTTGGGAGTGTTTGTAAGTCAATTTCGTGATCTGAGGGTGAATAGTGCTGAAAAGTGTTTGTCAGGCTTAATGGGCGCTTATAGACCATTTGGGAGTGTTAGAAGTTCACTTCGCGTTCTGACGTTGAAAAAAACGAAAAGTTTTTGTTTAGGCTCAATGGGCGCTATAGACCATTTGGGATTGTTTGTAAGTTCATTTCGTGATCTGACGGTGAATAGTGCTGAAAAGTGTTTTTTAGGCTTAATGGGCTCTATAGCACATTTGGGATTGTTTGTAAGTTCATTTCGTGATCTGACGGTGAAAAAAACAGAAAAGTGTTTTTTAGGCTCAAAGGGCGCTATAGACCATTTGGGAGTGTTTGTAAGTCCATTTCGTGATCTGACGGTGAATAGTGCCGAAAAGTGTTTGTTAGGCTTAATGGGCGCTATAGCACATTTGGGATTGTTTGTGAGTTCATTTCGTGATCTGACGGTGAATAGTGCTGCAAAGTGTTTGTTAGGCTTAATGGGCGCTTATAGACCATTTGGGAGTGTTAGAAGTTCATTTCGCGTTCTGACGGTGAACAAAACCGAAAAGTGTTTTTTAGGCTCAAAGGGCGCTATAGACCATTTGGGAGTGTTTGTAAGTCCATTTCGTGATCTGACGGTGAATAGTGCCGAAAAGTGTTTGTTAGGCTTAATGGGCGCTATAGCACATTTGGGATTGTTTGTGAGTTCATTTCGTGATCTGACGGTGAATAGTGCTGAAAAGTGTTTGTTAGGCTTAATGGGCTCTATAGCACATTTGGGATTGTTTGTAAGTTCGTTTCGTGATCTGACGGTGAAAAAAACAGAAAAGTGTTTTTTAGGCTCAAAGGGCGCTATAGACCATTTGGGAGTGTTGGACGTTCATTTGGCTTTATTACGGTGAAAAAAACCGAAAAGTGTTTTTTTGCCTCAATGGGCGCTGTAGACCATTTGGGAGTGTGTTGGAAGTTCATTTCGCGTTCTGACGGTGAAAAAAACCGAAAAGTGTTTTTTAGGCTTAAAGGGCGCTATAGACCATTTGGGATTGTTTGTAAGTCCATTTCGTGATCTGACGGTGAATAGTGCCGAAAAGTGTTTGTTAGGCTTAATGGGCGCTATAGCACATTTGGGATTGTTTGTGAGTTCGTTTCGTGATCTGACGGTGAACAAAACAGAAAAGTGTTTTTTAGGCTCAAAGGGCGCTAAAGACCATTTGGGAGTGTTGGACGTTCATTTCGCTTTCTTACGGTGAAAAAAACCGAAAAGTGTTTTTTAGCCTCAATGGGCGCTGTAGACCATTTGGGAGTGTTTGTAAGTCCATTTCGTGATCTGACGTTGAATTGTGCTGAAAAGTGTTTTTTAGGCTTAATGGGCTCTATGGCACATTTGGGATTGTTTGTGAGTTCATTTCGTGATCTGACGATGAATAGTGCTGAAAAGTGTTTGTTAGGCTTAATGGGCGCTTATAGACCATTTGGGAGTGTTAGAAGTTCATTTCGCGTTCTGACGGTGAAAAAACCCGAAAAGTGTTTTTTAGGCTCAACGGGCGCTATAGACCATTTGGGAGTGTTTGTAAGTCCATTTCGTGATCTGACGGTGAATAGTGCCGAAAAGTGTTTGTTAGGCTCAATGGGCGCTATAGACAATTTGGGAGTGTTTGTAAGTCAATTTCGTGATCTGAGGGTGAATAGTGCTGAAAAGTGTTTGTCAGGCTTAATGGGCGCTTATAGACCATTTGGGAGTGTTAGAAGTTCACTTCGCGTTCTGACGTTGAAAAAAACGAAAAGTTTTTGTTTAGGCTCAATGGGCGCTATAGACCATTTGGGATTGTTTGTAAGTTCATTTCGTGATCTGACGGTGAATAGTGCTGAAAAGTGTTTTTTAGGCTTAATGGGCTCTATTGCACATTTGGGATTGTTTGTAAGTTCATTTCGTGATCTGACGGTGAATAGTGCCGAAAAGTGTTTTATAAGGCTTAATGGGCGCTATAGCACATTTGGGATTGTTTGTGAGTTCATTTCGTGATCTGACGGTGAATAGTGCTGCAAAGTGTTTGTTAGGCTTAATGGGCGCTTATAGACCATTTAGGAGTGTTAGAAGTTCATTTCGCGTTCTGACGGTGAAAAAAACCGAAAAGTGTTTTTTAGGCTCAAAGGGCGCTATAGACCATTTGGGAGTGTTTGTAAGTCCATTTCGTGATCTGACGGTGAATAGTGCCGAAAAGTGTTTGTTAGGCTTAATGGGCGCTATAGCACATTTGGGATTGTTTGTGAGTTCATTTCGTGATCTGACGGTGAATAGTGCTGAAAAGTGTTTGTTAGGCTTAATGGGCTCTATAGCACATTTGGGATTGTTTGTAAGTTCGTTTCGTGATCTGACGGTGAAAAAAACAGAAAAGTGTTTTTTAGGCTCAAAGGGCGCTATAGACCATTTGGGAGTGTTGGACGTTCATTTGGCTTTATTACGGTGAAAAAAACCGAAAAGTGTTTTTTTGCCTCAATGGGCGCTGTAGACCATTTGGGAGTGTTGGAAGTTCATTTCGCGTTCTGACGGTGAAAAAAACCGAAAAGTGTTTTTTAGGCTTAAAGGGCGCTATAGACCATTTGGGAGTGTTTGTAAGTCCATTTCGTGATCTGACGGTGAATAGTGCCGAAAAGTGTTTGTTAGGCTTAATGGGCGCTATAGCACATTTGGGATTGTTTGTGAGTTCGTTTCGTGATCTGACGGTGAACAAAACAGAAAAGTGTTTTTTAGGCTCAAAGGGCGCTAAAGACCATTTGGGAGTGTTGGACGTTCATTTCGCTTTCTTACGGTGAAAAAAACCGAAAAGTGTTTTTTAGCCTCAATGGGCGCTGTAGACCATTTGGGAGTGTTTGTAAGTCCATTTCGTGATCTGACGTTGAATAGTGCTGAAAAGTGTTTTTTAGGCTTAATGGGCTCTATGGCACATTTGGGATTGTTTGTGAGTTCATTTCGTGATCTGACGATGAATAGTGCTGAAAAGTGTTTGTTAGGCTTAATGGGCGCTTATAGACCATTTGGGAGTGTTAGAAGTTCATTTCGCGTTCTGACGGTGAAAAAACCCGAAAAGTGTTTTTTAGGCTCAAAGGGCGCTATAGACCATTTGGGAGTGTTTGTAAGTCCATTTCGTGATCTGACGGTGAATAGTGCCGAAAAGTGTTTGTTAGGCTCAATGGGCGCTATAGACAATTTGGGAGTGTTTGTAAGTCAATTTCGTGATCTGAGGGTGAATAGTGCTGAAAAGTGTTTGTCAGGCTTAATGGGCGCTTATAGACCATTTGGGAGTGTTAGAAGTTCACTTCGCGTTCTGACGTTGAAAAAAACGAAAAGTTTTTGTTTAGGCTCAATGGGCGCTATAGACCATTTGGGATTGTTTGTAAGTTCATTTCGTGATCTGACGGTGAATAGTGCTGAAAAGTGTTTTTTAGGCTTAATGGGCTCTATAGCACATTTGGGATTGTTTGTAAGTTCATTTCGTGATCTGACGGTGAATAGTGCCGAAAAGTGTTTGTTAGGCTTAATGGGCGCTATAGCACATTTGGGATTGTTTGTGAGTTCATTTCGTGATCTGACGGTGAATAGTGCTGCAAAGTGTTTGTTAGGCTTAATGGGCGCTTATAGACCATTTAGGAGTGTTAGAAGTTCATTTCGCGTTCTGACGGTGAAAAAAACCGAAAAGTGTTTTTTAGGCTCAAAGGGCGCTATAGACCATTTGGGAGTGTTTGTAAGTCCATTTCGTGATCTGACGGTGAATAGTGCCGAAAAGTGTTTGTTAGGCTTAATGGGCGCTATAGCACATTTGGGATTGTTTGTGAGTTCATTTCGTGATCTGACGGTGAATAGTGCTGAAAAGTGTTTGTTAGGCTTAATGGGCTCTATAGCACATTTGGGATTGTTTGTAAGTTCGTTTCGTGATCTGACGGTGAAAAAAACAGAAAAGTGTTTTTTAGGCTCAAAGGGCGCTATAGACCATTTGGGAGTGTTGGACGTTCATTTGGCTTTATTACGGTGAAAAAAACCGAAAAGTGTTTTTTTGCCTCAATGGGCGCTGTAGACCATTTGGGAGTGTTGGAAGTTCATTTCGCGTTCTGACGGTGAAAAAAACCGAAAAGTGTTTTTTAGGCTTAAAGGGCGCTATAGACCATTTGGGAGTGTTTGTAAGTCCATTTCGTGATCTGACGGTGAATAGTGCCGAAAAGTGTTTGTTAGGCTTAATGGGCGCTATAGCACATTTGGGATTGTTTGTGAGTTCGTTTCGTGATCTGACGGTGAACAAAACAGAAAAGTGTTTTTTAGGCTCCAAGGGCGCTAAAGACCATTTGGGAGTGTTGGACGTTCATTTCGCTTTCTTACGGTGAAAAAAACCGAAAAGTGTTTTATAGCCTCAATGGGCGCTGTAGACCATTTGGGAGTGTTTGTAAGTCCATTTCGTGATCTGACGTTGAATAGTGCTGAAAAGTGTTTTTTAGGCTTAATGGGCTCTATGGCACATTTGGGATTGTTTGTGAGTTCATTTCGTGATCTGACGATGAATAGTGCTGAAAAGTGTTTGTTAGGCTTAATGGGCGCTTATAGACCATTTGGGAGTGTTAGAAGTTCATTTCGCGTTCTGACGGTGAAAAAACCCGAAAAGTGTTTTTTAGGCTCAAAGGGCGCTATAGACCATTTGGGAGTGTTTGTAAGTCCATTTCGTGATCTGACGGTGAATAGTGCCGAAAAGTGTTTGTTAGGCTCAATGGGCGCTATAGACAATTTGGGAGTGTTTGTAAGTCAATTTCGTGATCTGAGGGTGAATAGTGCTGAAAAGTGTTTGTCAGGCTTAATGGGCGCTTATAGACCATTTGGGAGTGTTAGAAGTTCACTTCGCGTTCTGACGTTGAAAAAAACGAAAAGTTTTTGTTTAGGCTCAATGGGCGCTATAGACCATTTGGGATTGTTTGTAAGTTCATTTCGTGATCTGACGGTGAATAGTGCTGAAAAGTGTTTTTTAGGCTTAATGGGCTCTATAGCACATTTGGGATTGTTTGTAAGTTCATTTCGTGATCTGACGGTGAAAAAAACAGAAAAGTGTTTTTTAGGCTCAAAGGGCGGTATAGACCATTTGGGAGTGTTTGTAAGTCCATTTCGTGATCTGACGGTGAATAGTGCCGAAAAGTGTTTGTTAGGCTTAATGGGCGCTATAGCACATTTGGGATTGTTTGTGAGTTCATTTCGTGATCTGACGGTGAATAGTGCTGCAAAGTGTTTGTTAGGCTTAATGGGCGCTTATAGACCATTTGGGAGTGTTAGAAGTTCATTTCGCGTTCTGATGGTGAAAAAAACCAAAAAGTGTTTTTTAGGCTCAAAGGGCGCTATAGACCATTTGGGAGTGTTTGTAAGTCCATTTCGTGATCTGACGGTGAATAGTGCCGAAAAGTGTGTGTTAGGCTTAATGGGCGCTATAGCACATTTGGGATTGTTTGTGAGTTCATTTCGTGATCTGACGGTGAATAGTGCCGAAAAGTGTTTGTTAGGCTTAATGGGCGCTATAGCACATTTGGCATTGTTTGTGAGTTCATTTCGTGATCTGACGGTGAATAGTGCTGAAAAGTGTTTGCTAGGCTTAATGGGCTCTATAGCACATTTGGGATTGTTTGTAAGTTCGTTTCGTGATCTGACGGTGAAAAAAACAGAAAAGTGTTTTTTAGGCTCAAAGGGCGCTATAGACCATTTGGGAGTGTTGGACGTTCATTTGGCTTTATTACGGTGAAAAAAACCGAAAAGTGTTTTTTTGCCTCAATGGGCGCTGTAGACCATTTGGGAGTGTTGGAAGTTCATTTCGCGTTCTGACGGTGAAAAAAACCGAAAAGTGTTTTTTAGGCTTAAAGGGCGCTATAGACCATTTGGGAGTGTTTGTAAGTCCATTTCGTGATCTGACGGTGAATAGTGCCGAAAAGTGTTTGTTAGGCTTAATGGGCGCTATAGCACATTTGGGATTGTTTGTGAGTTCGTTTCGTGATCTGACGGTGAACAAAACAGAAAAGTGTTTTTTAGGCTCAAAGGGCGCTAAAGACCATTTGGGAGTGTTGGACGTTCATTTCGCATTCTTACGGTGAAAAAAACCGAAAAGTGTTTTTTAGCCTCAATGGGCGCTGTAGACCATTTGGGAGTGTTTGTAAGTCCATTTCGTGATCTGACGGTGAATAGTGCCGAAAAGTGTTTGTTAGGCTTAATGGGCGCTATAGCACATTTGGGATTGTTTGTGAGTTCATTTCGTGATCTGACGGTGAATAGTGCTGAAAAGTGTTTGTTAGGCTTAATGGGCTCTATAGCACATTTGGGATTGTTTGTAAGTTCGTTTCGTGATCTGACGGTTAAAAAAACAGAAAAGTGTTTTTTAGGCTCAAAGGGCGCTATAGACCATTTGGGAGTGTTGGACGTTCATTTGGCTTTATTACGGTGAAAAAAACCGAAAAGTGTTTTTTTGCCTCAATGGGCGCTGTAGACCATTTGGGAGTGTTGGAAGTTCATTTCGCGTTCTGACGGTGAAAAAAACCGAAAAGTGTTTTTTAGGCTTAAAGGGCGCTATAGACCATTTGGGAGTGTTTGTAAGTCCATTTCGTGATCTGACGGTGAATAGTGCCGAAAAGTGTTTGTTAGGCTTAATGGGCGCTATAGCACATTTGGGATTGTTTGTGAGTTCGTTTCGTGATCTGACGGTGAACAAAACAGAAAAGTGTTTTTTAGGCTCAAAGGGCGCTAAAGACCATTTGGGAGTGTTGGACGTTCATTTCGCTTTCTTACGGTGAAAAAAACCGAAAAGTGTTTTTTAGCCTCAATGGGCGCTGTAGACCATTTGGGAGTGTTTGTAAGTCCATTTCGTGATCTGACGTTGAATAGTGCTGAAAAGTGTTTTTTAGGCTTAATGGGCTCTATGGCACATTTGGGATTGTTTGTGAGTTCATTTCGTGATCTGACGATGAATAGTGCTGAAAAGTGTTTGTTAGGCTTAATGGGCGCTTATAGACCATTTGGGAGTGTTAGAAGTTCATTTCGCGTTCTGACGGTGAAAAAACCCGAAAAGTGTTTTTTAGGCTCAAAGGGCGCTATAGACCATTTGGGAGTGTTTGTAAGTCCATTTCGTGATCTGACGGTGAATAGTGCCGAAAAGTGTTTGTTAGGCTCAATGGGCGCTATAGACAATTTGGGAGTGTTTGTAAGTCAATTTCGTGATCTGAGGGTGAATAGTGCTGAAAAGTGTTTGTCAGGCTTAATGGGCGCTTATAGACCATTTGGGAGTGTTAGAAGTTCACTTCGCGTTCTGACGTTGAAAAAAACGAAAAGTTTTTGTTTAGGCTCAATGGGCGCTATAGACCATTTGGGATTGTTTGTAAGTTCATTTCGTGATCTGACGGTGAATAGTGCTGAAAAGTGTTTTTTAGGCTTAATGGGCTCTATAGCACATTTGGGATTGTTTGTAAGTTCATTTCGTGATCTGACGGTGAAAAAAACAGAAAAGTGTTTTTTAGGCTCAAAGGGCGGTATAGACCATTTGGGAGTGTTTGTAAGTCCATTTCGTGATCTGACGGTGAATAGTGCCGAAAAGTGTTTGTTAGGCTTAATGGGCGCTATAGCACATTTGGGATTGTTTGTGAGTTCATTTCGTGATCTGACGGTGAATAGTGCTGCAAAGTGTTTGTTAGGCTTAATGGGCGCTTATAGACCATTTGGGAGTGTTAGAAGTTCATTTCGCGTTCTGACGGTGAAAAAAACCGAAAAGTGTTTTTTAGGCTCAAAGGGCGCTATAGACCATTTGGGAGTGTTTGTAAGTCCATTTCGTGATCTGACGGTGAATAGTGCCGAAAAGTGTGTGTTAGGCTTAATGGGCGCTATAGCACATTTGGGATTGTTTGTGAGTTCATTTCGTGATCTGACGGTGAATAGTGCCGAAAAGTGTTTGTTAGGCTTAATGGGCGCTATAGCACATTTGGCATTGTTTGTGAGTTCATTTCGTGATCTGACGGTGAATAGTGCTGAAAAGTGTTTGTTAGGCTTAATGGGCTCTATAGCACATTTGGGATTGTTTGTAAGTTCGTTTCGTGATCTGACGATGAAAACAACAGAAAAGTGTTTTTTAGGCTCAAAGGGCGCTATAGACCATTTGGGAGTGTTGGACGTTCATTTGGCTTTATTACGGTGAAAAAAACCGAAAAGTGTTTTTTTGACTCAATGGGCGCTGTAGACCATTTGGGAGTGTTGGAAGTTCATTTCGCGTTCTGACGGTGAAAAAAACCGAAAAGTGTTTTTTAGGCTTAAAGGGCGCTATAGACCATTTGGGAGTGTTTGTAAGTCCATTTCGTGATCTGACGGTGAATAGTGCCGAAAAGTGTTTGTTAGGCTTAATGGGCGCTATAGCACATTTGGGATTGTTTGTGAGTTCGTTTCGTGATCTGACGGTGAACAAAACAGAAAAGTGTTTTTTAGGCTCAAAGGGCGCTAAAGACCATTTGGGAGTGTTGGACGTTCATTTCGCTTTCTTACGGTGAAAAAAACCGAAAAGTGTTTTTTAGCCTCAATGGGCGCTGTAGACCATTTGGGAGTGTTTGTAAGTCCATTTCGTGATCTGACGGTGAATAGTGCCGAAAAGTATTTGTTAGGCTTAATGGGCGCTATAGCACATTTGGGATTGTTTGTGAGTTCATTTCGTAATCTGACGGTGAATAGTGCTGAAAAGTGTTTGTTAGGCTTAATGGGCTCTATAGCACATTTGGGATTGTTTGTAAGTTGATTTCGTGATCTGACGGTGAATAGTGCTGAAAAGTGTTTGTTGGGCTTAATGGGCGCTATAGACCATTTAGGAGTGTTCGAAGTTCATTTCGCGTTCTGACGGTGAAAAAATCCGAAATTTTTTTTTAGGCTCAATGGGCGCTGTAGACCATTTGGGAGTGTTGGACGTTCATTTCGCGGTCTTACGGTGAAAAAAACCGAAAAGTGTTTTTTAGGCTCAATGGGCGCTATAGACCATTTGGGAGTGTTTGTAAGTCCATTTCGTGATCTGAGGGTGAATAGTGCCGAAAAGTGTTTGTTAGGCTCAATGGACGCTATAGACCATTTGGGATTGTTTGTAAGTTCATTTCGTGATCTGACTGTGAATAGTGCTGAAAAGTATTTTTTTTAGGCTCAATGGGCGCTATAGACCATTTGGGAGTGTTTGTAAGTCCATTTCGTGATCTGACGGTGAATAGTGCTGAAAAGTGTTTGTTAGGCTTAATGGGCTATATAGCACATTTGGGATTGTTTGTAAGTTCATTTCGTGATCTGACGGTGAATAGTGCTGAAAAGTGTTTGTTGGGCTTAATGTGCGCTATAGACCATTTAGGAGTGTTGGAAGTTCACTTCGCGTTCTGACGTTGAAAAAAACGAAATTTTTTTGTATAGGCTCAATGGGCGCTATAGCACATTTGGGATTGTTTGTGAGTTCATTTCGTGATCTGACGGTGAATAGTGCTGAAAAGTGTTTGTCAGGCTCAAAGGGCGCTATAGACCATTTGGGAGTGTTGGAAGTTCATTTCGCGTTCTGACGGTGAAAAAAAACGAAAAGTGTTTTTTAGGCTCAAAGGGCGCTATAGCACATTTGGGATTGTTTGTGAGTTCGTTTCGTGATCTGAAGGTGAAAAAAACCGAAAAGTGTTTTTTAGGCTCAAAGGGCGCTAAAGACCATTTGGGAGTGTTGGACGTTCATTTCGCTTTCTTACGGTGAAAAAAAACCGAAAAGTGTTTTTTAGCCTCAATGGGCGCTGTAGACCATTTGGGAGTGTTTGTAAGTCCATTTCGTGATCTGACGGTGAATAGTGCCGAAAAGTATTTGTTAGGCTTAATGGGCGCTATAGCACATTTGGGATTGTTTGTGAGTTCATTTCGTAATCTGACGGTGAATAGTGCTGAAAAGTGTTTGTTAGGCTTAATGGGCTCTATAGCACATTTGGGATTGTTTGTAAGTTGATTTCGTGATCTGACGGTGAATAGCGCTGAAAAGTGTTTGTTGGGCTTAATGGGCGCTATAGACCATTTAGGAGTGTTGGAAGTTCATTTCGCGTTCTGACGGTGAAAAAATCCGAAAAGTGTTTTTTAGGCTCAATGGGCGCTGTAGACCATTTGGGAGTGTTTGTAAGTCCATTTCGTGATCTGACGGTGAATAGTGCCGAAAAGTGTTTGTTAGGCTCAATGGACGCTATAGACCATTTGGGATTGTTTGTAAGTTCATTTCGTGATCTGACGGTGAATAGTGCTGAAAAGTATTTTTTTAGGCTCAATGGGCGCTATAGACCATTTGGGATTGTTTGTAAGTTCATTTCGTGATCTGACGTTGAATAGTGCTGAAAAGTGTTTTTTAGGCTTAATGGGCTCTATGGCACATTTGGGATTGTTTGTGAGTTCATTTCGTGATCTGACGGTGAGTAGTGCTGAAAAGTGTTTGTTAGGCTTAATGGGCGCTTATAGACCATTTGGGAGTGTTAGAAGTTCATTTCGCGTTCTGACGGTGAAAAAAACCGAAAAGTGTTTTTTAGGCTCAAAGGGCGCTATAGACCATTTGGGAGTGTTTGTAAGTCCATTTCGTGATCTGACGGTGAATAGTGCCGAAAAGTGTTTGTTAGGCTCAATGGGCGCTATAGACAATTTGGGAGTGTTTGTAAGTCAATTTCGTGATCTGAGGGTGAATAGTGCTGAAAAGTGTTTGTCAGGCTTAATGGGCGCTTATAGACCATTTGGGAGTGTTAGAAGTTCACTTCGCGTTCTGACGTTGAAAAAAACGAAAAGTTTTTGTTTAGGCTCAATGGGCGCTATAGACCATTTGGGATTGTTTGTAAGTTCATTTCGTGATCTGACGGTGAATAGTGCTGAAAAGTGTTTTTTAGGCTTAATGGGCTCTATAGCACATTTGGGATTGTTTGTGAGTTCATTTCGTAATCTGACGGTGAATAGTGCTGAAAAGTGTTTGTTAGGCTTAATGGGCTCTATAGCACATTTGGGATTGTTTGTAAGTTGATTTCGTGATCTGACGGTGAATAGTGCTGAAAAGTGTTTGTTGGGCTTAATGGGCGCTATAGACCATTTAGGAGTGTTCGAAGTTCATTTCGCGTTCTGACGGTGAAAAAATCCGAAATTTTTTTTTAGGCTCAATGGGCGCTGTAGACCATTTGGGAGTGTTGGACGTTCATTTCGCGGTCTTACGGTGAAAAAACCCAAAAAGTGTTTTTTAGGCTCAATGGGCGCTATAGACCATTTGGGAGTGTTTGTAAGTCCATTTCGTGATCTGAGGGTGAATAGTGCCGAAAAGTGTTTGTTAGGCTCAATGGACGCTATAGACCATTTGGGATTGTTTGTAAGTTCATTTCGTGATCTGACTGTGAATAGTGCTGAAAAGTATTTTTTTTAGGCTCAATGGGCGCTATAGACCATTTGGGAGTGTTTGTAAGTCCATTTCGTGATCTGACGGTGAATAGTGCTGAAAAGTGTTTGTTAGGCTTAATGGGCTATATAGCACATTTGGGATTGTTTGTAAGTTCATTTCGTGATCTGACGGTGAATAGTGCTGAAAAGTGTTTGTTGGGCTTAATGTGCGCTATAGACCATTTAGGAGTGTTGGAAGTTCACTTCGCGTTCTGACGTTGAAAAAAACGAAAATTTTTTGTATAGGCTCAATGGGCGCTATAGCACATTTGGGATTGTTTGTGAGTTCATTTCGTGATCTGACGGTGAATAGTGCTGAAAAGTGTTTGTCAGGCTCAAAGGGCGCTATAGACCATTTGGGAGTGTTGGAAGTTCATTTCGCGTTCTGACGGTGAAAAAAACCGAAAAGTGTTTTTTAGGCTCAAAGGGCGCTATAGCACATTTGGGATTGTTTGTGAGTTCGTTTCGTGATCTGAAGGTGAAAAAAACCGAAAAGTGTTTTTTTAGGCTCAAAGGGCGCTAAAGACCATTTGGGAGTGTTGGACGTTCATTTCGCTTTCTTACGGTGAAAAAAAACCGAAAAGTGTTTTTTAGCCTCAATGGGCGCTGTAGACCATTTGGGAGTGTTTGTAAGTCCATTTCGTGATGTGACGGTGAATAGTGCCGAAAAGTATTTGTTAGGCTTAATGGGCGCTATAGCACATTTGGGATTGTTTGTGAGTTCATTTCGTAATCTGACGGTGAATAGTGCTGAAAAGTGTTTGTTAGGCTTAATGGGCTCTATAGCACATTTGGGATTGTTTGTAAGTTGATTTCGTGATCTGACGGTGAATAGCGCTGAAAAGTGTTTGTTGGGCTTAATGGGCGCTATAGACCATTTAGGAGTGTTGGAAGTTCATTTCGCGTTCTGACGGTGAAAAAATCCGAAAAGTGTTTTTTAGGCTCAATGGGCGCTATAGACCATTTGGGAGTGTTTGTGAGTTCATTTCGTAATCTGACGGTGAATAGTGCTGAAAAGTGTTTGTCAGGCTTAATGGGCTCTATAGCACATTTGGGATTGTTTGTAAGTTCATTTCGTGATCTGACGGTGAAAAAAACAGAAAAGTGTTTTTTAGGCTCAAAGGGCGCTATAGACCATTTGGGAGTGTTGGAAGTTCATTTCGCGTTCTGACGTTGAAAAAAACGAAAAGTTTTTGTTTAGGCTCAATGGGCGCTATAGACCATTTGGGATTGTTTGTAAGTTCATTTCGTGATCTGACGGTGAATAGTGCTGAAAAGTGTTTTTTAGGCTTAATGGGCTCTATAGCACATTTGGGATTGTTTGTAAGTTCATTTCGTGATCTGACGGTGAAAAAAACAGAAAAGTGTTTTTTAGGCTCAAAGGGCGCTATAGACCATTTGGGAGTGTTGGAAGTTCATTTCGCGTTCTGACGGTGAAAAAAACCGAAAAGTGTTTTTTAGGCTCAAAGGGCGCTAAAGACCATTTGGGAGTGTTGGACGTTCATTTCGCTTTCTTACGGTGAAAAAAACGAAAAGTGTTTTTTAGGCTCAAAGGGCGCTATAGACCATTTGGGAGTGTTTGTAAGTCCATTTCGTGACCTGACGGTGAATAGTGCCGAAAAGTGTTTGTTAGGCTTAATGGGCGCTATAGCACATTTGGGATTGTTTGTGAGTTCGTTTCGTGATCTGACGGTGAATAGTGCCGAAAAGTGTTTGTTAGGCTTAATGGGCGCTATAGCACATTTGGGATTGTTTGTGAGTTCGTTTCGTGATCTGACGGTGAAAAAAACAGAAAAGTGTTTTTTAGGCTCAAAGGGCGCTAAAGACCATTTGGGAGTGTTGGACGTTCATTTCGCTTTCATACGGTGAAAAAAACCGAAAAGTGTTTTTTAGGCTCAAAGGGCGCTAAAGACCATTTGGGAGTGTTGGACGTTCATTTCGCTTTCTTACGGTGAAAAAAACGAAAAGTGTTTTTTAGGCTCAAAGGGCGCTATAGACCATTTGGGAGTGTTTGTAAGTCCATTTCGTGACCTGACGGTGAATAGTGCCGAAAAGTGTTTGTTAGGCTTAATGGGCGCTATAGCACATTTGGGATTGTTTGTGAGTTCGTTTCGTGATCTGACGGTGAAAAAAACAGAAAAGTGTTTTTTAGGCTCAAAGGGCGCTATAGACCATTTGGGAGTGTTGGACGTTCATTTCGCTTTCTTACGGTGAAAAAAACCGAAAAGTGTTTTTTTAGGCTCAAAGGGCGCTATAGACCATTTGGGAGTGTTTGTAAGTCCATTTCGTGATCTGACGGTGAATAGTGCCGAAAAGTGTTTGTTAGGCTTAATGGGCGCTATAGCACATTTGGGATTGTTTGTGAGTTCGTTTCGTGATCTGACGGTGAAAAAAACAGAAAAGTGTTTTTTAGGCTCAAAGGGCGCTAAAGACCATTTGGGAGTGTTGGACGTTCATTTCGCTTTCATACGGTGAAAAAAACGAAAAGTGTTTTTTAGGCTCAAAGGGCGCTATAGACCATTTGGGAGTGTTTGTAAGTCCATTTCGTGACCTGACGGTGAATAGTGCCGAAAAGTGTTTGTTAGGCTTAATGGGCGCTATAGCACATTTGGGATTGTTTGTGAGTTCGTTTCGTGATCTGACGGTGAAAAAAACAGAAAAGTGTTTTTTAGGCTCAAAGGGCGCTATAGACCATTTGGGAGTGTTGGACGTTCATTTCGCTTTCTTACGGTGAAAAAAACCGAAAAGTGTTTTTTAGCCTCAATGGGCGCTGTAGACCATTTGGGAGTGTTTGTAAGTCCATTTCGTGATCTGACGGTGAATAGTGCCGAAAAGTATTTGTTAGGCTTAATGGGCGCTATAGCACATTTGGGATTGTTTGTGAGTTCATTTCGTAATCTGACGGTGAATAGTGCTGAAAAGTGTTTGTTAGGCTTAATGGGCTCTATAGCACATTTGGTATTGTTTGTAAGTTCATTTCGTGATCTGACGGTGAATAGTGCTGAAAAGTGTTTGTTGGGCTTAATGGGCGCTATAGACCATTTAGGAGTGTTGGAAGTTCATTTCGCGTTCTGACGGTGAAAAAATCCGAAAAGTGTTTTTTAGGCTCAATGGGCGCTGTAGCCAATTTGGGAGTGTTGGACGTTCATTTCGCGGTCTTACGGTGAAAAAACCCGAAAAGTGTTTTTTAGGCTCAATGGGCGCTATAGACCATTTGGGAGTGTTTGTAAGTCCATTTCGTGATCTGACGGTGAATAGTGCCGAAAAGTGTTTGTTAGGCTCAATGGGCGCTATAGACCATTTGGGATTGTTTGTAAGTTCATTTCGTGATCTGACGTTGAATAGTGCTGAAAAGTGTTTTTTAGGCTTAATGGGCTCTATGGCACATTTGGGATTGTTTGTGAGTTCATTTCGTGATCTGACGATGAATAGTGCTGAAAAGTGTTTGTTGGGCTTAATGGGCGCTATAGACCATTTAGGAGTGTTGGAAGTTCATTTCGCGTTCTGACGGTGAAAAAATCCGAAAAGTGTTTTTTAGGCTCAATGGGCGCTGTAGACCATTTGGGAGTGTTTGTAAGTCCATTTCGTGATCTGACGGTGAATAGTGCCGAAAAGTGTTTGTTAGGCTCAATGGACGCTATAGACCATTTGGGATTGTTTGTAAGTTCATTTCGTGATCTGACGGTGAATAGTGCTGAAAAGTATTTTTTTAGGCTCAATGGGCGCTATAGACCATTTGGGATTGTTTGTAAGTTCATTTCGTGATCTGACGTTGAATAGTGCTGAAAAGTGTTTTTTAGGCTTAATGGGCTCTATGGCACATTTGGGATTGTTTGTGAGTTCATTTCGTGATCTGACGGTGAGTAGTGCTGAAAAGTGTTTGTTAGGCTTAATGGGCGCTTATAGACCATTTGGGAGTGTTAGAAGTTCATTTCGCGTTCTGACGGTGAAAAAAACCGAAAAGTGTTTTTTAGGCTCAAAGGGCGCTATAGACCATTTGGGAGTGTTTGTAAGTCCATTTCGTGATCTGACGGTGAATAGTGCCGAAAAGTGTTTGTTAGGCTCAATGGGCGCTATAGACAATTTGGGAGTGTTTGTAAGTCAATTTCGTGATCTGAGGGTGAATAGTGCTGAAAAGTGTTTGTCAGGCTTAATGGGCGCTTATAGACCATTTGGGAGTGTTAGAAGTTCACTTCGCGTTCTGACGTTGAAAAAAACGAAAAGTTTTTGTTTAGGCTCAATGGGCGCTATAGACCATTTGGGATTGTTTGTAAGTTCATTTCGTGATCTGACGGTGAATAGTGCTGAAAAGTGTTTTTTAGGCTTAATGGGCTCTATAGCACATTTGGGATTGTTTGTAAGTTCATTTCGTGATCTGACGGTGAAAAAAACAGAAAAGTGTTTTTTAGGCTCAAAGGGCGCTATAGACCATTTGGGAGTGTTGGAAGTTCATTTCGCGTTCTGACGGTGAAAAAAACCGAAAAGTGTTTTTTAGGCTCAAAGGGCGCTAAAGACCATTTGGGAGTGTTGGACGTTCATTTCGCTTTCTTACGGTGAAAAAAACGAAAAGTGTTTTTTAGGCTCAAAGGGCGCTATAGACCATTTGGGAGTGTTTGTAAGTCCATTTCGTGACCTGACGGTGAATAGTGCCGAAAAGTGTTTGTTAGGCTTAATGGGCGCTATAGCACATTTGGGATTGTTTGTGAGTTCGTTTCGTGATCTGACGGTGAATAGTGCCGAAAAGTGTTTGTTAGGCTTAATGGGCGCTATAGCACATTTGGGATTGTTTGTGAGTTCGTTTCGTGATCTGACGGTGAAAAAAACAGAAAAGTGTTTTTTAGGCTCAAAGGGCGCTAAAGACCATTTGGGAGTGTTGGACGTTCATTTCGCTTTCATACGGTGAAAAAAACCGAAAAGTGTTTTTTAGGCTCAAAGGGCGCTAAAGACCATTTGGGAGTGTTGGACGTTCATTTCACTTTCTTACGGTGAAAAAAACGAAAAGTGTTTTTTAGGCTCAAAGGGCGCTATAGACCATTTGGGAGTGTTTGTAAGTCCATTTCGTGACCTGACGGTGAATAGTGCCGAAAAGTGTTTGTTAGGCTTAATGGGCGCTATAGCACATTTGGGATTGTTTGTGAGTTCGTTTCGTGATCTGACGGTGAAAAAAACAGAAAAGTGTTTTTTAGGCTCAAAGGGCGCTATAGACCATTTGGGAGTGTTGGACGTTCATTTCGCTTTCTTACGGTGAAAAAAACCGAAAAGTGTTTTTTTATGCTCAAAGGGCGCTATAGACCATTTGGGAGTGTTTGTAAGTCCATTTCGTGATCTGACGGTGAATAGTGCCGAAAAGTGTTTGTTAGGCTTAATGGGCGCTATAGCACATTTGGGATTGTTTGTGAGTTCGTTTCGTGATCTGACGGTGAAAAAAACAGAAAAGTGTTTTTTAGGCTCAAAGGGCGCTAAAGACCATTTGGGAGTGTTGGACGTTCATTTCGCTTTCATACGGTGAAAAAAACGAAAAGTGTTTTTTAGGCTCAAAGGGCGCTATAGACCATTTGGGAGTGTTTGTAAGTCCATTTCGTGACCTGACGGTGAATAGTGCCGAAAAGTGTTTGTTAGGCTTAATGGGCGCTATAGCACATTTGGGATTGTTTGTGAGTTCGTTTCGTGATCTGACGGTGAAAAAAACAGAAAAGTGTTTTTTAGGCTCAAAGGGCGCTATAGACCATTTGGGAGTGTTGGACGTTCATTTCGCTTTCTTACGGTGAAAAAAACCGAAAAGTGTTTTTTAGCCTCAATGGGCGCTGTAGACCATTTGGGAGTGTTTGTAAGTCCATTTCGTGATCTGACGGTGAATAGTGCCGAAAAGTATTTGTTAGGCTTAATGGGCGCTATAGCACATTTGGGATTGTTTGTGAGTTCATTTCGTAATCTGACGGTGAATAGTGCTGAAAAGTGTTTGTTAGGCTTAATGGGCTCTATAGCACATTTGGTATTGTTTGTAAGTTCATTTCGTGATCTGACGGTGAATAGTGCTGAAAAGTGTTTGTTGGGCTTAATGGGCGCTATAGACCATTTAGGAGTGTTGGAAGTTCATTTCGCGTTCTGACGGTGAAAAAATCCGAAAAGTGTTTTTTAGGCTCAATGGGCGCTGTAGCCAATTTGGGAGTGTTGGACGTTCATTTCGCGGTCTTACGGTGAAAAAACCCGAAAAGTGTTTTTTAGGCTCAATGGGCGCTATAGACCATTTGGGAGTGTTTGTAAGTCCATTTCGTGATCTGACGGTGAATAGTGCCGAAAAGTGTTTGTTAGGCTCAATGGGCGCTATAGACCATTTGGGATTGTTTGTAAGTTCATTTCGTGATCTGACGTTGAATAGTGCTGAAAAGTGTTTTTTAGGCTTAATGGGCTCTATGGCACATTTGGGATTGTTTGTGAGTTCATTTCGTGATCTGACGATGAATAGTGCTGAAAAGTGTTTGTTAGGCTTAATGGGCGCTTATAGACCATTTGGGAGTGTTAGAAGTTCATTTCGCGTTCTGACGGTGAAAAAAACCGAAAAGTGTTTTTTAGGCTCAAAGGGCGCTATAGACCATTTTGGAGTGTTTGTAAGTCCATTTCGTGATCTGACGGTGAATAGTGCCGAAAAGTGTTTGTTAGGCTCAATGGGCGCTATAGACAATTTGGGAGTGTTTGTAAGTCAATTTCGTGATCTGAGGGTGAATAGTGCTGAAAAGTGTTTGTCAGGCTTAATGGGCGCTTATAGACCATTTGGGAGTGTTAGAAGTTCACTTCGCGTTCTGACGTTGAAAAAAACGAAAAGTTTTTGTTTAGGCTCAATGGGCGCTATAGACCATTTGGGATTGTTTGTAAGTTCATTTCGTGATCTGACGGTGAATAGTGCTGAAAAGTGTTTTTTAGGCTTAATGGGCTCTATAGCACATTTGGGATTGTTTGTAAGTTCATTTCGCGTTCTGACCGTGAAAAAAACCGAAAAGTGTTTTTTAGGCTCAAAGGGCGCTATAGACCATTTGGGAGTGTTTGTAAGTCCATTTCGTGATCTGACGGTGAATAGTGCCGAAAAGTGTTTGTTAGGCTTAATGGGCGCTATAGCACATTTGGGATTGTTTGTGAGTTCATTTCATGATCTGACGGTGAATAGTGCTGCAAAGTGTTTGTTAGGCTTAATGGGCGCTTATAGACCATTTGGGAGTGTTAGAAGTTCATTTCGCGTTCTGACGGTGAATAGTGCTGAAAAGTGTTTGTTAGGCTTAATGGGCTCTATAGCACATTTGGGATTGTTTGTAAGTTCGTTTCGTGATCTGACGGTGAAAAAAACAGAAAAGTGTTTTTTAGGCTCAAAGGGCGCTATAGACCATTTGGGAGTGTTGGACGTTCATTTGGCTTTATTACGGTGAAAAAAACCGAAAAGTGTTTTTTTGCCTCAATGGGCGCTGTAGACCATTTGGGAGTGTTGGAAGTTCATTTCGCGTTCTGACGGTGAAAAAAACCGAAAAGTGTTTTTTAGGCTTAAAGGGCGCTATAGACCATTTGGGAGTGTTTGTAAGTCCATTTCGTGATCTGACGGTGAATAGTGCCGAAAAGTGTTTGTTAGGCTTAATGGGCGCTATAGCACATTTGGGATTGTTTGTGAGTTCGTTTCGTGATCTGACGGTGAACAAAACAGAAAAGTGTTTTTTAGGCTCAAAGGGCGCTAAAGACCATTTGGGAGTGTTGGACGTTCATTTCGCTTTCTTACGGTGAAAAAAACCGAAAAGTGTTTTTTAGCCTCAATGGGCGCTGTAGACCATTTGGGAGTGTTTGTAAGTCCATTTCGTGATCTGACGTTGAATAGTGCTGAAAAGTGTTTTTTAGGCTTAATGGGCTCTATGGCACATTTGGGATTGTTTGTGAGTTCATTTCGTAATCTGACGGTGAATAGTGCTGAAAAGTGTTTGTTAGGCTTAATGGGCTCTATAGCACATTTGGGATTGTTTGTAAGTTGATTTCGTGATCTGACGGTGAATAGCGCTGAAAAGTGTTTGTTGGGCTTAATGGGCGCTATAGACCATTTAGGAGTGTTGGAAGTTCATTTCGCGTTCTGACGGTGAAAAAAATCCGAAAAGTGTTTTTTAGGCTCAATGGGCGCTGTAGACCATTTGGGAGTGTTTGTAAGTCCATTTCGTGATCTGACGGTGAATAGTGCCGAAAAGTGTTTGTTAGGCTCAATGGACGCTATAGACCATTTGGGATTGTTTGTAAGTTCATTTCGTGATCTGACGGTGAATAGTGCTGAAAAGTATTTTTTTAGGCTCAATGGGCGCTATAGACCATTTGGGATTGTTTGTAAGTTCATTTCGTGATCTGACGTTGAATAGTGCTGAAAAGTGTTTTTTAGGCTTAATGGGCTCTATGGCACATTTGGGATTGTTTGTGAGTTCATTTCGTGATCTGACGGTGAGTAGTGCTGAAAAGTGTTTGTTAGGCTTAATGGGCGCTTATAGACCATTTGGGAGTGTTAGAAGTTCATTTCGCGTTCTGACGGTGAAAAAAACCGAAAAGTGTTTTTTAGGCTCAAAGGGCGCTATAGACCATTTGGGAGTGTTTGTAAGTCCATTTCGTGATCTGACGGTGAATAGTGCCGAAAAGTGTTTGTTAGGCTCAATGGGCGCTATAGACAATTTGGGAGTGTTTGTAAGTCAATTTCGTGATCTGAGGGTGAATAGTGCTGAAAAGTGTTTGTCAGGCTTAATGGGCGCTTATAGACCATTTGGGAGTGTTAGAAGTTCACTTCGCGTTCTGACGTTGAAAAAAACGAAAAGTTTTTGTTTAGGCTCAATGGGCGCTATAGACCATTTGGGATTGTTTGTAAGTTCATTTCGTGATCTGACGGTGAATAGTGCTGAAAAGTGTTTTTTAGGCTTAATGGGCTCTATAGCACATTTGGGATTGTTTGTAAGTTCATTTCGTGATCTGACGGTGAAAAAAACAGAAAAGTGTTTTTTAGGCTCAAAGGGCGCTATAGACCATTTGGGAGTGTTGGAAGTTCATTTCGCGTTCTGACGGTGAAAAAAACCGAAAAGTGTTTTTTAGGCTCAAAGGGCGCTAAAGACCATTTGGGAGTGTTGGACGTTCATTTCGCTTTCTTACGGTGAAAAAAACGAAAAGTGTTTTTTAGGCTCAAAGGGCGCTATAGACCATTTGGGAGTGTTTGTAAGTCCATTTCGTGACCTGACGGTGAATAGTGCCGAAAAGTGTTTGTTAGGCTTAATGGGCGCTATAGCACATTTGGGATTGTTTGTGAGTTCGTTTCGTGATCTGACGGTGAATAGTGCCGAAAAGTGTTTGTTAGGCTTAATGGGCGCTATAGCACATTTGGGATTGTTTGTGAGTTCGTTTCGTGATCTGACGGTGAAAAAAACAGAAAAGTGTTTTTTAGGCTCAAAGGGCGCTAAAGACCATTTGGGAGTGTTGGACGTTCATTTCGCTTTCATACGGTGAAAAAAACCGAAAAGTGTTTTTTAGGCTCAAAGGGCGCTAAAGACCATTTGGGAGTGTTGGACGTTCATTTCGCTTTCTTACGGTGAAAAAAACGAAAAGTGTTTTTTAGGCTCAAAGGGCGCTATAGACCATTTGGGAGTGTTTGTAAGTCCATTTCGTGACCTGACGGTGAATAGTGCCGAAAAGTGTTTGTTAGGCTTAATGGGCGCTATAGCACATTTGGGATTGTTTGTGAGTTCGTTTCGTGATCTGACGGTGAAAAAAACAGAAAAGTGTTTTTTAGGCTCAAAGGGCGCTATAGACCATTTGGGAGTGTTGGACGTTCATTTCGCTTTCTTACGGTGAAAAAAACCGAAAAGTGTTTTTTTAGGCTCAAAGGGCGCTATAGACCATTTGGGAGTGTTTGTAAGTCCATTTCGTGATCTGACGGTGAATAGTGCCGAAAAGTGTTTGTTAGGCTTAATGGGCGCTATAGCACATTTGGGATTGTTTGTGAGTTCGTTTCGTGATCTGACGGTGAAAAAAAACAGAAAAGTGTTTTTTAGGCTCAAAGGGCGCTAAAGACCATTTGGGAGTGTTGGACGTTCATTTCGCTTTCATACGGTGAAAAAAACGAAAAGTGTTTTTTAGGCTCAAAGGGCGCTATAGACCATTTGGGAGTGTTTGTAAGTCCATTTCGTGACCTGACGGTGAATAGTGCCGAAAAGTGTTTGTTAGGCTTAATGGGCGCTATAGCACATTTTGGATTGTTTGTGAGTTCGTTTCGTGATCTGACGGTGAAAAAAACAGAAAAGTGTTTTTTAGGCTCAAAGGGCGCTATAGACCATTTGGGAGTGTTGGACGTTCATTTCGCTTTCTTACGGTGAAAAAAACCGAAAAGTGTTTTTTAGCCTCAATGGGCGCTGTAGACCATTTGGGAGTGTTTGTAAGTCCATTTCGTGATCTGACGGTGAATAGTGCCGAAAAGTATTTGTTAGGCTTAATGGGCGCTATAGCACATTTGGGATTGTTTGTGAGTTCATTTCGTAATCTGACGGTGAATAGTGCTGAAAAGTGTTTGTTAGGCTTAATGGGCTCTATAGCACATTTGGTATTGTTTGTGAGTTCATTTCGTGATCTGACGGTGAATAGCGCTGAAAAGTGTTTGTTGGGCTTAATGGGCGCTATAGACCATTTAGGAGTGTTGGAAGTTCATTTCGCGTTCTGACGGTGAAAAAATCCGAAAAGTGTTTTTTAGGCTCAATGGGCGCTGTAGACCATTTCGGAGTGTTTGTAAGTCCATTTCGTGATCTGACCGTGAATAGTGCCGAAAAGTGTTTGTTAGGCTCAATGGACGCTATAGACCATTTGGGATTGTTTGTAAGTTCATTTCGTGATCTGACGGTGAATAGTGCTGAAAAGTATTTTTTTAGGCTCAATGGGCGCTATAGACCATTTGGGATTGTTTGTAAGTTCATTTCGTGATCTGACGTTGAATAGTGCCGAAAAGTGTTTTTTAGGCTTAATGGGCTCTATGGCACATTTGGGATTGTTTGTGAGTTCATTTCGTGATCTGACGGTGAGTAGTGCTGAAAAGTGTTTGTTAGGCTTAATGGGCGCTTATAGACCATTTGGGAGTGTTAGAAGTTCATTTCGCGTTCTGACGGTGAAAAAAACCGAAAAGTGTTTTTTAGGCTCAAAGGGCGCTATAGACCATTTGGGAGTGTTTGTAAGTCCATTTCGTGATCTGACGGTGAATAGTGCCGAAAAGTGTTTGTTAGGCTCAATGGGCGCTATAGACAATTTGGGAGTGTTTGTAAGTCAATTTCGTGATCTGAGGGTGAATAGTGCTGAAAAGTGTTTGTCAGGCTTAATGGGCGCTTATAGACCATTTGGGAGTGTTAGAAGTTCACTTCGCGTTCTGACGTTGAAAAAAACGAAAAGTTTTTGTTTAGGCTCAATGGGCGCTATAGACCATTTGGGATTGTTTGTAAGTTCATTTCGTGATCTGACGGTGAATAGTGCTGAAAAGTGTTTTTTAGGCTTAATGGGCTCTATAGCACATTTGGGATTGTTTGTAAGTTCATTTCGTGATCTGACGGTGAAAAAAACAGAAAAGTGTTTTTTAGGCTCAAAGGGCGCTATAGACCATTTGGGAGTGTTGGAAGTTCATTTCGCGTTCTGACGGTGAAAAAAACCGAAAAGTGTTTTTTAGGCTCAAAGGGCGCTAAAGACCATTTGGGAGTGTTGGACGTTCATTTCGCTTTCTTACGGTGAAAAAAACGAAAAGTGTTTTTTAGGCTCAAAGGGCGCTATAGACCATTTGGGAGTGTTTGTAAGTCCATTTCGTGACCTGACGGTGAATAGTGCCGAAAAGTGTTTGTTAGGCTTAATGGGCGCTATAGCACATTTGGGATTGTTTGTGAGTTCGTTTCGTGATCTGACGGTGAATAGTGCCGAAAAGTGTTTGTTAGGCTTAATGGGCGCTATAGCACATTTGGGATTGTTTGTGAGTTCGTTTCGTGATCTGACGGTGAAAAAAACAGAAAAGTGTTTTTTAGGCTCAAAGGGCGCTAAAGACCATTTGGGAGTGTTGGACGTTCATTTCGCTTTCATACGGTGAAAAAAACCGAAAAGTGTTTTTTAGGCTCAAAGGGCGCTAAAGACCATTTGGGAGTGTTGGACGTTCATTTCGCTTTCTTACGGTGAAAAAAACGAAAAGTGTTTTTTAGGCTCAAAGGGCGCTATAGACCATTTGGGAGTGTTTGTAAGTCCATTTCGTGACCTGACGGTGAATAGTGCCGAAAAGTGTTTGTTAGGCTTAATGGGCGCTATAGCACATTTGGGATTGTTTATGAGTTCGTTTCGTGATCTGACGGTGAAAAAAACAGAAAAGTGTTTTTTAGGCTCAAAGGGCGCTATAGACCATTTGGGAGTGTTGGACGTTCATTTCGCTTTCTTACGGTGAAAAAAACCGAAAAGTGTTTTTTTAGGCTCAAAGGGCGCTATAGACCATTTGGGAGTGTTTGTAAGTCCATTTCGTGATCTGACGGTGAATAGTGCCGAAAAGTGTTTGTTAGGCTTAATGGGCGCTATAGCACATTTGGGATTGTTTGTGAGTTCGTTTCGTGATCTGACGGTGAAAAAAACAGAAAAGTGTTTTTTAGGCTCAAAGGGCGCTAAAGACCATTTGGGAGTGTTGGACGTTCATTTCGCTTTCATACGGTGAAAAAAACGAAAAGTGTTTTTTAGGCTCAAAGGGCGCTATAGACCATTTGGGAGTGTTTGTAAGTCCATTTCGTGACCTGACGGTGAATAGTGCCGAAAAGTGTTTGTTAGGCTTAATGGGCGCTATAGCACATTTGGGATTGTTTGTGAGTTCGTTTCGTGATCTGACGGTGAAAAAAACAGAAAAGTGTTTTTTAGGCTCAAAGGGCGCTATAGACCATTTGGGAGTGTTGGACGTTCATTTCGCTTTCTTACGGTGAAAAAAACCGAAAAGTGTTTTTTAGCCTCAATGGGCGCTGTAGACCATTTGGGAGTGTTTGTAAGTCCATTTCGTGATCTGACGGTGAATAGTGCCGAAAAGTATTTGTTAGGCTTAATGGGCGCTATAGCACATTTGGGATTGTTTGTGAGTTCATTTCGTAATCTGACGGTGAATAGTGCTGAAAAGTGTTTGTTAGGCTTAATGGGCTCTATAGCACATTTGGTATTGTTTGTAAGTTCATTTCGTGATCTGACGGTGAATAGTGCTGAAAAGTGTTTGTTGGGCTTAATGGGCGCTATAGACCATTTAGGAGTGTTGGAAGTTCATTTCGCGTTCTGACGGTGAAAAAATCCGAAAAGTGTTTTTTAGGCTCAATGGGCGCTGTAGCCAATTTGGGAGTGTTGGACGTTCATTTCGCGGTCTTACGGTGAAAAAACCCGAAAAGTGTTTTTTAGGCTCAATGGGCGCTATAGACCATTTGGGAGTGTTTGTAAGTCCATTTCGTGATCTGACGGTGAATAGTGCCGAAAAGTGTTTGTTAGGCTCAATGGGCGCTATAGACCATTTGGGATTGTTTGTAAGTTCATTTCGTGATCTGACGTTGAATAGTGCTGAAAAGTGTTTTTTAGGCTTAATGGGCTCTATGGCACATTTGGGATTGTTTGTGAGTTCATTTCGTGATCTGACGATGAATAGTGCTGAAAAGTGTTTGTTAGGCTTAATGGGCGCTTATAGACCATTTGGGAGTGTTAGAAGTTCATTTCGCGTTCTGACGGTGAAAAAAACCGAAAAGTGTTTTTTAGGCTCAAAGGGCGCTATAGACCATTTTGGAGTGTTTGTAAGTCCATTTCGTGATCTGACGGTGAATAGTGCCGAAAAGTGTTTGTTAGGCTCAATGGGCGCTATAGACAATTTGGGAGTGTTTGTAAGTCAATTTCGTGATCTGAGGGTGAATAGTGCTGAAAAGTGTTTGTCAGGCTTAATGGGCGCTTATAGACCATTTGGGAGTGTTAGAAGTTCACTTCGCGTTCTGACGTTGAAAAAAACGAAAAGTTTTTGTTTAGGCTCAATGGGCGCTATAGACCATTTGGGATTGTTTGTAAGTTCATTTCGTGATCTGACGGTGAATAGTGCTGAAAAGTGTTTTTTAGGCTTAATGGGCTCTATAGCACATTTGGGATTGTTTGTAAGTTCATTTCGCGTTCTGACCGTGAAAAAAACCGAAAAGTGTTTTTTAGGCTCAAAGGGCGCTATAGACCATTTGGGAGTGTTTGTAAGTCCATTTCGTGATCTGACGGTGAATAGTGCCGAAAAGTGTTTGTTAGGCTTAATGGGCGCTATAGCACATTTGGAATTGTTTGTGAGTTCATTTCGTGATCTGACGATGAATAGTGCTGCAAAGTGTTTGTTAGGCTTAATGGGCGCTTATAGACCATTTGGGAGTGTTAGAAGTTCATTTCGCGTTCTGACGGTGAAAAAAACCGAAAAGTGTTTTTTAGGCTCAAAGGGCGCTATAGACCATTTGGGAGTGTTTGTAAGTCCATTTCGTGATCTGACGGTGAATAGTGCCGAAAAGTGTTTGTTAGGCTCAATGGGCGCTATAGACAATTTGGGAGTGTTTGTAAGTCAATTTCGTGATCTGAGGGTGAATAGTGCTGAAAAGTGTTTGTCAGGCTTAATGGGCGCTTATAGACCATTTGGGAGTGTTAGAAGTTCACTTCGCGTTCTGACGTTGAAAAAAACGAAAAGTTTTTGTTTAGGCTCAATGGGCGCTATAGACCATTTGGGATTGTTTGTAAGTTCATTTCGTGATCTGACGGTGAATAGTGCTGAAAAGTGTTTTTTAGGCTTAATGGGCTCTATAGCACATTTGGGATTGTTTGTAAGTTCATTTCGTGATCTGACGGTGAAAAAAACAGAAAAGTGTTTTTTAGGCTCAAAGGGCGCTATAGACCATTTGGGAGTGTTGGAAGTTCATTTCGCGTTCTGACGGTGAAAAAAACCGAAAAGTGTTTTTTAGGCTCAAAGGGCGCTAAAGACCATTTGGGAGTGTTGGACGTTCATTTCGCTTTCTTACGGTGAAAAAAACGAAAAGTGTTTTTTAGGCTCAAAGGGCGCTATAGACCATTTGGGAGTGTTTGTAAGTCCATTTCGTGACCTGACGGTGAATAGTGCCGAAAAGTGTTTGTTAGGCTTAATGGGCGCTATAGCACATTTGGGATTGTTTATGAGTTCGTTTCGTGATCTGACGGTGAAAAAAACAGAAAAGTGTTTTTTAGGCTCAAAGGGCGCTATAGACCATTTGGGAGTGTTGGACGTTCATTTCGCTTTCTTACGGTGAAAAAAACCGAAAAGTGTTTTTTTAGGCTCAAAGGGCGCTATAGACCATTTGGGAGTGTTTGTAAGTCCATTTCGTGATCTGACGGTGAATAGTGCCGAAAAGTGTTTGTTAGGCTTAATGGGCGCTATAGCACATTTGGGATTGTTTGTGAGTTCGTTTCGTGATCTGACGGTGAAAAAAACAGAAAAGTGTTTTTTAGGCTCAAAGGGCGCTAAAGACCATTTGGGAGTGTTGGACGTTCATTTCGCTTTCATACGGTGAAAAAAACGAAAAGTGTTTTTTAGGCTCAAAGGGCGCTATAGACCATTTGGGAGTGTTTGTAAGTCCATTTCGTGACCTGACGGTGAATAGTGCCGAAAAGTGTTTGTTAGGCTTAATGGGCGCTATAGCACATTTGGGATTGTTTGTGAGTTCGTTTCGTGATCTGACGGTGAAAAAAACAGAAAAGTGTTTTTTAGGCTCAAAGGGCGCTATAGACCATTTGGGAGTGTTGGACGTTCATTTCGCTTTCTTACGGTGAAAAAAACCGAAAAGTGTTTTTTAGCCTCAATGGGCGCTGTAGACCATTTGGGAGTGTTTGTAAGTCCATTTCGTGATCTGACGGTGAATAGTGCCGAAAAGTATTTGTTAGGCTTAATGGGCGCTATAGCACATTTGGGATTGTTTGTGAGTTCATTTCGTAATCTGACGGTGAATAGTGCTGAAAAGTGTTTGTTAGGCTTAATGGGCTCTATAGCACATTTGGTATTGTTTGTAAGTTCATTTCGTGATCTGACGGTGAATAGTGCTGAAAAGTGTTTGTTGGGCTTAATGGGCGCTATAGACCATTTAGGAGTGTTGGAAGTTCATTTCGCGTTCTGACGGTGAAAAAATCCGAAAAGTGTTTTTTAGGCTCAATGGGCGCTGTAGCCAATTTGGGAGTGTTGGACGTTCATTTCGCGGTCTTACGGTGAAAAAACCCGAAAAGTGTTTTTTAGGCTCAATGGGCGCTATAGACCATTTGGGAGTGTTTGTAAGTCCATTTCGTGATCTGACGGTGAATAGTGCCGAAAAGTGTTTGTTAGGCTCAATGGGCGCTATAGACCATTTGGGATTGTTTGTAAGTTCATTTCGTGATCTGACGTTGAATAGTGCTGAAAAGTGTTTTTTAGGCTTAATGGGCTCTATGGCACATTTGGGATTGTTTGTGAGTTCATTTCGTGATCTGACGATGAATAGTGCTGAAAAGTGTTTGTTAGGCTTAATGGGCGCTTATAGACCATTTGGGAGTGTTAGAAGTTCATTTCGCGTTCTGACGGTGAAAAAAACCGAAAAGTGTTTTTTAGGCTCAAAGGGCGCTATAGACCATTTTGGAGTGTTTGTAAGTCCATTTCGTGATCTGACGGTGAATAGTGCCGAAAAGTGTTTGTTAGGCTCAATGGGCGCTATAGACAATTTGGGAGTGTTTGTAAGTCAATTTCGTGATCTGAGGGTGAATAGTGCTGAAAAGTGTTTGTCAGGCTTAATGGGCGCTTATAGACCATTTGGGAGTGTTAGAAGTTCACTTCGCGTTCTGACGTTGAAAAAAACGAAAAGTTTTTGTTTAGGCTCAATGGGCGCTATAGACCATTTGGGATTGTTTGTAAGTTCATTTCGTGATCTGACGGTGAATAGTGCTGAAAAGTGTTTTTTAGGCTTAATGGGCTCTATAGCACATTTGGGATTGTTTGTAAGTTCATTTCGCGTTCTGACCGTGAAAAAAACCGAAAAGTGTTTTTTAGGCTCAAAGGGCGCTATAGACCATTTGGGAGTGTTTGTAAGTCCATTTCGTGATCTGACGGTGAATAGTGCCGAAAAGTGTTTGTTAGGCTTAATGGGCGCTATAGCACATTTGGAATTGTTTGTGAGTTCATTTCGTGATCTGACGATGAATAGTGCTGCAAAGTGTTTGTTAGGCTTAATGGGCGCTTATAGACCATTTGGGAGTGTTAGAAGTTCATTTCGCGTTCTGACGGTGAAAAAAACCGAAAAGTGTTTTTTAGGCTCAAAGGGCGCTATAGACCATTTGGGAGTGTTTGTAAGTCCATTTCGTGATCTGACGGTGAATAGTGCCGAAAAGTGTTTGTTAGGCTCAATGGGCGCTATAGACAATTTGGGAGTGTTTGTAAGTCAATTTCGTGATCTGAGGGTGAATAGTGCTGAAAAGTGTTTGTCAGGCTTAATGGGCGCTTATAGACCATTTGGGAGTGTTAGAAGTTCACTTCGCGTTCTGACGTTGAAAAAAACGAAAAGTTTTTGTTTAGGCTCAATGGGCGCTATAGACCATTTGGGATTGTTTGTAAGTTCATTTCGTGATCTGACGGTGAATAGTGCTGAAAAGTGTTTTTTAGGCTTAATGGGCTCTATAGCACATTTGGGATTGTTTGTAAGTTCATTTCGTGATCTGACGGTGAAAAAAACAGAAAAGTGTTTTTTAGGCTCAAAGGGCGCTAAAGACCATTTGGGAGTGTTGGACGTTCATTTCGCTTTCTTACGGTGAAAAAAACGAAAAGTGTTTTTTAGGCTCAAAGGGCGCTATAGACCATTTGGGAGTGTTTGTAAGTCCATTTCGTGACCTGACGGTGAATAGTGCCGAAAAGTGTTTGTTAGGCTTAATGGGCGCTATAGCACATTTGGGATTGTTTGTGAGTTCGTTTCGTGATCTGACGGTGAAAAAAACAGAAAAGTGTTTTTTAGGCTCAAAGGGCGCTATAGACCATTTGGGAGTGTTGGACGTTCATTTCGCTTTCTTACGGTGAAAAAAACCGAAAAGTGTTTTTTTAGTCTCAAAGGGCGCTATAGACCATTTGGGAGTGTTTGTAAGTCCATTTCGTGATCTGACGGTGAATAGTGCCGAAAAGTGTTTGTTAGGCTTAATGGGCGCTATAGCACATTTGGGATTGTTTGTGAGTTCGTTTCGTGATCTGACGGTGAAAAAAACAGAAAAGTGTTTTTTAGGCTCAAAGGGCGCTAAAGACCATTTGGGAGTGTTGGACGTTCATTTCGCTTTCATACGGTGAAAAAAACGAAAAGTGTTTTTTAGGCTCAAAGGGCGCTATAGACCATTTGGGAGTGTTTGTAAGTCCATTTCGTGACCTGACGGTGAATAGTGCCGAAAAGTGTTTGTTAGGCTTAATGGGCGCTATAGCACATTTGGGATTGTTTGTGAGTTCGTTTCGTGATCTGACGGTGAAAAAAACAGAAAAGTGTTTTTTAGGCTCAAAGGGCGCTATAGACCATTTGGGAGTGTTGGACGTTCATTTCGCTTTCTTACGGTGAAAAAAACCGAAAAGTGTTTTTTAGCCTCAATGGGCGCTGTAGACCATTTGGGAGTGTTTGTAAGTCCATTTCGTGATCTGACGGTGAATAGTGCCGAAAAGTATTTGTTAGGCTTAATGGGCGCTATAGCACATTTGGGATTGTTTGTGAGTTCATTTCGTAATCTGACGGTGAATAGTGCTGAAAAGTGTTTGTTAGGCTTAATGGGCTCTATAGCACATTTGGGATTGTTTGTAAGTTGATTTCGTGATCTGACGGTGAATAGTGCTGAAAAGTGTTTGTTGGGCTTAATGGGCGCTATAGACCATTTAGGAGTGTTCGAAGTTCATTTCGCGTTCTGACGGTGAAAAAATCCGAAATTTTTTTTTAGGCTCAATGGGCGCTGTAGACCATTTGGGAGTGTTGGACGTTCATTTCGCGGTCTTACGGTGAAAAAACCCGAAAAGTGTTTTTTAGGCTCAATGGGCGCTATAGACCATTTGGGAGTGTTTGTAAGTCCATTTCGTGATCTGAGGGTGAATAGTGCCGAAAAGTGTTTGTTAGGCTCAATGGACGCTATAGACCATTTGGGATTGTTTGTAAGTTCATTTCGTGATCTGACGGTGAATAGTGCTGAAAAGTATTTTTTTAGGCTCAATGGGCGCTATAGACCATTTGGGAGTGTTTGTAAGTCCATTTCGTGATCTGACGGTGAATAGTGCTGAAAAGTGTTTGTTAGGCTTAATGGGCTATATAGCACATTTGGGATTGTTTGTAAGTTCATTTCGTGATCTGACGGTGAATAGTGCTGAAAAGTGTTTGTTGGGCTTAATGTGCGCTATAGACCATTTAGGAGTGTTGGAAGTTCACTTCGCGTTCTGACGTTGAAAAAAACGAAAAGTGTTTTTTATGCTCAAAGGGCGCTATAGCACATTTGGGATTGTTTGTGAGTTCGTTTCGTGATCTGAAGGTGAAAAAAACCGAAAAGTGTTTTTTAGGCTCAAAGGGCGCTAAAGACCATTTGGGAGTGTTGGACGTTCATTTCGCTTTCTTACGGTGAAAAAAACCGAAAAGTGTTTTTTAGCCTCAATGGGCGCTGTAGACCATTTGGGAGTGTTTGTAAGTCCATTTCGTGATCTGACGGTGAATAGTGCCGAAAAGTATTTGTTAGGCTTAATGGGCGCTATAGCACATTTAGGATTGTTTGTGAGTTCATTTCGTAATCTGACGGTGAATAGTGCTGAAAAGTGTTTGTTAGGCTTAATGGGCTCTATAGCACATTTGGGATTGTTTGTAAGTTGATTTCGTGATCTGACGGTGAATAGCGCTGAAAAGTGTTTGTTGGGCTTAATGGGCGCTATAGACCATTTAGGAGTGTTGGAAGTTCATTTCGCGTTCTGACGGTGAAAAAATCCGAAAAGTGTTTTTTAGGCTCAATGGGCGCTGTAGACCATTTCGGAGTGTTTGTAAGTCCATTTCGTGATCTGACCGTGAATAGTGCCGAAAAGTGTTTGTTAGGCTCAATGGACGCTATAGACCATTTGGGATTGTTTGTAAGTTCATTTCGTGATCTGACGGTGAATAGTGCTGAAAAGTATTTTTTTAGGCTCAATGGGCGCTATAGACCATTTGGGATTGTTTGTAAGTTCATTTCGTGATCTGACGTTGAATAGTGCCGAAAAGTGTTTTTTAGGCTTAATGGGCTCTATGGCACATTTGGGATTGTTTGTGAGTTCATTTCGTGATCTGACGGTGAATAGTGCTGAAAAGTGTTTGTTAGGCTTAATGGGCGCTTATAGACCATTTGGGAGTGTTAGAAGTTCATTTCGCGTTCTGACGGTGAAAAAAACCGAAAAGTGTTTTTTAGGCTCAAAGGGCGCTATAGACCATTTGGGAGTGTTTGTAAGTCCATTTCGTGATCTGACGGTGAATAGTGCCGAAAAGTGTTTGTTAGGCTCAATGGGCGCTATAGACAATTTGGGAGTGTTTGTAAGTCAATTTCGTGATCTGAGGGTGAATAGTGCTGAAAAGTGTTTGTCAGGCTTAATGGGCGCTTATAGACCATTTGGGAGTGTTAGAAGTTCACTTCGCGTTCTGACGTTGAAAAAAACGAAAAGTTTTTGTTTAGGCTCAATGGGCGCTATAGACCATTTGGGATTGTTTGTAAGTTCATTTCGTGATCTGACGGTGAATAGTGCTGAAAAGTGTTTTTTAGGCTTAATGGGCTCTATAGCACATTTGGGATTGTTTGTAAGTTCATTTCGTGATCTGACGGTGAAAAAAACAGAAAAGTGTTTTTTAGGCTCAAAGGGCGCTATAGACCATTTGGGAGTGTTGGAAGTTCATTTCGTGATCTGACGGTGAAAAAAAACGAAAAGTGTTTTGTAGGCTCAAAGGGCGCTATAGACCATTTGGGAGTGTTGGACGTTCATTTCGCTTTCTTACGGTGAAAAAAACCCGAAAAGTGTTTTTTAGCCTCAATGGGCGCTGTAGACCATTTGGGAGTGTTTGTAAGTCCATTTCGTGATCTGACGGTGAATAGTGCCGAAAAGTATTTGTTAGGCTTAATGGGCGCTATAGCACATTTGGGATTGTTTGTGAGTTCATTTCGTAATCTGACGGTGAATAGTGCTGAAAAGTGTTTGTTAGGCTTAATGGGCTCTATAGCACATTTGGGATTGTTTGTAAGTTGATTTCGTGATCTGACGGTGAATAGCGCTGAAAAGTGTTTGTTGGGCTTAATGGGCGCTATAGACCATTTAGGAGTGTTGGAAGTTCATTTCGCGTTCTGACGGTGAAAAAATCCGAAAAGTGTTTTTTAGGCTCAATGGGCGCTGTAGACCATTTGGGAGTGTTTGTAAGTCCATTTCGTGATCTGACGGTGAATAGTGCCGAAAAGTGTTTGTTAGGCTCAATGGACGCTATAGACCATTTGGGATTGTTTGTAAGTTCATTTCGTGATCTGACGGTGAATAGTGCTGAAAAGTATTTTTTTAGGCTCAATGGGCGCTATAGACCATTTGGATTTGTTTGTAAGTTAATTTCGTGATCTGACGTTGAATAGTGCTGAAAAGTGTTTTTTAGGCTTAATGGGCTCTATGGCACATTTGGGATTGTTTGTGAGTTCATTTCGTGATCTGACGGTGAATAGTGCTGAAAAGTGTTTCTTAGGCTTAATGGGCGCTTATAGACCATTTGGGAGTGTTAGAAGTTCATTTCGCGTTCTGACGGTGAAAAAAACCGAAAAGTGTTTTTTAGGCTCAAAGGGCGCTATAGACCATTTGGGAGTGTTTGTAAGTCCATTTCGTGATCTGACGGTGAATAGTGCCGAAAAGTGTTTGTTAGGCTCAATGGGCGCTATAGACAATTTGGGAGTGTTTGTAAGTCAATTTCGTGATCTGAGGGTGAATAGTGCTGAAAAGTGTTTGTCAGGCTTAATGGGCGCTTATAGACCATTTGGGAGTGTTAGAAGTTCACTTCGCGTTCTGACGTTGAAAAAAACGAAAAGGTTTTGTTTAGGCTCAATGGGCGCTATAGACCATTTGGGATTGTTTGTAAGTTCATTTCGTGATCTGACGGTGAATAGTGCTGAAAAGTGTTTTTTAGGCTTAATGGGCTCTATAGCACATTTGGGATTGTTTGTAAGTTCATTTCGTGATCTGACGGTGAAAAAAACAGAAAAGTGTTTTTTAGGCTCAAAGGGCGCTATAGACCATTTGGGAGTGTTGGAAGTTCATTTCGCGTTCTGACGGTGAAAAAAACCGAAAAGTGTTTTTTAGGCTCAAAGGGTGCTATAGACCATTTGGGAGTGTTTGTAAGTCCATTTCGTGATCTGACGGTGAATAGTGCCGAAAAGTGTTTGTTAGGCTTAATGGGCGCTATAGCACATTTGGGATTGTTTGTGAGTTCATTTCGTGATCTGACGGTGAATAGTGCTGAAAAGTGTTTGTTAGGCTTAATGGGCGCTTATAGACCATTGGGGAGTGTTAGAAGTTCATTTCGCGTTCTGACGGTGAAAAAAACCGAAAAGTGGTTTTTAAGGCTCAAAGGGCGCTATAGACCATTTGGGAGTGTTTGTAAGTCCATTTCGTGATCTGACGGTGAATAGTGCCGAAAAGTGTTTGTTAGGCTCAATGGGCGCTATAGACAATTTGGGAGTGTTTGTAAGTCAATTTCGTGATGTGACGGTGAATAGTGCTGAAAAGTGTTTGTCAGGCTTAATGGGCGCTTATAGACCATTTGGGAGTGTTAGAAGTTCACTTCGCGTTCTGACGTTGAAAAAAACGAAAAGTTTTTGTTTAGGCTCAATGGGCGCTATAGACCATTTGGGATTGTTTGTAAGTTCATTTCGTGATCTGACGGTGAATAGTGCTGAAAAGTGTTTTTTAGGCTTAATGGGCTCTATAGCACATTTGGGATTGTTTGTAAGTTCATTTCGTGATCTGACGGTGAAAAAAACAGAAAAGTGTTTTTTAGGCTCAAAGGGCGCTATAGACCATTTGGGAGTGTTGGAAGTTCATTTCGTGATCTGACGGTGAAAAAAAACGAAAAGTGTTTTTTAGGCTCAAAGGGCGCTATAGACCATTTGGGAGTGTTGGACGTTCATTTCGCTTTCTTACGGTGAAAAAAACCCGAAAAGTGTTTTTTAGCCTCAATGGGCGCTGTAGACCATTTGGGAGTGTTTGTAAGTCCATTTCGTGATCTGACGGTGAATAGTGCCGAAAAGTATTTGTTAGGCTTAATGGGCGCTATAGCACATTTGGGATTGTTTGTGAGTTCATTTCGTAATCTGACGGTGAATAGTGCTGAAAAGTGTTTGTTAGGCTTAATGGGCTCTATAGCACATTTGGGATTGTTTGTAAGTTGATTTCGTGATCTGACGGTGAATAGCGCTGAAAAGTGTTTGTTGGGCTTAATGGGCGCTATAGACCATTTAGGAGTGTTGGAAGTTCATTTCGCGTTCTGACGGTGAAAAAATCCGAAAAGTGTTTTTTAGGCTCAATGGGCGCTGTAGACCATTTGGGAGTGTTTGTAAGTCCATTTCGTGATCTGACGGTGAATAGTGCCGAAAAGTGTTTGTTAGGCTCAATGGACGCTATAGACCATTTGGGATTGTTTGTAAGTTCATTTCGTGATCTGACGGTGAATAGTGCTGAAAAGTATTTTTTTAGGCTCAATGGGCGCTATAGACCATTTGGATTTGTTTGTAAGTTAATTTCGTGATCTGACGTTGAATAGTGCTGAAAAGTGTTTTTTAGGCTTAATGGGCTCTATGGCACATTTGGGATTGTTTGTGAGTTCATTTCGTGATCTGACGGTGAATAGTGCTGAAAAGTGTTTCTTAGGCTTAATGGGCGCTTATAGACCATTTGGGAGTGTTAGAAGTTCATTTCGCGTTCTGACGGTGAAAAAAACCGAAAAGTGTTTTTTAGGCTCAAAGGGCGCTATAGACCATTTGGGAGTGTTTGTAAGTCCATTTCGTGATCTGACGGTGAATAGTGCCGAAAAGTGTTTGTTAGGCTCAATGGGCGCTATAGACAATTTGGGAGTGTTTGTAAGTCAATTTCGTGATCTGAGGGTGAATAGTGCTGAAAAGTGTTTGTCAGGCTTAATGGGCGCTTATAGACCATTTGGGAGTGTTAGAAGTTCACTTCGCGTTCTGACGTTGAAAAAAACGAAAAGGTTTTGTTTAGGCTCAATGGGCGCTATAGACCATTTGGGATTGTTTGTAAGTTCATTTCGTGATCTGACGGTGAATAGTGCTGAAAAGTGTTTTTTAGGCTTAATGGGCTCTATAGCACATTTGGGATTGTTTGTAAGTTCATTTCGTGATCTGACGGTGAAAAAAACAGAAAAGTGTTTTTTAGGCTCAAAGGGCGCTATAGACCATTTGGGAGTGTTGGAAGTTCATTTCGCGTTCTGACGGTGAAAAAAACCGAAAAGTGTTTTTTAGGCTCAAAGGGTGCTATAGACCATTTGGGAGTGTTTGTAAGTCCATTTCGTGATCTGACGGTGAATAGTGCCGAAAAGTGTTTGTTAGGCTTAATGGGCGCTATAGCACATTTGGGATTGTTTGTGAGTTCATTTCGTGATCTGACGGTGAATAGTGCTGAAAAGTGTTTGTTAGGCTTAATGGGCGCTTATAGACCATTGGGGAGTGTTAGAAGTTCATTTCGCGTTCTGACGGTGAAAAAAACCGAAAAGTGGTTTTTAAGGCTCAAAGGGCGCTATAGACCATTTGGGAGTGTTTGTAAGTCCATTTCGTGATCTGACGGTGAATAGTGCCGAAAAGTGTTTGTTAGGCTCAATGGGCGCTATAGACAATTTGGGAGTGTTTGTAAGTCAATTTCGTGATGTGACGGTGAATAGTGCTGAAAAGTGTTTGTCAGGCATAATGGGCGCTTATAGACCATTTGGGAGTGTTAGAAGTTCACTTCGCGTTCTGACGTTGAAAAAAACGAAAAGTTTTTGTTTAGGCTCAATGGGCGCTATAGACCATTTGGGATTGTTTGTAAGTCCATTTCGTCATCTGACGGTGAATAGTGCTGAAAAGTGTTTGTTAGGCTTAATGGGCGCTTATAGACCATTTGGGAGTGTTAGAAGTTCATTTCGCGTTCTGACGGTGAAAAAAACCGAAAAGTGTTTTTTAGGCTCAAAGGGCGCTATAGACCATTTGGGAGTGTTTGTAAGTCCATTTCGTGATCTGACGGTGAATAGTGCCGAAAAGTGTTTGTTAGGCTTAATGGGCGCTATAGCACATTTGGGATTGTTTGTGAGTTCATTTCGTGATCTGACGGTGAATAGTGCTGAAAAGTGTTTGTTAGGCTTAATGGGCGCTTATAGACCATTGGGGAGTGTTAGAAGTTCATTTCGCGTTCTGACGGTGAAAAAAACCGAAAAGTGGTTTTTAAGGCTCAAAGGGCGCTATAGACCATTTGGGAGTGTTTGTAAGTCCATTTCGTGATCTGACGGTGAATAGTGCCGAAAAGTGTTTGTTAGGCTCAATGGGCGCTATAGACAATTTGGGAGTGTTTGTAAGTCAATTTCGTGATGTGACGGTGAATAGTGCTGAAAAGTGTTTGTCAGGCTTAATGGGCGCTTATAGACCATTTGGGAGTGTTAGAAGTTCACTTCGCGTTCTGACGTTGAAAAAAACGAAAAGTTTTTGTTTAGGCTCAATGGGCGCTATAGACCATTTGGGATTGTTTGTAAGTTCATTTCGTGATCTGACGGTGAATAGTGCTGAAAAGTATTTTTTTAGGCTCAATGGGCGCTATAGACCATTTGGGATTGTTTGTAAGTTCATTTCGTGATCTGACGTTGAATAGTGCTGAAAAGTGTTTTTTAGGCTTAATGGGCTCTATGGCACATTTGGGATTGTTTGTGAGTTCATTTCGTGATCTGACGGTGAATAGTGCTGAAAAGTGTTTGTTAGGCTTAATGGGCGCTTATAGACCATTTGGGAGTGTTAGAAGTTCATTTCGCGTTCTGACGGTGAAAAAAACCGAAAAGTGTTTTTTAGGCTCAAAGGGCGCTATAGACCATTTGGGAGTGTTTGTAAGTCCATTTCGTGATCTGACGGTGAATAGTGCCGAAAAGTGTTTGTTAGGCTCAATGGGCGCTATAGACAATTTGGGAGTGTTTGTAAGTCAATTTCGTGATCTGAGGGTGAATAGTGCTGAAAAGTGTTTGTCAGGCTTAATGGGCGCTCATAGACCATTTGGGAGTGTTAGAAGTTCACTTCGCGTTCTGACGTTGAAAAAAACGAAAAGTTTTTGTTTAGGCTCAATGGGCGCTATAGACCATTTGGGATTGTTTGTAATTTCATTTCGTGATCTGACGGTGAATAGTGCTGAAAAGTGTTTTTTAGGCTTAATGGGCTCTATAGCACATTTGGGATTGTTTGTAAGTTCATTTCGTGATCTGACGGTGAAAAAAACAGAAAAGTGTTTTTTAGGCTCAAAGGGCGCTATAGACCATTTGGGAGTGTTGGACGTTCATTTGGCTTTATTACGGTAAAAAAAACCGAAAAGTGTTTTTTAGCCTCAATGGGCGCTGTAGACCATTTGGGAGTGTTGGAAGTTCATTTCGCGTTCTGACCGTGAAAAAAACCGAAAAGTGTTTTTTAGGCTCAATGGGCGCTATAGACCATTTGGGAGTGTTTGTAAGTCCATTTCGTGATCTGACGGTGAATAGTGCTGAAAAGTGTTTGTTAGGCTTAATGGGCTATATAGCACATTTGGGATTGTTTGTAAGTTCATTTCGTGATCTGACGGTGAATAGTGCTGAAAAGTGTTTGTTGGGCTTAATGTGCGCTATAGACCATTTAGGAGTGTTGGAAGTTCATTTCGCGTTCTGACGGTGAAAAAATCCGAAAAGTGTTTTTTAGGCTCAATGGGCGCTGTAGACCATTTGGGAGTGTTTGTAAGTCCATTTCGTGATCTGACGGTGAATAGTGCCGAAAAGTGTTTGTTAGGCTCAATGGACGCTATAGACCATTTGGGATTGTTTGTAAGTTCATTTCGTGATCTGACGGTGAATAGTGCTGAAAAGTATTTTTTTAGGCTCAATGGGCGCTATAGACCATTTGGGATTGTTTGTAAGTACATTTCGTGATCTGACGTTGAATAGTGCTGAAAAGTGTTTTTAGGCTTAATGGGCTCTATGGCACATTTGGGATTGTTTGTGAGTTCATTTCGTGATCTGACGGTGAATAGTGCTGAAAAGTGTTTGTTAGGCTTAATGGGCGCTTATAGACCATTTGGGAGTGTTAGAAGTTCATTTCGCGTTCTGACGTTGAAAAAAACGAAAAGTTTTTGTTTAGGCTCAATGGGCGCTATAGACCATTTGGGATTGTTTGTAAGTTCATTTCGTGATCTGACGGTGAATAGTGCTGAAAAGTGTTTTTTAGGCTTAATGGGCTCTATAGCACATTTGGGATTGTTTGTAAGTTCATTTCGTGATCTGACGGTGAAAAAAACAGAAAAGTGTTTTTTAGGCTCAAAGGGCGCTATAGACCATTTGGGAGTGTTGGAAGTTCATTTCGCGTTCTGACGGTGAAAAAAACCGAAAAGTGTTTTTTAGGCTCAAAGGGCGCTATAGACCATTTGGGAGTGTTTGTAAGTCCATTTCGTGATCTGAGGGTGAATAGTGCCTAAAAGTGTTTGTTAGGCTTAATGGGCACTATAGCACATTTGGGATTGTTTGTGAGTTCATTTCGTGATCTGACGGTGAATAGTGCTGAAAAGTGTTTGTTAGGCTTAATGGGCGCTTATAGACCATTGGGGAGTGTTAGAAGTTCATTTCGCGTTCTGACGGTGAAAAAAACCGAAAAGTGGTTTTTAAGGCTCAAAGGGCGCTATAGACCATTTGGGAGTGTTTGTAAGTCCATTTCGTGATCTGACGGTGAATAGTGCCGAAAAGTGTTTGTTAGGCTCAATGGGCGCTATAGACAATTTGGGAGTGTTTGTAAGTCAATTTCGTGATGTGACGGTGAAGGGTGCTGAAAAGTGTTTGTCAGGCTTAATGGGCGCTTATAGACCATTTGGGAGTGTTAGAAGTTCACTTCGCGTTCTGACGGTGAAAAAAACCGAAAAGTGTTTTTTAGGCTCAAAGGGCGCTATAGACCATTTGGGAGTGTTTGTAAGTCCATTTCGTGATCTGACGGTGAATAGTGCCGAAAAGTGTTTGTTAGGCTTAATGGGCGCTATAGCACATTTGGGATTGTTTGTGAGTTCATTTCGTGATCTGACGGTGAATAGTGCTGAAAAGTGTTTGTTAGGCTTAATGGGCGCTTATAGACCATTGGGGAGTGTTAGAAGTTCATTTCGCGTTCTGACGGTGAAAAAAAACGAAAAGTGGTTTTTAAGGCTCAAAGGGCGCTATAGACCATTTGGGAGTGTTTGTAAGTCCATTTCGTGATCTGACGGTGAATAGTGCCGAAAAGTGTTTGTTAGGCTCAATGGGCGCTATAGACAATTTGGGATTGTTTGTAAGTCCATTTCGTGATCTGACGGTGAATAGTGCTGAAAAGTGTTTGTTAGGCTTAATGGGCGCTTATAGACCATTTGGGAGTGTTAGAAGTTCATTTCGCGTTCTGACGGTGAAAAAAACCGAAAAGTGTTTTTTAGGCTCAAAGGGCGCTATAGACCATTTGGGAGTGTTTGTAAGTCCATTTCGTGATCTGACGGTGAATAGTGCCGAAAAGTGTTTGTTAGGCTTAATGGGCGCTATAGCACATTTGGGATTGTTTGTGAGTTCATTTCGTGATCTGACGGTGAATAGTGCTGAAAAGTGTTTGTTAGGCTTAATGGGCGCTTATAGACCATTGGGGAGTGTTAGAAGTTCATTTCGCGTTCTGACGGTGAAAAAAACCGAAAAGTGGTTTTTAAGGCTCAAAGGGCGCTATAGACCATTTGGGAGTGTTTGTAAGTCCATTTCGTGATCTGACGGTGAATAGTGCCGAAAAGTGTTTGTTAGGTTCAATGGGCGCTATAGACAATTTGGGAGTGTTTGTAAGTCAATTTCGTGATGTGACGGTGAATAGTGCTGAAAAGTGTTTGTCAGGCTTAATGGGCGCTTATAGACCATTTGGGAGTGTTAGAAGTTCACTTCGCGTTCTGACGTTGAAAAAAACGAAAAGTTTTTGTTTAGGCTCAATGGGCGCTATAGACCATTTGGGATTGTTTGTAAGTCCATTTCGTGATCTGACGGTGAATAGTGCTGAAAAGTGTTTGTTAGGCTTAATGGGCGCTTATAGACCATTTGGAAGTGTTAGAAGTTCATTTCGCGTTCTGACGGTGAAAAAAACCGAAAAGTGTTTTTTAGGCTCAAAGGGCGCTATAGACCATTTGGGAGTGTTTGTAAGTCCATTTCGTGATCTGACGGTGAATAGTGCCGAAAAGTGTTTGTTAGGCTTAATGGGCGCTATAGCACATTTGGGATTGTTTGTGAGTTCATTTCGTGATCTGACGGTGAATAGTGCTGAAAAGTGTTTGTCAGGCTCAAAGGGCGCTATAGACCATTTGGGAGTGTTGGAAGTTCATTTCGCGTTCTGACGGTGAAAAAAACTGAAAAGTGTTTTTTAGGCTCAAAGGGCGCTATAGACCATTTATGAGTGTTTGTAAGTCCATTTCGTGATCTGACGGTGAATAGTGCCGAAAAGTTTTTGTTTAGGCTCAATAGGCGTTATAGACCTTTCGGGATTGTTTGTAAGTTCATTTCGTGATCTGACGGTGAATAGTGCTGAAAAGTGTTTTTTAGGCTTAATGGGCTCTATAGCACATTTGGGATTGTTTGTAAGTTCATTTCGTGATCTGACGGTGAAAAAAACAGAAAAGTGTTTTTTAGGCTCAAAGGGCGGTATAGACCATTTGGGAGTGTTTGTAAGTCCATTTCGTGATCTGACGGTGAATAGTGCTGAAAAGTGTTTTTTAGGCTTAATGGGCTCTATAGCACATTTGGGATTGTTTGTAAGTTCATTTCGTGATCTGACGGTGAAAAAAACAGAAAAGTGTTTTTTAGGCTCAAAGGGCGCTATAGACCATTTGGAAGTGTTGGAAGTTCATTTCGCGTTCTGACGGTGAAAAAAACCGAAAAGTGTTTTTTAGGCTCAAAGGGCGCTATAGACCATTTGGGAGTGTTTGTAAGTCCATTTCGTGATCTGAGGGTGAATAGTGCCTAAAAGTGTTTGTTAGGCTTAATGGGCGCTATAGCACATTTGGGATTGTTTGTGAGTTCATTTCGTGATCTGACGGTGAATAGTGCTGAAAAGTGTTTGTTAGGCTTAATGGGCGCTTATAGACCATTGGGGAGTGTTAGAAGTTCATTTCGCGTTCTGACGGTGAAAAAAACCGAAAAGTGGTTTTTAAGGCTCAAAGGGCGCTATAGACCATTTGGGAGTGTTTGTAAGTCCATTTCGTGATCTGACGGTGAATAGTGCCGAAAAGTGTTTGTTAGGCTCAATGGGCGCTATAGACAATTTGGGAGTGTTTGTAAGTCAATTTCGTGATGTGACGGTGAATAGTGCTGAAAAGTGTTTGTCAGGCTTAATGGGCGCTTATAGACCATTTGGGAGTGTTAGAAGTTCACTTCGCGTTCTGACGGTGAAAAAAACCGAAAAGTGTTTTTTAGGCTCAAAGGGCGCTATAGACCATTTGGGAGTGTTTGTAAGTCCATTTCGTGATCTGACGGTGAATAGTGCCGAAAAGTGTTTGTTAGGCTTAATGGGCGCTATAGCACATTTGGGATTGTTTGTGAGTTCATTTCGTGATCTGACGGTGAATAGTGCTGAAAAGTGTTTGTTAGGCTTAATGGGCGCTTATAGACCATTGGGGAGTGTTAGAAGTTCATTTCGCGTTCTGACGGTGAAAAAAACCGAAAAGTGGTTTTTAAGGCTCAAAGGGCGCTATAGACCATTTGGGAGTGTTTGTAAGTCCATTTCGTGATCTGACGGTGAATAGTGCCGAAAAGTGTTTGTTAGGCTCAATGGGCGCTATAGACAATTTGGGATTGTTTGTAAGTCCATTTCGTGATCTGACGGTGAATAGTGCTGAAAAGTGTTTGTTAGGCTTAATGGGCGCTTATAGACCATTTGGGAGTGTTAGAAGTTCATTTCGCGTTCTGACGGTGAAAAAAACCGAAAAGTGTTTTTTAGGCTCAAAGGGCGCTATAGACCATTTGGGAGTGTTTGTAAGTCCATTTCGTGATCTGACGGTGAATAGTGCCGAAAAGTGTTTGTTAGGCTTAATGGGCGCTATAGCACATTTGGGATTGTTTGTGAGTTCATTTCGTGATCTGACGGTGAATAGTGCTGAAAAGTGTTTGTTAGGCTTAATGGGCGCTTATAGACCATTGGGGAGTGTTAGAAGTTCATTTCGCGTTCTGACGGTGAAAAAAACCGAAAAGTGGTTTTTAAGGCTCAAAGGGCGCTATAGACCATTTGGGAGTGTTTGTAAGTCCATTTCGTGATCTGACGGTGAATAGTGCCGAAAAGTGTTTGTTAGGTTCAATGGGCGCTATAGACAATTTGGGAGTGTTTGTAAGTCAATTTCGTGATGTGACGGTGAATAGTGCTGAAAAGTGTTTGTCAGGCTTAATGGGCGCTTATAGACCATTTGGGAGTGTTAGAAGTTCACTTCGCGTTCTGACGTTGAAAAAAACGAAAAGTTTTTGTTTAGGCTCAATGGGCGCTATAGACCATTTGGGATTGTTTGTAAGTCCATTTCGTGATCTGACGGTGAATAGTGCTGAAAAGTGTTTGTTAGGCTTAATGGGCGCTTATAGACCATTTGGAAGTGTTAGAAGTTCATTTCGCGTTCTGACGGTGAAAAAAACCGAAAAGTGTTTTTTAGGCTCAAAGGGCGCTATAGACCATTTGGGAGTGTTTGTAAGTCCATTTCGTGATCTGACGGTGAATAGTGCCGAAAAGTGTTTGTTAGGCTTAATGGGCGCTATAGCACATTTGGGATTGTTTGTGAGTTCATTTCGTGATCTGACGGTGAATAGTGCTGAAAAGTGTTTGTCAGGCTCAAAGGGCGCTATAGACCATTTGGGAGTGTTGGAAGTTCATTTCGCGTTCTGACGGTGAAAAAAACTGAAAAGTGTTTTTTAGGCTCAAAGGGCGCTATAGACCATTTATGAGTGTTTGTAAGTCCATTTCGTGATCTGACGGTGAATAGTGCCGAAACGTTTTTGTTTAGGCTCAATGGGCGTTATAGACCTTTCGGGATTGTTTGTAAGTTCATTTCGTGATCTGACGGTGAATAGTGCTGAAAAGTGTTTTTTAGGCTTAATGGGCTCTATAGCACATTTGGGATTGTTTGTAAGTTCATTTCGTGATCTGACGGTGAAAAAAACAGAAAAGTGTTTTTTAGGCTCAAAGGGCGGTATAGACCATTTGGGAGTGTTTGTAAGTCCATTTCGTGATCTGACGGTGAATAGTGCCGAAAAGTGTTTGTTAGGCTTAATGGGCGCTATAGCACATTTGGGATTGTTTGTGAGTTCATTTCGTGATCTGACGGTGAATAGTGCTGCAAAGTGTTTGTTAGGCTTAATGGGCGCTTATAGACCATTTGGGAGTGTTAGAAGTTCATTTCGCGTTCTGACGGTGAAAAAAACCGAAAAGTGTTTTTTAGGCTCAAAGGGCGCTATAGACCATTTGGGAGTGTTTGTAAGTCCATTTCGTGATCTGACGGTGAATAGTGCCGAAAAGTGTGTGTTAGGCTCAATGGACGCTATAGACCATTTGGGATTGTTTGTAAGTTCATTTCGTGATCTGACGGTGAATAGTGCTGAAAAGTATTTTTTTAGGCTCAATGGGCGCTATAGACCATTTGGGATTGTTTGTAAGTACATTTCGTGATCTGACGTTGAATAGTGCTGAAAAGTGTTTTTAGGCTTAATGGGCTCTATTGCACATTTGGGATTGTTTGTGAGTTCATTTCGTGATCTGACGGTGAATAGTGCTGAAAAGTGTTTGTTAGGCTTAATGGGCGCTTATAGACCATTTGGGAGTGTTAGAAGTTCATTTCGCGTTCTGACGGTGAAAAAAACCGAAAAGTGTTTTTTAGGCTCAAAGGGCGCTATAGACCATTTGGGAGTGTTTGTAAGTCCATTTCGTGATCTGACGGTGAATAGTGCCGAAAAGTGTTTGTTAGGCTCAATGGGCGCTATAGACAATTTGGGAGTGTTTGTAAGTCAATTTCGTGATCTGAGGGTGAATAGTGCTGAAAAGTGTTTGTCAGGCTTAATGGGCGCTTATAGACCATTTGGGAGTGTTAGAAGTTCACTTCGCGTTCTGACGTTGAAAAAAACGAAAAGTTTTTGTTTAGGCTCAATGGGCGCTATAGACCATTTGGGATTGTTTGTAAGTTCATTTCGTGATCTGACGGTGAATAGTGCTGAAAAGTGTTTTTTAGGCTTAATGGGCTCTATAGCACATTTGGGATTGTTTGTAAGTTCATTTCGTGATCTGACGGTGAAAAAAACAGAAAAGTGTTTTTTAGGCTCAAAGGGCGCTATAGACCATTTGGGAGTGTTGGAAGTTCATTTCGCGTTCTGACGGTGAAAAAAACCGAAAAGTGTTTTTTAGGCTCAAAGGGCGCTATAGACCATTTGGGAGTGTTTGTAAGTCCATTTCGTGATCTGAGGGTGAATAGTGCCTAAAAGTGTTTGTTAGGCTTAATGGGCGCTATAGCACATTTGGGATTGTTTGTGAGTTCATTTCGTGATCTGACGGTGAATAGTGCTGAAAAGTGTTTGTTAGGCTTAATGGGCGCTTATAGACCATTGGGGAGTGTTAGAAGTTCATTTCGCGTTCTGACGGTGAAAAAAACCGAAAAGTGGTTTTTAAGGCTCAAAGGGCGCTATAGACCATTTGGGAGTGTTTGTAAGTCCATTTCGTGATCTGACGGTGAATAGTGCCGAAAAGTGTTTGTTAGGCTCAATGGGCGCTATAGACAATTTGGGAGTGTTTGTAAGTCAATTTCGTGATGTGACGGTGAATAGTGCTGAAAAGTGTTTGTCAGGCTTAATGGGCGCTTATAGACCATTTGGGAGTGTTAGAAGTTCACTTCGCGTTCTGACGGTGAAAAAAACCGAAAAGTGTTTTTTAGGCTCAAAGGGCGCTATAGACCATTTGGGAGTGTTTGTAAGTCCATTTCGTGATCTGACGGTGAATAGTGCCGAAAAGTGTTTGTTAGGCTTAATGGGCGCTATAGCACATTTGGGATTGTTTGTGAGTTCATTTCGTGATCTGACGGTGAATAGTGCTGAAAAGTGTTTGTTAGGCTTAATGGGCGCTTATAGACCATTGGGGAGTGTTAGAAGTTCATTTCGCGTTCTGACGGTGAAAAAAACCGAAAAGTGGTTTTTAAGGCTCAAAGGGCGCTATAGACCATTTGGGAGTGTTTGTAAGTCCATTTCGTGATCTGACGGTGAATAGTGCCGAAAAGTGTTTGTTAGGCTCAATGGGCGCTATAGACAATTTGGGATTGTTTGTAAGTCCATTTCGTGATCTGACGGTGAATAGTGCTGAAAAGTGTTTGTTAGGCTTAATGGGCGCTTATAGACCATTTGGGAGTGTTAGAAGTTCATTTCGCGTTCTGACGGTGAAAAAAACCGAAAAGTGTTTTTTAGGCTCAAAGGGCGCTATAGACCATTTGGGAGTGTTTGTAAGTCCATTTCGTGATCTGACGGTGAACAGTGCCGAAAAGTGTTTGTTAGGCTTAATGGGCGCTATAGCACATTTGGGATTGTTTGTGAGTTCATTTCGTGATCTGACGGTGAATAGTGCTGAAAAGTGTTTGTTAGGCTTAATGGGCGCTTATAGACCATTGGGGAGTGTTAGAAGTTCATTTCGCGTTCTGACGGTGAAAAAAACCGAAAAGTGGTTTTTAAGGCTCAAAGGGCGCTATAGACCATTTGGGAGTGTTTGTAAGTCCATTTCGTGATCTGACGGTGAATAGTGCCGAAAAGTGTTTGTTAGGTTCAATGGGCGCTATAGACAATTTGGGAGTGTTTGTAAGTCAATTTCGTGATGTGACGGTGAATAGTGCTGAAAAGTGTTTGTCAGGCTTAATGGGCGCTTATAGACCATTTGGGAGTGTTAGAAGTTCACTTCGCGTTCTGACGTTGAAAAAAACGAAAAGTTTTTGTTTAGGCTCAATGGGCGCTATAGACCATTTGGGATTGTTTGTAAGTCCATTTCGTGATCTGACGGTGAATAGTGCTGAAAAGTGTTTGTTAGGCTTAATGGGCGCTTATAGACCATTTGGAAGTGTTAGAAGTTCATTTCGCGTTCTGACGGTGAAAAAAACCGAAAAGTGTTTTTTAGGCTCAAAGGGCGCTATAGACCATTTGGGAGTGTTTGTAAGTCCATTTCGTGATCTGACGGTGAATAGTGCCGAAAAGTGTTTGTTAGGCTTAATGGGCGCTATAGCACATTTGGGATTGTTTGTGAGTTCATTTCGTGATCTGACGGTGAATAGTGCTGAAAAGTGTTTGTCAGGCTCAAAGGGCGCTATAGACCATTTGGGAGTGTTGGAAGTTCATTTCGCGTTCTGACGGTGAAAAAAACTGAAAAGTGTTTTTTAGGCTCAAAGGGCGCTATAGACCATTTATGAGTGTTTGTAAGTCCATTTCGTGATCTGACGGTGAATAGTGCCGAAAAGTTTTTGTTTAGGCTCAATGGGCGTTATAGACCTTTCGGGATTGTTTGTAAGTTCATTTCGTGATCTGACGGTGAATAGTGCTGAAAAGTGTTTTTTAGGCTTAATGGGCTCTATAGCACATTTGGGATTGTTTGTAAGTTCATTTCGTGATCTGACGGTGAAAAAAACAGAAAAGTGTTTTTTAGGCTCAAAGGGCGGTATAGACCATTTGGGAGTGTTTGTAAGTCCATTTCGTGATCTGACGGTGAATAGTGCTGAAAAGTGTTTTTTAGGTTTAATGGGCTCTATAGCACATTTGGGATTGTTTGTAAGTTCATTTCGTGATCTGACGGTGAAAAAAACAGAAAAGTGTTTTTTAGGCTCAAAGGGCGCTATAGACCATTTGGGAGTGTTGGAAGTTCATTTCGCGTTCTGACGGTGAAAAAAACCGAAAAGTGTTTTTTAGGCTCAAAGGGCGCTATAGACCATTTGGGAGTGTTTGTAAGTCCATTTCGTGATCTGAGGGTGAATAGTGCCTAAAAGTGTTTGTTAGGCTTAATGGGCGCTATAGCACATTTGGGATTGTTTGTGAGTTCATTTCGTGATCTGACGGTGAATAGTGCTGAAAAGTGTTTGTTAGGCTTAATGGGCGCTTATAGACCATTGGGGAGTGTTAGAAGTTCATTTCGCGTTCTGACGGTGAAAAAAACCGAAAAGTGGTTTTTAAGGCTCAAAGGGCGCTATAGACCATTTGGGAGTGTTTGTAAGTCCATTTCGTGATCTGACGGTGAATAGTGCCGAAAAGTGTTTGTTAGGCTCAATGGGCGCTATAGACAATTTGGGAGTGTTTGTAAGTCAATTTCGTGATGTGACGGTGAATAGTGCTGAAAAGTGTTTGTCAGGCTTAATGGGCGCTTATAGACCATTTGGGAGTGTTAGAAGTTCACTTCGCGTTCTGACGGTGAAAAAAACCGAAAAGTGTTTTTTAGGCTCAAAGGGCGCTATAGACCATTTGGGAGTGTTTGTAAGTCCATTTCGTGATCTGACGGTGAATAGTGCCGAAAAGTGTTTGTTAGGCTTAATGGGCGCTATAGCACATTTGGGATTGTTTGTGAGTTCATTTCGTGATCTGACGGTGAATAGTGCTGAAAAGTGTTTGTTAGGCTTAATGGGCGCTTATAGACCATTGGGGAGTGTTAGAAGTTCATTTCGCGTTCTGACGGTGAAAAAAACCGAAAAGTGGTTTTTAAGGCTCAAAGGGCGCTATAGACCATTTGGGAGTGTTTGTAAGTCCATTTCGTGATCTGACGGTGAATAGTGCCGAAAAGTGTTTGTTAGGCTCAATGGGCGCTATAGACAATTTGGGATTGTTTGTAAGTCCATTTCGTGATCTGACGGTGAATAGTGCTGAAAAGTGTTTGTTAGGCTTAATGGGCGCTTATAGACCATTTGGGAGTGTTAGAAGTTCATTTCGCGTTCTGACGGTGAAAAAAACCGAAAAGTGTTTTTTAGGCTCAAAGGGCGCTATAGACCATTTGGGAGTGTTTGTAAGTCAATTTCGTGATCTGACGGTGAATAGTGCCGAAAAGTGTTTGTTAGGCTTAATGGGCGCTATAGCACATTTGGGATTGTTTGTGAGTTCATTTCGTGATCTGACGGTGAATAGTGCTGAAAAGTGTTTGTTAGGCTTAATGGGCGCTTATAGACCATTGGGGAGTGTTAGAAGTTCATTTCGCGTTCTGACGGTGAAAAAAACCGAAAAGTGGTTTTTAAGGCTCAAAGGGCGCTATAGACCATTTGGGAGTGTTTGTAAGTCCATTTCGTGATCTGACGGTGAATAGTGCCGAAAAGTGTTTGTTAGGTTCAATGGGCGCTATAGACAATTTGGGAGTGTTTGTAAGTCAATTTCGTGATGTGACGGTGAATAGTGCTGAAAAGTGTTTGTCAGGCTTAATGGGCGCTTATAGACCATTTGGGAGTGTTAGAAGTTCACTTCGCGTTCTGACGTTGAAAAAAACGAAAAGTTTTTGTTTAGGCTCAATGGGCGCTATAGACCATTTGGGATTGTTTGTAAGTCCATTTCGTGATCTGACGGTGAATAGTGCTGAAAAGTGTTTGTTAGGCTTAATGGGCGCTTATAGACCATTTGGAAGTGTTAGAAGTTCATTTCGCGTTCTGACGGTGAAAAAAAACGAAAAGTGTTTTTTAGGCTCAAAGGGCGCTATAGACCATTTGGGAGTGTTTGTAAGTCCATTTCGTGATCTGACGGTGAATAGTGCCGAAAAGTGTTTGTTAGGCTTAATGGGCGCTATAGCACATTTGGGATTGTTTGTGAGTTCATTTCGTGATCTGACGGTGAATAGTGCTGAAAAGTGTTTGTCAGGCTCAAAGGGCGCTATAGACCATTTGGGAGTGTTGGAAGTTCATTTCGCGTTCTGACGGTGAAAAAAACTGAAAAGTGTTTTTTAGGCTCAAAGGGCGCTATAGACCATTTATGAGTGTTTGTAAGTCCATTTCGTGATCTGACGGTGAATAGTGCCGAAACGTTTTTGTTTAGGCTCAATGGGCGTTATAGACCTTTCGGGATTGTTTGTAAGTTCATTTCGTGATCTGACGGTGAATAGTGCTGAAAAGTGTTTTTTAGGCTTAATGGGCTCTATAGCACATTTGGGATTGTTTGTAAGTTCATTTCGTGATCTGACGGTGAAAAAAACAGAAAAGTGTTTTTTAGGCTCAAAGGGCGGTATAGACCATTTGGGAGTGTTTGTAAGTCCATTTCGTGATCTGACGGTGAATAGTGCCGAAAAGTGTTTGTTAGGCTTAATGGGCGCTATAGCACATTTGGGATTGTTTGTGAGTTCATTTCGTGATCTGACGGTGAATAGTGCTGCAAAGTGTTTGTTAGGCTTAATGGGCGCTTATAGACCATTTGGGAGTGTTAGAAGTTCATTTCGCGTTCTGACGGTGAAAAAAACCGAAAAGTGTTTTTTAGGCTCAAAGGGCGCTATAGACCATTTGGGAGTGTTTGTAAGTCCATTTCGTGATCTGACGGTGAATAGTGCCGAAAAGTGTGTGTTAGGCTTAATGGGCGCTATAGCACATTTGGGATTGTTTGTGAGTTCATTTCGTGATCTGACGGTGAATAGTGCCGAAAAGTGCTTGTTAGGCTTAATGGGCGCTTATAGACCATTGGGGAGTGTTAGAAGTTCATTTCGCGTTCTGACGGTGAAAAAAACCGAAAAGTGGTTTTTAAGGCTCAAAGGGCGCTATAGACCATTTGGGAGTGTTTGTAAGTCCATTTCGTGATCTGACGGTGAATAGTGCCGAAAAGTGTTTGTTAGGTTCAATGGGCGCTATAGACAATTTGGGAGTGTTTGTAAGTCAATTTCGTGATGTGACGGTGAATAGTGCTGAAAAGTGTTTGTCAGGCTTAATGGGCGCTTATAGACCATTTGGGAGTGTTAGAAGTTCACTTCGCGTTCTGACGTTGAAAAAAACGAAAAGTTTTTGTTTAGGCTCAATGGGCGCTATAGACCATTTGGGATTGTTTGTAAGTCCATTTCGTGATCTGACGGTGAATAGTGCTGAAAAGTGTTTGTTAGGCTTAATGGGCGCTTATAGACCATTTGGAAGTGTTAGAAGTTCATTTCGCGTTCTGACGGTGAAAAAAACCGAAAAGTGTTTTTTAGGCTCACAGGGCGCTATAGACCATTTGGGAGTGTTTGTAAGTCCATTTCGTGATCTGACGGTGAATAGTGCCGAAAAGTGTTTGTTAGGCTTAATGGGCGCTATAGCACATTTGGGATTGTTTGTGAGTTCATTTCGTGATCTGACGGTGAATAGTGCTGAAAAGTGTTTGTCAGGCTCAAAGGGCGCTATAGACCATTTGGGAGTGTTGGAAGTTCATTTCGCGTTCTGACGGTGAAAAAAACTGAAAAGTGTTTTTTAGGCTCAAAGGGCGCTATAGACCATTTATGAGTGTTTGTAAGTCCATTTCGTGATCTGACGGTGAATAGTGCCGAAAAGTTTTTGTTTAGGCTCAATGGGCGTTATAGACCTTTCGGGATTGTTTGTAAGTTCATTTCGTGATCTGACGATGAATAGTGCTGAAAAGTGTTTTTTAGGCTTAATGGGCTCTATAGCACATTTGGGATTGTTTGTAAGTTCATTTCGTGATCTGACGGTGAAAAAAACAGAAAAGTGTTTTTTAGGCTCAAAGGGCGGTATAGACCATTTGGGAGTGTTTGTAAGTCCATTTCGTGATCTGACGGTGAATAGTGCTGAAAAGTGTTTTTTAGGCTTAATGGGCTCTATAGCACATTTGGGATTGTTTGTAAGTTCATTTCGTGATCTGACGGTGAAAAAAACAGAAAAGTGTTTTTTAGGCTCAAAGGGCGCTATAGACCATTTGGGAGTGTTGGAAGTTCATTTCGCGTTCTGACGGTGAAAAAAACCGAAAAGTGTTTTTTAGGCTCAAAGGGCGCTATAGACCATTTGGGAGTGTTTGTAAGTCCATTTCGTGATCTGAGGGTGAATAGTGCCTAAAAGTGTTTGTTAGGCTTAATGGGCGCTATAGCACATTTGGGATTGTTTGTGAGTTCATTTCGTGATCTGACGGTGAATAGTGCTGAAAAGTGTTTGTTAGGCTTAATGGGCGCTTATAGACCATTGGGGAGTGTTAGAAGTTCATTTCGCGTTCTGACGGTGAAAAAAACCGAAAAGTGGTTTTTAAGGCTCAAAGGGCGCTATAGACCATTTGGGAGTGTTTGTAAGTCCATTTCGTGATCTGACGGTGAATAGTGCCGAAAAGTGTTTGTTAGGCTCAATGGGCGCTATAGACAATTTGGGAGTGTTTGTAAGTCAATTTCGTGATGTGACGGTGAATAGTGCTGAAAAGTGTTTGTCAGGCTTAATGGGCGCTTATAGACCATTTGGGAGTGTTAGAAGTTCACTTCGCGTTCTGACGGTGAAAAAAACCGAAAAGTGTTTTTTAGGCTCAAAAGGCGCTATAGACCATTTGGGAGTGTTTGTAAGTCCATTTCGTGATCTGACGGTGAATAGTGCCGAAAAGTGTTTGTTAGGCTTAATGGGCGCTATAGCACATTTGGGATTGTTTGTGAGTTCATTTCGTGATCTGACGGTGAATAGTGCTGAAAAGTGGTTGTTAGGCTTAATGGGCGCTTATAGACCATTGGGGAGTGTTAGAAGTTCATTTCGCGTTCTGACGGTGAAAAAAACCGAAAAGTGGTTTTTAAGGCTCAAAGGGCGCTATAGACCATTTGGGAGTGTTTGTAAGTCCATTTCGTGATCTGACGGTGAATAGTGCCGAAAAGTGTTTGTTAGGCTCAATGGGCGCTATAGACAATTTGGGATTGTTTGTAAGTCCATTTCGTGATCTGACGGTGAATAGTGCTGAAAAGTGTTTGTTAGGCTTAATGGGCGCTTATAGACCATTTGGGAGTGTTAGAAGTTCATTTCGCGTTCTGACGGTGAAAAAAACCGAAAAGTGTTTTTTAGGCTCAAAGGGCGCTATAGACCATTTGGGAGTGTTTGTAAGTCCATTTCGTGATCTGACGGTGAATAGTGCCGAAAAGTGTTTGTTAGGCTTAATGGGCGCTATAGCACATTTGGGATTGTTTGTGAGTTCATTTCGTGATCTGACGGTGAATAGTGCTGAAAAGTGTTTGTTAGGCTTAATGGGCGCTTATAGACCATTGGGGAGTGTTAGAAGTTCATTTCGCGTTCTGACGGTGAAAAAAACCGAAAAGTGGTTTTTAAGGCTCAAAGGGCGCTATAGACCATTTGGGAGTGTTTGTAAGTCCATTTCGTGATCTGACGGTGAATAGTGCCGAAAAGTGTTTGTTAGGTTCAATGGGCGCTATAGACAATTTGGGAGTGTTTGTAAGTCAATTTCGTGATGTGACGGTGAATAGTGCTGAAAAGTGTTTGTCAGGCTTAATGGGCGCTTATAGACCATTTGGGAGTGTTAGAAGTTCACTTCGCGTTCTGACGTTGAAAAAAACGAAAAGTTTTTGTTTAGGCTCAATGGGCGCTATAGACCATTTGGAATTGTTTGTAAGTCCATTTCGTGATCTGACGGTGAATAGTGCTGAAAAGTGTTTGTTAGGCTTAATGGGCGCTTATAGACCATTTGGAAGTGTTAGAAGTTCATTTCGCGTTCTGACGGTGAAAAAAACCGAAAAGTGTTTTTTAGGCTCAAAGGGCGCTATAGACCATTTGGGAGTGTTTGTAAGTCCATTTCGTGATCTGACGGTGAATAGTGCCGAAAAGTGTTTGTTAGGCTTAATGGGCGCTATAGCACATTTGGGATTGTTTGTGAGTTCATTTCGTGATCTGACGGTGAATAGTGCTGAAAAGTGTTTGTCAGGCTCAAAGGGCGCTATAGACCATTTGGGAGTGTTGGAAGTTCATTTCGCGTTCTGACGGTGAAAAAAACTGAAAAGTGTTTTTTAGGCTCAAAGGGCGCTATAGACCATTTATGAGTGTTTGTAAGTCCATTTCGTGATCTGACGGTGAATAGTGCCGAAAAGTTTTTGTTTAGGCTCAATGGGCGTTATAGACCTTTCGGGATTGTTTGTAAGTTCATTTCGTGATCTGACGGTGAATAGTGCTGAAAAGTGTTTTTTAGGCTTAATGGGCTCTATAGCACATTTGGGATTGTTTGTAAGTTCATTTCGTGATCTGACGGTGAAAAAAACAGAAAAGTGTTTTTTAGGCTCAAAGGGCGGTATAGACCATTTGGGAGTGTTTGTAAGTCCATTTCGTGATCTGACGGTGAATAGTGCCGAAAAGTGTTTGTTAGGCTTAATGGGCGCTATAGCACATTTGGGATTGTTTGTGAGTTCATTTCGTGATCTGACGGTGAATAGTGCTGCAAAGTGTTTGTTAGGCTTAATGGGCGCTTATAGACCATTTGGGAGTGTTAGAAGTTCATTTCGCGTTCTGACAGTGAACAAAACCGAAAAGTGTTTTTTAGGCTCAAAGGGCGCTATAGACCATTTGGGAGTGTTTGTAAGTCCATTTCGTGATCTGACGGTGAATAGTGCCGAAAAGTGTGTGTTAGGCTTAATGGGCGCTATAGCACATTTGGGATTGTTTGTGAGTTCATTTCGTGATCTGACGGTGAATAGTGCCGAAAAGTGTTTGTTAGGCTTAATGGGCGCTATAGCACATTTGGCATTGTTTGTGAGTTCATTTCGTGATCTGACGGTGAATAGTGCTGAAAAGTGTTTGTTAGGCTTAATGGGCTCTATAGCACATTTGGGATTGTTTGTAAGTTCGTTTCGTGATCTGACGGTGAAAAAAACAGAAAAGTGTTTTTTAGGCTCAAAGGGCGCTATAGACCATTTGGGAGTGTTGGACGTTCATTTGGCTTTATTACGGTGAAAAAAACCGAAAAGTGTTTTTTTGCCTCAATGGGCGCTGTAGACCATTTGGGAGTGTTGGAAGTTCATTTCGCGTTCTGACGGTGAAAAAAACCGAAAAGTGTTTTTTAGGCTTAAAGGGCGCTATAGACCATTTGGGAGTGTTTGTAAGTCCATTTCGTGATCTGACGGTGAATAGTGCCGAAAAGTGTTTGTTAGGCTTAATGGGCGCTATAGCACATTTGGGATTGTTTGTGAGTTCGTTTCGTGATCTGACGGTGAACAAAACAGAAAAGTGTTTTTTAGGCTCAAAGGGCGCTAAAGACCATTTGGGAGTGTTGGACGTTCATTTCGCTTTCTTACGGTGAAAAAAACCGAAAAGTGTTTTTTAGCCTCAATGGGCGCTGTAGACCATTTGGGAGTGTTTGTAAGTCCATTTCGTGATCTGACGGTGAATAGTGCCGAAAAGTATTTGTTAGGCTTAATGGGCGCTATAGCACATTTGGGATTGTTTGTGAGTTCATTTCGTAATCTGACGGTGAATAGTGCTGAAAAGTGTTTGTTAGGCTTAATGGGCTCTATAGCACATTTGGGATTGTTTGTAAGTTGATTTCGTGATCTGACGGTGAATAGTGCTGAAAAGTGTTTGTTGGGCTTAATGGGCGCTATAGACCATTTAGGAGTGTTCGAAGTTCATTTCGCGTTCTGACGGTGAAAAAATCCGAATTTTTTTTTAGGCTCAATGGGCGCTGTAGACCATTTGGGAGTGTTGGACGTTCATTTCGCGGTCTTACGGTGAAAAAACCCGAAAAGTGTTTTTTAGGCTCAATGGGCGCTATAGACCATTTGGGAGTGTTTGTAAGTCCATTTCGTGATCTGAGGGTGAATAGTGCCGAAAAGTGTTTGTTAGGCTCAATGGACGCTATAGACCATTTGGGATATTTTGTAAGTTCATTTCGTGATCTGACGGTGAATAGTGCTGAAAAGTATTTTTTTAGGCTCAATGGGCGCTATAGACCATTTGGGAGTGTTTGTAAGTCCATTTCGTGATCTGACGGTGAATAGTGCTGAAAAGTGTTTGTTAGGCTTAATGGGCTATATAGCACATTTGGGATTGTTTGTAAGTTCATTTCGTGATCTGACGGTGAATAGTGCTGAAAAGTGTTTGTTGGGCTTAATGTGCGCTATAGACCATTTAGGAGTGTTGGAAGTTCACTTCGCGTTCTGACGTTGAAAAAAACGAAAAGTTTTTGTATAGGCTCAATGGGCGCTATAGCACATTTGGGATTGTTTGTGAGTTCATTTCGTGATCTGACGGTGAATAGTGCTGAAAAGTGTTTGTCAGGCTCAAAGGGCGCTATAGACCATTTGTGAGTGTTGGAAGTTCATTTCGCGTTCTGACGGTGAAAAAAACCGAAAAGTGTTTTTTAGGCTCAAAGGGCGCTATAGCACATTTGGGATTGTTTGTGAGTTCGTTTCGTGATCTGAAGGTGAAAAAAACCGAAAAGTGTTTTTTAGGCTCAAAGGGCGCTAAAGACCATTTGGGAGTGTTGGACGTTCATTTCGCTTTCTTACGGTGAAAAAAACCGAAAAGTGTTTTTTAGCCTCAATGGGCGCTGTAGACCATTTGGGAGTGTTTGTAAGTCCATTTCGTGATCTGACGGTGAATAGTGCCGAAAAGTATTTGTTAGGCTTAATGGGCGCAATAGCACATTTGGGATTGTTTGTGAGTTCATTTCGTAATCTGACGGTGAATAGTGCTGAAAAGTGTTTGTTAGGCTTAATGGGCTCTATAGCACATTTGGGATTGTTTGTAAGTTGATTTCGTGATCTGACGGTGAATAGCGCTGAAAAGTGTTTGTTGGGCTTAATGGGCGCTATAGACCATTTAGGAGTGTTGGAAGTTCATTTCGCGTTCTGACGGTGAAAAAATCCGAAAAGTGTTTTTTAGGCTCAATGGGCGCTGTAGACCATTTGGGAGTGTTTGTAAGTCCATTTCGTGATCTGACGGTGAATAGTGCCGAAAAGTGTTTGTTAGGCTCAATGGACGCTATAGACCATTTGGGATTGTTTGTAAGTTCATTTCGTGATCTGACGGTGAATAGTGCTGAAAAGTATTTTTTTTAGGCTCAATGGGCGCTATAGACCATTTGGGATTGTTTGTAAGTTCATTTCGTGATTTGACGTTGAATAGTGCTGAAAAGTGTTTTTTAGGCTTAATGGGCTCTATGGCACATTTGGGATTGTTTGTGAGTTCATTTCGTGATCTGACGGTGAATAGTGCTGAAAAGTGTTTGTTAGGCTTAATGGGCGCTTATAGACCATTTGGGAGTGTTAGAAGTTCATTTCGCGTTCTGACGGTGAAAAAAACCGAAAAGTGTTTTTTAGGCTCAAAGGGCGCTATAGACCATTTGGGAGTGTTTGTAAGTCCATTTCGTGATCTGACGGTGAATAGTGCCGAAAAGTGTTTGTTAGGCTCAATGGGCGCTATAGACAATTTGGGAGTGTTTGTAAGTCAATTTCGTGATCTGAGGGTGAATAGTGCTGAAAAGTGTTTGTCAGGCTTAATGGGCGCTTATAGACCATTTGGGAGTGTTAGAAGTTCACTTCGCGTTCTGACGTTGAAAAAAACGAAAAGTTTTTGTTTAGGCTCAATGGGCGCTATAGACCATTTGGGATTGTTTGTAAGTTCATTTCGTGATCTGACGGTGAATAGTGCTGAAAAGTGTTTTTTAGGCTTAATGGGATCTATAGCACATTTGGGATTGTTTGTAAGTTCATTTCGTGATCTGACGGTGAAAAAAACAGAAAAGTGTTTTTTAGGCTCAAAGGGCGCTATAGACCATTTGGGAGTGTTGGAAGTTCATTTCGCGTTCTGACGGTGAAAAAAACCGAAAAGTGTTTTTTAGGCTCAAAGGGCGCTAAAGACCATTTGGGAGTGTTGGACGTTCATTTCGCTTTCTTACGGTGAAAAAAACGAAAAGTGTTTTTTAGGCTCAAAGGGCGCTATAGACCATTTGGGAGTGTTTGTAAGTCCATTTCGTGACCTGACGGTGAATAGTGCCGAAAAGTGTTTGTTAGGCTTAATGGGCGCTATAGCACATTTGGGATTGTTTGTGAGTTCGTTTCGTGATCTGACGGTGAAAAAAACAGAAAAGTGTTTTTTAGGCTCAAAGGGCGCTAAAGACCATTTGGGAGTGTTGGACGTTCATTTCGCTTTCATACGGTGAAAAAAACGAAAAGTGTTTTTTAGGCTCAAAGGGCGCTATAGACCATTTGGGAGTGTTTGTAAGTCCATTTCGTGACCTGACGGTGAATAGTGCCGAAAAGTGTTTGTTAGGCTTAATGGGCGCTATAGCACATTTGGGATTGTTTGTGAGTTCGTTTCGTGATCTGACGGTGAAAAAAACAGAAAAGTGTTTTTTTAGGCTCAAAGGGCGCTATAGACCATTTGGGAGTGTTGGACGTTCATTTCGCTTTCTTACGGTGAAAAAAACCGAAAAGTGTTTTTTAGCCTCAATGGGCGCTGTAGACCATTTGGGAGTGTTTGTAAGTCCATTTCGTGATCTGACGGTGAATAGTGCCGAAAAGTATTTGTTAGGCTTAATGGGCGCTATAGCACATTTGGGATTGTTTGTGAGTTCGTTTCGTGATCTGACGGTGAACAAAACAGAAAAGTGTTTTTTAGGCTCAAAGGGCGCTAAAGACCATTTGGGAGTGTTGGACGTTCATTTCGCTTTCTTACGGTGAAAAAAACCGAAAAGTGTTTTTTAGCCTCAATGGGCGCTGTAGACCATTTGGGAGTGTTTGTAAGTCCATTTCGTGATCTGACGTTGAATAGTGCTGAAAAGTGTTTTTTAGGCTTAATGGGCTCTATGGCACATTTGGGATTGTTTGTGAGTTCATTTCGTGATCTGACGATGAATAGTGCTGAAAAGTGTTTGTTAGGCTTAATGGGCGCTTATAGACCATTTGGGAGTGTTAGAAGTTCATTTCGCGTTCTGACGGTGAAAAAACCCGAAAAGTGTTTTTTAGGCTCAAAGGGCGCTATAGACCATTTGGGAGTGTTTGTAAGTCCATTTCGTGATCTGACGGTGAATAGTGCCGAAAAGTGTTTGTTAGGCTCAATGGGCGCTATAGACAATTTGGGAGTGTTTGTAAGTCAATTTCGTGATCTGAGGGTGAATAGTGCTGAAAAGTGTTTGTCAGGCTTAATGGGCGCTTATAGACCATTTGGGAGTGTTAGAAGTTCACTTCGCGTTCTGACGTTGAAAAAAACGAAAAGTTTTTGTTTAGGCTCAATGGGCGCTATAGACCATTTGGGATTGTTTGTAAGTTCATTTCGTGATCTGACGGTGAATAGTGCTGAAAAGTGTTTTTTAGGCTTAATGGGCTCTATAGCACATTTGGGATTGTTTGTAAGTTCATTTCGTGATCTGACGGTGAAAAAAACAGAAAAGTGTTTTTTAGGCTCAAAGGGCGCTATAGACCATTTGGGAGTGTTTGTAAGTCCATTTCGTGATCTGACGGTGAATAGTGCCGAAAAGTGTTTGTTAGGCTTAATGGGCGCTATAGCACATTTGGGATTGTTTGTGAGTTCATTTCGTGATCTGACGGTGAATAGTGCTGCAAAGTGTTTGTTAGGCTTAATGGGCGCTTATAGACCATTTGGGAGTGTTAGAAGTTCATTTCGCGTTCTGACGGTGAAAAAAACCGAAAAGTGTTTTTTAGGCTCAAAGGGCGCTATAGACCATTTGGGAGTGTTTGTAAGTCCATTTCGTGATCTGACGGTGAATAGTGCCGAAAAGTGTTTGTTAGGCTTAATGGGCGCTATAGCACATTTGGGATTGTTTGTGAGTTCATTTCGTGATCTGACGGTGAATAGTGCTGAAAAGTGTTTGTTAGGCTTAATGGGCTCTATAGCACATTTGGGATTGTTTGTAAGTTCGTTTCGTGATCTGACGGTGAAAAAAACAGAAAAGTGTTTTTTAGGCTCAAAGGGCGCTATAGACCATTTGGGAGTGTTGGATGTTCATTTGGCTTTATTACGGTGAAAAAAACCGAAAAGTGTTTTTTTGCCTCAATGGGCGCTGTAGACCATTTGGGAGTGTTGGAAGTTCATTTCGCGTTCTGACGGTGAAAAAAACCGAAAAGTGTTTTTTAGGCTTAAAGGGCGCTATAGACCATTTGGGAGTGTTTGTAAGTCCATTTCGTGATCTGACGGTGAATAGTGCCGAAAAGTGTTTGTTAGGCTTAATGGGCGCTATAGCACATTTGGGATTGTTTGTGAGTTCGTTTCGTGATCTGACGGTGAACAAAACAGAAAAGTGTTGTTTAGGCTCAAAGGGCGCTAAAGACCATTTGGGAGTGTTGGACGTTCATTTCGCTTTCTTACGGTGAAAAAAACCGAAAAGTGTTTTTTAGCCTCAATGGGCGCTGTAGACCATTTGGGAGTGTTTGTAAGTCCATTTCGTGATCTGACGGTGAATAGTGCCGAAAAGTATTTGTTAGGCTTAATGGGCGCTATAGCACATTTGGGATTGTTTGTGAGTTCATTTCGTAATCTGACGGTGAATAGTGCTGAAAAGTGTTTGTTAGGCTTAATGGGCTCTATAGCACATTTGGGATTGTTTGTAAGTTGATTTCGTGATCTGACGGTGAATAGTGCTGAAAAGTGTTTGTTGGGCTTAATGGGCGCTATAGACCATTTAGGAGTGTTCGAAGTTCATTTCGCGTTCTGACGGTGAAAAAATCCGAAATTTTTTTTTAGGCTCAATGGGCGCTGTAGACCATTTGGGAGTGTTGGACGTTCATTTCGCGGTCTTACGGTGAAAAAACCCGAAAAGTGTTTTTTAGGCTCAATGGGCGCTATAGACCATTTGGGAGTGTTTGTAAGTCCATTTCGTGATCTGAGGGTGAATAGTGCCGAAAAGTGTTTGTTAGGCTCAATGGACGCAATAGACCATTTGGGATTGTTTGTAAGTTCATTTCGTGATCTGACGGTGAATAGTGCTGAAAAGTATTTTTTTAGGCTCAATGGGCGCTATAGACCATTTGGGAGTGTTTGTAAGTCCATTTCGTGATCTGACGGTGAATAGTGCTGAAAAGTGTTTGTTAGGCTTAATGGGCTATATAGCACATTTGGGATTGTTTGTAAGTTCATTTCGTGATCTGACGGTGAATAGTGCTGAAAAGTGTTTGTTGGGCTTAATGTGCGCTATAGACCATTTAGGAGTGTTGGAAGTTCACTTCGCGTTCTGACGTTGAAAAAAACGAAAAGTTTTTGTATAGGCTCAATGGGCGCTATAGCACATTTGGGATTGTTTGTGAGTTCATTTCGTGATCTGACGGTGAATAGTGCTGAAAAGTGTTTGTCAGGCTCAAAGGGCACTATAGACCATTTGGGAGTGTTGGAAGTTCATTTCGCGTTCTGACGGTGAAAAAAACCGAAAAGTGTTTTTTAGGCTCAAAGGGCGCTATAGCACATTTGGGATTGTTTGTGAGTTCGTTTCGTGATCTGAAGGTGAAAAAAACCGAAAAGTGTTTTTTAGGCTCAAAGGGCGCTAAAGACCATTTGGGAGTGTTGGACGTTCATTTCGCTTTCTTACGGTGAAAAAAACCGAAAAGTGTTTTTTAGCCTCAATGGGCGCTGTAGACCATTTGGGAGTGTTTGTAAGTCCATTTCGTGATCTGACGGTGAATAGTGCCGAAAAGTGTTTGTTAGGCTCAATGGGCGCTATAGACAATTTGGGAGTGTTTGTAAGTCAATTTCGTGATCTGAGGGTGAATAGTGCTGAAAAGTGTTTGTCAGGCTTAATGGGCGCTTATAGACCATTTGGGAGTGTTAGAAGTTCACTTCGCGTTCTGACGTTGAAAAAAACGAAAAGTTTTTGTTTAGGCTCAATGGGCGCTATAGACCATTTGGGATTGTTTGTAAGTTCATTTCGTGATCTGACGGTGAATAGTGCTGAAAAGTGTTTTTTAGGCTTAATGGGCTCTATAGCACATTTGGGATTGTTTGTAAGTTCATTTCGTGATCTGACGGTGAATAGTGCCGAAAAGTGTTTGTTAGGCTTAATGGGCGCTATAGCACATTTGGGATTGTTTGTGAGTTCATTTCGTGATCTGACGGTGAATAGTGCTGCAAAGTGTTTGTTAGGATTAATGGGCGCTTATAGACCATTTGGGAGTGTTAGAAGTTTATTTCGCGTTCTGACGGTGAAAAAAACCGAAAAGTGTTTTTTAGGCTCAAAGGGCGCAATAGACCATTTGCGAGTGTTTGTAAGTCCATTTCGTGATCTGACGGTGAATAGTGCCGAAAAGTGTTTGTTAGGCTTAATGGGCGCTATAGCACATTTGGGATTGTTTGTGAGTTCATTTCGTGATCTGACGGTGAATAGTGCTGAAAAGTGTTTGTTAGGCTTAATGGGATCTATAGCACATTTGGGATTGTTTGTAAGTTCGTTTCGTGATCTGACGGTGAAAAAAACAGAAAAGTGTTTTTTAGGCTCAAAGGGCGCTATAGACCATTTGGGAGTGTTGGACGTTCATTTGGCTTTATTACGGTGAAAAAAACCGAAAAGTGTTTTTTTGCCTCAATGGGCGCTGTAGACCATTTGGGAGTGTTGGAAGTTCATTTCGCGTTCTGACGGTGAAAAAAACCGAAAAGTGTTTTTTAGGCTTAAAGGGCGCTATAGACCATTTGGGAGTGTTTGTAAGTCCATTTCGTGATCTGACGGTGAATAGTGCCGAAAAGTGTTTGTTAGGCTTAATGGGCGCTATAGCACATTTGGGATTGTTTGTGAGTTCGTTTCGTGATCTGACGGTGAACAAAACAGAAAAGTGTTTTTTAGGCTCAAAGGGCGCTAAAGACCATTTGGGAGTGTTGGACGTTCATTTCGCTTTCTTACGGTGAAAAAAACCGAAAAGTGTTTTTTAGCCTCAATGGGCGCTGTAGACCATTTGGGAGTGTTTGTAAGTCCATTTCGTGATCTGACGTTGAATAGTGCTGAAAAGTGTTTTTTAGGCTTAATGGGCTCTATGGCACATTTGGGATTGTTTGTGAGTTCATTTCGTGATCTGACGATGAATAGTGCTGAAAAGTGTTTGTTAGGCTTAATGGGCGCTTATAGACCATTTGGGAGTGTTAGAAGTTCATTTCGCGTTCTGACGGTGAAAAAACCCGAAAAGTGTTTTTTAGGCTCAAAGGGCGCTATAGACCATTTGGGAGTGTTTGTAAGTCCATTTCGTGATCTGACGGTGAATAGTGCCGAAAAGTGTTTGTTAGGCTCAATGGGCGCTATAGACAATTTGGGAGTGTTTGTAAGTCAATTTCGTGATCTGAGGGTGAATAGTGCTGAAAAGTGTTTGTCAGGCTTAATGGGCGCTTATAGACCATTTGGGAGTGTTAGAAGTTCACTTCGCGTTCTGACGTTGAAAAAAACGAAAAGTTTTTGTTTAGGCTCAATGGGCGCTATAGACCATTTGGGATTGTTTGTAAGTTCATTTCGTGATCTGACGGTGAATAGTGCTGAAAAGTGTTTTTTAGGCTTAATGGGCTCTATAGCACATTTGGGATTGTTTGTAAGTTCATTTCGTGATCTGACGGTGAAAAAAACAGAAAAGTGTTTTTTAGGCTCAAAGGGCGGTATAGACCATTTGGGAGTGTTTGTAAGTCCATTTCGTGATCTGACGGTGAATAGTGCCGAAAAGTGTTTGTTAGGCTTAATGGGCGCTATAGCACATTTGGGATTGTTTGTGAGTTCATTTCGTGATCTGACGGTGAATAGTGCTGCAAAGTGTTTGTTAGGCTTAATGGGCGCTTATAGACCATTTGGGAGTGTTAGAAGTTCATTTCGCGTTCTGACGGTGAAAAAAACCGAAAAGTGTTTTTTAGGCTCAAAGGGCGCTATAGACCATTTGGGAGTGTTTGTAAGTCCATTTCGTGATCTGACGGTGAATAGTGCCGAAAAGTGTGTGTTAGGCTTAATGGGCGCTATAGCACATTTGGGATTGTTTGTGAGTTCATTTCGTGATCTGACGGTGAATAGTGCCGAAAAGTGTTTGTTAGGCTTAATGGGCGCTATAGCACATTTGGCATTGTTTGTGAGTTCATTTCGTGATCTGACGGTGAATAGTGCTGAAAAGTGTTTGCTAGGCTTAATGGGCTCTATAGCACATTTGGGATTGTTTGTAAGTTCGTTTCGTGATCTGACGGTGAAAAAAACAGAAAAGTGTTTTTTAGGCTCAAAGGGCGCTATAGACCATTTGGGAGTGTTGGACGTTCATTTGGCTTTATTACGGTGAAAAAAACCGAAAAGTGTTTTTTTGCCTCAATGGGCGCTGTAGACCATTTGGGAGTGTTGGAAGTTCATTTCGCGTTCTGACGGTGAAAAAAACCGAAAAGTGTTTTTTAGGCTTAAAGGGCGCTATAGACCATTTGGGAGTGTTTGTAAGTCCATTTCGTGATCTGACGGTGAATAGTGCCGAAAAGTGTTTGTTAGGCTTAATGGGCGCTATAGCACATTTGGGATTGTTTGTGAGTTCGTTTCGTGATCTGACGGTGAACAAAACAGAAAAGTGTTTTTTAGGCTCAAAGGGCGCTAAAGACCATTTGGGAGTGTTGGACGTTCATTTCGCTTTCTTACGGTGAAAAAAACCGAAAAGTATTTTTTAGCCTCAATGGGCGCTGTAGACCATTTGGGAGTGTTTGTAAGTCCATTTCGTGATCTGACGGTGAATAGTGCCGAAAAGTATTTGTTAGGCTTAATGGGCGCTATAGCACATTTGGGATTGTTTGTGAGTTCATTTCGTAATCTGACGGTGAATAGTGCTGAAAAGTGTTTGTTAGGCTTAATGGGCTCTATAGCACATTTGGGATTGTTTGTAAGTTGATTTCGTGATCTGACGGTGAATAGTGCTGAAAAGTGTTTGTTGGGCTTAATGGGCGCTATAGACCATTTAGGAGTGTTCGAAGTTCATTTCGCGTTCTGACGGTGAAAAAATCCGAAATTTTTTTTTAGGCTCAATGGGCGCTGTAGACCATTTGGGAGTGTTGGACGTTCATTTCGCGGTCTTACGGTGAAAAAACCCGAAAAGTGTTTTTTAGGCTCAATGGGCGCTATAGACCATTTGGGAGTGTTTGTAAGTCCATTTCGTGATCTGAGGGTGAATAGTGCCGAAAAGTGTTTGTTAGGCTCAATGGACGCTATAGACCATTTGGGATTGTTTGTAAGTTCATTTCGTGATCTGACGGTGAATAGTGCTGAAAAGTATTTTTTTTAGGCTCAATGGGCGCTATAGACCATTTGGGAGTGTTTGTAAGTCCATTTCGTGATCTGACGGTGAATAGTGCTGAAAAGTGTTTGTTAGGCTTAATGGGCTATATAGCACATTTGGGATTGTTTGTAAGTTCATTTCGTGATCTGACGGTGAATAGTGCTGAAAAGTGTTTGTTGGGCTTAATGTGCGCTATAGACCATTTAGGAGTGTTGGAAGTTCACTTCGCGTTCTGACGTTGAAAAAAACGAAAAGTTTTTGTATAGGCTCAATGGGCGCTATAGCACATTTGGGATTGTTTGTGAGTTCATTTCGCTTTCTGACGGTGAATAGTGCTGAAAAGTGTTTGTCAGGCTCAAAGGGCGCTATAGACCATTTGGGAGTGTTGGAAGTTCATTTCGCGTTCTGACGGTGAAAAAAACCGAAAAGTGTTTTTTAGGCTCAAAGGGCGCTATAGCACATTTGGGATTGTTTGTGAGTTCGTTTCGTGATCTGAAGGTGAAAAAAACCGAAAAGTGTTTTTTAGGCTCAAAGGGCGCTAAAGACCATTTGGGAGTGTTGGACGTTCATTTCGCTTTCTTACGGTGAAAAAAAACCGAAAAGTGTTTTTTAGCCTCAATGGGCGCTGTAGACCATTTGGGAGTGTTTGTAAGTCCATTTCGTGATCTGACGGTGAATAGTGCCGAAAAGTATTTGTTAGGCTTAATGGGCGCTATAGCACATTTGGGATTGTTTGTGAGTTCATTTCGTAATCTGACGGTGAATAGTGCTGAAAAGTGTTTGTTAGGCTTAATGGGCTCTATAGCACATTTGGGATTGTTTGTAAGTTGATTTCGTGATCTGACGGTGAATAGCGCTGAAAAGTGTTTGTTGGGCTTAATGGGCGCTATAGACCATTTAGGAGTGTTGGAAGTTCATTTCGCGTTCTGACGGTGAAAAAATCCGAAAAGTGTTTTTTAGGCTCAATGGGCGCTGTAGACCATTTGGGAGTGTTTGTAAGTCCATTTCGTGATCTGACGGTGAATAGTGCCGAAAAGTGTTTGTTAGGCTCAATGGACGCTATAGACCATTTGGGATTGTTTGTAAGTTCATTTCGTGATCTGACGGTGAATAGTGCTGAAAAGTATTTTTTTAGGCTCAATGGGCGCTATAGACCATTTGGGATTGTTTGTAAGTTCATTTCGTGATCTGACGTTGAATAGTGCTGAAAAGTGTTTTTTAGGCTTAATGGGCTCTATGGCACATTTGGGATTGTTTGTGAGTTCATTTCGTGATCTGACGGTGAGTAGTGCTGAAAAGTGTTTGTTAGGCTTAATGGGCGCTTATAGACCATTTGGGAGTGTTAGAAGTTCATTTCGCGTTCTGACGGTGAAAAAAACCGAAAAGTGTTTTTTAGGCTCAAAGGGCGCTATAGACCATTTGGGAGTGTTTGTAAGTCCATTTCGTGATCTGACGGTGAATAGTGCCGAAAAGTGTTTGTTAGGCTCAATGGGCGCTATAGACAATTTGGGAGTGTTTGTAAGTCAATTTCGTGATCTGAGGGTGAATAGTGCTGAAAAGTGTTTGTCAGGCTTAATGGGCGCTATAGACCATTTGGGAGTGTTAGAAGTTCACTTCGCGTTCTGACGTTGAAAAAAACCGAAAAGTTTTTGTTTAGGCTCAATGGGCGCTATAGACCATTTGGGATTGTTTGTAAGTTCATTTCGTGATCTGACGGTGAATAGTGCTGAAAAGTGTTTTTTAGGCTTAATGGGCTCTATAGCACATTTGGGATTGTTTGTAAGTTCATTTCGTGATCTGACGGTGAAAAAAACAGAAAAGTGTTTTTTAGGCTCAAAGGGCGCTATAGACCATTTGGGAGTGTTGGAAGTTCATTTCGCGTTCTGACGGTGAAAAAAACCGAAAAGTGTTTTTTAGGCTCAAAGGGCGCTAAAGACCATTTGGGAGTGTTGGACGTTCATTTCGCTTTCTTACGGTGAATAGTGCCGAAAAGTGTTTGTTAGGCTTAATGGGCGCTATAGCACATTTGGGATTGTTTGTGAGTTCGTTTCGTGATCTGACGGTGAAAAAAACAGAAAAGTGTTTTTTAGGCTCAAAGGGCGCTATAGACCATTTGGGAGTGTTGGACGTTCATTTCGCTTTCTTACGGTGAAAAAATCCGAAAAGTGTTTTTTAGGCTCAATGGGCGCTGTAGACCATTTGGGAGTGTTTGTAAGTCCATTTCGTGATCTGACGGTGAATAGTGCCGAAAAGTGTTTGTTAGGCTCAATGGACGCTATAGACCATTTGGGATTGTTTGTAAGTTCATTTCGTGATCTGACGGTGAATAGTGCTGAAAAGTATTTTTTTAGGCTCAATGGGCGCTATAGTCCATTTGGGATTGTTTGTAAGTTCATTTCGTGATCTGACGTTGAATAGTGCTGAAAAGTGTTTTTTAGGCTTAATGGGCTCTATGGCACATTTGGGATTGTTTGTGAGTTCATTTCGTGATCTGACGGTGAGTAGTGCTGAAAAGTGTTTGTTAGGCTTAATGGGCGCTTATAGACCATTTGGGAGTGTTAGAAGTTCATTTCGCGTTCTGACGGTGAAAAAAACCGAAAAGTGTTTTTTAGGCTCAAAGGGCGCTATAGACCATTTGGGAGTGTTTGTAAGTCCATTTCGTGATCTGACGGTGAATAGTGCCGAAAAGTGTTTGTTAGGCTCAATGGGCGCTATAGACAATTTGGGAGTGTTTGTAAGTCAATTTCGTGATCTGAGGGTGAATAGTGCTGAAAAGTGTTTGTCAGGCTTAATGGGCGCTATAGACCATTTGGGAGTGTTAGAAGTTCACTTCGCGTTCTGACGTTGAAAAAAACCGAAAAGTTTTTGTTTAGGCTCAATGGGCGCTATAGACCATTTGGGATTGTTTGTAAGTTCATTTCGTGATCTGACGGTGAATAGTGCTGAAAAGTGTTTTTTAGGCTTAATGGGCTCTATAGCACATTTGGGATTGTTTGTAAGTTCATTTCGTGATCTGACGGTGAAAAAAACAGAAAAGTGTTTTTTAGGCTCAAAGGGCGCTATAGACCATTTGGGAGTGTTGGAAGTTCATTTCGCGTTCTGACGGTGAAAAAAACCGAAAAGTGTTTTTTAGGCTCAAAGGGCGCTATAGACCATTTGGGAGTGTTTGTAAGTCCATTTCGTGACCTGACGGTGAATAGTGCCGAAAAGTGTTTGTTAGGCTTAATGGGCGCTATAGCACATTTGGGATTGTTTGTGAGTTCGTTTCGTGATCTGACGGTGAAAAAAACAGAAAAGTGTTTTTTAGGCTCAAAGGGCGCTATAGACCATTTGGGAGTGTTGGACGTTCATTTCGCTTTCTTACGGTGAAAAAAACCGAAAAGTGTTTTTTTAGGCTCAAAGGGCGCTATAGACCATTTGGGAGTGTTTGTAAGTCCATTTCGTGATCTGACGGTGAATAGTGCCGAAAAGTGTTTGTTAGGCTTAATGGGCGCTATAGCACATTTGGGATTGCTTGTGAGTTCGTTTCGTGATCTGACGGTGAAAAAAACAGAAAAGTGTTTTTTAGGCTCAAAGGGCGCTAAAGACCATTTGGGAGTGTTGGACGTTCATTTCGCTTTCATACGGTGAAAAAAACCGAAAAGTGTTTTTTAGGCTCAAAGGGCGCTAAAGACCATTTGGGAGTGTTGGACGTTCATTTCGCTTTCTTACGGTGAAAAAAACGAAAAGTGTTTTTTAGGCTCAAAGGGCGCTATAGACCATTTGGGAGTGTTTGTAAGTCCATTTCGTGACCTGACGGTGAATAGTGCCGAAAAGTGTTTGTTAGGCTTAATGGGCGCTATAGCACATTTGGGATTGTTTGTGAGTTCGTTTCGTGATCTGACGGTGAAAAAAACAGAAAAGTGTTTTTTAGGCTCAAAGGGCGCTATAGACCATTTGGGAGTGTTGGACGTTCATTTCGCTTTCTTACGGTGAAAAAAACCGAAAAGTGTTTTTTTAGGCTCAAAGGGCGCTATAGACCATTTGGGAGTGTTTGTAAGTCCATTTCGTGATCTGACGGTGAATAGTGCCGAAAAGTGTTTGTTAGGCTTAATGGGCGCTATAGCACATTTGGGATTGTTTGTGAGTTCGTTTCGTGATCTGACGGTGAAAAAAACAGAAAAGTGTTTTTTAGGCTCAAAGGGCGCTAAAGACCATTTGGGAGTGTTGGACGTTCATTTCGCTTTCATACGGTGAAAAAAAACGAAAAGTGTTTTTTAGGCTCAAAGGGCGCTATAGACCATTTGGGAGTGTTTGTAAGTCCATTTCGTGACCTGACGGTGAATAGTGCCGAAAAGTGTTTGTTAGGCTTAATGGGCACTATAGCACATTTGGGATTGTTTGTGAGTTCGTTTCGTGATCTGACGGTGAAAAAAACAGAAAAGTGTTTTTTAGGCTCAAAGGGCGCTATAGACCATTTGGGAGTGTTGGACGTTCATTTCGCTTTCTTACGGTGAAAAAAACCGAAAAGTGTTTTTTAGCCTCAATGGGCGCTGTAGACCATTTGGGAGTGTTTGTAAGTCCATTTCGTGATCTGACGGTGAATAGTGCCGAAAAGTATTTGTTAGGCTTAATGGGCGCTATAGCACATTTGGGATTGTTTGTGAGTTCATTTCGTAATCTGACGGTGAATAGTGCTGAAAAGTGTTTGTTAGGCTTAATGGGCTCTATAGCACATTTGGTATTGTTTGTAAGTTCATTTCGTGATCTGACGGTGAATAGTGCTGAAAAGTGTTTGTTGGGCTTAATGGGCGCTATAGACCATTTAGGAGTGTTGGAAGTTCATTTCGCGTTCTGACGGTGAAAAAATCCGAAAAGTGTTTTTTAGCCTCAATGGGCGCTGTAGACCATTTGGGAGTGTTTGTAAGTCCATTTCGTGATCTGACGGTGAATAGTGCCGAAAAGTATTTGTTAGGCTTAATGGGCGCTATAGCACATTTGGGATTGTTTGTGAGTTCATTTCGTAATCTGACGGTGAATAGTGCTGAAAGGTGTTTGTTAGGCTTAATGGGCTCTATTGCACATTTGGGATTGTTTGTAAGTTGATTTCGTGATCTGACGGTGAATAGCGCTGAAAAGTGTTTGTTGGGCTTAATGGGCGCTATAGACCATTTAGGAGTGTTGGAAGTTCATTTCGCGTTCTGACGGTGAAAAAATCCGAAAAGTGTTTTTTAGGCTCAATGGGCGCTGTAGACCATTTGGGAGTGTTTGTAAGTCCATTTCGTGATCTGACGGTGAATAGTGCCGAAAAGTGTTTGTTAGGCTCAATGGACGCTATAGACCATTTGGGATTGTTTGTAAGTTCATTTCGTGATCTGACGGTGAATAGTGCTGAAAAGTATTTTTTTAGGCTCAATGGGCGCTATAGACCATTTGGGATTGTTTGTAAGTTCATTTCGTGATCTGACGTTGAATAGTGCTGAAAAGTGTTTTTTAGGCTTAATGGGCTCTATGGCACATTTGGGATTGTTTGTGAGTTCATTTCGTGATCTGACGGTGAGTAGTGCTGAAAAGTGTTTGTTAGGCTTAATGGGCGCTTATAGACCATTTGGGAGTGTTAGAAGTTCATTTCGCGTTCTGACGGTGAAAAAAACCGAAAAGTGTTTTTTAGGCTCAAAGGGCGCTATAGACCATTTGGGAGTGTTTGTAAGTCCATTTCGTGATCTGACGGTGAATAGTGCCGAAAAGTGTTTGTTAGGCTCAATGGGCGCTATAGACAATTTGGGAGTGTTTGTAAGTCAATTTCGTGATCTGAGGGTGAATAGTGCTGAAAAGTGTTTGTCAGGCTTAATGGGCGCTTATAGACCATTTGGGAGTGTTAGAAGTTCACTTCGCGTTCTGACGTTGAAAAAAACGAAAAGTTTTTGTGTAGGCTCAATGGGCGCTATAGACCATTTGGGATTGTTTGTAAGTTCATTTCGTGATCTGACGGTGAATAGTGCTGAAAAG